>CM066034.1:464843202-466056645 GCA_033557465.1 Ichthyophis bannanicus
GTTCTCCCTTCGCGATATTCAGTATCGGATTATTTGGTGCACTTATTTCACTGGGCCAGATGTGGGCAATGGGATAAAGCAGCTGGACTAACTGCCCCAAATGTGGAGAGGAGGGCGCTTCTGATTCATATGCTGTGGATTTGTCCTATGGTACAGGATTACTGGAGATCCATACACCAATTTGTGGAGGGGGTTCTGCAATGAGGGTGAAAGGTAATAGATTCAGGAGTAATATGCGGAAATATTTCTTTACGGAAAGAGTGGTGGAACCATGGAATAGTCTCCCAGTGGAGGTGATAGAGAAAAGGACGTTATCTGAATTAAAAAAAGAATGGGACAAACACAGAGGATCTCTAAAGGAAAAAAGGGGACTTTTTTAGTTGTTGATATGGAAGGACAGACTAGATAGGCCATGTGGTCTTTCTGTCATCATTTTTCTATGTTTCTAGAGATGGTGGGGGAGGGGTGCAGGAGGAGTAGTAGGGGGTACTGGTGGGGGAGAAAATGTAAAACTATATCTTGGATGTTTAACATAATCTGATGTCACTGGTGTAGTTTATGTATGTTAGTGTTTATTCAGTGGTTGTTGCTGAAATAAACAGTTTTGAACATGAAGAGAAGGCGGAGTGAGATGGCTGCCGCTGGAATGTTTTGGGGCATTTTTTACTGCTCTCAAAACTCTGCCACCTAATGATAGAGCCACTCCTTCTCCCTCCAGTGCAAAAAACAGCTTTCAACTGCTGGTTTTAACTCTGCTAGTTCACGACCCTATTTGGCAAATTTATTTTAGAATCTTTTTAGTTAGTGGTGCAGTCCAAAAATATTTCTTGTATGTTGTTTCCTGACCGTGAAATCTATTACAAATGATTCCACAGGTCTGCGACTAAAAAGCTGTTTGATTATTTTCATCTAATGTATTTTGGTGTGCTGAAAACAAATAAAATATTGAAAAAACTCCTAGACGTTTTGCACAACATGCAAAATTGTCTTCAAATTTATCAAATTTTTTCAAATTACTATTAATTAATTCAAATTACTATTAATTAATTCACATAAGTGCATTTAAGATATAAAATGCCAAAAAAACCTTAAAGGGGTTGTCCGAGTTATGTAAAAAAAGCACTGTAAATCTGATGATCAGCAATATTTACATAAGCTAAGCAAGTTTTAAGTCCGTGCTTCTAATGGTAGAAGGGGTTAATCTTTCCTGAAGAATCCAGTGGGAGTGAGACACAGGGCAGATAGCAGCAGCTCCGGTCAGTGCAGGGGGGCGTGGCCAGCACTGTGACGTCTCGTGTACAGACACAGAGCTGCTCTCACCTGCATGCCACACTTGTGTACGAATCATCATCAGGTTCTTGGTTCTAGGCTGTTCACACTTTTTCATCACAATTCGTGTTAGCTCGTCATTCTTCAACCGTTATGTTATGGCTCCGCGAAAGTGTACTAATTCACCAGACAGTTTCTGTTTCATCTGTGGTGAATATACAGTGTTGAAGCAACAGCAGAATATTGCAGACTTTGTGAAAAAAGTATACTTTGCATACTTTGGACTAAAAATTGGAGATCAAGATAAAGTCTGGGCACCTCATAAAGTGTGCAAACGGTGTGTTGAGGACCTCCGAAACTGGCTCAAGGGTAAGAAAAAATCTTTCCGTTATGGGATTCCTATGGTATGGTGAGAGCAAAAGAACCATAGTGACGACTGTTACTTTTGTTCATGCGATGTGAAAGGGTTTAATTCCAAATGGAAGCATTCCATTTCGTACCCCAATCTTCACTCGGCAATTCGTCCCATTCCCCATGGCACAGATATACCAGTACCCAAGCCCCCTGCTACCTTGGAAGAGATACCTAGCTCCGATGAAGGTGAAGTCATACCTGAACAAGATGACGAATCAAGTTAGAACATAAGAACATAAGATATGCCATACTGGGTCAGACCAAGGTCCATCAAGCCCAGTATTCTGTTTCCAACAGTGGCCAATCTAGGTCATATGTACCTAGCAGTTTCCCCAAGAGACACAAGTTCCACAATGCTTGTACTGGGTCAAGCATTGATATCTTCGGTCACTTCTTAATAATGGTTTATGGACCTTTCCTCCAGGAACTTGTCCAAACCTTTTTTAAACACAGCTACAGCCTTTACTACATCCTCCGGTAACAAATTCCAGAGTTTGATTACACGTTGAGTGAAAAAATATTTTCTTTTATTAGTCTTAAATAGTTTACCCTGTAGCTTCATTGCATGTCCCCTAGTCTTTCTATATTCTGATAACGTAAACAATCGATCTACGTTTACCCGTTCCACTCTGTTCATTAATTTATAGACTTCTATCATATCTCCCCTCAGCCGTCTCTTTTCCAGGTTAAAGAGCCCTAACCGTTTTAGCCTTTCTTCATAGGAGTATCCTTCCATCCCCTTTACCATTTTGGTGGCTCTTCTCTGAACCTTTTCTAAAATCGCTATATCCTTTTTAAGATACGGCGACCAGAATTGCACACAATATTCAAGGTGCGGTCTCACCATGGAACGATATAGAGGCATTATAATATCTTTTGTTTTATTTTCCATTCCTTTCCTTATCATTTTTTATTTATTTTATTTATTTATATCATTCTATTTGCTCTCTTGGCCGCCGCTGCACACTGGGCCGAGGGTTTTAACATGGTATCCACAATGACGCCTAAATCTTTTTCCTGGGTGGTGGTTCCTAATGTGGAACCTTGCATCGTGTAACCACAGTTTCGGTTGTTCTTCCCTAGGTGCATAACCTTGCACTTGTCCACATTAAATTTCATCTGCCATTTTGATGCCCAGTCTTCCAAATTATCAAGATCCTCTTGCAATTTTTCACAATCCTCTTGGGTTTTAACAACTTTAAATAGTTTTGTGTCATCTGCAAATTTGATAACCTCACTCGTTATTCCACTTTCCAGGTCATTTATGAATATGTCAAAAAGAAGCGGACCCAGCACAGATCCCTGGGGTACAACACTATTCACCTTTCTCCATTGGGAAAATTGGCCATTTAGCCCTACCCCTCTGCTTTCTATCTTTTAACCAGTTCCTGATCCACAATAGTACACTGCCTCCTATCCCATGACTCTTTAGTTTTGCCAAAAGTCTCTGATGAGGGACCTTCTCAAAGGCTTTCTGAAAGTCCAGATACACAATATCAACCGACTCACCTTTGTCCACCTGTTTATTCACACTCCTTCAAAAAAACATAACAGATTAGTAAGACAAGATCTTCCTTGTCTAAAGCCATGTTGGCTGTCTCCCATTAGGTTGTGACTATCTACATGCTGAGTAATTTTATTCTTTATGATGGTTTCTACCATTTTTCCCGGTACTGACGTCAGGCTCACCGGTCTGTAGTTTCCCGGATCACCCCTGGAACCCTTTTTAAAAATTGGTGTTACATTGGCGATCCTCCAATCTTCAGGTATTAGAGATGATTTTAATGATAGTTCACAGATTACTGATAGCAGGTCTGCAATCTCATATTTCAGTTCTTTCAACACCCTTGGATGTATACCATCCGGCCCAGGTGATTTGCTACTCTTCAGTTTATCTAATAGTTGTAAGACATCTTCCCGATGTATCGATATTTCCTTCAATTCTTCCGCACCTTTAAATACCACTTCAGTCATGGGTAACATCCCTACATCTTCCTCAGTAAAGACCGAAGCAAAGAATTCATTCAGTCTCTCCGCTATCGCCTTGTCGCCTCTTAGTGCTCCTTTAACCCCTTTATCATCTAATGGACCAACTGACTCACAGGTTTTTTGCTACGAATGTACTTGAAAAGGTCTTTATTTCGCGTTTTTGCTTCTGCAGCAAGCTTCTTCTCAAAGTCTCTCTTTGCCTGCCTTATCAATGCCTTGCATTTGACTTGCCAGTGCTTGTGCTGTTTCCAGGTTTCGTCGTTTGGCTCTTTTTTTCCATTTCCTGAAAGATGCTTTTTTGGCAACAGCCGCCTCTCTGACCTCACCTTTAAACCATGCTGGCAGTTTTTTGGACTTCCTTCCACTTTTCTTAAAGCGTGGAATACAGCTGGTCTGGGCTTCCAAGATAGTATTTTTCCACAACGCCCAAGCTTGATGTACGTCTTTAACCTTTGCAACTGCTCCTTTTAGTTTTTTCTTAACTGTTTTCCTCATGTTATCATAGTCTCCCTTTCGAAAGTTAAAAGGTAGTACTGTGGATTTCCTTACTATCCCTCCTCCACTAATTAAATCAAAGGCGATCATGCTATGATCACTATTGCCAAGTGGCCCCAACACCCTTATCTCTTGCACTAGATCTGGTGTTCTTATAAGGACTAGGTCTAATATGGCTTCCCCTCTGGTTGGTTCATGAACCAGCTGACTCTGAAGATGATAGAAGACCAAAATTGTTTTCTCAGGAGGAGATGAATGATTTGGTAAGAGACTTGAATCTTCCCAAAGATGCCGCTGAGTTACTCGGATCAAGGCTGAAAAGCAGGAATTTATTGTTGCCAGGAGTGTCATATTCATGGTTCAGACATCGTGAAAAGGAGTTCGTTCCTTACTTCGCCCAGGAAGACAAGTTGGTTTATTGCATCAATGTCGAAGGTCTGATGGGTCAATTTAAAATCCAATATGATTCAGAGCAATGGCTTCTTTTTATAGAGTCTTCAAAAAGAAGTCTCAAAATAGTTTTACTCCACAACGGTTTTTACGCTTCCATACCTGTAGGTCATTCCATACACTTGAAGGAAACCTGCGAGAACTTGGAATTGGTTCTTCGTAAACTTAAATATGAAGACCATGGTTGCAAAGTGTGTGGGGACTTGAAGGTCTTGTGCATGCTGCTCGGGCAACAAGCTGGGTATACCAAATATCCTTGTTTTCTGTGTCCTATGGGACAGTCGAGACCGACAAAATCACTGGACCAAGAAGAGTTGGCAGCCGAGGGTGCTAACAGTCGGTGAAAAAAATGTCCTCCGAGAAACTTTGGTACCTTCCCATAAAGTTCTTCTACCACCTCTCCACATAAAATTGGGATAGATGAAGCAATTCGTAAAATCACTTCCAAGAGATGGAGAATGCTTCAAATACTTGGTCACAGAGTTTCCAGGCCTGTCGGAGGCAAAACTGAAGGAAGGTGTGTTCATCGGAGCAGACATTAGAAGGCTTATAGTTGATCAAGAGTTTGTCAATACCATGACGGATCCTCAAAAAGAAGGGTGGATTGCATTTAAAGAAGTCGTACAGAAATTTTTAGGCAATAACAAAGATCCTCACTACAAAAAGATCATCGGACGAATGCTGAAAGCATTTCAAGCTTTAGGTTGCCTGATGAGTTTGAAAGTGCATTTCCTCTAGTCCCACCTTGACTACTTTCCTGAAAATTTGGGAGCTGTGAGTGAGGAACAAGGTGAACGATTCCACCAAGACATTAAAGAGATGGAAAGGAGATACCAGGGAAAATGGAGCATTACAATGATGGCAGACTACTGTTGGATGCTTCAGAGAGACATTCCAGATGCTACTCACAAGCGTAAATGCACCAAGAGGAGCCTCACAAGGAAGAAGAATCGAGTTTATGGTGTGTAGGTGAGCTCATTTCAGTTCAAAAAAGGATTTTCATGAAAATATTGTAATAAAACTTTAATTTTATAAGTCTATTTCCATTTATTTTGAGGTATTGCCTTATTTAACATAGTTACCTAAATTGTCAGGAAACATGATGTCCTATGACAAAATGGAGGTCATTTTCGGATTCAGCGCACCAAAAAACATAAAGATTACGTGGAATAACCAAAACAGCTCTCGAAAAAATTCTTAGTTGCCAGCCTGTTCATTGGAAAAAACAATATTTCAAGCCATATCTCTTTTGAAGTTTACAAGGAAGATTGAAAGAAGCAAATCAGTATCTTTATTGTTGGTCAGAAATTGTGTGTTAGTAGAACTAATTTTGTATTAACCTTTCTTTAGCAACGTTAAACATGATTAAGACTACTAAATGGAGGAATGCTTTTTAAAAAAAAATTCAAGATCAATTTTGCTGCTAATTTTCTGTAGATTTTGGTTGTCTTAGCTTGGACTCATTCTACCCCAGTGGAAGTTTTTAATCTCTCCTATTGATTAGTAGTTAAATAAAAAGGAAAATAAGGTGATCCCTTTTTATTGGATTAATATAATACATTTGTAGACTAGCTTTTGAAGGTAAAACCTTCTTCTTCAGATCAGGACAGATACTGACCTCTGAGCCAGCTACTGACCTGAAGAAAAAGGTTTTAGCTTTGAAAACTAATCTATAAAAGTATTAAGTTAGTCCAGTGGTTCTCAACCCAGTCCTCTGGGACCCCCAGATCAGTCAGGTTTTCAGGATATCTACAGTGAATATGCATGAGAGATCTGCATGCACTGCTTCCATTGAATGCCGATCTATCTGATGCATATTCATTTTGGGTACCCTGAAAACCCAACTGGACTAAGGGGTCTCAGAGGACTGGGTTGAGAACCACTGAGTTGGTCCAGTAAAATTATGCCGCCTTATTTTCCTTTTTATTTGACTACCGTTATAGTGGACTTCCACACTTCTTTATCCTGTTAATTAGTCAGCTACAACAGATAGATGGCTTGAAACCTGATATGGTAAAATTGTATCCAAAAAGTAAACAAGATAAGTTGCTAAATATAAAAGAAGGCAGGAAATGTGGGAAGTTTAAAACTGCAACATTTGCAGTTTTACTGCCTCAACCATTTTTAGTGACTCTTCACATAATAATTAAGAGCTATGAATATGGTGTGGTACTGCGACTAGGTCTTCTGATTTTTGATGCTTTTTATTTTGCTTCCAGATAATAGGCCCCTGTCTCCTGAAGACCACCAAATGTTTGCCAAATACGTGGGTAAGAAATGGAAGGACGTGGGTCGGTCCCTGAAGAAAACCTGTCGTGCCCTTGAAGATCCTGCAATAGACAACTTGGCCTACGAACATGACAGGGATGGTCTGTACGAGCAGGCATATCAGCTGCTTCTCAAGTTCATCCAGTCTGAAGGAAAAAAGGCCACCTTACAGAGACTTATTACAGCCCTAGAGGAGAACAGTCTTATAAGCCTTGCAGAAAAACTTCTCAGAATTCATCAGAATGAGACATTTCTAGGATCTTCCAGTCCTGGAGGATCTTTATCATAACTCACTTACGAAAGATTATCGCTTTATTCAGAAGATACTGCTCCTCTCCCACTGAGTCATCCTTCGAGTAGGAAATATGCAAAAAAATCTGTGCCTTAATTTTTCACTTTGGAATATTTTGATGCAGTGCTTTAAGTAACTTTGAGTGAAGGAGTATCCTAAGAGTTAGAGCAGCAGGCTGAGAACCAGGGAAACCAGAGTTAAAATTCCACTGACAAATCTTGTGATCATGGGCAAGTCATTTAACCTTTCATTGCCTGAAGTACAAACTTAGATTGTAAGTCTACTGAGGACAGGAAAATATTTACCATACCTAAATGTAACTCACCTTGAGCTACTACTGAAAATGCATGAGCTAAGTTCAAATATCTTTATTACCAATTTGGGAAACTCCAGATATACTACTAGTGCAATGAGAAATGCCTGAATTGGCAGAAATGTCTCTTTTGATATACAATTATCACTTTTTATATTAAATGCACTTCTTTCTATAAAATATACCAGGTATTTAAAAACAAGTATATTTCTTTGGGTACCTTTTTAAAGAGTCTTCTTTTCATACAGTTTGGTCAATTTTATGCAGCATTCTATCCAGAGTGGTTAATAGTAGTATATAGATTCCAAGAGTATATAATTTTATGTAAAATGAACAGGGTTAAACAGTATCCGAAGAAAAATGCAAAGTTAGGGTAAATGAAGAGGATATAGCCCATACACATTTAAACTGAGGTAGGCAGGCAGGCATGCATGCTGTAGGACAGAGATGCAAAGAAAGTTACAGTAAATCCTACTGCCATTTCAACTCCCAATGAGATTTAATTATCCCAGGTGTCCAGTAACCGCTTCTGGTGTTGGAACAGAATAGTCTTGGTGGGGAGGGGGCAGAAGCCTGGGCTACCTTGGCATATATGCAAGAAGTTGGACTGGGAAAGGTAGAATTAAGAGAGAATGACCAGAGCTATTAACCCAGTTTCCATAAAATGCTGCCACTTTTGGGTCTAGCAAGATTTAAATATCTGGAGCATTCAAAGGAATTTTATCACATTTTCTCCAAGTCCCAACTGGGACTTGGAAATTCTCAGTAATGTTTAAACTACATAGTTTTTAAAGCTTATAGCAGTATAGCCAGATTCATTTAAGCTGGAAACCCAAACATGCATAGGAAACAGCAAGGCATAAATACATAAATATTCAATGATATTTTTCTCAAGAACAGACTTTACCACCTATTTGGTTGTGTAGACCCCTGAGTAACCTTCCAAACGTTCAGTGCCTCCCCCAATTCATCCCCTTCACTCTTTCAGGACCTCCTGCCCTCAGCACCAAGCCTGTCACCCCCTAGCCCTCTTTATCTGCCTTCTTCTTTTGTCTCCACCACTCTCTTTCCCCCAGCCATTCCCCATTACTCTCAATCTGTCTCTTTCTCCCAAACCAGTTCCATCTAGTCAGTCTCTCTCTCCACCCCTTCCTGCCAGGCCCCACCAACGTCTCTTTTCTGTGTACTGCAGCCACTCTGTAATGGTCTCACAGATGCAGTGACCACCCAGGCAGTCTGTTAATGTTTCTTGAGTCTTTTTCCTTTCTAGGCCAGTATCCATCGGCACCATATACAATAATTAAAGCGACATGCTGAACATGCTTCCTAGTTTTTAGGTCCAACTTAATTGGTTTCCTTTAACCACATAGCACTGAATATTGACACTGGTTAAAGATTGATCTCCAGGAACAAGCAGGAATGAGTCTTCACATATGGGTACATCGGTACCGACGGAGCCTGCGCGGGAACATAGTAACATAGTAACATAGTAGTTGACGGCAGATAAAGACCAGCATGGTCCATCCAGTCTGCCCAGCGAGATGGCAAGAGTAGGTGCACCTGTCGCTCCGCGCAGGCCACCCCTCTCCATATCCTTGTTCAGGGGTAAACCCACCACTCCATATAGGACACCCCTATTTGTTGAGACGTTATATGGTTCGGAAGTTAGATGGTTCGGAAGTTAGATGGTACCGTTTATTTTGTTTTTTTTTCCTATTCCTGTAAAGGGATCCTCTGTGTTTGTCCCATGCCTTTTTGAATTCCGTCACCGTGTTCGCCCCTACCACTTCCATCGGGAGGGCATTCCAAGCATCCACCACCCTTTCAGTGAAAAAATATTTCCTGACATTGCCTTTCAATTTACCCCCTTGCAGTTTCATGTTATGCCCTCTAGTTTTACAGGTTCCCCGTCTTTGGAAGAGGTTTGTTTGTTCATCATTTCTCTTTAAGTATTTAAAGGTCTGAATCATATCTCCCCTGTGCCTCCTTTCCTCCAAGGTATACATATTTAGGTCTTCAAGTCTCTTCTCATAAGGCTTCTGACGCAGGCTCCAAATCATTTTGGTCGCCTTCCTCTGAACAGTCTCCAGTCTTTTTACATCCTTTGCAAGATATGGTCTCCAAAACTGAACGCAGTATTCCAAGTGAGGCCTCACCAGTGACCTATACAGTGGCATAAGTACCTCTTCTTTTCTGCTGGTAATCCCTCTTTGTATGCAGCCCAACATCCTCCTGGCTTTTGCCACCGCCTTGTCGCACTGTTTTGCCACCTTGAGATCAGCAGAGATAATCACATCAAGGTCTTTTTCCTGAACTGTGCATACCAACCTTTCTCCCCCTATCTTGTACATTTCTCTTCGATTTCTGCTACCCAAGTGCATGACACTGCACTTTTTTGCATTAAATCGTAGTTGCCAAGCTTTAGACCAGTCTTCCAGCTTTTGTAGATCTTTCTTCATGTTAACCACTCCCTCAGGGGAGTCCACTCTGTTGCAAATTTTTGTGTCGTCTGCAAAAAGACAGACTTTTCCATTCAGTCCTTCAGCAATATCACTCACAAATACATTGAACAGTGCCGAGCCCAGGACCGAACCCTGGGGCACCCCGCTAATCACCTTCCTCTCATCCGAGTGAGCTCCATGTACAATCACCTTCTGTCGTCTGTCAGTCAGCCAATTTCTAATCCAGTTTACCATCTTGGGACCCATCCCCAAGCTACTGAGTTTGTTGATAAGCCTCCTATGAGGAACAGTATCAAAGGCTTTGCTGAAATCCAGGTAGATGACATCCATTGCATGCCCCTGATCTAGTTCCCTCGTCACGCAGTCAAAGAACTCGATCAGATTTGTCTGGCAAGATCGTCCTTCGGTAAAACCATGTTGCCTCGGGTCTTGCAAGCTGTTGGTTTTCAGAAAGTTCACTATTCGCTCTTTCAGGAGCGCCTCCATTACTTTTCCTGCCACCGAGGTAAGGCTCACGGGTCTGTAGTTTGACACTTCTTCCCTGTCACCACTTTTGTGTAGAGGTACGACATCAGCCATTCTCCAGTCCTGAGGAACCTCTCCTGTTTCCAAGGATCTGTTGAAGACATCCTTTAACGGTCCTGCAAGAACCTCTCTGAGCTCTTTCAGTATCCTGGGATGTATCCCATCCGGTCCCATGGCTTTGTCCACTTTCAGTTTAGCAAGTTGTTCTAACACCTCTTCTGCTGTGAATGGTGTGGTATCTACTTCATTCCTATTTTTATATTTGGGAGTCACAGCTGGTCCATCCCCAGGATCTTCTTTAGTAAACACAGAGCAGAAGTAATTGTTTAGCAATTTTGCTTTTTCAGTGTCACTTTCCACGAGTCCTTTCCCAGCACTTCTGAGTCCAGCAATTCCAACTCTGATCTTTTTCCTTTCCCGAATATACCTGAAGAAATTTTTGTTGCCACCCTTAACATCTTTAGCCATCTTTTCCTCTGCCTTTGATTTTGCTATCCTTATTTCTCGTTTTGTCTCTTTGAGTTTGATCCTGTATTCATTTCTGTGTTCTTCGGTCTGCAAGCTTTTGAATTTTGCAAAAGTTGTGTTTTTTGCCTTTATATGAGCAGCCACCTCTTTGGAAAACCAAATAGGTTTCCTTCTCCTCTTGCTTTTATTTACTTTTCTTACATATTTATCTGTTGCTCCTTTCAATGCCTCCTTTAGTTTAGCCCATTGCAATTCCACTTCCTTTATCTCTTCCCACCCCGTCATCTCCTCCTTTACATACTCTGCCATTTGATTGAAGTTAGTGTATTTGAAGTTTAGGACTCTGAGCTTGCTATGATTGGCCTGTGCCATGGCTTTTATTTCAAACCACACCGTGTGATGGTCGCTGTTGCTCACAGGGGCACTCACGCAGACATTTGACACACTATCACCGTTGGTGAGCACTACATCCAGCGTTGAGCTTTCCCTGGTTGGTTCCATCACCATTTGTCTAAATAATGCATCTTGGAGAGCATCCACAATTCTTTTGCTTCTTTCCAGATGTGCAGAAGGAGTAATCCAATCCACATCAGGTAGATTAAAGTCACCCAATATGATTGCTTCCCCCTTTGATGCTATCTTGGCAATATCTCTAATCAATTCATTGTCTCTCTCTTCAATTTGAGTCGGAGGTCTATAGACTACAGCAATATGGATGACAGTGCCATCTCCTCTCTCCAACGCAATCCAGAGCGCTTCTTCTTTTCCCCATGTCCCCTGCATTTCAGTAGCTTTAATATTGCTTTTGACATACAAGGCTACTCCTCCTCCTTTTCCATTTTCTCGGTCCCTCCTGAATAGATTATAGCCAGCTATGGCTATATCCCAATCATGTGATTCATTAAACCATGTTTCTGTAATGGCCACAATGTCCAAGTCTGTTTCTGCCGTTAGGGCTTCCAGGTCTGGAATTTTGTTGGCTAAGCTTCGAGCATTTGTGCTCATTGCTTTCCAGCACTTTCCTGGCTTGTGTGTATTTTGCATTGATTTTGTTCTGCCCACTTCCTCCCACATGTTTTTGATGTGTGGTTTAAAAGTGTAGCTGTTTCTGATGTTGTTCTGCTTTTGTTGGGGGTGGCATGCAGATGAGAAAGCTTTTGGGAGCATCCCACACACATGCGCGCTGCCTTCCAGCCCATTCACTTCCCTCTCATCAGTTTTCCACGGAGCCGGCAGGACATATTCCTGTCACCGCAGAAAATTCTTCTTTTTATTTTTACTTTTTTGTGGTCGCGTCTACCTTCCCCCGATGCCACCGGTACCACCGGTGCTTTTCTTTCTTTTTACTAAAAAATTTCTTCTTTTATTTAGAAATTTTTCCTACTTAGTACCTGACTGTTTCTAGGCCACTAGGCCTCTATTCTTCCATTATGGAAAAGCCAGCCACTATCCTTAAGAAATGCTCAAAGTGTGGCGGTACAGATATATTTTCAGACACTCATACTTGGTGTCTAAAATGTTTAGGTCCTGACCATTGCCCACTGGAGTGTCTTTCCTGCTGGAGCTCAAACAGAAGAAGTCTTCAGGATCGAGCACAACTCGATACCCGGTTCACATCGCACTCGATGTTACCAGATAGAATATCTTCTTTTTCACAGGATCCAGGTAACCAAACAAAAGTCTGTAAAGACTAGCCAGTCCTCGAGTGGTAGATCTCCTTCCAAGCATCGAGATGGCTCTGGCCTTGCCCTCGAGGACAATTTGGCAATAAAGCCCCGGCGGGAGTCTTCGGGCTCCAAAGCATTAACAGGGCTCCAGGTTGTTCCCAGGGTTCTTACCTCGATGAACATACCTGGGCCATGCTCAGGGGTTGTGGCTGCTTCAAGCAGTACTGACACCCCGGCATCGGCTATGGTGATGGATGAAACACTCCTCACCGATGAACGTAGTCTAGCGCTCTCGGTTACTTCGGTACCGCTGGAGTTGCTGCAGACCGTTCCTCGAGTATCGGCATCGGCTTCGGTACTGGTACCGGTATCAGCATCGGTGTCGGTACCGTCCATGCTTGCTTCGACAGACTCCGCTTCCTTCGATGCCGAGCCTGGAATCGATCTCTAGCATGGAGGATTCGGTACCAACTCGTCTCGCTACCGGCCTGGGGTGGTACCGAAGACATCGCTTTAGCGAAAACCCGATGCTTCATCCTTTCAAGTCTTCCGATCCCGATGACTGGGATGAATCCATCGGTACCGAGGCTAATTTTTCAACAAGTCTAGCCTTTACCCCTCATTTTAGAGGGTCCTCCTCAGGGGAGATTTCAAGCTTTTCTGCTTGATATGGCAAAGTTACTTGCCATTTCTATACCTGGTAAAGAATCCCTACCAGGGGATTCAGAGACCCTGCAATTCCCCTGGGTTCCAAAGGAGGTTATCATACTTCCTTTGCATCAGACCTTACAGGATCTACTATTAAGAATGTGGGAAACTCCTTTAACTGTATCCCCACATTCTAAGACACTTGACACTATGTACAAGGTGCCACCTTTTCCAGGTTTTCAAAAGACTCAACTTCCTCATCATTCTATTGTTGTAGAATCAGCAATGAGGCGGATTAAGAGTGCAAAGAAGCACTCTTCTTATCCGCCAGGTCGTGAGTCTAGGACTTTAGATGCCTTTGGACATCGATGCTTCCAGGCATCCATGCTTTCAGCAAGAATTATCTCATATATTTTCTATATGGGATTATCTCTTGAAGAGGTCACAAAGGACTTAAAGCTTTTGATCCCTTTTCTTCAAGAACATAAAAGAGCAGACTTTCTCTTATTAGTCAGTCATGCTCAAAATGTCTCCAAATTCCTTAATTGTGCTTCCTTGGACTGTTTTGAGTCTATTAGCAGAATGTCTGCTATAGCCAAAGGAGCACGACGTATGGCCTGGCTACAAGCTTCAGACTTGGACAAATGGGTACAAGAAAGGCTGGGAAATACTCCTTGTACAGGTGAAAATCTCTTTAACAAGGATGCTTTATTCCAAGCTAATCAGTTAAACACTGATATTGCTTGCAGAGGATTGTCAAAACTTTCCTCTATCCCAGCTAATAAAAAATCTCCTAACAAACTTTATCCCCCTAAGGCTCAGCAAACCCAACAGTCGCAGGGTTTCTGATCTTTTATTCATTAAATCTCTTTATCTCCAGGAACAAGCAGGAATGAGTCTTCACATATGGGTACGTCGGTACCGACGGAGCCTGCGCGGGAACGCTTTCCAGCGTCCAATCAGAAAGCTTTTGGGAGCATCCCTCAGCGCCTGCATGCTGCCTTTCCAACTGTCTCTCCTCGGTTTTCGTTTTTCCGCGGAGCCGGCAGGACGTCCTCCTGTCACCGCAGAAACCTTTTTCTTTAATTTTTTTAATTCTTGTTTTCTTGTGGTCGCGGCTGTTTTCCCGCCGCCACTGGTACCACCGGTGGGGTTTTTTTCTTTTCTTTTCTCAAACTATTCTTAGGAAATCCATTTACTCTTCAGTATGCTGAACTGTCAGGATCTTCATGTCTATAAGTTACAGAGTTTTCCACCTCTTCCTGACTAGAAGAGAGGTTTAACAACTATCACATGATAGTTTCTCTGTACCAGCATGAATTTTTTCCTTCCAGGGACTTACCATGTAGTAAGTCCTTCTTCAGCTTCTATCTCTATCCTCTTCGCCAGGGTTTCCCCTGTAAGAGTGGTACCATACCATTGAAAGGCTTTTCTTGTCTTTCTTTTCACTGTAGAGTTTCTTCTCCTAAGTAAACTCCCTTCTTTATCTGGGCAGCTCTGCAGACAGAGACAGCTTGCTCTCTTTGTTCAGTCTGTTCTCTCTGTTTGACACAGATCGACTCTCTCTGTTGTCCTATTCAGTAGCTGCCCATGCAGGAGTTTCCAGTAATTGACTACTGGTACTTTTCCACAAGTCCCAGTCTTGTCTTCTACCACTCCTGTCTAGCCTTAGTAGTGATTCCAAGACAGTTTTCTACATCTTTCTTGGATAATCCTTTTCACTACAGGCTTCTTACACTATCTTCTACCCTTGCCATCTCCAATCTCTGGGTTTGGCAACGTAGTATACGTGGCTGTCAGTTTTCTCTATCAGCCAGTTCTACATCCCAGTTCTCCTGCATAATGCTCTCTGCAATCCTACGGAGAAGCTTTCCACTATGGGCCCTTGCTAGAGAGCATAGAGTTTCTCTAATGGCTATCCATCATGGTTGAAAAAGGCTTCCTCAGTCATCCCCTATGACTGTGAGGGTTCTTCACACCCTACTAGCTTCTTTTAAAAAAAAAAAAAAAGACATAAGCCTTCTCCACGTGAAAATCTAAGAGTTATCCCATTCCTATAGGGAATATACTCTTTTTTTTTTTTTCTTGCAGCTTGTCCTCATGGTATCCTAGTACTTCAAGGACAGCACATATTAATCTGGAAAACGCCTGATACCTCCTTGTCCCTCACGTAGGTCAACCTGGTATCTCATTCTATGCGTTTCTGTCCTTTTACCATGCTGGAGTTCCACAGGACTCCGGACTTGCTGTTTACAGACTGATATTATCCTCTTTTTTTCACGTAACCATCCTGGTTATTCACTGGATAGCATTCCTTTACCATCATCTCTGGCTGAACAGATTCTCTATATATCTTCTCAAGTAGGTTTTACCTCCTTGTTCCTAGATGAATCTTTTCCCTTCACATCTCCATGTGAATGTCCTGGTATGCCTAGCTCTGTCTGCTTAGTTGCAGGCATCTATCTTTAAACCTATATATTCAGGTATAAATATCTATATATACCTATATACATCTCTGTAGATGTATCTGTCTGTCAGCTAAGTGTGCATATGCTATGCCCTTTAGATCTCATTATAGATATATGTTGTTAAGTGCCGTCGAGTCAGAGTCGACTCATGGCGACCCTCTGGATAGCTATCCTAAATTGTGTTCGGTCTTCAGTCAGGCGGCTCATTGTTGACAGACTGGTACCCGTAGCTGCTGTTATTGTATCGATCCATCTCATTGCTGGCCTTCCTCTTTTGCATTGACCTTCTATCTTGCCAAGCATAATGTCTTTCTCTAATGATCTCTCTCTTCGCATGATGTGTCCAAAGTATGAAAGTCGAAGTCTTGTCATCTGAGCTTCTAAAGAAAGCTTAGGTTTGATCTCCTCTAGTACCGACTGGTTTGTTCTTCGGGCAGTCCATGGTATACACAGTATTCGCCGCCAGCACCATAATTCAAAGGCATCAATTTTCTTCCTGTCTATCTTTTTCACTGTCCAGCTTTCACATCCATATGATGTTGTTGAAAATACCATGGCTTGAACAAGTCGAATCTTTGTATGGAGAGAGACATCTCTGCTCTTGAGAATCTTATCTAGGTCTTTCATAGCCATTCTGCTAAGAGCAATGCGTCATCTGATTTCTTGACTGCTTGTTGCTTCTTTATTGATAGTTGATCCAAGTAGGTTAAAGTTGTTCACAATTTCAATTTCTTCTCCTTCAACGATGAACCTGTTGATTATGCCAGTTGTCATGATCTTTGTCTTCTTTACATTAAGGTGCAGGCCCATTTTGAGACTATGTTCTTTGATTGTAAGAAGCAAATGTTTCAGATCATCTTCACTTTCAGCCAGTAATGTGGTATCATCAGCATAGCGAAGGTTGTTGATGAGTCTTCCACCAATCTTCACACCTCTGTTGTCTTCATACAATCCTGCTTCTCTGATGATTTGTTCTGCATATAAATTAAACAGGTAGGGGGAAAGTATGCAGCCTTGTCTTACACCTTTGCTTATTTTAAACCATTCTGTTTCTCCTTGTTCCGTTCGAACTGTTGCTTCTTGATCAATGTACAGATTGCGCAAGAGAACGATCAGGTGTTCTGGTATACCCATGCTTCTTAATGTGGCCCAGAGTTTCTCATGGTTTACACAGTCAAAAGCCTTGCTATAGTCGATAAAGCACAAATAGATATCCTTTTGGTATTCTTTAGTCTTTTCAAGGATCCATCTCACATCCGCAATGATGTCTCTCGTTCCTCGCCCTTTCCTGAACCCTGCTTGCACTTCAGGTAGTTCTTGTTCCAGGTATGGTTGTAGTCTCTTTTGAATAATCTTCAGTAGAATCTTGCTGGCATGTGGGATCAGAGCGATTGTGCGATAATTTCCACAGTCACTTGGATCACCTTTCTTTAGTACTGGTATAAACACAGATCTTTTCCAGTCAGTTGGCCATGATGTCTTCCATATTTCTTGGCAGAGCCTTGTGAGTATGGTAACAGCTGCATCAGATTGCTGCAATATTTCTATGGGAATGCTATCAATGCCTGGTGCTTTGTTCTTTGATAAGGCTTTCAATGCTGCTTCAACTTCTTCTTTCATCACCAATGGTTCCCGATCATAAGGTACAGGTTGAAACGGCTGTTGGTCGACTTGATCTTTATCATATAAAAACTCTGTATATTCCTTCCACCTTTTCTTGATCTTCTCAGCATCATTCAACATAGAACCTTGAGCATCTTGTAACATTCCAATTCGAGGCTGGAACTTTTTCTTTAACTCTCGTAGCTTTAGGAAAGCCGATCTTGTTCTTCCTCTAATAGTTTCTGCTTCTATTTCCTTGCAAGTGTCATTGTAGTACTTTTCCTTGTCCTGTCTTGCTGCACGTTGGAAATCTCTGTTGAGTTCTGCGATTGTCTTTCTTTCTCCTCTGGCTTTAGCTTCTCTGCGTTTCTGGGCAATTTTCAGAGTTTCTTCTGTCATCCATTTTATCCGTTTTTGCTTTTTCACCTTTTGTAGAGACTTCTCGCTTTCTTCCAACACAACCTTCTTGATGTCATTCCATAACTCTTCCGGAGCTCTGTCATTTGTATCTAAAGCAGCAAATCGATTTTGCAGGCAGTCTTTAAAGTCCAGTGGTATGTTCTCAAGGTCATATTTTGCTACATTCATGAGTGGTTTGCTCTTTTTCAACTTTAGCTTGAGTTTGCATACTAGTAGCTGATGATCTGTACCACAGTCAGCTCCAGGTTTTGTCTTTGTTGATGTTACAGAGCTTTTCCATCGTTGACTTCCACATATGTAGTCAATTTGATTTTTATATAATCCATTCGGTGAAGTCCATGTGTACAGTCACCGCTTGTGTTGCTGGAAGAAGGTGTTTGAGATGAATAGATCATTGGTCTTGCAGAATTCTATCAGTCTTTCTCCAGCTTCATTTCTGTTGCCAAGTCCATATTTTCCAACTACTTTGCCTTCTTCTTTGTTGCCAACTTTTGCGTTCCAGTCACCCATGACTATCAGGATATCCTGTTTGCATGTTCTGTCAATTTCAGCTTGTACTTGTTCATAGAACTCTTCAATTTCATTCTCTTCTGCAGCTGTTGTTGGGGCATATACTTGAATTATAGTTGTGTTGATAGGCAATCCTCGTAGACGAATAGAGATTAAACGTTCGCTGACTGCATTGTATTTCATTACAGTTCTTGCAAGTTTCTTCTTTATTATAAATGCAACACCATTTCTTCTTTGTCTTTCATTTCCAGCATAGTAGACCATGTGATCATCTGATGCAAAGTGCCCCATGCCAGTCCATTTCAGTTCGCTGACACCCAACAGATCAAGTTGTACACGTTCCATTTCATTCTTGACCACCTCCAGCTTCCCTTGGTTCATGCTTCGTACGTTCCATGTTCCAATGTGTAAGACATCTTTACAGCTTCTGACTCTCATTTCATGCGCAGCTACATCAGCAGTCAGACTTCCCGAGGGCTTTGATCCAACCACATCATAAATGCTGGCTTTACTCTGAAAAGTCTTCAGCTCTTCCCCAGTAGCTAGTAGCTATAAAAAGTATCTGGACAGATACACACATATATGTAGATATATGTGTGTGTGTGTGTGTATATGTATATATATATATATATATATATATATATATATATATATATACACACACATATATCTACATATATGTGTGTATCTGTCCAGATACTTTTTATAGGTAGATATGTATTTCCATACTTATCTCTCTGTCTATGCTTATAAAGGTTTTTACCTTCCTGTATGTTTCTGACAGTGGGCTTGCACAGCTTCATACTGTTCCACAGTATGTTTCGGATATTATGCACACAACCACTGCTGTGGTACTGACAGCCCTACCGTATCCTAGGTTTACGTATCCCTGAAGGTCCATGCCCCAATGTCTTCCTACCTCTCACCAGTTAGGACAGACATGATGGATCTTCAGTGGATTTCAGATTCAATTCCTCAAACATCTGTCCTTTTTTGGGAGTATGGGGTTCTTCTCATACCCTTTCCTCCCTCAAGGACTAGGTCTGTTTGTCCAGATCGGTCAGTCTTCCTCTTTTGCTCCTACCTCTGAATACTTCTGTAGCCAAAAGAGTTTTCAGCTTTCCATGAAGCTTCCCACTGAAGACCTGCCGTGTTTGTGCTACCCCAATTGAATCCTGAGGTCACCTCTCACTTCCAGATGTTGACCTCCACCTTCACTCCAGTGAAGTCACCTTGAACATTATTCTACTGGATCCCCAGTAGACTCCATCAGCCTCTCTACTTCCTGCAATCCAGTAGGTGAGCGTCATATGGTGATTGTTCATTTCATATTATGATGATTGTTCATTTCAATATATCTTTTGATAATGATCATACATACAAGGACTCCTTGTGGGTAGTCCTTTCTTAGGTTAGTTGTTTTTTCTGCAGCTCCTCTCTTTTCAACTCCTGCCCTCCATCCTCAGGATGCCTGGCCATATGAGGTGTAGCATGTTTTCAATCTTCAACATGTTAGGGCTCCAGGCATCTTAGCTTGGGAGTCCCCATATGTGAAGACTCATTCCTGCTTGTTCCTGGAGATAGCACAGTTACTTACCTGTAACAGGTGATCTCTGGGAACAGCAGGAATAAGTCTTCACAGCCCACCCACCTCCCCTAGGAGTTGTATTTCTATATCTATCTTTCCTCTTTCTCCCTCTTTGTCTCAGCTATGAAACTCAACTGAGGAGAGACAGTTGGAAAGGCGGGAAGGCAGCGCACAGGCGCTGAGGGATGCTCCCAAAAGCTTTCTGATTGGACGCTGGGGAGCGTTCCCGCGCAGGCTCCGTCGATACCGACGTACCCATATGTGAAGACTTATTCCTGCTGTTCCCAGAGATCACCTGTTACAGGTAAGTAACTGTGCTTTCCTGTTGAGTTTCAGAACCGCTACTTCTTAACAGAAGCGTTTACAGTTCTTCTCATCCTTACTGAGAGGTCAGTGATACACTGTCTCAATACTGCACTTTAGGCATGAATCCTTTGCCAAGAGGAATCCATCCTTTTAGCTCTTAGAGCTATTAAGGATAGTCATGCCCTACAGGTAACAGGTTTCTCCTCTCCTTTTAAAGCAAATAGAGGAGTAACAACTAATTACAAGGTATGCTATGCCCTTTACCTTGACAGTTGTCCTGTATGAGGATATTTCATATTTTTGACTGCAGGGGAGCTTTACCTTTTTCACAGACTTACAAAATTGTAAGTCTTCACAACTCTGTATTACTTTCTATCCCTCTTACTCGAGACTTCACTCCAAGAGTGATACTATTTGACTGGAGGGCTTACCCTTTAAACCGTAGGATTATCTTCAATACCTAATCCAGTAAGTGATTTCCATACAGAGTTTCTTCCCTCTGCAATCTTTTCAAATATTTCTTTTAAGACAGCTTATCAGACCATACCTGAGTTTTATCACTTCTAATTATGTCTGTCGGTCCTTTTCCAATCTATAGGACTTAACCTCTTCTGCTGCCTTAATAACAGATAATTCCAAGAGAGGTTCCAAAACCTACTTGGACAATTTATCGTTGCAGGCAATCGGCCTGTCTACTATTCTTAGCCATCTTCAATTCTTTGGCTCCCACAGAATAGATTAGGTTGCATACTGGCGATTAAACAGCCAGATCTCACCTAAGCAACCTACAACATGCTCTCTGCAATTCTACAAAAAGCTCTGCAACTATGGGCCTTTGCTAGAGAGCATCAGAGCCATTCCTGGTGGGTAACTTCCAGATGGTTAAAGGGCTTTCCCCAGTCATGCTCCCACATGACCGGTTTTTCCTACTCTACCATCTTCCTTAAAATTTCATTTTAGGGAAAATATACCAGGGCTTAGATCACGTGAAAGCATAAAGAATTGTTTAATTCCCTGAGTTGTTCCACATCTCTAGTGGAACTCTTCCAACAGGGATGCATTTCTTTTCACTGCAGTCAGTCCTTGTCTAGTGTATTCCTTCTAATCTCCAATACTTCATTGGAGCTTATGCTGAACAAAGAACGCATTATACTCATAATCCCCTCATAGATGGGCAAATATGGTATTCCCTTATATTGCGTCTTTTTCTCCACACTGAAGTTATAGAAGGATCCAGACTTGTGGTCTTAAGGCTAAGGATTTCTCTACACCCCTTCACGTAGATCTCCATATCTGGTTATTCAAAGTCTAGAATTTAAAGACATCTAGACCTATCCTTCTGACTAGGAACATTCCACTGGTTTCCATATAACCAGCTTCATGGTTCTCCCACGTATAACCAGTAAGGGGTTCTCTATCCATATTCTCAAGCAGGTCTTACCCCTTCTTGTTATTGAGTCTCTCTTTATATATATATAGTCACCCTCACGGTGGCCAGCCCAACGCCTAGGGCGCTGAGACTTGGTCTGCCTGTGGTGTTCCTGCCTCAGAGAGCGTGGGCTTGCTTTAACTCTGCAAGGCCTTCTGGGAATGTAAATCCCTTTACTCCTTCAGCACAGATGAGTTGCAGTCGAGTGGTTTCAGGCAATGACAAGAATTTATTTTCCCCTTCCCGGCGGATTAAATGCAAGTGAATAACTCAGGACAAAACATGCCATACAGTTGGCTTGAGGAAATTATACATGAACTCAGGTAAGCTAGCCTTGTCAGCCTCAGGCTTTAAACGTGCAGTGCTTGATACAAAACAAATCACAACAGCTTCAATTAGCAAAGAAAATGTTCCCTTCTGCTGCTTTTACCGTCTCTCACAGACACTGTTCAGCATAGGGAATTCACATGGTCAGCCAAAGATAATGTACAATCCATCCGATCATCCACTATTTCATTATGGTCAGAGTCTATCTGCATTTCCTCAGTATCAGGAATAGCAGGGTGTGTCAGTAAACTGCTATCCTGATCTTTGAAGCAAACGGTTTCTCTGACCTCACGTAGTTTCTCTCTGTAACACTCTCCTGAGCAGGGTTGTAAACTACCATATATGCTGTAGTTTTTGTCCAGGGAGTTTGCTACTTTCTGGTAACTATAGGGAACTGCTTTATAGCTAGGTTCAAACTTATATGAATTATTAAGCCTACCTTTTGGCTTTGAAAGGGAAGGAACTCTCCACTCTGCAGGGTTAGACTGGTTCTCAAACAGCTGGTGCTTGCTTGCCTCTCAGCCTATTAACTTTCCCCTCAGACGTACCGGTATTCTCCAACCAGCCTGTCTCTCTCTTAGGAGCGTGTGAGCTTTGCCAAGCCTGCCTCTCAGGAAGATTCTTCTCTCTCCTGCCTTTGCCAGACAACACCTGTCCTGGGTTGCTTCCTTCTGGCCTCAGGAATATGGCTCCCTTGGTTCTCACTCCTCTTTGACTCCTTCTAGTCAGCGTGCTCCTTTGCTGGCTTCCTTTCTCGTCCTCCCTTCGGTTCTGCATCTGCTTCTGGGGGGCCGCTTTGGCGGCGACGAGCAGGCATGGCAGTATTTTTTTTTTCTATTGCGGGCTTTCCCGTGTATTTTAGACCGCGAGGGTAGGCCAAGGCTAGAGGCAGTTTCCATTTGCTCAGGCCCTTGTCGAGGACAGCCTCTTCGTAGGATGGGCTTAATTTAATGTAATATTTTAATATCATTTGATTCAGTTTAAGCAGCACAGCTGACTTTATTTTAGTTTAAATTTCTGGGTCTGTTGGCTTTGGGTCTCTCCGGTTTGAAGGAGACCTAAAAAAAGCAACAAAAAAAAAAAGTTATTTGTGGTTATTTTTTCTTGGATTGCTAATGCCTCCTCATCCGCAGTGCTTAGTGTGTGGCACTCGCAGAGGCGCAGTCTCGGACGCCGGGCCTTGCAGGGGCTGTGCAGCGTTCTCAGATGCAAGGTAAAGTTGATGAGTGATCTCAGAGCCTGTCGCCTATGGATGAAGGTGAGTCTCGACCGGAACTGCCGGCCCTGTCCCTTCTGAAGAGCCTGGTGGGATCAGCTACTACCGTAACTCCGACAAGAACCGGGGCGGTGCTGGGTGCCTTTTCCCCTGGACTTTGTACTGATAATGCATCAGGCATATTGCAGGCGGCATCAGGGGACGGTGTCAGATCAGTTACCGCCTGGGGCTGGGGTGCAGCTATCAGTCTCAGAGGCGCCTGGTAGTGTAGTATAGGGAGGCTTCCAAAAAAGGGGCCGACCTACCGTGGATTCGGAGTGCCCCGAGGCGGACGATGTAGAGGGAGAGACCGAGTCAGGAATGGAAGAACTTGAAGAAGGGGAGATTCCGGAGCCAGAGGACCAGACGAGGATCATAAGAGTTTTCCGAAGGGAGGAGCTCACGGCGCTCATTACAGAATCTCTTCAGGCACTCAATTTTGCCTTGGGGCAGCCAGCAAAGGAAGAGGGCCTAGAGGACCCTCTCGTTCAGGCAGTGCGGCAAATGCAGGCAGGGTTCCCGGTTCATCAAGTGGTGGACCGGATGATCCATGATGAATGGGATCTGCCAGAAGCCAGACTGCGAGGTGTTAGAGCGATGAATAGGCTCTACCACTTAGCGGACAAGGAGAAAGAGAAGTTCCATTCACCACGTATAGATGCTGCGGTATCGGCGGTCACAAAAAAAGACGATTCCGATGGAAGGCAGTGCGGCATTGAAGGATGCGCAAGACAGGAAAGTGGACGGATTGTTGAAGCAAGCCTTTGAGGTTAATGCTTTCTCTTTGCAAGCTTCTATCTGCAGGGCTTGGGTGGCGAGAGCTTGCTTAAGGTGATCACAATGTTTACAGCAGCCGTTTCAGCTGACACGAGCACTTAATGGATGTGACACGGCTGGAATCAGGTTCGGCATATTTGGCGGATGTCCACTATGATTTTATCAGAGCATTGGCAAATAGTACGGCTTCCCTGGTAGCTGCGTGTCGTTATCTGTGGTTAAGAAATTGGGTGGCGGATGGTTCTTCTAAGTCCCGGCTTAGCAAGCTGCCTTCAGGGGAAGTTGGTGTTTGGTGAAGATCTGGACAAGTTGGTTAAGGATTTGGGGGAGTCCAATGGCAGGAGGCTGCCGGAGGACAAACCTAAGCAGGGGAGATCCCTGCCGTCTTCGTGTGGTCAGTTTAGAGATTTCAGATGATTTTGTACTTCTCGATTGAGAGTTTTTCAAAGAGGAAGAGTTGCCTCCAGAGCGCAAGTCTTTCGGGGTTTGAGGCGCAGGTAGAGGGTTCGCAGCTACCTCTCCCGCGACAATCAGAAAGACACAATGAAGTGAGGCGGGCCCGGGTAGGAGTTCAACCGATAGGAGGGCTGCTTTGGGAGTTTCTTCCTGCCTGGGTCCAGATAACATCTGATCAGTGGGTGTTGGAGGTAATACGCGAAGGTTATGCTCTCGAATTTGCCCGGCCAGTTCTAGATTCGTTTG
This sequence comes from Ichthyophis bannanicus, assembly GCA_033557465.1. Lineage (NCBI taxonomy): Eukaryota > Metazoa > Chordata > Amphibia > Gymnophiona > Ichthyophiidae > Ichthyophis > Ichthyophis bannanicus. Next base: position 464,867,847 of record CM066034.1, read on the forward strand.
TCCTTTCTCCTTGCAGGGGACAGCAGAGAACAGCAGCGGTGCAGCAGATATTAGATCGTCTCTTGCAGTTAGGGGCAGTGGTGCCGGTCCCGCAGGAGCTGTACGGTGTCAGTCATTTATTTATTTTGTGGTGCCAAAAAAGGACGGGTCTTGCCATCCTATCCTGGACCTCAAGGGAGTAAATCGTTGCCTATGGGTGTCTCATTTGCCAATGGAAACCTTACATTCAGTAATAGTGACGGTTTGGCAGGGGGAATTCTTGACGACCGTGGTATGCCATTCTGGTTCGACTTCTCGATGGAGAGCCTTGGAGGTTGCCGGCAAGGACGGATCTTTTGATTCAGGGTCCTCTTCGAATGCCTCAGGTGGCTCGGGTCTCGCTTACGGCTTGGCCATTGAAAAGGCAAGGTTAAGGAAAAAAGGTTATTCCGGAGCGGTAATTGCGACCTTACTTCGGGCTAAAAAGAGGTCCACATCTCTGGCTTATGTGTAGATATGGCGTATTTTTGAGGACTGGTGTTCTCAGCGTCGGATCCGTTCCTCTTCGGCTTCCGTGCCTATGGTATTGAGTTTTTTGCAGGACGGTTTTGATAAGGATCTGGCGGCCAGGTCCTTAAGAGTACAGTTGGCAGCTTTGTCTTGTTACAAAGGTAAGGTCCAGGGTGTGGCCTTGGGTTCTCACGTTTTGACGTGGTGTGTTTTTTGAAAGCCTTGTCTAGGCTATGGCCTTCTCACAGGATGGTGATGCCTCCGTAGGATCTCAGTTTGGTTCTAGAGGCATTAACTAGGGAGCCGTTTGAGCCCTTGCACCAAGCTTCAGTCAAGGATTTAACCTTAAAGACAGTGTTTTTGGTGGCCATTTGTTCAGCACGGTGGGTTTCGGAACTTCAGGTCTTGTCCTGTCGTGAGCCATTTTTGTCCTTTTCTAGGGAAAAGGTGATGTTGCGACCAGTACCGTCGTTTTTTTGCCTAAGGTAGTTTCTCCTTTTCACCTAAATCAAGTGCTCTTGTTGCCAGCATTAGGTTCTTCGGAGGAGAACGTCTTTGAGCATAGGCTGCGTCGCTTGGACGTAAAGAGAATTCTGTGTCAGTATTTAAAGGTTTCAGAGTCTTTTCACAAATCTGAACGCCTATTCGTCCTGTTCAGAGGTTCTGTAAAGAGGAGGCGGCAGCCAAAGCTTCAATTTCCAGATGGGCTGAGAAGCGATAGCGTCAGCATATATTTTACAAGGTCGTCAGGTGCCCGTGGGGTTGCGGGCTCACTCTACTAGAACGCAAGCGACGTTTTGGGCGGAACATTGTTTGGTTCCGCCAGTGGAAATTGCAGAGCGGCCACTTGGTCGTCTCTCCATACCTTCACTAAACATTATTGCCTGGATGTTCAGGCAGCCAATGATCCCTGTTTCGGGTCGGCTATGTTGCGATCCGGGTGGACAGGTCCCTCCCAATGATTACTGCTCTGTTACATCCCAGAGGTGGGTGGAGGACTGAACTGGAGGAACGATAAGGAAAGTGAAATTAGACTTATCTGCTAATTGTAGTTCCTTGAGGAACTCCAGTCCTCATTCCTGCCCGAGGATGAGTAGTTCAGAGATCAGAACGGGTCTGGGGGGAGTAACAGTCACAGAGTGCATTAAAACTGATGATAGTCTCGGGATCGCTATGGTTCGGTTTCTCTAGTCTGTCTGTCTTTCTTTTTTATTGGGTTAAGAACATAAGATATGCCATACTGGGTCAGACCAAGGTCCATCAAGCCCAGTATTCTGTTTCCAACAGTGGCCAATCTAGGTCAAAAGTACCTAGCAGTTTCCCCAAGGGACACAGGTTCCACAATGCTTGTATTGGTTCAAGCATTGATATCCTGGGTCCCTTCTTAATAATGGCTTATGGACCTTCCCTCCAGGAACTTGTCCAAACCTTTTTTAAACCCAGCTACACTAACAGCCTTTACTACATCCTCCGGTAACAAATTCCAGAGTTTGATTACACGTTGAGTGAAAAAATATTTTCTTTTATTAGTCTTAAATAGTTTACCCTGTAGCTTCATTGCATGTCCCCTAGTCTTTCTATATTCTGATAAGGTAAACAATCGATCTACGTTTACCCGTTCCACTCCGCTCATTAATTTATAGACTTCTATCATATCTCCCCTCAGCCGTCTCTTTTCCAGGTTAAAGAGCCCTAACCTTTTTAGCCTTTCTTCATAGGAGTATCCTTCCATCCCCTTTACCATTTTGGTGGCTCTTCTCTGAACTTTTTCTAATAACTCTATATCCTTTTTAAGATACGGCGACCAGAATTGCACACAATATTCAAGGTGCGCTCTCACCATGGAACGATATAGAGGCATTATAATATCCTTTGTTTTATTTTCCATTACTTTCCTTATCATACCTAGCATTCTATTTGCTCTCTTGGCCGCCGCTGCACACTGGGCCGAGGGTTTTAACATGGTATCCACAATGACGCCTAAATCTTTTTCCTGGGTGGTGGTTCCTAATGTGGAACCTTGCATCTTGTAACCATAGTTTGGGTTGTTCTTCCCTAGGTGCATAACCTTGCACTTGTCCACATTAAATTTCATCTGCCATTTTGATGCCCAGTCTTCCAATTTATCAAGATCCTCTTGCAGTTTTCCACAATCCTCTTGGGTTTTAACAACTTTAAATAGTTTTGTGTCATCTGCAAATTTGATAACCTCACTCGTTATTCCACTTTCCAGGTCATTTATGAATATGTCAAAAAGCAGCGGACCCAGCACAGATCCCTGGGGTACACCACTATTCACCTTTCTCCATTGGGAAAATTGGCCATTTAGCCCTACCCTCTGCTTTCTATCTTTTAACCAGTTCCTGATCCACAATAGTACACTGCCTCCTATCCCATGACTCTTTAGTTTTGCCAAAAGTCTCTCATGAGGGACCTTGTCAAAGGCTTTCTGAAAGTCCAGATACACAATATCAACCGACTCACCTTTGTCCACCTGATTATTCACTCCTTCAAAAAAACATAACAGATTAGTAAGACAAGATCTTCCTTGTCTAAAGGCATGTTGGCTGTCTCTCATTAGTTCATGACTATCTACATGCTGAGTAATTTTATTCTTTATGATGGTTTCTATCATTTTTCCCGGTATTGACGTCAGGCTCACCGGTCTGTAGTTTCCCGGATCACCCCTGGAACCCTTTTTAAAAATTGGTGTTACATTGGCGATCCTCCAATCTTCAGGTATTAGAGATGATTTTAATGATAGTTCACAGATTACTAATAGCAGGTCTGCAATCTCATATTTCAGTTCTTTCAATACCCTTGGATGTATACCATCCGGCCCAGGTGATTTGCTACTCTTCAGCTTATCTAATAGTTGTAATACATCTTCTCGATGTACCGATATTTCCTTCAATTCTTCTGCACCTTTAAATACCACTTCAGTCATGGGTTACATCCCTACATCTTCCTCAGTAAAGACTGAAGCAAAGAATTCGTTCAGTCTCTCCGCTATCGCCTTGTCGCCTCTTAGTGCTCCTTTAACCCCTTTATCATCTAATGGACCAACTGACTCTCTCACAGGTTTTTTGCTACGAATGTACTTGAAAAGGTCTTTACTTCGCGTTTTTGCTTCTGCAGCAAGCTTCTTCTCAAATTCTCCCTTTGCCTGCCTTATCAATGCCTTGCATTTGACTTGCCAGTGCTTGTGCTGGTTCCAGGTTTCGTCGTTTGGCTCTTTTTTCCATTTCCTGAAAGATGCTTTTTTGGCAACAACAGCCTCTCTGACCTCAACTTTAAACCATGCTGGCAGTTTTTTGGACTTCTTTCCACTTTTCTTAAAGCGTGGAATACAGCTGGTCTGGGCTTCCAAGATAGTATTTTTCAACAAAATACTATCTTGGAAAGAGGAAAGAGAAAGTGAGGGAAGATGTTTCCTCCTTAATGAAGGGGAGTTTAGTTTAGAATTTAAAAGTTGAATTTAATGCTATGGCTGCTTATTTGTTGCTCCTTTGAGTCTGCTTTGTCAATAGCTCACTGGGGCTGATGGGAGAGACCAGCAGGCTACATCCAGTGATGTCACGATTCTGATATGCCCAGTCTCCATGCTGCAGGAGGAGGTACACTACCCAGAGATGGAGGACTGAACTGGAGTTCCTCAAGGAAATACAATTAGCAGGTAAGTCTAATTTCTCTATTTTGGTTAGTCAATGATTCATCAATAAATATCCTTGTGTGAAAATGTATGTGAACCCTCCATTTAGTGAATGGTTGCACCATCTTGAGCAGCAATAACCTCAGCTAAATATGGTCTGGAATTGTTGATCAGCCTCTCACATTGCTCTGGAGAAATTTTGGCTCATTCTTCCATACAGAACTATCAGCTGACATTCTAGGGCTTCCCTTTCATGAACAACTTGCATCAGGTATTGCCACAATGATTCAGCAGGATTTAGATCAGGATTTTGCTGAGGTAAATTATAATTTTCAAAATCTTAAATAACGGGAGCAAGCAGAGAGACGTTGAAGGAGTTTGGAGCTTGTGATCTGCTCTGGGACTGCTGCTGATTCGATAGTGTGCACAGGGGTTTCTGTGCCTCGGAGGATCGGGTAGGCGCGCAAGGGGCACCCTCCTATCCGGCGGGGTCCTTTTTCCTTATTTATTCAATTCATCTTTCAGACCGTGGAGCATTCTGCAGGGCGTGGCTCGAAGGGGCGTGATCAAAGGGGATAGATTTGCCCCTTGAGCACCCCTTTGGCATCACAGCGGCATTTGCGGGGTATCGCTTTTCACCCTGTTGCGTTTTCGCCATGGGGAAGCGGAAGGCGAAAGGAGCGAATAAAGGTCAAGAGGCCAGTACCGGTGATAAACTGGTCGGTCCTCTAGACCAGTGATGGCTAACCTTTTTGAGCCCGAGTGCCCAAACTGCCGCACAAAACCAAAGAATTTCCTCAAAGTGCCAGCACGTCAATTAAAGCCTCATTTGCATAAGGTGCCTCATTTGCATAAATATTTGCATAATGTTACCATACACTAACTTTTAGTAAACATGCCTCTTAATGAGTATATGGATAAAGAAAGACTAAAAGGTTTCTACATTACTATAATCCAGTACCAACCGCCAGGCACATTAGGAACTACTACAAACGCTGCCCATTTAGAACCCATAGCAAACCCGCCGTATCCTAACAGCACTAACAGGACTCACAAAGCACCATACCCTAACTATCAAAAGGCAACACTGCAAATATTAAACCAATACATTTCAGAGAACAACAATACATGACCTACTGGGGAAAGAACAAGTGGCAATGTCAAATAGGAATTATATAAACAGAATACCTCAGCTCAGTTACACATGCAGAACAGACCATCACCAAACAAGGAATCACAATTTAGAAACAGGAAGACAATAATTAAACTGGGAACCCCAAAAGCCAAACTTGGAATATACAACAACACTGTAGAAATAAAACTATAAATTAATTTCCTCTTGTACTAAACAAAGCGCAAAAATTAATGATGCACATTTCCCAGAGCTGACATATTCCAGTTAATAAATTCAAAATAAAGAGATATTTTTCTACCTTTTGTGCATTTTTTTTCAGTTGCAATTGTTCCAGCCACTTTCTTCTGGTTTCTTCGTGTCTTCTGCTAACTCTCCATCTGCTGTCCATTTGTCCTTTCTTCTGTCTTCTTGGTTTTTTTTTTCCATTCTCTCTCTACATCTGCTTTAACATACTAATCTTTCTCCTTTTGCTCTTTCCTCATTCCTATTTCATCTACTCAAAATTTACCCCTCCATCCTCAATCCCCACTTATTCTCCCAATACCCGGCCAATTGTAGATTTTTTATCCCTCCCACACAATATTTTTCCCCTCTCCATTTTACTCTCCCAGCCCCATCCCATTCTAATCCTCCCCCAACACCAGCTCCCTTCTAGTTCCAGCCTCACCCAGCATCCATTCCCTTCTAGTCCCTGCATCAGCCCATTTCCAGTCCTAGCAGCCCCCCAACCCATTTCCAGTCCTAGAAACCCCCCAACCCAATACCAGTCCTAGCCCCCCCCTCATCAACCCACTTCCAGTCCTAACCCCCCATCACCCCATTTTCAGTTTAAGCCCCCCCCTATAACCCATTACCAGTCCTAACCCCCATCAGCCCACTTCCAGTCCTAACCCCCCATCAGCCCACTTCCAGTCCTAACCCCCCTCAACCCATTTCCAGTCAGCCCTCCATAGCCCATTGCCAGTCCTAACCCCCCCATCAGCCCACAGTCCATTACCAGTCCTAACCCCATCAGCCCACCTCAAGTCCTAACCCCTCCCCATCAGCCCATTTCCTGTTCTAGCCCCCCCATAGTCCATTATCAGTCCTAACCCCCCATAGCCCATTACCAGACAGCCCCCATCAGCCAACAGCCCATTACCAGTCTTAACCCCCTCATAGCCCATTGCAAGTCCTAACCCCCCCATCAGCCCACAGCCCATTACCAGTCCTAACCCCATCAGCCCACCTCAAGTCCTAACCCCTCCCCATCAGCCCATTTCTTGTCCCAGCCCCCCCATAGCCCATTATCAGTCCTAAACCCCCCCGTAGCCCATTACCAGTCCTAACCCCATCAGACCACCTCCAGTGTTAACCCCCCATCAGCCCATTTCCAGTCCTAACCCCACCCAAAAGCCCACCTCAAGTCCTAACCCCTCCCCATCAGCCCATTTCCTGTTCTAGCCCCCCCATAGTCCATTATCAGTCCTAACCCCCCATAGCCCATTACCAGACAGCCCCCATCAGCCAACAGCCCATTACCAGTCTTAACCCCCTCATAGCCCATTGCAAGTCCTAACCCCCCCATCAGCCCACAGCCCATTACCAGTCCTAACCCCATCAGCCCACCTCAAGTCCTAACCCCTCCCCATCAGCCCATTTCTTGTCCCAGCCCCCCCATAGCCCATTATCAGTCCTAAACCCCCCCGTAGCCCATTACCAGTCCTAACCCCATCAGACCACCTCCAGTGTTAACCCCCCATCAGCCCATTTCCAGTCCTAACCCCACCCAAAAGCCCACCTCAAGTCCTAACCCCTCCCCATCAGCCCATTTCCTGTCCTAGCCCCCCATAGCCCATTACCAGTCCTAAGCCCCCATCAACCCACTTCCAGTCCTAATCCCATCAGCCCATATAGACTTAGCTCCCCCATAGCCCATAGCCCCCCCATAGCCCATCACCACTCCTAACCTCCCCCAGCCCATCACCACTCCTAACCCCCCCATCAGCCCATTTCCTGTCCTAGCCCCCCATAGCCCAGTACCAGTCCTAGCCCCCCCCAACAGCCCACAGCCATTACCACTCCTAACCCCCCCAGCCCATCACCAGTCCTAACCCCCCCCCCCAGCCATTACCACTCCTAACCCCCCCCCAGCCCATTACCACTCCTAACCCCCCCTGCCCCTCACCACTCCTAACCCCCCATCAGCCCATTTCCTGTCCTAGCCCCCCCAGCCCATCACCAGGCCTTACCCCCCAACAGCCCACAGCCATGACCTCTCCTAACCCCCCCAGCCCATCAACAGTCCTATCCCCCCCCCAGCATTTTCCACTCCTAACCACCCATCAGCCCATTTCCTGTCCTAGCCCCCCCCCAGCCCATCACCAGTCCTAACCCCCCAACAGCCCACAGCCATTATCACTCCTAACCCCCCCAGCCCATCTCCAGTCCTAACCCCCCCCCAGCGAAATTTTTTTTACAAAGAAAGCTGTTGCTGCCGGGGCCGGGGCCGCCGCGGCAGAATCGAGTGTGCCGTGGGGCCCCCCCGCCCAGCAGAGCCTGCCCTCCGTCCCCGGTATCACCTCTCTCAGCTGCCTCCAGTCACACGCGCCGGCTTTCAGAGCGCGAGGGAAGTTTCTCCCTCGCTGCTCTGTTAAGCCCGCGGGGGCTGATGGGCACTTCCCATCAGCCCCCGCGGGCCTAACAGAGCCGCGAGGACGGAACTCCACTCGCGCTCTGAAAGCAGGCGCGTTTGACTAGAGGCAGCTGAGAGAAGGTGATACCGGGGACGGAGGGCAGGCTCTGCTGGGCGGGGGGGCCCCGCGGCACACTCGATTCTGCCGCGGCGGCCCCGGCCCCGGCAGCGGCAGCTTTTTATTTTATTTTTTTTTAATGCCGCATATTTTGATTGCGGACCTTCCCGCGTGCCAGCTGCAAGGCCTTCGCGTGCCACAGCTGGCACGCGTGCCATAGGTTCGCCATCGCTGCTCTAGACAAACATTCCCCTCGCGCAGTCCTCCCCAGATGGGGTCTCCCTAAGTTCCAGTGGGAGAACTCCCCCTCCCTTACCTTTACCACCTCAACCGCAGTGGCTGTCTGGCGAGTCTTCAGAAACAGCAAGTATTTCAAAAATTCTTGTTACTTTTCCTTCACCTGTGCAACTTGCTGCTTCTGGCAGTTTATTGGAATTCTCACCTAAGCTCCCCGACACTGGGATTACTTTAAAAGATATTTGGAGTGCCTTGCTATTGCCACCCACCCACTACCTGGACCTTGAGGGTTCCTAGGAGGAGGTGGCCTTTGGTGCCCTTCAGGGGTGAGGTACTACGATGAGACCCTAGGGGTTCTGGGTGATGTAGTCTGAGCCTCCTGAAGGGGTTGAGATTGTAGTTGTGTGCTCAAGTAGTTAAAGGCAGGCAAAGAAATTTCTTTTTATGAGGTTTATTTCCCGCTTTGCAGTTCAGTGCAAACAGACGCTAAGAAGTTTTATAGCACAAAAACAAGAGTGAGAAAACCAAAATATACAGGGTTTGCAAAGCTTCTTACATCCAGAAAAATGCTTTAACTTATTCAACTTTCATAAGTTTTCTCAGCATGATAACAGGTAAGGTAACTTCTGTTATATTTCTTTCATATAACTTTTAAAGCACTTTAATTAATGTCCTTTTCAATGATACAGGTTGAGCAATCCATTGCTATCTCTTGCTCTGTGGAAGGCAGGGACACATCTAAGGGCATCTCCTCTTCACAGCTGTTTGCATGCTGTGCTGAATTAGAAGGAGAAGAAACTGCCTTTCTTTCTAAGAATTCCCTGAACTCTGTTAGAAGTAATTCAGCCTGCGTTTTCCCTTTGCTACGCTGAAGTCTTTCTCCTGCTTCAGGTAAACATTTGCTTAAGATGTCTATCTCATGGTAATTAGCAAGGCTGCTTTTGTCAGCACAACAGTTCGGCGTGCTAGTAAAACCCTTCCCCCACTTATCTTTAAAAGTAAGTGCTGGGTTTTCCTTTAAAACTTCAACTGGCTCTGGAGAGTTTCTGAACAGGCTTTTAAAAGTAGAAACGTCAGGTTTATCTTGGCTCACGTCTCTCCAATAAGGCTCAGCAGTTTTCTTTCTATTAGCTTCTGGGCTGTAGGCTTCAGCTGGCTTATTAGAATATCTTGTGCTGCTTGAATGCTTTTCAGGCTGCACCAAACTGCCACAGTTTTGTCTGACTTTGTTCTGGCTTTTAAAGTTATCCTTCCAGCTTTCTTGCTTCCCAGTATTATAGCTGCTAGCTGCTTCAACCCCACTTCGTACCTTGTGCTGAGAGTGTCTCCAGGAGAAATCTTTATCCCTCTGGTTTCTGCTCCAAGGTCCTGCTTGGTTCTCTGGAATCATGGGCTGTATCTTCAGGTCTCTCAGTGCTTTTGAGCCCTTCTTCCCATAGAAGTCTCTCACTGCCCCTGAGTCTCCCAAGTACTTGCTTCGTGACTCCAAACTGCTCCTCCGTGGAACACAGCTGCCTTGTTGCTCTCCTTGCCGTTGCTGTTTCTCTCTCTCCTCCAACTCTTCCTGTCTCTCCACTAACTGTTTCTGTGTCTGATTGCTTAACAAGCTCCCCGTGTGTTGCACTGCCAGTCTCCTGCTTGGGCGTGCCCAATCAGGGACCTGACCTATCTCCTTCCCTAAGGTGAGGTGTGGTTCCTGATCAGCTACATGTTTTTTTCTTTCTGAAGAGAAAATCCTGCTTTCCCTTGCAGTACCAGTTTTCTCCACCAGATCTCCGTCTATCTCCATTTCTTCTTGAGAGGCTTCTACGTCACACTATCTATAGATAAGAAAATGTCCCTAACGTTGAATGCATTGTGTGTGTTTTCTCAAGAGGCTGTTGTATCTTTTCGATATTTCTATGTTTCTATAGGATCTATTTCTATGTTTCTATAGGATCTCTAAAGGAATAAAGGGGACTATTGTAGTTGTTATGGAAGGACAGACTAGATAGGCCATGTGGTCTTTTTCTGTCGTCATATTTCTATGTTTCTATAGGACAGCTCGATGAGAAGGTTACTTTAGCTGATAGGGCTGTAGGGAAATTGAGTTCTCAGGTAAATCTGCTTACTGCGGCTAGTGCTGCTGGTGTTAAAGATTCTTTGATATTATACTCCAAAGTGGAAGCCTTAGAGAACTTGTCCCGGTCTCGTAATCTTCGTTTTTTAAACTTTCCTCATTCTTCATTGTTAGCTGCCAGGATTCTTCTTTTAAAGTATTTTAAGGAAATATTGAATTTTCAAGATCCTGTTGAAATTTCTCATGCTTATTATGTTTTGGCAAATACTAAAAATGTCAATGTTGAAGAGGGGGGCTTGGATGAGATCGTTCCACCTATAGCTAATCTGACCGCTTTTCTTGAAGACTCTAAAGACACGATTACTTCTAGGTCCTCATTATTGGTCACGCTACCTTCTGCTGATCTTAAGCAGCGCCTTTTGCGTGTGTTTTATAAAGCTAAGCTGGCCAAATTTTGTGGGCAGTCTATAAATATTTTCCCTGATGTTTCTCATGAGACGCTGTATTACTAATTAAAGATTTATTTGGATCAGCAAGGAATATTGAACTTTGCAAGGAAATTCAACTTTTGAGCCATTCTGCATGTGAGAAATCATGCTGAGGCAGCTTGCTAGCCCAGAGATCAAAGCTGTATATGCAGTCTTGTGAGAAACTGCCTACACATCTAGCCTGAGGAATACTGGAAGACCAGAGAGGGAGACAGAATTCTTCTTATCTGGTTCTCCTAACAAATGCAAATGTCCTAGGGTGAGGGAGACAGAATTCTTCTCTTGGCCTTTGAACAATTCTCTTAGCAGATGCAGATCAATTGATGAGAATTATTTACCTAATTGTAATTGTGGAGTTCTGAACTTCTAAAACCATGGGGGATGAGCATTGTCAGACGGCTGCCCGGAAACCAAATGCTGGGAGCAAACAAAGGCTGGAGAAGGACTGGTCAAATTACTATTAGCAAAGGTGTATGGGGTGGAGAATAACTGTAGAGATAAGCTCATGTGACGGCTGGCTGCAACACACAGCCTATATATATATAGAGAAAACCCAGAACAGAGAGAGCGTAGATCTGCTTGGCCAGGCGCATGCCATGCATGAAGAATCCCAGACTTTTCTCCAGCCTTCGCTGAGCTCTCCCAGCTGATGTTTAAAGGGCTGCCATGATGCAGTTTGGTGAAGTATTATTCTCCTGTAAATAGCTGCACTATCACATAACTCTATCGGTGATGTATTAGTCTCCTGTAAATAATTGCTTTCTAGTTATCTTTTCTAACTGCTCATGTGTAACTAAGAGAATTACTTGCCTTTCTGAATAAGTATCCTTGCTTTTCTTGTAAATAAACTGCACATCTTCATTACAAGGTGTTAGCCTTTGATGTAGTAAGACATTTTGGTACCAGAAGTGGGGTACGAAAAAAGGCTTGGACAATGTTGAAAAGAAGAGGAAATAGTGTAAATACTGTAAAGGGGGGTAAAGATGTGAATATTGTAAATATTCCCGGCTGGGATCAGGCATCTTATGAAATGCTAGCTAGAGAATGGTCCTGCGGGTCAAGACTAAGTGAGAATTGGGATTATGCTGAACCTGTGAATGTTTTTACATGCTTGCAAAAAATACCTGTTAAAAGGTACAGAACTGAATACGTTAGGGAGAAGGAGATTGCTTTTGTTGTCTGCATATTGTAAGATGCATCAGACAAAATCCAGCAAATTAGATTTGATTGCTATTACAATGTTACAGTGCCAAACCCGTTTGTTGACAGATAAATTAGATACTTATCAGCAGGCTCAGTATAAATACCGTAAGAGAAAAAGAAAGAAAATGAAAATGCACGTCTATTGCTAACCAATTTATAGGAGGAAAGTACAGAGTACTCCCCACAATCCTGGAGGAGTTAATCTAGAAGATACTGTGGAGGATTTTAATCAACAAGAGATTAATGATAGATCATGGTGATGCTAAGAAATTCTGTTTGATTAGTTCTGACCCACTGATACAAGATCAGTTTTGTCATGTTCCTGATCGCCTCTACAGTCCAGTCCCTAAATCCTGGGTTGTGCCTCTCTACCTGCAGCTTGGAGATTGAGACACAGAGATCCTGTCCCAGAGCCTGCCCGTGGCCTGAGTCCACTGAGAGTGGAGGCACTACTGAGCTGCCTGCATGTGGAGGCGGGCATTGGGGACCACATGGACTGTGGAGGCCATGTGGCCGAGCAGGCGTAGCATGGATCGCACCAACCGGGTGTGATGGTGCTTTGCCTCAGTCACCAGGGCCCTGAGAATTGAGCCAGTCAATCTTCTGACGTCACCAGGACCCATATAACCCACTGGCACACCCACCAGCTTCAGTACTCAGTCTCCAAGCAGCTGGAGAGAGCAGCAACCTAGTGATCTAGTTAGCTGGAGAGGTGTAGGTTTTTGGCTGGTTTAAGCTTTTGTTTCTTTAAGTCTTCTGGACTTCTTATATCTTTATTTCTTTTTATTTCCTGTAGCAGGGTTTTAGTGTTTGCCCCCAATCATTACTGGAGTATCTCCTTCATTTATCAAATGCAGGGCTTAAGACCAATTCAGTGAGAGTCGTTTTGAGTGCTATTGCAGCTTCTTTCAAGCCTCTACATGGACAACCTGTTTCCTCTCATAGCGCGATTTATGAGAGGCCTTCTTTTAACTAAGCCTCCCATTAAGCCACCACCGGGATCGGTGTTTTAAAAAAAAAAAAAAAAAAGACAAACAGGACATCGGAGCGGCGGTTTGGTGAGCCGGTTAATTTTGCCAGGGCAGGGCCTCCTCTTCAGTCTCCCGCCTCGCTGCCGAAGCCCCGAGGCGGCTGAGCACGAGGGCGGGAAGACCGCAGCTCTTCTCTTTGCGCCTTTGGAGGCGCTTGCAGAGCACCGCGGATCTCAGCGGTAAGGAGACAGCCGCGGGTGGAACAGCTGGGCCACGTGGAAGGAGTGGACCCGGGCTTTCTGCGCTCGTGGCACAGCAGGGGAGATAGCAGCGAGAGCTTTTCCCGCGCAAGGACCAAGGCCTGTGCTGGAATGGGGGGTGTAATCTTGGCAGGATCAGCTGTTTTGGTGGGGTGAAGGGCCATATAGCTTTAATTTCTTTTGTTTCCTTTATTTCTTGGTTAAGGGTGTTCTGTTTTTCTATATACATATACATACATATATATATATATAATCTATGAGCTAGAGAGAGATATTTTATGTCTATGATTGCTCTCTATTTTAGGCATTAGTGTCTTAAAAAAAAAAAAAAAAAAGAAGAAACAGAAGCAGAAGTAATAAGCAGAGCTATGCCTGCTCGCCCTCAATGTCTGGTCTGTGGGGCCCGCAGGGGGGCGGTGTCTGAGACAGGAGTATGCAGGGGCTGCGCGTTGGAGGCAGTTTCTGTGGAAAGGAGCTTCCTTCTGGTAATGACTTGCTCCCGGCAGCTGCCGGGGCGGCGCAGTCGGTAGAGCCTTTAGGGGAGACCAGGGGCGAGGGGTCTTTGTCATCGGTTCCCTTAGGTCTCCAGGTTCCCTCCCAACCCCAGCCTGGCCCTTCCTCGGTAGAGAGCAGCCTGGGGGGGTTCTCTCCGGAGTTTGTCCTCTTGTTGCATAAGGCTTTTTGTATGGGACAGCAGGAAGGTCCGGGGGGGTTCCCGTAAGAGGCAGTTGTTGGACAGGTCTCTGACGGAGGCTGTTTTTCCCTCCAAGCGTCCTAGACCGGAGGAAGAGGAGCCCCTTTCCCCAGAGTCTGAATTGGTGGAATCCGATAGAGAATGGGGGGAAGAGGAGCTCGAGGAGGGAGAAATCCCGGAAGAGCAGGCAAGAATTGTGAGGGTATTTCGCAAGGAAGAGTTACCCGCTCTGATTGGGGAGTCCTTGAAGGCCTTGAACATGTCCATGGGGGCTCCAGAGGACGAGGAAGCTTTGGAGGACCCATTGATTCAGGCAGTCCGAAAGTCCCAGAAGGTATTTCCCATCCATAAGGTGGTCAAGCAGATGATCCAGGAGGAGTGGGATCAGCCCGAAGCTGGCCTTAGGGGCGTGCGCTCCATGGCACGCTTGTACCCCGTACCAGAGGCGGAGAAGGAAATGTTGAAGTCCCCCCGGGTGGATGCAGCGGTGGCAGCCGTGACCAAGAAGACCACCATCCCGGTGGAGGGCAGTGCAGCACTGAAGGATGTTCAGGATCGGAAGCTGGACACCGTTGCTAAAGCAGGCCTTTGACATTAGCGCTATGGCCCTTCAGGCTTCAGTGTGCGGAGCTTGGGTGGCCAGGGTGTGCTTGCGGTGGTCCCAGCAGTTACAGGGGGCTGGGGAGTCACAAGTTGGAGCGCTGGGGGAGGCGTACCTGGCGGATAGTCGATACGATCTGATTAGCAGTTTGTCTAAGAATATGGCTTCTGTGGTGGCGGCTCGTTGGTACCTTTGGCTCCGAAATTGGGCGGCCGATGCTTCTTCCAAGGCTCGCCTTAGCAGGCTTCCTTTTAAGGGGAAGCTGCTTTTTGGAGAGGATTTGGACAAGTTGGTAAAGGATCTGGGGGAGTCTAAGGGGGGGGTAGACTTCCAGAGGATAAGCCGTGGCAGGGTCGTTTTGCCTCCGGGGGGGCGTTCTCAACAGCGGGACGTCAGGAGTTCTAGACAGTCTCGCCAGGGCTCCTTTCTGAGGGGCCAATTCTCTTCTAGAGGCCAAGGTTTTCGGGGGTTTCGAGGAGCGGGAAGGGGTTTTGGTGCCTCTTCCGCTTCCTTGGGCCCAAAGAAGCCACAATGAGACAACGGGGGTTCAGGTGGGGGTGCTGCCGGTAGGAGGGCGTTTGCGGCAGTTCCTTCCCACCTGGGCCGGGGTCACATCAGACAGATGGATTCTGGAGGTCATCCTGTTCGGTTATGCTCTGGAGTTCTCAAGACCGGTTCTTCCTTCTTTCGTTCAGTCTCCGTGCAGGACGGTAGCCAAGCATGCGGCAGTAGAACAAACACTGTCGAGGTTGGTGGCGCTGGGGGCCGTAGTTCCGGTCCAAGGCGATCAACGCGGCTGCGGTCGGTACTCGATTAATTTTGTCGTCCCCAAGAAGGAAGGCTCCTGGCATCCAATTTTAGATCTCAAGCTTGTCAATCGGTGTCTCCGCGTACCGCACTTTCGGATGGAGACTCTGAGGTCGGTGATAGTAGCGGTGCTTCTAGGAGAATTTCTTACCTCGCTCGATCTCACCGAGGCGTACTTACACATTCCCATCAGAGCCGCCCATCAGCAGTTCTTGCGGTTTGCGGTGCTGGAGGGTCACTTTCAGTTTCAGGCGTTGCCGTTCGGCCTGGCGATGGCTCCTCACACGTTCACCAAGGTGATGGCAGTGGTGGCAGCGGCCCTGCGCAATGAGGGCGTCCTGGTCCATCCTTATCTGGACGATCGGTTGATCAGAGCCAAGTCCGAGGAGGAAAGTACGAGGGCAACGGCCAGAGTGGTGGCGTTTCTTCAGAGCTTGGGATAGGTAATCAACGAGGTGAAGAGCGAGTTGACACCCTCCCAGGAACTGGAGTACTTAGGAGCAAGATTTGACACAAGCGTGGGCGAGGTGTTTCTGCCAGTTCACAGGGTAGAGAGCCTTCGTCGGCTGGTGCGAGAGTTTCTAGCACGGGAGGCACCCTCAGCGTGGCACTATTTGCAGGTTCTGGGGACCATGGCGGCGACGTTGGATCTGGTTCCTTGGGCCAGGGCTCATATGAGGCCTCTGCAACGGGCGCTGCTGCGGCGCTGGTCCCATCAGACGCAGTCTTTGACGACAGTGCTTCCATGTACAGCGGAGGTCAGGGAGTCCTTGAGGTGGTGGCTCTCACCGGGGGACCTGGAGAAGGGAATGCCTCTAGAGTCACCTTGTTGGATTCAGGTGTCAACAGATGCGAGTCTGTCAGGCTGGGGGGCTCACTGCGAAGGCCATTTTGCCCAAGGGGTTTGGAGTGTTCAAGAGGCTCGGTGGCCCATCAACAAGTTGGAGTTGAGGGCGGCGACGCTGGCCCTCAGAGAGTTCTGTTCCTTGTTTCTGGGGAAAGAAGTCAGGGTTCTCTCGGACAATGTGACGGCGGTGGCCTACATCAATCGGCAGGGCGGCATGGACAGCAGACTATTAGAAGAGGAGGCGGCCGATTTGTTCGCTTGGGCCGAGGAGCATCTGCTAGCCCTGTTGGCCCAGCATGTCGCTGGAGTGGAAAATGTGACAGCAGACTATCTCAGCAGGCACAGAGTGGACCATGGCGAGTGGGAGCTCTGTCAGGACGTCTTCGACCAGATAGTGCGCCGGTGGGGGCAGCCGGTGATGGACTTGATGGCGCGGTGGTCGTCGGCCAAGACGGGCAGATTCTTCAGCAGGAGAAAAGAAAGGATGTCGGAAGGGCTCGACGCTCTGGTTCAGAGGTGGCCCGCAGAGGGGAAGTTGTATGTGTTTCCTCCCTGGGCACTCATAGGTTGGGTTCTGCACAGGATAGAGGCGCATCGAGAGGTAGTAATCCTGATAGCATCAGACTGGCCGAGGCGGCCCTGGTATGCCGATCTGGTCCGGTTGCTGGTGGACCGCCCCTTGTGGCTCCCGGTCCGGGAGGATCTTCTCAGGCAGGGCCCGCTCAGGATGCCGCAGGTGGGTCGGTTCTCGCTTATGGCCTGGCTATTGAAAGGGCAAGGCTAAAAAAGAGAGGATACTCGAGGGCCATGATATCGACTCTGTTGAAGGTCCGCAAGTGGTCTACCTGCTTAGCGTATGTGCATGTTTGGCGTATATTTGAGAACTGGTGCGAGGAGCGAGGTAAGCGTCCCCTGGTGGTTTCTGTGGCAGAGGTGTTAGATTTTTTGCAAGCTGAGCTCGAGAAGGGGCTGGCGGCCAGTTTGTTGCGGGTCCAGCTGGCAGCCATCGCGTGTTACAGAGGTAAGGTGAAAGGTAAGGCCCTGGGGCAACACTCCGATATGGTGCGGTTTCTTAAAGTGGTTAGGAGATTACGGCCGCATCGGCGGGTGGTAGTGCCACCTTGGGATCTAAATTTGGTGTTGGATGCTCTGGCTGGTGCGCCCTTTGAGCTGCTTGGTAGAGCTTCACTGAAGGATTTGACGCTTAAGGCTGTATTGTTGGTGGCCATTTGCTCAGCTAGGCGAGTGTCGGAGTTACAGGCGCTGTCCTGTCGGCCGCCCTTTCTCATATTTTTTGAGGAGAAGGTAGTGTTGCGCACGGTTCCTTCCTTTTTGCCTAAGGTAGTCTCGCCTTTTCACGTTAATCAGTCAGTGTCTCTCCCTTCCTTTGCTGCCGGGGGGCAGGAGGAGGGGGATCCTCGTTTGCGGCTCCTGGATGTCCGTAGAATTCTAAGGAGGTATTTGAAGCGGTCTAAGGCTTTCCGTAAGTCGGAGCGCCTATTTGTGTTGTTTGGAGGACCGCGTAAGGGGGAGGCAGCGGCCAAGGCCACGATTTCTAGGTGGATCAGGCAGGCCATTGTGTCAGCTTATATTGTCCCTGTGGGCTTGCGGGCGCATTCCACGAGGGCTCAGGCAACGTCCTGGGCGGAGTTCAGTCTGGTTCCCCCTTTGGATATCTGCAAAGCGGCGACTTGGTCGTCGTTGCATTCCTTTGCCAAGCACTACAGGTTGGATGTGCAGGCAGCGGCAGATGCCAGTTTAGGTGGAGAGGTGCTTCGATCCAGCTTGGCGGGCCCTTCCCGTATTTGAACTGCTCTGATACATCCCAGGATGCAGGGACTGGACTGTAGAGGCGATCAGGAAGAAGTAATTAGGTCTTACCTGCTAATTAGTCTTCCTGGAGAATCTACAGTCTAGTCCCTGGCCCAACCCAGATTCTTAGTGCTGGATCGAAGCTTCTCGGGTTGGATAGTGGGCTCCGGACTTGGTGTTGCTCGCGTTGCCCTGCGGTTCTAGTGGCCGGGCGGTTGGGACTGTGGCGGAGCCCTGTTGGGTGGTGAGTGCTGTGTTTTTGTCCTTAGGTAATTGGGGAGGGGCTAGGTTCTGTAAGCCTTCTCCTTCCACCTTCCTCTGCCTGGGGAAGGGGGACCCCAGGTTCCTCTCCAGTCTGGGGCGGGAGGGGTATGGGTGAGTTTGGTTAGTTAGTTAGTTGTTAGTTGTCTCTCCGGTTGCTTTGCTTTGTCAACAGGATACTGAAGCTCGTAGGTGTGCCAGTGGGTTATATGGGTCCTGGTGACGTCAGAAGATTGACTGGCTCAGTCTCCAAGCTGCAGGTAGAGAGGCACAACCCAGGATGCAGGGACTGGACTGTAGATTCTCCAGGAACACTAATTAGCAGGTAAGACCTAATTACTTCTTATGACTTTACAAATTCAATTTCAAATTGATAAGGGAAATGACTGCAGCTGGATCTGCAGCTGAGGAAAAGAGATCTAAAAATAAAAAAAAAATGTTTAAGAAAATATGTAATCTTGGGATGCAAAGATGTTTAATTCAGTGCTTTGAACAAAATGCCTATCCTGTAGAGCTAGTATTAATTGTTATGGAAAATCCTTATAAGATTATGAAGAAGTGAAGACTTTTTACTTGTGTTTTTTTAAGGTCCCTGGTTTTTCCAAGCTGTTGTTAAAGCATGTTGTTTTTCAGAACTACCCAGGGGGGGAGGGTTTAGTGAAATTTATTATATTCTGATCAGATAGGCTGTTAGGTATAAAGCACTTGTAAACTTTGATTTGTCTTGTGTTTAAAAATGAATACTGTTTTTTTATTTAATTGCTGGTTGCTCAAGTGCCCCTCGATGCTGAAGTGACTAGACCAAACAAACAAGGCATGAAACTAAAGAAACTGTTTTTGGTTTTCTTTGACCTTCAAAGTAGAGGTTAAGAGCCCTGACAGGACAATGGGGCATCCTGAGCCAGTAATTACCAGATTGCAACTTGAAAATGATTTAAACCCTGAGTGAATAAGAAGGTAATCCTGGTTAATCTTTATCATTGATATGTTATGCATCTATTCTTTGTCTTTGACTGTGTATACTATCAAGCAAACTTAAAAGTTAAAAGGGGATTTTATATATTGTGGCAAGCACCTCATAGAATATTGTTCATAGGTAATCCTGGTTAAGCTTTATTTTTAGTATGTTATGTATCCTTTGTCTTTGACTGTGTATGCTATCAAGCAAACTTAAAAGTTAAAAGGGGATTTTATATATTGTGGCAAGCACCTCATAGAATATTGTTCATAGGTAATCCTGGTTAAGCTTTATTTTTAGTATGTTATGTATCCTTTGTCTTTGACTGTGTATGCTATCAAGCAAACTTAAAAGTTACAAGGGGATTTTATATATTGTGGCAAGCACCTCATAGAGGGCATAGTTATTGTTTATATTTTACAGAAACATAAAGAGCTATAACTATAGGTTAATTGTTCAGCTACATAGTAATCTGCATTTGCCTGAAGGAATCTGGACACGAGAGACCTATTGTTTGTTTTGCTGTCTGTGTTGAAGATAACATTTCAGATCAGTTTGATACCAGTTTCAGGTATAATTAGGTTTTAATTTAAATGTGAAAAGTACATTCTGGTTAAAAATATAAAAAAAGGGGGAGTGTTTGCATTCCAGATATCCACCAACCTTTTCATGAAAAAGTATCAGTTTCATGTCATTTGAAAATGCTTGTTTCCTGAACTGTAAGAGTCAAGGTAAATTATTTTGCATTGTTAAGCTCTGTACTGATGAAAAGGACAGTAACTACACTGATCTTTCCAGTTTTATTTGTCACAATATTGGATTTTAGGATAATTTCACCTGTTTTTCTGTATTGAATTTTACGTGTTGGTGTCCAGAGAAAAAGTGTACTCTGTTAAAAGTTTTTATTTCAGTTTCAGGAGTACAGTTCCTGAGAAAACAGATATATGTTGCAGCACCGTGAGATATTAATTTTCTTTAGTTTATACACTTGCACTTATGTTACCAAATATACTTGTTGTAGTAGTACATTATGCAGAGGTCCAGTACACACTCAGCAATTACAAGATGAGTAAATATTTTTGCTAAAATTTTGGAAAGAGGCTGATCTGAAATTGCTTTATTCCCAAGTATATAGAGCACATTTAGTGGAAAGATGGAACTGAGGTCCCAGAAAATATGAGAATATTTGTAAAGTTAGTTACAAATAAAAATAGCAACATTAACTTGAGTTGATTGGACAAAACCAAATCTTGCTTGTTAGCAATGATCCAGGAGAGGTTTGAGAAAAAGAATGAGAGAGAGAGAGGGGGGGGCAGAAGGTGAGTGATGATCTGGGCCACCGGAATTCTGACTGCTCTGAGACTCCTCGAGGACCCACAAGGCCTGAAGAACATGAACCTTGTATATTTATGCCTCTAAAGAGACATGAATAGGCAGGGGAGAGTAGGCCAAGAAGAACCCGAGGAAGTATCGCCATGAGGCCCAGCCACAAATGCCTTGCAGGCCAAGAAGAACCTGAAGAAGTATCGCCATGAGACCCAACCACCAATGCCTTGTACCCTCTTAGGTCTGTCACCTCAAAAGGATCTCTTTTGACACCATAATTAATGGGTAGCTTACACAAATCCTTGTGGACACTGCAATTTCATGATCGGTACAAGTATTTTTAAGTTTCCTACAGCACTCTCACTGAGAACAGTGTATGCGATGGACTCTAGTCATACGTGAGAGATGTTTGGCTGTCATGTTAGAAGCCATACTTTTTCCTATTGGATTTAATGTTATAAAATGTTGCAAAATAATAGTTTTATATTGTAGGGACTTTACCTAGATTGTTTAGACAGTTACTATTGAGAATGAGCACATATGTCCATTTAGAACTACACCAATTAAGTTAGTGGGAAAGGGACACTGTTTACTCATAATGTTATGCTTATTGAGAAGAATCTAAATTTATATTTTCTGCCTACCATTTGTTTACACCAATACTAAGTTTTTAACAATTGTTTGATATTCTTAGCAGCCTTGCCAAATAAGGATACATTAGTATGGTATAAAAAAAAAACATAAAAAGGACCTATGTATGTAGTTGGTGGAATGATGCAAGTGATGAAAAAGTGTTGTGAGGGATGAAGTGGAATATTAAAGGAAAAACTCTGATAGTAAACTGATGAAAGTAATTTAATGATGTGAAGTGATGTATCTGCCTAATGAATATGTAAACAAAAAATGATGATCACTTTATTCAATTATGCCGTCTCCAGAAGCTTCAATTCAGGAAGTCATACTCAACAATTGGAAATAGATACTTGGAGACAGGCTAGGTGCACCTTGCACCCTAATGAGCTTTGGAAACCCACACTGGCCATGTGGTACTTCCAGATGCTTTTTTGCCTCATTTTTCCTCTGTATGGCCTGGCCAGGCATGCAGAGGCAAAGGGGGATGATTTGATGACAAATTCTCACAAAATTGGTATAATTCTAAAACTTGCCAAAATTGCAGAACACGTGTGTGCAACTTGTCTAATCTGTAAACATGTAAAGATCAGTCAAGGGCACAATGGAATATTTTCTACCAGCAAAGGAGTTTATCAAACTGTGAGACAAGGTTGACACCATACGAGATAGTTACTGGTAGACCATTGAAAGTTTATAAAGCAATATTTATAGGATATGATCTTAGTAAATATGGATGAAATTAAGTTTGTCTCATTGTGAAATCTAATCTAGAATATTTAGTCTTTTCATTTAATATTGGTGCTGCTCTTCTGAATGAGGCCTGGAGCCATGTCACCAATTGCAATCCAGAGACTCCAGCAGAGGAAATTGGCCATAATCCAGATGGAACAGACCATCCCAAGAACTCTGAACTACACACCGCAGAAATGTGTGAAGGCGTCCCTACCTGGATCAGTGTGTCACATTGAAAAAGGGGCCAAAATATCCGCCCATGAGAATGAGAGGTTCAACTTTTGAGAGAAACCAAACTTAAACTTCAGAGAAAGGTGAAGCCCGCTACGAAGTCCTGAAGAACTGCTGAGAAGCAGGACCAAATTATCTGAAAATAGGAAGAGGACTATTGGACTGATTGGGGGCTTTTGTGAATGATTTTTTGTTTTATGTATTGTTATCCTTTTATTATTGTTTCCTTGGAAAGTAACTGTAATTCTAGTATCTCAGATTTTTTTCTGCTGAACATCATGTGCCCAATTGCTTATGTCACCTGTTCCCCAGATCTTAGTTATTGCTGTGATTTCTCTTTCTCCTGCTCATACTACTTTTTGAATCCATGGGTGGTCAATAGTGTAAACGTTTGGGTAAAATATCCAAGACCAGATTCATAGCTGGTGGAGGGAGAAGTAGTTGTAATATGATTGAGGTTGTTAGTCCCTCACCACTTGCTCCACTACCCTCAATATATAACTAGTAGATTGAAATCCATGGGGCAGATATACAGTAGAAAAAAATCCTGAATATGCAGGTGAAATGAGTCCCCCACTGCATGGGGAACTGATAAAAGTAACTGAGATCTACAAGCCATTTGGCTTTCGCATTTGTAATGCCGGTGGGAATGGTATATTAGATATCTTGGAAAAATGTCACCTAATTTATACCGTGACTTTTTGTCCCCTCAAGCATTTACCTTAATATTATCCACTATGTTTTAGCCCATGTTGTTATTGTATTTCTAAATGAACGACAAAGGCAATTCAGACACTGCTTACGTACAATATCCTTACTGATCCACGCGTGGAATGTATTACTAATTAAAGATTTATTTGGATCAGTAAGGAATATTGAACTTTTGAGCCATTCTGCATGTGAGAAATCATGCTGAGGCAGCTTGCTAGCCCAGAGATCAAAGCTGTATTTGCAGTCTTGTGAGAAACTGCCTACACATCTAGCCTGAGGAATACTGGAAGACCAGAGAGGGAGACAGAATTCTTCTTATCTGGTTCTTCTCCTAACAAATGCAAATGTGGAGGAGTGGCCTAGGCCTAGTGGTTGGGGCAAGGTACTTCAGGCCGGAAGGTCGGAGGTTCAAATCCCACTAGAGGACAGCAACCTTGGGCCGGAAGGACTGGGGTTTTTAGTCCCACAGGTGCTCTTTGTGGTCTTGGGCAAGCCACTTAACCCTCCATAGCCCATGTTCCCTGTAAAATAGTTATTGCCAAGTTATAATGCCCTGTTCAATGTAAACAGCACTGATGCAGAATAGCACGGTATATAAGAGAATGTAAATAAATAAAAAATAAATGTCCTAGGGTGAGGGAGACAGAATTCTTCTCTTGGCCTTTGAACAATTCTCTTAGCAGATGCAGATCAATTGATGAGAATTATTTACCTAATTGTAATTGTGGAGTTCTGAACTTCTAAAACCATGGGGGGTGAGCATTGTCAGACGGCTGCCCGGAAACCAAAAGCTGGGAGCAAACAAAGGCTGGAGAAGGACTGGTCAAATTACTATTAGCAAAGGTGTATGGGGTGGAGAATAACTGTAGAGATAAGCTCATGTGAGAAATCATGTGATGGCCGGCTGCAACACACAGCCTATATAGAGAGAGAACCCAGAACAGAGAGAGCGTAGATCTGCTTGGCCAGGCACATGCCATGCATGAAGAATCCCAGACTTTTCTCCAGCCTTCGCTGAGCTCTCCCAGCTGATGTTTAAAGGGCTGCCATGATGCAGTTTGGTGAAGTATTATTCTCCTGTAAATAGCTGCACTATCTCATAACTCTATCGGTGATGTATTAGTCTCCTGTAAATAATTGCTTTCTAGTTATCTTTTCTAACTACTCGTGTAACTAAGAAAATTACTTGCCTTTCTGAATAAGTATCCGTGCTTTTCATCCCGGTCATCACCTGTTTCTCTCCGCTTTGGTCTCCTTAATTGCCGCTCCCTCCGTTCCAAGACACTTCTTATTTCCGACCTTGTTTCTCACAATTCCCTTGACATCTTACTTCTAACCGAAACCTGGTTAAAAGAGGGGGAAGACGCACTCCTAGCCCGCTGTTTTCCACCAGATTTTACTGGCGTCTCTACCCCTCATCTCGGCCGCTCAGGCGGTGGCGTAGCGGCTCTCCTCCACTCTTCCATCCCCTTCACATCCCTTACCTCCCCCCTCTTGCGCTACCCAGAAGCTTTGCTCCTGAAACTCCATTACACCCCCCCTCTGCACCTGCTTCTTCTCTATGCTCCTCCAGCCCTCCGCCCCGATCTATGGGATCTCCTTCTTTCTTCAATCACCGATCTGTCCCTAGCCTACCCTCAACTGATTATTACTGGAGATTTCAATCTGCATCTTGCTCCCCCTGTCTCTATCAGGGACCACTCCTTCACTTCTCTCCTACATGATCTGTCCCTTCTTCAGCATATCTCCTTTCCGACTCACTCCGCTGGCTATACCCTTGATCTTCTTCTCTCTCCCTCTACCTCCTTTTACCTTCTGCAGTCCTTCCATGCTTTTCCTCTCCCTTGGACTGACCATCTCTGCATTACCTTTCAATGCCTCCTCTCCTCCCCCATTTCGCCCTCCAACTCCCCCTCCTCCGATTCCTCTCACTCTCCCCCCTCTGCGATTCCCTATACTCGGCATATCTCCTCAGAAACTCCACAACATTTCCCCCCCGCGTCTGAACTGCTCCCAACTGATTTCCCCCTTCTCTCCCCTTCCTCTCAGGCCTCCACCTGGTCCTCTTCCCTTTCATCAGCCTTAGATCTGATTGCACCTCTTCGCCCTCGGTCATCCAAACCTCGTCCCTCCCAGCCCTGGTTTCATCCCGGTCTCCTCCTTCTCCGATCTCAGCTCCGTCATGCAGAACGCCGATGGCGCAAGGCTCCTTCCTCACTCTCCCTTTCCCGCTTCCACTCTGCTCACTCCTATTACAGATCCCAGGTCCACGAAGCCAAACAAAACTATTACTCTACCGCTATCTCTTCTGCACCAAACCAGACCCGTCACCTTTATTCTGTCCTTCGCTCCCTTACTTCTCTCCAGTCTCACACCTCTCCTTCCCTTCCTGCTCCTTCACCTACCCCCTCTCAACTGGCAACTTACTTCAGCACCAAAGTAACTGATCTTCGGCACTCCCTCCCTTTCTGCCCTCCACCAATTTCCAGTCCCCCTCCCTGTTCTCCTCCACCTCTTTCCCAATTGTCTCACACCTGGCACTCTTTCCATCCAATCACCACCCCAGAGCTCCTTGCAGTACTATCTTCTTCCAAGAAGACTTCCTGTACCCTTGACCCTATTCTATCCTCCTGGCTCCTCATTCCCTCCCTGGCCCTTCTTCCCCCAGCTCTTACACTAATTAACTCAAGCCTTTCTTCTGGTATTTTCCCCCAACCTTGGAAGCACGCCCTGGTTCGCCCTATCCTAAAAAAGCCCTCACTTGACCCACTTGTACCCGCACATTATCGCCCCGTCTCTAACCTTCCTTTTTTATCTAAGATCCTCGAGAAAGTTGTCTTCTCTCAGCTATCCTCCTTCCTTGATTCTACTCGCTTTCTGCACCCCCGTCAATCAGGCTTCAGACCCGGTCACAGTGTTGAAACAGTTCTCTTAGGCTTCTTAAATGAACTCCACTCTGCTCACGATCGGGGTGACCTTTTGGTGGCGGTTTCCCTTGATCTATCAGCCGCTTTCGACCTTGTTGATCACTCCCTCCTCCTTGCCCGTCTCCGTGATGCAGGTCTTTGCAGTACTGTTCTTCACTGGTTTCATTCCTTTCTTCACTCCCGGTCCTTTTCCGTCCGCTCTTCCTCTGCCCCCTCTTCCTCTACTACTTCTAAGCCTACCCCCCTTCTCTGTGGGGTCCCTCAAGGTTCAGTCTTAGCACCCCTCCTCTTCAATATCTTTCTCACACCTCTTGCCCTCCTAGTCCAGCAACACGGGATATCTGCTTACTACTACGCTGATGATTTACTTCTCCTTTATCACACCTCTCCCCTCTCACCTGATCTCTCTCCTCTCAACGCCTGTCTTACTGCTGTCGCCGACTGGCTCACTACTCACTGTTTACACCTCAACCTTACCAAAACTCTTGCTATGTGGTTCACTCGGGATGCTTCTCCACCCACGCTTTCCCCTTCCTTCTCTGGTTCCCCGGTTCCCATAGTCTCCTCTCTCCGTTACCTTGGCGTTCTTTTCGACCCTACACTAACCTTCCGTGATCATATTGCACATATCTCTCGGCTTTCCTTCTTTTATCTTCGCCAAATCCGGGCTATTCGACCTTTCCTCTCCCCCTCAGCCCTCACCACTCTCCTCCTCTCACTCGTCATGTCCCGCCTTGATTTCTGTAACTCTGTCTTAGCCGGTCTCCCTAATGTCCACCTCCGCCGTCTTCAACTTATACAAAACACCGTAGCCCGTCTGATCTCTCATGCCTCCATCCGTGATCACATCACACCCCTCCTCATCCATCTACACTGGTTGCCTATTCAGTCCCGTATCCACTATAAAATTCTGGTAATTCTTCATCGAGTCATCTACACCCGTACACCCCAGTATCTGTCTAATCTCGTACATTTGCATGCCCCCACCCATTCCCTCCGTTCTCTCCATCTTAACCACCTCTATCTTCCCTCACCCTCCTCTGCTCGACTTCAGTCCACCCGTGCATCTGCATTTTTCTTCCTGGCACCTGCCCTATGGAACTCCCTGCCCTCCTCTATCAGACTTGAACATTCCACCTTCAAAAAAAACCTCAAGATTCACCTCTTTGCCCGTGCATTTGACCTCCCCAATCCTTTTGTGTGATCCACTCTGCTCTATTCTCCTCCCTTCCCCATCATGTCCTGTTGTATGATTCTGCTCTTTTGCTTTCCTGTCTTACATTGTAACTTCCTTTTCTTTTCCTAATTTAATTCTACTATGTAAACCGCTGCGATGTATTTTCCTCAGCGGTATATCAAATTCAATAAACATAAACATACAAAGTGTTAGCCTTTGATGTAGTAAGACAGACGCAACTTAGAAGGCATCAATTCCTCCAGCTGAAACCTCGAGTTTTAGCGTTGGGAGCGACGTTTTTCTTACGGTTTCCCTATAAATGTGTGGTTAATTATGAGGGGTACTCTTTTGTCTTTGTAGATGTCTCACATTTAGAGAAATTTGTTATAGATTGTGCTGGCACTGGGTAAGGGAATAATTCTGGGTATTTATCGATCCTTCTAAATTGTTGGCTTATTTTGGCCTTGTTTTCTGGAATTATCATTGTATTTGTACTATCTTTGCTTATCTTCATTGATGTGGACTACATCTGTTGTATTATATTTCTTTGTTTCATGTTGTATTTTGTTTTAATGATTTACTTTATTTACTTTGTGACATTGTATTTCATTGAAAAGCAAATAAAAAAAAAATCTTAAATAACCTGTCCCCACCTACGCTTGAACTGATCAGAAGAACCCGTCCAACCACAAGAAGATGAGCCAATAACGGTACCTTAGAAACACCAGCAAGCTTCAGAACATCAAAACACTCCACCAGCAATAGAGCTTTCTCCCTTTATGCTCCCCATCTGTGGAATGAGCTACCCAGCACATTATGTACAATCAAAGACTTACTAGACTTCAGAAAAGCCATAAAGGCCTACCTCTTCATGGATTACTACGGTCCCACTTTTGAAGAAACGAATCGTAAGACTTAACTGGAAGCAACACAAAAACCTGACTCATTGAATCATACCACTCCTCAACATAAGAACACTCTCCCATATCTCTGTATATAGTTGATAATTTAAATGTATTCTTTATACCCCATGTAACCCTCCAAGTTGTAACTCCCTGTTCTATGTAAAGCTCGTTGCTCTAACTATTATATGTAAACCGCTTTGAATTGATGATAAAGTGGTATATAAAACCTGTTAAATAAATTTTCTGCATTCGATCTATGTCCTATTAGCTAGGTGAAATTGGTATGGATAGAAGTCTCTGGCAAACTCTTGAGGATTGTGCAGCAATCCTTAGATGAGGATTCTATATTGTCCTGCTAGGCCAGTCCAGACAAGTGAGTTGTGTTCCCCTACCTGCAGAGGTGGAGACCAAGAAAAATTTATTGCCTTCTGATGACCTCATCCTGCACTATTCTCTTGGAACAAGCAGGAAGTCAATCCTCACATATGGTTGATGGCACGGAGAAAGCCCTTGTGGAAGCATCCCCCAGCTTTCCAAGAAAGCCTTTGGGAGATGCTACTATGCATGTGTGGTCCCCTTCCCGCCCAAGGGTGCCATCTTGCTCAGTCTCCTCTTTTCTACGGAGCCCTTCAGATGTCCATTTGGCTTGTCCCCAAAAAAAGTTGATTTTTCAGCCTGAGTTTCATACTCTCCTCTGGTACTGCACCGGTACTCTTCCTGCCACCTGACCTCGGTGTCAGGTTCTGGCCCTTATGTAGTGTTTTTTTTCTCCTTGGTGTCTTCGTGCCTTTTTTTCCAACTGGCAGCTCGGTGGGTCTTCAACCTCGCTGGGGTACTTTTTTCCCCCATGGCTACCAGTGGGTTTAAAAAGTGTGATAGGTGTGCCAAAATTATGTCTTTGACTGACACACGACTGCTGCCTTTGCTGTTTTGGGACAGACTACGACCCCACAGCATGCAGTCTCTGCAAAAAGATGTCCAACAAGGCCCTCAAGAGCCACCAGCAGCAGCAGCACAATAAGTTTTTCCCCTGAGTCCCTGATACCTCCAAAGTCCAGGGCCTCATCTGAAGCCACGGAATCTCAGGGCGGCTCTACGGAACCCAAGTGGCACCGTGGTTCTTCGGAGATGGGGGGGGTCTCCCTCGAGGGAACCTAAGAAGGAGGAGACCTCGAAGGTGGCGTCCCTGGATGGATCCGACAGGCCGGGTGCATCCCGAGCCAGGTCCCGCAGTTCAAGACGCTTGTCTGAGGGAGCGGCCAGGTCCAAAAGGACTCAACCTTGGTCAGGCCTCGGTCACCAGACACCATCCTCATCGAGGATTCTTCTTTGGGGGAACCAGTATCTGGTCCGATTCCTTTGGTGCCTGCGCCAATGGCTGCAGAGCCTTCTGGCCTGGAGTCCAGAATGGCGGCCCTGGAGCACAGTTTGCCTTCGTGGACCAGCAGCAAACGCTTTTGTCCGGGACAACCAGTTCCTTCGCCCCAACTACCAGACCCTCAATGTCAAAGATGTCACTCGAGGCCGAGCCGATCCTCGAGAGCCTTCGGCCTTGAGTCAATCCTCGGCCGAAGTCACGATCCTGTTCCCGCTTGACATGGCTGCGATTGTCCCCAGCCAGTGCGCTCAGTGCCAACCGTGGGGCCTCTGAGGACCATGGATCCGGGTCAGCCCCAGGACCTGCTGACCATCCTTCCATCGAGTCCTCAGACTACTCCATGGGAGACGGAGGTCAAGGAGTCACCCCACACCCAATGCCATCGTGATGTCCCCTCTGACTCTCCCACTTAAGAGCCCTGGCGGCAGTCTCTGCCGGAGTTCATGGCATTCCTTGACTTCATCAGGGATATTTCTAAGGCCCTAGCATTCCTGATGGAATCAGAGGAGGATCTTTGGGCGGAGGAGCTAGAAATTCTCCAGTACGAGGCCCCTCTGAGGGAATCGTTTATGGTGCCCATCCCGGAACAGCTAATGCTCTGTATGTGTGGGAGACACCGGCATCTGTGCCGGTGGTGAACAAGTGGCTCGACTCGATGTATCAAGTCCGCCACAGCCCGGGCTTCCAGAAATCACAGCTGCCACACAACTCCATGGTGGTGGAGTTGGCCATGTGTCAACTAAAGAGTCAGAAGACTCACTCCTCGGTGTTTCCCGGCAGGGAGGCATGCACCTTGGATGCCCTCGGCAGAAAGTGTTACCAGGGCTCGATGCTTATCGGCCATATCCAGGCCTACCAGCTGTACATGGGCATGTACCTAAGAGACCTGGCGAAGGAAATTGCCGGGTTCTCGGCTGGTCTGACCAAAGAACCCCTGCAGTGGTTCAAGAACCTAGCCAAGGCTGTCCGTGAATGCTCCAAGTTTGTCTTGGGCAGCCTATGATGGCTTCGAGTCGGTGGCTCGAGTAGCAGCGGCAGGTATCGGCACCCGATGCCAGGCTTGGCTACAGTTGTCTGATCTTGAGCAATGGTTTCAGGAGAAATTGGTCTGTGTCCTATGCCAAGCAGAGAACCTCTTTGGCAAACCCATGACCAACAAAGCTGCCGAGCTGGAGACAGAGTTCATGACGAGTTCTTGAAAAAGACCTTTGCCCCTCCCTGATGGAAGGGCTCAGATGAAAAGTCCCTTCTACCCGAGGAAAGGGGCTGCTTACAGAAACTACCCACTTTTTCAGACCTCCCCGGCTCCCCAGCAAAGTCAGCAGGCCAGGGGACATGAGCATGGCCCTCAAAAGCAGAAGGCTCCCAAGCCCCAGGCATCAGCCCTGATTCAGCCAGGGGGAAAGTTTTTTACTTTTTGGGCATAGCTTGTCCACCCTAAGGAGATCAGCAGCTCACAAGGGGACATCTGATCCACTCTGCCCAAAAGTAGCTAACCAACTATCACCATCGATTCCTGGGCACTTTGGGTAGTCAGAGAGGGCTACCTCCGCCATCTGACTCAGACACTTCCCCCTTACTTTCCAGGAGAACTTCTCAGGTCTCCCCTTTACTGGGACCTTCTACTGAAGAAGTTCACAGGTCTTCTCGAGGACAAAGCTGTGGAACCAGTACCCCACCATTTCAAGGGCAAGGGGTTCTACTCCAGGTACTAATTAATGCCAAAAAGTACAGGAGGCCTGATGCCCATCTTCGACCTGCACAACCTGAACACGTTCCTGGTGAGGGAGAAGTTCAAGATGCTCATCCTTGGAATATTGCTGCCTTACCTTCAGCGGGGAGATTGGCTATGCTCCTTGGATCTGAAGGATGCTTATACCCACATCCTCATTCACCCCAACCACAGGCAGTACCTGCGGTTCATGGTGGGGGGGGGGCACTACCACTACAGGGTGTGCTGCCTTTCGGCTTGGCCTCCGCCCCAAGGGTCTTCACAAAATGCCTGGCAGTCGTAGCTGCCTTCCCCCCCTTCCAGCGGGTCTTTGTCTACCCCTACCTGGACAACTGGTTCATAAGAGGGCATGGCCTCAGAGGTGCATCAGGCAACTGCATGCACCATCTAGGTCCTGCAACACTTGGAGTTTGTGATAAACTACCCCACGTCCCACTTCCTCCCAACACAGTGTCTGGAGTTCATAGGGGCAAGACTGGACACCCTCCAAGCAAAGGCCTTCCTGCCCGGAGACCAAGCCTACTGTCTCAGGGCCATGGCCCTGAACATACAGCACCGCCCTTCTGTACCCGCTCGGCGGCTTCTGTGCCTACTCATGCACATGGCCTCCTGGTCCACGTCACGACAGACACCTGCCTTCACACGAGGGGCACGCAATGGTGCCTTCGGGACCAGTGGACACAGGCCACGAGACACCTCCAGGACAAAGTCTCAGTGACCTGCCAGTTGGCGGACTCCCTAACCTGGTGGCAGACTCCCCAATACCTTGAGGCAGGGATGCCTTTTCAAGCCCCGAGTCCCTTAAGGTCCTCACCAGAGATGCCTCCCTGCTCGGCTGGGGAGCCCACTGTGAGGAACTCCGCACCCTTGGCAGCTGGTCGCAGGATGAGAGCAACCAGCAGATCAACCTCCTGGAGATAAAGGCAATATACTTAGCTGTCCGAGTCTTTTGCCACTGCCATATTGAGCAGGGTCCTTCAGCCGCATTAGTGGCAGCTGGACCCTAGTGTGGCCAACCACCTTTTTCAGCTCTGGGGGGAACCCGAGATAGTACTGTTTGCGGTCCGGACAACTACCAGTTTCCCTTCTTCTGCTCCTGGCAGGCCCACCCCTCCAGGGTGGCGGCGGACATGTTCCTCATCTTGTGGTTGGAAGGCCTCATGTATGCCTTCCCACCCACACCACTAATTGCCAAGACATTGTTCAGGACCCTCCGCAACAAGGCCTCGTTAATCCTGACAGCCCCTCGATGGCCCAGGCAACATTGGTTCCCGCTACTCCTCCAGCTATCGGTGGAGACTCCCTTCCTGTTGGGGAACTCTCCAGGACTCCTGTCCAAGGAGAGGGGCTCTCTTCTGCACCCCAATTCGGGGTCCCTGTCTCTGACAGCATGGCTACTGAAAGGGTGACCCTAGTTCCTTTCAACCTCTCGGGTGAGGTAGAGGAGATCCTGCTGGCTTTTCGCAAGGTGTCCACTAGGAAAGCGTATGCCCTCAAATGGTACAGGTTTTCAACTTCCTGTCCAGTGGGATTGGTGCTACAGTACCTTCTCCACCTCTTGCAATCCAGGCTTAAATCAAACTCTGTCAGGGTTCACCTCAGTGCCTTGGTGGCGCACCACCACCCAGTGGATGGCAAACCCCTCTTGGTCCAGCCAATGGCAATCCGCTTCCTAAGGGGTCTGCTCTTATCGAAGCCCCGATTCACCCTCCCGCAACTGAGTGGGACCTCAGTGTGGTGTGGGGCAGCTCACTCGCCTGCCCTTTGAGCCTCTGGCTACCTGCTACCTGCGATACCTCTAGTGGAAGGTGGCGTTCCTGGTCACGCTCGCCTCCGCTCACAGGGTTAGTGAGCGTCAGGCCTTAGTGGCGGAGATGCCATATACCAGGTTCTACACACATCCTAAATTCCTTCTGAAGGTGGTAATGCCCTTCCACCTCAACCAGGAGGTGGTACTTCCCACCTTCTTCCCAAGACCTCACACCAGTAGGGGGGAGACAGTCCTTCACACCCTGGATTGTTAGAGGGCCTTGTCCTTCTACATCCAACATACTCAGGGCCACTGCAAAGCTGCTCAGTTTTTCATCTCGTATGACCCCAGGGGGAGGCGATGACAAAATGTACATGGTCTTCCTGGGTGGCGAACTGCATCGCCCTCACCTATGAGCAGGCAGGGTGCCTGCTGGAAGGCCGAGTCATGGCACCCCATGGTCAGGGTCATGGTGGACTCTGTGGCAAACCTGCACTCCGTCCTGATGGTGGACATCTGTCAGGCTGCCACCTGATCTTCATTCCATACCGTTGCAGCCCATTACTGCCTGAAAAGGGAGTCCTGATGGGACATTGCTTTCGGCCAGGCTGTGCTCCATAATCTTTCGAAGTTTAGGCAAGTCCTACCCTCCAACCCTTCTGAAGTGCTGGTTTCCATCGAGCAAGCTATAGTTTGTAGTTACGGATTCAGTGCTGCTGCTCACGGCTCCCCTTGAGGGTGACCGTATTTTCGCAATGGGCTTTCGGTAGCCTGTAGCTGGGGAGTCCCTTCTTGTTCCTAGAGAAAGCGTAGTTACTCACCTATAACAGGTGTTCTCCGGGGACAGCAGAAATCAGTCCTCACAACCCTCCCTCCTCCTCTTGGAGTTGCTCCTTTACCATCTTTTATTTTTGCCATCTTTTAACTATGTCATCTGACTGAACAAGATGGCACCCTTGGGCAGGAAGGGGACCATGCATGCGTGGTAGCATCTCCCAAAGACTTTCTTTGAAAGCTGGGGGGATGCTTCCGCAAGGACTCCGTCAGTGCCGACATCACCTATATGTGAGGACTGATTCCTGCTGTCCCCAGAGAACACCTGTTACAGGTGAGTAACTATGTTTATCAGGAACAGCTACAGGGAATACAACCTCAATATTTCTCTATCTCCAGCAGAGTTTGAGCAGCTTTGTGAAAACCTTGAGAACAATTGATTTAGCTCATGAGTATCTGCTCTTAGGGGCATCTTCCTCACTTAAGCTTGACATGAGGCATTCGTTGGGTCACACTTAAAACTGGTGCCTTCCTGGGTTTGCCAAGGAGGAGGGGTGTTGGTTCAATTCCTCATCGTTATCCTGTTAAGGGTTAATTGAACAGACTAAATTGTTGGATTCGGACCCCTGGAGAAATCTGTTGTACAGCCTCAGTACTCTCTTTCCCCTCCTCCTCCCCTGGCTCTCCTGAAGATGGCTTGAAGATTCAGAGATATGTGACAGCAGGCCTTGGCAACAGGAGAATAGCATTGAGCCCAGCACCATTGCTGCTTGGGCTCCCAAGAGGTGAGCACCAGATTTAAGTTCCAATTTTCTGTGCCAAATTTCTCTTCTGTGCTTCTTCAATATTGTCTGTGTCCATTTTTAGTGGGGCAGTTGTCTGGTGAAGAATTGAAACCATTGGTATTCATGGTCTTTTCCTGTCTTGTACTGGCTTTGTGTGCACATGTTACCAGCACTTGGCTGTGCTCTAACCTGCATCCGTGCTGTGTGTGTTGGTACGTGTGATATCTGTGTGTTTCGTTTGATGCTGTTAGTGCATGCCTTCGATTGCTTCAGGAAGGCACTTTATATGACATAGATGCTTGTCTTCTGGGAGACAACACTGCCTTTCTGCCCTCCCTCTGCAACATGGCTTGGAGGCTTCTGGTCGCCTCTTGGAGATGGTATCTTTATAGTTGATTGACACTGGATGTTTAATATTACATACAGCTGATACCTAATGTGGATTACTTTCATGAAAAGACGCCTTGACGCCAGCACCAATCTGATCACTATTACTTGCTGTCTGCCCATTGTATATATGAGTAGAATACCCGTCTCTTTATCAAATCAACCCCCTCATTCCACATGTCCATCTACCCGCAATTTTAATAACCTTACCTACTGCCCCTTACTTCCTCAGTTGGACTTCTACTCCTCCATTCCTATTTCCACCTTAGCTCCCACACTTGTGACCTCCTTAATTGCAGTTCGCTCCATGCCAAAACAATGCTATTCTATGATCTCATTTTCCAACCCAGTCTGGTCTGCTATTGCTCACCGAAGCCTGGCTCAAACTAGGTGAGGAACCTGTTCTACATCACTGTCTCCCAGATGGCTTCTCCTACTTCTCCACACCCAGGACCACTCGCACTGGTGGTGGCTGTTATCTATCATTCCTCCCTCCACATAGCAGTACTTTACTCCCACTCCCTTTCTTTCCCAGAGGCCATCCTCCTTGGCCTACCAACATAATCTGTGACTCACCTTCTTTTGCTTTATGCTTCCTCCTCCCTAGCCACCTCCCTCTGGGATTCCCTGCTTCTTACTATCTTGGATGTTGCCACAACCTTCATATTCTTGGTGACTTCAATTGCCATGTAGACTGTCCTCTTAAGCTACATGATAAGCTGTTCTTGGCCTACCTTAATGATCTTCAGCTCACTCAGCACATCTTTCCTACTCATTCTGCTGGTCATACTCTGGATCTCATCATTTTGACTCAATCCACCTTCACACCTCTTACACTTATTGTCATTACCTCTTCTCTGGACCGACCATTTTCACATACTCTTCTCTCCTCATTCCTCTTATCTTGCCCAGTACATCCATTACTCCTGCCCCCCCCCCTGAAGTTATCTCGTAAACTAAGCTCCACATCCTCTGTTGATTCCCGCCTCCTACATAAATTACGCAGATAATATCCACTTGAGCTAACATATTTATTTATTTAGTAAAAACATATACATATATGATGTTGACTGTACATAGTTTTACCTGTTAATCCATGTTATATATTCCCATGTTCTATGTAAACTCAATGTTACTTGCATACATTGTTGTATATTTTGTTCAATGTACACCGCACTGATCTTAATAGCGCGGTATATAAGAAATGTTAAATAAATAAATAAATAAAATAAATAAATAAATAAATAAGTCTGGACACTATTCTAGCTTTCCCATTTGCAGATACAATTTTTCCCTCCTTCCATCTGATGCTTGTAGATAAGCAAGTCTTTCTCTGGGACTCACTACTTTGTTTTGCCTTGGATCACATCGCACTGGTTCGGACATTTCAATCTAAACGAAGGCCTAGCCAGCTCTAGTTTCATCCCAGCATCCATCTTGCCCTTATGCATCTCCATAGTGTCGAGTGCCACTGGAGACAGTCCTGATCTCCCAGTGCACTCCCAACATTTCTGGGACACTCATTGTTTCTATCATACTATTGTGGCTGCTAGGAAGGAAAACTACTTTAATCTTATCGCCAATTCCTCTTCACAACCTCATCAGCTTTTCTCCATCCTCTCCTCTTTATCAGCATCTCCATCCCAACCATGCAATGTGGATGATTCTCCTACTGCCAAGCCACCTTCTTTTCCACCAAGATCTCTAGTTTACAACAGAATTTTCCCCCAACTCCTCCTCCCTCCAGTCTCTGACCCTCTTGCATGCCTCCAACACCTACACTGAAACATACCCCTCTTGAATAACAAGAAATCCAACCAGACTACTTCCACTAGAGCACTTTCCCTATTTGCCTCAGTGCTATGGAACTCCCTACTGGATGACATCAGGTCGATCATGGATATCAAGGACTTCCACAAAAAGTTAGACATACCTCTACACTGAACATTTTGGTCACATCACATAAACTATACATAAACAATGGACCTCACACCACACCAGCAGACTATAAAGGACAATGTAACACACTACATTTCTAACTAATCTAAGCTCAGTTAGCACCCTTCCATGTCTGCCCTATGCATTGTATATAGTTCCCCTTTATACAGGTTTTATGAGCTTCACAAATGTTACTGTTATTGACTACGTTTAATGTAGCAGTCAACATTCCAAGTCATTCTGCTAGATCAGTCCACCCAAGTGGATTATGTTCCCCTGCCAGCAGATGTTGGAGACAGAAGTACCAAAGGCTTCTGGGAGTTCACCCTGGCACATATAGGTTTGCCCCTAGGGGTCGCCTTCAGTATTTCTCTGTCTCTAGCAGATGTGGATGCTTTCTCTTCTCCTGACAGTTACCAAGAGGGTTCCCTGTCAGCAGCTTTTTGTCTACTTTCTTAAGACTCTTCCTTATTGGGGTTTGGCCAGCAGACACAGGAGGTGTTTTCTCTGAGCCCACTGCCCTTACACAGGTTTCAGCTCCTGTCCATGAGGGTCAGTAGAGTTGCCTGTCTCATTGGAGGGGGGAGGGCTTCTGGTCAGGAAGACCAGTGGAGCCTGCACTGGAAGCAGTCAGTACTCTTCAAGACACAGCATTTTTTTAGTTTTTTTCTTTCTGTTGGTTTGTTGTCTTGTTCTACTCATCGGATAACAGCCCGTATTGACAGGCTCTGAGTGATCAGAACTTTGCAGTGAGTGGCTCTTCCCCCCCCCCCCCTTCCCCCTCAGGGCCTGCCGGTATATCTTGCGATGTCGGGAGGTTTAGTTCCTTCGGAGTGGCGGTAGCAGTCCCAACCTCATAGCGGTCCTCAGCCGACCTCATGGCAGCCTTCTTTTGCAGCACTTCCAACCATTATTATTGATCTCTAAGTGCTCCACTCTGCTTATGGTGGCTATTTTGTGAACCGCATGGTGCACTGGACCGCTGCCTTCTGCTTGCGGTGGACATTTTATGAGCCACGTGGTGCTTCTCCTAGGCCACGGTTTCTGCCTCCACAGTGGACGAGGAAAGCGGTATTTGTTCTTGAAGTGTGCGGGGGATTTTTTTCATCAGAGTGCCTTCGGGATGCCTTTGACCCTACCGCGCTGCATTGCATGTGGTCGCAAATGTCGGTATCTGATGGACCAGCTTTTGCACCGCATGTTTTGAGGACCTGGGACAGTTATCTCAGGTGGGGCAGAGCACTGCCACCTCCGGTGGTGAGGTACAGGGCCCTGCAGTCGTTAAGGCAGCACCTGATAAGGATCCTGCTCCTTCACACCATCGGGGATGTGTCTCCTCCTCCTCTCCTGTTGCCTCAGCAGCCAGCACAGACATTGCACATGAACTCCCTGAACAGCAAGCTGCCGCTTTTATGAGCCTCTTCAAACAGGCCTGCAGTTCCGGTCTCTGCGTCTCTTCCTCCCAGAAAAAATGTCTGCGATGCTCCCTTATCAAAGGGACCGCATGCAGAGGCAGTGAGCTGTATCTCAGCCCTTAAGAGGGTGAGAATTGTCCTCTGCTACCTCGGGAGAGAGTGCATCGGACCAGGAAGGCGGGGAATGGTCACAGCAGCAAGACCCTACAGAGGATCTAGATCAGTCTCAGGATATCCATCTTTTTTTCATAAGGAGGAACTTTCCTCACTCCTCACTCAGGTGGTTGAGGCCTTACAACTCTCCCCAGCCCCTTCGCCACTGGCACAGGCAGCAGGTCTCTTCAGCCGGACCCTATCCTGGTGGGCGTTCACAAACCCTCAAAGTCCCCCCCCCCCTTCCTATTGGAGCTACAAACAAATGGTTTCCATTGAGTGGAGTTCTCCAGATTCCTCACTGCGCACCACTAAGCAACTGGGTCATCACTACAGTTAGTCCCCTGAGGTCCTTGACAACTGGCTCCAGTATCCCAAGGTGGATGTCATTATTGCCATCCCAGTTGAGGGAGGAGCACTTCTCCGCAATCAGCAGGATTGTAAGGTCGAGGGTTTGCTGAAGACAGTCTTTTCCTCCTCTGCTTTTGCTCTTCAAGATTCTTCTTGCGGAGGGCTGGTGACTCATGCCCTTCTCCACTGGGTTCAGCTTCTGCATGACCCAGCAGCTTCCCAGCTGGAGTTGGTAGCAGCCTTTGTAATGGATGCCTTATATAATTTGCTCTGCTTGGCAGCCCATACAGTAGCAGCAGTGACAGTCACACAGAATTGGCTCTGGCTGTGCCATTGGTCAGCAGAGGTGGCTCCAAGGTTCATTTAGCCTGACTTCCCTTCAAGAGCAAGCTTCTTTTTAGGGAGGACCTTGAAAGGTTCGTAAAGGATCTAGGGGAAGTGACCCCCCAGCGGCTACTGGAGGACAGACCCAGGCTTTCTAGTTACCACTCTGGTCCTAGCTCCAGAGCTCTGTTCTGTGAAGCATACCAATATCGACCTGGCAAATGGACCCAGCCAGGGGCACTTTCCAGGTTAGCATCTAAGTCACAGCCCTTTTGAAGCTACTGTCAAAGTAAGGACTCCTATTCAGCCTTGGGGAAATTCTCTGGCCCCGTATGTGCCTCTCACTGACGGTCCTTCAGCCCACTCCAGAGTGCTACCAGTCAGCGGGCAGTTCTCCTTTTTCTCCAGAGAATGGGCCAAAATCACCATGGACCAGTGGGTTCTCAAGGTTGTCTGCCATGGCTATGTTTTAGATTGCACGGTACCCGTTCAGATGCCTTCCTGGTGTCCTCGTGTGGATCAGCATCCAAGTGAGCGGTAGTACAGGCAACTCTTCAACGCCTCTTACATCTGAGGGCCATTGTTCCAGTTCCTCAGACCAAAAGAGACTTGGGATGTTACTCAGTATATTTGTCGTTCCAAAAAAGGATGGCACCTCCAGGCTGATTCTTGATCTCAAAAGGCATCAATCACTTCCTCCGGATTCCATGTTTCCGGATGGAAACACTATGCTCAGTTATTGAAGTGGTGCGGACTGGAGAATTCCTGGCTACCCTAGATCTCACCAAGGTTTACTACCACATTCCCATCTGACAAGACCAGTAGCATTTCCTCCATTTCACCGTTTAGGGCGGATATTATCAATTCTGTGTGCTGCCTTTTGGCCTTGCCACAGCCCCGCGCACCTTCTCAAAGGTTATGGTGGTTGTGGCTGCCATGCTTCGGAAACAAGGAGTTCGTATCCATTCTTACCTGGACGACTGGCTCATTCGAGCAAAGACTCACAGGGAGGCTCTGGAAGCCATCTCCTGGTAGTCAGGGTGCTAGAGAGCATTGGTTGGGTAGTCAACCAAGCCAAGAGTGTTCTGCAGCCCTAGACTTCCTGGGGGCCAGATTCGACACCCACAAAGGCAGGGTCTACCTTATCGCGGAACACATCCAAATATTTTCTAGTCAACTTAGACTTTTCTCCTCGCAGACTCGTCCACAGGCCAGGGATTACCTGCAGTATCTGGGTTCCATGGCGGCCATGATTGAGACAGTACCATAGGTGCAAGCACAAATAAGACCACTACAGCATGTGCTTCTGTCTTGGTGGTTTCTTTTGAAGCAGGACTTCGAGGTTTGTCTACAGTTACCTTGAATGGTACACCAAGACCTTCAATGGTGGCTATCTCTGGCCCATCTCCTGCGTGGCATGCCATTGGAATCCCCGCACTGACTTCTCACAACAGATGCAAGTCTATCCAGCTGGGGAGCTCACTGCCACAGTCAGACCGCACAGGGCACATGGTGCCCTCAGGAAACACAGTGGCCCATCAACCGCCTCGAAGCTTGAGCAGTCCGTCTGACCTTGCTGCAGTTTCAGCCCCTTCTGCAGGGTCAGGCAGTTTGCGTATCTTATCTCAGTCAGGGGGTCACCAAGTATCGTGGCGTAGCCAAGGGGATGGCGCTGCTTCTCCCTTGGGTGGAGTCCAACCTGCAAACTCTGTCAGCCCAACACATAGCAGGAGTGGACAGCGTTCAAGTGGATTTTCTCAGTCGACACATGCTCAACCCAGGCGAGAGGACTCGCCGCCTGGATGTTCAACAATATTGTGAGGCATTGGGGTCGGCCCAGTCTTGATCTCATGGCCATAGCAGCAAATGTGAAAACTACCGCCCTTTTCAATCGCTGACAGGAGCACGGTTCATACAGGCTGGATGCGCTTGTGCAGCCTTGACTGAGCAGCCAACTTCTTTATTTCTTCCCACCCTGGGTGGTGATAGGGCAAGCACTTGCAGGATCAAACGGCATCCAGGCTCAGTGATACTAGTAGCCCCTGATTGGCCTCGCTGACCTAATGTGCCTCACGGTGGCTCCTCTTCCACTCGGGACTCATTGGGGGCTGCTGAGCCAAAGTCCCATACTGATGGACAATCCAGGCCCTTACTCGCTTACGACTTGGCTCTTGGGAGGTGATGTTTAGTGCAAAAAGGCTATTCTGCAAAGGTCGTGTCTTCCCTTTTCAAAGCCTGGCGTCGTCCTACCTCTGGTGTATGCCCATGTGTGGCGTCTTTTTGAATCTTGGTGCTCTCAGCGTCAGATCTCCCAGTGGTGCGCCTCCATTCCTGACATCCTAGCCTTTTTGTAGGATGGTTTCGATAAAGGCTTAGCTCTCAACTCCTTGCGCGTGCAGGTAGCAGCTCTCACTTGTTTCCGGGGGCCCAATGCTGGGCTTTCCATGGCTTCCCATGAGGATATCGGACGTTTTCTCAAAGATGTATGTTCCTTACACCCTTCACTGTGGATGGTGTTACCCCCCCAGATCTCTCCCTGGTGCTTCGGAGCCTTATGCGGCCTCTGTTTGAGCCTCTCAAGGACATTGCTCTCCGCGATTTCTCCTTCAAGACGGCCTTTTTAGTGGCGGTTACATCAGCCCGGAGAATCTCCGAACTCCAGGCTCTCTCATGTCACAGTCCTTATCTCACTGTCTCCAAGAAGGCAGTATCCTTGTGGACTGTGTCCTCCTTTCTGCCTAAGGTCATCTCAAACTTTCATCTTAATCAGGCCATTTCTTTGCTGGCCTTTCCAAAGGAATTGTGTGGTGGTGCTGATGCCGGCATGTTAGCCGTGGATGTCCATCAGGTCCTGCGCCATTATCTCCGAGCTACAGTCGAAAACTGACCAGCTTTTTGTCCCCTTTGCCAGTCCCTGTCAGGGTATGGCAGCATCCATAGCCACCATTGCTCATTAGATTAAATAGGTATTGAGTCCTCCTATATCTTGCATGGGCAGCCCATGCCAATGGGTCTCTAAGCTCACTCCATGTGGGCTCAAGCCACCTCCTGGGTGGAGTGCTCAGGTAACCCCTCCGTACATTTGTCAGGTGGCTACCTGGTCTTTCTTGTCAACATTTGCCTGTCCTTACCACCTCGATCTGCAAACCCATGATTATGCCTGCTTTGGGGCTCGGGTACTTGTGGCAGCTGTCTCTTCCCTCCCAGTGGTGGACTAGCTTGGGTACTGCCCACTTGTGTGGACAGGATGATTTGGAAGGTGAAATTTCACTTG
This sequence comes from Ichthyophis bannanicus, assembly GCA_033557465.1. NCBI lineage: Eukaryota > Metazoa > Chordata > Amphibia > Gymnophiona > Ichthyophiidae > Ichthyophis > Ichthyophis bannanicus. The sequence goes on from CM066034.1 coordinate 464,909,956, forward strand.
CTGTTAATTTCCTTCCCTGGAATCCTGCTAGACCAGTCCACGGCCCACCCTTAGCTGTTTTGATCCACTTTCAGACAAGAGCATAGTTCTCTGAACCTTTAATACAGCAGTTCCTGGCTACAGCACTTGTCATGGCAACATTAGTGTGCTTCCTGTCTACAGCGCATGTCAGTAGGGCGCGACCATTTGCCATGGTGCCTTTGGTACCTGTTTCATGTACATAGTTTGGTTTTGTATCTTTTTCAGTGGGTACGTGAGTTTTCCGTTGTCTTGGTTGCCTCTGTTTTGTCAAGAGAATACTGAAGGTGACCTCTAGGAGCAAACCTATATGTGCCAGAGTGTACTCCCAGAAGCCTTTGGTACTTCTCTGTCTCCAAAATCTGCTGGCAGGGGAACATAACCCACTTGTGTGGACTGGTCTGCATAAGTTACTGTTTAATGTAAACAGTTCTGATTGAAGGCTAGAGTGATATAAAAAAACTGTTAAATAAAATATCTGGAGCACTTTCAACCCCATTTCCCCCACCTCCCTGTCCAAGGCTCTTGCCACTTCTCAAAAGACTACTTGTGACTTGGACCCCCTTGCATCATCCTGGCTTTCTGATAACTCCCAGGTGCTCAAACCAATTATCCTCTCTCTAATTAACAATAGCCTTGCTACTGAATTTGGAGACCATATCTTGCAAAGGATGTAAAAAGAATGGAAGCTGTTCAGAGGAAGGCGACCAAAATGATTTGGAGCCTGCATCAGAAGCCTTATGAGAAGAGACTTGAAGACCTAAATATGTACACTTTGGAGGAGAGGAGGGATAGAGGAGATATGATTCAGACCTTTAAATACTTAAAGAGACATAATGAACAAACAAACCATTGCTGTTAAAGTTTTAAGGTTTTAAACTTTCTCTTAATCTATCTGCAGGGGCTACCCCTCCCCCACCCCCTGCAGAGTTACTGTTGTAAACCTCCATTTTTCTGAGCTGCACGTGGGTTTGCTTACATTGCCTTCTGTTCTATAAGAGGAGGAGTGCTGTTTCAGAGCTCTCCCAAAAGGAGGTTTTTGCTGTGTTTGCTGCATAACTGAGTCTGTCTCCAAATAATTGTGAGTCTGTCTCCCCATATTTGTCTTTTTTCTAATTGTCCTCAGTGGTGGGTTCCTTACCTTACTCCATTGCTGTTAAAGTTTTAAGGTTTTAAACTTTCTCTTAATCTATCTGCAGGGGCTACCCCTCCCCCACCCCCTGCAGAGTTACTGTTGTAAACCTCCATTTTTCTGAGCTGCACGTGGGTTTGCTTACATTGCCTTCTGTTCTATAAGAGGAGGAGTGCTGTTTCAGAGCTCTCCCAAAAGGAGATTTTTGCTGTGTTTGCTGCATAACTGAGTCTGTCTCCAAATAATTGTGAGTCTGTCTCCCCATATTTGTCTTTTTTTCTAATTGTCCTCAGTGGTGGGTTCCTTACTTTACTCCATTGTGTGTGCCAATAGTTCAGGAACAGCCTACTAGCTAGTGACACTTAGGTTCCCGCCCACCCTACCCCTCACCCCACCCACCCCAGGGGCTACATTGCCTATATAGTGGTCACAGACGTGCCATCTATCATTCCAAACTTGGGTTAAAAGCCACATCGTATTCTTCTTTTCTTCTTCTTCCCCTTCTGGGACTGCATAAACATGTCGTGTATTCAGTGCAATAACTGCGGTACGTTCATTCAAAGACAAATCATTTGGAAACTAAGAGCTTGTCCTATATGTCTAAAGTCAGCTGCCATGCATGAAGAACTAACTCTACTAAGGAAAGACCTAGCTGCCATGCATATAGAAGTATCTCTACTGAGGGAGGAACTGGCTGCAATGAAGCGCACCTCTCCTAGGATACAAACTGAACAAACTCCACCACCACTCCCACAAAGAACCAAACGCCCCAGGAACAAATGGATCACATTGGGTTCTGGTAGATTGCGACCTGTAACACAAAGACATCCTATACATCAAGAGATATCCCTGCACAATGCCTTCTCTGCCTTGGCTAATGAGGATGCCCAATTCAAAGAACCTGAAGGGCCTTTAACTGAGTCAGACAATGCCCAATCCCCTGCTAAAGCACTAAATATGAAGAAAACCTCACCAAGCAGAAAACTACTACTAATTGGAGATTCCATCATCAGAGGCACCAACTTGGGAACACAGTTCAAAGGAGAGAAGATAGTCATGTGCCTACCAGGCTCTTCAGCCAGCAGGAATACAAACCAAGTTGTTGAATTACTTAGTGCAAAAAGTGAACATTCCAAACTTGATGTTATTATCCACCTAGGCACAAACGACTTGGCTAGGAACAGTGCCTCTACAGCCCAAAAGGACTTCCAATCTCTGGGGGAGAAACTCAAGCACATTGTTAACACTGTTGCATTCTCAGAGGTTCTACCTGTTCTTGGTAAGGGGACAAAAAGACTGCATCGCATTAACAGCTTTAATACATGGCTCCAGACCTGGTGCAGAAAAGAAGGATTCAGATTTATTGGCAACTGGGACAACAGATGGATCAACAAGAGACTATACTGTGCTGATGGACTACATCTCTCTTCCACAGGGAAAAGAATCCTAAGTGAAAAATTCAGGCAGTATGTGGACATGCATTTAAACTAGGAAAAGGGGGTGACGGAAGTGGAAGGTCAACATCTGCATGCCACCCCCAACAAAAGCAGAACAACATCAGAAACAGCCACACTTTTAAACCACACATCAAAAACATGTGGGAGGAAGTGGGCAGAACAAAATCAATGCAAAATACACACAAGCCAGGAAAGTGCTGGAAAGCAATGAGCACAAATGCTCGAAGCTTAGCCAACAAAATTCCAGACCTGGAAGCCCTAACGGCAGAAACAGACTTGGACATTGTGGCCATTACAGAAACATGGTTTAATGAATCACGATTGGGATATAGCCATAGCTGGCTATAATCTATTCAGGAGGGACCGAGAAAATGGAAAAGGAGGAGGAGTAGCCTTGTATGTCAAAAGCAATATTAAAGCTACTGAAATGCAGGGGACATGGGGAAAAGAAGAAGCGCTCTGGATTGCGTTGGAGAGAGGAGATGGCACTGTCGTCCATATTGCTGTAGTCTATAGACCTCCAACTCAAATTGAAGAGAGAGACAATGAATTGATTAGAGATATTGCCAAGATAGCATCAAAGGGGGAAGCAATCATATTGGGTGACTTTAATCTACCTGATGTGGATTGGATTACTCCTTCTGCACATCTGGAAAGAAGCAAAAGAATTGTGGATGCTCTCCAAGATGCATTATTTAGACAAATGGTGATGGAACCAACCAGGGAAAGCTCAACGCTGGATGTAGTGCTCACCAACGGTGATAGTGTGTCAAATGTCTGCGTGAGTGCCCCTGTGAGCAACAGCGACCATCACACAGTGTGGTTTGAAATAAAAGCCATGGCACAGGCCAATCATAGCAAGCTCAGAGTCCTAAACTTCAAATACACTAACTTCAATCAAATGGCAGAGTATGTAAAGGAGGAGATGACGGGGTGGGAAGAGATAAAGGAAGTGGAATTGCAATGGGCTAAACTAAAGGAGGCATTGAAAGGAGCAACAGATAAATATGTAAGAAAAGTAAATAAAAGCAAGAGGAGAAGGAAACCTATTTGGTTTTCCAAAGAGGTGGCTGCTCATATAAAGGCAAAAAACACAACTTTTGCAAAATTCAAAAGCTTGCAGACCGAAGAACACAGAAATGAATACAGGATCAAACTCAAAGAGACAAAACGAGAAATAAGGATAGCAAAATCAAAGGCAGAGGAAAAGATGGCTAAAGATGTTAAGGGTGGCAACAAAAATTTCTTCAGGTATATTCGGGAAAGGAAAAAGATCAGAGTTGGAATTGCAGGACTCAGAAGTGCTGGGAAAGGACTCGTGGAAAGTGACACTGAAAAAGCAAAATTGCTAAACAATTACTTCTGCTCTGTATTTACTAAAGAAGATCCTGGGGATGGACCAGCTGTGACTCCCAAATATAAAAATGGGAATGAAGTAGATACCACACCATTCACAGCAGAAGAGGTGTTAGAACAACTTGCTAAACTGAAAGTGGACAAAGCCATGGGACCGGATGGGATACATCCCAGGATACTGAAAGAGCTCAGAGAGGTTCTTGCAGGACCGTTAAAGGATGTCTTCAACAGATCCTTGGAAACAGGAGAGGTTCCTCAGGACTGGAGAATGGCTGATGTCGTACCTCTACACAAAAGTGGTGACAGGGAAGAAGTGTCAAACTACAGACCCGTGAGCCTTACCTCGGTGGCAGGAAAAGTAATGGAGGCGCTCCTGAAAGAGCGAATAGTGAACTTTCTGAAAACCAACAGCTTGCAAGACCCGAGGCAACATGGTTTTACCGAAGGACGATCTTGCCAGACAAATCTGATCGAGTTCTTTGACTGCGTGACGAGGGAACTAGATCAGGGGCATGCAATGGATGTCATCTACCTGGATTTCAGCAAAGCCTTTGATACTGTTCCTCATAGGAGGCTTATCAACAAACTCAGTAGCTTGGGGATGGGTCCCAAGATGGTAAACTGGATTAGAAATTGGCTGACTGACAGACAACAGAAGGTGATTGTACATGGAGCTCACTCGGATGAGAGGAAGGTGATTAGCGGGGTGCCCCAGGGTTCGGTCCTGGGCCCGGCACTGTTCAATGTATTTGTGAGTGATATTGCTGAAGGACTGAATGGAAAAGTCTGTCTTTTTGCAGACGACACAAAAATTTGCAACAGAGTGGACTCCCCTGAGGGAGTGGTTAACATGAAGAAAGATCTACAAAAGCTGGAAGACTGGTCTAAAGCTTGGCAACTACGATTTAATGCAAAAAAGTGCAGTGTCATGCACTTGGGTAGCAGAAATCCAAGAGAAATGTACGCGATAGGGGGAGAAAGGTTGGTATGCACAGTTCAGGAAAAAGACCTTGGTGTGATTATCTCTGCTGATCTCAAGGTGGCAAAACAGTGCGACAAGGCGGTGGCAAAAGCCAGGAGGATGTTGGGCTGCATACAAAGAGGGATTACCAGCAGAAAAGAAGAGGTACTTATGCCACTGTATAGGTCACTGGTGAGGCCTCACTTGGAATACTGCGTTCAGTTTTGGAGACCATATCTTGCAAAGGATGTAAAAAGACTGGAGACTGTTCAGAGGAAGGCGACCAAAATGATTTGGAGCCTGCGTCAGAAGCCTTATGAGAAGAGACTTGAAGACCTAAATATGTATACCTTGGAGGAAAGGAGGCACAGGGGAGATATGATTCAGACCTTTAAATACTTAAAGAGAAATGATGAACAAACAAACCTCTTCCAAAGACGGGGAACCTGTAAAACTAGAGGGCATAACATGAAACTGCAAGGGGGTAAATTGAAAGGCAATGTCAGGAAATATTTTTTCACTGAAAGGGTGGTGGATGCTTGGAATGCCCTCCCGATGGAAGTGGTAGGGGCAAACACGGTGACGGAATTCAAAAAGGCATGGGACAAACACAGAGGATCCCTTTACAGAAATAGGAAAAAAAACAAAATAAACGGTACCATCTAACTTCCAAACCATATAACGTCTCAACAAATAGGGGTGTCCTATATGGAGTGGTGGGTTTACCCCTGAACAAGGATATGGAGAGGGGTGGCCTGCGCGGAGCGACAGGTGCACCTACTCTTGCCATCTCGCTGGGCAGACTGGATGGACCATGCTGGTCTTTATCTGCCGTCAACTACTATGTTACTATGTTACAGAGACAGGGAAGCTGTAAAACTAGAGGGCATGACATGAAGCTGCAAGGTGGTAAATTGAAAGGCAATGTCAGGAAATACTCTTTCACTGAAAGGGTGGTGGATGCTTGGAATGCCCTCCCGATGGAGGTGGTGGGGGCAAACAGTGACGGAATTCAAAGTGGCCTGGGACAGACACAGTGGATCACTTTACAGCAACAAGATTAAATCAAAATAAACTGAACCATCTAATTTCTCAACAAATAGGGGTCAGTCTGGATTTTGTACTGGTCATTCCACTGATACTATTCTTCTCTCTCTTTTTAGTGAAGTTCACCTTTCATTGGACCATAGGGAAGTCCCAATCGCTGTTTCACTTGATCTATCTTCAGCATTCATCAGTCTTCTCCTCTCTCAGTTGTATGACTTTGGGTCTCATGGGATAGTTCTTCAATGGTTCACTTCTTTTCTCTCACAGTGTTCCTTTCGTGACATCAAGGGCACGTCTGTTTCCTCCTCGCACCCTCTTTTGTGTGGTGTTCCTCAGGGCTCCGTATTAGCACTTGTTCTTTTCAAAAAAAATTTTCTCGCCCCTAGTTCTTATGATCAAACAGCTTGGCATTTCGACATACTTTTGTGCAGATGACATTCTTCTTCTATTTCACACAGACCCATCTCTGCCGGATCTCTCCCCCTTGAATACATGCCTCACTCATGTTCTGGCCTGGTTGTCTATCAATCGCCTTCTACTTAACTCTTTGAAAACTACCGCAACCTGGCTCACTGATCCTACTCCCCCTCCTTCTGTTTCCCTTATTCTCGATGGGTCACCTATTCTTCTCATGTCATCTTTTCACTACCTTGGAGTCATGTTGGATTTTTCCATGATCAATCATCCAATGCTCATTTTTCTTTCTTTGTTGTATCAGAGCAATCTGTGCCCTTTTGACCACTCCTGCCTTAACTACTCTTGTTGTTCCTCTCATTCTGTCTAGACTTGACTATTGTAATGTAGCATTTTCTGGTCTCCCTCAGTACTCTTTAAATTGCCTTCAACTTATTCAACACACTGCGGCCAGATTAATTTTTCATGCATCCAGATTTGATCACATCAACCCCCCCCCCCCCCCCATCCATTTACACTGGCTTCCTGTACCATCCTATATTCAGTTCAAGATTCTCATTCAAGTCTATAAAACACCTAACACTGGTTCCTCTTATTACTTAGCATCCTCCCTTATTCTGTGTCCCACAATGCTCTCTCCATACAATTCATATGAACCGTCTTCTCTTACCCTCTTCCTCTCTGGCCCACCTTCATTCTACTCGCCATTCAACATTTTATTTCCCCAGATCCTCCCTTTGGAATCTTCCCCCACATCTCCGGTTAGAGATATTTTTTACAAAGTTCAAAGCCCAACTTAAAACCCATCTTTTCTGCACAGTTTTTGATCTTCCACTGAACTTCCTCAGTTGACTTTCTTATGTTTCTTACCTGCCCCCCTGCGCTCTCACCACACCCATCCAGCCCTGCCTTCTCACATCTTATTTTCCCTTCTGTCCTATACATACTGGTGTTCTTTTTATTTTGTGCTTCAGTTTTTATTGTATTCTATTGTAAACCACTTTGTTTGGACCCACATTAAGTGGTATATCAAATCTTAAATAAATAAAATGAAATGAAAATGGACCTTCTTCTGCCTCTATAGCTCTGCAGGTAGTAATGGGGTCGACTGAAGAGAAAGACAACACCCTTGCTCAGGATTCTTCCACCTGTTCTTTGAAGCTCAGCACACCAGCACCTTTCCAGTGGGATTCTCCAGTGACTGGCCTATCTCCACTACAGGAATGATCAAGGCAGCTGGAGATTTGCCAGCCACTGGCCTATCTTCTCCAGAATTCTTTTTGTTCTTATGCAGGGGTTCCCAACCTGGGGTACCTACACCCCCAGGGGGTGTGAGAGGAACTTTCAGGGGGTGCAACAAAGAATGATGATGCTAGATCCATAACCTACTGTGTGTTAAGAAATTTTGGCTCATTTGAAAATGCTGTCAGAATCGTTTGATGGATATTTTACTGCTGAAGACTGAAGATTTCAGAAGAATGGATCATGAATCCATATTCCTACAATTTGGAGGCAATTTCAGATGAAGACGAGCTGAAGGAAGATCTTATTGATTTGCAGACAAATCAAGCTCTTGAAATACAATTTGAAAGCAAGACTTTGAAGGTGTTTTGGTGTGCAGCACTGGCTATGTTCCAAAGTCTTTGGCAGAAAAGTACTCCGTGTCCTCATTCCATTTGCAACAACATACTTGTGTGAATCTGGATTCAGTTCTCTTTTGTCAATCAAGACGAAATCTAGGAATCGCCTGAATCCACAGGCAGACCTGCAGATTGCAATCAGCAAGAAAGTTCCATGTTTTGACAAAACCATTAATGAGAAGCAGGAGCAAAGAAGTCATTGGATTTTATGTTCACAGTTAGGATTGATTTTAACTTTTAAAAACTTTTCTGAATAAATTAGAAGCTAATTGCTCAATTTATATTTGCATTTTATGCACAAAGTTAAAAGCTTATTTTTTAAAGTTAAATTTGTCCACTCATAGTTATTGTATGTGGTTCAATTTGTGGATCAAAAATTAGAAATTAGACTTCATCTTCAAATGTGATATTACTTTTGTAGGGAATGCAAACGTTAATCATTTCCTAGGGTGTGGGGCATAGAAAAGGTTGGGAACTACTGTTCTTATGCAAGTGTGGTCCTTCTGGCAAGGCAATTGGACCTATTGTTCTCTAAGCCCTATTGTTACGTCTCCTCTTGCTCAGAAAAAAGTCTCTCATAGCAAGGAGTAGGATCCTCCCCACAGAAGCACTCCCAGAAGAGAATGGATTTGGGGTGCTCTGCTCTGCTTTGCTGTTCCAATGATATGCCTTGTATTCTGGGGGATCAGCCAGTGACTTCATAAGTGCAGAAGATAAACTGCTGGCGCTGGATGACCAGAATGATTCTCTCGTTTGTCTGTTTCAGAAAGAGGAGTTGGCAGCACTGGCTGATGCTGCACCAGCGAAGCAAGTGTACCCCCCTCTAGCAGAGGGATCAGAAAGCCCATCAAGGCATTTCCTTTCCCAGAGGTCCTGAAGAACATGATATGCATGGAATGGGTCTCGCTTGCCACCCTGCTAAAAGGGGAGTAAGGTTGTCAGTGTTCTGGATCCTGCTCGGGAAGACCATACTGTTTGGATGCGGGTGCCCCAGGTGGATGCGCAGCTGATGGCTGTTGCTAAATGCACCACCATTCTGGTGGAGGGTAGTACAGCCCTTGAGGACAAAGTGGATTATGAGGTCATGGCTTCCTAAAGAGCCGTTTTTGGCCATCTCCATTATTCTCTAGACAGAAGCTTGTGTGGGGCTTACTACTCATGCCCTACTCCATTGGATCCAGTCACTCCCGCAGGATGATGCTTCAATGCTTCTGGACTCAGCAACAGTTTGCCTGGCAGATTCTATGTATGTTTTGATCCATTCGGCAGCAAAAGGTTTTGCCTTTTCCATGGTGAAACATCGCTGGCTTTGGCTTTGCTTTTGGGCAGCTGTCAGGGCATCCAAGTCCTGTTTATCTAAACTTCCTTTCAAGAGGAAGCTTGTGTTTGGGGAGGACTTGGAGAAGTTGGTCAAGGAGTGGGAGTATCCAAACCAAATTGTCCTTAAGATCCGACCTAAAGGGCCTTTGAAGCATGGCCTCTCCTCCTCTATGTAACTTTATCCTTGCTCCTGCCACTAGAAGTCTTGGGGTTTCAGGGACTCCTAGAAGGATCTCCTGGGGAGTCCACTCTTCTTTCCTCTGACTCCTATTTCCAGACCCAGTCCTTTCATGGGACCCACAAGGATTCCTCCTCCTCCAAATCTGGGCTCTCCCATCAGATGCAAAGACAGGATGGGTCCATGTGATCTCAGACCAGTGTGAGTCTGACATCATTCAATTTGGCTATGTGCTGGAATGCAAGAACCCTTCCCAAATGTCTTCCTGATATCTCCATCAGGGTCTGCGACCAGGAAGGCCGCCATTCAGACTTCTCTGGAGAGAGATTTCTCATTCTTCAGGCTGTAGTGAGCTGGTATGCCATTTGCTTTGTTGTGCAAGAAGATGGGGTCTTTCCACCTGATTCTGGATCTCAAGGGCATCAATGCTCACCTAAAGACCTTTCACTTCTGCATGGAGACACTGAGAGCGATCTGATAAAGAATGTTTCCTGCATCGCTGGACTTGACCAAGGCATATTTCCACGAGAATCAGCAGTTCTTCCTGTGCTTTCTTCTCAGCTCGCACTTCCAGTTTGTGCTTTACCCTTTGGCCTCTCTGCTGCACTGAAGATGCACTTCTGCCTTGATGACTGTCTTATTCAGGCAAGGAAACGTGTGGAGCCCTTGGTGTGTCAGCCTGAGTGGTGCAGACAAGAGCTTCCTGGAGCCTACCCAGTCATTAGAGGTTCATCACCAGCTCAGGAAAGGTTTCCTGCCCAAGAAGAGGGCAGAGAAGCTGTGTTCTCAGCTTTTGGCATTTTGGAAGCAGCAGCTTTCCAAGGCCTGGGTCTACCTCTAACTCCCAGTGTCTATGGTGGCGACGATTGTGATGATCCCCTGGGCATAAACACCCCTGTGATTAGGAGTGGGGGGGACACATGTGGTGAAGGAGAGGTCTCTACAAGAAAGGCTAAGAAATGTATTGGAATATTGTCCTCTGACCCAGTGTGATGGCAAACCAGAAAATAGAGGACGGGTTGCAGCAAACACCTCCCCTTGTGAGTAGATATGGTAGCAAGGTGATTTGTACACATGATGAAGTCCAAGTCCAAATGAAACAGCATGTGGAAAACCTGGAGAGACTGGTGAAGTGAAGCCAGGACCAACATACATGCGTAAGGCATTAGAGCCTAATGTTGAAACAGAGCATAGTTATATATGATAGGAGATAAAGACCATCATGGTCCATCTAGTCTGCCCAACAAGGTGGCAAGAGTAGGTGCACCCGCTGCTGCGTGCAGGTCACCCTTCCCCATGCCTTTGTTAAAGGGTGTATCCACCACTCCGTGCAGGTCACCCCTATTTGTTGAGATAGCAGAGATGGTTAGGGTTATTTTGATTTTATCCTGTTGATATAAAGGGATCCACTGTGTACCATGCCATTTTGAATTCTGTCACTGTATTTGCCCCCACCACTTCCATCAGGAGGGCATTCCAAGGATCCACCACCCTTTCAATGAAAAAGTATTTCCTGACGTTGCCTTTCAGTTTACCCCCTTGCAGCTTCATGTTATGTCCTCTAGTTTTGCAGCTTCCCCGTCTTTGAAAAAGATTTGTTCATTAATACTCTTAAGTATTTAAAGGTCTGTATCGTATCTCCCTTGTCCCCCTTCTTCTCTAGAGTTATACATATTTAGGTCTTCAAGGCTCTTCTCATATGTCTTCATTTTGGTCACCTTCCTCTGAACAGTTTCTAGTCTTTTTATATCCTTTGAGAGATATGTCTCCAAAGCTAAGCACAATATTCCAAGTGAGGCCTCACCAGTAACTTGTATGATGGCATTAGTATCTCCTCCTTTCTGCTGGTAATTCCTCTCTGTATGCAACCCAGCATCCTTCTGGCTTTGGCCACTGCCTTGTCACACTGTTTTACCACCTTAAGATCCTCAGAAACTGTTACACTGAGGTCCTTCTCCTGGTCCATGCACAGTTTGCACACCAATCTCTTGCCCCCTATCGCATACAATTCCCTTGGATTTCTGCATCCCATGTGCATGACACTGCACATCTTCACATTAAATCTTAACTGTCAAGCACTAGATCATTCTTCCAGCTTTTGTAGATCTTTCCTCATGTTCTCCACTCCTTCAGGGGAGTCCACTCTGTTGCAAATTTTTGTGTCATCTGCAAAAAGATAGACTTTTCCATTCAGTCCTTCAGAAGTATCACTCACAAATACATTGAACAGTACTGGTCCCAGGACCAACCCCTGGGGCACACCACTAGTCACTTTCCTTTCATCCAAGTGAGTTCTGTTTACCATCACCTTCTGTTGTCTGTCAGTCAACCAATTTCTGATCCATTTCACCACCTTGGGACACATCCGCAGGGTGTTCAGTTTATTGATAAGCCTCCTATGAGGAACAGTATCAAAGGCTTTGCTGAAATCTAGGTAGATCACATCCATCACATGCCCTTGATCTAGTTCTCTGGTCATCCAGTCAAAGAACTCAATAAGATTTGTTTGGCATGATCGTCCTTTGGTAAAACCATGTTGCCTTGGATCATTCAACCTATTGCTTTTGAGAACTCTCTTTCAGGAGTGCCTCTATTTCTTTCTCCAGGAACAAGCGGGAAGTTGGTCCTCACATATGGGTGACATCGGCGCTGACCGAGCCCTCATGGAAGCATCTCTCCAGCTTTCAAAGAAAACCTTTGGGAGATGCCACAACACATGCGTGGTCCCTTTCCCCCCAAGGGTGCTATCTTGCTCAGTCTCCCTTTTTCTGTGGAGCCCCGAGAGCCACATGCCTCATGCAGATCCTCGGTGAGGGTCTCGAACTTGCTGCCAATCCTTGGGAGCAAGATCCTCACAGGAGAGTGCCTCTGGCTCCAGCCCGGTACCAGCCCTGAGGCATCATAGACTGGACCCTCTAGCACTGCTGAAGCCATCGGGTCTCGAGTCATCTATGGACTACTCTGACTGGAAGTCCGTCAAGACCTCCCTGGACACACAGGCCCACCGGAATCTCCCCTGAGACCCGTCTCCACTGGCCTTGAGGCACCTGTTCCAACCTGAGGACACTTCATTCCTTGAGTTCATCTAGGACATGGCGAAGGCTGTCTCTTTCACAACAGAGTCAGAGGAGAACCCTCGTATGGTGGAACTTGAAATCCTCCAGTACGAGGCCCCACCCATGGAGGCCCTCAAGGTCCCCGTTCCTCCCATCCTCGGTCAACTCTTTCTCTGGATGTGGGAAACGCCGACGCCTGAATACCATGTACCGGGTCCAACGAGGTCCGGGGTTCCGGAAGGTGCGACTCCCTCACACCTCCATAGTAGTTGAGTCGGCCATATGCTGACGAGAGCATGAAGACCCTCTCTTCGGTTCCCCCGGGCAGGGAGTCCTGTGCCCTCGACACCCTCAGACAGAAATGTTATCAGGGCTCGATGCTAGCATGCCGCATACAGACCTACCAACTATAAATGGGCATGCACCTCCAAGACCTCACCAAGGAACTCATAGGCTTCGCAGTGGGCCTTGATGGGGAGCACCTCCAACACTTCCAGACCCTCATGAGATCCGTTGGTGACTGCTCATAGTACCTGTCTTGAGCAGCCTACGACAGCTTCGAGTCCAGCATGAAGGTGGCCACCGCGGGCATCGGTGCCCAATGCTAGACCTGGCTCCAGGCATCGGATTTCTAGCAATGGGTCCAGAAGAAACTCCTCAATGTCCCTTGCCTTGGGAAAAACCTCTTTGGCAAGCCTATGGAGGAAAAGGCAGCCGAGATAGAGATCGAGTATGTCACCAGAACTCTGTTCTCGAGGAAGACCTCTGCTCTCCCCAAGTAGAAAACGCCCATGAAGAGGCCTTCCTTCCACAGAAAGGGCCAGCTCTACTGAGGCTATCCCCCTTACCCAGCCACCCAGACCCCTCCACAGGGTTACCAGGGCAAGGGAACAGGCCAGGGCGCATGTAAGCCAAAGGGCACCAAACACCAGCCCCATCCCAGACTGGATCAGGGTTTTGACTGCCAAGGCATAGCCTCTCTACCCATGGGGGATCAGCTACCAAAAGGAGGGCACCTGTCTCTTTTTACTCACCGGTGGACTACCATAACCACCGGTTCCTGGGCACTCCAGGTGGTCAGGGAGGGTTACCTCCTTCACTTGGATCACAAGCCCCCTCCTTTCTTCTCAGGAGCGATCCCTTGGACTCCCCTGCACCAGGCCCTGCTCCTGCAGGAACTCATAGGCCTTCTCGGGGACAGACAGGGTTGTCGAGCATGTACCTCCCCACTCAAGGGGGAAAGGGTTCTACTCCAGGTACTTTCTGGTCCCAAAAAGAACAGGGGGCCTAAGGCCTATCCTGGACTTGAGAAACCTGAACAAATTCCTGATGCGGGCGAAGTTCAAAATGCTCTCCCTTGGAACTTTGCTGCCCTGCCTCTAGCAGGGAGATTGGCTATGCTCCTTGGAACTAAAGGATGCCTATACCCACATCCTTATCCATTCCAGTCACAGATAGTACCTGCAGTTCATGGTCAGGGACAACCACTACCAGTACAGGGTACTTCCCTTTGGCCTAGCCTCCACATCCAGGATCTTCACCAAATGCCTGGCAGTGGTGGCTGCCTACCACTGTCTCCAAGGGGCCTTCATCTTCCCATACCTGGATGACTGACTCATAAAAGGAGACACTGCTTCAGAAGTGCAGCAGGCCATGGCCCGCACCATTCGGGTGCTACAAAACCTGGGGTTCATGATAAATCACCCCAAATCCCACCTCACTCCAGCATAGGACCTGGAGTTCATAGGAGCTCGCCTGGACACCCTCCAAGCCAAGGCCTTTCTCCCCTTGGAAAGGGATCATCTCATGGCCCTGGTGACTGAGGCAAAGCACCATCACACCCGGTTGGTACGATCCATGCTACGCCTGCTCGGCCACATGGCCTCCACATTCCATGTGGTCCCCAATGCCCGCCTCCACTCTCAGTGGACTCAGGCCACGGGCAGGCTCCAGGACAGGATCTCTGTGTCCCATCAACTAACGGGATCACGCAATTGGTGGCAGAATACACACCATCTGCAGAGGGTTATACCCTTCCAACAGCCAAACCCCCAGAGGATTCTTACGACAGACCCACCTACTTGTAGGGTGCCCATTGGCTGATGGGAAACAGGAAATTCTGCTGGGAACAAGCAGGGCAGCTGGACATTGGCTGGGCTGGCAAAGAGATCCATCCTTGAGAACCCCAGCACCGGAATAGCCGATCAGACACCCTGGGGTCCAGCCTCCACTTGGGCGGCTGGACGACCTGGCTGAGCCGGTCTGCCAGGGTGTTGTCCTGGCCCAGGAGGTATACTGTTTGCAGGAGCATCCCACTGGCGCTGGCATAAGAGCAAATGCTCACTGCTTCGTGGCAGATCAGGGGTGAACTGGTGCCCCCTGCTTGTTGATGTAGAACATCGCCACCTGATTGTCTGTTTGGACCAGCACCGCTTGGCCTCGCAGGTGGTGATGAAAAGCCCAGAAGGCTAGGGCCATCGCTTGGAGATCCAGGAGGTTGATTTTCTGGAGGCTCTCCATTGGCGACCAGCTGCCCCGAGTGCAGAGGTTGTCTCAGTGCGCTCCCCATCCGTTTGGAGGCATCCGTGGTGAGGATCCCTTGAGGTGGGGGGTCTAGAAAGGCATCCTGGCCAGTAGGTACTGAGGCATTGCCACCAGTTGAGGGAATTGGCCAGGGGATGGTTGATTGTCACCCTGTCCTGTAGGTGCCCTGTGGCCTGAGACCACTGGGAGCGGAGGGCCCACTGGGCTGTTCACATCTGTAGGCGGGCATCCGGAGTGATGTGCATTGTGGAGGCCATGTGCCCCAGCAAGCGGAGCATGTGCCAGGCGGGCGCTGAGCATTTGCCATGAGTGCCTGGAGCTGCAAGACCCTGTCCTGGGAAAAGAAGGACTTGGCCTGGATGGTGTCCAGTTGCACCCCTATAAACTCCAGACTTTGAATCGTTGGAGATGAGACTTTGGGTAGTTGATGGATGATGAACCCCAAGTTCTCCAGGACAAGGATAATGCGGTCCGCCGCCTGATGTGCCGCGGTGGCGGTGCTGCCCTGTATGAATCAGTCATCCAGATAAGGGAAACTGTTAGGTATTTGTGACCTAGATTGGCCACTGTTGAAACAGGATACTGGGCTTGATGGACCTTGGTCTGACCCAGTATGGCATATCATATTCTTGCTCTTAAGCCCACGCATAGCAGACTCCACCACCATGGAGTTGTGGGGCAGTTGGTCTTTTTGGAAACCAGGACTCCAGCAGACCTAATACAACAAGTCCAGCCGTCACAACAGGCACCGATGTGCAGGTCTCCCACATATGGAGTATGGGGGGGGGGGGGAAGGGCACCGTGAATGCCTCCTTCAGGGGAGCCTTGTACTGGAGGATCTCAAGATCCTCTTTGTGAGGGTCCTCCTCAGACTCGGTGTGAAAGATGAGGGCTTTCATCATATCCCTCATGAAGTCGAGGAAGGCCATGTCCTTGGATGGGGACAGAGGCCATGTCTCCGGGGAAGTGGCCTAGTGGTTGAGGCAAGTTACCTTGGGCCAGAGGTTCGAATACTGCTAGAGGACAGCAACCTTGGGCTGGAAAGACTGGGGTTTCTAGTCTCACAGGTGCTCCTTGTGGCCTTGGGCAAGACATTTATCCCTCTGTTGCCTCAGGTACAGAGGAAAAATATATACAATACCTGAATGTACTCCGCTTTAACTGGTAGAAAAGTGGCATATAAAAGTCTAGTTAAATAAATAAATAAAGATGGGTCCAAGGGCACATCCTGGTGGCGGTGGGTGTCCAGGGACTAATTGTCCTCAGTCTTCCAATCCGACTCGGGGGTCACTGGAGGAGTCAAGGGCTTTCTGGGCCTTGAGGTCAAGCCCCAGCATTCCTGGTGCCTCAGTGGCCCTGTGCACAGAGCCAAGGGGACTGAGCGGAGAAGATCGCAGCCCTAAGGATTGAGACTGGGACCAGTGCTAAGGCATCTCTCAAGGCTGATGGCACTCAAGGACCACCTCAACCTCCGGGGAGTCACTCAACATCGAGGGCCCGGTGGTAGGGAATGATGACCCAGAGGAACTGGGTATCAGAGCCCACTGCTGGGCCATGAAGGCAGACAACTGCTCCAAGGCCACCATCCTGGCATCAAGGCCAGATGGCTCCGCAGCCTTCAGTGCGGACAATGAGGACATTGGGCCCGGTGCCAGCTCTGTTGAAGGGGGAGCCCTCAATGAGGATGGCCTCGGGGGTCCAAGCCTGATCCTGTGACATCGATGGCTCCCATCGGGGCAACTTGGTAAGTCTGTCTCGGACATCACCTTTGGCCTCCCGTCAGGGGCTGTGGGTCTGTGGCCCTTGGGTCTTCGTGACTTTCCCTGACTCATTGCCTGATGAGGTCTTTAAGGGCTTCTGGCTTTTTCTGGAACATTCCTCACTGAGGGAGCTCAAGCTTGAGGCTCCGTGTCCCCGAGGCTTTGAGGTAGCTTGGTCTCTGTGAGGGTCTGAGGTCGCGGAGGGGGTTTTGGAATGTGGTCTCGCAGATGATTCCAGGGCAGAGTTGGTTTTCTGACCTCAATCAGACCAAGGGATCGTGGTCTGGCCCAAGACATCGAAGGCAGTAGTCATATGGGTCCGTGTTCGACGTGTGTGCGCAGCAGTCACACAACTTGAAGCCACTGACTGAGGCTATGGTGGGGAAGACGGCCCCCATGAAGTCAAACTCACTTGGCCCAGCCAATGGAAAAAAGATAAAGAACCAGAGAACACGACGCCAAGGCAAGCAGACTCAAGGGTGATAAGGGACTAGTACACAACAGGAGAAAATAAAAAAAAGACAAAAAATAACCAACTTTTTTCAGAGGTTACAGACACACATCCAATGGACTCCACAGAAAAAAAGAGACTGAAGCAAGATGGCACTCTTAGGCAGGAAGGGGACCACACCTGCATGGTGCATCTCCCAAAGGCTGTCATTGAATGCTGGGGAGAAGTTACTGCCCAGGCTTCATCGGCACCGATATCACCCATATGTGAGAACTTACTTCCTATTTGTTCCTGGAGAATCCATCCACCACTTGCTTGAAAAAAAGAAATATTGGAGACCTCTGGTGGCTGAGGTGGATAGACGCATGAGAGTGATATCATTGAAACCTAGGCTTTTCACTGGTTCTTTGTCTCCACCATTCTACTGGCAGGGGAACACAATCCACTTGTCTGGATGGTCTAGTAGGATGATATGGAAATGAGAATTACATATTCTTGGCACAATACTCCTGGTTTACTCCAGTCTTTTCTTATGCATAAGGGGTAGATTTGGAGCCACATTTAGCAGGGATGGACATTCAGGTTGGGCGTCCATCCCCGCTAACCACCTAGGACCATATTCACTGCCCAAAGTTCCCCGCACGTACACAGGAGATGTGCAGGGAGCTCTGGATGGGGGCAGGCAGGAGCGGCGATGGGGAGGAGAGTGGGTAGACTGGGGACTGGGGGGCGGGGTGCACAACCCGGACATACAGGGCCGATTCCGGAACCAGTCATGTACATTGGGGTCCACCAGGATAGACGGGGGAGTTATTCCACCTCCAAAGTGGAATAAATCCTCCTGGACATCGGGGAACAGCGTCAGAGCACAAAGGAAAGGTAAGGGGGTGCAGGGGATTCCTTGCAGCCCGACCCTGGCCATGGAAGACCCGGTCAGGGATTGGGCTGCAGGGAAAGAAGGGTTGGGGGGGCAGCTGGTGATTGAAGCTCATGCATGGAGCAGCGGTGGCATGGCAACAGAATGCCATGCACTGCCGCTCCATGCAAGAGCCTGGCTTAGTTAGCCGGGTAGTGTGCCAGATGTCTGGGAGCCTAGAATCAGGGCCTGGCCTGCATGTCCAGGCCAATTGCACCCAATTCTGATCCCATGGGGGCTTCTAGCCCCCATGGGATCTGAATCGGGTGCAACTCCTGGCCATCCCAATTCTGAATGCCAGGCAAGGCCAGCAAGTACAGCACAGGCCAGGCAAGTACAGCACAGAATTGGCTTCTAAGGGTATAAATGAAATGATTTTATGTTTCTTGAGACAGAGTAACATAAACTAAAGTTAATAAGTGCTCGCAAAGCAATACCTACATCGTTTCTGCATTGAGTAAATATAGAACTCTTGGCAAAGACTCCTGTCTTGCCCGCGGGCGACTGGAGTCTTTGTAGGGATTGTGGTGGCCTTACACCCCCTGCCCACGGGGATCCGATCTCCTGCAGCTGCTCTCTTCTCTCTGCAATTGGCTGGCAAACGTTTGATGGGAACAGGGCCTGTGTGGCCCACCCTGTTTAGTCACCTATGTGCAGCTCAAACCAAGCAGGATTTTGAGCACACCCTAACTTGCTAATGATACCCAGTTAAGTACGAATGAAACCACTGTAACACAATGGCTTCCACACCAATGGACTGCAGTCGCAGCAACAGAATCTCATGCTGAACAGAATCTAATTTCATTGACATCAAGAAAGATAAAATTAAATCCATGCAAAATACAGGCAAGCCAGTCAACAACTGCTGGAAAGCAATGAGCACAAATGCTCAAAGCCTAGCCAACAACATTCCTGACCAGGAAGCCCTAATGGTGGAAATGGACTTGGACATTATGGCCATTAGAGAAACATGGTTTAACAAGTCACATGAATGGGATATAGCCATAGCTGGCTATAATTTATTTAGGAGAGATAGAGAAGGTGGATTAGCCATCCTATTTGTCAAAAGCAATATTAAAGCTGCTGAAATGCAGGGTACGTGGGGAAAAGAAGCAGCGCTGTGGATTGTGTTGGAAAGAGGAGATAGCACTATCATCCATACAGGTGTAGTCTACAGGCCTCCAATTCAAAATGAAGAGATGGATAAAGACTTGATTATGGATATTGCAAAGGTAACCACGAAGGGGGAAGTGACCATATTGAGTGACTTTAATCTACCTGATGTGGATTGGAATATTCCTTCTATAAATTTGGAAAGAAGTAAAAAAAAAAATTGTGGATGCCTTCAAAGAAGCATTGCTTAAAAAAATGGTGATGGAACCGACCAGGGAAAGTTCGATGCTGGATTTAGTACTTGCCAACTGAGACAGCATGTCGAATGTCCAGGTGGGTACCTATGTAAGCAGCAGCAGCAGCAATCACCACATGGTGTGGTTTGAGATAAAAGCCAAGGCAGAGTCCAATCACAGCAAGCTCAAAGTCCTAGACTTCAAATGCCGACTTCAGTAAACTGGCCAAGTAATTGAAGGAGGAGTTGGCAGAATGGGAAGAGGTAAGGGAAGTTGAATTGTAGTGGGCTAAACTAAAGGAGGCAATAAAAGGGGCAACAGATATATATGTAAGGAAAGTAAATAAAAACAAGGGGAAAAGGAAACCTATTTGGTTCTCCAAAGAAATGTCTGCACAAATAAAGGCAAAAAGCACAGCTTTCACAAAATTCAGAAGTTTGCAAACAGAGGAACACAGAAAAGAATACAGGATAAAGCTAAAAGAGACAAAAAGAGAAATAAGGATAGCAAAATCAAAGGCAAAAGAAAAGATGGTCAATGATCTAAAGCGTGATAACAAAGTTTTTTACAAGAGGAAGAAGAGGACGGTCAGAGGTGGAACTTCAAGACTCTAAAGTGCTGAGAACAGATTCATGGAAAGTGACATTTAAAAAGTGAAAATGCTAAACAAATACTACTGTTCTATTTTTACTAAAGAAAATTCTGGAGAAGAACCACCTGTGATTGATAAATATACAAATGGGAATGGAGTAGATACTACATCATTCATAGAAGATAGTTTGTACAGCTTGCAAAACTGAAAGTGGACAAGGCCATGGGACCGGATGGGATACATCACAGGATACTGAAAGTGCTCAGAGGTTCTTGCAGAGCCTTTAAAAGATGTTTTTAATATATCCTTTGGAGACAGGAGAAGTTCCACAGGACTGGAGAAGGGCTGATGTGGGTACACCTTCACAAAAGTAGTAATAGGGAAGAGGTGGGAAACTACAGGCCAGTAAGCCTTAATTCCGGTGGCAGAAAAAGCATAGTTACTCACCTGTAACAGATGTTCTCCAGGGACAGCAGGAATCGGTCCTCACATATGGGTGACTCTGGCACCGATGAAGTCCTCGCAGAAGCATCTCCCCAGCTTTCAAAAAAAGCCTTTGGGAGATGCCACCATGCATATGTGGTCCCCTTCCCGTCCAAGGGTGCCATCTTACTCAGTCAAATGACATAGCTAGAGCCGACAAAAGAAGATGGCCAAAAATTGTACAGCAACTCCAAGGGGAGGAGGGAGGGTAGTAAGGACTGGTTACTGCTGTCCCTGTTATAGGTGAGTAAGTACACTTTCTCCAGGAACAAGCAGGTCGGTACTCACATATGGGACTCCCTACCTACAGGCTACCGAGAACCTGTAGAAAATACATGGCCCAGCAATGAGCAGCCACATGCGAATCTGAGGACAGACTCTGAGGACCCTATTGTCCAGGAAGAACTAAGGTTCCGGAAGCCTGAACAAGGGTCGGAGGGCAGAAGTTTCCTAAAACTGAACAGATTCCAAAGTACGGCATGGCCAAAGGCATTGTCCCATCAGGACTCCTTCTCCAGGCAGTAGTGAGCTGCAAAAGTGTGAACGGAAGACCAGTTGGCGGACCTGGCAGATGTCCGCCAAGGGAATGCAGAGTAGGCTCACAACAGAAGTTGCCATAGCTCTGACATTGTGCATTATGACTCAGCGCTCCAATAGCATTCCAGCCCGGTCATGGGCGAAGGCAATGCAGTCTGCCATCCAGATGGACAGGGTGTGCTTAGTGAGCCTCCCCCAGATGACTGGGGTCATAGGAAACGAAAAGCTGTGAAGCTTTACAGTGGCCCTGAGTATGCTGTAAGTAGAAGGACAGGGCCCTTTTGCAGTCCAGAGTATGCAGAACAGCCGCTGCCTAGTCAGCGTGGGGCCGTGGGAAGAAGGTAGGGAGAACCACCTACTGATTGAGGTGGAAGGCAGACACCACCTTCGGAAGGAATTTAGGGTGGGTGCGAAGCACAACCCTATTCTTGTATAACCTGGTGTAGGGTGGCTCGGCCACCAAGGCTTGGAGCTCACTGACTCTGCGGACAGAGGTGAGAGCCACTAGAAAGAAAACCTTCCAAGATAGGTGCTGCAGATAGCAGGTGGCTTGGTAAGCTTCGTCAGAACCACATTGATGTCCCATTCCACTGGGGGTGGCCAGATGGGAGGCTTAGAGAGCAGCAAGCCCCGCATGAAGCGGGTGATGAGTGGCTGGACAGAAAAAGGCTTGCCCTCTATGGAGTGATGATGCGCAGAAAGCGCGCTCAGGTGTACTCAAACATAATTGGACTTAAGTCCGGCCTGTGAGAGGTAAAGCAAGTACTGTAGCACCGTGTGCACCTGGCACGAAAATAGGTCAAACCATTGCTCTGTGCAACAGACTGAAAACCTGCGCCACTTGAAGGTGTAAGCTTGTCTCGTAGAGTTGTTACAAGAGGCTAGGAGGACTTCCTCCACCTCCATGGGAAGGCTGAAGGGCGCTAGGGCGACCCGTTCAACCGCCACGCTGCAAGTGATAGTGATCCCAGGTTGGGGTGAAGAATTGAGCCCTCCTCCTGGATCAGGAGTCCTGGTAAACTCCCCAAAGGGACCGGGAGCTCCCCAGAGGGACCAGGAGCTCCGTCAAGAGGCGGAGCAACAGAGGGAACCAGGACATTCTGGGCCACCATGGGGCCAACAGATCATGGGAGCCCTGTCCCATTGGATCTTGGAGAGAATCCATCCAATGAGCGGAATGGAAGGGAAGGCATACACCAGGCCCTCTGACCATGAGACAAGAAAGGCATCCACCGCTACCTGGCCCAGGTGCGGTTGTGGACAGCAAAAGTGGGGTAGCTGAGAATTGGCCAGACTGACATAGAGGTTCAGACTTGGGATTCCCCATAGTCCGAACATCTGCTGTGCCACTCCTGCAGCTTGAGGACCTTGCTCAACCTGTCCGCCAAGGCATTGTCCTGGCCCGGAAGATATACTGCTCTGAGGAGCATCACCTACCTGGTCGCGTACGAGCAGAGGGCCACAGTCTTCTGGCAGAGGCGAGACCCTATGCCCCTTTATTTGTTCAGATAGAACATTGCAACCTGGTTGTCCGTCTGGACTAGCACTGACTGGTGTTGCAGGCGGTGTCAGAAAGCCATGAGCGCCAGAAAGATGGCTCTTAGTTCCAGCAGGTTGATCAGCTGCTGGCTTTCCTCAAGAGACCAGATGCCCTGCTTGCACAGTTCTTTGCAATGGGCACCCCAGGGGCATTTCCTGTTTCCCATCAGTGCCGGCGGGCTCAGCTTTAACAGAGCCATGGGAAAGGGAAACTCTCCCTTCATGCGGCTCTGCAAAGCTGAGCCGGTGCAGAGGGGAAATGCTGTCAGGACTCTGGTGGGGAGGTGGCTTCTGCAGCGGGGTTTTTTTGGCGTTTTGTTTTTCTTCAATTTCCCTGGGCGGGGGAGAGGGGGGTTAGCATAGGAAATATTAATGGGCTGATGGGGGGGAGGACTACGACTACAAATAGGCTGATGGGGGGTTAGGACTGGTAATGGGCTATCAGGGGGGCTAGGACTGGAAATGGGCTGATGGGTTAGAACTGGAAATGGGCTGATCGGGAGGGTTAGGACTGGTAATGGGCAGATGGGGGGGCTAGCACTGGAGTGGGCTGGGACTGGAAATGGGCTAATGGGGGAGGGGAGGAGAGTGCTGCTGGCCCTGGAAGAAAACTAGGGACTAGGGCTACAAATGGGCTGATGCGGGGGGGATGGTAGAATAGGACTGGAAGGGAGCGGATACTGAGAGGGTCTGCCAGGGGAAGGAGGGGGCAGGAAGGGAGCTGCACAGGGGAAGGAGGGGTCTGGAAAGGAGCGGACACCTGGGATGCACTGAAGGGGGGACTGGAATGGAGCTGACACTTGGGGATGGAAGTGGTAGGTGGCTCGGTAATGGGGAGAAGGCTGGAAGGGAGCTGACTTCAGGTGGGTGGCACTGAGAGTGGACATGAGCTGATACTTGGGATTGTATTTGGACTAGAAGGGGCTGGACAGTGGGGAAAGAGGAGGACTGGAAGGGAATGGAGACCAGTGGCAGTCATGGGAATGCAAGGTGGTTGACATTGGAAGGTACTGGGAGGGGAGGACTAGAAAGGGGGCTGATACTGGAGAGGGTTACTGGAACTGGAAATGGGCTGATGGAAGGAAGTGTAGAAAACAAAAGAAGAGAAAAAAATAGCAGATGGACCATAGACCACAGAAAGAGAGCTAAGAGAAGACAGGAAAGCAGAAGCCTCATGATCAGAGAATAAAATGGTCAGACAACAAAGGTAGAAAAAATAATTTTATTTAATTTTAGTGATTGGACTTTGTGCTATTTTTATATTTTACATAGTATTGGGGAACTGATCTTATTTATCTGATGTTGCACTGCATGTGGACTCTGGCTTCTTGGGGTTTCAGTTTAAATTTAGGGGCTTGTTTACAAAGCCGCGGTAGTGGTTCGCGATCGCGATCGCAGCCGCGGCCCCATTGAAATCAATGGGGCCGCGGCTCCGATTACGATCGCAAACCGCTACCGCAGCTTTGTAAACAAGCCCCTTAGTCTACATATTATTTTTACTTTAGATTGTGGTTACTTATTCTGTACTTGGTGAGGGTCGATGCTGTAAGTGTGTGACTGAAGTCAGGTGTTGTGTTAACATGGAGTTTGTACATAAAGATCTATACTGTACTGTAGTAATTTGACTTGTTCAGTTTTCAAATAGGTGTATGGATGTTCTAGAGGCAGCCAAGGTGCAGCCTCTGTTGGCCTTTTCTTCAGGATGGTCTGCAGAAGGGCCTTTTCTCTTAGCTCCTTGAAGGTTTCAGGTGTCATCTTTGGCCCTTATCTGAGATCTGTTGGCTGATAAATCTCTAGCCTTATACCCAGATGTTTTGCACCTTTGTCAGGGAGTTTGGCATGTGTATCCTCCTCTCTGGTCTGTGCCCCCTTCCCGGGATCTGTCTGGTGCTCAGGGCCCTGATGTCAGATCCTTTTGAACCACTGAAGCACGTTACTCTGAAGAATTTGACGCTCATGATGATGGTCTAAGTAGCGATTTGTTCCGCAAGGCAAATTCTCAAGCTGCAGGCTGTCTTGCTGAGATCCTTATTTGTCTTTTTCAAAGAAGGCCTATTTTCTTACCTAAGATGATTTTCTCCCTTCCATGTGAACCAGATGGTATGCCTGCCCACCTCATCTAAGGAGCAGAGTCGGGGAAGGACAAGTATAAGAACATAAGATATGCCATACAGGGTCAGACCAAGGTCCATCAAGCTCAGTATCCTGTTTCCAACAGTAGCTAATCCAGGTCACAAGTACCTAGTAGTTTCCCAAAAAGAGACACAGGTTCCACAATCTTGTATTGGAGCAATCAGTGGATTTCCCGGGTCCTCCCAAATAATGGTATATGGACCTTTCCTCCAGGAACTTGTCCAAACCTTTTTTAAACCATGCTATACTAATAGCTTTTATTACATCCTCTGGTAACAAATTCTAGAGTTTGATTATGCATTGAGTGAAAAAAATATTTTCACTTATTAGTCTTAAACGGGTTATACTGTAGCTTAATTACATGTCCCCTAGTCTTTCTACTTTATGATGGTGTAAACAATCAATCTACATTTACCCATTCCACTCCATTCATTAATTTATAGACCTCTGTCATATCTCCCCTCAGCCATCTCTTTTCCAGGTTGAAGGGTTGAAGAACCCTAAGCTTTTTGTTAAATTTCTTTTTATTAATAACATAACTCTCCCAGCATGTGGGTACTCTTATACATTGCCAGGAACATATGGTATGAACGTATATACAATCCTTGATTTTACATTTTTCATCTTTATATTCCCCCCTCCCATCATAGAAATACTCCTAATGCTTATTTGCCCTTCTATACCTAACATAGACTGTTACACAAAATCAAAACTTATTCAGCTGGGATCTAGGTCCTTCATCTAGTTCTAAAAATCGAACAGTTGGTATCTTAGAGTCAATATCTTGCACATCTTTTGGTGAAATACAAATTAACAAATGTCTTATTCTGTTATGATTACAGCATATTAGTTTCTGTTGGTTCATTTCATTGACCAAGATGGGATTGAGTCTTCCTGTCCTGGGGCCCCTTTTCGTCTGTGGAAATGCAAGCCTTCTTTTTTATTCCTATATCTTATGGGACCCTAAGCATCATTGCAGGTGGCATTGTTGTTTACCCCTGCCATGTCAAAAAAAGTTGAACCCCCTGTGGTAAATGTCCCCATTGCCCTAGTTTGTACTCACTCCATACTTGTATGCGGTCTATCATTTGTCTTAATCTCCCTCCCCCCCCTCCCCCCACCTATGGAACTTCCAGTGGGGATACCCCGTGGTCCTACTGGGGCCTGTGATTTTTCATTTACAAAACATTGAGAATGCGACAGCGCTCTTTAGGAGTCAGTATTTGGATGTATGGTTCTCATTCCTCTAGGAATTTGTCTTTTAATTGGTCATTTCTAGGTGCCCCGACATGTTCGACCATCATCAGTTTATGCAGCTCTTTTTGCCATTTCTCCAAGGTGGGCCCCTCCTGTCTCAGCCAATTACACAAAATGATGCGGCATGTCAAGAGGAGAACTTGGCCCAGCCAAGCCCGATATCTCTGTGGGGCTACTTCAAAACCAGTTTCCAACCCCAAAACCTGTGGTCCAATCGTTAAAGTGCAAACTAGTAGGAATCCCAAATAATACTTATTTCCTCCCAAAAATGAGTCGCCCCAGGGCAGCTCCACCACTTACATCTAGGGCAGTCTGTTGTTATACTACATCCCGCTCAAAACACTCTATGTGGTGCAAAGTGGCATCTTCTTAATATTTTGTCTGGATTTCTCTTAGATCCATGTTAATGATAGATTTCAGAATTTACCTGAAGGCAGTCTACAAAACCTTGTCTGTCAGGTCTATATTCAAGTCTTGAGAGCATGAGTTTATTAATGTTGTTTCCATCAGTCGTTTCTACAAAGCGAGGTATTCTTTTTGAAGGGTAGTTATGTGTGCTTGGAGTGCAATACCCGTATGCATAAGTTCTTCCAGGCAAGAGCACATCCCTCCTTGTAGATCAGCAGCTTCCAAGCTATGCACATAGCTGGGGACTTTAAGGTAGTGAAATGTATCCATTGTTGTTAACCCATATTGCGCCCGCAGGGTATCAAATGTCAAGACCGCGCCCTCCACATCTATCACTTGGTCCATGGTCATTATTCCTTTGACTTTCCATTGACCCAATGCCTCTCCCTCCATGCCTGGCAAGAAGGCACCATTACCATAAAATGGGAGTGGACAGCTGATTTCCTCTGCATCTCCGTCAGACCAATCGCCACACTCGCTACATTATCTTAAATATCATATGCTGGCAGAGTATCCTGGGGAGGGTTGCCACCAGGGCATGCAAAACATAACAAAGTGCCAATGGAGAAGCTATCTCCTGTTCCAATTGCAACAGGGTGTAATCCGCTGTCAAACTAAGCCACTCCTTAGATTTCGAAGTAAGCATGCAACATTGTATCTTATAGTGTCTGGCATTCCCATTCCTTCTCACTCCCAGGGCTGCTGGATAACATTAAGTCTAATTCGGGGCCTCTTGACCCTCCACAAAAACTTATTAAATCAATTATTTGAGTTGGCAATATGATCAGAAGGGACTAAGGAGTGGAAGCACCTGCAGCACATAGAGCCATTTGGGGAATATAACCATTTTGTATAGCGCTATTTGCCCATCCATGGAGAGAGGGAGATCCTGCCATCGCATGAAATGATAGCAAATATATGCAATCAGGGCCTTTACATTTAGGTCATATAATTTTCCTACTTTGCAGGCATTAAAATGCCCAACTACTTAAAGCTCCCCGTAGCCCATTAAAGGAGGAAGTCATCCGTCCAGTCAGATCAAACTGTTGGACACAAAGGGAGGGCCTCCGACTTGTCAAGATTTAATTTTAGACCAGAGAATCAAAAATGTGCAACAAAGTTGAGCGTTTCTTTTAGGGAGCCCAGATATTAAAAGGATGTCATCTGCAAATGCTAAGACGCAAAACATTGTCTTTCCCTATATACGCCCCCACCAACCTTGGGTGTGTCCACAGGCATTCAAGGAGAGGTTTGAGTGTCAATACAAAAAGAAGTGGAGCTAGGGGACAACCCTGTTGGGTTCTGTGTCAAAGTTTTTGCCACTTGAGGAGCTATTAGTTTATAAAACTCTTCCCAATACCCATCAGGTCCTGGCGCACAACATGAATGCAGTGTTTAATCACTTTTACGATCTCTGAAGCAGTGATTGGGGCATTGAGGGCGTCTCGTTAATCCGTTGTTAGGTATGGCATTTGAATTTGATTCAAAAAAGCTTATTCCCCTCTTTCTTCATCAGGGTCTCCCTCATACAAAGAGTTATAATATTTCCAAAATATGTCTTCTATTTGTGTGGTCCTAACTTGACCTCCTGTATCAGAGAGCTCTCACCTGATTTTGTCCCTAACTGGCCCTGATCAGCTCCGACATCAGTTTCCCTGATTTATTTCCAAATGCACAGAGTTTGCATCAATAATATAATAGAGACTGGGTAGGGCTTTCTTGCATAAGGGATGCTGCCTCCCCCTGCAGGTGTGCTAGTTCTTCTTTGGCATGTGGAGTAGGGCGTGCCAGAAACCTTCAACGGGCTAGACATAGTTCTCTCTCTCTAACCAAAGCAGTTGTTGACACTGCTGTGTACATTTGGTTGCAACATATTGTATAATTTGGCATTTACTACTTCCCAAAAAAGCACAGGATTATCTCGATGGGCTTCATTGATTTTGGTATAGTCTTCCCATTGTGCTTGTAGAAATTTTTCAAACCTTTTATCCAACACAACCTCCAATGGGTATCTCCAGAGAGTGCCCTTTGGGCGAGGTCCCCATTTTACATCTATCCAGAGAAGTGCATGATCTGATATGATGATAGAGCCCACTTCTGCATTGGTCACTCAATCAAAGAGCTTAGATTATCCCAAAAAGTAGTCTCCCTTAGATCCAGTGTCGTGTGCTCTAGAGAGGTGTGTGTAATCTCTATCCAGTGGGTATAAGGCCCTCCAATAGTCTACCAGATAAGAACATAAGATATGTCATACTAGGTCAGACCAAGGCCCATCAAGCCCAGTATTCTGGGTCCTCATTAATAATGGTTTATGGACCTTTCCTCCAGGAACTTGTCCAAACCTTTAAGCCCGGCTACACTAACAGCTTTTACTACATCCTCCAGTAGCAAATTTCAGAGTTTGATTACACGTTGAGTGAAAAAATATTTTCTCTTATTAGTCTTAAAAATAGGTTACCCTGTAGCTTCATTGCATGCCCCCTAGTCTTTCTATATTTTTATGGTGTAAACAATCGATCTACGTTTACCCGTTACACTCCATTCATTAATTTATGGACCTCTATCATAAATTATTCATTAATTTATGGACCTCTATCAGCCGTCTCTTTTCCAAGTTGAAGAGCCCTAACCTTCTTAGCCTCTCTTCATAGGGCTATCCTTCCATCTCCTTTACCATTTTGGTGGCTCTTTTCTGTACCTTTTCTAATAACGCTATATCCTTTTTAAGATACGGCACCCAGAATTGCACACAATATTCAAGGTGCGGTCGCACCATGGAATGATACAGAGGCATCATAATATCCTTTGTTTTATTCTCCATTCCTTTCCTTATAATACCTATAATATCCATCACATACTTCCCTGAGCCACTGAGTTCTACGATCTCCTGTCTTATTTTGATGCCCTGATCAGTCCATAGCTTTTTCCATGACACAATTAAAATCTCCCCCTATGAGGAGTGGGGCACCGCTCACTTCCTCTAGACATTTGTTTATTTTGGCATAGAATGTAGCGTCATAAACATCGGGTGCATACAGATTTACCAGGGCTATAGGCTGGTCTTGGATAGTTCTTATAACAATATAGCGCCCCTCTGGATCCACAATAATTTTTGACACTTCTAGGCCTATTCTTTTATATATAAGTATGACCACTCTATCTTTTTTCCCTCCTGATGATACTCCTTATACATTTCCAACCCACCATTGCTTTAGTTTAGAATGTTCTGATTCCATCTGGTGGGTTTCTTGTAAAAAGGCTAAATCTGCCTGTTTATCTTGGAGAAGTCGCAGCACTTTATGACATTTTATGGGCCACCCAGTCCACATACATTCCAGGACACAAAACAAATTTGCCTACCCATTATCTATGGGTCTCTGGCCACTGAAATTTTCATCCTCCAAATCATAAGCCCAACAAAAGGTTACCCCCCCCCCCCTCAGCCTAGAGCCTTCCTCTAATCCAAGGTCCCCATATATCTTGACTGCCAGATTGCTATCCGTTTGGGTTCTCTACATCCCCTAGTATTCCATCGCCTTCAAGCTCCAGAAGTGTACCTCTTATACCACCAATCCCTTTAATGTCTAGTGCATAAGTTTGATTTCTATGAATGGTTTCACCCAGAAATCCCCCTCCCCCTTACTCCTTTCCCTCCTTGTGCCGTGTTCTCTGCGGCTCTCTCCATTGAGTCCATACTGATATATCGGGGTTCCCCCACGTTCACTGAGTTCTTCCCCTGCCCTTACCCATCACTCACCTCAATTATTCTCCCATGTGTCCTCTACCCCATCCCTCTTGTGCAACTCCCTTACCTACCCAGTCTCTTTATTTTTATCTTATCTTTATTTACAACATTTGATATACCGCCCATTACCGAGGTGTTAAGGCGGTGTACAATAAAAGATTGAGGCTGCAAGAAAGAAAAAGAGAGAAAGGAACGCCATAAATTGACAGGACAGTAGATAGAAAGAGAGAGAGAGAAAGGCAGGAAAGGACAGAGGACAACAGAGGGAAAACACCGGGGGAAGAACACAATGGGGAGATGAGTAAATCGGGAGGAAGGAAAGGATTATGGAGGGTAATGGGATATTTTGGTTGTTGAGCGCTAGTGCAGGTAGCTAGCTGTGGGTAGTTGGGGGAGTGGGAAGATCAAAAGCCTGACAGAAAAGGTAAGTTTTAAGAAGAGCCTTGAACCGGGGGAAAGATGCTTCGGTACGGAGAGGGTGTGGGAGGGAATTCCAAAGGGCAGGACCTACGAAGAAGAAAGCAGCGTGACGGGTGGACTCGAGGTGGGCCTGAGTGGGGGATGGTAGAAAAAGACGATTGCCATGTGCGGAACGAAGCAGGCGGGGATTAGGTTGGAGCTAGACAAGGTCGGCCAGATACTGGGGGGTGTTAGTGTGAAGGACCTTGTGAGTGATGGTAAGGATCTTATAAAGATATCGAGCCTTGATAGGGAGCCAGTGAAGGGAGAGAAGACAGGGAGTAACATGGTCTCGGTGGGAAGAGAAAGTAAGAAGACCGGCAGCTGTGTTTTGGATTAGTTGTAGTCTTCGGAGTTGGTATTGGGGGAGTCCGGCGAGTAGAGAGTTACAATAATCGAGCCGAGTGGTTACCAGGGAGAGAACAAGGGTAGTGAGTGAGGCAAGTGGGAGGAGAGATCGAACAGCCCTAATCTTACGAAGATGAAAAAAGGGAGCTACGCACCACTCCGGAAATGTGCTGATGGAATGAGAGTGAAGGGTCCAGGGTAACCCCAAGGTAATGAAGAGTTGGGACCAAGGGGATTGGTGAGTTGGACATAAGGGGCATCAGGGTAGGGGAGGGAGCACCAAATGTGAACCAGATAGCCGCTGACTTAGAAGGATTAACAATGAGAAAGTTACTATGGAACCAATCGGCAATGGAGGCGAGACAATAATTGAGGTGAGAGAGATCTGGGGCTAAAGGAGAAGTATGGTGAATCAAAAGAATGTTGT
This sequence comes from Ichthyophis bannanicus, assembly GCA_033557465.1. Lineage (NCBI taxonomy): Eukaryota > Metazoa > Chordata > Amphibia > Gymnophiona > Ichthyophiidae > Ichthyophis > Ichthyophis bannanicus. Next base: position 464,941,483 of record CM066034.1, read on the forward strand.
CCGCGAAAAAGTAGGCGGACAGACTGGATTTGCTGTATGAGGAGGGCAAGAGGGGTGAGAAAGACATTGAAAAGAAGTGGTGCAAGGATAGAGCCCTTTGTCCTCTGTCTCTACCTCCTTCCTCTCCCCGTCCCAGCCATCATGTCCCCCCTCTCAAGGTTGGTTATTCTATCATGGACATACACTTGAAATCCTCTGGGTCTTATATTTTCACCTCCACTGTATTAACTGCTATGTGTCTCTTCCCTTCTCTCAGCCCCCCACCCCACCCGCCCGCCCACGATTCCCCCCCCCCCATTTGTTCAATCGTAGAGCTGCCATACGCTGATTGCAATTATTGCAGGGCGTCTATCAGAGCAGGCATGTCTACTATGTGACAGGATACATCTGGGTCTATTTACCACCCTCTGCTCCTGCTATGGCTCTATTTTCCCCCTCCCCAAGGCAGTTCACTGTTACCATTAGGGGCTGCCGCCCCACCCCACAAGAATCCACAGGTTTTTTTGTATATAATTGGCATAAAACAAATGCTGAACCAAAGGGGGGGGGGGCCTGAAACTTCACCCCCACCATTTGATTAAATTGAATAAGGGCCAAAGGGAGAGAAATATATATATATATCTATAGCACAATGGCATTGCCATGTTTGGTATGCCTTGTTAGTCTATCTGTTTATACTCTGGCGGGTCTCTAAATCTCTATCCCCGGATTAATCTTCCACTGGTCCTGCAGATGATCATAACTTCTACTTTCTCCCACTCTTAATGTGCTCAGCGGAGTATAAACTGGAAAAATAAGATTAAAAGCAAACACATTTATCTATGAGTGCTGCCATACCCAGTAACCAGGTTTCCCACTTGTCTAGTTTGTTCTTTAACTCAACACCACCACACATAATCTCATATCAAAAAGGTGAGGACAGGAGAAAGAAAAAGAGGAGAGAAGCCAAAAGAGGTGAAGAGAATGGCTGAGGGAGAAAAAAAGAGAAATTAAAATGTATATATGGGAAAAAACAACAACCATGAGAAATCACATATACTTGCATCTCTAGTGTTTTGTGTATGAGCCTGCAGTCCAATCTCTGAATATCAAATATTGCATTTGTCGGAGTCCTTAGTTCTACTCAAGTGAGATCAAACTTTTGTACCATCCAAGATTGCATCAGTCCTGGTACTTTTCTCCTGGTTACTTTTGTGTTATTACTTGGTTCCCAGTCATTGCCTATCTACATGTGGCAGTTTAAGTTTCCATAGATAACATTGTTCTTGTCTCACTCAGTCCCAAGATCTCTGTCCAATAATTCTCCAAAGTCTCTCCTAAGTTGGTCTTCATCCTTCATTTGGCTCTGCGAGGAACGCTTGAGCCTCTGCCGGGGTGTTAAAAATTCTTTGCTGTCCTTTATGTTCCACTCTCAGTTCTGCAGGATACATTAGGCCAAAGCGCAGTCCTATTGTAATCAACTTGCTGCACACTGGGGCAAATTTTCTACAGCAGCTTACCATAAGGGAGTAATCCTGGAACACCAATATCCTCTTATTATCTTGATGGTGTTGCCTCTGGTTCCTGGCTGCCTTTAATATTGCTTCTTTCTGCACATAGTTTAAAAAGCGAGCAATCACAACGCGGGGCTGATCTATGCCTTCCCGCTGTGGACCCAGTCTGCGCCCGTTCCACAATTACTGGCTCCATAGTTGAATCCAGTGCATAGGCGGTGGGCAGTCAGGTTTCCAAATATCCCCACGGTTCTGTTTCCCGGATGGTTTCGGGAATGCCTATGAAGCAGAAGTTTTTGCGCCGTCCCCTGTTTTCAAGATCTTCAAGTTTTTCATCCTGCTGTTTCAGAATCTCTTTTAGTCTGTCAATTTTGTGGGCCTGTGCTTGCTGCTTGTCCTCCATATCTGATATCTGGTGCTCAGCTTGGTCTATTCTCCCGCCGAATTCCGTGACCGCGTGCCCGACTTGTGTGATCTGCTCAGAGAGTGCATGTAGCCATCCCTCCAGCGCTACTCCCACTGCATTTGTCACGTCATCTACCATTCTGGTAAGCTGGGCTGGTCTTGGGCTTGATGTGGGCTGGTCGGCCATTTTGTTTTTGAAGCCATCCGTCCACACCCTGCCACAATGTTCACTCCAACAGTGGCAAGGTGCTATTATTCACTCAATTAGGTGTATTGAGTGGTGGTTCGGGGGATTTAAATAGTTATTTTGTCTTAATGTTGCGGTGGGTCTCCCCTGAGTCGAGCACAATCTGCTACTCGACTCACTACATCATGTGGTCTCCCGAAGAGCACCTTTTCATAGAGGTATCCTTCCATCTCCTTTACCATTTTGGTGGCTCTTCTCTGTACCTTTTCTAATAACGTATTCTTTTTAAGATATGGCGACTAGAATTGCACACATTCTTCAAGGTGCGGTTGCACCATGGAACGATACAGAGGCATTTTAAGATCCTTGGTTTTATTCTGCATTCCTTTCCTTATGATTACCAGCATTCTATTTCCCTTCTTGGCTATTGCTGCACACTGGGCAGAGGGCTTCAACATGTTATCCTCGATGACACCTATAAATCTTTTTTCTGGGTGGTGGTTCCTAATGTGGAACCTTGCATCGTGTAACCATAGTTTGGGTTGTTCTTTCCTAAGTGCATAACTTTGCACTTGTCCATATTTAATTTCATCTACCATTTGAACATCCAGTCTTCCAATTTATCAAAGTCCACTTGCAAATTTTCACAATTTTCTTGTGTTTTATCAACTTTGAATAATTTTGTGTCATTTGTAAATTTGATTACCTCACTCATTATTCCCATTTCCAGGTCATATATGACTATGTTAAAAAGCAGTAGATGCAGCAAAGATCCCTGGTGTACTCCACTCTTCACCCTTCTCCATTGGGAAAATTGGTCATTTAGCCCTACCCTCTGCATTCTATCCTTTAACCAGTTCCTGATCCACAATAGTATACTGCCTCTTATCCCTTGACTTTTTAATTTTGCCAAGAGTCTCTCATGAGGGACCATGCAAAGGCTTTATGAAAATCCAGATACACTATATTGACCAACTCACCTTTGTCTACCTTTTTATTCACACCTTCAAAAAAATAACCGATTAAAGACAAGACCTTCCTTAGTTAAAGCTATGTTGGCTTTCTCCCATTAAACCATGACTATCTACATGTTGCAATTTCCTTGAAGCAGGCTGTTTTCCTTATTGTGGGTGAATCTAAATGGTGGGATATTTTACTTAAGGGTTTACTTCTTGTTTTATTTGGGTGTTAACTATGACTATTTCATTCATGTTTAATGCTTGGATGTATTAGTTTATATGCAAATATTAAAAAAAATAAAACATCTTCTTGAGAGTGCAGTTCACCACCACCATCTTGAATTTCTCTCCTCTGCAACCTGACTTTTGTCCCTTACATTCTACTGAGATGGCTTTTGCCAAAGTCCCCAGCGATTTGTTCCTGGCTAAATCTAAGGGCCTTTACTTAGTCCTCATTCTTCTTGACCTTTCTGCTGCTTTTGACACTGTTGACCACCACCTTCTCCTCGACACATTGTCCTCACTTGGTTTTAAGGGCTCTGTGCTTATTCTGGTTCTCTTCTTATCTCACCATCGCTCTTTCAGTGTTTGTTCCAGTGGTTCCTCCTCTACTGCTATCCCATTCTCAGTCAGTGTACTCCAAGGGTCCGTTCTGGGCCATCTCCTTTTCTCTCTCTATACCCACTCATCTCTTCCCATGGCTTTCAATATCATTTTTACGCTGATGACTCTCAGATCTCTCTCTCTACTCCTGAAATTTCTCCAATACTCCAGACCCGAATCTCTGCCTGCCTATCTGACATCGCTGGCTGGATGTCTCAACTTCGTTTGAAATTGAACACAGCGAAAACCAAACTAATTATTTTTCCCCCTGAACCCATCTTTCCCCTTCTATCTCTGTGGATAATACTCTTCTACTTCCTGTTTCCTCTGCCCACAACCTTGGGATCATCTGACTCCTCTCTCTCCTTCTCCACACACATCCAACTGATTGCTAAAATGTGTCGTTTCTTTCTCCATAACATTTGCAAAATTTACCCCTTTTTTTCTCAACACACTACTAAGACACATCCACTCTTTAGTCACCTCCTGTCTAGACCATTTCATCCTCCTTTCTGGTCTTCCTCTGAGTCATCTCTCTCCCCTTCAATCTATTCAGAACTCAGCTGTGCAGCTAATCTTCCGCCAGCCCCGATATACTCGTATAACCCCTCTTCTCAAGTCACTTCATTGGCTCTCCTTCCATTTCCGTATTCAATTCAGACTTCTTCTTTTGACCTATAAATGCATTCATTCTACTGCTTCCCTCTACCTTTCCTCTCGACTCTCTCCCTACACCCAGGGGCGGCTCAAGGCAATCTGCTGCCTGAGGCGAAGTATGAAAAGGCGCACCCCCCCCCCCCGGCTTTTTCAGAAATCCAATCAGAGACTGAACCAAACCAAAAAGCCGATTTGATTATATGGAGGAAATGCAAGATGTTTGCACACAGGGCCATATCGAGCTGGAATCACACCCTGTGAGACTTGTAGCTCGGGCGCACGCCCCCCTCTCCCCCCATACTTCCGTCCAGCGCTGCCTGCTCTTTCCCTGCTGCTGCTGCCCTCTGTTTTTTTCACTGAGGCACCAGCAGCAGGGAAAGAGCAGGCAGCGCTGGATGGAGGTATGGGGAGGAGAAGGGGGGCATGCGCCCCATCTGAAAGGCACCGGCACTTTAAACAGATCTGTCCCTCCTTGACATCGAGTCGGAGGAGGGAGGGACCAGACCTGCTTAAAGTGCTGCGAAAAGGCTTGGGGAGCGCATTTCGGCTGCCTGCTATTGTCCTGCCAGTGGCGGCAGGGCAACAGCAGACAGCCGAAATACGCCTTCCAAGCCTTTCCACCCTGTGCGGCTGCACTTCTTGCACAGGGCTAGGTACGGTCCCATTTGCACACCAAGGAACTAAAAGACAGCAAGAACTAACAGCACAGATTATAAAACTAAATTATAACTCATTTTTATTTTGTTATAAACTGCGTTATGGTTCTTGCTTTTTCTTTTTCAACATATATTTTGCATCCACAGTAGGTGCAGAGCAGAACCAGGACATTCACCCACAGAACTCAATATTTTTTTTTAAAAATCTGATTCTGATCATCTCACCAACAACAACCACTATTCTCCAATACCAGGCATATTGTGAACTAATACAAAAATCTACAACAAAGAACAAACCTACCATACCATATCAGCACAAACTTCCAAAACTCACGTAAGGAGCCCATCCAAAAAAAGCATCACTGTAAATACTACAGTGGGCCCTGGAACATCCATACACCTATTTGAAAAGCTGAACAAGTCAAATTACTACAGTACAGCATAGATTTTTATGTACAAACTCCATGTTAACAGAACACCTGACCTCAGTCACACACTCACAACATCAACCTTCACCAAGTACAGAATAAGTAATCACAATCTAAAGTAAAAATAATATGTAGACTAAATTTAAATTGAAACCCCAAGAAGCCAGAGTCCACATGCAGTGCAACATCAGATAAATAAGATAAATAAGTTCCCCAATACCGTGTAAAATATAAAAATAGCACAAAGTCCAATCACTAAAATTAAATTAAAATTTTTTTTCTACTTTTATTCTCTGATCATGCTGGTCCCGATCTGAGGCTTTTGCTTTCCTGTCTTCTCTTAGCTCTCTTTCTGTGGTCTATAGTCCATCTGCCATTTCTTATCTCTTTTGTTTTCTTCACTTCCTTCCATCAGCCCATTTCCAGTTCCAGTAACCCTCCCCAGTATCAGCCCCCTTTCCAGTCCTTCCCTCCCAGTACCTTCCAATGTCAACTGCCTTGCATTCCCACGACTGCAACTGGTGTCCATTCCCTTCCAGTCCCCCTCCTTCCCCACTGTCCAGCCCCTTCTAGTCCAAATACCATCCCAGATATTAGCTCACGTCCTCTCTGTGCCACCCTCTAAGTCAGCTCCCTTCCAGTCACCCTACCCTCTGTCCATCCCCCTTCCAGTGCTATTTGCATGTCAGCTCCCTTCCAGCCTTCTCCCCCATTACCCAACCACCTACCACTCCCATCCCCAACTGTCAGCTTCCTTCCAGTCCCCCTTCAGAACATCCTAGGTGTCAGCTCCTTTCCAGCCCCCTCCTTCTCCCCCGTGTCAGCTCCTTTCGTGCCCCCCTCCTTCCCCTGGCAGACCCTCCCATTATCTGCTCCCTTCCAGTCCCATTCTACCATCCTCCCACATCAGCCCATTTGTAGCCCTAGCCCCTAGTTTTCTTCCAGGGCCAGCAGTATTCTCCTCCCCTCCCCCATTAGCCCATTTCCAGTCCCAGCCCATTTCCAGTCCTATCCCCCCAATCAGCCCACTTCCAATCCTAGCCCCCCATAGCCCATTACCAGTCCTAAACACCCCCATCAGCCCAACTCCAGTCCTACCCCCATCAGCCCACATCCAGTCCTAGCCCCCCATAGCCCATTACCAGTCCTAAACACCCCCATCAGCCCAACTCCAGTCCTACCCCCATCAGCCCACATCCAGTCCTAGCCCCCCATAGCCCATTACCAGTCCTAAACACCCCCCATCAGCCCACATCCAGTCCTTGCCCCCCATCAGCCCATTTCCATTCCTAGCCCCCCATAGCCCACCAGTCTTAGCCCCCCATAGCCCACCAGTCCTAGCCCCCGATAGCCCATTACTTGTACTAGCCTCCCCATCAGCCCACTTCCAGTCCTAGCCTACCCCTCAGCCCACTACTAGTCCTAACCCCCACATCAGTCCATTTCCAGTCCTAGCCCCCCATAGCCCATTACCAGTTCTAAACACCCCCATCAGCCCACCTCATCCTAACTCCCCATCAGCCCACTTCCAGTCCTAGCCCCCCCATCAGCCCTCTTCCAGTTCTAGCCTCCCCATCAGCCCATTTCCAGTCCTAGCCCCCCATAGCCCATTACCAGTTCTAAACACCCCCATCAGCCCACCTCATCCTAACCCCCCCCATCAGCCCTCTTCCAGTCCTAGCCTCCCCATCAGCCCATTTCCAGTCCTAGCCCTCCATAGCCCATTACCAGTCCTAACTCTCCCATCAGCCCACATCCAGTCCCCATTAGCCCATTTCCAGACCTAGAACCCCCCATAACCCTTTATCAAGCCTACCCCCCCATCAGCCCATTACACGTCCCAACCCCCCCCCCCCCCGGGAAATTAAAAAAAAAAAAAAGAACCTGGCTGCTGAAGCTGCCGCCGCCGCCGCGGTAGCAGGAAGTGCCCCGGGGCCGCCCCGGCAGAGCCCTCCTGTCTCCCTCAGTGTGGCTTACAGAGCCGTGAAGGGAGACAGGAGGGCTCTGCAGGGTGCCCGGGGGGGCACTTCCTGCTGCTGCAGCAGCGGCTCCTCTCCTTGTTTTTTTTGAAGGCCGGCAGCAGCAAACTCACCCTCCTTTTCCAGGCAACCGCAGCTCCCTGCCTCTTAGAGAACCGCGGCTGTGCTGTGACTGCAGTTTTAAACAAAAACGAAACCGGTGCGGAGCCTTCCCACATCTGTAAAAGACCCTGTGCAGCTTTGTCCCGCCCCCAAAGGAAGTTACATGTAAGATACTGAGTTACATGTAGCTTCCTTTGGGGTGGGACAAAGCTGCACGGGGTCTGTCACGGAGGCGAGAAGGCTCCGCACCGGTTTCGTTTCTATTTAAAACTGCAGTCACAGCACAGCCACGGTTCTCTAAGAGGCAGGGAGCCGTGGCTGCCCGGAAAAGGAGGGTGAGTTTACCGCTGCCGAGAAGCAGATTCGGCAGCAACTTGTGCACTTCTTTTTTTGGGGGGGATTTTTTTAAAACTTTTGAATGCGAAGTGAGGCAGCTGTTTTGGGGACATTTTTTGCCGCCCCTCAAGACTTTGCCGCCTGAGGCAGCCGCTTCACTTCGCCTCATTATAGAGCCGCCCCTGCCTACACCCCTCTTCGTGAACTCTGCTCTGCTACGGGCTTCCTTCTCTCTATGCCCTTTTTTTCCACTGCCAACTCCAGACTTAGATCCTTTCACCTTGCTGCTCCTTATGCCTGGAACAAACTACCTGAATCCGTATGTCAAGCTTCATCTCTACCCCTTTTCAAATTCATGCTAGGAAGGAACTATAGTGGCACCTCCACGCTGGAGGCCGCACTCCAGTCAGGCCCTGCTGCCTTAAAGAGGAGGCGCCATCGTGCGCGCCCGCGCCTGGTGGGTACCAAGGCGCCTTAGCGCGATGCTCCTCTACACCTTTCCACCTGTCCCTAACCAACTTCCTTACGAGGTAACCACCCCTCTCCTAGTGCTACCCACAGCCATTTGACGCCACAGCTACCCATCGCTCCCTCATTACCTCTCCCCTGTACTGCAGCTAATCCTACATTACACTAATCAGGTTATCCATTGCTTGCACTGAACTGACTACCCACTGTACCTGCTGCTTGCACTGAACTGGCTACCCGCTCCTTGCACTGAACTGACTATCTACTGCTGATCTGGTTACCCACTGCTTACATTGATCTGGTTACCCTTTGCTAGCTCCAAACTGACTACCCATTACCTGCTCTGTGCCGCCTACCCATTACTTCCACCAAACCTTGCTGCACCAGCCACTACCCTTACCTTATATTACCTTACCCTTACCCCAACCCATAGTGCTTAGCGTGTAGTCCCCATCTGTAACCCAACCTATACTGCACATTGCTTAAAATCCAAAGCCATCTCATCATCTGCAAGATAACTCACACTGCTTTGCTCCCTTTACTCCTCTACTATGGCCCCACATTACATTGTCCTTCTCTTCCTCATGCTCCCCAATTGTCTCCCCTCTTACCAACACCCCCACTCCTCTCCCCCCTACTCTCCCTCTAGCTTCCTCACCACTCCCTCCATTCTATCTTCCAACCTAGCATCAGCCCTTGAGCTACATCTCCCCCTCCCCCTCATTTAACTAACCCCTCTCTTGTTAAGACAACGCCACCCTCGCTTCCACCATACTGTCTCAACCGTACCCCGCTCTCGACTACTCCTTCTCCTTCTCTTTCTCTCATCAGGTAATATTAACCCCAACCCTGGCCCCCCTCAATATCTTTCTCATTCCAAGAAGAGCTCATGCACCTTATCTAATCTCATCCATATCCCTCTACTCTCCCCTTCTGCACTCCTTCACTCATGCCCCAGTCTCTCAACCAGAGATACCGACCCCAACCTCAACCCTATCCCCTTATGATTCTTGTCCCACCCTAAAAAGAAATCCCCACACACAATATCTAATATCATAAATGCCCCCCTTCATTCCCCGTTCACTTCCCCTCCCCTTTGTCCCTCTTGGAGGGCACATTCATCCAGAGACACCCACCCATACCCTGGTCCATCCAGACCTCTGTAATGCCCTGGAAATAGATCCTTATGTAACAGTCCCCCTAGACCACTACCTCACTGTCGAAAGAAGTCCTCACGTAACTTATTCAACCTTATCCATATCCCTCTCCTGTCCCCCTCCGCTCTCCCATTCTCATGCGCCCTATGGAATGCATGCTCACTTGCTAGCAAACTTCCTTTTACTCATGATCTCTTTATCTCTAATGCACTACACCTTCTTGCCCTAACTGAGACCTGGCTCCACCCAGATGATACTACATCCACTGCTGCTCTCTGCCATGGGGGCTACCAGTTCTCCCATACACCTCGTTCCACTGGCCATGGTGGTGGTGTTGGGCTCCTACTTTCTCCCTCTTGCCAATTCTAACCCCTCCCACCGCCTCAATCTCTCTTTGCCCTCTCCTTTGAAGTCCACTCCATTCGTCTCCTCACACCACTTCCCCTCTGTGTAGCTGTTATCTATCGCCCACCCAACAAATCCAAATCAACCTTCCTCACCGACTTTGACTCCTGGCTTTCCAACTTTCTAGATCCCTCCTCCCCCACTCTTATTCTTGGCGATTTTAACATTCATGTTGACAACTCCTCAGATCCCCATGCTTTAAAGCTCCTTGCCCTCACCTCCTCATTTAACCTCCAACTTTGCTCCACTGCCCCCACCCACATGTACGGCCATTACCTTTACCTGATATTCTTCTCTAACTCTTCACCCATAAACTTCCTCAACTCAATCCTTCCCCCATCCAACCACCACCTTTTAACCTTCAATCTTCAGCTTCCGCTGTCCCAAGCCCAACCCGTCTCCTCTGATCTATTCAGAAACATTCATAATATTGATCCCTTAACTCTCTCCTCCACCATCTCTCCATCTTTCTCCTCCATTTTGTCCTCCAAATCTGTCGACAAGGCAGTAGCCTCTTATAATGCTGCTCTATCCTCGGCTCTTGACACTCTTGCCGCTCCCACCCCTCATCCCGTTAGATATTCTACTCCACAGCCCTGGCTCTCATCCACTACCTGCTACTTATGCATCAGTGCCCGTTCTGCTGAACCTGCCTGGACCAAATCCTGCTCCCCTGAAGACCTTCTACACTTCAAATTCATGCTTGGCTGCTTCCAGTCAGCCATAGCACTTGCCAAACAAAACTACTTCACTCATCTGACTAACTCCCTAGCCTCTGATCCTCGTCGCCTCTTTAACACCCTCAATTCTCTCCTCAAGGTCCCCCCCTCCCCCAGTTCCGCCCTCACTTTCTGCCCAAACCCTTGCCAACTATTTCCATGACAAAATCCAAAAGATTACCCTCCAATTCCCTGCACTCTCATCTACCTCCCCCCTCCCCATTTCTCCCCCCCAACCCAACCTCCTCTGCTACCCTCTCCTCCTTCCCTACGATCTCTGATGAAGAAACCGCACCCCTTTCCTCCTCAAACCCACCATCTGTTCCTCTGACCCCATCCCCACCCATCTTTTCCACCCCATCTCCTCCACTGTTATCCCCGCCATCTCTCATATCCTCAACTTATCACTCTCCACTGTAACTGTCCCCATCAAGTTCAAACATTCCGTCGTCACACCTCTCCTCAAGAAACCCTCACTCGATCCCACCTGTCCTTCTAATTATCGACCCATCTCCCTCCTCCCCTTCATATCTAGACTTCTAGAATGAGCAGTCCACCGACGCTGCCTCAACATGCTCACCTTCCAGGCCCTTCTTGACCCACTCCAATTTGGCTTCCATCCCCTACACTCCACGAAACGGCTCTTACAAAAGTCTCCAATGACCTGTTCTTCGCTAAGTCTAAGGGCCTCTACTCTGTCCTCATCCTTCGACCTCTCCGCTGCCTTTGACACTGTTGACCACAACCTCATCCTCTCCACCCTCTCCTCACTTGGCTTCAAGGGCTCCGTACTATCCTGGTTCTCATCCTACCTCTCCCATTGCTCCTTTAGTGTAAGCTCTGGTGGCTCCTCCTCCTCTCCCACTCCGCTCCATGTTGGTGTACCCCAGGGATCTGTCTTGGGCCCCCTCCTTTTCTCTCTTTACACCCAATCCCTTGGTGTGCTTATCTCCTCCCACGGCTTTCAATACCATCTCTATGCCGATGACTCCCAAATCTACCTCTCTACACCTAATATCTCTCCAGCAATCCAAACCAAGATCTCTGCCTGCCTTTCTGACATCGCCGACTGGATGTCTCATTGCCACTTGAAATTGAACATGGCCAAGACTGAACTCCTCCTCTCTCCCCCTAACTCCTCTCCTCCTCTTCCTCCCTTCTCAGTCTCCGTGGATGGATCTATGATCCTTCCTGCTCCCTCAGCCCGCAATCTAGGGGTCATCTTTGACACCTCTCTCTCCTCCTTGCATATCCAGCACGTTGACAAAACCTGTCACTTCTTTCTCTACAACATTAGCAAAATCTGCCCCTTCCTGTCGGAACACACCACCAAAATGCTTATCTACTCCCTAATCTCCTCTCGCCTCGACTACTGCAACCTACTCCTTGCTGGTCTCCCAATGAGCCATCTCCTCCCCCTTTAATCCATACAAAATTATGCTGCCCAACTAATTTCTGTCAATCCCGCCATGCCCACATTACTCCTCTCCTCAAGTCGCTTCATTGGCTCCCCATCCAATTCCACATCTAATTCAAACTCCTCCTACTCACCTATAAGTGCATTCACTCTACAGCTCCTCCGTACCTCTCATCTCTTATCTCTCCCCACATCCTAGCTCGGGATCTTCGCTAACAAATTACTTCTATCTAGGCCTTTCACTCATACCGCTATCTCCCGACTTTGCTCTTTTCACCTTGCCACTCCCTATCCCTGGAACAGCTTACCAGTGTCTACATGCCAGGCACCGTCCCTAGCCCTCTTCAAATCCAGGTTAAAAACCCATCTCTTCACTGTCGCATTCAGATCCTGATGTCTATTCCTCATCCTAACCTAACCCCCATCATTTCTTGACCGTACTGTAAAACCCATCGATTTGATTAATGCTTTGTATTTCCTTGACTAGATTGTAAGCTCGGACGAACAGGGACTCTCTCTGGTACCTTTTGGTTGTACAGCGCTGCGTGCGTGGTGCTTTACAAGTGTTTAATAGTAGTACCTCCCATGGGGGAAGATTGAGCAAATGATTCCATCCACAGTTACCTTCTGTCTCCAGCTACCTATACGGTCTGTAAGACACATTTTTGTGGCAAGAATCTTATGGGTCCTATACCTTCTTTTCAGAATATGTAGTCTTGTGTTTTTGTGCTGCACCCAAATCATATTAATATTACATATTTGATTGCAATCCAGCCATCTGTCAATAAGTCAAAATGAAGAAGGTAAAAAGAGAGAGAACATGCTGCCCTAACTTCCTTCACCTCGGGAACCATGTTTACACTGTCAGCCTAGTCTTAATGCTTCTCTGTCAACTAGATCAGGACTGTATCAAGCTAGAAGTGCATCCTGTGCGACTTGTGAACCTGGCATTCCTCTCCCCACCCAGAATTCTCTGTTGTTGGGCTTCTTGGAAGCCCAGTGGTGATATTGACACCCTTTCTGTATTTGCACCCTGTGCAGCCACACTGCTTGCACAGCCTTTGATACAACCCTGAACTAGATTATACAGTTGTGGTCAACATTATTGGCACCCTTGCATTTTAGGTATGTTGTGTACAAAATGTTGAGAATTAATTGGAAATATTCCAACTGTATGTCATCATATTATTTCAATAGTATGTTCAAAGGTATACAACAAAAACAAATGATGTCTGTGCAACGTAGATATAGTTATTTCCGAGAAAAAAACAAAATATGACCTGGACAGGATTAATGGCACCCTTCACTAAATATTTGGTTGCACAACCCTTGGCAGTGATGACAGCCTCCAAATGTTTCTGGTAGCCATCAATAAGTTTCGCACATCTGTTGGCTGGTAATTTCACGCATTCTTCAACTGTGATTTGTTCCAGCTCATGAATGTTTCCAGGATTCCTTTTTACTAATGACAGATTTCAGCTCTTTCTAAAGGTTCTCAATTGGATTGAGATTAGGACTATTGCTGGTCTGTTTAAAACAGTCCATTTGTTCCCTTTTAACCTTTTTTTTGTACTTTTGGATGTATATTTTGGGTCATTGTCCTGATGGAAGACCCATGACCTTTGACCCAGACTAGCTTTCTGACACTAGGGGGTATGTTTAATAAACAGCGCTAATGTCGCAGCTGCGACGTTATCATGCGATAATGGCGCATTACCGTGCGATAATGTCTCCGACGGCGTTAAGTTGCACAGAGGGTGGAGTAAGGCTCCCCAGAGGGCGGAGATAAGGGATCAATGGGCAGAGAGTGGGCGGGGAGAGGCCCCAGGCACACTAACACTGTGAAATCAGGGTCTGAAAATGAACACCACTGAAAACCTTGCGTTAGAGGCACATTTGCAGGAGAGAGAAACCAGTTCAGTCAGCAATGTACAGCAAAGGCAGGGAGACCCAGATAAGTGATAGTAGTGATTCATGTGCAGTAACAAAATAAGGAAAAATCAGAGAGATAATGACCAGAACCAAAATAGCAATACAAAACACTGAGCTGGCCAATAGAAAAAACATTGATAAACGGTAATCAACACTACCCATAAAGAATAAAAAGGAAGATGTCACTTTGGAAGGGTCAATTCTGATGCCCCCCACAAAGTGAATGTGCCAACATTGATAGTGTTGAGGGTTTGCTGTGGTGTATATTGGGCAGCTTGCTTATGTGTCTTTCACATGTGCAGCAACAGCAGAGTGGCCACGTAGGAAAGGGCACTATGGTGATGGTGTAAATGGGGTACAGGGGGCTGCAGGCGGCACATGCAGTGGGCCAGCTGGGGCACAGGGTGGACTAGGCCGATGCCTAAGTGACACATAGGAATGTAGAAACGGTAAACCAGCAAGACAGCAACTGACCAAGGGCAAACATGTCCACGAGTGTGTGCCCCACAGTGTCCCAGGACCCAGCAAGTACCCCAAAGGGCACATAACATTGGCAGACAGTGCTGGGGGGAAGTGTGGATGTCTATGCAGGCACCCCTACCCCATATCACGCACCATAGGCAGCTGCTTACCAGCACACTGGATGGCCTGGGACTGCGCACCACCAGCACAAGGGCATGTCAGCATGGTGGCGGAGGGGTACTGGTGGTGGAGGGGGCAGTGGCATCTGCCCACAGCAGACCAAGGCCAAGCCCTGTTTGGGTGGGTGCCGTGCATTGCAACAGACAAGGTCTGACTGACGAACAGTCATGGTATCCCCAGGGAATGATCTGCCTCTGTGACAACCGTTTGGTGCAGTACACACAGCCAGTATATACAGGGGCAGAAGGTCACAGGTTCAAGTCCCAGCTGTGGCTCCTGCAGACCATGTCCCTATATTTTACCCAGTACTAAACCATGGTAATAAAGACGGAACCTTTATTGCAGATAAAATAAACACGCCATAAACGCCTATATTTTACCCTACAGAGCACATACACCATAAACATGTGCAATCCCTAGAGCAGAGTTTCCCAACTGCGGTCCTGGAGGGCCAAACACAATTCAGGTTTCATGCTGTCCCTAATATGCCTGTGATGCATTTGTATGTACCGCCCCCATTGTATGCAAATGTATCCATGCATATTTATTAGGGACAGCATGAAAACCCGAACCGTGTTTGGCCCACCAGGACCAGAGTTGGGAACCTCTGCCCTAGAGCAGCGGCCAACATGGGCACAAACACCCACACGCATAGGCTCCACTATCCAACGGCTCATGGAGAGTCAGGCTATTAGGCCCTGCGCGGAGCAGCATCTACCAATACTAGCACCTGCATACCTTAACAATGCTGTCTTAAACTTGGAAACACGTTCCACATATATCAAAAGGTTGCTATGATTAATGTCAGATAACAAATCCCAAGTTAAACACAATTTGTTGACAGAGATTCATCATAGCAACCTTTCTGATATCTGTGGAGTGTGTTGCAGTGTTTATTTACCACACTGGGGTGTGACCCTAACAGTATTGAGTCCCATAGCAATGCCTGTACTGTGCCCAGGACTGGTGTGGTGGCCAGGGCTGCCAACCACGTCTATATTTGCACAATGCTGAAATAGGTGTGGGAGGGTGTGTATGTCTATCCAGTGTTTTGTGGCTGCCTACACCTTACTGAGCCCACAATGCTTGCACTGTTTCCAGTGTTAGCCTGCCAATGTGCATAACGAGGAGCAAGGGACTGTGGGTATGGCCCGGACAGAGCGGCCTGGACAGGATGCATCTGCACAGGGTAATGGCTGGGACATTGTAGTGCCCGACCACCACCTGCATGGACAGGGTGGCCACAGCATGTCATGCTGGGAGGTCACTCTCACCCTGACTGAGCAGTGACCATGGCATGGCTAGGTTCCCACATAGTGCTATACACTGTTTCTTTCAAGTGATATCTATGAGATCCCTTTTCTGGGGCCCATATCACTGACATACTTGCTTGGTGTGTGTGTTTAAATCCCACTTTTGGGTGCACACAGTTCCTCCAGGAACATGCACTAAGTACTAGCTAGCAGACTGTCTGCAGTTAGCATGTGTATGGCTGGAACACCTTGCAGGGTGCAGCAGGTGGAGACTGACTGTGCCCTCTGCTGGTGAATGTCAGATAGCGGTGGGGGGCAGCTGAGCTTTTCCAGGCCTACTGCCAGTGCCCTATGTGATGCGTACAGATCTGCATTGACTGCCCTGTAGGGTGCCTATTATCCAGAGGGACTGGGGTTGATGGTCCCCTCTACTGCTACCATTGCAGAGATGTAGAATGTGGATCTGTTGATGAAAGATCCTGTCCCCCACCCTGACCCACAGAGGGTGGGTTGGGTGGTGCTATATAATCTGCTTTTGGGTCCAAACACCACCCTTCTCTTATAACATGTGACCATGGCAACTACACAGGATATGCACTATTCTGGGTGCATCATAGTCCACAAAGGCTAGACGTGACTGGGAAATACAGATGGGCACAGGTGTATCTGCAAGGACTACCTATCACACACTGGCACTGATGGGGACCTGCAGCACAGCCTATCTCAGCCAAGCCAGGTGCTGCGGACCTGGTGCTGGGTGCCCTACCTCACCCTCAGGGTGAGCACAGGAACCGCACAATGTCACGGTCTGTAGCTACTCTGTGCCAGTAACACACACGGTCAGTTCCCCCTACCAGGCCGGGGTGCTATAGTGGCGCATACCCCATCTTGTGATCAGATGTAGGCTGCTGATCCGCATGTGCAGTGCATCGTGGGTACGGGTGGGTTTACCCTATCCTGGTAACCACAGCAGACAGTTTGTGTGGTGTCCTGCAGTCTTTCTGTAGCCAGCCAGCAGTGTGTTAGACACTATAGAGATGTAGCCCACTGGTTACTGCAATGACTGTGGAGGCAGAGGTCATGGGTTTGATCCCACAATGGTGTTATTTAATAAGGCTGTCGGAGGCTTTTCCTTTTACTTTAAATCAGTGCTGCCAGCAAAAACACCCTCACAGTGCCGTAGCCTAAGGTGCCTCATAAGGTGCCCTATAAGGCACATTATAAGGTGCCTTGGCGGACAGGGCACTTTATAATGTGCCCTATGGAGTGTCTTATAGGGCGCCTTATGCGGCACCTTAGGTTATGGCACTATGAGGGTGTTTTTGCTGGCAGCACTGATTTAAATTAAAAGGAAATGCCTCAGACAGCTTTATTAAATAACACCATTGTGGATCAAACTCATGACCTTTGCCTCTGCAGTCATTGCAGTAACCAGTGGGCTACATCTTTATAGCTTCTAACACTGCGCTGGCATGAACTTAGGGTTAGCGCGCATTAACATGCAACGGCGCCCACTATCGTGCGATACAGATTCTTGCTACCTTGCTGCCGGAACGCCCACTTCTTATATGGCATTCTTCACATTATCGCTGCAACTAGCACTGGTAACATTAAGACGGTTTAGTAAACATAGCCCTAGGCAGCACATTTTGCTCCAAAATACCTTGGTAGTCCTCTGACTTAATGATTTCTTTAATACCTTCAAGGCTTCCAGTTCCTAAGGCAGCAAAACGGCCCCACAACATTATGGAACCTCCACCATATTTAACTGTAGGAAGGTTATTTGTTTTCCTTATAAACCTCATTTCTTTGCCTGTAAATGTATCTCTGGTCTGCATTGCAAAAGAACTCGTTTGGTTTCATTTATCCAAAGAACATTTTCCCAGAAGAGTTGTGGTTTCTCAAGGTGGGTCTGGGCAAAGATCAGGGGTGCCTTTTTATGTCTGTCTTTGAGCAATGGGGTCCTCATTGACCTTTGCCCATGAAGTCCTTTTTTCGTTAGTACACAGTATATGGGGCAGGTTGAAACCACCACTCCAGATTGCTCTAAGTCAGCCTTAAGCTCTTTGGATGTTGTAGATGGTGTTTTTCAAACAGATCATACTAACTTTTAAAGACTTCTTAGATTAATTTTCCTCTTCCCACCATGTCCTGGGAGGTTTTTGACAGTTCCATGAGCAGAAAACGTCTTAACTTTATGGACTGTAGACACAGGGATCCCAAGGTCTTCGGAGATGGCCTTGTACACCTTTGAAGTTTGATGTTTGGTGAAAATGGCTTTTCTGAGTCTCAAGTAGCTCCCTTGTCTTCACCATTGTGAAAACGGAACAGGGAGTGAATGTGGCCATTTTAAACATTAGAGCCACTATTCATTGGTTGGTTCAGGTCATGTGAGAACTGACAATTGATCATAGGTCATCTAGTTTTACTGCAATGGGAATGTGGTGGTTCTGTTCAAACTGATTTGAATTGTTTACAAAGGTGCCAATAATCATGTCCTGGTAATGTCCCAGCTTTTATATTATTTCCTACTATTTACTTTTTAAATTGGTCTTGTTTTATTATGTGTCAAACGTGTGCATATATATAGTCCAAAGACATTTCACTGGCTACTTTTTTTTAAATTTTTTTAGAAGATTGGACATTAAGGGGTTGAACTGCAAGGGTGCCAAATCATTTTGACCACAACTGTAAGTTCCACAGAGCAGAAACGGTTTCTTCTATATGTCTGTACAGCATTGTGTATACTTTGTGGCGCTCTATACATTAGTTGAAGTTATGGTAGTTACAGAAGTAGTAAGATGAGTCTGCAAAGGGGAAGTATCTTTAAGGCATGTGAAACTCCCCTAGAGCCAAAGAGTTTGAAACTGTTTACCAGAAGTTTAACTCTGAAGCTTCTTGGATAGTGCAAACTATTTCTATTCAATCCCTTCCTCCTCACCCTTATGCTGACTCTCCCTTGTTGCCTTATTCAGCCCCCCAAGTACAGCTCCGTGCGCCCTCTAGTGGTCTTGTTTGTAGTTCGCAAAGACTTGCATGCTTCATCCAGCACAGTGCGCAGACTGTTAAAAGGACCAGCTGGCGTCTTTGATACTTCGCTCATGTTAAAAGAAAAAAATCTTTTGGGGTAGGTGCCAGCTTTCTTCTTTCGCATATTCAGAAATGGGCAAGGGGTTCAGAAAATAAAGCATGCTTGGTCAGTAACAGTGTTAGTGCAGTCACTTCATGGTAAAGCTTTAAGAGCTCATTTCTTTTGAGTTGCTTTTGCAGAATTTGTAAGGCCAATGAATGTTCCTGTTAAGTGCTTCCAGATGTGCTTTGCTGGCAGTCCATAGAAGAAACGTTATTGAGCAAGCACGGGACACAGCCGAATACCATGTATGTACTTGCAGACAGACAGCGTTTCTCTTCTCTTTCCTGAGCTGCGTGTCATACAAAGTTGTAATGTAAGCCTTGCTCTTTTTTCCCTATAATCTGCATTGCACAATTTATAGAATTTTAGGAATTATTCTAAAGGCTTTGCTGGTTACACTTGTTACTATTGCAGGGGCTGACGCTGAGCTCTTAACAGTGATCACGCTTTTCCTGGTCTCTTTACAGTTTGCTTTGTGCTTGCTAAGGTTTTCGGTTTGGAGGAAAGAGAAAATATTTTAATTTCTTTGGATGCTGATTTAAAACTGTCAGTATGTGCATTTGTTGCTGTGAACTATTGCATTCGTAGTGTTGACATTAAACTGCAGAATGAGTTTTATGTTAATGAGTCCACTATGAAATATTATCCTTTTCTATGAGAGATTTGAGCAGGGCAATGAATCATCATTTTTGTTGGAGGGGGGCCAAACAAATCATTTCCATCCCCACCCCCAAGCTCTCTAGTTCTGATGCTGTGTTGGGCATAATATTGGTGGGGCCCACACCATTCCAGTGCCTATGGATTTGAACATCTTTATAAATAACAAAATGGAACATTCCTTTTCAATTCTCCTTACATCAAGCTTTGACAATTTTTCTCAGAATCTAGAAGAAGCCAGCTTAAAAAATTATGAGCCAGCTGACAAGACCTAGAGACGTTCCTCCTCTTCCCCCAACTTCCAACTTCCCCCAAGGTGTATCATAGCTCCTTTTTTAGGACCTGATTTACTGTTTCCCTATATAAATAAACTCAGGATCTCTGTTCTATAAGTGAAAATTACAAATATGCACCACTTTCGGTGTGTTTTTTGTTTGTTTGGATAACTACTTATTGACTTGGCGTTTTTTGAAATTAAGAAACAAAGTAAATGCACATTTTTATCTGGTATTAGACATCTTCAGTGAATTTTAGAGACCTCTACTTTGCAACTCAGGACCCAGACTATTTTTGCCCCACC
Source organism: Ichthyophis bannanicus (assembly GCA_033557465.1). Taxonomy (NCBI): domain Eukaryota; kingdom Metazoa; phylum Chordata; class Amphibia; order Gymnophiona; family Ichthyophiidae; genus Ichthyophis; species Ichthyophis bannanicus. Next base: position 464,961,651 of record CM066034.1, read on the forward strand.
TCTTGGTAGTGTCACTGTTGGTTGATAGAGTGCAAAGCTCCTTAGCCCCCTGGCACTGGAGTGACAAGCACAGGAAGTAGATCTGCAAACCTCCCTGTACACTGGGACCCAGACTACTGATGATGTCACCACCGGTAGGTGATGTGAACAGGCAGAGCAGCTCTAGCAGTGGATTGTTCCTTTCAGTGGGCTCCTGAGTGGTCTGTGTCTTACTCTGTAAGTGCTCCCTCTCCAGGCTTTTTGGGCCCCTGCTTATTTAGTGCCAGCTCTTGTTTGTTTAGAGGGTTATTTTAGAAGGCTTATTTGTACCAACACATACAGGACACATGTAAATAGTAATTTTAGAAAAGGCTTAGCTTATACATGGAGGCCTCAATCACATGTAAGTTAAATGGGGACGTGGTTAGGGAATGGTCAGGGTAAGTCTATTTATTTGGTTTTATATACCGCGCTATTTAAAATCAGCACGGTTTACAATACACATTTATTCCCCATTTCAGTTAGGGGATACACATGTATGACTGCCCCCATGAAAAAGGAAGTTGGAGGGGGCGGAGGTCAAACAGCCTTACAGCACCGGAGTTAAGGTAAGCACTGTGGGGGCTGTTTGAGGCCCTTGCTGCTGCTGCAGGTTTCGGAGAGGGGAGGCAGTGGTGGCTGGGGATGGGATGGGAGCTAGAGTGCGGGGGAAGGGTGCAAGGGATGAGGCTTGCCTAGGATGCATTGTTTCCTTGCACCAGTCCTGCTCATGATATAACCCTGCTCCCTGTCCTGTGCAGGTTTTTAAAAAGTGCTCAATTCGGCCAGCCTCCCCACTTTATTCCTCAATTCAAATTTTATGTAGATACAAATAACTCTTTGCAAAATGGCTAAAGCACACATGTAAGTGCTGACAAGTTGTGAAATTCAGGCACTTGCATGTGCAAGTTGGCAGATTTCCTCTGCTGATTTTTTTCCTGTGTGTAATTTTGTAGAATGATTCCTCTCTCTGCACATGCGTATGTATTTCAGCAGCGCCATTTCTGAGCTATCATCAGAACTGAGCATGTCTCGACCTCGATATCTCAATTCTGATGCCCTAAAATGTGCCTTCACTTGGGCAAGTGTTTTGCTATTGGGAGATTAGTTATGACCCAACTCCTCTGTGAGAAAGGGGGACTGAGATGATATAAGCAAGGGCTTCAGAGATGTATTTTTGTGATGATATTTTACAATATATATCTATTTAAAATATTATGTATTTTGGACTATAGTAAGCTGCTTTGAGTCCTTATTTGAAGAATGTGAAATGGACATAGAAATCTTATAGAAATGGGAAAATAAATTTTAATTTTCAACACCTGGCTCGGTACCACTCGTATAACATAACATTGTTTGGGCATCTGGCAGAAAATGTTGCAGCGTAGCTCAATATTAATGCTTTGGCACATAACTTAAGGCTGGGTTGGACAAATCCCAGGTGCCAGGTTATCATGGTACATCAAAATTGTATCCTGGAGCCTGGAATTTCATGCCTCCATAGGTGTGACTGGTACTGCCCTGGAAACATGATGCTGCTAACTTTCCCACCACAGTTGGCTCTCTTTAAGTAGCTTGAACCATGTGGTGGATGAAATTCTGGCGAATCTTGTGGTTTCAAGTCTCATGAGAGACTTCTGTGAGTGGGAGCATATTCTGAAGAGTAAGGTCTGTGGAAAGAAAAAGGCTGTAGATCTAGTATGCTGCAGTCTAACATCACCTGAAACACTAATGGGCTCATATGGCGTTAACATGGAATCCAGGTACTAGGTGTCTTTTATAGTGTCCAGCCTTAAAGATCATACAAAGAACCTCAGATTTAGCCCTATTAGAGATAGACAGCCAGTGCAGAGAAGCAAGTATAGGGTAATATGGTCTCTCATTATCACTCCCAAAATCAAATGAGCCATTGTATTTTGAATCAGCTGCAGTCTGCACAACTGGTATCTGGGTATCCCAGACATAATCCATTACAGAATCCAGGTGATTTGGAAATCATTGCATGGATCAGGGTAATAAAATCATAATTATTAATAAAAGGGTTTAACCTGCAGTAACAGGTGTAGGTTACCATAATATGTCCATATAACCTTTGAAACGTGAACATCCAATGAAAGTCTCATATCCAAATAAATCCCCAGACTGCGAAGAGAAGTAATTGAAGTGGGGACTCTGCCACAGGGCTCAGCAATAATGGCACTTCCTTTCTCCAGTTGAATCTAAAGCCTTCAGATTTATCAGGATTCCTTTTCAGGTTATGCTCCCCAAATCATTTTACCAACGCCCTGAAGCAGGAAAATCGTAAAATTGTTTGGGAAGCATAAGCTGAGATTTAGGCCTGTTCTTACTGCCTAAATATAGGGAACTGCTTATAAAATTATATCTAAAGTGCCATGTGTGTGTCTCTCTCTCTCTCTCTCTGGGAATAGAATAACTCTCCAAAAGCTTAACAGAATGGAACCAAATTTGGCATAGCAGAAAAAAACAGTAATAAAACACATCAAGTCCAAAAATGGATTGGATTAAAGCAGGAGTTCTAGAAAAAGAAAGTCTCAGGAAAAATGGCCCAATACATTTCTGGAGGAGAGACTATTCCAGAAGCCATAACATAGAAACACTGATATACTGCAACTAGGGAGTTTATTGCTTTCCATCTTCCTTTCTTCTCTTTTAGTCACAAAGCCAACACAGATGCACACATACATACACACCTATTCACAGATACAGACATATACGCATACAATATATGTAGATCAACAGTTCTCAACCAACATGTTGTGCCACATCGGTGTTTTACCATGAATTGGGAGGTATGCCATGAAAGATTAGATATAGGCTGAAAACCCATCCTTTTCTTCACAACTACGTGTATGTATGGGCTGGGGAACGTGCAAAGCAGGGAGTCATACTTGAAATCCCTTAACTGCTTCCTATTTTCACTTCTCTCCATCCCAGGGATCACTGCAGCTCTAGCCTGAGCTGGAAATATAGCAGATCTGTTATCTCCCTCTCCGCCTCCCCCCCCCAAGCCCCAGAAAGTACCATCACTGCATCCTGCATCCACACCGCACTGCTACTGTGATCAATGCTGCTATCAGTCAAGTAGGAAATACTGCATCCTGTGCCTATGATCACTGCTGTCGCTGGCTGCAGAGGAGGAAGAGATGTCCTAAGGAAACCCTCCTGCTCTTTCTTCTTCTGCCAGTTGTGATCATTGGTAGAGAGGGTGAGTTTTAGAAGTGGGACTTGTGGGAGTAGGAGTGTTGAAAGGGAAAAGAGAGAAGGGATAAGCATGGGAATGAGGACCCTAGGCACGGAGTTCAGAGAGAAGGGATGAATTTGGTACAATGGTATTACCACAAGAGGGGAACCCAAAGAGTGGCAAGTGCCATACCCCAAAATAATGAGATTAGATGGGGACTTGGCGATGAGGAACAACAGGGATACAGGAATTGGATGGGGCATGGGGACTTGGTAATTGAATAGAAATTTGGGAATGGTGAGAGTGGGGTCTGAAAGATTGGGTGATAGACAGGGAAAGGAAATTGGGTGAAGATATGAATAGGTGTGTGCTAGAAGGACTAGGGGAATTTGAGAAAGGTGGAGTGGAGAGAGTGTGAAGGATATGGAGGTTCCAGGGAAGGGACAGGTCTGTGAAGGAGTGATAGAAAGTGTAAATAGAGAAGCTAGGAAGGGGGTGAAAAGGCATATGGGAAGCTAAGTAGGGGATAAGAGAGAGAAAAAAGGGCTGGAGGCCAGAGAGGCAATGAGTGACAGGGTAGGAGCTGAGGCTCATGAGGGGCCAAGAAACAGAGGAAGGTAAAGGCTGGGGAGGGGGCTGAGTATAGAAGGTTGGTAATGGGGATTCTAGGGATTGAGTGAAAGACAGAGCAGAAGCCTGGAGAAGGAGTGAGAGTCAGAGGAGGGAACTGGTTGACTGGTTTAGAGTGAGCATGGAAGATGAAAAACTAGCAAGTAGGTTTGAGGCGAGAAAAATGGAAATTGAGGAATGGAGGGTGAAGATAAGAGGTGAAATGTAGCTCATTGGTTCCCAACCTGTGGTCCATAAGACCATTACAGGGAGTCTGCAGGATACAGAAAATTGAAAAAAAAAGAGAGAGGTTTTGGATATTGGCAGGGGGAGGGAAAGAGAAAGAGAAAAAAACTAAGACAAAAAAGTGACATTAGGCAACATGAATGGAAACAGTGTGTGCTCCGAAGAGGTGCAGGCTTTTATAGCAAAATTTGACAATTTTAAGTTGCAGTTTACCTCCCAGGCTTCCTCAGCAGTGGAGAAGTGACTTGAATGCCGGTGAGAAAGCAGCTTAAAAAGTTTGTCTCTGTATGCACACTCAGAGAAGGGGAGTGGTTGAATAGCAGATGACAAAATGACAGTGAGTAACAATAGCAATTCTGACACAGGCTTGAGACAGATGCAGGCAGGACCATGTGCTCGGGCTATGAAATAAGGCGCTGGTTTGCAGATTTAAAGAAAGACATTGCATTGGTGAAATCTGACTTGAAGGAAGTAATGGCCTCATTCTGACAAGAGATGGTTGATCTGGGCAGCCACATGGAGGAGTTGGAGTCGCATGTGGGGTGATAGGAAAACACTCTAAGAGAGGTTCGCTAGCAGCCTATGGACATGGCAAAAGAGCAAGGGGCCATTAAAGAAACTAGAAGACCTTGAGAATTGTTTGAGAAGGAATAACATCAGAATCAAGGGGGAGGGGGGCGTCCTGGAAAATGGAAAATGAACAATTCCACAACTGCAAGCAGACAATGCAGGCAATCTGCTTCAGAGAGAGCTGCAAGAGAAGGCATGCCCACCAGAGCCTGGGGTCCCAGAGAACGGCTCAACCTAGAAACATTAACCTAGACTCATAGGGCCCAGTTCCGAAGAGGAAATGTCCTGCCCACTCAGGAACTGGACGGGCTGGTCTAGTCCCTGATTCTGAGCCTGCAGGAGCTAATGTTCCTGCTGGATCAGAATCTGGTCTATACAGCCGTCCCCCAGTTCTGTGTCGCCAGACATCCCATCGTTTCCCTGCACAGGCCTGCCCCAGTTCCCTCATGGAGCCGCAGTGCTGTGGCGTCCTGTTGCCATGGAAACGCCACCACAAAGTTCATTTCCTGCAGCCCGATCCCTGATGAGGTCTTTCAAAGGCAGGGTCAGACTGCAAGGAAGCTCCTGCACCCCCTCGCCCCACTGACCTGGCCCTGCGCCGCCATCCCCCGATGTCCAGGGGGACCTATTCCACTGCTGAAGTGGAATAAGTCCCCTGTCCATGTTGGTGACCCCGGACATAGAGGGCCATCCTCAGGATCTACACTGTATGTCTGGGGTCACATCCCTGCCCACTGCCTGCCCTCGCTCCTCCCTCAGTCCGGCCCGTCCAGAACACCCCGTACATCTCTTATGTACATGCAGGGAACTTTGGCTAAACGCCAGGACCATACCCCCTGTCCAAACACGGTTTGGAATGACCCCTGTAGTAAATGACCAGTGTGGTCCATCTAGTCTGCCTAGTAACGTGGTTAGAGTGGTGACTGTTACCCTGTGCAGGTTGTTCCTTTGTTTTTGTTTAAAGTTTTACCTGCCAATCCATGCAGATTATCTCTCTCTGGTTGTTGAACTATAAAAGTTATTTACATTTTCTTTGATTCCATCCTCTTGCTATATAGGGATCTTCTGTGTCTGTCCCGTGCCTTTTAGAATTCCATCATTGCTTTTGCACCTTCCACCTTCCGTCATTGCTTTTGCCATTGGGAGGGCATTCCAGGCATCCGCCACCCTTTCAGTGAAAATGTATTTCTTGGTGTGTTTAAGTTTACCTCCTTGCAGCTTCGTTTTATGCCCTCTAGTTCTACAACTTCCCCTTCTATCAAAAAGTTGTGCTTGTTTCAAAGAAGGGGAAGCTGTAGAACTAGATGGAAAGAAATGAAGTAGAATGGCTTATAAAGAATTTTTCTAATAAAAAGGCATTGGGGTTGGATGGGCTGATGAGGGGGCTTTTTATAAGCAATGTCAGGGGGAATTGGTGGGCAGATTAACAAAATGGTTTAATTCCTTGCTGCAGGGAGGATTCTTTGCCTGAGTTCATCTGGGAGTAATATACAGTAACTATTTTGCCGAAGGAAGATAAGGATTTAGCTCTGTGTGGGCTGTAAGACCCATCTCTATAATACATGAGGATGATACAATTCTAACCTAGGTGCTGGCTCAGTACTTGGCTAGGGAAATTCCATATTAATTCACAGGACTATGTGGGGTTCATTTCAGGAAGCAAGCAGTCCATAATATTAAGAGGATGCTGCATCTGATATGAGTAGCCCAGGCTGTCAGTGATATTGGAAATAGATGCTAAAAAGAAAAATGGGAATAGGGGATAATTTGAGCTGCTGGATCAGGAAGTTAAATGAAAAGCCTGTGGCCAGGGTAAAAGTGAATGGTAGTATTCAGAAGCTTTTGGGCTGAAGAGGGGGACATGACAGGATTGTCTTCTATCTTCATTGGTATTTGCCATCTCAGTGGAGCCACTTATGGCAAAGTTACGGAGCAGTGGAGATGTGAGGGGAATAATAGTTGGGGGACAAGAGTACAAGGATACTTTGTTTGCAGATGACATTTTGTTGTATATAGGATATTTTGTTATATATAGGGTATTTAAGGTTAACCTTGCTGGTGGTGATGGAATTTAAAAGGTTTGAGAAGGTTGCAGAATTCAGGATAAAATGAGGTGTTGGTTTATGGTTTATTAAAATTTGCTATATCGCCCTTCAGACCAGCAGAGCAGTATACAATAAAAACATCAGAAAACCAGAAAGGAACTCCCAGAAAAATAGGAAAGGAATAAACACAAACTGACAGGATGGAGAACAAAAGGGAGGAGGATCAGGGCCCAAAAGTGGCACATAGTCAAGTCAGGGGGAGGGAGAGAGGGGAAGGTGGGTCCTACGCTACTCAGGGGCTACATCGATCGCTATTTGAAAAAGATAAGTCTTAACAAGTGATTTGAATTTAAAGTAAGACAACTCTAAGCGAGGAAATAAAAAGCAGAATACCGGGTGGATTCATATCGTGCACAGGATGGAGGGAGAAGACAGAGATGGTTCGAGTGAACAGAATGTAAGATAGGCAAAGAGGTGTGAGGAGTGATGTAGGATGAAAGATAAGAAGATAAGCCCAAGTGGAGGATCCTAAGGACCAGTGTGAGAATCTTGTACTGAATGCAATATTGGATGGGTAACCAGTGAAAATGGATAAGCAGGGGAATAATGTGGTCAGATTTAGAGGCATGAGCTAGTAATCTGATAGCTGACTTTTGGACTGCTTGTAAACGTTTGAGCTGATAGATGGGGAGACCTGCATAGACCAATCAATATCAATATGGGAGTGGAAGGGGTAGCACAGAAAGGGTGGTGGATGCCTGGAATGCCTTCCTGAAGAAGGTGGTGGGAGCAAAAACAGTGGCAGAATGCAAACAGGCATGAGACAGACACAGAGGATCATTATATAACAAGAGGATGGAATCAAAGCAAATGTAAATAGCTTCATAAATAGAGAGGGATAACTTGCCTAGAACAGCAGATACAACCTTAAGCAAAGGCATAAACATGGGTTGTTGGGTGAAGGTAACCTGCACAGAGCAGCAAGTGGAACTCTACAACTCTAGCCACCTTACTAGGCAGACTAGCCATGTTGGTCTTTATCTGCAATTATTTACTATGTTAACCTTGCTGCTAAGTAATATCTTGGACTGGGAATTGAAGTAGGATAAGCTGTCAGCGGGAGTGGAACAGAGGTGAGTGACAGCAGGAAAACGGAGGGAGGGATGAAATAGGCGGAGAGAGCCAACCCATTCATGACATCTCCTGGGGGTGTGGAAGGAGATGAAGGGCATGAATGTGGGAAGAATAACTCAAGCTATAGTTACATGATGCAAGGTTCCACATTAGGAATCTCCACCCAGGAAAAGGATCTAGGTGTCATTGTAGATACTAGATTATACTATAGAGTGCAGCAGTGGTCAAAAAAGCAAATAGAATATTAGGAATCATAAGGAAAGCAATAGAAAATAAAACCAAGGAAATTATAATGCCTCTGTATCAATCTGGGATGTGACCACACCTTAAACATTATGTGCAGTTCTGGTGGTCATATCTGAAAAAAAGATATAGCAGATTGCAGAATTAGAAAAGACCCAGAGAAGAGCGAGTAAAATGATAAGGGAGATGGAAGGATATTCCTATGAGGAAAGACTTTAAAGATAAGGGCTCTTCAGCTTGGAAAAGAGACACTGAGGAAAGATATGATAGAGGTCTATAACATAATGAGTGCAGTGAAACGAGTAAACATAGACTGGTTCTTTACTCCTTCAAAAAATGGAAAGACTACAGGACACAATGAAGCTACAATGTAGCACATTTAATACTAATCGTAGAAAATATTTATTTATGCAATGTATTATCAAACTGGAATTTGTTGTCACTGGATATAGTAAAAGCTGTTAGTGCAGCTGTGTTGAAAAGACGTTTGGACAAGTTTCTGGAGGAAAACTCCATAAACCATAATTAAAGTGGACTAGGGAAATCCACTGCTTATTCCTGAAATAAGCAGCATGTAATCTGTCTACCTTTTGGGAACCTGACAGGTACTTATGACCTGGATTGGCCATTGATGGATCCTTTGTCTGACTCAATATGGCATATCTTATGTTCTTATGAAAGCGGTCAGGAAGGAAATGTGTAGCTTAGTACCTATTTAATATGAGCTGGGGCTTGCTAAGGGGAGGAAGCAGGGATTTTTTTAGAAGTATATGGAATAAATCGCAGCCTACGTGCAGCTATGTGCTGAGAAACAAGCTAGCAATGGCTAGAAGAAACAGAAAGAAATCAAGGTTACGTACCTGTAATGGGAGTTCTCCGTGGACAGCAGGATAAGTCAGCCACACCAAGTGACGTCATCTGACGGCGCTGAGGACGGAAGTACTCTCTAGAGCCCAGAAGACATTTCCCTTCTGGGCATGATACACCTGGCCCTACCCACAGGCCCGCCCCTAGCTAGCCACTGTGTCTGAGCTGAGCCTGGCCCCTTGCAGGGGAGGTAGGGTGGGAGTGTGTGGCTGACTTATCCTGCTGTCCACAGAGAACTCCCGTTACAGGTAAGTAACCTTGATTTCTCCTAGGACAAGCAGGATGAGTCAGCCACATCAGGTGCCTCCCTAGCTGCGAAGGGCTGAGGTGGAAGGGATCCTGTCAGGACATACCACAAACACAGGATGCAGATACAAGGCTTTATTAATGCTGGTGGAAATGCCCGCATAAACGAAACATGAACATGAATTAAGCGCAACCGTGCAAGGTCATGCAGGTGTGCAAGGATATAGGCAGGTGCAAAAACATGTGCACTTGGTAAACAACATGTGCATGTGCAAATAGCAACACTGTGTGCAAACAGGTGCAGGAGAGTGCAACTTTAACATGTGCAATTCAAAACATGTGCAAACAGGTACAGGACGTGCCGAATGGCAAGTAAGTGTGCAAAAAACAGGCGCCAAGAGGCAAACTGCATAGTCAACATAGTCAGCAACAGTTCAGGTAGGCGAGGAGGGCGGTCTGCTGGCTGCCGACAGGACCGCCTGGCTGAAAGAGCCCGTCTGCAGGTCAAGGCAGTAGTGCTTTTAGAAGGTCTGGAGGGAGGACCAGGTGGCCGCTTTGCAGATATCGGCTACTGGTACCGAACGCAGATTGACAATGGAGGTGGCCAGGGCCCTCAGCTGGTGCGCGTTGGCTGGGGGTGAGGGCCCAGTACCGGCTTGGTCAAGGCAGAAAGAGATGCATGAGGAAATCCAGAGGGATAGGGTATGCTTGGTGACCAGGCGGCCCGGCTTGTTCTGGTCGTAGGAGACAAAAAGTTGCGTGCCACGCCTCTGGGTCATAGTCCTGAAGAGGTAGAGGCATAGAGCCCTGGCGCAATTCAGCTTGTGGAGTCGTTCTTCCTCAGGGGAAGCGTGGGGCTCCGGTGAGAAGGTAGGAAGTTTGATTGTCTGGTTGATGTGGAAGGCAGAGGCTACCTTCAGGACAAATTTAGGATGCGTCCGGAGGGAGGTGCGATCATCAGAGAGCAGCGTGTATGGTGGGTGCGCCACCAGGGCCTGGAGCTCGCTGATATGCCTGGCAGAAGTTATGGCGACCAGGAACAGAGTTTTCCAGGAGACGAGCTTGATGTCTGCCAACTGCATGGGTCCAAAGGGAGGCAAGGTAAGCTGATTGAGGACCACATTGAGATTCCAGTGCGGTACAGGCTTCCTGACTGGAGGATGAAGGTTAGTCAAGCCCTTCATAAAACGTGCGACGATGGGCAGCTATGCGATGGAACTGTCCCCTGAGCGGTCGTGGAAGGTCGCGATGGCTGCTAGGTGAACTCGGACAGACTGCGTCTGCAGGCCTTGTTGAGATAAGGAAGCCAGGTACCACAGGATTTGCTGTACCGGGTAGGAGAATGGGTCCAGTCCTTGAGAGGAACACCAGGAGGTGAAGTGCTGCCACTTTAGGCTGTATGATTTTCTGGTTGCAGGGCAACGAGCCGCAAGGACAATCTGTTCGACCTCTTGTGGGAGACGGAATGGTGATAAGGCTATCCGCTCGGCTTCCAGGCTGTTAAAGCAAGGGTCTGCAGGTTGGGGTGGAGGGTGTTCCCGTCCTCCTGTGAGAGCAGGTCCAGCACTAGGGGGAGCCGGATCGGAGGGTGCAATGCCAGACGGTCGAGGAGCAGGAACCACCCCTGCCGTGGCCAGTGTGGTGCCACTAGGATGGCATGTGCTCTGTCGGAGATGATGCGCTGGACTGTCATAGAGATCAGCGGGATGGGGGGAAAGGCATACACTAGAGACCACTCCCCCATGACATGTCGAATGCATCCGCTGCGTGGCTCCGTGCAGAGGGACGTTGCAAGCAGAAGGTATTGCATTTCAGGTTCCCCTCCATAGTGAAGAGGTCAACCTCCGGGTGACCCCATTCTTGGAAGAGGGAGTGGGCCACTTGGAGCTTGAAGGACCACGCGTGTGGGTTGAGTTGCCGGCTGAGTCTGTCCGCTAGTTCGTTTTGCAGTCCGGGGGGGTAGGAGGTCCGGAGGGTGCAGTGCTTTGAGATTGTGAAAGCCCAGATCCGAAGGGCTTCCCTGCAGAGAGTCCGTGAACCTGTGCTGCCCTGTTTGTTGATATAGAACATGGCTACTTGGGTATCCGTTTATAGCAGGACTGTTTTTCCATTGATTAGGCGCTGGAAGGCCTCCAGGGTGTACCTTATAGCTCTGAGTTTGAGGAGGTTGATGTGGCACTGTCGCTCCTGCGCCAACCAGGCTCCTTGAGTTCGGAGGTGGAGACAGTGTGCCCCCCAGCCCACTGGGGAGGCATCGGTGGTGATGGTCAGTTGATGCACAGGTTGGGGGAGGGGTCTCCTGTGTGATAGGTTCCTCTCGCGGGCCCACCAATGGAGGGAGGAAATTACTGCTTCATCCAAGGGAATAGTGGTGCTCAGGAGCTGTGAGTTTTGGGACCAGCGTGCCCGTAGATGCCAATGGAGGCAGCGCATGTGGAGCTTCGCTAGGGGCACTGTTTGGGTGGTTGCTGCCATGTGTCCCAAGAGCCAGAGGAGTACCCATGCAGTGGAGGGTTGCCCGCTTGTACGTGCTGTACCAGGTCCATGATGGTTCCTACTCTTTGTAGGGGAAGGAAGGCTTTGGAGCTGGTGGTTTCTATGAGGGCTCTGAAGAACTCCATTCACTGTGAGGGGCGGAGGTGCGTTTTTTGGTAGTTCACTAGAAACCCCAGAGATGACAGCAGGGTGATGGTTAATTGAGTTGCTCGTGTGGCTTCCTTCAAGGAGGGGGCAGAGATAAGCCAGTTGTCCAGGTAAGAGAAAACGCAAATTCCCTGCTTGCAGAGATGTGCCGCTACCACGGCAACACACTTTGTAAATACCTGTGGAGCGGGTGACAGACCGAACGGGAGGACTTTGTACTGGAAGTGGTTCCCCATGGCTTGGAACCATAGGGTACTGTCTGTGGTCCCTGGTATTGGGACATATGTGTATGCTTCCAGCAGATCCAGGGACATCAGCCACTCCTTGGGCTGGATGAGGGGCAGGATGGATCTGAGGGAGTGCATCCTGAACTTTTTCTTGGCAATGAATTCGTTGAGCATGCGGAGGTCGAGGATGGGTCGCATGCCGCCTGATTTCTTGGGAACCAGGAAGTATCTGGAATAGAAGCCAGTGTTTCGTTCTGCCTCCGGGATGGGTTTGATGGCATTGGAGGCTAGGAGGGACAAAACCTCTGTCTCCAGGGAGGAGGGGGGGACACGAGACAGATGCTTTGCAGGGTGGAAGTCCATGCTGTACAGGAGGTGAAAGAAACTTTATTCGGTATCCATCGGAGATGATTGCAAGGACCCACTTGTCCGTAGTGATAGATTTCCAGGCCGGTAGGAACATGGCCAAACGTCCCCCCGTAGGGAGGTTGGCCTCGGCTCTCACGTCAAAAGGCCTTCCCCGCTCCCAGTTGTGAGGTTTTCTGCTGCTTCTTTTCGCGCTGGCAGGGCTTCTGCCTGTAGGACGATTGGGAAGGCTGCAGTTTGTAGCAGAGTTGTTGCCATTTTTGGTAGGAGCTGTATTGCTGCTTGGATGAAGAAAAGGAGTAGGGCTTTTTCTGACAGGAGCTTTTGCAGTTGGGCCGTTCCAGGCCTTCGTCCACGAGGGTCTGTAGTATTGTGCAGTGGTCTTTCAAGGCATTGATGATGTCATTGACTTTTTTGTCGAACAAGGTATCCCCGGTGCAGGGAGCATCTGCGATGCTATCATGAGTGTCCTCTCGCAGACCTGATGCCCTGAGCCAGGCTAGACAGCAGGCGGAAATTGAAGTTGCTGCTGTGCGAGCCACTGCATCGAAAGCTGCCCGCATCTCATGTTTTGTGCACTCCTGCAGGTCTGTGATGGTGGAGGAGGAGGCCGTCTGCGTCTCCTGGTTGGAGGTGGAGATGGTTGTTTTGAGCTTTTCCACCAGAATATCCGGGTACAGGGCCTGTTGCAACTGGTGGGCAGAGACTCTGGCACAGAGCATCGCTCCTTGGAACGCCTTTCTGCCGATGTCATTGAGGAGTTTGAGTTCCTTGCCTGGAGGGTAGTTGGCATGAGTCCATGTGGACTTAGAGCGCTTGAGCACGGACTCCACCACTATGGAGTGGTGAGGGAGCTGGGTTTTGTCGAAACCTGGAGAGGCTTGGACCTGGTACTTGGCATCCAGTTTCCAAGACACAGATGCTCCCGAGGTAGGGTTCTGCCATAAGGAGAGGAGGTTTTCTCTCAGCAGAGGGTGCACAGGGATATGTGCTGGGGGTCGAGGGGCCTCCAGGAATTTTCTTGCAACCTGAGTTTCCGGACGCTGGTCGGACGTGTCACAGGTGCTGGAGAGGCTGAGGGTGTTGGTGACTTTCCTGAGGAACTTGGGGTAGGTCTAGTCCTCAGGGTTGCTGGGCAGCGGATCTGCTGACGGGGTGGAGGTTTCCAGATCTGAGGATGGGGGGTTGTCTCCTGAGGTCAGAGATTCAGGTGTCGCATTCTCCTTTGTGTCGCTGCGGGATTCTCTGGAGGCCGGCACGGAGACAAGGTTGGAGTTCTTGGGCAGTGCCGGGGCGGGAAGCTGAGTGCTGGAGCGGTGTGAGATTCCTGAGGCAGGGATCTGTGCTAGGTCTATGGATGTCCGAGTCCATTGCTCAACAGATTAGAAAGAAGAGCAAAGAATTGTGCGCGGGGTTCGGGCACTCCAGGAAGTCCAGGAGTAGTGCTGGCAGGCTCCATGGGTTCCGGGAGTTCTGTTTGTTCTGGTTGCCCTGGAGAGGGAGCTGTGGCAAGCAGAGGGGAGAGATCCTGTTGGAGGCTGGGAGGGGAGGCATACCTGTTGTTGGAATCCAGTCCACTGGTGCTGGCAGCTGGAGAGTAGTTGGCATGGCTGTGGAATCAATGGTGGCTCCTGCCGGTGCGGCGGTGTCTTTGGCATCCTAGGTAGGAGCTGTATGAGCTGCTGCTGCTTCTCTGCCTGGAACGCTGGCCAGAGCGTCGGCGCGGGTTGGAGTGGTGCCTCCGCGCCGAGCGTGATCGTCGGCAATGGGAGTGCCGGTGGTGAGAGCTACTCCTCCTCCTATGATGCTTGCTCCAGCGCTGGCCAATGGTGCCATGGTGGGAGAAGCCGGGAGCAGTGACATCATTAAAGATGGCCGCTGCCATGGGAGCCTTGTGGGAAGTGAGGAGCAGCGTTGCCTGGGGCTGCCGGTCGGTAAGAAGCAATTCCCCTGAAGGGGAGATGGTGTCTGGAGCAGAGTGGCTGCAGGTGGAGGCCACAGAAGGCACACCCGGAGCTGCTGGAGACGTCGGGAGAGGCTGCACCACTGCAGGGGAGACCGTAGGACCCAGGATGCTGATGGGGGCTCCGTAGCAGGAAGGGAGAGCAGGCGTCCCTGGAAAGAGCTCCTTAAGCACGTTTTTGTGGGATTTTCTCACTCTCGGGGACATCCTCGCGCAGTGGGCACAGTCCTCGACCTTGTGAGAGATACCCAGGCATAGATCATGCAGGTCAGTGGGGTTCATCTTCCTAGAGCAGCATGGGCATTTCTTGAACCCCGGTTTGGGCATCTTGAAGGAGGGTCTTGTTCTTAATATATATATTTTCTTTTTTTTTGTAAAATTGTTTGGAGAGAAGTATCCGTCTTGCTGGCAAGGCGGAAGAGGTAAAAGTGGCTGGCTACGGGGGGGGGGGGGGGGGCCTGTGGGTAGGGCCAGGTGGATCACGCCCAGAAGGGAAATGCCTTCTGAGCTAGAGAGACAGTACTTCCGTCCTCGGCACCGTTGAATGACGTCACCTGGTGTGGCTGACTCATTCTGCTTCTCCTAGGAAAAACCATAAAACAGGCTGGATGATGTGATAAGCAAATAAAGACAGTTAGATGCCAACACTGTGTCTGGTAAATGAGTAAAGAACAAAGTACAAGGATAGTGAGAGAACAGCAACAGCAAATAAGGGAGCACCCATCCTGGAGAAGCTACTAAGAAATGGGCTATAAAAGAGGCATCTCTGACAAGCATAGCAGGAGAGCAGTGAGACAGAACACAAAGGTGAGCTGTATCAGTCTCTCCGACTCTTATCTTTCTTTTCTTTTTTCTATCTAGAATCTAACTTGCTTCATTCCTATATTACCTGTGCAGGGCTCTGCAGATATAAGTAATGCAATTAAGTGTGCTCTGTATGCAATTATGATGTATGTGGGAATAAAATGAAAAGCATTATTGCTAATGGTCTGTCTGTTCTGTCCTGAGACTGGCAAGGCACAGGGAGTGAGACTGTGTCAGGGAAGTGCCACTAAAGGAATCTTATAGGGAATTATAGGATAAGGTAGTGTGCTCAGGATCCCTATAGGAAGGGGGAGGGACCAACATATTGGCGCCTGAATAGGGACCTGAGCAAGTGAGTTTCAGGCTTGCAATGCACGGCTGCTCAGCTCAGGTGTGCCTGAGGTGAACGTGAACCACATAGTGGAAGAGGATAAGTGTAAGTTTGTTTTATTTTAGTGTTTTTTGTTGCGTTCTGGGTTAATACAGTAACACAAAAAAATTATTGAAATGTCTGTATTTGCTTATCACAACATCCAGCCTGTTTTATGGTTTCTTTCTGTTTCTTTTAGCCATTGCTAGCTTATTTCTGAGCACATAGCTGCTCATAGACTGCAATTTATTCCATACAGAAGATGGGAGGAGAGAGAGCTTATTAGAGATTTTCAGTTCATGGACGAGGTGGAGTTGGTGTCCTTTGCAGAGCTACAGGTAAAATTTCAATTACTAATACAGGACTTTTTATATGTCATGCACGTTCAGTCATTTACGAAGAGGGAAGATGGAAAGTGAAGGTAACAAAGCGGTAGGAAAATTGGAAGGGCTTTGGACCTAGATGAAAGGGTTGAAGAGGATCATAACAATTTTACCAATATCTGGGAGAAAAAAAATTCTGGAAATAGGATAGAGATTTTAGGGGAGGAATGGTGAGAATGGATGTGGAAGGGGATCTCTGAGGAATTAGGAAAGACATTAGTATTTTGATTATGGAGAAAACGTGTGTGCCTTTGAGTCAATGCTGACTCCTGGTGACTCAGAAGCTCCTGGGTTTTCTTGGCAGTGTGACCGGAAGTAAATTGCCAGGCCTTTCTTCCGAGGCAATGGAGGGTTAAGTGGCTTGTCCAAGGCCGCAAGGAGTGCCACTGGGAATCAAAACCACAAGGCTTCTCCTCCACTCCTAAAATTGTATATAGGTGGTATCTTGTGCTGAACAGAATTTAAGAATGTTCCCAGAGGCTTCTGATAGGTATTGGAAAGGATGTATAGAAGTTGGGGATTTTCTGCACATACAGTGGCGTTGATTAAAAATGCAGGAGTTTTGGGAGAGAGCAATAGAAGGCCTAGTGGATCTGATAGGTAGTAAGGATGCTTTTATTTGGGAATGGTTCCAAAAATATGATTAAAGAAAATGGAAGGTTGTTGAAGATGGAGATAGTGGCAACATGGTGTCAAATTGGTGCACACTGGGAAAAATGGATGGCTCCCACCTTGGTTGAATGGAAGGTATGACTACTGGCCAAATGGAGAAACTTATGGATATAAGGAAAGGAGTATAGAAGAGATGGAATGGGACAAATTGCAGAGGTTTTTTTTAAATTTATGAATAACCCACTTATAACTTCAGGAAGCAGTGTTGGATGTTGGGTATGGTAATAGTATTAGTTGGGGATGATTATGTGTTAGATAAGATCTGTTAGGGATAATGGTTTCGTAGAAGGTGTCTGGGAGGGAGGGCAGCAGCTGGGGAGGTTTGGGGGGACTTTGACGAGATGATGATTTGAATGTTGGATTGTAAAAAAAAAAAAAGGAAAAAAAAAAGCTAGAAAAACTTGAATAAAATAAAATGTAAAAATAGAAAGAGACTGAGACCAGTGGAGACAGGAAAAGGAACGGAGATAAAGAGGGATAGTGGGCACAGGCTTGGAACTGAGGTGAGGGGATCCAGGAAGAGTGGTGGGATGAACATGAGAGTCCCTGAACCTTTTGGAGGCTAATAAGGCCCAAAAGATTGGTACTCTCTGATCTAGCTCTTATATATAGAGAGGCACAGCAAAGAGTAATATAGAAAAAAAGATGAAAGGGAAATATCAACATCAGAAAAACATAAGATTGGAAAGAAAAAACAGAGAGGAAAAATGGAAAGGAGACTTTGCAAAAGATTTAGGAGAAGACCAACAAAAAGCATGGAGAGGCTGAGACCACCCCAGCCTTCACACCCCATCCCTCTTCCCATCCACCTCCAGGGGCTCAAGGATTAAAGTCCACACACCCTCATCCACCACCCCCTCCGCTCTGCCTCACCGAGCTCCTGCCCCACTTCCTCAACCTCCATCTCTTCTATTGCCTCCAGTGAACTTGCTCCCTCATCCCTGGAGATGTCTAGCCCCTCCTCTTTGGAAGGGCTTGACATGTCAGAGAGTGCTATTACTCCCTCGTCTGCCTCATCACCCTCCTCCTCCAAGCGGCTACTGCTGCTGCTGCTTGGTGGGCTCTGTGCACTGGACTCGGCACCGTCAATGTCATCATCCTCCTTCGGAACAGGTGGCAGAGTCCCCTCCTTATGCACAGCTGTTAATGGGAGAGACAAAATTGTTGATTGGCTTATGCTATTAGTCTGTGTTCTTTCTATATGGCAGGTAAACATCATGATGAGGGTGGCGGAGATGGAGGGGTGGACTGATGGTTGGAGCACTGGCATGGCAACTCAGGGTCCAGGGTTTGATTCCCACTTAAACTCCTGTTGGCTTTCGTCAGGTCACTACAACCGCCATAGACTCAGAGGAGTGCAGGTTGGCATGGTCCATGAATCTTGTTCCCTACCAAGCTAGGGTTCCAATTGGAGGTTTGTTGATAGAGCTGTATGCAGGCCCAGTTCTAGAGAATAGTTATGGTTCTATGATGTATAACGGTGTATTCATTCCCATATACATGCACAGTCACATTTCTACACACTTGGTGTGCCTTTAACTGTCCAGCCTGTGCGTATCCCAGGTATGAGTGAGTTGTGTAATATGTTGGTACTATTGCACTCATTTGTCATTGAGCCACAGGGTATATGACTGCTCGTGACTCCATGACAGCTGGCCTGACTAGTCAACCTGGGGACATGCATCTGTGGTGTGGGGGCAGCCTCTGTTCATTTCTGTCTGCTGTTTAGCTCCCCCCCTGTGGCCGTGTACATTCAGGACATGGGTATTGTATAGAGCACTGTTGTGGGGCTATAGTGCTCTGAGATGCATTGGTGATGGGTAAGTGAAGGTTGATGGTTTATGTGGACATGATTGCTGGGGAGGCATTAAACGGTGTCCACTATAACTTGAGACCCCTTGGTGTGAGTCAGGGTGAACTGGGGTGCCGGGGAGGGCAGCTCTGGGAGTTTGGGAAGGGACAGGGCTTCACGGAAAGAAGATGTTTAAAAATGTTTTAGGGACTTCCGGTGACGTCACGGAGCTAATGGCAGCTTGAACGCCGAGCTCCGTTCGAATCCCAAGTGCAGAGCAATAAACAGTGGGTCCCCATAAATAAAAGTGGACAGACTGCTAGCATCTCAGTCGGGGATGGCAGCACGGGCGAAATTGGAGGGGTTTCAATCTCCTTACGTCCGGAAAGAGTTGATGGCAGCGGCGGCAAAGGAGGTGGCCTGCGGAGGCGCCTCGGAGGAGGATGATGCCACGGATGTCGAGGGGGAGGAAGATGTGCCCCTACGGAGATGGCTGCAGGAGTTTAAATTGGACATGAAGGGAGAGATAAAGGCGATGAGGAAGGAGATGAGGGCAACTCTCCAGGCGATACAACAGGAGCTGTGCAGCCTTGGTGGACGGGTAGAAGAGCTGGAAACCCACGTGCAAGAGTGTGAGGGGGAACTGCGCGGCCTAGGGGTTATGCAAAGCTCACTGCAGGCCCAGCAAGACGCAGTGCAGGAGAAAATTGAAGAGATGGAGGACCGGGCCCGGAGGAATAATTTAAGGATCAGAGGGGTCCCGGAGGAGATGGACCCCAAGGACTGTGTGGGTTTGGTCCGGCGAATATGTAGCCATGTGCTTCAATTGGGGGAAGTGCCAGGATATGCTCCAGAGCAAATCAGTGTGGAGCGGGCGCATCGGAGTCTGGGGCCCCGGAAAGAGAAGCAGTCCAGGGACATTATAGCCTGTCTGAGTAGCTTCCCTCTGAAAGAACAAGTTCTAAGTGTGGCTCGGAGATTCGGGAGAGTGGCCTGGGAGGGCGCTGAGATTGAAATGTTTAATGACCTCTCGAAGGGGACTCTAGAGCGGCGGAGAGCAATGAAAGCAGTGACTGCCTACTTGAGGGAGAAACAATACCGGTACCGCTGGCTGTTCCCGTTCGGGGTGTTGATCTCCATTAATGGACTGAATCGCAAAGTTAAAACAGCGGAGGAGGCTTGGGAGGTGTTAAGAGCATCGGGATGCGATGGCCTGCCGGCGGTGGGACCGGGTGAACAGCAGCACAAGACCAACGTGGGGAAAGGCAAACAACAGTTGCAAGTCAGCTCTCAGTGGCAACGAGTGGGGGAGCAAGGGAAGCGCTTGAAGCGGTTGTCGAAGGAACGGCAGATGACATCTGAAGAGCTGGTGTCGTGAACCGGGAGCACAGCGGTACTGGCCAGGATGTTGGCAGGACTCAGGTGAAGAGCGGTAGAGCTCTGGAGCCCTTGGTATCTGGACGCTGGACTTGTAGGGCATGCTAAGGAGGGGGGGAACCAGGGAGGTGGGAAGAGGGGAGGGTGGGGGGAACGCAGGTGGGGAAGGGTGTCCAGGGGGGTCAGGAGTAGATAATCGGGGAAGAGATAAGAAGGGGAGGCAGAGGGAGTGGGTATATGGAGGGGTTGGGGAGGGGGTCAAAGTGGTGGGATTGGACGTCAGGACTGGGAGGTTGGGAAGATTGGGATGAGTGGGCTGGATAGAGGAGGGGGCGGGGGGAGGCGGGGGAGGTGGGTGGGCTGGGAGGGGGGGAGGGGAAAGGAACACCATCTGGGTAAGTGCGGGGAAGACGGGGGAGGCTGAGGGATGATACGTGTAGGCACCATCAATGTCCGTGGTCTGAATACGCCCAACAAGAGAGGGTTGCTGTTTCGGGAAGTGGAGAGGAATAAATGGGATGTGGTCCTCCTACAGGAGACTCATCTACGAGCTCGGGATGTTGGACTGTTGAAGCACCGCCACTTCCCTGACCAATTCTACTCCTGCAATAAGGAGGGGGGACGGAAAGGTGGGGTGGGGATAATGCTTAGGGGGGGGGGTGCGGGATCCAGGTGGGGCACTCTTTTAAAGACCAGGAGGGAAGGGTGGTGGGGCTTACAGGGAAGCTGGGGGGGGGGAAGATATTGTGATTGTGGCTGTGTACGGGCCCAATGGGCAGCAAAAGGGTTTCTGGAGGGAGGTGGGGGCTTTAATTGAAAAAGCCGGGGGGGGAGGGAAGGTGCTGGTGGGAGGGGATTTTAATGTTGTATTGGATCCTGGGTTAGATAGGAAGCCGAAGGGGGGGGGGGGGATGGTGGGCGGAAGAATAGACGGGGACTGAAGGGGTTGATGAAACGATTCAACTTGATGGATGTGTGGAGAGTGATGAACCCGCAGGCGGGGGGGTACACTTTCTACTCGGCTCCACACGTTAGTTGGAGCCGGTTAGACATGTTCTTGATAGATCAGACCTGGATGCCTGCAGTTAAAGGTGAAGAAATAGTGCAAGTGGGATGGACAGATCATAAAGGGGTGGAGATCCTTCTACGGAATGTACGGAGGTCAGGAGGAGCCTTCTGGAGACTGAATGATAGTCTTCTCCGAGATAGGCGAGTGGTGGATGATCTTCGGGGGGTGATTAAGGAATACTTGGGTTTCAATGATAATGGGGAGGTGAGGGAGGTTATGGTCTGGGAGGGGCTGAAAGCGGTGATACGGGGGAGATTTATAATGTGGGGGGCTAAGAAAAAGAGGGAACGAGAACAAGGAGGACGAATTAAAGAGGGAGGTGGGTGAAAAGGAGGAGAGGTTTCGAGGGTCGGGAACAGAGGAGGATCGACTGGGTTTGGAACAGGCGCGGGATGCGTTGAAGGATCTTCAGCTAGAGAAAGTGGCATTTCTGATGCAGAGGGTTCAGCAGACCCATTACGAGTTTGGGGATAAGGCGGGGCGCTTGTTGGCACGGAGACTGCGGCGGAAGCAAGGGGTGGCCACTATAGCTTATTTAGAGGAGCAAGATGGGCAGCAGTGTTGGGAGGAAGATGCCATCCGGGAGAGATTCCGGGATTACTACCTGGATCTGTACCGGGCGATGGAAGGGGGGTCTGAGGGGGAGATCGAGGCCTATCTGGAGGAGATAACACTCCCAGCGCTCCCAGTGGAGGCGGTAGAGATCCTGGAGGCGGAGATTAGAGAGGATGAAATAGCCCGGGCAGTGAAAGGGCTGGTTGGAGGGAAGTCCCCAGGTTTGGATGGTTTGACGGGACTCTTCTATAAAGTTTTTTGAGAGGATGTAAAAGGGATAATGCGAAGGGTGTTCAATGGGGTGCTGGAGGAAGGGGGGGAGTTATCACGGGAAATGCTGACAGCTGGGATAACGGTGCTCCTGAAACCCGGGAAGGACCCGGGGAAATGCGGCTCCTATAGGCCGATCTCCCTGTTGAATGTGGATACCAAATTGTTAGCCAAAGTGGTGGCGGGACGGTTAGCTGAGTGGATGCCGGGGCTTATAGGTGGGGATGAAGCCGGCTTCATACCAGGACGACAAGCGGCGGATAACATCCAGAGAGCGATTGGAGTTGTTTGGGAAGCGAGGGAGGGACAAGAGGATTTGGTACTGATGTCAATCGATGCTGAAAAGGCATTTGACAGGGTGCACTGGGCATTTTTGTTGAAGGTATTGGAGCGGATGGGGTGTGGACCTAATCTATTGGGGTGGATCAAGGCGTTGTATAGGGGGCCCAGAGCTAGAATTAAAGTCAATGGGATGTACTCTCGAGATTTTGAATTGGGAAGGGGGACCCAACAGGGATGCCCACTGTCTCCGCTCCTCTTTGCCATAGCGGTGGAGCCCCTAGCCGAAAGGATTCGGGGGAACGATAAGATCATAGGCTTGCATAGAGGGGGGAGGATGCATAAAATATCCTTGTATGCGGACGATATATTGTTGTATCTGGGGGACCCATCTGTATCGCTTCCAGAGGTGATGCAGGAGGTGGACAGGTATGGAAAGGTGTCGGGCTTTAAAATGAATGTGGACAAGACAGAGGTTCTGAAGGTGCGATTACAGGACGAAGTGGAGGAGTGTTTGCAGCGCCGGTTCCCTCTGCGATGGGTTAGTGGTTCACTGGGGTATTTGGGGGTTCGCATTACCGATCGTTTTGAGACTCTCTATCAGGCTAATTATCCCAGCCTGTTCCAAAAAATTGGGAGAGATTTAGAAGGGTGGATGGGATTAGAAATATCTTGGATCGGGCGGATCGCAGCCGTCAAAATGAATATTCTGCCCCGGTTACTGTACGGGTTCCAGGCTTTGCCGGTAGCGATACCGGATGGGGCGATGCGCGGGCTGCAGAGGCGAGTATTTCAGTATATCTGGAAGAGGAAGCCACCTCGGGTGGCGCGGGAAGTGATGTATGCCCCCAAGGAGGAGGGGGGGTTGGGGGTGCCGAACTTGTGGGCGTATTATCGAGCGGCACAGTTGGTGCATGTTATGCAATGGCGAGAGGGGGGGGAGGAAAGGCCGTGGGTGTCCTTAGAGTGGGGGAGAGTCAGGGGGGGTCACTTGACGGCCTGGCTATGGGCGGATGCTGAAGGGAGGAGGGCCTTGGGGACTGGTTCCCCAGCGATGTGTCAAGGGGTCAGGATATGGGATAGAGTGAGGGGGACGGAGAGGGGGTCACGGAGTGGGGGTTATTCCTTGCTGACTCCTTGGAGGGGGGCGCGGGAGTTCAAGCCAGGGTGGGAAGGGGGGAGATTTGATGAATGGACGAAGAAAGGCTTAATCTGCAGTTATCAATGCTTGGAGGAGGGAGACATGAAGAGCTTTGACATGATCAAAGCGGAGTATCAGTTGGAAGATAAGGATAGGTATGCATATATGCAGGTCCGCTCATTTCTAGGGAAGGTGGTGGGGAAGGAGGGGTGGGGAAGGGAGCTCACAGGTCTGGAAACGATGTGGTTTGGGAAGAGGGGTGCGAAAGGGATGATATCGGGGTTGTACCAGGTGGTACGTGAGAAGCCAGGGGGGCAACACCGGTACATGACGGAGTGGGAGGCGGATATCGGGCGATCGGTAACGGCTGTGGAGTGGAAGCGTGTGTGGGATCAGATTAGGAGGGGGCTTATGTCAAGTGGGTCTAAGGAGAATAGTTATAAGGTGCTGATGCGATGGTATTACACTCCCAGTCGTCTGCATAGGATGTATGTGGGGGTGTCGCCTCTGTGCTGGAGGGGCTGTGGTGAAGTTGGGACTTTTTGGCATGTGTGGTGGAGTTGTCAGAAGGTACAAGAGTATTGGGGGAGGATTGTTGGTTGGATTCTCCAGAAATTAGGGGTAGTGGTTCCGATGGCCCCTACAGTGTGTTTGTTGAACCTTTGGGAGGAGGGGCAAGGGAATAGGGGAGGTAAGATGGTGATGGCCTGTTTGAGTGTGGCTCGATGTGAAATTGCCGCAGCCTGGCGACAGAGTGGGGTTCCTGGGTTGGAGCTCTTTGAACAACGCGTTCGACGCACGGTGCTGATGGAAAAATTGACGGCGGCGCGTAGGCAAACTTTAGCCAGATATGAGGAACAATGGGGGGTCCTGGGGGGTGTTCTAGGGATGGGAGGGCAGGGGGGGGGAGGGAGGGGTAATGTGTAGGGGGAAGGAGTGGGGCAGTATGGGTAGAGGGGAGAGGGGGGGTGGGCGGTGGGGGGGGGTGGGAGATGGGGGGTATAGAGGGTGGATTCTAGATTGGGGGGGGGTAGGTATCGGGAGGGAGGGGGGAGGAGGGATCTATGTTACGGGGGGAGTGGGGGGTTGTAACAGCGGTATGGAAGGAGTGGGCAGGAGGAGATAGAGCAGGGGACGGTATGAAGGGGGAAGGGGAGCGGGGAGTCGGTGGGTAGGGGGGAAGGGAGGGGGTATGGAGGGGGGGATCAGTGGGGGGGGCAGTAGGTGGAAGGGTGGGATAGTGGTCTTGTGGGCGAAGCCATGTTGGAGAGGGTATGAAAGGGTTTATGGTGGGGGGGGGATATGGTAAACAAAAATGTTAATGACAACATGCATGGTCATAACACTGGGTGTTGGAGTGCTGAGCAAAAGAATAGATGTTATGTGGCTAACCGGATGGCTCGGGTCAGGAGTCGTTGATATTACCTGTGGGGGGTTGATATTGGAGCTGGAAGCCCGGTAGGGGTGGCTCCGTTGCTTAGATGTTAGTTGTTAGAGCGTTATGAATATGTGTTCCTGAATGTGTTTGGAATGTTGCCAATAAAAATTTAATTACAAAAAAAAAATGTTTTAGCACAGCATTTGGAGCTAGGGAGGAGGCAGCTAGTGATTTGAGGTGGTCCTGGAGGATGGGTCAGAGCACATCTGATTTGGGCTGGGGGGCCTTTAATTTTTACTGGCCACTGCACAAAGGAGCACACATTTATTTTGGCAGCTTGGGAAAGTAACTACAGCTGTAGTCATTTTGTCAGTGAAAAGGGCCTATGAAGCTGTTTTCACATTTGTTTGCATTAATGAGCTGCTTTTATTTATTTAGCTATATTTATATACCGCCTTTCACTGGGTCAAGGTTGCTTTGCATAATTTTGCATATCAGCAACTCATTAATGCAAAAGTTACATAAACTCTCATGTAAAGTATGCTTCACATGAAAATTTACTACCTTAGAGTGCACTTTACGCATAAGAGAACACAAAATATTGCATTTTGGTATTTTTATGTGTTTCCAGGAGCTTTACTCTATTATTTGTTCAAAGAGCAAGTCATGTCGCACTTTAGTACATAGTACAGAGTGGAGGAGTGGCCTAGTGGTTGGGGCAAGGTACTTCAGGCCGGAAGGTCGGGGGTTCAAATCCCACTAGAGGACAGCAACCTTGGGCCGGAAGGACTGGGGTTTCTAGTCCCACAGGTGCTCCTTGTGGTCTTGGGCAAGCCACTTAACCCTCCATAGCCCATGTTCCCTGTAAAATAGTTATCTCCAAGTTATAATGCCCTGTTCAATGTAATTTCAGTTTGTTCAATGTAAACCGCACTGATGCAGAATAGCGCGGTATATAAGAGAATGTAAATAAATAAATATCTATAGCAAGAATGCTTCAGAGGGTAACAATCCTATTTGACTTTACATACCATCACTGGGGCCTGTGTATTAGATATTTTCCCCACGACACAGAGGAGGTAATTTTATAAGGAGCAGCCTAATGCCTACAAAAATGCCTACAGTAAATTCCAGTTTTTTAGTCATTTATGCATGTAAAAAATGACCTATTATGAAATACCAACTAACATAAAAGTGCGCATGTTGTTGACATGCATGTGGGCAGCGTTAAAGCAGTGCGTGTAAATACACATGCTGATTATAGAATATGATCATTTAGACCTGTACTTGCAAAATGTAGGCTGGTGTAAGGTGTGCTCTCTGTCAATTACGCTAGTATTTGATAAAATACTTGACTTTCTTAAATAAAATAAGCATGAAATATATGCATTAACTAGGCAACATTTTATAAAGTTACCCTCCACATGGGAAAAAAACTTCTATACACCAGGTCGAATTTGCTAAAACAATCAAACACCGGTCTGCTATGTCATTTGTACTGTTTGCAAATACTATAAATATGTAGAATCCTCTCTGCTCCTACCACAGGAAAAAAAACGTACAATGTGGAAACCTTTGGTATAGAGAGGTTCCAAGGGAGTGAGGTAAATTTTGATTCAATTACCAACTGTTCCTGTACAGCAAGGGTTCTCAACCCAGTCCTCTGGACACACTTAGCCAGTCAGGTTTTCAGGATAACCACAATGAGTTTGCATGATAGAGATTTACATATAATGGAAAGCAAGACCAGTGCAAGTAATTGGAGATGCCCTAAGCGGGCTCTCCATCCTGCTATACTCCCCTGTGCCCATTGTCGCCCCTCTCTAGGGATGAAGGCGGTGGCAATTGTCCCTTAAACCATGACACAGCATTTACCCTCCGTCCTTGGGGCTGCGTCGCAGTTTCATTCTGTCCAGTCTGTTGCTTCGGCTCCCCCCGCCACAGACTTCTGGTTTATACAAAACTGGATATCCGGGGCAAACTGGCAGATTGGGCAGAGTGAAACCATGATTCAGCCCCAGAGATGAAGGTTACGTGCTGCATTGCAGTTTCAGGAGAAGGGCGCCAGCAGAGGCAATGGGCAGCAGGGGCACTCCAGAGGATAGCACTCTAGGCAGCTGCCTAGTTTGCCTAACGGTAGCACTGGCTCTGATGGAAGCAGTGCATGCAAATATGTCTCATGCATGTATAATGTGGTTAGCCTGAAAACCTGACTGGCTAGGTGTGTCCCAAGGGCTGGATTGAGAACCACTGCTCTACTGAGTGGGTCAAGTGTCCGCGTATGAAAGTGACGCCATGAGTCACTGGGAATGACTTCTTCCATGGATCTAGAGAGAGGCAGCAGAAGGCTGTGGCTCTCCAGGGTCCTAGAGGATGAAGGGCAGATTGCCCTTAAGGAAGAATGTTTTCTGTCTTGTTTATAAATCCAAAGGTTGGAGTGATTCCAGGAAGGATACGGTCAGAACTTGGACTCAGCACAGTTCTCATCCTCAGACTGTGTCTACCAACTAGGAATTTACTCAAGTAATTTAGGGAAGAGGGGGATTTCAAGGGCTCCTGCGCAGGCCCTTGAAGGGAAGACCCAGGTTTCCTGCATTCTTTATTCCAGAAGTAGAATCAGAAGATGCATATTAAGATTTTCCTCTTTTGACCCTTGAACTTTGATATTTTCTTGAGCTTTGTTTTGTGGAACTATAGCAATTGTTTCCAACTGTTTTTGTATTTCAGAAACTTTGTTTTTGTTTGGAATTGTGCTTAGCTTGTACAGTATTTTTACTGAAAGATTTTGAGTTATCTCCCAACAGGGGTGGCCCAAGGGGGGCACGAAGCCAAGTGCTGAGACTCCTTGCAGGGCCTCATTTGCATAATGGACCTCATTTGTATAAATATTAGCATAATGTTAACGCGCCTCTTAATGAGTGTTTGGATAAAGAGAGACTACCAGATTTCTACATTACTGTACTCCAGTGCCAACCACCAGGCACATTAGGAAGTACTACAACACTGCCCATTTAGAACACATCAATATTTAGAAAAATTCCTACAAGGTAACATTAATATATATTGCCAGTCGATCTTCTTCATATAAAAGCATAGAAACTCTCTTCAATTTTTTAATTTTTTAACGGTAGTCTCAGAACCAGAGGACACTCTACACCACACGCTTTGTGGAAAAGGAGTATTGCCTCATTCACATCAACGACTACCAGGAGACCAATTCTCCTTTCATTTTGTCATTTTTTAATATTTATGTGATAGATGGTGCCAGCAAATAATATATACCACCAAAATTCCTCTGCCTTGTGAAATTTGTTTAAAATGGAATGTAATAGGCTTATCTTAATTTTGTGGACAAATTCGTGTTCCACGCCAAACAGATAGTCATTTCTCAGACAAATAATTGTTTCTCTACGCCTTCCCAGGGCGCCGTATTAGAGGAATTTTGGTGGTATATATTTATTTGCTGGCACCATCTATCACATAAATATTAAAAAATGACAAAATGAAAGGAGAATTGGTCTCCTGGTAGTCGTTGATGTGAATGAGGCAATACTCCTTTTCCACAAAGCGTGTGGTGTAGAGTGTCCTCTGGTTCTGAGACTACCGTTAAAAAATTAAAAAATTAAAAAATTGAAGAGAGTTTCTATGCTTTTATATGAAGAAGATCGACTGGCAATATATATTAATGTTACCTTGTAGGAATTTTTCTAAATATTGACATCAAGTTACAATAGAGTATTTATATCGAGTTTAATTCAATTATATACTCTGAGAAGACCGCTCTATATTTTTGCAATGGCACATTTAGAACACATAGCAAACCCGCCATATCATAACAGTATTACCAGGACTCACAAAGCACCAAACCGTACCTATCAAAAGGCAATACTGCAAATGTTAAACCAATACATCTCAGAGAATACAAATACATCCCCTACTGGGGAAAGGAGAACAAGAGGCATTGTCAAATAGAAACTACATAAACAGAATACCTCAGTTCGGTAAAACATGCAGAACACAGACATCACCAAAGAAAGAACAAGGGATCACAATTTAGAAATAGAAAGACAATAATTTAAACTGGGAATCCCAAAAGGCTAAAGTTGGAACATATAACAACACTGGAGAAATAAAACTATAAATTAATTTCCTCTTGTACTAAACAAAAACGCAAAGACATTAGCAATGCACATTTCCCAGAGCTGACAAATTCCAGTTAATAAATTCAAAATAAAAAAGTATTTTTCTACCTTTTGTTTGGGCATTTTATTTTTCAATTCCAATTGCTCCAGTCCCTTCCTTCTGGTTTCTTTGTGTCTTCTGCTAGCTGTCCATTTGTCCTTTCTTCTCTCTTCTAGATTTTTTCCATTCTCTCTTCTACATCTGTTTTAACATACTGATCTTTCCCCTTTTGCTCTTTCCCCCATTTCATTCTTTATTCTTTTATTATCCACTCAAATTTCATCCTCAATCCCCACTTACTCTGCTAATACTCAGCCAATCATAGATTTTTCTTCCCTCTCACACAAAATATCTTTTCCCCCTCTATTCTTATTCCCCCAGCCCCATCCCCTTCTAGTCCTCCCCAACATTAGCTCCCTTCTAGTTCCATCCCCACCCAGCATCCGCTTCCTTCTAGTTACATTCTCCTACCCCTCACATCAGCCCATTTCCAGTCCTAGCCCCCCAATCAACTCATTTCCAGTCCTATTCCAGCCCCCATCAGCCCATTTCCAGTCCATTCTCCCCCCTCCACTCAGCCTATTTCCAGTCCTAGCCCCCCCATCAGTTCATTTCCAGTCCTATTCCAGCTCCCATCAGCCCATTTTCAGTCCTAGGCCCCCCACACTCAGCCCATTTCCAATCCTACCCCCCAAAAAAGCCTATTTCCAGTTTTAGCTCTCCCCATCAGTTTATTTGGAGTCCTAGCCCCCCCAGTCAGCTCATTTCCAGTCTTAGTCCACCCAACTCAGCCCATTTGCAGTCCTAGCCCCCCCCACTCAACCCATTTCCAATCCTAGCCCTCCCACTCAGCCCAATTCCAATCTTAGGCCTTCCTAGCCCCTCCCTGAAGAGCCCTGTGGCAGGCTTTAGAGGCCCCTGCTCACCTCTACAGTGGCTCGTGGTTCCGGCAAGCTCAGCAGCAGCTCCCTACCACTGCCAAAGTGAAGAGCGTTGTTTTCCTTCACTTTGGCAGCTGTATTGTAATGTAAATTGCTGGCGCGCAGAGAGCTGGGACACAGGAAATGTTCTTTGACCTCCGGCATGCCAGCGATCTACATTACAATACAGCTGCCAAAGTGAAGGAAAACAATGCTCTTCATTTCGGCGGCTGTAAGGAGCTGTTGCTGAGTCTGCCACGAGCCGCTATAGGGAGAGCCGAACATGTGCAGGATGTTGTTGGCGCGGGGCCCTGTGCGAACAACATTCTCGCACAATGGACGGGCTGGCCCTGTCTCCCAAAGTCCTAGAGTGTATGCTGCGCTGCACCACAAAATCATTTCTGAATGCTCTGCAATAGTTGGGTGTGGCCCCTTGCTGGATACAGAGGCCATAGGCTGGGGGAGTCTTAGGGGCATTTCATGTTTATATACAGTACTTCTCTGCAGTGCTGGCCTCACCCATTAAGTGCATTAGGCAGTTGCCTAGAGCACCGATTTCCAGGGCATCCCATTGCTGCTGCTATTCTCTGGGACCATTAAAACAGAAATGCAGCGATTGCACAAAACTTCCAATGCTGTGTTGCTATTGGTGCTGGCTTTGACGTGCCTCAACTGATGCAGACTTCCTGTTTGCATGGGGGCAGAAGTGGCTGGTCAAAGTGAGCACCAAAAGCAAAGCATCATCAGAGGTTTTGGGTAAGTTATGTATTGATGTTTTAATGGCATTGCCACTGCTGCAGGTTGTGGAGAGGGGTGGGAGCCGAGGGGGGGGGGAGGGTGAAAGGATCGAGCCTCGCCTAGGACACCTCATATCCTTGCACCAGTCCTGCCTCTCTGATGAAAGTGATAAGGCAATAAAAAGCAGAATTCTGGCTGGTTCTTTCAGAAGCTGACAATAGGAAGACACTGTGAATAGATATTTGTTCTAAGAGAATTGTTCTGCATACTAGGACTAGCATGAGGGAAAGAGCTTAGCTTTTCTAGTAAAGGGCATTTATACATGTTTCATTAACCAGAAGGGTAGGCAGCTTTATTAGCTAAATTAATTAAAAGAAAGTCTAAGATGCTGCATGCCAAGAATAAATCAAGACTGAAAATGAAGGGAAAATCTTTGTACTAAAGCATTAGACAGATGTCCTTTTTATTCTTTCCAACCCAATGAAAGTTGGAAAAAATTAAAAAAAAAAGAAAAGAAGAATGAAGAAATGTCTGTCCATCTGTCTGGGAGCAAATAACTCTCCCAAAAAATTAAATGGAACATGGCTTGGTGACAAAAAAAAACAGTGAAAAAAACACATCAACTTTGAAAATGGGCCAGATTGCACCAGGAGTTCCAGACAAATAAGCCGCCAAAGGCCCAATGCATTTTTATGGGAGAAGAAGTTCAAGTTTCAGCAGCATAGAAAGTTCCAGAGAGTGAAATGTAGCATTTAAGAAATTCCTCCTTTCAAATAGCTTTCCTACTGTTTTCAACTCTACTCAACCCTTAGCGCAGCTAACATGATGAAGTAAGTTTGCTGCTACCATACAGGGAGGGGGACTGCTGCACAAAGGGAGAGCCTGCTTTTGGGGGGGGGGGGTGCACCACTGTGACAATGGGGGGCCCTCAGTAAAATTTTGCTTGGGGGGGCCCCTCATTGTAACTTATGCCACTGCAAGGTGCTATTGGCCATCCCTCTTACCTAGCCATCAGAGACTCTTAACTTGAACACCTGTTCAAAAAGATACATTTTTACATTTTTAAACCAGCCTTAAATTTTTAAAAGGACGATTTCAAATGTAGGTGGGAGGGGGAAATCGTTCAATAAGGTGGGAGCTTTGACAAACAAGGCAGAGTGTCTTAATATTTTAAAATGAATTCAGAAAAGCACTGGAAGCCAATTTTGTATGTTTGCTTTAACACTAGAAGCCCCAAAAGGCATTTTACCTAGAAACCCCAAAGTGCATCAATTGATGCATTATCATGACGACTGCATTTAGCATGAAATGCAGATGTGAATTAATTTGAAGTTACTTATTTGTTTAATACATGCAGTATGTGACGTCATTACATGACGTCATCGTGTGTTTGTTTTGTAATTTCGGAGTAAAACTGTAAACAGTGATTGATTTAAAACCGAAATTGACTCTTGTCGCGCCCACTGCTGGCTAGGTGGTTGCCTATAGGCAGTGGACGTACCTCCTATTGTCCCTTGGTATTACGGGTTCCCAGAGCCAAGGCTTCTGGGGGGTTGTAGTTGTGAAAAACAAAATGAGTAGCCGAGGGTTGAAGGCAACTACAGGAAAAATTTATTCTTTTCTTCTTTGGTCCTTTCAAACATATAGCAACAAAAGTAGGATACTTCTCCAAATAAAGAAAAAAAGGAACTTTCACAGTAACACCGGTAGCAACTGCTTCACTCAGCTTGTTATACCAGTAATATATCTTTTCCAGAATTCAAGAATACAGCTTAAGGGTTCCTTGCTCAGTTCAGCCCAAATAACTGCTCTTCCAAACTGAGCACTATGCAAAGCACAACACACTTTACTTCTGGCTGTTTATACGTTTAGGTAGTGACTTCTTAAGCATTCAAATCAGCACTTCTGAACCTTCTCTGCCAGCTTTAAAATGTTAGCAACTTCATTCCAAACATTTCTAGCAGAACAGGCAAGTACCAAGCTTCTGGGTTTTCTCAGTTTTAAACCTTACAGCTTCTTCACCTTTGCTTTACACACAAAGAACAGTCCATTTGAGAGTCGGCAGAACTATTATCAGAATCACAGTTATCTACCTGCATGCTCTCATACTCGGGGTCAGTTAGCATCTGGCTGGAATCAGCTTCTGGGATTTCAGGTTTTATTTCTTCTAATAACTTTAAAACCTTCTTCCAATGAGACCTCTTTCTATGCTGAGGAATGCTGGAAGGGCTGAGGGGATTCTTATCCTTCAATAAACTATGCAAGGTTTCAAATGGGCTCACCTTACTTCTAGTAACAGAGCTCTTTACAGACCTTCCTCGAGGTGAAACTCTTCCCCCAGGTTCTGGCAGGACCATGCCCGTGCTCTGCTCAAAGACAGCACTTTCCTCAGGATAAACTCTCCTGTCCTCAGGGCCTGCTGTAATGCTCCTACAACATGGGCTTCCTTCAGAGCTGTAGTTTCCTGTGTGCTGGCTGCAACAAGAACCTTTCCTGAGGCTGTTTCTAGAACACCTCTCTCTCTCAGCTTTCTTGCAAGAACCTTTCCCTTCTCTTCCTGGTTCCTCAGTTGTCCCCTCTCTCTCTGGTTCCTCGGTTATTCCTTCTCTTCCTGGTTCCGCGGTTGCTCTCCCTCTTCCTGTTTCCTCCGGCTTAAATGACTGGGGCTACCCTATGGCTTCAAACTCCGCCCCCGGGTTTTCCCCATTACCTACCCTGGTTGCCTTGGAGCTAGGGCGTGGCTTGCACTCAGCGACTGTATGTGTGTGTTTTTTTTCCTTGGCTGGAGTTTCAAAGTCAAAACTCCCTGAACTATTCTTCTGCTTAGGGGTAAATGTCTGTTTTCTATCCATTTCCCTGGGCTCCACTACAGTCTCACCACCACATATCCCCCCCTTAAGATATTATGGGCTGGCGTACTAACCCCCGCACAGCCCGTAATTCGTGAAAGGGCATCTGCATTGGTATGTAATTTCCCTGCTCGGTGCTCTATATGGAAATTAAAAGCCTGTAGGGCCATATACCAGAGGGTAAGGCGTGGGTTGTGGTCTTTCATCCGGTTCAGCCACTTCAATGGTGCATGGTCCGTGACCAGAAGGAACCTACGACCTGTCAAATAATATCTGAGTGCCTCCACTGCCCACCTGATGGCCAGTTACTCCCTCTCTACTGTAGAATACTTTTGTTCGGCTGGCGCTAGCTTTCGACTTAAAAACATGATGGGATGTGCCCCACCCTCCTGTTTTTGTGACAATACAGCGCCTAAACCGATTTCTGACGCATCAGTCTGTAGAATAAATGATCAGTTAAAGTCTACGCCGCGCAGCACTGGCGCACAGCAGAGTCTGTCCTTTAAGAGCGTAAAGGCATGCTCTGCTGCCGCCGACCACTTTAGCTGGTTCGGCGCATTTTTTTAAGCATTTCTGTGAGGGCAGCACTTTCTGTCGCGAAATGCGGAATAAAGCGACGGTAGTAGCCGATCAATCCCAGAAAGCTGCATAACTGTTTCTTAGTTAAGGGCTTTGGAAATGCTTTCACACTCTCAACCTTATCTATCAAAGGTTTAACTATGCCATGCCCTACCAAGTGCCCCAAATACTTCACTTCCTTCCCCACAAACATACATTTTGCAGGATTCAAGGTGATACCTGCACGTCGCATCGCCATTAAAACTGCCTCAATGTGGTCCAAGTGTTGAGCCCAACTAGAGCTATGGATCACCATGTCAACCATGTATGCGGTTGCATACTGTTGGTGAGGGCGTAAGACCAGATCAACCAACCTTTGGCACGTCGCAGCTGCCCCGTGCAAGCCAAAGGGCATTCTGAGGAATTGAAAGAGGCCTATGGGGGTGCTAAATGCGGTCTTTGGGCGAGATTCCCGGGTGAGGGGAATCTGCCAATACCCCTTGGTCATATCTAAAGTGGTGAGGTATGTGGCCTGGCCTAAACGATCGAGAAGTTCCTCGATTCTGGGCATCGGGTAGGTGTCAAATCGTGAAATGGCATTGACCTTCCGAAAATCAATGCAAAACCGCATGGTTCCGTCGGGTTTCGGGACCAATACTATGGGGTTATTCCAGGGACTTCTAGACTCCTCTATTATCCCCATTCTGAGCATTTCCTGCACTTGACTCACTACTTCCCGTTGTTTTGCCTCAGGTAACCTGTAAGGTCTCTGCCGCACTATTTCTCCTTGAGGGGTAACTACTTCGTGGGCAACAAGCTTGGTTTCGCCTGGTACGGGTGTTAAAACATCAGGAAACCTTCTTAACAGCCATGAAAGTTCCTCCCCTATTCTGGGAACTGGTTCTGCCTTACAGTCGGCCAGTTGTGGGCCCAGATCCACATCTGCCTTCTCCTCACAGCTTGCCGTTAAACCCTTTATCTCATCCCGGCCGGTGGAGCCAAATCCTCCCGACCCTCATACGGTAGTGGTCAATTCAATTACCTCCTCCAGGGGTGGAAAGCCTACCCTTTCACATATGAGTTGGGCTATTCTGTCTCCAATATTCACCCTGAAGTCTTCCTGAGCGAAACTGCCCCTCGATAATCAGGATCTATGACCCCCGCACCCACATCTATAAAATTTTTCACCGCCAGACCCGAGTGAGGAGCAATACGCCCATAACAGCCTGGTGGTATCTCTAACTGGATGCTCGTCTCGACCAAGGCTCTTCCTTGTCGAGGAATGACAATGTCCTCTGCGCTATACAAATCAAAGCCAGCGGCCTGTTCTGAGGCACGCTTTGGGACCTTGGCATTCGGGGTGGTGCGGTAAAATTTAAGGACAAATCTTGGCTTATTGTCATTTTCCTGCCTTTGGGGTATTTTCCTATGTTCCTGCTTCAGCGCAGTCCCAAACAAAGGACCAGGCACTGACCTTGCCTTAGCACCGGCTTTATGGGAGGAGGTTACCTGCTTTTTCCTATTCTTATCCCCTAGGGACACGCTCTCATCCTTCGGGCTGGGAAAACCTCCTACTAGCTTAGGTAGAGAGTCTCTCTCTGACTCTAAGGGTTCCGGTTGTGCCAGGGTGGATGTCAAACCTGCCTTGTGTTGTAAGCCCTCAGCCAGCCCTCGCCTAAATTGAGGCCATTCTCTCCCCAAGACTAAGGCGTATGGGAGCCTAGGGACAACTGCTACAGATATGTTCCGCTTTAATCCCAAACCTTTCACCCTTACAGTGTATACTGGGTAAGATGACGCTGCACCATGGACGCACCTTATCTTTATACTGCCCTCAGATGGTTCTGGGAGCTGGCTACCGTGGGATTGTATTTCTTTCCAGAGCCTCTGCGAGATCATGGATTGATCTGCCCCGGAATCCAGCAAGGCATCTACAGGGATACCCTCCATTTCGACAGCCAACAAGAATCCCTCCCCACTCTCCTTGGACTGGGCGGTTATTAGGGCTGTCCTTGCTTTACAATCTTTCTTCAGGTGCCCTTCCTCTCCACATGAAAAACATTTTCTTTGGGCATAACCAGGTTTTCCCATGTGCAGACACTGTCATTTCTCCCCACATTGACCTTCCCCCTCCTTTCTGAAACCCCTAAGTCTGCCTGGTTGGAAACACCAACCTTCACTTGGCTTACCAATCTGGCCTCTAGGAAGCATTCCGCCAGTGAGGTAGCCTCATTGGTGTTGTGGCAGTTCTGAAGGATCAGAAAGGACTGCAGGTCTTTTGGAACAGCCTCCATAAACTGTTCTAATACAATGCAGTCTAACAGGGAATCTATTGTTTTACTCTCGGGTGTTAGCCACTTACATGCCAACCCTTTAATCCGCTGGCATAGAGCTCACGGTGTTTCTCCTTGTTTTAACTTGCAACTCCTCAAGAGGCGGCGATAGACCATAGGGGTTAGGCCCATACGGTCTCTTATTGCCTTCTTGAGGTCCTCGTAACTGGAGGCTAGGGCAGCAGGCATGGCCCTGTAAGCCGCTAGCGCGTCCTCTGCAAGGGAGGCTGCCAAGCACACTGCCCACTGATCTTTCGGCCATCCACTTAGGAGAGCTACCCTCTCGAACGCTTCCAGGTAATCGTCAATATCATCTTCCTTGGTCAACTGACCAAAGGAAAATGTCCCATTACCCGGTAAACTCAGTCCTTTAAAGGCTCCCAAAGAACCTGACGCTGTCCTTATGGACTCCGTTGTTTGCTTCTGCGCTCCCAACCAAGCGCCCATCATCTCAAGGAGCGGCTTCTGTTGAGCTTGCAGGATGCAGCTGTATGTTCCTGGGTCCTGGCAGACATCTCCTGCTGCTTTTGGAACTGTTCCGCCATCCAGCTCAGAGGTTCGCCATGCTCCATCTCTAGTTGATGCTGAAACAACAGAAAAAGAGAGAGAAAACAACAACTGCGGCTCCAAATACAAGCCCTCTTTCTCTCGAACCCCTCTGAGCACTGCTGTAGCCCCCTGCACCAGTATCTGCTTTAACCCCTCCTATACACGGGTTACCTGATGCAGGTGAAGCCTCGAGTTTGTCAGCAAACAGGTCCTGGCTGGGAAATCAGCTCTGGTTCCGTCCTCCTGCTGCCATTCCGGTCTTTACTCCTCAGCAGGTACTCTCTGTCGTCAGAGGCTTCCACCAGACGTTTTTCTCCTTCTTTATGGTAATAAATATCCTTTCTTATGCGTGGGTAAAAGGCCAAACGAAGGATCCTTAAAACTCCGCCACCTGTTGCGCCCACTGCTGGCTAGGCGGTTGCCTATAGGCAGTGGACGTACCTCCTATTGTCCCTTGGTATTACGGGTTCCCAGAGCCAAGGCTTCTGGGGGGTTGTAGTTGTGAAAAAAATGAGTAGCCGAGGGTTGAAGGCAAATACAGGAAAAATTTATTCTTTTCTTCTTTGGTCCTTTCAAACATACAGCAACAAAAATAGGATACTTCTCCAAATAAAGAAAAAAGGAACTTTCACAGTAACACTGGTAGCAACTGCTTCACTCAACTTGTTATACCAGTAATATACCTTTTCCAGAGTTCAAGAATACAGCTTAAGGGTTCCTTGCTCAGTTCAGCCCAAATAACTGTTCTTCCAAACTGAGCACTATGCAAAGCACAACACACTTTACTTCTGGCTGTTTATACGTTTAGGTAGTGACTTCTTAAGCATTCAAATCAGCGCTTATGAACCTTCTCTGCCAGCTTTAAAATGTTAGCAACTTCATTCCAAACATTTCTAGCAGAACAGGCAAGTACCAAGCTTCTGGGTTTTCTCAGTTTTAAACCTTACAGCTTCTTCACCTTTGCTTAACACACAAAGAACAGTCCATTTGAGAGTCGGCAGAACTATTATCAGAATCATAGTTATCTACCTGCATGCTCTCATACTCGGGGTCAGTTAGCATCTGGCTGGAATCAGCTTCTGGGATTTCAGGTTTTATTTCTTCTAATAACTTTAAAACCTTCTCCCAATGAGACCTCTTTCTATGCTGAGGAATGCTGGCAGGGCTGAGGGGATTCTTATCCTTCAATAAACTATGCAAGGTTTCAAATGGGCTCACCTTACTTCTAGTAACAGAGCTCTTTACAGACCTTCCTCGAGGTGAAACTCTTCCCCCAGGTTCTGGCAGGACCACGCCCGTGCTCTGCTCAAAGACAGCACTTTCCTCAGGATAAACTCTCCTGTCCTCAGGGCCTGCTGTAATGCTCCTACAACATGTGCTTCCTTCAGAGCTGTAGTTTCCTGTGTGCTGGCTGCAACAAGAACCTTTCCTGAGGCTGTTTCTAGAACACCTCTCTCTCTCAGCTTTCTTGCAAGAACCGTTCCCTTCTCTTCCTGGTTCCTCAGTTGTCCCCTCTCTCTCTGGTTCCTCGGTTATTCCTTCTCTTCCTGGTTCCACGGTTGCTCTCCCTCTTCCTGTTTCCTCCGGCTTAAATGACTGGTGCTGCCCTATGGCTTCAAACTCCACCCCCGGGGTTTCCCCATTACCTACCCTGGTTGCCTTGGAGCTAGGGCGTGGCTTGCACTCAGCAACTGTATGTGTGTGTTTTTTTTCCTTGGCTGGAGTTTCAAAGTCAAAACTCCCTGAACTATTCTTCTGCTTAGGGGTAAATGTCTGTTTTCTATCCATTTCCCTGGGCTCCACTACAGTCTCGCCACCACACTCTGTTACACAGGTATGTACAATGTCTTGACTTTCGAATACGCCCTAGAACAAGCCGACACTCCAGAACTTTTAGCATATCGCTTCCCCCCTGAAATTTTTTTTTTTTTCTACAATTCTATTTACAGAATGCCAACACCTCGTAAGAAGACAGCAGTGCCTAGATGTGCTGGTACAAAATCAGTTGATCTGTTGCCAGCTGCGGCTACCGCTTCGATGCAGAAATGAGAGAATCACGTCCGCAGTGCATGACAGCAGCACAAGCACTTGCCAAGCTGCAAGATATTTTGGAAATTGACAGTGGCTTTGATTCGACTGAATCAGATTCAAACGTTGACTTACATGTTACAGGTTGTGCAGATGTAGAGGATTTGACTGGTTCAGACTACAGCAGAAACACTGATGAAAGTGATTTATGTATATAGTTAACCCAGTTATCCAAGTTTGTATTCCTGTTCAATGTAAAACCTGACAGTTTGTCGTTATGGTCGTTTTGTTATGATGTAAACCGCGCTGATTCTAAATAGCGCGGTATATAAGAAACTGTAATAAATAAATAAATAAAATAAATAATAAATGATAATGCTCATTATCCAATAATCTCTGAAAACGAGAGCAGGACAACAGGGTCGTGGTAGCAAAAGATGGGACTAAATGGAAGATCATGTCACAAGGTGGAAGCAGTGGCAGATTGCAGGCCCAAAATGTATTCACTGCTAAAAGTGGGGTTTACTGCATATTGTCATAATGTTGAAACACCAGTGGATGCATTTAGATTGATTGTTGACCCCGGTTTTGTGAGTCACATCAGGAGCTGCACTGTGGAGTATGCCCGTTTATCAGACCCATCATGGGATGTAGCCGAAGATGAAATAGAAGCGTTTCTGGGACTGGCATATCTAAGAGGTTTCATGCATGCCAAAAACTTTCCAATTGATTTGATGTGGTCTGAAACTTATGGCTGTGCAGCATTTAGGCAAACGATGTCATGAAACAGATACGAAGAAGTAAAGAAATTCATGCGATTTGATGTCAGAGCTTCATGGCAGGAAAGAGTGAAGTGTGACAAATTCGACCTAATGACATGGGTGTTATCCAGATTTGTTGATAACTCAAAATTGTTACATACCAGAAGAATCACTTACTTTAGATGAACAACTATTCCCAACGAAAAGCAGATGCAAATTCACGCAGTACATGCCAAATAAGGCAGATAAATTTGGAATAAAATTCTGGATCTTGGCAGAATTGCAGTCCAAATACTGTTTGAATGTGAAACCGTATACTGGGAAAGATGATGAAAGAGTTGGCAGTTTAGGAACGCATGTGGTCATGACTCTAATGCAGCCATATTATCAGCGAGGATACGTTACGGTCAATAATTTTTTTACGAGCTGTGACCTCGCCGAGAAACTATTGGATAAGCGCACTTCATTGGTCGGGACCATTCGTCTGAATCACAGAGAACTACCATCACTTACAAAACTTGAAGCGTACCAATCCAAGTTCTACACCAGTGGATCAATGACCGTAGTACAGTACCAGCCGAAACAGAAGAAGACTGTTGCCGTTTTGTCGACTTTGCACAAAGGTGCGATATGTGAAACCAGCGGCAAGCTGAAGCCTGAAAGTGTTTTGTACTACAAGAATAAATGTGGTGTTGACATGCTGGACTCAATGTGCCGTCAAATGTCCACCAAATCTGCATGTCATAGATGGACACTAGCCGTTTTATTTATTTAGACAGATTTGTATACCACCTTATCCTTCAATCAAAGTGGTCACATCACAGTTGGAGAGTTACACTTAACATGAGGGTACTTAACATTTAGACAGCACAATTGGGGTTACATTTAACATTGTATAATGAACTCGTATGTCTAGTTGGTGTGTGTGGGTATCGAGTTGGCGGGGGTAGTTGTGTTACTGTTCAGGTTGAGACCGCTGTCTGTCTGCTCATAGGGTTTCTGTAAAGAGCAGGGTTTTCAGTATTCTCGACTTGGCGGCCATCAATGCCTGGATTATCTTCTGCAAGCAAACCGGTGTCACCATGCCAAGGAGACAGTTTCAACACACACTGTCGGAGAAGCTGCGACAAACTTGTGCTGCTCGACGTTCGTACTCCGAGTCAATGCCAGCCACTGTTGCGACAAACAAACTGGAAAAGCGAGTAACGTGTGCAGTCAAGGCCAACTGCAAATGAAATCGCACTGTCACGTTGTGCGCTAAATGCAAGCGTCCAGTTTGTGGACAGTGTCTCTCGACAATCTGCACCAGTTGCTCATAGACTCTAAATGTACAATAGCAAACCGTACATGCTTATCCTTTTCATTCGTTAACTGACATGGACTTTGCAGTTACTTTTGAATTTGCAGTTACTTTTAAATTTAGTTAACACTGTTCTTATGTTAGTCGTCGTAAGAAAACTGATGAAAACCACTCAATTTTCTTGGTTGCGTCAATTGACGTACTTTGGAGCTTCTAGATATAAATTCATTTTCCCACTAGGTGGCGCATCTGTCATTAATTTTCGATGCACATATTTGAACATCTTGACCTCGCTAACAAAGTCATGGAACATAACTGATATGGTTCTAGCAGTGGCGCTGGTATACAACTTCGAAGATGCATTTGTGTCAGTTGACGTATTTGGGGCTTCTAGTGTTAAGTGCTAGATGATTTATACATCTTGTGTCAAGAGAAGGTGGGTGTCTAGGTGGGGCTGAAGAGCACAACCCGTATATCCTGTATCCTGTCTTATCTGGATCCAACTCTGAATGAAACTTTTCTTTTGTTGTACACTGTCTTGCTGTTATAGTATAAAAGGCAGTTAAATAAAATTACCTCAAAAAACACATTTGAAAAAGGGCTTTCTAGGAGGATTCTGGGATGTCAAGGTCACCATGTCCAAACTTCCTGGAGAGAGATGGTGGCAGTGAAGGGAGGCACGTGCAATTGCCTTCTGAAATCATGCCATCTCCGTCCCAAAGGACGCATGTCCCTGCAACTGGATCTGGAAATGGGTTTGTGCATATAGTAAGGCCATGCAAATTAATGTTTACAGTCAGTTTTAGAAATGTGGGCATCCTTGAAATGCACAGCCGCAGAAACAGGTACATAGATGTGCCACTTAAGGTATTTCAGAACAGGGGCATCTATGCCATGATACATATATGTCCCTGCCAGCCATTTCAGCTCTGTAGACATGTGGTTTTGCTGATCTGAATGCAGGAGCAGTTCTATCATTAGGCAGGGTGAGGTGGTCGCCTTAGGTGGAAAATTCTTGGAGGCAGCAAGAAATATCCCCCAAAACATTCCAGCTGCAGCTGCCTTACTCCTGCCTAAATGCCATCCACCCAGGCCTTCCCCTCCTTCTCTGGCTACCGCCGTTGCTGTTGCCGCTGTCACTTCCTGAGATCAGCAGCAGCGGTGGCACTGGCAATGAAATAAGTAAATGCAGTGCTCAGCATATTTTGTTCCCCGCCCATGCTGTCATCTGTGCCACTGCCACTTCTCCTAAACTCGGCGGCAGCGTCAATAAAATCCACAATAAACAAGGGACATTTCAGACATGCACACTTCAAAGGCCTTGCCGAAGTTCAGGAAAAAACTTAAAACACATTTATTCTCAACATACTACGGATCCTTGTCGAACTCACCTATTCAACAAGAAAAAGGATAGTTCCACCAAGCTGACATAGTCTATCTCCGACCTGGAATAAGAGATAAAACCCCAAACCGATGATTTTGAATACATACATACCTTGTAAAAATGCAATGTGTGCCTTCGAATCAGTCCTGACTCCTGGCGACCCAGAAGCTCCTGGATTTTCTTGGCAGCGTCACCGGAAGTAGATTGCCAGGCCTTTCTTCCGAGGCAATGGAGGGCTAAGTGACTTGCCCAAGGCCACAAGGAGTGCTAGTGGGAATTGAACCCTGGTTGCTTGGTTACCAACCCAGTGTTCTAACCACTAGGCTACTCCTCCACTCTGGATTCTTGTATATAGTTTACAACTGTTACTTGTAAGATTGAATTTCTTTGTAGTTCACATTGTTATCTGTAAAAACAACTTTGTCTTGTTTACTGTTGTTCCATGTAAACCGCAGCTGATCAATGGAAGGTGCGGTATATAAAAACTCACAAATTAAATTAAATTAAATTAATGAGGCGGGACCAGCAGGGCCTTTGAAGTGTGCATGTCTCAATGGTCCCACGTTTATTGTAGATCTTATTGCCATTGCTGCTGATTTTAGGAGAAGCAGCAGCACAGATGACAGCGCGGGTCAGGAAAACAAAAGATGCTGAGCCACCAGAGATTGTTTTTGGGGAGGGGGAAAGATACCAAACGGCGGTGAGGGGGATACTAAAGATATTAGATGCTGAATGCAGTGGTGGGGGGGGGGAAGAAGGGAGATAAAAGATGCTTGACATGGTGGGGAGGTCAATGAGACAAAGGGGTAGTGAACAAAAGGGAGATGGAGAGGACATGCTGGACATGGAGGGTATAGAGAGGAAGGGGAAATACTGGACATGGAGGGGGAGGGGAGATGCTGGACAGAGTGAGAAGGGACTATACTGGAGAGAGAGGAGATGCTTCATATAGGGGGGATGTTGTATACAAGGAGGTAGGGATAGGGAAAGAGAGAAGAGAGAAACACCATGAGAGTAAAGGGGGAGATACGGGAGAAGTTTGGGAGGAGTGATGCTGGACTTAGGAGGGAAATGGGAAGAGAGAGAAAATGTTTGATATGGAGAGATAAGGAGTGAAAGATGGGAGATGCTGGACATGGGGGGAGGATAGGGAGAAAGAGAGGGAAGATGCTGAACATGGGTTGGGGGGATAGAGAAAGAGAAGAGCAATGCTGGACATGGGGGGTGGGGGATAAGAAAATGGGGAGGAGGCACTGGATGGGGAAGAAAGAGGCGGCAGATACTGGATGAGATCAACCTCAATAGAGGAGAGAAGGGGATCTATGCTGAACATGGGGAAGGGGCAGAGAGAAGGAGGCTAGTTAGTTAAAGACTGGGAAAGGAAAGAGTTGGGGAAATGGAAGGGCTCTGTTAAGAGTTGAAAAGTGGTTGCCAGATGCAGTAAAAAGAGAGAAATTGAGGACTAGAAGATAAGGTGTGAAATCTGAGTTGATAGAAAGAAGAATAAATGGAAGAACTCTGAAAGGAAGATATCAATGCTATCTATACATGGAAGGAAGTGAAGAAGATAGGCTGGGAGAGAAGTGGACTGGAGATCATAGAAAGTGAATTGAAGATAGAAGAAAGCCCAAACCAGAGACTAAGATCAACATGATTCAAGATTAAAATTGCTAGACAACAAAAAGGTAGAAAAAGGAACTTTATTTTCAGTTTAGTGATTGGAATATGTTAGCCTTTATAATTTAGGCCAGAAAACAAAAGTCACCAAAAAACTAAGTTGCCCCTGCAAAAACTATTTTTCATTTGTCGGACTAAACCGATAGAAGGGAGCACAAAGACTCAACCTCACAAAGCGGTTGTGTCCATTTTAATTATTATAGGTTCTCAAAAATATTAAAATATTAGAAAGCACTTATCTTTATAGCAGCAGTGCTGAAAAGTGTAGAATGTAATCAGGAAAATCACGAC
Organism: Ichthyophis bannanicus; assembly: GCA_033557465.1. NCBI lineage: Eukaryota > Metazoa > Chordata > Amphibia > Gymnophiona > Ichthyophiidae > Ichthyophis > Ichthyophis bannanicus. The sequence goes on from CM066034.1 coordinate 465,005,690, forward strand.
GTGCATGTTTCGGGTCAAATCGTCACCCTGTCTCAAGTGCTGTAATTCCTGCCATTTAATGAAATTAAACTGCCGTGAAACGCCACAATATAAAATGTTGGATTTTCAAGGATCAACTGTGTAAATAATTGGCTAATTCTCAAAACCACTCAAAACAGAACCACTAATGAGAAAAGGGTAACTCCATTGTCACCTTGGAAGCCCTTTGTTCATTGGATAAAGTCAGACCAAACTGAACCAATCGATCTCCCAATTTAAACCGTGGGGGTGTATGGAATTCAATATGTAAATCCCAATGTTGTTCTAAAAATTGTAAGCGAGATATTCTATCACCCCCAAGGGAATCCCGAGGGACATGATCGATGACTCTCCATTTTAAATCACTGAATTGATGCTTATAAATCAAGCAATGGTCCATTACGTTTGCGAGTTTCTTCAGCACTACATGTTCTCCTAATCTGGTCTTAATTGAACGAATAGTGCGACCAACATAAACATAAAGTACACGGACACTGTATGAAATAGACCACATAAGTGGACATACAAGAAGTAGACCACCTACAATGAAAAGATCGCCATTCTCAGTGTGGCAATTGCCAGTTTTGCTCCTTGACCTTATTGGGCCTTTTTTGGACTGACTCCATCTCTGGGCGATCTTTTCTCACCCTTAATTCTTTAAAGGTGCATATTGTGGCCTTGACATGCTTTTGGGGGCCTCTCCATGGATGGTCTCTTGCTTCTCATGTAGACATTTCCCATTTTCTGTGGGGCATTCACTCCCTAAGGGCCCCCATTCATCCATTTGTGCCTTCTAGGGATCTATCCTTAGTGCTTTGCGCGCTCACCCATGCCCCGTTGAGCCTCTCCGTAGGACATCTCTCAAAGATTTGACTCTCAAAACTGTTTTTCTTATAGCAGTCACTTCAGCATGGTGCCTTTCAGAGCTGCAGGCACTTTCTTGCCGGGATCCTTTTGAACAGTGCCTTCTTTTCTGCCTAAGGTCCTTTCGGATTTTCATGTCAACCAATTGGTTGTGCTTCCTTCCTTTTTTAAGGAGCAAGTCCTTGGGTGACAACTGAGTCCTTTACCTGTTGGTAGGGTGTTACACCGTTATTTCAAACTCACTAATATGTTTAGTCTCTCCGATCACCTTTTTGTCCTGGTTTCTGGTCCATGAAAAGGAGTGGCCACTTCTAAAGCGACTATTGCACACTGGATCAAGCAGACCATTGAGTCAGCTTATATTTTATTGAACAAATCTGTGCCCGTAGGTCTTCGGGCACATTCTACATGGGCCCAAGCTACCTTCTGGGCAGAATGCTCACGGGTAGCTCCACTAGATATTTGCAGGGCAGCCACCTGGTCCTTTTTCTCTACTTTTGCACATCACTATCGCTTGGATGCCCAAGTTCGAGAAGCCTCTATCTTGGCTGTAGCTGTTTCTTCCCTCCCTGGAGTGGTTTAGCTTTGGTACTCCCCACTAGTCTGGACTGGTCTAGCAGGATATATTTGGAAGGAGAAATTTTACTTACCAATAATTTCCTTTCCTGGAATTCTGCTAGATCAGTCCAGGACCCACCCCTCTAAACTGTTTAAGTCTGTTGTCTAAGAACATAAGAACATAAGATATGCCATACTGGGTCAGACCAAGGTCCATCAAGCCCAGTATTCTGTTTCCAACAGTGGCCAATCTAGGTCATATGTACCTAGCAGTTTCCCCAAGGGACACAGGTTCCACAATGCTTGTATTGGTTCAAGCATTGATATCCTGGGTCCCTTCTTAATAATGGTTTATGGACCTTTCCTCCAGGAACTTGTCCAAACCTTTTTTAAACCCAGCTACACTAACAGCCTTTACTACATCCTCCGGTAACAAATTCCAGAGTTTGATTACACGTTGAGTGAAAAAATATTTTCTTTTATTAGTCTTAAATAGTTTACCCTGTAGCTTCATTGCATGTCCCCTAGTCTTCGATCTACGTTTACCCGTTCCACTCCGTTCATTAATTTATAGACTTCTATCATATCTCCCCTCAGCCGTCTCTTTTCCAGGTTAAAGAGCCCTAACCTTTTTAGCCTTTCTTCATAGGAGTATCCTTCCATCCCCTTTACCATTTTGGTGGCTCTTCTCTGAACCTTTTCTAAAATCGCTATATCCTTTTTAAGATACGGCGACCAGAATTGCACACAATATTCAAGGTGCGGTCTCACCATGGAACGATATAGAGGCATTATAATATCTTTTTTTTTATTTTCCATTCCTTTCCTTATCATACCTAGCATTCTATTTGCTCTCTTGGCCGCTGCTGCACACTGGGCCGAGGGTTTTAACATGGTATCCACAATGACGCCTAAATCTTTTTCCTGGGTGGGGTGGTTCCTAATGTGGAACCTTGCATCGTGTAACCATAGTTTGGGTTGTTCTTCCCTAGGTGCATAACCTTGCACTTGTCCACATTATATTTCATCTGTCATTTTGATGCCCAGTCTTCCAATTTATCAAGATCCTCTTGCAATTTTCCACAATCCTCTTGGGTTTTAACAACTTTAAATAGTTTTGTGTCATCTGCAAATTTGATAACCTCACTCGTTATTCCACTTTCCAGGTCATTTATGAATAGGTCAAAAAGCAGCGGACCCAGCACAGATCCCTGGGGTACACCACTATTCACCTTTCTCCATTGGGAAAATTGGCCATTTAGTCTACCCTCTGCTTTCTATCTTTTAACCAGTTCCTGATCCACAATAGTACACTGCCTCCTATCCCATGACTCTTTAGTTTTGCCAAAAGTCTCTGATGAGGGACCTTGTCAAAGGCTTTCTGAAAGTCCAGATACACAATATCAACCGACTCACCTTTGTCCACCTGATTATTCACTCCTTCAAAAAAACAACAGATTAGTAAGACAAGATCTTCCTTGTCTAAAGCCATGTTGGCTGTCTCCCATTAGGTCATGACTATCTACATGCTGAGTAATTTTATTCTTTATGATGGTTTCTACCATTTTTCCCGGGCTCACCAATCTTCAGGTATTAGAGATTATTTTAATGATAGTTCACAGATTACTAATAGCAGGTCTGCAATCTCGTATTTTAGTTCTTTCAACACCCTTGGATGTATACCATCCGGCCCAGGTGATTTGCTACTCTTCAGCTTATCTAATAGTTGTAATACATCTTCCCGATGTATCAATATTTCTTTCAATTCTTCTGCACCTTTAAATACCACTTCAGTCATGGGTAACATCCCTACATCTTCCTCAGTAAAGACTGAAGCAAAGAATTCATTCAGTCTCTCCGCTATCGCCTTGTCGCCTCTTAGTGCTCCTTTAACCCCTTTATCATCTAATGGACCAACTGACTCTCTCACAGGTTTTTTGCTATGAATGTACTTGAAAAGGTCTTTACTTTGCGTTTTTGCTTCCGCAGCAAGTTTCTTCTCAAATTCTCCCTTTGCCTGCCTTATCAATGCCTTGCATTTGACTTGCCAGTGCTTGTGCTGTTTCCAGGTTTCGTCGTTTGGCTCTTTTTTCCATTTCCTGAAAGATGCTTTTTTGGCAACAACAGCCTCTCTGACCTCACCTTTAAACCATGCTGGCAGATTTTTGGACTTCCTTCCACTTTTCTTAAAGCATGGAATACAGCTGGTCTGGGCTTCCAAGATAGTATTTTTCAACAACAGCCAAGCCTGATGTACGCCTTTAACGTTTGCAACTGCTCCTTTTAGTTTTTTCTTAACTGTTTTCCTCATTTTATCATAGTCTCCCTTTCGAAAGTTAAAAGGTAGTACTGTGGATTTCCTTACTATCCCTCCTCCACTAATTAAATCAAAGGCAATCATGCTATGATCACTATTGCCAAGTGGCCCCAACAACCTTATCTCTTGCACTAGATCTGGTGTTCCACTAAGGATTAGGTTTAATATGGCTTCCCCTCTGGTTGGTTCATGAACCAGCTGCTCCAAGAAGCAGTCATTTATTTCATCTAGGAACTTTATCTCCCTAGCATGTCCTGACGTGACACTGACCCAGTCGATACCGGGGTAGTTGAAATCACCCATTATTATTACTGCGCTGTAACGTTTGTTAGCTTCCTTGATTTCTTTGAGCATTTCATCATCCATTTGGTCATTCTGGCCAGGCGCTCGATAGTACACCCCCATTGCCATTGCCTTCCCCCTTTTACATGGAATTTCAATCCATATAGATTCTACAGCAGATTTTGTTTCCTGCAAAACTTTAATCCTTTCTGACTCAATGCCCTCTCTAACATAGAGAGCAACCCCTCCACCAATTTGATCAGCTCTATCATTACGATATAGTTTGTACCCAGGTATCACAGTGTCCCACTGGTTGTCCTCCTTCCACCATGTCTCTGATATTCCAATCATATTTAACCTCTCATTTAGTGCTATATATTCTAACTCTCCCATCTTATTTTTTAGACTTCTAGCATTTGCATACAAGCATTTTAGAGAATGTATTTTATTCATATTAATTTGGCTATTGTTAGACATGGGTAATTTGGGATCTTTAAGCTCTGTCTGCTCCATACTTGAGGGCATTTGGGCTACTTTACTCTTTTGTGGAACCTTTCTGCTTTTGGTAGTATCCTTCAAAGATACATTCTTCCAAACCATCCGCTCTTGGGTGACTGTTGGCTTTCCCCTAATATCTAGTTTAAAAGCTGCTCTATCTCCTTTTTAATGGTTAATGCCAGCAGCCTGGTTCCATCCCGGTTAAGGTGAATCCCATCCCTTCGGAAGAGCCCCTCCTTTCCCCAGAATGTTCCCCAGTTCCTAACAAATCCAAAACCCTCATCTCTGCACCATTGTCTCATCCACGCATTGAGACTCCGGAGCTCTGCCTGCCTTTTGGGTCCTGCGCGTGGAACAGGAAGCATTTCGGAGAATGCTACCCTGGAAGTTCTGGATTTCAACTTCCTACCTAAAAGCCTAAATTTAGCCTCCAGAACCTCCCTACCACATTTTCCTATGTCATTGGTACCGACCTGTACCAAGACAGCAGACTCCTCCCCAGCACTATCTAAGACCTTATCTAGGTGGCGCGTGAGGTCCGCTACCTTCACACCAGGCAGGCATGTTACCAGGCGATCCTCACGTCCACCAGCCACCCAGCTATCTACATGCCTAATGATCGAATCACCAACTATAACAGCTGTCCTAACCCTTCTCTCATGGGCACATGGCCCTGGAGAAACTTCCTCGGTGTGAGAGGGTTTTACATCACCTGGAGGACAGCTTTACGTATCTGTGGCATTGCTGTACCTCGCCATGTACTTACTTCCTTAGCCTGCGGGCCCGGTTTCACATTGTTCAGTTTAGCTTGTTATAAGAGTTATTCATTTATGAACTCATTTTTGGTCTGGTTTTGTGCTTCCTTGACTGTTTGAATTCCTGCTGCTTGTTATGGTTATATTGAAGCTCCCCTTGGGAGATGGGCTTTTATACCAAGGGTGATGTCACAAAGCTTCAGGAATTTTTCTCTGTCTCACCATCTGCTGGCAGGGGGACACAACCCACTAGTCTGGACTAGTCTAGCAGGATTCCAGGATAGGAAATTATCAGTAAATAAAATTTCTCCTTTTGCACCATGTCCTCATCCATGTCTTGAGACTGTGAGACTTAGTTTTCATTTGGGGATCCTTGGAACACTTCTCAGAATGCTATCTTGAAAGTTCTAAATTTCAATATCATACTTAGAAGCCTGTATTTAGCCTGCAGAAGCTCTTCCCTGCTCCTTCTGGTACTCAGATATACCATGATAACCAGTTTTACTCCAACATGCTCTAAAAGTCAATTTAGGTGACATGTGAGATCCACCCTTTTCACAACCAGCAGGCAAGTTACCAAGCAATATATAATTGTAAGGAACATCTGATATTTACTAGTAAGTATGCTATGATTAAGGGTTTTAAATTGGATAAGTAAATAGTATAAATAAAAAGGAGTTGTTGTATAAATGCACAGGAGGAGGAGAGCAGGGCCGGCCTGTCTATTGAGCAAGAATGTTGTTTGCACAGGGCCCCGCGCAAACAACATTCTGCATCGCCCAGATAAAATTAAAAAAAAAAACAACTGGCTGCTGCTGCTGCCGCCGTGGCAGCGGCAGAATCAATTGTCCCACGGCCCTCCCCCCTGCCTGGCAGAGCTCTCCCTGAGTTAGCCCCCTCAGCGCTGGCTTTCAGAGCCGCAAAGGGAGAGTTTCTCTCTTGCGGCTCTGCTAAGCCCACCGGCGCTGATGGGAAGGGGGGCCTGAACTGCAAATACCTGATGGGGAGCGGGCTTGGAATGGAAATGGGCTGAGTGGAAGGGAGGCTTGAACTTCAAATAGCTGACGGGGAGAGGGGCTTGGAATGGAAATGGTCTGTGAGGGGAGGGAGCTAATACTGGAAATGGGCTGAGTGGTGGGGGAGAGCTAGGACAGGAAATGGACTGATAGAAGGGCTAGGATAGGACTAGAAATGGGCTGTTGGAGGGTGCTAAGATTGGAAATGGGCTATGGTTGGGGCTTGGATTGAAATGGACTCATGGAGGGGCTAGAACTGGAAGTAGGCTCATGGGGGGGCTTGGATTGGAAATTGGCTGAGTGGAGGGAAGCTAGGATTTGACATGGGCTGATGGTGGGGCTAGGAAAGGACTAGAAATGGGCTGATGGGGGCAGGGATTGGAAATGAGCTGATGGAGGGACTCGGATAGGACTGGAAATGGATGGGAAAGCTAGGACTGGATATGGGCTGATGGTGGGGCTAGGATAGGATTGGAAATGGGCTGATGGAGGGGCTAGGACTGGAAATGGACTGATTTATTTTTATTTATTTATTTAACAGTATTTCTAAACCGCCTTATCTTAATAATCAAGGTGGTATCACAGCAAGCAATCAGGTAAAGTGTGTGTGTTGTACATGCAGTGAGGATAAAACTTAGTTGTGTGAGGGATGTGTTGGGTGCTTGATTTGTTTGAGCTATATACAGGGTGGGCTATTTACAGTGGTGCTAGAGTCATATTTTATATATATTCAGTTGTTTGGGAGGATTGGAGTGCTGTTATCCATTCTCTTAGGTTATGTGATGTGACCATAGTGCTCTATGAACAGCATGGTTTTCAGTTGTTTTCTGAAGTCTTTGAGGTCTGGAGTTGCCCTTAGATCGTCCGGTAGATTGTTCCATATTGTTGGAGCAGCCATGGAGAGAGCTCTGTCTGTTGTGTCCTTGCGTGTGTGCTTGTACTCATTTGGGGTGCTGACTCGGTTGCGTGTTTGACTTCTTCTGGGACGTGCGCTGGTTTCCGGTTGTATGATCAGGTGGAGGCTGTTGGCTGATGTGTGTTCTTTTATCTTAAATAGGTTTATGATAGTCTTGTATCTGATGCGAGCAATGATTGGGAGCCAGTGTAAGTCCTTTAGTGTAGGTGTGATGTGCTCCTGCCTTGCGGCTCCGGATATGATTCGAGCTGCAGTGTTTTGTGCCAGCTGTAGTGGTTTGAGAGCTTGTTTTGGTAGTCCGAGGTATATCGGATTGCAGAAGTCCAGTATTGGGGTTATCAGTGCTTGACAGACTGTACGGAAGTGTTCTGGAGCGAGGAGTGGTTTCAGTCTCCTGATGATTCGCATCCTGTAATATGCTTTTTGATGTGAGGACTAGAAGGGAGCAGATGTTGGGTGGGGCTGGAACTAGAAGGGAGCTGATGTTGGGGGAGGATTACAATGGGATGGAGCTGGGAGAGTGAAATGGAGAGGGGAAAAATATTTTGTGTGGGAGGGAAGAAAAATCTACAATTGGCCTGGTATTGGGAGAGTAAGTGGGGATTGAGGATGGAGGGGTAAAATTTGAGTGGATGAAATAGGAATGAGGAAAGAGCAAAAGGAGAAAGATTAGTATGTTAAAGCAGATATAGAGAGAGAATGGAAAAACTAGAAGAGAGAAGAAAGGACAAATGGACAGCAGCCGATGGAGAGTTAGCAGAAAACACGAAGAAACCAGAAGAAAGTGGCTGGAGCAATTCCAACTGAAAAAATAATGCACAAAAGGTAATAAAATATCTCTTTATTTTGAATTTATTAACTGGAATATGTCAGCTCTGGGAAATGTGCATTGCTAATGTCTTTGCATTTTTGTTTATTATAAGAGGAAATTAATTTATAGTTTTATTTCTACAATGTTGTTATACATTCCAAATTTGGCTTTTGGGGTTCCCAGTTTAATTATTGTCTTTCTGTTTCTAAATTGTGATTCCTTGTTTGGTGATGGTCTATGTTCTGCATGTGTAACTGAGCTGAGGTATTCTGCTAATGTAATTCCTATTTGACATTGCCACTTGTTCTCTTTCCCCAGTAGGTCATGTATTGTTATTCTCTGAAATGTATTGGTTTAATATTTGCAGTGTTGCCTTTTGATAGGTAGAGTATGGTGCTTTGTGAGTCCTGGTAGTGCTTAGGATACGGCAGGTTTGCTATGGGTTCTAAATGGGCAGTGTTTGTAGTAGTTCCTAATGTGCCTGGCGGTTGGCACTGGATTATAGTAATGTAGAACTCTTTTAGTCTTTCTTTATCCATACACTCATTAAGAGGCATGTTTACTAAAAGTTAGTGTATGGTAACATTATACACATATTTACGCAAGTGAGGCCCCTTATGTAAATGAGGCCCCGCACCCCCCTTGGGCCTCCCCTGGAGGAGAGCCTCTTTCAATTGAAAGGAACTCTGGAATGAAAAGTTAAAGGATGAAGGTGAAAGAGGATAGACTCGGGAATAATCTAAGGAAAAGGGTGGTTGATATGTGGAACAACCTCCCTGTGGAGGTGGTGGAGACGAGAACTATATCTTAATTCAAAAAAGCGTGGGACAAGTATAGAGGATCTCCGAGGAAGAGAAAGGGATTGGAGAACTATATCTTAATTCAAAAAGCATGGGACAAGTATAGAGGATCTCCGAGGAAGAGAAAGGGATTGGAGAACTTAGTAGTTCTTATGGGAAGACTGGATAGGCCTTATGGTCTTTATCTGCAATCATTTTTTTATTTTTCTATGTTTATATATGTACTTTTAGGATATAATGGAATTTTGGTATAAGCAAACATTTCTTTGTGGGGATCATTTTGTCTTACTTTGATGTATTTATTTTTACTATATAACTGTGTGAGCTATTTTGATCTTTATGACGATTGCATATACATATTTTAAAATAAACTAAATTACCCTGCTGTCTAAATGAAAGACCAGTGAGGAAGGCAGTCAGCCCACCCTACAACCAAGGAGTTAAGGAGATATCAAAGGAAAGACCATCAGTCTTCACCAGGTAAGATGTGGGGTTAATCTGTAAAAGTTATGCCTCTGAGGAATTTAAAAAAAACCATCACTGTTGAAGTAGAAGAATTGGTAAAAATTATAAATAGGTCAAAGAGAGAGAATTCCCCAGGTCTGGATGAAATGCATCCTAGAATGCTGAAGAACCGAAAGTAGAAATTGCACACATACTTTCACTGATATGCAATCTCTCACTGACAGCTGCTGTACCAGAGGACTGGAAGGTGGCCAATATGACTCCAGTTTTTAAGAAGGACTTCAGAGAAGAACCAGGTAATTACAGACCTATAGGCCAAACATTAACACTGGGCAAATTGGTGGAGACAATTATCAAGAATAATATCATTAAGGAGCAAATAAACCAACTGTCTGCATTTGTGCAAATACCATGGGTATTCTTTACCAGTGTTCCTGCTAAGTTGTGCTGAGTCCTCCTCTGGCATTCCTGATGGTGGGGGAGGTGCAAAGCGATCACGCTTAGGGTCATGTGCCATAGGCAGGTTCAAAGGGCCTGTAGATGCTGTGCGATCCTAAGCGCGATCGCTTTGCACCTCCCCCCACTGGCAGGAATGCCGGCAGAGGACTCTGCGCAGCTTATTGGGAACATTGATCTTTTATCCACAGGATCTGCTGCAATAATCAAAGGAAAAAATGCATATGTGCTTTCACCTTGATAACTGCACCATATAAAAGTATTTGCACAAATTTGTCCCTGCTTTTTCTGTAGGCACATTGCCAAGGCAAAGCAAGCATGCAGTTTTCTCCCCTACTCTAATTCCACCCTGGAAATGTCCCTAATATATTCAAATATTAGCATGCTCTTTATCTGTTAACTATTACTAAAGTCAAAATGGAGCCACCTGAAAAGGTGGCCGCAGGGGGGGAGGGCAGGACAGTTCCAAAGGGGTGACTCAAAGGAAGAGAATAGAATATTATGCTGCATTTCATTAGAGAAAGTAGGTAGTTAAAAGGTTTTCAGGAGTTTGGGTTCAGTGTTTTCTTGGTTTTGAGCTTATTATGTTCCTTTCTATTTTTTGGTCAATGCAGTCTACATCTGTTTTAAATGCTAGTCATGGTGTTTAAATATTTCACATATATTCAATACCATTATTCGTAGCAGTGGCGATGCCAAATATATAGTGGCAATAGTAAAGTTGCTCTCCATATTGCTGAGCTGTTTAAGTTAGGGCAGCTTTTTTGCCACTATCCATATACTTGGGCAAAATGCCCTGTCCTGGCACTGTACAATTTTCAGTGGCACTATTCATGCAATGCTGCTGAAGATGGACAAGGGGTTTACACATTTAGGGGATGCCGCTAAACTTATAGATTCCTTTGAATACCCAGCCCTTTATTTTTATGCATTACAAAATCTTGCCTGGCAGGGGTTATAAGGCCCAAGCCCTTTGTAAGCAAAGGTGTTTAGGGGAGGGTAGAATAACATGGGAGTAGAGGAGTAGCCTAATGGTTAGAGCAACTGCCTAGTACCCAGAAGATCAAGGGCTTGATTCCCACTGGCACGCCTTGTGACCTTGGGCAAGTCACTTTACCCTCCATTGTCTCAGAAGAAAAGGCCTGGCAGTCTACTTCCAGTGACACATTGCCAAGAAAACACAGCAGCTGGGTATCCAGGAGTCAGCATTGACTTGACAGCACTTAAAAAAATAAAAAAGAGTTGTTGTTGTTAAGTGCCATCGAGTTGGAGTCGACTCATGGCGACCCTCTGGATAGCTATCCTAAATTGTGTTCGGTCTTCAGTCAGGTGGCTCATTGTTGACAGACTGGTACCCGTAGCTGCTGTTATTGTATCAATCCATCTCATTGCTGGCCTTCCTCTTTTGCGTTGACCTTCTATCTTGCCAAGCATGATGTCTTTCTCTAATGATCTCTCTCTTCGCATGATGTGTCCAAAGTATGAACGTCGAAGTCTTGTCATCTGAGCTTCTAAAGAAAGCTTAGGTTTGATCTCCTCTAGTACCGACTGGTTTGTTTTTCGGGCAGTCCATGGTATACACAGTATTCACTGCCAGCACCATAATTCAAAGGCATCAATTTTCTTCCTGTCTTTTTCACTGTCCAGCTTTCACATCCATATGATGTTATTGAAAATACCATGGCTTGATAAATCAATTTATGTTAGAATTTATCGGGGGGTGATGTAATTGATTTTGATTTATTTTTATGAATTTGGTGTATTTTGTAACGTGTGTGGCGGACGTTCCTGCAGAAAGATAAAAATAAGTCATAATTTTTATAGGGCTGTTGCAATGCAATGTTGTGTAATATTCAGGCCCAATATGTCCCTTTCCCAAAGAGCTTCCAATCTAAGTGAGTCCGATCTGAGGAAATGGGAGCTAGTGACATGCCCAGGGCCACAAGGAGTGTCGGCAGATTTTGAAGCCTGGCATCCCTGTTTCCTTAGCCCATTGCTGTAATCACTAAGCCATGTCTTTGCCTGAAAAATGTGGCCCAAACTAAAACTACTACTACACCCTCAGTGAATTCCCTTCTAGCAGGCTGCCGGTACATCTTGTGTTGTTTTTCTTCAGTTCTTCATTAACAAGATAGTGATACCTTAACAGCACCATTGCCCCTCCTAATGCTGGGTTGTGATGAGAGGAAAGAGAAATCAAAAGCGGGGAAGAAAGGAAAGATCAGAACTCCATATGCAAAAGGCAGTATACGAGTATCAAATAAACAAACATAGATACTACAGGGATTTAAACAATTTTAAATGAAAGCTTAGAAGAAGAAAGGTTACTGCTAGCAGAAGGAGAGTATTAAGATCCTTTCTGAAAATACATTATTAGCAGAGCTGGCTTAACCATTAAGCAAAGTTCTTGAGGACTGCAAAAAGCAGTTGCAGTCAAATTGAACAATAGATCCTGCTAGTTATATAGATTCAAAGCACCATCAGTGCAGTTTTCGAATAGCCCATTTAGCTCAGCGAACAGTGAAAGAAAGGACTTTTGGACATTGCCCCTCTTTATGTATGTATGTATGTATGTATGTATGTATGTATGTGTGTCGTATATGAAATATGAAGGTTTAATATTTAAAAGTTTGATGTGTTATGTGTTTTACAGGATTGTTCTGGGAGAGGTAGTGCTGGGTCAAGTTTAATTATCAAAAGCTTGGGGGGGGGGGAGGGAAGGGCACAGGGCTAAAGTTTGTCTAGGAGTCCTGCTTGTTAGTAAGTCTATTCTCTGCCTAGGGTTGAACAATTGATCTCAGCTCTGATCAGCTATATGTTCAGAACTTGAACCTTCCGTAGTTATAAAAAAACATACAGATGACATGGAAAAAAAAAAAGAGAATGTGAAAGTCATGAGTTGGAATCCACGGTTTACATTGCCAAGAAAATGTATACTCAGTTTGTAACCCTTTTTTTTTATTACTATTACTCAATGCAAAAACATCTGGTAAACAGCTTGTTGACAAAATTAAGCAGAGAACAAGTCTCACGTTGACAAATGCTAATAAAAGAGATACATTTATTGTTTCTTAGGGCAAAGGAGAAATAAATACTAATTCATTTAATTTCTTGTAATAGTTTACAAATAAGACATTCTGTTTAGTGCTTCACATACCATATTTTTGTATTTTCAGGCAGAAAGTGCTCTAAGTGGCTTAAGATTAACTTTACTGTAAACTCCTCTGGAAGAACAGCCCATGTTTAATGCTCCAGGACATTCACAAATGATTTTTGACCATACAAAACAGGTAGCTCAAGACATCTTGTTACTTTTATGACAATCCAGTCCAAGCGTTATAAAGTAATATACAGTAACATAGATGAGTATCAGAGAGTATATTCACATCTTTGATCTTGGTGGTGGTGGTGGTGATGATGATGATGATGATATAATTTGCTATCAAAAATGAGGGCAGAGTAGCCTAGTGGTTGGGTCAAGTTACCTTGGGCCAGAGGACCAGTGGTTTGAATCCCAGTAGAGGACCAGCAACCTTGGACTGAAAGGACTGGGGTTTCTAGTCCCACAGGTGCTCCCTGTGGCCTTGGGCAAGCAACTTAACCCTCCATTGCCTCAGGTACAGAACCATAGATTGTGAGCTCTTTGGGGACAAGTTAAAAATATATATACAGTACCTGCTTTGACTGGTAGAAAAGCAGTATATAAGCCCAGTTAAATAAATGTGGGCCAGTATTTGAACTGACTTATATGTTCACCAGCAGCTGGAGGATATATAAAACTGTAATTCATCTATTTTTGATAATTGATGATTACACAGATAGTATCAGGCTGAAGATCCCTCTAACCAGGCTGACACTAGCTGTATAATGAAGGGGCGGATGGAAGGTGGAGCAGCAAAATTATCTAAATAGCAGTGACCACACAATATGAATATTCAGCGCCACTGACTATATCCATAGTGACATTTAATATACTTATAAATTTATGTGCTCGCACTGACTTTTTAAGTAAACCACTTTCTACCCCTAAAAGTTGGCCGCATTATTATTGTGGAGGCCAATTCCCTTCTGGAAGTCCAGCCCCTGTACGGCCCCTCAGTATCGGGGTATACAGCGGTAGACCCGATTCTGATTCCACGTGCAGGTCAGGCTGTGATTCTGAAGAACCGCATGCCCTACAGATCCCCGGATAAATCAGTCAGGCTCTTGAATGGAGCCCAGTGCCATGGCACCGCAGTTCAATCAGGAGCTGTGATTGCCAGCCACAGGACAGAGCCCCCCCCTTTCCCTGCAGCCCGACCCCTGATCCAGCCTACCATGGCCAGGATCGGGCTGCGGGGAACCTACTGCACCCCCTCAACTTCCTGCTGCCGCTGGCCTCCACTGTCCCCCAATGTTCAGGGGGACTTATTCCACCTCCGAAGTGGAATAAGTCCCCCGTCTAGAAGGCCGACCTAGTACGTACAGGGCAGACCTCAGAATCGGCCCTGTACGTCCAGGGTGATGGCCACCCATGCACTGCCCTTGCTCTGCCTCCCGCCCGCCCCCTTAGTCTCCTTGTACAACTCTGCTGTTCATACAGGGAGCCTTGCATGGGGATGGCAAAGGGGACGAATAGCAGGGATGTACGTTCAGGCAGGGTGTCCAACGGTGAGCAGAAACACCCACATGGGAGCCAAAACTACAAAGGAAGCAGGTGCGTAGACAGTAAAAACAGGCACTTTATTGAAAAAACAACTCCTACACATTTCAGCCAACAAGCCTTCTTCAGGGTGTGTGAAACCTCAAAAGAAACAATAAAAAATAACAAAATGCATCACATATAATAAAATAATATAGTGAATGAATAAATAAATAAATAAATACTACAATCAAAATGGAAACACAAGAAAAAAATATAAAATTATACACAATAGTATAAACTAAAACGTATATGTCAATGTTAAATAATAGTAACACACATAAAACCATGATAAAACTAAGACGCAAGGCCGAAGGGAAATACAAGATAAAAACATATATGTATGTGTCTATATAATAGTAGATTTATTTTATTTATTTATTTGTATTTATTACCGCCTTTTGTGAATCAAGGCAGTTTACATAGAACTAGAAACAATACATTGAAACAGAGTGAATGGAATTATACATTAAACATTTAAACATTAAACAATTTTACATGAGTTAATAATTAACTTGGGGAGAAACGGGGGAGGAAAATGTAACTTTTAATGTCCTCTCATGATTATTAATATGGATGCGGCAATCACAACAGTGATGTTATGGACTTGGCTATCTGCGAGTGAAAATCTCTTATCTCCAGGAACAAGCAGGAATGAGTCTTCACATATGGGTATCGTCGGCACCAACGGAGCCCACACGGGAACGCTCCCCAGCGTCCAATAGGAACGCTTTTAGGAGCTGCATCCACGCATGCGTGCTGCCTTCCCGCCTATCTACCTCCCTCTCTTCAGTTCTTTGTTTTCCGTGGAGCCGACAGGACGTGAACCCTGTCACCGCAGAAAATTCTACTTTTTATTTCTTATTTTTTGTGGTCGCGCCTGCCTTCGTTCAACGCCCACCGGTACCACTGGTGCTTTTTCTTTCTTTCTTTAAAAAAAACCAAACAACACAGAACTTGTGCTTTTTCAGTCAGGGGTTTGCCCCTGCTTACTGCTTGGTGCCATTTTGGCCACTAGGCCTCTTCTTTCAGCATGGAGAAACCAACCACTGGTTTCAAAAAATGTTCGAAGTGTGCCAGCACAATTTCTGTCACAGACACCCATGACTGGTGTCTTAAATGTTTAAGTCCTGACCATTGCCCAGCGGAGTGTCTCTCCTGCAGGAAGCTGACTAAAAGAAGTCTTCAGAATAGAGCAAATCAACTCGGTGCCCTGTTTGCATCGGACACAATGTCAGTAGCATCAGTGTCCTCCCGGGCCTCTACTTCTTCCCAGAGATCTCAGGTAACTAAACCTAAGTCTAAATCAAGCTGGTCCTCGAGAGGTAGATCTCCCTCTAAATATCGAGATGCCTCTGGCGTTGCCCTCGAGGATCCTGCACCGGCAAAACAGCCCCGGCGGGAGTCTTCGGGCTCCAAAGCACTATCGGGGCTCCAGGATGTTCTCGAGACTTCGGCCTCGATGGACGTTCCTGTTCCATGCTCGGGGTTGTGGCTGCTTCCATCGGTACCGACACCCCGGCATCGGAAATGGTAATGGATAAAAGACTCCTTGCCATTGAACGTAGTCTAGCGAATCTTTTGGCTACTTCGGTACCGCTAAAGTCGCTGCAGACCGTTCCACAGGTGCCGGTACCGGTACCCTCGGTACCTGCTTCGGCAGGCTTACTTCCCCCGATGCCGAGTTTGGAATCACTCTCAAGCATGGGGGATCAGGTACCGACTTGCTTCGGTACCGACCTTGAGCGGTACCGAAGACCACTTTTGAAGGAGAACCCGGTGCTTCCTCCCTTTGAGTCTTCCGATTCCGATGACTCAGATGACTCCACCGGTACCAGAGCTGAACTTTTACAAGATTCAACTCTTTCTCCTCAATGTAGGATGTCTCCTCCTGAGGACATGTCTTTTCACGATTTTGTGCGTGATATGGCAAGGGCTCTTGCCATTACAGTGGTTCCTGAAAAGGAGTCTAGGGCAGAAGAATTAAGAATTCTACAATACCCCTTGGCTCCAAAGGAAGCAGCTATGCTCCCTATACATCAGATCCTGCATGATCTAATGTTACGGATGTGGCAAACTCCTTTAACAGTAACCCCACATTCTAAAGGCCTTGACACTATGTATAGAGTGCCACCTTGTCCAGGGTTTCAAAAGACTCAACTACCACACCACTCTATGATGGTGGAGTCTGCCATGAGATGGATAAAGAGTACAAAGAGACACTCTTCTAATCCACCAGGTCATGAATCTAGAACACTGGATGCTTTTGGGCGTAGATGTTTTCAGGCCTCCATGCTTTCAGCAAGGATTAGTTCTTATATTTTATACATGGGAATGTTTCTTGAGGAGGTTACAAAAAACGTAGAGCTTTTGAACCCCTTCCTTCAAGATGATAAAAGAGCAGACCATTTATCACTAGTCAAACATGCTCAGAATGTCTCTAAGTTCATGAATCGTGCTACCTTTGACTGTTTTGAATGCATTAGCAAGACTTCTGCTATAGCTATAGGAGCACGACGAATTGCCTGGCTCCAAGCTTCTGACTTGGAGGAATGGGTGCAGGAAAAGCTGGGAAATATTCCTTGCACTGGAGAAAATCTTTTTGGCAAGGATTGGCAATCTAAGGCTAATCAGTTGGACACTGATAATGCCTCTTTGAATAGATAGTCAAAGATTTCTGCTAACCCAGCTAAGAAAAAGTCCTTTAAGAAAACTTTTTTCTCTAAGAAGAAAAAGTTCTATCCATCTTCCACCCAACAGGCATATTTTATTTATTTATTTTATTTACATTCTCTTATATACCGCGCTATTCTGCATCAGTGTGGTTTACATTGAACAAACTGAAATTACATTGAACAGGGCATTATAACTTGGAGATAACTATTTTACAGGGAACATGGGCTATGGAGGGTTAAGTGGCTTGCCCAAGACCACAAGGAGCACCTGTGGGACTAGAAACCCCAGTCCTTCCGGCCCAAGGTTGCTGTCCTCTAGTGGGATTTGAACCCCCGACCTTCCGGCCTGAAGTACCTTGCCCCAACCATTAGGCCACTCCTCCACTCCAAAATGTTCCCCAAAAAGGGCAACAACAGACAAGACAAAGAAAACCCAAACCCCAACCGGCTCAGCAGACTCAGCCTCCTCAGGGTTTTTGACTTTTGTCCAGAGAACTTACTCATTCTTCCTGTGTTAGGCCCAGAACCTCTAAATATTCCGGGCCGTATCTGCCACTTTGCCAACAGATGGCAACAAATCACATCAGAGGCCTGGACTTTGTCCATAGTGAGTCTGGGGTACAAGCTTCGTTTCCTCAGCTTACCACCACCCACACTGGTAAAACAGTTCAACTCTCAACCTCTAGGCATAGACCTCTTGCTACAAGAAGTCTCTACTCTTCTAGCTCAAGGAGCTATAGAAGAGGTTCCTTTATGCCAACAAGGTACAGGGTTTTATTCCCCCTATTTTCTCATTCCAAAAAAACCAGGGGGTTTAAGACCAATCCTAGATCTCAGAGAGCTGAACAAATTTCTAGTCCGAGAGAAGTTCAAAATGCTTTCCCTCGGCTCTCTTCTGCCATACCTTCACAGGCAAGATTGGCTATGTTCTCTAGATTTTAAAGACGCCTACATGCATACCCTTATTCATGTAGATTACAGGAAATTCCTTCGGTTCCTGGTCCAGGGAAGACATTTCCAGTACAGAGTCCTTCCCTTTGGGCTGGCCTAGGCTCCAAGAGTCTTCACAAAATGCATGTCAGTAATAGCAGCGTTCATGAGGACCCTGGGGATTTTTGTCTTCCCTTACTTGGACGATTGGCTCATCCGAGCACAGTCATCTCAAGAAGCTCATCAGGCCCTGTTACGAGCAAAACAAATACTCCAGTATTTGGGATTGGTCATAAATCTTCCAAAGTCTCAGCTCGCCCCATCTCAGACCCTCGAGTTTATAGGTGCTTGCTTGGACACACAGCTTGCAAGACTTTCCTGCCCCAACCGCGCTGTCTGCGAATCATCCAGCTAGCATCTCAAGCAGCGCTGCAGACCTTCCTCACTGCTCGACAGATGCTTTGCCTACTAGGTCACATGGCATCGACCGTCCATGTAATACCTTATGCTCGTCTTCACATGAGAGCGGCTCAGTGGACCTTGGCTTCCCAGTGGTCCCAGGCTTCAGGAAGCCTTTCAGACAAGATCAGGGTTACCACCACTGTTCCCTCTAAGCTGTGCGCGTGTGCGCGCGCACACACCTCGCCGAGCGAGCGCACATACTTTACAACAGAGCGCACAAAAATTACGGCTCTGATTCTAATAGAAAACAACACAGACGTCTTAAAATTTAAAAGTTATGATTGTAATTACTAGAAATTTCCCACTTCATTTAGTAATCGTCTATTTTCATTTAATTTGATTAAAAACAATGTGGTGTACATACTGTATTCTGACGTGTAGTCAAATTTTAAAGTATATAACTCCGAGTGTCATTATGTGGCGCACAAAAATTTAACCTTCCTTCAAAAGCTGCACACAGCTGATATTTTATGCGCACACAGCCTACAGAAAATTAGAGGGAACATTGGTTACCACACGCCTGATTCTGTCTCTCCGTTGGTGGCAATCTCTGGAAAACCTTTTAATAGGCACTCCTTTCCAGCAGCCATAACCTCAGGCTATCCTCACAACAGATGCCTCCAAGATGGGTTGGGAGCCCACTTGGACAGTCTATCAACGCAGGGCCTTTGGTCTTCACAGGAGGCTCTTCGTCATATAAACCTCCTAGAACTCAGAGCCATCTCCAATCCTATTTGAGTCTTTTGCACCCAGCTCATAAACAAAACAGTTCTGGTGCAAACAGACAATCAAGTAGCCATGTTTTACCTCAACAAACAAGGCGGAACAAGCTCTCTGCATCTATGCAACGAAGCTCTGCAACTATGGGCCTTTGCCAGAGAGCAACGGATTCATCTGCGGGCAGTCTATCTTCCAGGCATTCAAAACATTTGGGCAGACAGACTCAGTTGAGTACTCCTGCCACACGAGTGGTCCCTCCACTCAGTTCCTGTTCAGCAGAGCTAGAGTGCAGACCTCTCCCAGAGAGCTCCTGCTAGGGGGCGGGGCTTAGCAACTACCTGAGACTGGATGTCGGGTCCTGGGCCACCTCCAGCAGGAGAGGCCCAGGCCCAGAGGCCTACCAAGTCTGGTGGGCCTCCTTCTCTGAACCCGGATGGAGGAACCAGCAGCCTGGAACAGCTGGCGCCCCGGGTGGGGGACCCCCCAGGTAGGACTGTGCCTGGCCAGGGAGGAGGGACCCACAGGTATGGAGGTTTGGGCCCGCTACCCCAGGGAGGAGGCTCCTGTCTCCTCCCCAGGCAGGGTGTGGAGGCTGGGTGGCAGCAGGGAGAGGCCCTGGGGAGACCCTGGAGGACCGTGCAGTATAGCACTGGAGGAGGCGGGTTCCCCCCTCCGCCTCGGGTCCTGGAGGAGGCCTCTACCTCCTCCAGTGAGGATGAGGACGGAGGGTCGGGCCTGCCATCCTTCCAGCAGCCAGCTAGGGCCCCAGACGAGATCGTGGCGGCGGTGCGGCGGCTCCGGGGTCTCCAGGAGGAGGCGGCCCAGCTGCAAGCCCAGCTCTCCCACCTGGAGAGCCTGCAGGCCACCGTTCCCGGTGAGGAATGGGTGGCATATAAAACCTATAGAAAGGGGGTGAAGCGGGCCCTGAGAGACAGGTATATACAGATTATGTCTTTCAAAACCCAGGGTTGTGGGTCCCTCACAGAAATTTATCAACAGTATGATCATTGGGCAGCCCTAGGTGCAGTTCAGGGGGGGCCCCCGGGGGTGGGAAGGCCGGTGGATCCCAGAAGGTTTTGTTACCCAACCTTGCCTGTCCTGGGTACAGTGGAGAAAGGGTTATCATCATTGGCAGTAGTGCATAATGTTCCAGACCCCAGATTTCCTTACCTGTCGGCTACTGTGGAAGCTGGATCGACGGATGAGGCATCAGTGGCTATGGTGGCATGTCCTGCTGTTCCTTCAGTGTGTTCTCTGAGGTCCGATGCCCCCAGCCGGTTGGGGGAGGGGCACTGGCCCAGCGTACTGCACAGGATCCCACAACCGATGTTGCACCCCTGTATCAGGAGGAAGGGCTGGTGGATGAAAACCGAAGCCAGAAACCGGTTCCCGGGGCTCTGTCTCTGTCCATTCCGGCACTCCCTGGGTCTGTGGCAGCTGAACAGAGTTTCCAAGATGGCTGCCGGAGTCCCCGCAGGTGTCTTGGTGCAGCTGATGGAGTTCCTCTACAGGAAGTGCGGTTGGCAGGGCTTTCTTCGGCTCCTTTGCAACCCCAAGATGGCCGCCGTCGGGATGATTGCATCATTTCCGGGTCTTCCAGGAAGTCTGCAAGTCACTATGAGTCTGCTGCTCTTCTGATGCCGGCTCTTTGCAGTGATGCTGTGGAGGATTTCTTGCTGCTGTCCCAGTGAGGTTTGGTGTCTGATGGTCCTCGGGGGGCTGGCTCTTCTGGATTCTTACCGGGAGTTCAACGTCGGGGGTCTGCGGGCCACATGGCCGCGGTATCGGTGGCTCCATCTATCCCGGCAGCAGTTCAAATCCCGGTGCAGGGTTTTGCTAGGGGGATGGCTGGCAGGCCGGATTCCCCTGTTTTGGCTGCCCTTCCGGCCCCTAGCAAGCAACAGGGTACTCGCCCAGGGTGTTCTGAGGTGGCTGGCTGGGGTCGGAGGGGTGCTGGAAGGGGGAAGAAGCAGGATGGGGGCTGCTCTTTCTTTTCTGCGGCCCCCGGAGGGGGTCAAGGGGGGGGCCAGGGAGGGAAGAGTGTTGGCCTGCTGTCTCTGCAGTCTGGGACCGCGGAGCGGGCTGTACAGCTGCCTGTTTTGTCTGTTGCTGTGGCCGAGGGAAGCCTGGCTCGCAGGGGGGCGTCCGCCCTTGCTGTTGGAGCCCTGGCTACTGGCCGAGCTGTTCCGGCCCCCTGTGCCACGTCTGGCACCGGCAATAAGGTAGGACCTGGGGGAGACGGAGGGCAGGGGGGCGGAGGTTTGGGGGGAGGCATGTTGGGGGGATCTGCCCTGATGTCTCGGGACGGTCCTGCTTTAGTGCCGGTAGCCTTGAAGGGGGTAGTGAATGGGGAGGAGCAGAATACTGTGGTCGCTGGTAGGGAGGGAAAGGGGGAGAGGATGACTGATCTGCCAGTAGGGGAGGAGGGAATAGTTGGTTCGGATGGGGGGAAGGGGAAGGGGGAGGGGGTGGTCCCCATGGATCCCGGGATTGGGGGGGAGAAGTGTTTGTCCCCGGTAGTGGTAGCTGAAACCCAAGAGCCCTGTGAGGGGTTAGGAGCACAGGATAGGGGTACGGGGGGGTTCCCTGGTCCTCTGGGTGTTACCGAGAACCAGGTCAGTGAAGCCATCAAATTGGCATTGGAGACCCCGGACGGCCCACAAGGGGCCTTTGCTGCCTTTCGGCAGCAGCAAGAGTCGATGGAAGGGGGTGCTCAGGAGGTTCTCGGTGGCACCCAGGGATCCGGAAGGGATAGTATACCTGATGCCATCTTTGCAGAGTTGGTCCTGCCCAGCCCCCGGGCCGCCTCCTGTGCGGTGGCTGCGGACCCTGCAGACCAGCAACAGGGTCCACCGCAGGTGGCTGCAGGAGAAGAACGAGGAGAGCAGGGGGTGGGAACTGGGGGGTCAGCTCCCCCCCGTACATTTGCAGAGGCTCTGAGGGGGGCCGGCACCACTCCGGGGACGTCAGGTGGGGGGGGGGGGGGTTCCCAAGGGAATGGTCCCACAGGAGGGGGAGGAGGTGGGGGAGGTTTCTGAGGGGTAGGGGGTGAGGTCAGACGGCGCAACGTGGCGCAGATCCGGTGGGCTGGGGAGGGGCCCCCTCCAGCCAGGGAACAGGTCTTGAGGATGGTCCTTGGGTTGGGATTTCTCCCGGGAGATCTCTACGCCTTCATCCACATGAACAAACACCATTGAATATGATGTTAGTTTCATGCTGAGACGGGGGCTGGAGATTTTCTGGGACCGATACCAGCAGCAGAGGGGGCAGGGAGGGTGGGCTGACTTTCGTGTTGTGCCTATCTCTCGCCAGGGGACGGTACCTGTGACCATCCTAACCCGGAATGAGTCGCTCCCAGGGCAGGACATCCAGTTTTGGTTGTCGCGCCATGCGGTGCTCCTCGCACCCCTGGTTAAGGGCGCTGGGCCCCTAGGGGTGTGGGACGGGTCGTGGAAGGGCAGGATCCGTTTGCGTGAGGTGGGAAACGTGGTGCAGCACGTGCCCTCGGCCGGTTTCCTCGGTCGGGATCGCATCTTGTGCTATTACCCCGGGCAACCCCGCAAGTGTCACCGCTGTGGCTCATTCCGCCATTTGAGCATGAACTGTCCCGAGCAGGTCTGCACCCGTTGTGGTGGACGGGGTCACGCCTCGGCCGGGTGTTTGCTTATTCGGTGTAACCTTTGCGGGGAGTTGGGCCACCCCTTCGCCCGCTGCCCCTCCGCATCACACAATGGACCGGGGGGTATGCCGTCACTCCACCTCGGGCTCCTGTGCGGGAGGAGGTTGTGGAGGCCCCTCTCCCTCAGGAGGAGTCCGAGGGCCCTAGGGTGGAGGAGTCCATCGAGCCGAGGGAGCCACCAGGGGGAGGGGATTCGGGTAGGAAGGAGGAGAGGGTTGATGTGGTGGAGGTTAATGTATCACGACAGGATAGCGGGTTGCGGGTGGTGCCACCTGAGGAATGGACCACGGTCCCTTCCAAGGGTGGCAAGTCCAAAAGGAAGAAACGGGAGACATCCCCGTTGCCGGATGCAGAGCCCGTGTTGGACATCAACCGTTTCGTCTTTTTGGCTGCTGATGCGGCTGAGGCGGATGAGGGTTTGCCTGTGGAGGCAGGGCTTCCTGTGCGGCGCTCGGAGCGGTTAGCGGCGGGGGAGGCCCCTCTTCCTCAGAGGCGGCCTTCCAAAATAGCGAAGGCGCGCCGCGGTCAGGGTCCTCCAATCAAGGGGGATACTGGCGCCCGACGGGTGAGGGAGGATGGGTTTGTACCCCCGCAGTTGGGTTCGGGGCCTTCGCAGGAGCCCCCTGCTGACCCGGCCGCCCTGGCCTCCCCCGAGGGGGTGGGCACTGTCGTATTGTTGCAGTCTTTGTCCAGGGAGGGGGGGGCAGCACAGGGGGTGGACCCCACGGAGGAGGTCATTCCTCCGACCCCTGACCCGTTTGTGCCTCCTCATCCCGTGGGGACTGGGTCTGCCCTCGCGACAGCTTTGCCTGGTGGTCCCGGGGGCGCCAGCACCTCCTGGGGCGATAGGGTTGAGCGGGAGGAGGAGGAGATCCTCGAGGTGGTCGATGTGGACCAGGAGGAATTGCTCCAGCTTGTGGGCTTGTCCTGCAAGCGGGATTCTGGGGATCCTGGGGTTGGTGAGAAGAGGAGGAAAGGGTCACTGCACTCGAAATAGGCATGGCGTGCACTCCTGCGTTCTCGTGCGCCACCATCAACGTGGCCAGCATTTTCTCAGACCAGGCGCGGGCTACGGCCTATGATTTTCTTTCCACGAGTGGGCTGGATGTCGTCTTCTTGCAGGAGACCAGGCTCACCTCGCTCGCTAGCCTTCATCGGGCGAAGCGGGAGTGGAGGTGGGGCCCTTCGTACTGGTCCCTTGCGGCACAGCCCTACGCAGGAGTGGCGGTTTTGTTCACGTCTAACCGATTTCAGGTGCAGTACGTGTGGGAACTGGAGCAGGGCCGGTGTTTGCTCTTAGACGGCTACTGCGGGCCTCATCGGTTTCGTTTCGTGGTGGTCTACGGCCCCCAGTCTAAGTTGGCGCGGAAGACCCTGTTTGGGGTCATCCGCCCCTACTTACACACCTCCCGTTTGGTGGTCCTCGCCGGGGATTTCAACACCACCACCTTTTTGCAGGACCGAGGGGGGGATCGTTGCCCACCCAGTTACGAGGGCCTCTTTTTGGCCGAGATGACCCGGACGGCTGACCTAGTGGATGTCTTCCACCGGGCCTTTCCACGGTCGCCGGGTTTCACCTATTACCATGGGACCTGCAGGAGTCGTATCGATCGGATATATGTGAGTGCCCGGGTGGAGTGTTCCTCTCCGCAGTTGCAGGCGGTTGACTTCTCGGACCACCGCGTCCTCTCCGTGTCCTTCCTGGCTAACCACGAGGAGCTCAGCAGGGGTCCTGGTCTGTGGAGACTGAATGTGCAGTTGTTGGCAACATCAGAGGTGGTCCAGGAGTTCTTGGCCTTTCTCGCAGACCAGGAGACCCTGTTGGGCGTTTTTCCTTCCCGTGGCGCCTGGTGGGATGAGGTGAAAACGCGTGCCCGCCAACTCTTCCGTTCCCGGGGTACCTCCATGGCTCGATCCCGCTACCTCACCTACACTGTCCTCTGGAGGTCGCTGGATCGTTTGGTATCCCGAGGGGCAGCGCGGGAGGAGGTGGAAGAGGTACGCGTCCAGCTCCGTGGCCTGCTTTATGATCGCCATGCCTCCCTCTGCTTTGAGGGGGCGGCCGGTGGGGTCGGCACTCCAGACCCTTTCCTGACTTGCAAGGAGAGGGTTCGGCGTCGGGAGGTCATGGCCCTGCGGGGCGAGGACGGTACCATTCATACCTCCCAGGAGGACCTTTTGCGGATGGTGGGGGAATACTTCTCGGACCTGTTTGGGGATCGCCCCGTGGACCTCACCCATATCCGAGAGTACTTGGGCCTTCCCCCGGTGTATTCGGCTGTGGTTCAGGCACAGGTTGATGCACTTGCTGCTCCGATTCAGCAGGTGGAGGTGGAGAGGGCGATTCGTGCCATGCCGTTGGGGAAGGTGCCTGGGCGCGATGGGCTCCCTGTGGAGTTCTATCGCACTTTCATCGCCCAGCTGGCCCCCTTCCTGACCTCTCTGTTTCAGGAGATCATGGATACGGGGTTTCTCCCGCGGTCATTTCGCGAGTCTGTCCTGCTGCTGCTCTCCAAGGGGAAGGACGATAGCTCCTTGGACTTTTGGCGGCCGCTCTCTCTTCTGAACGCGGACCAGAAGATCCTGGCCAAGTGTTTGGCCAACCGACTGGTGGAGGTGTCGGGCGCTTTGCTGTCACCTTCCCAGTATTGTTCCGTTCGGGGGAGAGGGGTTCTGGACGCTGTCGCCACAGTCCGGGAGGTGGTAGAGAGAGGCCGGTCGCTCCAACGGAACCACTGGTTGGTCTCCTTGGATCAGTCCAAAGCCTTCGATCGAGTCAGTCACCGGTACCTGTGGGTGGTGCTCCAGCACTTCGGCCTCCCTGCAGGTTTCCTCTTCGTCGTGCAGGCGCTGTACCGAGGGGGGGTGAGCTTCCCGTTTATTAACGGGTGGCTCGGACGGCCGTTTGGTGTCGCCTCGGGGGTGCGGCAGGGGTGCCCTTTGAGCCCCCTGCTGTATGTCTTCTCCCTCGACCCCTTCCTCCGGAGATTGTCCTCAGGTGGGTTGTGGGGCCTGGAGGCGCCTGGTGCGCCCCCGGTGTCCGTCGTTGCCTACGCTGATGACATCTCAGTTTACGTGGACGGCACTGAAGGGGTAGAGGCCCTGCGGGAGGCCGTGGAGGAGTACTCGGAGGTAGCCCACTCTGTTGTCAACCACAGCAAGTGCCAGACGCTGTGGTTGGGCGCCTCGGGGGCCTCCCCGCCTTCCTGCGCCCCCTTTCCTCCTCCCGTGGGGGAGGTCCACGTTTTGGGCCTCATCTTCGGGTCGGAGGACTGTGCGGAGTCCAATTGGGACCGTTGTCTTGAGACTGCACGGTGTCGGGTGCTGCGGTGGAGGGGGTGGAGGTGTACGTACGAGGAGAAGATCAAACTCCTCGGGACGTTTCTGCTTCCTCTCTTTCTGCACGTGGCCACGGTCTTCGTCCTTCCGTCGTCCCGTCAGGCGTCTGTTTGTGCTGTCTTTTTCTGTTTTCTGTGGGGTAATCGCCTGAACCCCGTCCAGCGCAACATCGTTTGCCTGGATCGGGCAGAGGGCGGTTTGGGTTTGTTGCACCCCCTTGTCTTCCTGTCAGTCTTGTCTATGGCGTTCCACTTGGGTAGGATGCGGGAAGGGGGTGGGGTTTGGTGGGTGGCCTCCTATCGGGAATGGTTCTCCCGCTTCTGGGAGCAGTGGGAGGGGGCGTCCTCGGTCCCACGTGTGCGTCGGAGCGGGGAACAGGCCCCATCGTACGTATTTGCGATGGTGGGGCTCATTCGGCGGTGGGGGGTGACCGACCCGCTCGCCCAGTCCTTGGGGCGGAAAGGATTATACCGGATGGTACTCACCTCTCACTTTCAACCACGGTGGGCCCTGCGGGACTGTCCAGCGGATGTGATGCAGCGAGGCCTTCGGTTGTTGAACTCCCCTCGGCTACCGAAGAAGGTTCGGGATGTGGCCTGGTTGTCTTTCCACGGGCGTTTGTACGTGAGGGACAACCTCAAGTACAGGTCACAGGCTGAGCGGGTCTGTCCGAGGGCCGGGTGTGAAGGGCAGACGGAGACCATGGACCATTTCCTCCGGCAGTGCCCCTTCAACGTGGAGGCCTGCCGGTTGGTGTCCGCTGCTCTTCACCTGCGTGACCTTTCCCTTCTCACGTATGCGGAGTGGGTGTACGGGGCCTGGTCCTTTCCTTTAAGGCAGGACTCCGGGACCCTCTACCTCGTCACGGCAGTAGTGCGCTACCACCTGTGGCAAGCGCGCTGTCATGTCTCGACCCGGGGGTTGGTCCTGCCCCTCGACGAGGTGGTGCGGGACATTCTGGAGGAAGTGTCCGGCATGGCGCAACGCGAAAGGCGGGTGGTGGAGGCCCATCGTTGGGAGCGTCTGTGGCGTCACCTCACCCTCCGTGAGGGGGAGGGGTTCCCTGGGGTTCTCGTCCCTGTAGAGCTTTGGGGTTGTGTTGTTTCCCTGGGGAGGGGGGTGTGACAGGAGAGGGAGGGTTTCCTTCCCTGGGGTTTGTTCATGGGTAGGATTTTGGGGTTGTTTTTCTCTCAGGGGTGGGGTGGGGAGGGGGTGTGCTGGGTTTGACCACTTGTCCGCTCTTCCTTTCTCCTTGGGGGTTGGACGTCCCCCCTGGTTTTTGTTTTTATTTTTGTACATGTCCTTGTCTTTTTTTTTTCGTGTTCTGTGCATCCCGTTCCGCTGTCTCGGTTGCAGGGCAGGGCTGGGGCGTGTTTCTCTTTTATCTTTTGTTTTTGTATAATTGGTTTTGTTTGGAGGGATTTTGTTGGGGACGGGCTCAAGGTGCCCTTATGTTTTTGTTTGGGGGGGTGGGGGCGGGGAATTTTTGCTATGGCTGTTCTTGTTTTGTGGGGTGGATGGGGAGGAGGCAGGGATCGGGGGAGGGGGGAGCTGCTGCTCCCTCTGCAGGGGAGGGGATGGGGACAGGGGATGTTGTATTTGGGTGGGTTTGGGGGGGGGTTCCGGCAATCCCCACCAACGGACAGTGCGGACAATTTGGACTGGTGGGGTTTGTTGTGCGAGGGAGGGGTTTTGCGATGCACCATGGACATTGGACTGAAGGGGGGGGGACATGGACATTGTCATGGACTATTGCGGGTTGTTGTTGGGGGAGGGGCACGTGTTTTTGGGTGCTGGGTCTAGTGGGGGGTTTGGGGAGGTGGGGCACGGGGGGGGGGTTGTGATATTTGTTCTGTGATATGTCGGGGGGTGGGGGTTTTGGGGGGGTGTGGGACTTGGTTGGGGTGATTGTTTTTGCTTTTTGTCTGTTTTTCTGTTGCATGACACAATAAACAAAATTTCCACTCTTATCATCTTGCTCGAGTTTTTCGTGTCTGGGGAACACCAGACATAGACCTCTTTGCAAGTCCACAGAATGCCAAACTTCCCCGGTTTTGTTCCAGACTTCCAGCACAGAAATGTCAAGCCAGGGATGCCTTCCTGCTTCACTGGGGTCAGGATTACCTATATGCTTTTCCGCCAATCCCTCTAATCCCCAAAATCTTATTCAAACTCCAGAGGGACAAGGGACGCATGATACTCATAGCGCCTTCCTGGCCGAGGCAAACATGGTATCCTCTTCTCTTGCAACTCTCTCAAGCCACCCCTCTGAAGTTAGGGAGTGCTCCAGATCTTCTGTCCCAGGACAACGGATCTCTACTGCACCCCAGTCCCCAGATCTCAAGGTCTGGTTACTCAAGGCCTAGATTTTCAAGATCCAGACCTGTCTCAACAAGTGAAGGACATTCTTCTGGCCTCCAGGAAACCTTCCACAAGACGTTTTTACGCTTTTAAGTGGAAAAGGTTTTCTTCCTGGTGTAATCAGAGAGGACTTAATCCCTCTTTGGTACCAGTAGACTATCTTATAGAGTATCTCCTTCATTTGTCGGCTTCTGGTCTTCAGACCAATTCTGTTAGAGTCCATCTTAGTGCTATTGCTGCATCTCATAAGCTCTTAGATGGACAACCAATTTCCTGTCATCCACTTATTTCTAGATTTATGAGAGGACTTCTTCTAACAAAACCTCCCATTAAACCACCTCCGGTGGCATGGGATCTCAACCTTGTTCTAGGTGTGCTCATGGAGCCACCTTTTGAGCCTTTGGCTACTTCGGATCTAAAGTTTCTTTCATGGAAAGTTGTTTTCCCGATTGCCATCACTTCTGCTAGACGCATTAGTGAACTTCAGGCTTTAATGGCTGATCCGCCTTATACAAGGTTTCATCATGATAAGGTGGTTCTTAAGACCCATCCTCATTTTCTTCCAAAGGTGGTTTCACCTTTTCATTTAAACCAGTCAGTTTATCTTCCCGTTTTCTTTCCTAGGCCTCATTCCTCCTCTGCGGAAAGGAAACTTCATACTTTGGACTGTAAAAGAGCTCTAGCTTTTTATCTCCAAAGGATCCAGCCTCACAGAAAGTCTTCTCAGCTTTTTGTGGCTTTTGACTCTAGCCATTTAGGACTTCCTGTCACTAAAAGAACCATCTCTAAATGGATTGCATATTGTATTTCTTATACATATCAAAGTAAAGGAATACCTCTTGAAGGCCATGTCACAGCTCATAATGTCAGAGCCATGGCAGCCTCAACAGCTAACCTTTGTTCTGTGGCTATTGATGAAATCTGCAAAGCAGCAACTTGGGCCTCAGTTCATACTTTCACTGCCCATTATTTTCTAGACAAGGACCCCCGCCGGGATGCCTTGTTTGGTCAAGCTGTTTTACAACACCTTTTCCACTCATAGTTCAACCCCTGCCCTCCATCCATTTGGATGCCTGAGGTCCCTGGGGGAAGCATGGCCCATCTACATAGATTTGCTACATGCTGGGTCTTCCCTAGGCATCTTTCAGCTCAGCAGTCCCCATATGTGAAGACTCATTCCTGCTTGTTCCTGGAGATAGCGTAGTTACTCATCTGTAACAGGTGATCTCCGGGAACAGCAGGAATAAGTCTTCACAACCCACCCGCCTTCCCTAGGAGTTGTCTTTCTCTCTCTCTATTTTTATCTACTTCTCTCCTTCGGTCTCAGCTTTAAATTCAACTGAAGAGAGGGAGGTAGATAGGTGGGAAGGCAGCGCGCATGCGTGGATGCACGCTCCCAAAAGCATTCCTATTGGACGCTGGGGAGCGTTCCCGCGCGGGCTCTGTCGGTGCAGACGATACTGTCGTGCCTCCGTCAGATAGGCTGTCGCCTAGGGGCTGGAGACGTGAACTTTTATATGTTTCCCTTGATGATTGCCTATAATTGTAGTTGTGCGGTTGAAATGACTCAGCCGAGAAGGTTTATAGGCTCGCAGGATTTTTATTATTTTTTTCTTCAGCCAAATGAACTTCTTATTTATAATTCAATATATCAAACATAAGTGTGGGTGTTTTTCCCGGAGTAATCAATAAAGTAAAGTACTTCTATATTCAGCTTGGCAATCAAAATAACAGAAAGTATTTCTTCATACAAAAACAGCAGTGAAACTCTTGTGCAGACAAAAAAACCAACTTCTAATGTGGCTTTAAAACAGGTACAGTTTGCAATTCTCCAATAAGGTACAAACTCTATTGCAGACTGTTTCCTTCTTCTCACAATCATTTAGTTTCTCTCTTTGCTGTATTGCAAACTCTATACTTCTTAGCCAACAGTCCTTTAAACACACAGTCAGAGCTTAGAATCTCAGCAACCTCATTTGCATATTCTGCTCAGCCGTGCTCTTCTTGAAACACACAGTTACAGCTTTCCTTATTTCTTATAAACTAGAGAGCAATCCATTTCTATGTCTGAGCTTGCTTCATTTATCACAGGGGCTCCTAAATCCATGCTTTCCACATCTGACTCTATTAGAGAAGCATTGGATTCAATCTCAGACCTATAGTGCTTTAACCTCTCTAGGATTTTCAACACTCTGCTTAATGCAGACTCTTCTCTCTTCTGAGGAGTGCTTTTACAATTAGGAGGTTTCTTAACTTTCAGAACATTAGTAGAGGATTTTAAACGGCTCACCTTAGTTTGTGGAAGTAAGCTTCTGGCAGACTTTTCTGCTGTAAGCTCTGTTCCCATATAAATTTCAGGAGAATGCTTTCTGCTATTCACATGGCTTGCAATTTCCCCTGGGTAAGCTTTCCCTCTAAACCAGGGGTCTCAAACACGCGGCCCGCGGGCCGCATGCGGCCCGCGGGAGAAGGTTGTGCGGCCCGCGACGGCTTCTGCTGCTGCCGTTGCCGAATCGACGGTCAATTTAAAAAAAAAATAAAAAACTGGCTTCTGCTGCTCTGTCCTGCGGCCCGTTCCCCTCTGCGCGAGAGCCCTGAATGTGCTTCCTCTGCGGCGTGCTTTTCAAGCCGCGAAGGGAGTATTTCCCTCTCGCGAGGCTTGAAAAGTGAATAGGCTTAAGCCGCGCGAGAGGGAAATACTCTCTTCGCTGCTTAAAAAGCATGCCGCAGAGGAAGCACACTCAGGGCTCTCGCGCAGAGGGAAAGGGGCCGCGGGACAGCTGATTTTCTGCTGCAGCAGAAGCCAGCAGCAGAAGCCAGGTTGTTTTTATATTTACCGGGGGGGGGGGGGTATGACTGGAAATGGGCTATTGGCAGGGGGGGGGGTATGACTGGAAATGGGCTATTGGCAGGGGGGGGGGTATGACTGGAAATGGGCTATTGGCGGGGGGGGGGTATGACTGGAAATGGGCTATTGGCAGGGGGGGGTATGACTGGAAATGGGCTATTGGCAGGGGGGAGGTATGAATGTAAATGGGCTATTGGCAGGGGGTGGTTTAAAACTGGAAAAGGGATATGGTGTGGGCTAGGACTGGAAATGGGCCGGTGGGGGTTAGGAAGGACTGGAGGGGGGCTGATGGGGGGAGTTAGGACTGGTACGGAGCAAAGGAGGGGCTGACTGAAATGGGGTACTGGGGGTTAGGGCTGGAAGTGGGCTATTGGCAGGGGGGTTATGACTGGTAATGGGCTATGGGGGGTCTAGGACTGGTAATGTGCTGGGGAGGTTGCGAGGACTGGAAATGGGCTGAGTGGGAGGGGGCTTCTACAGCAACTGGCTGAGGGGGAGGGGGGCGGGGAAGGGAGAAGGGCGGGGTGGGGAGGGAGCTAGGATTGGAACTGGGCTGCTGGGGGGCTAGGATTGGAAATGGGCTGATGGTGAGGCTAGGATAGGACTGGAAATGGACTGATGCAGGGACTAGAAGGGAGCGGATGCTGGGTGGGGCTGGAACTAGAAGGGAGCTGATGTTGGGGGAGGATTAGAATGGGATGGAGCTGGGAAAGTGAAATGGAGAGGGGAAAAATATTTTGTCTGGGAGAGAAGACAAATCTACAATTGGCCAGGTATTGTGAGAGTAAGTGGGGATTGAGGATGGAGGGGTAAAATTTGAGTGGATGAAATAGGAATGAGGAAAGAGAAAAAGGAGAAAGATTAGTATGTTAAAGCAGATGTAGAGAGAGAATGGAAAAAAAACTAGGAGAGAAGAAAGGGCAAATGGAAGCAGACGATGGAGAGTTAGCAGAAGACATGAAGAAACCAGAAGAAAGTGGCTGGAACAATTGCAACTGAAAAAAATGCACAAAAGGTAGAAAAATCTCTCTTTATTTTGAATTTATTAACTGGAATATGTCAGCTCTGGGAAATGTGCATCATTAATGTTTGCGCTTTGTTTAGTACAAGAGGAAATTAATTTATAGTTTTATTTCTACAGTGTTGTTGTACATTCCAAGTTTGGCTTTTGGGGTTCCCAGTTTAATTATTGTCTTCTTGTTTCTAAATCTTTTAGTCTTTCTTTATCCATACTCATTAAAGAGGCATGTTTACTAAAAGTTAGTGTATGGTAACATTATGCAAATATTTATGCAAATGAGGCCCCTTATGCAAATGAGGCCCCGCGTCTTATGCGGCCCCCGGGTTACTTTACAAGTCCTCATTTGGCCCTCAAAGCAATTTGAGTTTGAGACCCCTGCTCTAAACGGAGTTCTCCTGTCTCTCTTACAGGTCACTGGGCTAACTTCGATACCTCTGGCTGGCCTTGCCTTCCTCCAAGAGGTCTCTGGTGAAGTTTTCCTGACTTTCCGTGTTCCTTCCTTGGTTAGTGCTCTGGAGCTCCTAGGGCCTCCTCCCCTTCTGGGACCTTCTGCCCTATTCCAACTGGTTCCAGAATCAGAGCTAGGACTCCTCCTTTCCTTCCTCTCTCAATGAAAGTTTCACCTTCTCTGGCAGTCCGTCTTCCAATGCACTTCCTCTCCAGGCTCTCTAGCCTCTTTAGCCTTCCTGGGTTCTCTAACCCTCCTCGGTTCTCTCCAAGGCTCTCTAGGTCCTCTAGCCTCTTTAGCCTTTCAAAGCCCCTCTCATCCTGCCTTTCTCCAAGTTCCTGCCGTTTATATCTGTGCTTTCCCTTTCTGCCTCCTAGCCACTCCCCCGCTGTCCCTCGTGAGCAGGGCTGGTAACTATAGAGCTAGGGCGTGTCTCTTCACTACAAATTTTCTGCAGGGAGTTTTTTTCTGAACCAGGAGTTTTAACCCTTAAACTCCTGGATTGGGTTCCTTTCTCTGGGGAAAATGACTGATTTTCCCTCTTTTCTTATGCTCTCTCTCGGCTGCGCCATCACAATACCCATATGTGAAGACTTATTCCTGCTGTTCCCGGAGATCACCTGTTACAGGTGAGTAACTATGCTTTTCAGTAACTTTGTAAGGAGAGGTTATCTTGTAAGCATTTTGTATTTATGTGATTAGTTCACCAAAGTGTTCGTTGAACAAATATGTTTTTGTTTGCGGAAGGCTATTGGATCCTTGGTGGCTCTTAAAGTTTCAGGAAGGGAATTCCATAATTGTGGTGCATAAAGTGAGAAAGCTCTCTTGGAAGTAATAGATTTGCAATGCTTATAGTCGGCTGGTATGATGAGTAGGTCTTTATTGTTGCTTCTTCTTAGTCTGTTATCCGGGGTGATTGTCATCAGTGTTTTCAGGTAGGTGGATGAGTCATCTTGGAGGGATTTGAATATTGTGTGGATAACCTTGAATTTTATTCTGCTCTCTATAGGGAGCCAGTGAAGAAGTTTTAATGTTGGCGTGATATGTTCTTTAATTGGTATTTGTGCTATTACTCTAGCTGCTGTATTTTGGGCTAGTTGTAGTCAGTGGATTGTTTGTTTTGGGAGTCCCTTAAGTAATGCATTGCAGAAATCTAGATGTGGAAAGATCATTGCTTGTACTGCTGTTCTAAAGTTGCTTGGGGGGGAGGAGGGGTCTTAACTGTTGGAGCATTTTTAATTTATTGTATATGGCTTTTACTGTGTTGCTCACATGCTTGTTGAAATTGAGCTGGTAATCTAGTGTGACTCCCAGGTATCTCATCTCCTTTGTAACTTTGAAGTTTTCCTTATTTATTTATTTAGACAGTTTTGTATACCGCCTTATCCTTCAATCAAAGCGGTCACAACACAATTGGGGGATACATTTAACACGCAGGGATATGAGACACATACACTAATACTTACAGGGAACATGGGCAATGAGGGCTAAGTGGCTTGCCCAAGACCACAGGGAGCATCTGTGGGACTAGAAACCCCAGTCCTTCCGGCCCAAGGTTGCTGTCCTCTAGTGGGATTTGAACTTCCGGCCTGAAGTACCTTGCCCCAACCACTAGGCTACTCCTCCCTCACTACTCCTTGTTTAACGTAATTGATTCCGGTAGTGTGAAGGAGTTGTCCTTGGTAATGAATTGGATTTCTGTCGTCTTTATATTTAGTTGGAGGTTGTGGTTTGTCAACCAGGTGGTGGTGCTGTTTAGACATTCTTCAATTTGTTGAAAATTTGGTTGTTTAGTATTAAATTGAGTGTATAGCATTATATCATCAGCATATAAGTGATAATATATGCCATGTTCTTTGATTATGCTGCAGATTGGTTGAATATATAGGTTAAAGAGAAGAGATGATAGTACGGATCCTTGGGGAATACCTGACTTTTGGTAGAATAGTTTTGAAATGTTATCGATTTTAACTTGGATACGTCTGTTTGTTAGATATGAATTAAACCATGACAGAGCCTTGTCTTTGAGGCCGATTTCTTGCAGTCTGTGGGTGAGATAATCATGTGTTATGGAGTCGTAAGCTGCTGAGATGTCTAGGAATATTAAAATAAAACCTACATTGGGTTTTTCAATGCCTTTTAGCAGCTTATCCATTAAAGCCATGATGAGAGTTTCCACTCCGTGTCCTAATCTGAGCCTGTGTTGTTGAGGGTCGAGTGGAGCGTGGCTGTCTACATGTTTTTGTAGTTGGTTTTGTGCTGCCTTTTCTAGAATTTTTGACATAAATGGCAGACTTGAGATGGGTCTGTAGGAGCTTGGTTGAGCTTTGTCCAATTCTTTGCCGTTGAAGATGGGGCGAATAGAGGCGCTTTTTAATTCCGCTGGGATGGATCCGTGCTCTAGTGATAAGTTGATTAAATTTAGTATACTTGAAGATAGGTGGTCACAAGTCATTCGCATCCAAGTTGCTGGACAGGGGTCTAGAGCAGAAGTTGAAGTGTTAAGAGATTTTATTATGTCATCTAGCCGTCTTTTGTTGATGAGGGTGAATGTGTTCCAAGTGTGAATGATAGTTGGGATTTTCGTTTTAAATTTGGAGCCGGTTGTTGCTGTCATGACGACTTTTTTTTTGTAATAGTTAGCCATGGTGTGGGCATCTGGTGTGGATGTGGCATTATCTTCTTTTTGGTTGCTGGTTAGAGATTTGACGATGTCAAACATTTCTCTTGGCTTGTTTAGAGCAGACATGATTAGTTTGGTGTGAGTCTCGTTTATTGTTGTTAATTAGTGATTTGTATTCTTCTAATTTATTGAAATAGGTTAATCTGTTGACAGGACCCTTTGATTTCCTCCATTTCCTTTCAGTCCTTCTTAGGAGTCTTTTTAAGTCGCGTGAGTGGAGGAGTAGCCTAGTGGTTAGAACACTGGCTTGGTAACCAAGCAACCAGGGTTCGATTCCCACTAGCACTCCTTGTGGCCTTGGGCAAGTCACTTAACCCTCCACTGCCTCGGAAGAAAGGCCTGGCAATCTACTTCCGGTGACACTGCCAAGAAAACCCAGGAGCTTCTGGGTCGCCAGGAGTCAGGACTGACTCGAAGGCACACATTGCATTGCATTTCTTTTGAGTACCATACAGCATTTTTCTTGGTTTGAAGTTTGGAGGTCGTATGTCTGTTAAGTATGGTGGCAGCTTGGCTTATTGTTGTGTTCCATTTGCTTATTAGTATGTCAATGTTTTTGGTGTCTGGTTGAATTTTAGGTAGAACTTCTTTTAGAAATTGATCTATATCGAATTTATGGTACTTTCTTTGTTGGAAAATAACTTGATTAGTATTAGATCTACTGGGTAGTGCTGGTATACTGAATTTGATTGAATAATGGTCGGTCCAAGGGATTTGTTGGATAAGTAGCTTTTGATTGAATATATCACTTGGTGAGTCATGTGGGAGGAAGATGAGATCTAGGATACTTCCTTTGATGTGTGTAGGATTTTGTACTAATTGTTTAAAACCAAATGCGTCCATTGTCTCTGTGAATCCTTGTGCTTGATGAGTTGTGATAGATGGTAGATTTAGGTCTCCTAAAATGATAGTGTACCTGTTAGAGGTGATTTTGTTGCAGAGGTTATCTGTGATGTCAACAAGATCTTCTCCTTTCAATGAAGGGGGCCTGTAGATTAGGTATAGAATCATATTTAAATTTTCGACAAGGAGAGCATCCATTGATTGGCAGATGTCGATTGAACCTTTTGATAGTTTTAGTTCTCTTCTTGCTATTATGGTTACCTCTCCTCCCCTTTTGTTTTGTCTTTGATTAAAGATGTCGTATCCTGCTGGTTTTAATTGATTGATCAACACTGTGTCATTTGTTGTGAGACATGATTCCATTATGAATAGGATGTCTAGATTGTTGTCTGTAATGCAGTCTGTTATAAGAGGTAATTTATTTCTGATGCAGCTTGGATTAATAAGTGAACATGTTAGATTGGGTGTTACCCTACTGAGCATGGATTTGGTATTATTTGCTTCGTTTAGACTGATTTGGATGAAACGTTGTTTGCGCTCAGTTTTGTTTGTAAATGGGTCATACATTTTTGCTTCGTTATTTGGTCGGTGGTAAGTGTGTATGATAGGTATAGGATAGCCAGCTGGTGATAGGGCCTGAGATGTGGTGAGAACTGATAGTGCTATTAATAGTCCAAGGGCTGTAGCTATATACAGTGGTCTCATTTTTTTCCCTTTTTCTAGTATAGTAACCTATGAGAGGAGCTTGTTTAGATTTGGAGACTATGATTTAAATAGACAATGAATTGTATTTATATCAATTTTTTTTAGCTATAAGAAGCTGAAGGCTAGGGTATATGCTATGCATGTAAAAGTAATTGGTACCTCTTGAAGTCTGATTGTAGAGACTCTTTGCTTCGGTGAAAACGTTGTATCTCTTCCAGATTCTGGAATCAGTGCTGCGTTGGTCACTTCTCAATCAAGGCTGTGCGCTTTGTGGGGTCCAATGGTGTGTTTCTTGCTGTGCCTTTGGTCCGCACCTAAGGGCCACGCCAAAGGGCCCTCTGGCACGGGCGCGCTGGGAGGCGCTTGCTTTTAAATTTCCCTTGTTGGGCCCTGATTGGCCTTGTGGATGAGAGCAGGAGGGGTTCCCTCGCTCCTGCTCTCTTTTGCGATGCCGATCGGGGGCTCGGCTGATGGCAGGAGCCGGCGTTGGAGTCGGGCACTCCGGGAGGAGGACTGTGAGAAAATCATGTCATGTAATGCTATTATGTGACAAGTATAAAGAGAGAGGCAACAAACAATCAAAACTATATAGACTAGAATAGCTGATACCTGGTTCAAGTAAGAGCTCTGTGTAATGCACCACTGTCAACAAATCGCCGTGTTTCAGTAAACAAACCTGCCAATGCAGACTGGATAAATTGAACTAAACAAATGCATCCTATAGTAGAAATCCAAAATGTAGGGGGTGAGAGTCATAGTGTGTATGAACCCAGTGGCTTATGACATAGGCTTCTATCCCTACTGTTCTCCCAAAAAGTACAATGAGGCACCGGGACAGGGAGCCTCTCCGGTCAGGTCTGAACTCCTGGAGAAACATATTGGGACAAAATATAATACACCATCGCTATCATGTGTACAACCCTGTGCTCAACAGCACTATTACTTGGATGAATAAATTCCTGCACAATGGATAGACTTTCAGGGGGATAAACCAACTACATGTAACAATCAAAAGAGACGTGATAAGCTCTGTAACACACAAAAAAGTGACCTGTTTCTGCCTAATACGTATATATTAAAAAAAACCACAGACCTTAAATAAACAGCCTGTAGTTCCGTATCGGCAGCAGTGAAAAGTGGGGTGCAGAGCCCTTTTTTTTAAACTGCCGAAATCGCGTCAAAATGGGTTGAAAGGTCAGGAAGTCAACCTCGCTGTGTGGTCTCGGAAAAGTATACCAGATCCACTGGCTGGCGTATGTGATGTGTCTCACTTACAAATATAGTTATTGTTGTACTCATGGGTGTGCGATGTGTCCATCTATGTTGCTTCCTGTGCTGAGCTATGCAGACAATTCAGAATAACCCGGATGCTGCCCCGTCTCACCTGAGAAAGCTACAGGCATGCCCCCAAAATTTTTTAAAAGGCTGGTAATCCAACACGGAGGGCCCTAAGCCTAATTTGTACTCCGATAGGATATCTGTGTTGGATTACCAGCCTTTTAAAAATTATATTATTTTATTATATGTGATGCATTTTATTGTTTCTTTTGAGGTTTTACACCCCCCCCCCCCCTGAAGACATCCAAGTAGGGTGTACATCCCTGCTATTTGTGCCTCAGAATGACCCCCATAGTGTATTATTATATAGTGGATTCTTCATTGGAAGATTATCATCATTATTATTGTTACATTTTATTAGCTGTGTTTATGAGAAGGTTCACTCAAGGTGGTATACAACATAATAACTGATAATGAAGTTGGCTGGAAAGAGAAAAGATGGCCTAGCATAACATCTGGCCTTACAAAAAGAAAAATGACTCAGTGAGACTGGCTCTTATAGCCAAATACTTTACTTGCAATATAAATAGGCCTGTGCAGACAGTAGCATAGCTACATAAGACCTCTTAAAACATGCCCTACATTTTGTGCAGGAGAATGAATAGAGGTTGAGGAGGTGGGGCAAAATAAGTGGACATTGGAGGAGAGAGATCTCGTAAAAGGAGAGCATCACCTTGGTGTGGCAGGAAGTGATCCTATAGCTAGGACTTATCCTCCAGGTGATATAAAACCCTTTCACATTGAGGAGGTTTCTCCAGAGACATGTGCCCATGAGGGAAGAGTTAGGATGGCTGTAATAGTAGGCCATTCAATCATCAGACATGTAGATAGCTGGGTGGCTGGTGGATGTGACAGTCACCTGGTAAATGCCTGCCTGGTGCAAAGGTAGCAGACCTCACGTGCCACCTAGACAAGGTTATAGATAACTCTGGGGAGAAGCCTGCTCTCTTCGTACATGTTGGTACCAATGAAATAGGAAAGTGTGGGAGGGAGGTTCTGGAGGACAAATTTAGGATTTTAGATAGGAAGTTGGAATCCAGAACTTCCAGGGTAGCATTCTCTGAAATGCTTCCCGTTCCACGTGCAGGACCCAAAAGGCAGCCAGAGCTCCACCGTCTTAATGCATGGATGAGACGGTGCAGGGAAAAGGGTTCTGGATTTGTTAGTAAATGGGCAACATTCTGGGGGAGGGAGGGGCTTTTCTGAAGGGATGAGCTCCACCTTAACTGGGATGGAACCAAGCTGCTGGCATTAACCTTTAAAAAGAAGAGAGCGCAGCTTTTAAACTAGATAATAGGGGAAAGCTGACAGTCGCCCAAGAGTGCATGGTTCAGAAAGATGTATCCTTGAAGGATACTAACAAAAGAGGGAAGTTAGGGCATCCTGATAGAGAGGCTCCAATAAAGGTGAAAGTTACCCTTAAATAAAGAGTAGACAGAGCTGAAAGATTCCAAATTACCTCTTATCAACCAATAACCAGATTAATATGAATACAATGCAATCTCTAAAATGCCTGTATGCAAATTCTAGAAGTCTAAAAATAAAATGGGACAGTTAGAATATATAGAACTAAATGAAAGGCTAGATATAATTGGCATCTCAGACCTGGTGGAAGGAGAACAATCAGTGGGACACTATGATACCTAAGTACAAACTATATTGGAATGACAGGGTAGATCAAATTGGTGGAAGGTTTACGCTCTATGTTAGAGAAGGCATTGAGTCACACAGGATTAAAGTTTTGCAGGAAACAATACACTGTAGAATTTCTATGGACTGAAATGCCATGTAAAAAGAGGAAGGTGATGGCGGGGGGGGGGGCGGGGGGGGGTGCTACTGACTCCCTGGCCAGAATGAACAGATAGATGATGAAATTCTAAAAGAAATCAAGGAAGTTAACAAAAGTTACAACACAGGGGTTATTTCACTTACCCCAATATCGACCGGGTCAGTGTCACAGCAGGACATGCTAGGGAGATAAAGTTTCTAGATGAAATAAATGACTGCTTCCTGGAGCTGCTGGTTCATGAACCAACAAGAGGGGAAGCTGTTAGTGGAACACAGGATTTGGTGCAAGAGATAAGGGTGTTGGAACCACTTGGCAGTAGTGATCATAGTATTTGATTTAAAAAATGGAGGAAAGATGGCAAGGAAATCCATAGTGCTAGCTTTTAACTTTCAAAAGGGAGGCTATGAGAAACTGAGGAAAATAGTTAAGAAAAAACTAAAAGGAGCAGCTGCAAAGGTTAAATATTTACATCAAGCATGGGCATTGTTTAAAAATGCTGTCTTGGAAGCCCAGACCAGATGTATTCCACGCTTTAAGAAAAGTGGAAGGAAAGCCAAAACACTCCCAGCATGGTTTAAAGGTGAGGTCAGAGAGACTGCTCTAGCCAAAAAAGCTTCTTTCGGGAAATTTAAAAAGGAGCCAAATGACGAAAATGGGAAACATAAGTATTGGCATGTTAGATGCAAGGCATTGATAAGGGAGGCAAAGAGAGAATTTGAAAAAATGTTTGCTGTGGAAGCAAAAACGCATAATAAAAATGTTTTCAGGTAAATTAGTGAGAGAGTCAGTTGGACCATTAGATAATAGAGGGGTAAAAGGGGCACTAAGGGAGGACAAGGCCTTGGCAGATAGACTGAATGGATTCTTTGCTTTGGTCTTTACTGAAGATGATGTAGGGAAGTTACCCATTCCTGAAATATTATTTAAAGGTGATTGAATGAAATATCAATAAACTGGGAAGATGTATTACAACTACCTGGGCCAAATGGTATA
The DNA here is from genome assembly GCA_033557465.1 of Ichthyophis bannanicus. Taxonomy (NCBI): domain Eukaryota; kingdom Metazoa; phylum Chordata; class Amphibia; order Gymnophiona; family Ichthyophiidae; genus Ichthyophis; species Ichthyophis bannanicus. The sequence continues at coordinate 465,046,961 of CM066034.1, forward strand.
CATCTGAGGGTGCTGAAAGAACTATTAGTAATCTGTAAACTATCATAAAAATCATCTGTAGTACTTGAAGACTGAAGAATGGCTAATGTAAAGCCAATTTTTTAAAAGGGTTCCTGGGGTGATCTGGGAAACAACAAATCGGTGAGCCTGATATCATTACTGGGCAAAATGGTAGAAGCCATTATAAAGAATAAAAATATTGAGCATATAGATAGTCATGGTTTAATGGGAGAAAGCTAACATGGATTTAGCCAAAGAAAATCGTATCTTACTAATCTGTTATATTTTTTTGAAGGCGTGAATAAACAGGTAGACAAAGGTGAGACAGTTCATATAGTGTATCTGGATTTTCAGAAAGCCTTTGACAAGATCCTTCATGAAAGACGGCAAAATTAAAAAGTCATGGGATAGGAGGCAATGTAATATTGTGGATCAGGAACTGGTTACAAGATAAAAAGCAGAGAGTAGGGCTAAATGGCCAATTTTCTCACTGGAGAAAGGTGAATAGTGGAGTACCCCAGGGATCTGTGCTGGGCCTGCTGCTTTTTAACATCTTCATAAATGACCTGGAAATGGGACTAGATAGTAAGGTGATCAAATTTGCAGATGACACAAAATTATTCAACACTGTTAAAACACAAGAGGATTATGAACAATTGCAAGAGGATCTTGATAAACTGGAAGACTGGACATTCAAATGGCAGATGAATTTTAATGTGGACAAGTGCAAAGTTATGCACTAAGGAAAAAATAACCAAAATGATGCAAGGTTCCACATTAAGAACCACCACCCAGGAAAAAGATTTAGGTGTCATCATGGATAATACATTGAAACCCTCTGCCCAGTGTGCAGCAGTGGCCAAGAAAGCAAATAGAATGCTAGGAACAGAATGGAGAATAAAACCAAGGATCTTATAATGCCTCTGTATCGTTCCATTGTGCAACCGCACCTTAAATATTGTGTGCAATTCTGGTCGCTATATCTTAAAAAGGATATAGTAGAATTAGAAAAGGTACAGAGAAGAGCCACCAAAATGGTAAAGGGGATGGAAGGATACCCCTATGAGGAAAGGCTTAAAAGGTTAGGGCTCTTCAACTTGGAAAAGAGATGGCTGTGGGGAGATATGATAGAGGTCCATAAATTAATGAATGGAATAGAATGGGTAAACTTAGATAGGTTGTTACTTCATCAAAAAGTAGAAAGACTAGGGGACATGCAATAAAGCTAGTGTAACCCATAATGTAATAAAAGCTGTTAGTGTAGCTGGATTTAAAGAAGGTTTGGACAAGTTCCTGGAGGAAAGGTCCATAAACCATTATTAAAGAGGACCCTGGAAATCTACTGCTTACCAGGGACAAGCTTTGTGGTAGCAAGTACCTGGCAGGTTCCCAAAAAGGTATATTGCTACCTGGATTGGCCACTGTTGGAGGATACTGAGCTTTCTCCAGGACCAAGCAGGAAGTCAGTCCTCACATATGGGTGACGTCGGCGCCCTCGTGCGGAGCATTTTCTCAGCTTTCAAGGAAAGCCTTTGGGAATGCAGCGCGCATGCGCGGGTGCCATCTTGCTCAGTATTTCTTTTTCCGCGGAGTCCAACGGACGTGAGTTTGTGTTACCCGGTAAAAAGTAGATTTTTTTTCTGCGATTTTCGCTTTTTGTGATCTGGTTCGACACCGGTTCCCCTTCCCGCCCGGGCTCGGTACACTGGTATTGAGTCCGGTATTCTTTTTTCGTTTTTTGTCCTTCGTGACTAGCGTTCACGCCTTTTTTGTTATTTTCACTGGCAGCCCGGTCTTTTGACCTTGCAGGGGCCCTTTTTCCCCTGATGGCTGCCAGGGGGTTCAAAAAATGTGATCGGTGGAAGAAACTTATGTCTCTCACCGATACACATGACAGCTGCCTCCGATGTCTCGGGCCCGACCATGACCCGCTGGCCTGTGGCCTATGCGTCAAAATTTCGTCTAAGGTGCTTCGGAGCCGTCAGCATCAACATGAGAGAATTTTATCAGAGTCTGCGTCCGGCCGGGCCCAGACTTTGTCAGATGCCTCGACATCTCGGGAGTCAGAACCCGAGCACCGTCATAGTTCCTCTGAAAGGGGGTCTCCCACCCGAGAGCACAAAAGGAAGAAGAAGCTCGTGAGGGCAGCGTTGGTGGAATCTCTTGGGTCCTCGAGGGCCAGGTTGCGTAGCCCTGACCGCCGCCCTGGGCTCTCGGAGTTGGAGAGGCCGTTCAAGCTACCTCGTATGGAGCCGGAGTCCCCGAGTCACGTGAGTTCGGTTGTCCTCGTGGACTCTCCTCCGGGAGAGCTACCGTCGGGGCCCGAGTCGGAGGCTGCTGGGTCTCCTGAGCTTGGACTCAGGTTGACGGCCTTGGAGAGCAGCTTGGCTGCCTTCATAGAACAGCAGCGGGTGCTGATCGCCGGTCTCACCGGTGCATCTGCCCCGACCACCGGGACCTCGACGTCTAAGTCGACCCCGGAGACCGAGCTGATCCTCGAGTCCATCAAGTCTCGAGTCGATCCTTGGTCAAGGTCCCCCTCGACCTCCCGTGCGGGGCCGAGGTTGTTGATGCCGGTGCCCTCGGCGTTGGGGCGGGTGGCACCGAAGCCCACACGGCCGTAGCCGCTCGACAACTCCTCGGAGGAGTCTGCGTGGGAGACGGAGGACGAGGAGTCTCTGGACATCTTCCAGACCCGTTGCGTCCCTTCGGACTCACTGGAGTCCGAGCCTTGGAGAAGGTCCCCCCCCCCCCCCCCCGGAGGATACCTGATTCTTGGACTTCGTAAGGGACATGGCCAAGGCTTTGGCTTTCCCTGCGGATGCTGAGGAGGAGCCTCAAGCCGAGGAGCTCGATGCCCTCCAGTATGACTTTTCTCCAAAGGAAGCCTTTACTGTATTGGTTCCTCCGATGCTGGAATGGCTGCTCTTCAGTATGTGGGAGGCACTGGCCTCGGTGCTGGTTCTTAGCAAACGGGTCGATTCCATTTATCGAGTCCGTAAGAGCTCTGGGTTCCAAAAGGCGCAGCTACCGCACAATTCCATGGTTGTGGAATTGGCCATGCACCGCCTGAAGAGTCAGAAGATGCACTCCTTGGTGTCCCCCGGCCGGGAAGCCCGGAACCTGGATGCCCTCGGTAGAAAGTGCTTCCGGGGCTCTATGCTATCTTGCCGTGTCCAGACTTACCAGCTGTATATGGGCATGTACCTAAGAGACCTGGCAAAGGAGATTGCCGGGTTCTCATCTGGCCTCTCTGAGGAACCCTTGCAGAGGTTCAAGGCCTTGTCTACAGGGATCCGAGAATGCTCGAAGTTTATCTCTCAAGCAGCCTATGATGGCTTCAAGGCTTTGGCCTGGGTAGCCGCGGCCAGCATCTGTGCACGCCGTCAGGCCTGGCTACAGTCATCGGACCTGGAGTCATGGGTGCAGGAAAAGTTGGTCAATGTCCCCTGCCGAGGTGACAACCTATTTGGTAAGTACCAAAAAGGAGCTAAGGATCCGCACAATATAAGAGAGAACAAAGTAGCGGAGCCTGGACTGACAAAGTAAACCTTGTTTATTACGCCCCAACGCGTTTCGGCCACCGGCCTTCTTCAGGGGGTCTTAAAGAACACACCTCAAAAATAATAAACATAAACATATAGGTTAAACACATTATATAAAAAAGTTGTATTACATCAATAAATAAATAAATAAAATATTGATGAAATAATAATTAAAACCATAAATTACACTTAAAACATCTAAAGGACAAACTATTAATTCATAATGGTTAATTAGAAACCCAACTAACAAAATAAAAATATATATTATAAAATATATATATATTAAGAAATAATAATAAATAATAAATCCATATTAAAATACCAAGAAAAAGGAGAGAGACGAGGAGAAGCAAACAGTAAATAAATACCTTAATATGATCAAATTGAATGTTATCCCGGATTGAACCTATGGGATACTGACGGCTGACAATGAACAAATAAATTATTAAATAAATAAATATGTACTCATAAAACAAGTATATACAATTCTAAAACCTCAACAATGCATGTTAACAAATATATAACCAATTAATAATAAATAATTAATTACATAAATAAATATACAGTCCAGTCCAGTCCCTTTACTTCTGGCGCAACCCTTCCAGCAGCTTGGAGGCCGAGCCCAACCTTTTTGGGGGATGGAGCGGTATAAATACCACTGGGACCACCCACCAACTCCAGTATTCTCAGCCTCCAAGCAGCTGGAGGGTTCCGTAAGCCTAGGGCTTACTGGAGTCTTCTCCTTTTAAATTTTACTCTTTTTAGGTTTTTTTAAGCTCCTTGCTTATTGATTTACTTAGTTTCTTTACTTTTACATTTGTTTTTGTTCACTGTGCCTTTAATTTTCGCCTGCCTACTCTCTCCCTTCTCCCTCCTCCCTCCCCCCCCCCCCGGCCGGGCCGGGTACCGGAGGTGATTGCTTCCTGCAGCAGCGAGGAGGACCGTTCAGCTCTCCTCTCGCTGCTGAGCCGCCTGATTCCTGCACTCTCTCTTCTTCAGTGACCTGCCCTGCCTCGCGCCGAAGCCCTGCTGGTGGCTGAGCGCTTGAGGCACACCGCGACTGTGTTCCTCCTGCCGCTCCCGTCTCAGTACGGAGGGAAGCGGAATCGAGCACGGGAGCCCCGTTTTCAGCGCCTTTCAAGCGGCGCCGCTTAAACCGGAGCGGGGGGACGGCTCACAGCACCGATTTAGCGGTTCTTTAAATCTGATCGGAAGGCAACTCGCAGTCCTCCGTTTAGGTCTCCACGTGGTTGCGGCCTACCACGTGTGGAGCCAACGGCTGGATTTCGCTGAGTCGGGCCTGGGCACCGTGGCAGAAGAAGCTCTCCAAACAGCAAGTACCGGATTAAATTCTGGGGTTTATGCATTTTATTTTATTTTAATTTGTTTTAATTTAATTTAATTTAGTTTCTCCCCTAGCTTGGGTTTAAGTGGAGTAGTGTCTAATTTCCTGGTCTGGGGAGCTGTTAATTCTTTACGAGGGGGGAGAGCACTCTTAAGTCTGTTTGTCCTGCGTTGTACAGGTTCGGGCAGGCTGATGGGTTAAACCTAGGTGGCACTAGCAGGACTTCTGTTCCCCCTTATCAAGGACATGACTGGCAAGTCTCGGTGCCCTTCCTGTGGCACTCGCAGAGGCACTTCTACGGAGGCTGGGATCTGCAGGGGTTGTGCTGCAGTAGCCGCCTCCGTGGAACAAGAAATTAACTTATCCATGGCTCTGACTTCTCAGGGGTCCGGGGACCCTCTGGAGGGGGAGGGGGGGTCTCAGTTCCCTCCCCCTACCTCATCAGAATTTCCCACTCCTCCTCTGCCCCTTTCCCCCCTGCCCGCGGGGGAGGGGGGGTCAGGGATCTCTTCTCCCCTGACTTTGTCCTCTTGCTCCATAAAGTCTATTGTATGCGCAAGCAAGGGTTGGGCGCAGGGGAGGCGGCCCCTACGGCAGAAGGCGGGCCTGCCAGACCAATGAAGGCAAGCAGTCAGAACCCCGGGATTCCACTTAAGCGCGCTCGGTTGATGAGTGAGGAGCCCCTCACGTCCCTCTCTCAGGGCACCCCGGAAGAGGAGAGCCCTGACAAGGATCTAGATGAGGAGGAGGAGGAACTTGAAGAGGGGGAGATCCCTGAGGAGGATCATTCCCGTATAATTAGGGTTTTTCGCCGAGAGGAACTCCCGGCACTAATCAATGAGTCCCTGAAAGTGCTCAATGTGGCCTCAGACGCGCCTGCAGAGGACGAAGCGTTGGAGGACCCCTTAATCCAGGCCATTAGGAGGTCCCAGAAAGTATTTCCTGTCCACAGGGTGGTTCGGCAGATGATCCAGGAAGAATGGGATCAACCTGAGTCAAGCCTTAGGGGGGGTCCGCTCTATGGCTCGCCTATACCCTCTCCCAGAGGCAGAGCTGCTGAAGTCACCCAGGGTAGATGCGGCGGTATCAGCTGTTACAAAGAAGACAACTATTCCAGTCGAGGGCAGCACAGCCCTGAGGGACTCGCAAGACAGGAAACTGGACACGCTCCTGAAGCAAGCCTTTGATGTGAGCGCCCTTGCCTTACAGGCTTCCGTTTCGGGGGCTTGGGTGGCACAGGCCTGTTTGAGATGGTTTCAACAGCTTCAGGCAGCGGAAGGCGCTGCTGAAGAAGCGCAGGCCAACTCGGCTAGGTTGGAATCCGGAGCAGCCTACTTGGCGGATAGTCAGTATGACCTCATCAGGAGCCTAGCTAAGAACATGGCCTCAGTGGTGGCGGCTAGGCGCTACTTGTGGCTCCGTAATTGGGCAGCCGACGCTTCCTCAAAGGCACGCCTAAGTCGTCTTCCCTTTAAGGGGAAATTGTTGTTTGGTGAGGATCTGGACAAGTTGGTGAAGGACCTTGGCGAGTCTAAGGGCGGCAGGCTCCCTGAAGATAGACCGAAACAAGGTCGCACCCAGGCCCTGGTGCGTAGTCAACCCAGGGACCCCCGGAGGTTTCGTTCAGCCAGGTCGAACCCCTTTTCCAGGGGACGTTTCCCGACCAGGGGGCAAGGCTTTAGGGGGTTTCGAGGAGCAGGTAGAGGTTTCAGTGCCTCTTCTTCTTCTTCCTCGGGGCCTAGGAAACAGCAATGAGATGTCAGGGGTCCAGGGGGAGGAGCTGCAGGTGGGTGGACATTTAAGGCAGTTTCTTCCCACCTGGTCCCGGGTCACGTCCGATCAATGGGTCCTAGAGATCATCAGAGAGGGCTATGCTCTCGAATTTGCAAGACAAATACATCCAGCCTTTGTTCAGTCTCCCTGCGGTTCTTCTACAAAGCGGGCGGCGGTAGAGACAACTCTCGCACGCCTAATAGCGCTCGGGACCGTCGTCCCGGTACCACCAGACCAGTGCAGCTCTGGTCGGTACTCGATTTACTTCGTGGTACCAAAGAAGGAAGGGTCCTTCTGCCCGATCCTGGATCTAAAGCAGGTCAATCGCTGTCTCAGGGTTCCGCATTTCCGGATGGAGACCCTACGATCAGTCATAGCAGCCGTAAGGGGCGGGGAATTCCTAACGTCCCTCGATCTGACAGAAGCCTACTTGCATATCCCGGTCAGGGCATCCCATCAACAATTCCTGAGATTCGCAGTGCCAAGGGGCCACTTTCAATTCCAGGCCCTACCTTTCGGCCTAGCTATGGCTCCAAGAACGTTCACCAAAGTGATGGTGGTAGTAGCGGCCTCCCTACGGAAAGAGGGAATCCTAGTTCACCCTTACCTGGACGATTGGCTGATCCGAGCGAAGTCGGAAGAAGAAAGCCACTCCGTGACGACAAGAGTCATTCAGGTCCTAGAAGAGTTGGGGTGGGTCATCAATCGAGCAAAGAGCAGGTTGACTCCCTCCCAGGAACTCGAGTACCTCGGAGCAAGATTCGATACCAGCAGAGGCAGGGTGTTTCTGTCTCGATCAAGATCAAGAGAACTAAGGCTTCTAGTCACGCAGTTTCTGGGCAGACGAAACCCCACAGCGTGGCATTATCTTCAGGTTCTGGGAACAATGGCGGCAGCGATAGAGGTAGTACCATGGGCCAGAGCCCACATGCGGCCGTTGCAGCGGGCCCTATTGCGTTGATGGTCCCCCCAGCATCATCCCATGTCAATGCAGTTACCTTGTGCTCCGCGAACCAAACAGGCCCTCCCCTGGTGGCGGTGCCCAAGGAATCTGGATCGCGGGATGCCCCTCGAACCGCATCAGTGGTTACTTTTGACGATGGATGCCAGTCTGGTAGGCTGGGGAGCTCACTGCGAGGACCAGTTCGTTCAGGGCAGCTGGACGCCGTTGGAAGCTCAATGGCCCATCAACAGGCTGGAATTACGGGCCGTCGTCTTGGCGCTCAGGGCTCTCGAGACCTTAGTAAAAAAGAGAGCAATTCACGTCCTCTCCGACAATGTCACCGCGGTGGCTTACATCAACCATCAGGGCGGCACCAGCAGCCCCGCCTTGGAGAAGGAAGCGGATGCTCTGTTCCATTGGGCGGAAGTTCAGTTGGAAGCACTCTCAGCCCAGCACGTAGCAGGCACGGACAACGTCACGGCAGACTACCTCAGCAGGTGCAAGATAGACCACGGAGAGTGGGAACTGGAGCAGGAGACCTTCGACCAGATAGTGTCCCGTTGGGGGCTCCCAGTCATGGATCTCATGGCGAGGTTCTCGTCCGCCAAGGTAGACCGATTCTTCAGTCGGCGAAAGGAAAGAATGTCCGAGGGCCTGGATGCCTTGTCCCAGAAGTGGCCTTCGGAGGGCCTCCTCTATGTGTTCCTTCCTTGGGTACTGATCGGAAAGGTTCTCCAGCGCGTGGAGTCTCACCAGGGATTTGTAATCCTCATAGCTCCGGATTGGCCTCGCCGCCCCTGGTATGCGGACTTGGTGAGATTGATCGCCGACCAGCCCTGGCGGCTCCCTTGCAAAAGGGACCTGCTGAGGCAAGGCCCGGTTCGAATGCCTCACGTGGATCAATTCTCGCTTACGGCCTGGCTATTGAAAGGGCGAGGCTCCTGAAGCGAGGTTATTCAGGAGCTGTCATCACGACCCTGTTGAATGCTAAGAAGCGCTCGACCTGTCTATCCTATGTTAGGACTTGGCGCATCTTCGAAGCATGGTGTGCGGAGCACCGACGGAAACCCCTTTCCGCCTCAGTCCCTGAGGTTCTGGAATTCTTGCAGGCAGGATTTGACAAGGGCCTAGCGCACAGCTCCTTGCGAGTTCAGCTGGCTGCCATCGCATGCTATAGGGGCAAGGTCCGCGGCAAGTCCCTAGGGGCGCATGCGGACGTCTCCAGGTTCCTAAGAGCGGTTAGACGCCTGCGTCCTCAACGGAGGTCGGTCATCCCCCCTTGGGATCTCAACCTAGTGCTAAATGCCCTGATCAGGGAACCCTTTGAACCAGTAAATGGGGCCTCCTTAAAGGACTTAACCCTGAAGACAGTCTTTCTGGTCGCGATCTGCTCGGCAAGGCGGGTCTCCGAATTACAAGCGTTATCCGCTCAACCCCCCTTCCTATTATTTCTCAAGGACAAGGTGGTTCTGCGAACTGTCCCTTCCTTCTTGCCCAAGGTTATCTCTCCCTTTCATGTGAACCAGGCAGTCAACCTCCCGGTCTTCTCGGCCGAGGGGCCTGAAGGTAGGGATAGCAAACTTCGTCTCCTGGATGTCCGGAGGACCTTGAAACGCTACCTCTCCCGCACAGCTCCCGTCCGGAAGTCCGATCGGCTATTCGTCCAGTTCGGAGGCCCTCACAAAGGGGAGGCGGCGGCCAAGGCCTCCATCTCCAGATGGATCAGAGAGGCGATTGCCTCCGCCTACATCCTGAAAGGGAAGCAGGTGCCAGTGGGTCTGCGGCCACACTCCACTCGGGCACAGGCTACCTCTTGGGCAGAATTCAGCCTAGTTCCTCCGTTGGATATTTGTAGGGCAGCAACCTGGTCCTCGCTGCATACCTTCACCAAGCATTACAGGCTGGACGTCCAGAGTTCAGCGGACGCTCGGTTTGGTCTGGCGGTCCTACAGTCCGGTATGCCGGATCCCACCCAGGATTGAACTGCTCTTTTACATCCCAGAAGTAAAGGGACTGGACTGGAGTGACGATAAGAAAAAAGTAATTAGATCTTACCTGCTAATTAGTGTTCCTGAAGGAACGACAGTCCAGTCCCGGATCCCACCCGGTTAAGGCCTATCAGTCAGAAGGAAGCTACGGACCGAGCGTGGGGCCAGTTCTGGGTGAGGGGGTGCGGGAGAAGGTCGGCTCGGGCAGACTCATGCAAACCTCCTCCGCCCGTGACCATCTTTCCTCTCAGTCTATCTATTCCTTATAAAAAAAAAAAAAAAAAAGTTTTATATATGGCTAGACTATGTTATGTTATATAGGTTGTTAATGAACTTCGTTAGGTCTGCTTTTTCATTCGATTACTGGAGTTGGTGGGTGGTCCCAGTGGTATTTATACCGCTCCATCCCCCAAAAAGGTTGGGCTCAGCCTCCAAGCTGCTGGAAGGGTTGCGCCAGAAGTAAAGAGACTGGACTGTCGTTCCTTCAGGAACACTAATTAGCAGGTAAGATCTAATTACTTTTTTGCACTTTGCCACAGCAGCTGAGACTTTTTTTTCTCAGTGATTGCACCATAATTACTTTACAGAGAGATCTTCATTTTATTTTTGAGTGGAATTTTCATGAATTCAGAAGTGACGTGGCCACTCTTTTCTCTCTCTTAACCGTCTTCCATTTCTCTAGGAAAAAAGAAATAACATCTTATGTGTCTGTTTTGCTTTTATCTTTTTATTGCACTAACTGGTATCATTTTTTCACCTATATTTCTGTACATTGAAATGGACAACATGGCCACCACATTACTGTATTTAAGGAAATGAATCATGAGGCCCAGAAGCAGACTTTGCATAGCCATTTTCAAAACTAATTTTATCTATAATGGCACTGGATCATTACAAAGGGAAAGGAAAAGAGGGTCTTTTCCAAGGAATGAAAGAACATCAAAATTGAAATGATTTTCCCACTCAGGCACATTTCTTATCTCCAGGAACAAACAGGAAAGCAGTCTTCACATATAGGTGATGTCAGCACCGATGGAGCCCGCGCAATAACGCTCCACAGCATCCAATTGGAAAGCCTTTGGGAGCACTCCACTGTGCCTGCGCGTCTGCCTTCCCAACTCCTCAGTTCTCCGTTCTCCAGGAACAAGCAGGAAGTCAGTCCTCAAACATATGGGTGACGTCGGCGCTGACTGAGCCCACATGGGGCATTTACCCAGCTTTCAAAGAAAGCCTTTGGGAATGCTATCACACCCAAGGGTGCCATCTTGCTCACGGAACCCAATGGACCTTGTCCTGTTTCCCCAGAAATGTCTCTCTAAAATTATCCTTAAAAGTTGTTTTTTTCTGGTTTGTGTACCGGTTCCTCTTCCCACCTTGAGCCTGTCTGACTCCTGCGCCGTTTCTTGGCTCCTTTTTTCTTTTTTGACAAGGCTTGCCTCGACCGGCGTTCGTGCCCTTTTTTGCCTGAGGGTTGTCAACCCCAGCCGGGTATCTCCCACCATGTCTCCCGGTGGATTCAAAAAATGTGACTGCTGCAGTCAAACTATGTCTGTCACAGACACCCACGACTGCTGCCTGGGTCTGGACCACGACAGCATCACCTGTGACAGGCCATGACTACAAAAACCAACAAGAAATGGTCGGAGTTGCAGGGGAAGATGTTCCCACGGTCCAACTCAGCTCTGGCTTCCCCGACGCTGAGCTCCAAGCCCAGCACCTCCGCGAGCCCAGGCATCTTCGGAGTCCTGCGGTGGCAGCTCCTCTGAAAAGATCCTGGATCCTGAGAAGAAAAAGAAAAAATCCTTGAAGCCAGTCCAGGTTCCACCCGTGAAACCTGGTAAGATCCCGTGGAAGGACTCAGGTGACGCTGAGCAGCCTCCCTAAGGTCTCTAAGAAGAAGTCCTTGGCCGGCGGAGACCGTGCGAGGCTCCTTGAGGCCGTGGTCCTTATCGAGGACACACTCACGAGAGTGCCAGCATCAGGCGCAAGAACCTCTGTGCCTGTGCCGAAAGCTGCGGAACCTTCTGGCCTCAAAACCAGAATGGCGGCTCTGGAGTAGAATATCTTTGCCATCCTGGCCCTGTAGCAGACAATGATGTCTGATTCGTCCACATCATCTGCCCCAACAACCGGACCCGAATGCAGGGGAGTCCCCGGGCGTCAAGCAAGGCCCCGAGCACCACCGACTTTGGTTGAGCCCTCTGCACTGATCGAGGTCCCGGTTCCGATCCTCGGGTATCCGGTCCTCCCCGACCAGTTTCCGGGAATCGGACCCGAGATCCTCGGGGGTACCGTTCCCCAGAGCCGGCCTCAAGGCATGTGAATCCAGAGCCTCAGAGTCCTTCATGCCTTCCGGCTCCGAGTGGGAGACCTCTTGACACCAAGACATACCCTCGGAGCCATCTCCCCCGGTATCCTGGTGCTATTCTCCCCAGGAGGACGTGGCCTTCGACTACTTCATCTGTGATATGGCCCAGGCCCTGTTGATCCCGACTGAATCAGAGGAGGACCCGCACACAGAAGAACTGGAGATCCTCCAGTATGAGTTCCCACCAAAGAGACTCTCATGGTACCGGTGCAGCCTATCCTTGAGTGGTTGCTCCTGCGAATGTGGGAGACTCTGGCCTCTGTGTTGTGGTCAGCTGATGCCTTAATGCCATCTACCGCATCAAGAAGAGCCCTGGCTTCCAAAAGGCTCAGCTTCCGCATAACTTCATGTTTGTGGAGTCATCTATGCAGAAACTCAAAAGCCAGAAGAATTATTCTTCCAGCCCTCTGAGCAGAGAGGCCCGAGCCCTTGACGCCCTCAGGCGCAAGTGCTTTCAGGGCTCCATGCTCGGCTGCCAGATACAAGCATATGAATTGTACATAGGTATGTACCTCAAGGGCCTCATCTAGAAACTGGCAGGTTTCTCCGCGGAGACGACCAAAACAGAGCGCAAGGTACCAACAGCAAGGTGCAGGAAGACAAGAGAGCTGGAACACCAACTGGCGGTAAATACAGGTTTTATTAAGCCCCAACGCATTTTGGCCACAAGGCCTTCTTCAGAAGGAAGACAAACCTCAAAATAACTTTTGCTATATTACTCATTTGGTGAGTTTTTTAACCTTTTTTTAAGCTATAACAATCACCTGCATTCAGCTCATTTTTCTTTTCTCTCTCCATTGTAGCATCTTTACCCCTTTCAGATTGAGAAGGTATTGTACTCATCCAGCGGTACAAAAATACAGGTATCCGTTTTTCACTATTTTTCTCCTATGTCAATCTTATACACAGTTTTAAACCTACATACCTACAGTGGTATGGTACATTAATTGCTCAATTTTCTCTTTTCCATGATGTATTTATCATTTTTAAATGACTTATTTTCATTCAATTGGGTCCTCCTCATCTCTTCCCCCCTTTTTACTCATGTCAACTCTTGTGTTGTCATGTATTGATTTCCTTTGTACGTGTGTCCCACCTAGGTGGTGTATAGATGCCTCACCCATATATCCTGCTTTTATGTTTTTTAATGTGGTTCTTATCATATTATTTATTTGGTTACCTATGTTGTTTTTTAATTTTTACTTGTATAACATGTTTTTATATTTTCACACTACAGATTTATATGCTTAGTGTTTTTAACTTTACTAATCTAAGACCTTGCTTCACACGAGGCTCTTGACCTCTTACTTATTACTGAAACGTGGCTTAAAGAGGGGGAAGATGCTCTCCTTGCTCGCTCTCTTCTCCCTGGTTTCTCTGCAATCTGTTCCCCATTTACGCCGCACTGGTGGTGGTGTTGCAACCCTTATTCGCTTCTCTCTCTCTTTTCATCACGTCTCCTCTCCTCTGATTCATTATCCAGAAGCCCTTCTCCTTTGTCTCCACACCTTCCCTTCTCTGCACATTCTGCTCCTCTACTCCCCCCCCAGCAATCCGTCCTCATCTTTGAGACTCACTTCTTTTGACCATATCCGCTCTCTCTGTACAATATCCTCACCTAATTGTTGCAGGTGATTTCATTCTACACCTTGACTCCCCCTCCTCCCTTAGAGAACATTCAGTTATTTCCCTCCTTCAAGATCTATCTCTTACTCAACATATCACCCTTAAAACCCACTCTGCTGGTCATATCCTTGACCTTGTCATTTCCCCTTCAAACTCCACCTTTCTACTGGATAACATTTGTATAACTCCTTTACCATGGACTGATCATTATTGTATATCTTTCCGCTGTTTCTGTCCGTTCTCTGCCTTTCCTCCCCCCACAGACTCATCTGCCATTCCTCCCTCAACCCCCACGCGTTGCAAGTGCTGAATTACTCCCAGCACTCTCCAGCACTTCCCGCCTGCCACCACTTTTCTACCTGTTGAGTTCCCCTCTCTCTCTCTCCTGACACACAGGTCTCATATGTTGGACTTCCTGTCTCTCCACCGCCCTCGATCAACTAGCTCCATTCTATCCTTGTCCCCCTCGTTCCCGCCCTTCACAGCCCTGGTTTCACTCTGGCCTCCACCTTCTCCGCTCTCAGCTGTGCCGGGCAGAGTGGCTATGGAGGAAATCTCACTCTTCATCTCCGCTACAGTCTTTCAAACAGCACCATTCCCACTACCGGTCTCAGGTTCACCTTGCCAAGCAATCCTACTTCTCTGCCTCAATTACTGCTGATCCAAATCAGACTCGCCATCTATACACAGTCCTTAAATCTCTCACAAGTGGAGGAGTAGCCTAGTGGTTAGAGCAACTGCCTAGTACCCAGAAGATCAAGGGTTCGATTCCCACTGGCACTCCTTGTGACTTTGTGCAAGTCACTTTATCTCCCCATTGCCTTGAAAGAAAAGGCTGGCAATCTACTTCCAGTGATACATTGCCAAGAAAACCCAGAGGTAGCTGGGTCGCTATGAGTCAACACTGACTTGATGGCACTAAAAAAAATTAAAAATCTCTCACATCATTTCAAGATACATCCCGCCCTCTGCCTCCCCCAGTTGTTCCCAGCCCCCCACAGCTGGCCTCCTTTTTTGATACTAAAATCTTGGATCTTCATTCGTCACTACCGTATTGTCCCCCCCCCCCCCAATCTCTTCCCCCCTTCCCCCTTCTCCTCCTTCCACTCCCTCATATTTGGGGTTCTTTTCACCCACTTACCGCTACTGAGCTCATTAAATCTATTTCATCTTCAAACAAAACAACTTGTTCTCTTGATCCCATCCCCTCATCCTGGCTCCTCACGCCTTCTCTTGCCCTTCCTCCCACTATCCTTACCATCATCACAAAGGAATGTACCCTATGCCCTAATCACTGTATTTAAATTTCCCCCACATCAATCTTCCCCTAAAGACAAACATGTCAATCTTTATTCTAATTTGTACATTATTGTAGATAGTTCTCCCTGTTCTCCATGTTTTTATTTCCCTGTTCTCTGTAAATGTCAATGTTAGACTGTTACACATTGTACATCTTTGGTTATATGTAAACCGCGCTGATGATAAATAGTGTGGTATAGAAGAAATTGCAAATAAATAAAATAAAATAAATAAAATCATCAACACTAGCCTCTCCACTGGAACTTTCCCTCACCCTTGGAAACACGCCCTATTCTCAAGAACTCCTCCCTTGATCCTCTCGTTCCTGCTCACTACTGACCTGTCTCACCTCTCTTTCCTCTCTAAAATCCTTGAGAAGGCAGTCTTCGCACAACTCTCTCACCACTTGGACACTACTAATTTTCTCCACCCTCGTCAATCAGGTTTCTACCCAGGTCACAGCGTAGAGACAGTCCTTCTTGCCTTCCTCAACAACCTTCATGTTGCGCACGACCGTGGTGATATCTCGGTGGTGGTATCCCTAGACCTTTCTGTGACTTTTGACCTTGTAGATCACTCTCGTCTCCTCTCCCATCTCCGTGACGCTGGTCTTCGTGGCACTGTTTATTGCTGGTTTCACTCCTATCTCTTCTCCCGATCCTACTCTGTTCTCTCTTACTCCTCTTCCTCTGCTCCCTCTGATCCTGTCCCTATGCACTGTGGCGTTCCCCAAGACTCTGTTCTTGCACCTCTTCTATTCAATGTCTTCTTAGCACCCCTTGCTCTTCTCATTCAACAGTCTGGAATTCTGAGTTTCTATTATGCAGATGATCTTGTTCTTCTTCATCACACTTCTCCTCTTCATCCTGATCTTTCCCCCCTTAACTCATGTCTTCTCTCTGTCTCCAGCTGGCTTTCCACTAACTGCTTGCACTTAAATCTCTCCAAGACTGTTGCTATCTGGTTCCCCCATAGTAGTCCTTGTCCACAATTAGCCCCATCTTTTGCCGGATCCTCTATCCCACTAGTATCCACCTTTCGATACCTTGGTGTTCTTATTGACTTTAACCTCTCTTTCCATGATCAGATCTCCCATGTCACTAAAACTTCTTTTTTCTACCTTCGGCAGATCTGCGCTGTCCACCCCTCTCTCATTACCCAAGCCCTCACTACTCTTGTATTCTCCCTTGTCATTTCCCGTCTTGATTTCTGTAACTCTGTCTTTGCCGGTATTGCTCAATCCCAGATATACACACTAGACTTCAGAGCATTCAAAACACGGCTGCCCGCTTGCTCACCCACACTACCTGCTTCGACCATGTAACTCCTCTCTTTCTTCACCTCCACTGGCTACCCATTGACTACTGCATTCGATTCAAGCTCCTTACTCTTATTCACCAAATCCTCTATATGCACAACCCTCAGTATCAGGCAGACCTTATCCAATCTCATATCCCAAATGCCCTCGAGTATGGAGCAGACAGAGCTTAAAGATCCCAAATTACCCATGTCTACCAACAGCCAAATTACCCATGTCTACCAACAGCCAAACTAATATGAATAAAATACAGTCTCTAAAATGCTTGTATGCAAATGCTAGAAGTCTAAAAATTAAGATGGGAGAGTTAGAATATATAGCACTAAATAAGAGGTTAGATATGATTGGGATATCAGAGACATGATGGAAGGAGGACAACCAGTGGGACACTGTGATACCTGGGTACAAACTATATCGTAATGACAGAGCTGATCAAATTGGTGGAGGGGTTGCGCTCTGTGTTAGAGAGGGCATTGAGTCAGAAAGGATTAAAGTTTTGCAGGAAACAAAATTTGCTGTAGAATCTCTATGGATTGAAATTCCATGTAAAAAGGGGAAGGCGATGGCAGTGGGGGTGTACTATCAACTGCCTGGCCAGAATGAACAAATGGATGATGAAATGCTCAAAGAAATCAAGGAAGCTAACAAAAGTTATAGTGCAGTAATAATAATGGGTGATTTCAATTAACCCGGTATCGACTGGGTCAGTGTCACGGCAGGACATGCTAGGGAGATAAAGTTCCTAGATGACATAAATGACTGCTTCTTGGAGCAGCTGGTTCATGAACCAACCAGAGGGGAAGCCATATTAGACCTATTCCTTAGTGGAACACCAGATCTAGTGCAAGAGATAAGGGTGTTGGGGCCATTTGGCAATAGTGATCATAGCATGATCACCTTTTGATTTAATTAGTGAAGGAGGGATAGTAAGGAAATCCACAGTACTACCTTTTAACTTTTGAAAGGGAGACTATGATAAAATGAGGAAAATAGTTAAGAAAAAACTAAAAGGAGCAGTTGCAAAGGTTAAAGACTTACATCAAGCTTGGGTGTTGTTGAAAAATACTATCTTGGAAGCCCAGACCAGCTGTATTCCACACTTTAAGAAAAGTGGAAGGAAGTCCAAAAAACTGTCAGCATGGTTTAAAGGGGAGGTCAGAGAGGCTGTTGTTGTCAAAAAAGCATCTTTCAGGAAATGGAAAAAAGAGCCAAATGACGAAACCTGGAAACAGCACAAGCACTGGCAAGTCAAATGCAAGGCATTGATAAAGCAGGCAAAAGGAGAATTTGAGAAGAAGCTTGCTGCGGAAGCAAAAACGCAAAATAAAGATTTTTTCAAATACATTCATAGTAAAAAACCTGTGAGAGAGTCAGTTGGTCCATTAGATGATAGAGGAGTTAAAGGGGCACTAAGAGGCGACAAGGTGATAGCGGAGAGACTGAATGAATTCTTTGCTTCAGTCTTTACTGAGGAAGATGTAGGGATGTTACCCATGACTGAAGTGGTATTTAAAGGTGCGGAAGAATTGAAGGAAATATCGATACATTTGGAAAATGTATTACAACTATTAGATAAACTGAAGAGTAGCAAATCACCTGGGCCGGATGATATACATCCAAGGGTGTTGAAAGAACTGAAATATGAGATTGCAGACCTGCTATTAGTAATCTGTGAATTTTCATTACAATCATCTGTAATACCTGAAGATTGGAGGATCGTCAATGTAACGCCAATTTTTAAAAAGGGTTCCAGGGGTGATCCGGGAAACTACAGACCGGTGAGCTTGACATCAGTACCGGGAAAAATGGTAGAAACCATCATAAAGAATAAAATTACTCAGCATGTAGATAGTCATGGCCTAATGGGAGACAGCCAACATGGTTTTAGACAAGGAAGATCTTGTTTTACTAATCTATTATGTGTTCTTGAAAGTGTGAATAAACAGGTGGACAAAGGTGAGTCGGTTGATATAGTGTATCTGGACTTTTAGAAAGCCTTTGACAAGGTCCCTCATGAGAGACTTTTGGCAAAACTAAAGAGTCATGGGATAGGAGGCAGTGTACTACTGTGGATCAAGAACTGGTTAAAAGATAGAAAGCAGAGGGTTGGGCTAAATGGCCAATTTTCCCAATGGAGAAAAGTAAATAGTGGTGTACCCCAGGGATCTGTGCTGGGTCCGCTGCTTTTTGACATATTCATAAATGACCTGGAAAGTGGAATAACGAGTGAGGTTATCAAATTTGCAGATGACACAAAACTATTTAAAGCTGTTAAAACCAAAGAGGATTGTGGAAAATTGCAAGAAGATCTTGATAAATTGGAAGACTGGGCATCAAAATGGCAGATGAAATTTAATGTGGACAAGTGCAAAGTTATGCACCTAGGGAAGAACAACCCAAACTATGGTTACACGATGCAAGGTTCCACATTAGGAACCACCACCCAGGAAAAAGATTTAGGCGTCATTGTGGATAGCATGTTAAAACCCTCGGCCCAGTGTGCAGCAGCAGCCAAGAGAACAAATAGAATGCTAGGTATCATAAGGAAAGGAATGGAAAATAAAACAAAAGATATTATAATGCCTCTATATCGTTCCATGGTGAGACCGCACCTTGAATATTGTGTGCAATTCTGGTCGCCGTATCTTAAAAAGGATATAGCGTTATTAGAAAAGGTTCAGAGAAGAGCCACCAAAATGGTAAAGGGGATGGAAGGATACTCCTAGGAAGAAAGGCTAAAAAGGTTAGGGCTCTTTAACCTGGAAAAGAGACGGCTGAGGGGAGATATGATAGAAGTCTATAAATTAATGAACGGAGTGGAACGGGTAAACGTAGATCGATTGTTTATGTTATCAGAATATAGAAAGACTAGGGGACATGCAATGAAGCTACAGGGTAAACTATTTATTTTTTTATTTTATTTATTTATTTATTTATCTATTTCTTCTATACCGCCCCTTCCAGAGATCAGGGGCGGTTTACATGGAACAAGTAAACAAATTTGTATACTAATGTAAAACTAATAAAAGAAAATATTTCTTCACTCAACGTGTAATCAAACTCTGGAATTTGTTACCGGAGGATG
Organism: Ichthyophis bannanicus; assembly: GCA_033557465.1. Taxonomy (NCBI): domain Eukaryota; kingdom Metazoa; phylum Chordata; class Amphibia; order Gymnophiona; family Ichthyophiidae; genus Ichthyophis; species Ichthyophis bannanicus. The sequence goes on from CM066034.1 coordinate 465,066,251, forward strand.
TAGTAAAGGCTGTTAGTGTAGCTGGGTTTAAAAAAGGTTTGGACAAGTTCCTGGAGGAAAGGTCCATAAACCATTATTAAGAAGGGACCCAGGATATCAATGCTTGACCCAGTACAAGCATTGCGGAACCTGTGTCTTTTGGGGAAACTGCTAGGTACGTATGACCTAGATTGGCCACTGTTGGAAACAGGATACTGGGCTTGATGGACCTTGGTCTGACCCAGTATGGCATATCTTTTGTTCTTATCCCTAGTTGTGCCCTACGGTCAATCCACATAAATCGTCTTCACCTCCCTTCCCCTTCTCGAGCTCACCTGCACTCCACTCGCTCTTCAGCTTTTTTCTTTCTCGGCCCTGCACACTGGAACTCACTCCCCTCCTCTCTTAGACTTGAGCAGAACTACCACACCTTTAAAACACGCCTGAAGACTTACCTGTTTTCTTCTGCCTTTGACCCTCCCATGCCTTCTGTGTGATCTCCTCCCACTGTCACTCACTATCTCTCTCTCTCGTCTGGTACGCATGGCTTATTCTTTCCTGTCCTGTTTATATTCTTTTCCTTTTCCGGCCTAGGCCGGTCTATTGATTTTTTTAAAAATTTTATTAATGTAAACCGCTCCGTTATTATGTGAAGGGCGGTATATCAAATTCAATAAACACAAACATAACTATGATTTGTTACATAGTAACATAGTAAATGACGGCAGATAAAGACCAGTATGGTCCATCTAGTCTGCCCAGTAAGATGGCAAGAGTAGGTGCACCTGCCGCTCCATGCAGGCCGCCCCTCCCCATGTCTTTGTTTTAGGGGTGAACCCACCGCTCCGTGTAGGATACCCCTGTATGTTGAGAAATTAGTTAATTTTATTTTGATTTTTTTCTGTTGCTGTAAAGGGATCCACTGTGTCTGTCCAATGCCATTTTGAATTCTGTCACTGTATTTGCCCCCAACACTTCCATCGGAAGGGCATTCCAAGCATCCACCACCCTTTCAGTGAAAAAGTATTTCCTAACATTGCCTTTTAAATTTACCTCCTTGCAGCTTCATGTTATGTCCTCTAGTTTTACAGCTTCTCCATCTTTGGGAGAGGTTTGTTTGTTCATTATTTCTCTAAGTATTTAAAGGTCTGAATCATATCTTCCCTGTCCTTCCTCTCCTCCAGAGTGTACATATTTTGGTCTTCAAGTCTCTTCTCATAAGGCATCTGACACAGGCTCCAAATCATTTTGGTTGCCTTCCTCTGAACAGTTTCCAGTCTTTTTATATCCTTTGCAAGATATGGTCTCCAAAACTGAACACAGTATTCCAAGAAGTTTAAGATGCTCTCCCTTAGAACACTGCTGCCTTACCTCTACTAGGGAGATTGGCTCTGCTCTTTGGATCTGAAGGATGCATACACCCACATCCTGATCCAGACAGTACCTAAGATTCATAGTGGGAGGAGAACACTACCAGTACAAGGTACTCTCCTTCAGCCTGGCCTCATTGCCAAGGATTTTCATAAAGTGACTGGCAGTGGTGACTGCCTATCTGCACCCACAAGGGGTCTTCGTCTTCCCATACATGGACGACTGGATCATCAGAGGCACTATGGCCATCGAGGCCAACTAGGCCGCAGGCTGGGCAATCTGCCTCCTACAGCACCTGTGGTTTGTCATCGACTATCCCAAATCCCATCTCTCCCTAGCTCAAGGTCTAGAGTTTATAGGGGCACACCTGGACACACTACAGGCAAGAGTGGCCCTCCCAAGAGAAAGGGCAGCACGCCTCCAGCAGCTGGCAGGGGAGGTGCAGTACAACAGGACAGTCCTGGCATACCTCCTCCTCTGTATCCTGGGCCACATGGCCTCAACGTTCCACGTCACCCCCTCAGCCCGCTGCATATGCAGACAGTCCAGTGGTGCTTGCGCTCACAATGTACTCAAGCCACAGGCAGGCTGAGGGACAGGGTCAATATCACCAGCCGACTGGCAGCCTCACTAAACCGGTGGCAGAACTTGCACCACGTACAGGCGGGAATGCCCTTTTAGACACCCACACCACAAGCAACCCTGAGCACAGATGCTTCCCTCCTGGGTTTGGGAGTGCACTGCAATGGCCTATGCACATAAGGTAGTTGATCCCTGGAGGAATCCCTCCTACAGATCAATCTCCTAGAACTCCGGGCAATCTTTCTGACCCTACGAGCCTTCAGCCACTGCCTACGGCATCTGCCAGTGTTAATCCAGATGGACAACCAGGAGGCCATGTTTTACATCAACAAGCAGGGGGGCATGGGCTTGTATTCCCTCTGTTGGGAGGCAGTGGCCCTCCTCTCCTTTGCAGCGTGCCACAGCATGCTGCTGCGAGCGGTATACCTCCTGGGCCAGGAAAATGCCTAGCAGACAGGCTGAGCAGAGTCCTGTGGCCACATGAGTGGCGCTTGCACCCCAGGGTAGCGAGACAGCTCTTCAACCTCTGGAGCAGGCCTGTGATGGACCTATTTGCCTCTCCAGATGACCCGCTTCTGCTCCCATCAGCCGCACCCGGAGAGAGTGGCAGTGGATGCCTTCCTAATCTCGTGGGCCGAGGGTTTACTCTATGCGTTCCCACCAACCCCTCTGGTAGCCAGGACCCTCTTCAAGGTTCAGAGCAACACAGCGTCAGTAATACTGCTCACTCTCAGGTGGCCCAGGCAACCCTGGTTCCCCCTGCTGCTCTCTTTGTCGGCGGCACTCCCAGTTCCACTGAGCCGGGCCCTGGACCTCCTATCCCAGGAGGGGGCTCACTCCTGCACACCAATGTGGGATCCCTGATGCTAATGACATGGCTGCTGAAAGGGGATCCTTGGCCCCTTTCAGTCTTCCAGTAGATCCTGCTGGCCTCCGGAAGCCCTCCACCAAAATGGCATACACCTCCAAGTGGAGGAGGTTCTCCGTCTGGTACATGGAATGAGGGGAAAATCACTTCTTCTGCCATGTGCAGCTCGTCCTCCAGTACCTGCTGCATTTTTCACGCTCTGACTCAGTACGAGTGCACCCGAGTGTCAAAACCGCTCACTACCTCCCCATCGAGGGGAAACCCCTCTCCAACCAGCCGCTGGTCTCTAGGTTCCTCCAGGGCTTCCAGCTATCCAAGCCCCCTCTCTGCCCTCCAGCAGCAGAATGGGACCTCAACATGGTGCTCTCCCAGCTCACCAGACCGCTATTCAAGCACCTAGCCACTTGCCACCTAAGGTACCTATTGTGGAAAGTGGCCTTCTTGGTGGCCCTTATGTCCGCTTGAAGAGTGAGTGAGCTCCAGGCCCTGGTGGCGGCCTGCCATATATGAGGTTCTATAAGGACAGGGTGATGCTCCGTACACACCCCAAATTCTTCCTGAAGGTGGTATCTTCTTTGCACCTCAACCAAGAGGTAGTCCTCCGCACCTTCTTTCCATGGCCTCATGCCGGCCGGGAGAAACTGATCCTTCATACGCTGGATTGCAAATGGGCCCTGTCCTCCTACTTACGATGGACTCAGGCCCATCGGAAAACTCCTCAGCTTTTCGTGTCCTACTACCCCAGCAGACTGGGGCTCCCCATGTTTAAGTGAACTCTGTCCATCTGGGTGGTGGACTGCATTGCCCTCGCCTATGAGCGAGCAGGCCTCTCTCTTGAACACCAGATCACAGCGCATCGGCATGAGGGTGATGGCCATGTCAGTGGCCAACCTCTGTTCGTGCTGGTGCAGAGATTTGCAAGGCCACCACATGATTTTCATTTCATATGTTTGCAGCTCACTACTGCCTGGAGAGAAAGTCCTGCAGGAAGAGTGCCTTTGGCCAGGCAGTACACCATAATATTCTCGGGTAACTCTACCCTCTGACCATTCTGTGTTCAGGCTACCAGTGATAGTGTCATGGACACTAGGGTCTCGTAGAGTCTCTTAGCTGGGAACTCATCTTCTGCAACTCACAACTACCTGATTGGTCCCCATTGGTGCTGTCCTAGTTCGGTCTTTGGCAGCCTGGAACTAGGGAGTCCCATATGTGAAGACTGACTTCCTGTTTGTTCCTGGAGAAAGCATTGTTACTCACCTGTAACAGGTGTTCTGCGGGAACAGCAGGGATCAGTCCTCACAACCCTCCTTTCTCTCCTGGAGTTGCCTCTATACATTACCTTAATTTTAGTGCCGTCTTAGCTATGTCATCTGACTGAGCAAGATGGCATCCTCGGGTGGGAAGGGGACCATGCATGCATGGTAGCATTCCCAAAGGCTTTCTTTGAAAGCTGGGGAAATGCTCTGCGCGGGCTCCGTCAGCGCCAATGTCACCCAAATGTGTGCTGTTCCTGGAGAACATCTGTTACAGGTGAGTAACTACACTTTTTCTTTGGAGCCTACAGGTTGTTCAATCCTTTCACTGCTGAAAAACGTCTCTCTTCTGGTGAAATACTGTGCTCTGCCTTTCTGTCGACGTTGGTTCCATCAGAATCGACACCAGTCCCGAAAACAATTTTCTTTTTTTATTTTAAAATGTTCTGTTTTTGTTTTCTTTTCCTGCAGGTTTCACCGCTAACTAGGCCTTCAGGCATCCATTTCCTCTTCAGTGCTGAAGAGCACTTTTCAAAATGGAAAAACCAACTAGTGGTTTTAAGAAATTTTCCAAATGTGCAGGTACCATATCTGTCATAGATAAACATGACTGTTGTCTAAAATGTTTGGGCCTTGACAATTTACCAAATTCTTGTCCTTTGGGTCAACAAATGACAAAGAGAGGCCTAAAGAACAGAGCCAGATAGTATGGATCACTGTTCGCCCCAGCCTCGATTTCACATCATTAAAAACATCAACCTCCTCTCATGGGTCTCTGGTCTCTTCCAAGTCCAAACATAAAAGTAAGTCTCAGATTTCTACTACGTCATCGGCATCAAAGACCAATACCGAGATTAGAGGAAAATCCCAGCATATTATAACCCAGGAGATATATAATAAGATTTTTTTACATGCCAATGCAGCCAAAGTGGTGTGTTGTTTTCTGGGCTGGTTGGGGCCGATCCTGAGCTGCAGATGGCAGTCCATTTGTTTTTTTCTCTTCCCTGTGATAACAGGGAAGGCAGAAGCTGAGGAGAGGACATTTTTTTTTCTTCCCCGTGGATGCAGGAAAGAGGAACAGTCCAGGATTTTCTAAAAAAAAAAAAGAGAGCTGCAAAAGAACTGCAGGGCAGGCCTCTGTGCAACCGCGCATGCTGTGGCTGAGGTCGAGATCGGGGCCTGGCCTGCAGTCTCAGAGGAGTCCTGGGGGAGATGCAGGCCTTGATCAAGGAGCTGTAAATACCTGCAGCTGTCCCTGATCAAGGTCAGAAGTGGCCTGCCAGCATCAAGGAAGGCTGCGAGTATCACGGCTCTCCCTGATGAATAAACTGTGCTGGCAATCACTTCGGAGCCCTTGAGCGAGGGCTGGAGTGTAAGGAAAGTGTGTGTGGGGGGGGGGGGGGGCACCGGATGGCCAGAAATCTTCCCGGAGTCCTTAGACAAGACAGGGTGGGGTAAAAGGGGCCGTGGGCCCTGGATGAGCTGATGAGGGCTGAAAAGATTCCCTGGTGGCCTTGAGCAAGGCCTAGGAATGGAGTAGGTCCTGAAGGGGGGTGTCTTCCTCCAGAGCCAATGGAAAAGGCTCGGAGGAAGGAAAGAGCGCTAAAGAAATTAGGGGATTGGGCCAGAGGGCCCTAGAGGGATGGCTGGGATGGAAAATAGACTGGAGGCCTCTGATAGCCCCACCTTGGATAGGCAGGGCTATTCTTAAAGGGGCCATATCCTTAAACGGCTAAAACAGCCAGACTTAAAAAGAATGATTTTAAGAGAACAGAGGGAAGGAGGGGAGTGAGGAGGAGAGTAAAAGGAAGAAAAAGAAAAGCTCCGGTGAGCATGTTAAAGAATTTGGAAACATATTTTTCTGACGATTTCATGATGAGAAAAAAAGTAGAAAAATTAAATTTTTAAGGGTAAAAAGGGGTCCAGGAGGGGTGAGGAAGTATAGTAAGGAAAAGTGGTTTTAAAGTGATCACAAAAAACCCTACATTTTATAATTTGTGTAAATTGTGACTAGAAAAATTAAAGGATATATTTTAAATGGTAAAAGCATAAAAATATGTACTAATCAAAATATTTAGATGTATGTAAAAATGATTAGTTTTGGATGTTTGTGGTTAAATTTAAGGGTTTTATGTTTAAAAAGTGTATATATCTTTACTGAAGTGGAAGGATTCTATTTAGTTACATTGTAGCAGTTAGGCACAGCTGTTAGAGAGGTGGTTGCTGAGGTTTTAAAACCAACTTCTCTCACAATGCTTGCTAAGCTAAAGTAATAACATGGAAATTTTTTTATTGTAGTTGGAAAAGGTAGGAAAATTCTGGGATTTTTGGGAAATGGGATTTTAAGAGCTACAATAGGCATCCCTTGGGATCATTTGCTGATGTCATTAGATGTAAGGAGACGGCTTGGAAGGAATTAGTATGTGAGTGAGAGTGCCTGAAGAGAGTCAGTTGGTGGTTATGACTGGATGAGCGTGGATGCATGTCCGCATGTCTGCTATAGGGTTGCCAACTTGTCCACCATTTTTCAAGTGCCGGTTTTAATAGTCTGCCGGCAGCCGGCCTGGCCATATAAAAACCGGCCAGTTGGCAACCCTAGTCAGCTGCAGAAGAGAATGAAATTGAAGAGTTCTATGACAAGTACAAGCTGAAATTGACAGAACATGAAAACAGGATATCCTGATAGTCATGGCTGCCTGGAACGCAAACGTTGGCAACAAAGAAGAAGGCAAAGTAGTTGGAAAATATGGACTTGGCAACAGAAATGAAGCTGGAGAAAGACTGATAGAATTCTGCAAGACCAACGATCTATTCATCTCAAACACCTTCTTCCAGCAACACAAGCGGCGATTGTACACGTGGCCTTCACCCAATGGATTGTATAAAAATCAAATTGACTACATCTGTGGAAGTCAACCATGGAAAAGCTCTGTAACATCAACAGAGACAAAATCTGGAGCTGACTGTGGTACAGATCATCAACTACTAGTATGCAAACTCAAGCTAAAGTTGAAAAAGAACAAACCACTCAGGAATGCAGCAAAAATATGACCTTGAGAATATACCACTGGAATTTAAAAACTGCCTGCAAAATCGATTTGCTGCTTTAGATACAAATGACAGAGCTCCAGAAGAGTTATGGAATGACATCAAGAAGGTTGTGTTGGAAGAAAGCGAGAAGTCTCTACAAAAGGTGAAAAAGCAAAAATGGCCAAAATGGATGATGGAAGAAACTCTGAAAATTGCCCAGAAACGCAGAGAAGCTAAAGCCAGAAGAGAAAGAAAGACAATCGCAGAACTCAACAGAGATTTCCAACGTGCAGCAAGACAGGATAAGGAAAAGTACTACAATGATGCATGCAAGGAAATAGAAGCAGATCGGCTTTCCTAAAGCTACAAGAGTTAAAGAAAAAGTTCCAGCCTCAAATTGGAATGTTACAAGATGCTCAAGGTTCTATGTTGAATGATGCTGAGAAGATCAAAAAAAGGTGGAAGGAATATACAGAGTTTTTATATGATAAAGATCAAGTGGACCAACAGCCGTTTCAACCTGTACCTTATTTATTTATTTACAGACTCTTATATACCGCGCTATTCGGCATCAGTGCGGTTTACATGGAACACAAACTTACAGCCGGGTGGCAAGCCGCTCGGTGTTTACAGAGAACGGGTACTAAAAAAAACTTGGATAACAAGGGGCAACTATTTACACATAGACGTCATGTTTAAATCATCTTGGAAGTAGACTGTGTCAAGGTTGGATTGCCTGTGTGTTGGTGTTGCTGTACTGGGTAGTGGAGGGGGCTGTTAGTGTGCTGGCTTCCGGGTAGTACTTTAGGAAGAGATGGTGCTTCAATGATTTTCTAAACTGGGTCAGGTCAGGAATTGCCCGGATGGAGGGTGGTAGTGCGTTCCAGCATCTGGGTGCACAGAACTTGAAGGCCCTGTTTGCAGTTGATTGGGTGCATTGAGTTATCGCCTTTGGGACTGTCAGTGTGTTGACTGCTGCAGATCTTCTGGACCTGCTGGGGGATATGGTGTGGATAAGTTCCATGAGGGAAGTGGATGAGAGCCCATTGATGGCCTTGAATGTCAGCAGAAGGGTCTTGAACGCGAGCCTGCCGTGAATTGGGAGCCAGTGCAGCTGTTCAGGATAGGTGTCACGTGCTCAGTTCTGTTTGCCCCATGTAGGACTCTTGCCACGGCGTTCATCGCGAGCTGGAGTGGGATCAAGGTGGATTGTGGGAGCCCTTGAAGTATTGCATTTGCGTAATCAAAGTGTGGTATAATCGGTGATTGGTAAATCGTTCTGAAGTCGTCCGGCTCTAGCAGAGCACGTATGTGCCTGAGTGTCCGGATCCTGTGGTATACTGTCTTCACTATGTTACTTATGTGTGCCTTCATGTCGAGGTGTTGGTCTAGAGTGACGCCCAGGTATCGGATTGTGGTTTTGGTTTGTAGTTCTGCTTCCTTAACCTTTAGATGGGGAGGTGGATTGAAGTTTTGGTTTCTTGTAATGAAAAGAACTTCTGTTTTCTTGTGTTGTATTCGAAGGTTCTGGGTTTGGAGCCATTCGGATACTGCATTGAAGCAATCTGTCAGTGGGGAGAGGTCCGGTTGCTCTGTTGTGAAAGGCATGTAAAGTAGAACGGCGTCTGCGTATATTAGACATTCAACGTTGAATGATCTGATGAGGTTACAGATAGGCTGCATATATATATTGAACATCAGGGCGGAGAGGGAGGATCCTTGCGGAACGCCTTGCCTCTGGTGGAAGGGTTTTGATGAAGACGCTCCAGATATGCTGCCATCTGTCGGATAGGTATGACTTGCACCATTCTAGTGCCTTATCATGAATACCCTTCTCCCTGAGACGCTACAGGAGAATCTCATGGCTTACCGAGTCAAAGGCAGCGGCTATGATTCCAGTAATTATGTTGTTGTATAAGGAAGGGAGGAGTGTTTCCACTCCATGGGACTCCCTGAACCAGTGTTGGCAGGCATCTAGCGGCGAAGTGAATTCGATGTGGTCTTGTATTTGTCCTTGGACTTCTTTCTTGATGATCTTGGCTAGAAGAGGTATGCTAGCTATAGGTCTATAAGAGTCTACCATCTGGGAATCAAGCTTACTGTTTTTCAGCAGAGACCTAATAGATGTATGTTTGAGGCATTGGGGGAAGGAGCCTGATGTGAAGGATATGTCCATGAGCCTGGCTATGAATGGGCTAAGCTCGCAGCGTATTTCTTTTATCCAGAAGGCAGGGCAGGGGTCGATTTGTGCTGTGGTGGTGTTGATCACAGCGATGGTGTCTTCAGTGCCCTTCTTGGATGGCGTGGAGAAGATGGTAAGTGGATTTAGGTAAGCTGATTCGTATCCAGTGGTGGGTGCTGCGGCCGTGTTGGTCTGGCATATTTTTGATTGCAGTTAATCTGCAAATTCTTGAGGGTGGATCTCATTTGGCTGGTCATCGGCTGGTTCTTTCGTTAGGTTCTTAACCAGACTAAAAAGGTTGTGTGGTTTATTCAGGGACCGTTTTAGTGTTTCCGTGTGGAATTGTTTCAGTTTCCCTGTAATTGCTTCGCGGTGCTTTGTCAGGTGATGGTTGTATACTCTCTGGTCTTCTGCAGAATGGGATTGATGCCCAAGCTTCCTTAGGTGGATGAGAGATGATCGAAGCTCTATGGAGTACCAGGCTGCATTGGCTCGTTTCCTTGAAGGTTTGGTCAATGGAGGGCGTTGTGCGATGCTGCTAAGTTGCTGTTCCAGTCAGTGATAAGTTCATCGAGGCTGAGTGATGTTGAAGCGAGGAGTGGGACAGTTTTCTGCAGAATAATTTCCTTATCGAAAGGTTGGAACCTTCTTGGCTGTGTTCTGGTGGCGCTGCTCAGACCGCCCATGTTCTTTTGGCTGTTGCATAGCACGGGTATTTGGAAGTTCATAAGTTTGTGGTCTGACCAGGGTACTGCGGTAATGTACAGCGTAGGGATGTGGGCTGTGGTGATGGCTGCCTGTGGGGCAAATATCAGATCCAGTACGCCTCCTTTCTCGTGGGTGGGTTCATTGACTATTTGTTTGTAACCCAGCTCCTCGAGCGCTTCACGAAAAGCTGATGCTTGTGTGTCTTGCAGGGCTGGAAGGTTGAAATCCCCTAGGACCCATGTCGGTGTGCGTGGGTTCTGGGCATTGAGAGCGAGGTCAGTTATTGTTGAGAGGTCGTCAGGGGAGGCTGATGAGAGTCTGTAGAGTAGGATGATGGAGCAGTGCTTGTTGGCTATTGTGGTTGTGTTGAGGTGCGCTGTGCTGGTGGTGCTAATTTGTTGGAAGTGAAGGTCAGTGATCGGGAACCATTGGTGATGAAAGACGTTGAAGCAGCATTGAAAGCCTTATCAAAGAACCACGCACCAGGCATTGATAGCATTCCCATAGAAGTATTACAGCAATCTGATGCAGCTGTTACCGTACTTACAAGGCTCTGCCAAGAAATATGGAAGACAACATCATGGCCAACTGACTGGAAAATATCTGTGTTTATACCAATACTAAAGAAAGGTGATCCAACTGACTGTGGAAATTATCGCACAATCGCTCTGATCCCACATGCCAGCAAGATTCTACTGAAGATTATTCAAAAGAGACTACAACCATACCTGGAACAAGAACTACTTGACGTGCAAGCAGGGTTCAGGAAAGGGCGAAGAACGAGAGACATCATTGCGGATGTGAGATGGATCCTTGAAAAGACTAAAGAATACCAAAAGAATTTCTATTTGTGCTTTATCAACTATAGCAAGGCTTTTGACTGTATAAACCTTGAGAAACTCCGGGCCACATTAAGAAGCATGGGTATACCAGAACACCTGATCGTTCTCTTGCGCAATCTGTACATTGATCAAGAAGCAACAGTTCGAACGGAACAAGGAGAAACAGAATGGTTTAAAATAAGCAAAGGTGTAAGACAAGGCTGCATACTTTCACCCTACCTGTTTAATTTATATGCAGAACAAATCATCAGAGAAGCAGGATTGTATGAAGACAACAGAGGTGTGAAGACTGGTGGAAGACTCATCAACAACCTTCGCTATGCTGATACCACCACATTACTGGCTGAAAGTGAAGATGATCTGAAACATTTGCTTCTCACAATCAAAGAACATAGTCTCAAAATGGGCCTGCACCTTAATATAAAGAAGACAAAGATCATGACAACTGGCATAATCAACAGGTTCATCGTTGAAGGAGAAGAAATTGAAATCGTGAACAACTTTAACCTACTTGGATCAACTATCAATAAAGAAGCAACAAGCAGTCAAGAAATGCGATGACGCATTGCTCTTGGCAGAATGGCTATGAAAGACCTAGATAAGATTCTCAAGAGCAGAGATGTCTCTCTCCATAAAAAGATTTGACTTGTTCAAGCCATGGTATTTTCAATAACATCATATGGATGTGCAAGCTGGACAGTGAAAAAGACAGACAGGAAGAAAATTAATGCCTTTGAATTATGGTGCTGGCAGCGACTACTTTGTATACCATGGACTGCCCGAAGAACAAACCAGTTGGTACTAGAGGAGATCAAACCTAAGCTTTCTTTAGAAGCTCAGATGACAAGACTTTGACTTTCATACTTTGGACACATCATGCAAAGAGAGAGAGATCATTAGAGAAAGACATCATGCTTGGCAAGATAGGACAACGCAAAAGAGGAAGGCCAGCAATGAGATGGATCGATACAATAACAGCAGCTACGGGTACCAGTCTGTCAACAATGAGCTGCCTGACTGAAGACCGGACACAATTTAGGATAGCTATCCGGAGGGTCGCCATGAGTCGACTCTGACTTGACGGCACTTAACAACAACAGGTGTCACTGTTGAGCAATTACTGAGACTTCTTCCCCCAGAGGCAGAGAACTTCAACATCCCCACCCAACTCGAGCAGCTTGGATCTAGCAAATTTGGGCCTGTTGCATAGCAGAATGCAGCATATTTCATTGAGCTATCCAGTAATAAACATTTAAAGCAGAACTACTAACAAAACAGTATGTTTACTTAGTAAGTCAGGCCCTTAATGTGTTTCAATTGGTAAGGCTTTTTCCTCATGCTGTGTCTTTGAGAAGGGGGGGGGGGGTTAATTTAGTAAACAGGCTGTAAATCATTTAACCTCTCTATTTTATTTTAATTTTTGTTTTGGACCCTCTTGATCCTTTGGCTTTCCCACTTATTTAGAACTGGGCCCAGAATCTGTCCTTGTGCATCATTGGCAATGATTCAAGAATTTTTTTTCCTGTTTTATATCTTTTCCTAGTTCACCTAACTCAGTCATAACACTGCCCATTCTTGGTCAGTAACTATATATGAGGGCTATTCTAGAAACCTGATATCAAAGCCCTAAATTTAGGCATTATATGTCACCATTGCACAAGGACAGGGATATGAAAACTGCTTCAACATAGCAGTGCATTGACAAGTAATTTATGTTTTCCCAGATGTGGCACGTGTAACTCAGCTGCGTAGGCGGCAATTTCTTGCTTTAAAGCCTCGAGTTTTAGCTTTAGGGGCCACTTTCTTTTTGAGATTTCCATGCAAGTGTGCCATTGGCCTTGATGGTAATTCCTATAGCTTTACTGACATTTTACACCTGGAAAAATTCTTGCAGGACAGGCAGGATTTAGTTGGAGACGGCTCCGGTAATTGAATCACCTTTATTTTGTGGCCCTATGAAGGGTCTTGTTTTCTTATTTTTTGTATTTGTTGCCTATTTTAGATTTGATCTGCTCTCTCTTGACGTGGACTTTATCGTTTGCTTGATTCCTTATTTTTTTTATGAATGGCTAGTGCCATAGTTTGCCTAGATTGACCTGTATATGTTTATTTGATCATGTATTATGATTAAAATCAATAAAAAACATAGCAGTGCATAGCTGCAACTGAACCACTCTTCTGTTTTGAATTTTATTTTGTTACTGAGGAGATATAAATATTTGTAAGTATTTACTGTTCCTGCTGCACAGATATAAAAGAGAGCTGCTATGTTCTCCTCTCAGCATCCTTCTGATGCATTGAAAATGGTTGAAAACGTGACTGTTTGTGTTTGTTTATTTAATAAAATATTCTGAACAATATATTAGATTGAAAAAAATCTATGACAAAAGCAGATTATTATTTTGAAGAATCTAGATAATATGTGTGCTTTAGGTAGTTAAATTGTGAGAAAAACTGACACATTTATGTCAATGCACTTGTTTAGGTGAGACAATAAAACAGTTACTCACCTGTAGCAGGTTTTCTCTGTGAATAGCAGCATACTTCCTCACCTATGAGTGATATCACCAATGGAGCTTTGAATAGGAACCAGTTCCCAGCTTCTTCTAGAAGCTTTTGGAGATAGCCCTTTGCACCTCTGCCACATATGGGATCAACTCCGTCTAGTTACAAGCTGAAGTAGAATAGAACTCCAAGGAGAGGTTGAAGGGTTGTGAGAACATATCTCCCTGTCCACAGAGAACATCCGCTACAGGTGAGTAACTGTCTTTTCCGTGGACAAGCAGGATGATGTCCTCACATACAGGAATCCTTAGCTACAAACTGCCTTCAAAGGAAAAAGGGGATAACACAGGGCCACAACAGCAGAACTCAAACAGATGTTCTGTTGGCAACAGACCTTTTATGACTTTTACTATCTTTTTTTTTGTTTTTTATATAGAGGCAGCCCAAATAGAAAGAAATGGGCCAGGAGAGAAGGAGTTTGAGTCTATTTCCAGAACACATTCTGAAGAACAGAGTGATTGTCAGGAGTCCCTTTCCACACAGTAGTGAGATGTGAATGTGTGAACAGAAGTCCATGTCACAGCCTTGCATATCTTCTCCATGGAGGCTGATCTCAAGTGGGCCACTGACACAGCCATGGTTCTGACATTGTGAACCATGACATGGCCCTGAAGAATAAAACTTAGCCTGATCATAAGCAAAGGAGATGCCAACCAATTGAATAGAGTACATTTGCCAACGGTAGCCTCTAACTTACTCAGATTAAAAGAAACAAAAGTTGGGTGGACTTTCTAAGGGCTTCAGTCGGCTCCAGATAGATGACCAAAGACCTTTTGTAGTCCAACATGTGCAGTGAACATTCCCCTTTGTGAGCAAGCAGTCTTGGGAAAAATGAGGGTAGGACAATTGATTAATTAAGATTGAACTTAGGATGAGTACACAAAACCACCCTATTGTTGGAAATCTTGGTGTAGAATGTATCAGTTACTAGGAACTGGAGCTCTTTGACTTTGTATGCTGAAGTGACCACCACTAAAACAAGACTTTCCAGGTCAGGTACTTCACACCACAGTTAGTGGCTCAAAAAGAGCTATCATCAGCTGACTTAAAACCACACTGAGGCCCCAAGACACAGCAGGGGGCTTCAAAAGAAGCAAGCCCCACATAAAACGAACAACTAAAGGCTGTAGAGAAATGGGTATACCTTCTACATGATGGTGGTAGGTACCATTTGCGCTGAGGTGTACCCATACTGAGTTTTCAAACCAGACCTGATAAATGTAGAAGGTATTCAAGCAGTTTGTGTGTGGGACAGGTGAAAGGATCTAGAGCCTTTCTGTCACAGACAGCAAAACCTCTTCCATGTAATACAGTATGACCACCTAATGTAAATTTCTCCTAGAAGCCAGGAGGACATTGATTACGCTAACTGGCAGGTTCAAAGAAGGCAGAGCTAGTCTCTCAGCATCTAAATTGTGAGAGCTAAGGACTTGAAGTTGAAGTGCAACAGTGTTCCCCAATCCTGCGAGATTAGGGTTGGCAAAGTGCCTAATGGAATGGGCACTCTGATATTCCAGGAGCAGAGGTATCTATGGCTGCCAGGACCACTGAGGTACTATGATGACCATGATCCTTCAGTTGTTCCTGAGTTTCAGGAGAGTTTTCACTATGAGATATATTGGAGCATACACATACAGAAGACCCTCACTCCAAATGAGGAGGAAGGCTTTCAAAGTTACTTTGCCATGTGCTCCTTTCCTGAAGTAGGACCAAGGTGTTTGCTTGTTCTGTGGGGTAGTACAGATCTATTGAGAGAGTGCTCCACTCCTGAATGATTCTCAAAGCTACCTCCTTGTTCAGAGTCCACTCATGAAGTTGGAGCAGACATCTCAGATTGCCTGCTAGATCACTGCCTTCTCTGCCAGGCCCAGAGAACATAGTCAATTGTCCTTTTGAAGGTATGGCATGCGAGTACAAAGGGAAACCACTCTGAACTTTTCTCGAACTAGGAATTTGTTCAGAGGATCGAGGATGGGACAGAATCCCCCAGCCTTTTTGTGACCAGGAGATACAGTGTAAAATCCCTGTCCCTCTTGCCCTGGTGGAATGGACTTGATGGCATTTGTCTGGAGAAGGGCAGAGAGCTCCTGTTTTGAGTATTTTCTGGGGCAGAGAGTTGGCTGAAGTAACTCAGAGTGGATGTTCAAATAGGTGCAATTGATACTTGAACTGGATGATCTTTAAGACCTAACCATCGGAGGTGATTAGGGGCCAATGGTCTGCAAAATACTGGAGCCTCTTTCCAACTGGCAGATTGTCCACAAATTTTGCTACAAAATAAACACCACAATATTTTTTTTTCAAGCACTGCAGTTTTCAGATTAACTCAACTTGCCGAAAACATCATTCATCCTCCCTAACTCATTTTAGACAATGAGAGTTCAACTTAAAGGGGAGGCAGTTTGCACTCTTCTCCTAGTGCTATCTTTTTGCACACTGCTGTCCCTCTAAGCTTGGCCAAACATCTCCAAGATGAAATCAAAAGAAAAATACTGGAGTTTTGGCTATGTTCTCGAGGAGCCAGTCAAAACCCCTTCCCAGGTTGTGGCTGGGACTTTGAGGTGCTCTGCTGACAGAGGCAAGAGTAAGGACCCTTCTTAGTTTGGGCTGAGCAAGAGGTACAGGATACCTATGCCTATGAGAATAGCAGTTCTTCCTCTGACCTATGCCAGAATATCTCCTAGATATAGAGGAGGGCATGCTGGATGTGGCCTGGAAAGGTTCTTAACTGTGTCACTATGGTGTTTGATAAAGTGCAGGAGACTGCCTCTCTTATCTGTAAGTATGTCAATGAACTTTTCCTGAAAGTCTGAGGGCTCACAGCCATAAAAGTCTCTGGGTCTCAGTACCCACAGAGGATGCTCTCAATGCTGTTTTTAAAATAGCCTTAATTGATTGGACTATGTTCTTTCCACATTCAGCTCCCTGATAAGCAGCTGTATGCCCACAGGACGCTATGCAGGAAATGAGCATAGCATTCTGAAATGCTTTTCTCCCAAAAGAATCTGAAATCTGAGCATCCCTCCCCAGGTGTGCCAAAGAGTGTGATTTGGAACTCTTGACTCTTTAAGAGAGGCTTCAACAAACATGGAATGGTGCAGCAGCTGAAGCTTTTCCAGGAGCCTTCTGGTTCACAGAATGTACACAGAGGGGGGTCTCCCACCTTTTCATCTGTATATCTCTCAGGATTCCATGAACAGGCATGGTCACAACCTCCTTAGGGGGATCATAGACCTGTAAGATTTCCAATGCTTCAGCCTTGGGTTCCTCCTCTGTTTCCAACTTAAATTGAACAGACAGCCATATCCCTCACAAAATCAATAAAGGACAACCCCTCTGGAGGAGATAGTCATCTTTCATGACACAAAATTATTCAAAGTTGATAAAATGCAAGAGACTCGTGAAAAATTGCAAGAAGACCTTGATAAATTGGCAGATGACATTTAATATGGACAAGTGCAAAATTATGCACTTAGGAAAGAACAACCCAAACTACAGTTACATGATGCAAGTTTCCACATTAGGAACCACCACTGAGGAAAAGCATTTAAGTGTCATTATGGGTAATATGTTGAAACTCTCCGCCAAGAAAGCAAATAGAATGCTAGGATTCATTATTATAATGCCTCTGTATTGTTCCATAGTGCGACTGCACCTTGAAGATTGTGTGCAAGTCTGGTTGTCATATCTTAACAAGAATATAGCAGAATTAGAAAAAGTACAGAAAAGAGCCACCAAAACGGTAAAGGGAATGGATGGATACCCCTATGAGGAAAGCTTAAAAGGTTAGGGCTTTTCAACTTGGAGACGGCTGAAGGGGGAATGTGATAGAGGTCTATAAATTAACGAATGGAATGGAATGGAACGGAACAGGTAAACATAGATCGGTTGTTTATGCCATCAAAAAGTAGAAAGACTAGGGGACATGCAATGAAGTTACAATGTAACCAATTTAAGACTAAACCATAGTTACTCACCTGTAACAGGTGTTCTCCGGGGACAACAGGAATCAGTCCTCACATATGAGTGACATTGGTGCCGACGGAGCCCGCGCGGAGCAAATCCCCAGCTTTCAAAGAAAGCCTTTGGGATTGCTACCATGCATGCATGGTCACCTTCCCGCCCAAGGGTGCCATCTTGCTCAGTCAAATGACATAGCTAAAAGATGGCAAAAAAACAAATAAAGAAGGTATGACTGCAACTCCAAGGGGAGGAGGGAGGGTTGTGAGGACTGATTCCTGCTGTCCCCGGAGAACACCTGTTACAGGTGAGTAACTACGCTTTCTCCGGGAACAAGTAGGAAGTCAGTCTTTACATATGGGACTCCCCAGCTACAGGCTACCAAAACCTATAGCCAAAAAAGGGCTCCCTTGTTGAGAGTCACAAGCAGCAGCAATGAAATCCACATAACGGACCAAACAGGACCCCTGTGTCCGATGGAACTAGCACTGCGGTAGCCTGAACACAGAAGAGTCGGAGGGTAGGAGTTGCCTAGACCCTGAAAAGGTTATGGAGCATGGCCTGGCCGAATGCACTGTCCTGTCGGGATTCTCTATCCAGGCAGTAATGAGCTGTGAAGTTATGGACTGAGGTTCAGGTGGCGGCATGGCAGATGTCTGCTAGCAGGACCGAACGCAGGCTGGCTACTGAGGTCGCCATCGCCCTGACCTGGTGTGCCATGACCCGATCTTCCAGCGGAAGCCTCGCAGCCTCATAGGCCCGGGGAAATACTGTCCGCCACCCATGTGGACAGCGTACACTTGGACACCACCTCCCCCAGCTTACTGGAGTTGTAGGAAACGAAAAACTGAGAGACTTTTTGGTGGCCTTGAGTGCATTGGATATAGAAGGACAAGGCCCTCTTACAGTCCAAGATATGGAGGACCGTCTCTGCCCAACTGGCGTACAGACTGGGAAAGAAGGTACGGAGGACCAACTCCTGGTTGAGGTGGAAAGAGGACACCACCTTCGAAAGGAATTTAGGATGCATATGAAGCACCACCCTATTCTTGTAAAACCTGGTGTAAGGCCTGCACCACGAGGGCCTGGAACTCGCTTACCCTATGGGCTGAAGTGAGTGCAACCAGGAAAACCACCTTCAAGGATAGCGAAGGTGGCAAGTAGCCAGTGACTTTAATGGTGGCAGGGTGAGCTGCCCCAACACCACATTGAGATCCCACTCGGTCACCGAGGGGCGAACTGGGGGCTTAGGCAGGAGTAGGCCCTGTAGGAAGCGGGGCACCACTGGGTGGGCCGAGAGGGACCATCCGTCCACTTGATGGTGATTCGCAGCTAGGGCACTGAGGTGTACCATAACAGAGTTTGACTTGAGCCCCACATGAGAGAGGTGGAGCAGGTATTGCAACACCGTGACCACCAGGCAAGAGAAGGGGTCCGCTCCCCCCGCTTAGTGCACCAAAGTGCAAATATACGCAACTTAAAGGTGTAGACCCGTCTGGTAGACGCCTTGCGTGAGGCTAGTAGACATCCAATGAGGCTAAAGTTACCCTCTCTGCAGCCACGCCATCAGCGAAAGGGAGCCAAGGTTGGGATGCAGGAGATCTTTCCCAGGAGGGGGACTGAGTTGGTGGGGCGGACCCCAGGGGTATGGGGTCCTCCACTGCCAGTTGCAGGAACAGTGGAAAACACGGTTGCCTGGGCCACCTTGGAGCTACCAAGATGACCAAGGCTCTGTCATGGAGAGTCTTTAGCAGAGTCCTGGCAATCAATGGTGGCGGAGGGAAAACATACAGAAGTCCCTCTGACCATGAGACTAGGAAGGCATCGGTGGCCACCCTGGCAGGGTGAGGCTGCTGGGAGCAGAAGCGGGATAACTGGTGATTGTCCAGGCTTGCAAACAGGTCCATCACCGGTTCCCCCCAGGTCTGGAAAAGCCTGCTGGCTACCCCTGGGTCCAGCTGCCACTTGTGTGGCTGGAGAAACCTGCTGAGTCTGTCAGCCAGCAAGTTGTCCTGGCCTGGCAGGTATACTGCTCTGAGGAGGATGCCCTGTTGGACTGCATAAGAGCACAGATCCAGGGCTTCCTGGCAGAGGGCATGGGACCCCATGCCCCCTACTTGTTCACATAGAACATGGCCACCTGGTTGTCCTTCTGAACTAGGACTGACTGATGGCCTAGGCAATGATGAAAGGCCTTCAGTGAGAGATGAATGGCCCGCAGCTCCAGGAGGTTGATCTGCTGAGCGCTCTCGTCTGGAGACCAAGTGCCCTTGTTGCTGTAGCCCTCGCAATGGACTCCCCAGCCCAGCAGGGAGGCATCGGTGGTGAGGACCCGCGAGTGGTTGGAGGTCTGGAAAAGCATGCCCGCCTCCAAGTGCTGGGGTGACAGCCACCAGCTCGGGGACTTTACCAGCTGGCGGGTCACTCGGACTCTGTCCTGGAGGTGGCCTGTGGCCTGGGAGCATTTGTCCCTGAGGCACCACTGTGCTGTTCGCATGTGGAGATGGGCATCTGGCGTGACACGCAACGTGGAGGCCATGTGCCCAAGAAGGCACAGAAGATGCCTGACTGGCACTGAGGGACGGTGCTGCACATCCCTGGCTAGCGCCATGAGCCTGTCTGCCCTGTCTGCAGGCAAGAAGGCCTTTGACCGAAGCGTGTCTATTCTTGCCCCAATAAATTCCAGCCCCTGCATCGGGGAGAGGTTCGACTTGAGGTAGTTTATAACAAAACCCAAGTGTTGTAGGACCTGGGTGGTGTGTGTCATGGCCTGCTGCACCTCGGGGGCTGTAGTGCCCTTGATGAGCCAGTCGTTGAGAAAGGGGAAGACAAATATCCCCTGGAGCCTGAGAAAGGCGGCGACCACTGCCAGACACTTTGTGAATACCCTGGAGGCGGATTGCCCCCCACCACAAAGTGTAGGTATTGCCTGTAGTTTGGGTGGATTAGGAGGTAAGGCAGCAATGTTCCAAGGAAGAGCATCTTAAACTTCTCCTTCACCAGGAATTTGTTGAGGTTGCGCAGGTCAGAGATGGGCCTTAGGCCCCTGTTCTCTTTGGCACTAGGAAGTACCTGGATTAGAACCCCTTACCCTTGAGGTGGTGGGGCACCGGTTCCACCGCTTGGTCCTCGAGAAGACCTGCACATTCCTTCAGAAGGTGGTCCCGGTGAAGGGGAGACCTGAGGGCCTCTCCCGGGAAGTAAGGTGGAGGTACTTGGCTCAGATGGAGGAGGTAACCCCCCCCCGACCACCTTTAATGCCCAGGAGTTGGTGGTGAAAGCTCCCCACCTGTGGGCATAAAGGGTGAGGCGACCTCCTGTGGGCTGCTGTTCTCCGAGTGGGAGAGAGGCTACGCTGCAGGAGTCAAAAGCTCCCTCCAGGCTAGGCCGGAGCCTGGGGTTTGGGAGCCTTCTGCTTACGCGGGCCATGCCCTCGTCCCTGGGGAGCCAGGGAGGCCTGGTAAGATGGGAAGTTTCGGTAAGCAGTGGACTTGCTTGGGTAAAAGGGCTTTATACCTGAGCTCTTCCTTCGGGGAGGGGCAGTGGTCTTCTTGGAGAGCCTAGTCCTCGTCATGAACTCGGTCTCCAGCTCTGCGGCCTTGTCAGTCATGGGTTTGCCGAAGAGGTTTCCCCTCTGACATGGGACATTGACTAACTTGTCCTGTTCCCATTGCTCGAGGTCAGACGACTGGAGCCAAGTTTGGCGGCACACACCGATGCTCGCCACAGCTACCTGGGCTGCTGACTCGAAACCATCATAGGCCACCCGAGACATAAACTTAGAGCACTCACGGGGGGCTTTGGACAGGCTCTTGAAGCATTGCAAAGGCTCCTTGGAGAGACCAGCTGAGTTCCTTTGCCAAGTCCCTCAGGTACATGCCCATGTACAGCTGGTAGGCCTGGATCTGGCAATTCAGCATAGAGTCCTGGTAGCACTTTCTACCGAGGATATCCAAGGTGTGAGTCTCCCTGCCAGGGGGCACCAATGAGTGCATCTTCTGACTCTTCAGTCGATGCATGGCCGACTCCACAACCATGGAGTTGTGCGGCAGCTGTGACTTCTGAAATGCAGGGGCTCTGGCGGACTTGATACATCAAGTCGAGCTGCTTGCTGACCGCCGGTGTCTCCCACATGCAGAACATAAGCCGCTCCAGGGAGGAGCCTCATTGGAGGATCTCGAGCTCGTCGGCCCGAGGATCCTCCTCAGAGCTGGTAGGAAAAGCCAAGGCCTTGGACATGTCTTTGTTGAAGTCCAAAAAGCCCATATCCTCCGGTGGGGACCTTCTCTGAGGTACAGATACCGGGGAATAGGAAGGGACATCTCGGTGACGACAGGTGTCTGGGGACTCCTCGTCCTTGGTCTCCCATTCGGAATACTCCGAGGAGGACTCACGGTGTTCCTTGGCCCTCAAGGCCACCGGTGCCGCACGACCCGAGCCTGGAAGACTCGTTGTGACGACCTTGGTCCCGACGAGCAGGAGACCGAGCGCGACCTTGGCCAAGGATCTAATCGGGCCTGTATGGCCTCAAGGATCGGCTCGGCCTCTGGGGACGTCTTTGACGTCGAATGCCCGGTGGTCATGGTGGAGGAACCGGACATACTGGACATCAGCACCTGCTGCTGGTCCAAGAAGGCAGTTACACTGCATTCCAAGGTCACCATCCTGGACTCCAGTCCCGGTGGCTCCACAGCCTTTGGTGCGGGCACCGATGGACTCAGCCTGACGCCGGCACCCCAGGAGGGGAATCTTCGACGAGGACTGTCTCTACCTGCCGAGGTCGATCCACAACCGGATCCTTCTGGGGAATCTTGGCTGGCCGCTTCCTCTCCGACTGCTTGAGCGGACGCCGGGACCTGGCCTATTGGAGCCATCCAAGGACGCCGCCTTCGAGGGCTGCTTCTTCCTCTGTGGTTCCCTCGAGAGAGACCCGCTCTCTGAGGACCTCCGACGACACTCGGGTTTGGAATGCTCCTCCCAAGGTGTTGAGGCCTTAGATGAGGTCCTGGCTCTTGGAGGCATCAGTTTGTCAGGAAATATTTTGTCATGCTGCTGCTGGTGGCTCCTCAAGGCCTTAGAAGACATTTTCTTACACAGGCAACAGACCGCCGGGTCATGGTCTGGGCCAAGGCACCGGAGGCAGCAGTCATATGTGTTGTTTAGGGACATAATCTTACCACACCGATCACACTTTTTAAAACCGCTGGTAGCCATGGGGTGAAAAAGAACCCCAGCAAGGTTGAAGACCCTTCAGGCTGCCAGCGATGAAAAAGGGCACGAAGATGCCAAAGAAAAATAAAACTTAAAGTAAAAGGAATTGACCCCGATACCGAGATCGGGCGGGAAAGGTACAGATGTTAGACCGGAGATGAGCAAAACACTCGAAAAAAATCAACTTTTTCCAGGAAAGGAATAGATGATGTCTGGTGGGCTCTGCGGAAAAAAGGAGACTGAGCAAGATGGCACCCTTGGGCAGGAAGGGAACCACGCATGCGTGGTAGCAATCCCAAAGGCTTTCTTTGAAAGCTAGGGATTTGCTCCGCTTGGGCTCTGTTGGTGCCGATGTCACCCATATGTGAGGACTGACTTCCTGCTTGTTCACGGAGTGTAATCAAACTCTGGAATTCGTTACCAGAGGATGTAGTAAAAGCTGTTAGTGTAGCTGGGTTTAAAAAGGCTTGGACAAATTCCTGGAGGAAAGGTCCATGAACCATTATTATTGAGGACCTGGGAAATCCACTGCTTGCCCGGAGACAAGCATTGTGGAACCTATGTGCCTTTTGGGAACCTGCCAGGTACTTGTGACCTGGATTTAGCACTGTTGGAAAAGGATACTGGGCTTGATGGTACTTAGTCTGACCCAGTATGGTATTTCTTATGTTCTTATGAAGAGATATGGGATCCGAGGGCAATTCTGGAGACTTCTCCAAGAAATGCTTTACATTGCATGACAGCTCTGTTTCAGATTTAGAAAGATGCTCGAACAATGGCTGAGTATGCATTGGTCGATGCCCACTCCTCTCAGGATGTGGATCTGTGATCATAGTGTTGGTGCAATGATGTCCTTCAATGCCTCAGAGAGCAAGCACCCGCCAATGCACTTGAAATGGATACCAGCCGGGCAATCAGTGATGTCAAGGCCCTTTGATACCCCAATGACAGTGACTCTCCTCCAGGTAGCCTGTGAGTTTCAAGAATTAACTCAATGTCCCAATGCATTGGCCTTGATCCCGAAAGTATCCTGCACTTTATAAGAGTGGAGTGGAGTGGAGGAGTAGCCTAATAGTTAGTGCACTGACTTGGGAACCAAACGACAAGGGCTCGATTCCCACTAGCACTCCTTGTGGCCTTGGGCAAGTCACTTAACGCTCCACTGCCTCAGAAAATTCCAAGTTATCAATGTCCCTGTTCAATATACACTACCAAGTTTAAGTTACAAAGTAAATCGCTTTGATTGAAATGATAAAGTGGAATAAAAAAACCTGTTAAATAAAATAATAAATTACACCAAGCAAAGAAGACCCCCAGGTTCTCAAATTTCTTCAGAAGGCACTCAAGGGCTGCCATTGACAAAGGTGTGGGACTCTTAGCAAATTTGGTCAATGCTATCTGTAAAATCTGGCAGGGTGTATTGGTAGGCTGATCCTGCTCCTTAAAGACTGTCCTAATCCCTCCAGTACCAAGGAGGATAAGTATCCCTCATGTTGGGGCTACTTCAAGGATATGAGCATCTCTGATATCTCAATACTTTCAACATCATGCTCTGATGAACGGAGATGCCAATGCACCTGAACCTCCATTAAGTGCAGCACGGTGTCTAAAACCCTCAATATCAATGAACTCAAAGACAAATCCTTCCTTTTCTTTGGTTGGTAATTGGTGGATGACCACTCCTGGGATACCTATCAATGCTTAACTCTGAACGAGCCCGATAACCACTGTCAATTCACTTCCAGCATCCAATGCAGCGCCTTGTGCTACAGGGACTGATGCCTTCAATGATGAAGTTGATGGACCAGACTTATCTGCACCAAAAGTCCTGTCATGCTGCAATTCACAACTCTGAGGCCTGTCTTTGTCATCTCTAAACGTAAATCATAATAAGAGGGCTCATGGTCTGGCCCCATGCACTGTAGGGAAAAATGTGTGTCTGTTACAGCTATGGTCCTGTTGAACTGGGTGTACGTTTTAAATCCACTGAAGAATTTTTGGGACATATCTGAAAAAATAGCCACAGCAAAAATCGAATGACTCGACCATGAAAAAATATGGCCTGGCCAGGAACGCATGAGACCTAAATGCAACCTATGTGGCAACACAGCAAAATTAAGAAAGTTTATAAATTGGCTGAAAACCTACCTAAAGAAAAAGTGGCATGAGAAGCACTCACATGCGAGCAGTTGGGTGAAAAAAAACCCCAAGAGCAATTTTAGAAAAAAACAAAATACAAGAGGAGCAGTTTTCACTGTGGCAGAGGTACATTTGATGGGCTCCATGGAAAAAAATGAAGACTGAGGTGATTCTGCACGGTTGGCGGCAGGCAGGAAGAGGTGCACAGGGCTGGCTCCAAAAGCTTCTAGAATCTAGATGCAGCTGAGACCTTGTTCCCCCAGTGCTCTGTTGGTGACTTCACCCATAGGGGAGGACATCATCCTGCATATCCACAGAGAAATCACTTACAACATGCAGATAATTCATGCTCTCTGCCAGCCAGTCTTTATGGTGGTTTTTAGAAAAACTGGACATATCTACTTTGAATTAAAGATCAACAACTCAAATTACACAGACCACAAAGTGAATTTCTTTCACCACCTGATTAACTTAAATTAAGCTGGCAGAAGGCAGACTAATTTAATTTATTATTTTACAACAAGAAAATGTTATGATCACAGATTTTACTAATAAAAAGCACTATTTGAATCATTTTTTCAGACATTGCAGTTAAAGTGTGATCTGTTTGTTTTCAGATGAACCCAGCTTGTTGAAACTATCATTCATCCTCCCTTACTCATTCTAGACAATGAGAGTTCAACTGAAAGGGGAGGCAATTTGCACTCTTCTCCTAGTGCTATCTTTTTGCACTCTGCTGTATCTCCAGTTTGGCCAAAGATCCCCAAGAGGAAATCAAAAGAAAAACAGGAAACCCTCCATGAAGCCAAGGGATCTACCAAGCACTGTGGACATCAGAGCACATCCAAAAATTAGATTGGTAATAACACAACCCAAACCTATGCATTTTTCTGGAATTAAAAAAGCCAAAGTGGTGAGCAGTGACATTCACCCATCTATCATACCACCCATATTGACCCAGTCTTCTTTTGATTTTCATCAATACTTGAGAAACAAGGATGAAAGAAAATTCCATCTGCTCATTAACCAACCCAATAAATGCACAAACCCCCAGGGAAATCCCTTCCTGCTCATTGCCATAAAATCTACTGTGGAAGACTTTGACAGGCGTGAAATTGTACGCAAAACATGGGGAAGGGAAGGTTCAATTAATGGCATGCACATTAAAAGAGTTTTCCTGCTGGGTATCCCAAGGAATAAGACAGCAGTAGCCATGTGGGAGACTCTTGTACAACATGAAAGTCAGATTTACAAAGATGTTTTATTGTGGGACTTTCTGGACACTTTTTTTAATTTGACATTGAAGGAGATACATTTTCTGAATTGGGCTGCTGAGTTTTGTTCAAATGTGAAGTTTATTTTTAAAGGCGATGATGATGTTTTTGTCAATGTGGAGAATATTCTGGATTTCCTACAGGCCCATAGTCCTACAGAGGACTTGTTTGTTGGTGATATTATTAACCATGCTAAGCCTATCAGAGTGAAAAAGAGTAAATATTTCATTCCTGAAATAATGTATGGGCTGGGGATGTATCCACCTTATGCAGGAGGTGGAGGGTTTTTAATGTCTAGGATGACAATGAAAAAGCTCTCTCAGTCTTGTAAAGAAGTGGAACTGTTTCCTATTGATGACGTGTTCTTAGGCATGTGCTTACAAAGAATCAATCTCAAACCTGTCTCACATGATGGATTTAAAACTTTTGGAATAGTGAAACCCTCAGCTGCACCCCATCTGCAGACATTTGACCCATGCTTTTACAGAGACCTAATGGTAGTTCATAGTTTAAAAGTATCTGAAATCTGGCTCATGTGGAACCTTCTTCACAACCAGACTCTTTCTTGCACTAAAAAACAAAGTTCAAGGAACTCATTCCACTGGCAAGACAAGGGGGTGGTGGTACAAACAGTAGAAATTTAATATACTGCATAAGATGAAAATAACTAAATCATTGCGTACAAGTTTAAAGGCTAGTTCTGAATGGTTCTATGCATTAACACCAAACTAAGAAGGCTGAAATTATAATAGCTGTGAAGATATATTTTAGATAGTATGTGGAGATTAGAATTGAGATATCAAGGCCAGGGTGTACTGAGAACTGATGGCATTTTAGAAGCAGCTCTGCTAAACATGGAGCTCTTTTTAAAATACATGGACATAGCGTGCAGGAATGCACATGGATTTCTATCCACGTACAGTTGGAGGAGCCATTTTACAAATTTTATGGGGGGGGGGGGGGGGAAGGAGGGGAGCAACTGAGGAAGCCAGGCAACTTACATATGTAAGTGCTGCCATTTCACAATTTGCATTTATAAATATCAACACTTACATGTGCATGTGAGCCATGTTGCAAAGTTAAATATGTGTGGCCTGACATTCAAAAGGCTTTTACAGTTTAGGAAAACCCTTGCCTATCTTTAAGCCGCAGGAGCGAACTGGGCAGTATGCAATATCGCTGTTGCCTGATTAGCTACTGAGGCTTCCAGGCATGTGCGGCAAACCCGGATATTCAATGCTGGGTCTGCATATGACCCTGGCACTGAATATCCAGGGTTATGGGTCAGCGGGCATAGCCTACCCAAATGAATATCAGGTCCCAAGATGCTATCTTTACTTCATTTCAATTTTGAGGGGGAAATAAACTGGGGAGGGGGATTAAAAAACTTACATGTGCCCTAGAGCAGGTATAAATTTGGATGTGGAGAATTTGTGATTACAGGTGTATTCCCTCAATACACGTAGATTCCTAAGCGTCTCTCCAGTCTAGTCCCTTTCTTCTGGGTTGTGCTCCTCTTCTAGCAGCATTGGAGACTGAGTACGTCATTCTTTGATCCCTCAGGATATATAACCACTGGCACCATCCACCAGCTTCAGTATCCTGTTTCGGTTGCGGCAGTTCCTTCCCGCCTGGGCCCGGGTTACGTCTGACCGGTGGGTCTTGGAGGTAGTACAGGACGGTTATGCACTAGAATTTGCGAGGCCAGTTCTCCCTGCTTTCGTCCAGTCGCCATGCAAGTCCCAGGCCAAGCGGGCGGCGGTGCAGGAGACATTGTCAAGGCTACTAGCCTTGGAAGCAGTGGTCCCGGTCCCAAAAGACCAATGCAGTTTAGGTCGATACTCCATCTGTTTTGTAGTTCCAAAGAAAGAGGGCTCCCTAAGACCAATTCTGGACCTGAAAAGGGTCAATCGGTGCCTGAGGGTTCCCCATTTCCAGATGGAAACGCTGAAGTCAGTGATCGTGGCGGTCCGGCAGGGGGAATTCTTAATGTCTCTAGACCTCACGGAGGCATATCTGCACATTCCCATCAGGGAGTCTCATCAGCAGTTTCTGCGCTTCGCGGTACCGATGGGGCACTTTCAATTCCAAGCACTACCGTTCGGTCTGGCAACTGCTCCATGTACTTTCACCAAGGTAATGGTGGTGGTAGCGGCGGCAGCGTTGCGCAAAGAAGGGGTTCTGGTTCATCCATACCTAGACGATTGGTTGATCAGGGCCAAGTCCAGGGACGACAGTTTGAAGGTGACGGCCAGAGTGGTCGAGTTCCTCCGAAGCTTGGGATGGGTAATCAACCTGGCAAAGAGCAGGTTGGTTCCTACTCAGGTGATCAAGTATCTAGGTGCAAGGTTCGACACGGGCGTAGGCAAGGTTTTCTTGCCAACTAAGAGAGTGGAAGGCCTGCGTCAGCTGATAAGAGAGTTTGTGGTTCGGAAGGCGCCGTTGGCATGGCACTACCTGCAGGTATTGGGAACCATGGCAGCGACACTGCATCTGGTTCCCTGGGCCAGGGCACATATGCGCCCATTGCAGAAGTCTCTTCTATGGCGTTGGTTTCATCAGCATCAGCCCTTGTCAGTGACGCTTCCGTGTTCCTTGGAAACCAAAGAGGCTCTCCAGTGGTGGCTCAACCCGGGGGCTCTAGAGAGCGGGATGCCCCTCGAACCTCCGCAGTGGGTTCAGGTAACAACGGATGCAAGCCTGTCCGGCTGGGGAGCCCACTGCGAGGGACGGTTTGCCCAAGGTTTATGGAGTGCTCAGGAATCCCATCATCAGGTTAGAGTTGAGGGCGGTAACCTTGGCTCTCAAAGCATTCCAGTGTTGGATGCGCGGAAGGGCAGTGAGAGTTATTTCAGACAACGTGACAGCGGTGGCTTACATCAACAGGCAGGGAGGCACCAGCAGCCCGTTGTTGGAAGAAGAAGTGGGAATCCTCTTAGAATGGGCCGAGGCTCATCTGTCGGCCCTGTCAGCTCAACATGTGGCAGGAGTAGAAAATGTTACAGCTGACTACCTCAGCAGGCACAAGGTGGATCACGGCGAGTGGGTACTCTGCCAGGAAGTCTTCCATCAGCTGGAATGCAGGTGGGGACAGCCGGTCATGGACCTGATGGCGCGCTGGGAGTCATAAGAACATAAGATATGCCATACTGGGTCAGACCAAGGTCCATCAAGCCCAGTATCCTGTTTCCAGCAGTGGCCAATCTAGGTCATACATACCTAGCAGTTTCCCCAAAAGACACAGGTTCCGCAATGCTTGTACTGGGTCAAGCATTGATATCCTGGGTCCCTTCTTAATAATGGTTTATGGACCTTTCCTCCAGGAACTTGTCCAAACCTTTTTTAAACCCAGCTATACTAACACCCTTTACTACATCCTCCGGTAACAAATTCCAGAGTTTGATTACACGTTGAGTGAAAAAATATTTTCTTTTATTAGTCTTAAATAGTTTATCCTGTAGCTTCATTGCATGTCCCCTAGTCTTTCTATATTCTGATAACGTAAACAATCGATCTACGTTTACCCGTTCCACTCCATTCTTAATTTATGTTGACCAAAGCCAGCCGATTCTTCAGCAGACGGAAGGAGAGAATGCCAGAGGGCCTGGACGCCCTTGTCCAGAGGTGGCCCGCAGAGGGGTTGCTGTATGTGTTTCCTCCGTGGGCGCTCATAGGCAGAGTCTTGCAAAGGATAGAGGCACATCAGGGTTTGGTGCTGCTGATAGCTCCGGATTGGCCAAGAAGACCATGGTATGCCAACCTAATGCGTCTGTTGGCGGACAGGCCGTGGCGGCTTCCAGTAAGGGAGGACCTTCTCACTCAGGGTCCGGTGAGAATGCCACAGGTGGATCGGTTCTCGCTTACGGCCTGGCTATTGAAAGGGCAAGGCTGCGCAAGAAAGGATATTCCGGGGCAGTGATCTCGACCTTGCTGAAGGTGCGCAAGCGATCAACCTGTATTGCGTATGTGAGAGTTTGGCGAATATTTGAGAATTGGTGTGAGGAGCGGCAGTTGGGGCCGTTAAAAGCCTCTGTCCCAGAGGTATTGGAGTTTTTGCAGGATGGTTTTCAGAAAGGTCTGGCTGCCAGTTCCTTGTGAGTTCAGCTAGCAGCTATTTCCTATTACAGGGGTAAGGTTCTGGGAAAGCTGTTAGGCGAGCATCCGGATGTAGTTCACTTCCTAAAGGCAGTGAGGCGTTTGAGACCACAGAAAAGGGTGATCGTCCCGCCTTGGGGTCTTAACCTGGTTTTGGATTCCCTGGCGGGAGAACCTTATGAGCCAGTGCACCTTGCTTCCTTAAAGGACTTTACTCTCAAGACGGTTTTTCTGGTGGCCATCTGTTCGGCCAGATGAGTGTTGGAGTTACAAGCTCTGTCCTGTTCTCCACCTTTTCTCGTTTTCTGCAAGGATAAGGTGGTGTTGAGGACGGTTCCTTCATTCTTGCCCAAGGTGGTTTCCCCGTTCCATGTGAATCAGTCCGTCTTTCTTCCGTCCTTTGGCGGTGTAGGGCAAGAAGAGGTGAGTGACACTCATCTACGGAAGTTGGATGTGCGTAGGATGTTGAGGCGTTACCTGAAGCGTACGGAGGAGTTCCGGCAAGTCTCAAAGGTTGTTTGTGCTTTTTGGGGGACTGCGCAGAGGGGAAGCGGCGACCAAAGCTTCAATTTCAAGGTGGATCAGGGAGGCCATTGCTTCGGCATATCTCCTGAAAGGTCGGCAGATTCCGCTGGGGTTCCGGGCTCATTCCACTCGGGCTCAGGCTACCTCTTGGGTGGAGCATAGTTTGGTTCATCCTTCAGAAATATGTAGGGTGGCTACGTGGTCCTCATTGCATACCTTTGCCAAGCACTACCGATTGGATGTTCAGGCGGCAGCGGATGCTGATTTTGGGAGAGCGGTGCTTCGGTCCGGTTTGGCAGGCCCCTCCCATGCTTGAACTGCTCTGTTACATCCCAGAAGAAAGGGACTAGGCTGGAGAGACGCTTAGGAAGAAGTAATTAGACCTTACCTGCTAATTAGTAGTCCTGAAGGATCTCCAGTCTAGCCCCTGTTCCTGCCCAGAGTGATAAAGAGAAGTGTTCCGGGCCGAAGACGGAGAAGAAGTTCAGAGGGATGGTTGGCTTGGCAGAGGTGTTTTTTTCTTTCAGTTTCGGTGCCGAGGTGGATGAGGCAGTTTCAGGGCACTGATATCTCAATGGAAATTGACTTGGCATTCAGTATGGGAAGGCCAGGGGTCAGGTAAGCCTCCTCTTCGTAGGGGGGATGGGTCGTCCCTTCTGGGGGGGGGGGGCGGGTGTTCTTCTGATTAAAGTTATAGTTTAGTCATGTTTGTTTAGTTGTCTCTCCGTTAGGTCTGCTTTGTTAACAGGATACTGAAGCTGGTGGGTGGTGCCAGTGGTTATATATCCTGAGGGATCAAAGAATGACGTACTCAGTCTCCAATGCTGCTAGAAGAGGAGCACAACCCAGAAGAAAGGGACTAGACTGGAGATCCTTCAGGAATACTAATTAGCAGGTAAGGTCTAATTACTTCTTTTTGTTACACCCAGACCATACCCCCAACAACCTCCCCCCCCTTCAAAACCTCTAACTATCGAGAACAACAGGAATCAGTCCTCACTTAGGGGTGAAGTCTGCACCGACAGAGCCAATGTGGAAGCATCTCCCCAGCTTTCAAAGAAAGCTTTTGGGAGATGAACCACGCATGCATGGTCCACTTCCCGCCCTAGGGTGCTATCTTGCCTCAGTCTAATGACATAGCTAAGACGGCAAAAATAAAATATGGTAAAGAAGCAACGCCAAAGGGAGGAGGGAGGGCTGTGAGGACTGATTCCTGCTGTCCCTGGAGAACACCTGTTACAGGCGAGTAACTACGCTTTCTCCGGGAACAAGCAGGAAGTCTGTCCTCACATATGGGACTCCCCAACTATATGCTACCGAGAACCTGTAAAAATGTAACGGTGACCTGCAAAGGGTGAGCCATGATCAGCAGCAGTTGAGTCCTGCTGAGAGACTCTCACAAGATCCAAGTGTTTGGCAGAGAACCAACACTCCGGTAGCTAACACAGAAGGGTCGGAGGGCAGGAGTTGCCTACACCCTGAAGAGATTACGGAGTACGGCCTGTCCAAAGGCACTGTCCCATTGGGACTCCCTCTCCAGGCAGTAGTGAGCTGCCAAGATATGTACCGAAGACCAGGTGGCAGCCTACAGTTTTCCATCACAGGGGCAGAGTGCAGATTTGCCACAGGAGTAGCCATGGCCCTGATGCAGTGTGCCGTGACCCTCTGGTCTAGTGAGATCCCTGCTTGTTCGTAGGCAAGGGTAATACAGTCCGCCACCCAAGTGGACGGAGTTTGCTTAGTTACTGGAAGCCCCAGAAGGATGGGGTCATAGGATACAAAAAACTGTGATGCTCTGCAGTGGCCCTGAGTTCATTGCAGATAAAAAGGACAGGGCTCTCTTACAATCCAGATTGTGGAGGACGGTCTCCACCCTACCGGCGTGAGGCCTCGGAAAGAAGGTGGAGGTTGAGGTGGAATGGGGATACCACCTTCAGCAGAAATTTAGGGTGTGTGGAGTACCATCCTGTTCTTGTAAAACCTCGTGTAGGGCGGTTCCACCATCAGAGCCTGGAGCTCGCTGACTCTGCATGCTGATGTGAGTGCTACCAGGAAGGCAACCTTCCAGGACAGATACCGGAGGTGCCAGGTAACCAGAGGCTCAAAAGAGAGGCTTAGTGAGCTGCGAGAGTACCACATTGAGATCCCACTGGAGGGGGGACAGGGGGGTTTGGATAACATGAGGAATCGGGACACAAGGGGCTGAGCCGAGAGGGGTTTTCCCTCAATGGAATGGTGATGCGCTGCGATGGCGCTCAGGTGTACTCTGACCAACTTGGACTTCAATCCCACCTGCGATTGGTGCAGTAGTTACTGAAGCACCCTTGTACTGAGCAGGAGAATGGGTTTGCCTGCCTTTCTGTGCCCCACACTGAGAATCAGTACCACTTGAAGGCATACACCCTTCTTTGGAGGCCTTATGAGAGGCCAGAAGAATCTCCTCCTCCTCCCGTGGGAGGTTGAAGGGGGCTAATGCTACCCTTTCAGCAGCCAAGCTGTGAGTGAGAGGAACCCCAGGCTGGGGTGTAAGATAGAGCCCTGCTCCTGTAAGAGTAGCCGTGGGGCTTGGCCCAGGGGATTTGGCAATGCCGCCGATAGGGAAAGGAGCAGTGGAAACCAAGGCTGCCTAGGCCATCATTATTAGTGCTGCTCTGTCGCGATAGGCTTTGAGTATTGTCTTGGCTACCAGTGGTTTTGGTGGAAGGTGTACAGAAGGCCTTACATCCACGGGATGAGGAACGCATCTGCTGCCACCTGAGACGAGTGCAGCTGGTGGGAGCAGAATCAGGGCAACTGCATGTTGTCTGGAATGGTGACCAGGTCCATCGAGGGGGTGGCCCCAGAGAAGAAACAACCACGAGACTACTACTGGATCCAAGTGCCACTCGTGCGGCTGGAGGACTCTGTTCAGATTGTCCACCAGGATATTTTCCTGGCCCAGGAGGTACACCGCCCTTAGGAGCATCCCTCTGTGTGCCGCATAGGAGCAGAGGGCTACCGCCTCCTGGCAGAGCGGGTACAACCCTGTTCCACCCTGTCTGTTCATGTAGAACATTGCGATCTGATTGTCAGTCTGGATCAGCACAGAGTAGTGCTGCAGCTAATGGCGGAAGGCTCGGAGAGCTAGGTATATTGCCTGTAGCTCTATCAGGTTGATTTGCATCCGGGATTCCCTTTGGGACCAGCCACCTTGCATCTGGAGGCTCTCATAATGCACTCCACAACCCATTAGAGAGGTGGCTGTGGTGAGGACCTTCTGGGGATTGGGTGCCTGGAAGGTCCTCACCATGGAATCTGCCACATCTGAAAGAGTCCAACTGACAGGTCACCTTCACTTTGTCTCTGAGCCTGCCTGTGGCATGTGTCCACTGATAGCGGAGGCACCACTGGGCTACTCTCATGTGCAGGCAGGCATATGGGACCACGTGAACTGTGAGGCCATGTGTCCCAACAGGCGGAGTAGCAGCCGGGCCAGTAGCACCTGGCACCAGCATACCTCTGTGGCTAATTCCTTGAGGCGTTCTGACCTCTCCTGAGGGAGGAAGGCTTTTGCCCAGAGGGTATCTAGTTGCGCCCCTATGAATTCTAGTCACTGGGCCAGAGTGAGGTGAAACTTGGGGCAGTTTATGATGACCCGCAGGTGCTGTAGGTTGTTGATGGCACAACTGGTGGTGCATTGTGCCTCTGCAGCCATGTACCCCTTTAAGAGCCAGTCGTCCAGGTAAGGGAAGATGAAGGCCCCTTGGAGCCTGAGGTGAGCTGCGACCACCGCAAGGCACTTTACAAAGACCCTTGGTGATGAGGCCAGACCAAAGGGTAGTGCTGTCCCCCCACCATGAACCGGAGGTATTTTCTGTGACTGGGATGAATTAGGATGTGTGTGTGTGTAGGCATCCTTTAGGTCTAAGGAGCATAGCCAGTCCCTTGAACATCTTCATGATTAGAAACCTGTTGAGCTCTCCTGAAGTAGAAGCCGATGCCCCAGAGATGTTCTGGCACTGGCTCTACTGCTTTGTCGATTAGGTTTGCTAGCTTGGTAAGAAGAAGGGTCTGGTGGGCTCTCCTGGGACGTATGAGGGTGGCGCCCACTGTAGGTGGAGGAGGTAGCCCTCCTTGACCACTTGTAGCACCCAGGTATCGCTGGTGATGGTTGCTAACCTGTGGGCAAACAGGGCTAGGCGCCCCCCTCTCCCCAGGGGTGGGAAGTTTACACCCAGGCAGTCAAAAGCTCCCCCCAGGCTCGGCTGTAGCCAATGCCTGGGACTTCGGGGTCTTTTGTTTTTTGGGATCATGTCCCTGGCCTTTTGTTGCTGGACCTGTTGAGGAGCTGAGAAGGCCTGGCTTTTTCCCGGGGCTTTCTTCTGGGGATGCACAGAGGTCTTCTTTGAGAGCCTGGTTCTCGTCACAAACTTGGTTTATATCTCTGCTGCTTTATCTGCCATGGGTTTCCCGAATTGATATGCCCTGCATGGGAAGGAACCTATCAGTTTGTCCAGCACCCGTTGGTCCAGGCTGGACAACTACAGCCATGCTTGGCGTCGTGCCCCGATGCCTGCGGTCATACTGGCTGATGATTCGAGGCCATCATAGGCTGTTCGGGACAAAAAATTCAAGCATTCTTTTACCGCCGAGGTCAGGGTCTTAAACCTCTGTAGGGGGTTCCCCATCGAGACCTGCTGAGAATCCACCAAGCTACCTCGACAGCTCCTTCAGGTACATGCTGATATAGAGCTGATAGGACTGGATCTGGCAAGTTAGCATTGAGCCCTGAAAGGACTTCTGGCCGAGGGTTCGGGCCTCCCTGCCGGGCAAGACCGATGAATTAATTTTTTGGCTTTTAAGCCGATACATGGCTGACTCTATAACCATTGAGTTGTGGGGAAGCAGGGTCTTTTGGTACCCCGGGTTCTGCATACCCGGTACAGGGCATCTAGGTGCCTACTAACAATTGGTATCGATGCCAGTGTTTCCCACATCTGGTGGAGGAGACGGTCGAGGATAAGGCAGCACTGGTACTGTATGGGTTTCCTTTGGGGATGCCTCATATTGGAATATTTCCAATCCCTTGGTGTAAGGGTCTGCCTCGGCTTAGGTCTTGATAGTGAGTCTTGATAGTGAGCCTTGTCCCTCACGAAATCGAGGAAAGTGACATCCTCGGGCTGGTAGCGACATTGGTGGGGATAGGTCAGAGGGCACGTCTCGATGTTGCCTCGTGTCCAGGGACTCTTCGTCCCCGGTCTCCTATTCGGACTCAAAGTCCAAGTCAGAGTAAGAGTCTGATGCTGCATGGTCACCTTGGTCGAGGTCCATTCCAGGTGGTCCTCCAAAGGATAAAAAAAAAAATAAAACAAAGGATATTATAATGCTTCTGTATCATTCCATGGTGCACTGCACCTTGAATATTGTGTGCAATTCTGGCCGCCGTTTATCTTAAAAAGGATATAGTGTTATTAGAAAAGGTACAGAGAAGAGCCACCAAAATGGTAAAGGGGATGGAAGGATACTCCTATGAAGAGAGGCTAAAAAGGTTAGGGCTCTTCAACCTGGAAAAGAGACGGTTGAGGAGAGATATGATAGAGGTCTATAAATTAATGAATGGAGTGGAATAGGTAAACGTAGACTGATTGTTTACGTCATTAGAATATAGAAAGGCTAGGGGACATGCAATGAAGCTACAGGGTAACCTATTTAAGACTAATAAGAGAAAATATTTTTTCACTCAACGCGTAATCAAACTCTGGAATTTGTTACTGGAGGATGTAGTAAAAACTATTAGTGTAGCTGGGTTTAAAAAAGGTTTGGACACGTTCCTGGAGGAAAGGTCCATAAACCATTATTAAAAGGGATCCAAGATATCACTGCTTGACCCAATACAAGCATTGTGGAACCTGTGTCTTTTGGGGAAACTGCTAGGTACTTATGACCTAGATTAGCCACTGTTGAAAACAGGATACTGGGCTTGATGGACCTTGGTCTGACCCAGTATGGCATATCTTATGTTCTTATTTGGTCCAAGCTGCGGGCACTTGTCGGGGAAGACCCGTGCCCCGAGGAATGGGACGGGGACTTTGTCTGATGCCAGGGGCTCTCTTGAGGCTGGTGGAGTGTGAGGACCGGCTCGATATCCGGGGAAGTCCCCAATGTCGAGAGTACTGTCATCAAGATGGATGAACCAGACGAGCCGGACATGAACGCCTGCTGCATGGCCACTAGGGCAGATATACTCCTCTCTAGGGCAGCCATTCTGGTCTCCATACCAGTTGGCTCCGCAGCTTTCAATGTGGGCACTGAGGATTTCAGGCCTGGAATTGGTACTATTGAGGGGGAGTCCTTGATAAGGATGGCCTCGGAGGTCCGAGGCTGGTCGGCGGGTGCCAATGACTCCTTATGGTGCAGCTTGGAAGGCCGCTGCTGCCCCAACTCCTCAGACTCATGCCTGGGACTACAGGTCCTGGAGTGGTGTTTACCCTTCTTCCCAGATCCATCCTCCAAGGTGGTCTTTGAGGGTTTCTTCTTCTTGTGCGCCACCTCCAGGGATTTCTGCTCAGAGGAACCGCGGCCGTGGGACTCCGAAGAGACTCTGGCTTCGCAGTGCACTGAGGTATTGAGAGCCCTCTAGCTTAGTGTCACCTGAAACTTCAGCCCGGAGTCGGACTTCTGAAAATGTTTTTCCTGCTGCTGCTGTCGATTGTTTAAGGCCTTTGAGGTCATGGTTCTGCAGAGTTTGCAGTCTGAGTTGCTATGCTCCGGGCCAAGGCATTGGAGGCAGCAGTCATGTGGGTCGGTGAGTGGCATAATTTTGCCACACCAGTCACACTTTTTGAAGCCACTGGAGGCCATTGAAAAAAGGGGGGTACCTGCCATCTGGCATGGGCCAGAGGCCTCCAGATGAAAAAGGATGTGAATGATAGTTAAGGAGCACCTCGATGAAAAAGATTAAAAACAAATAAAAAACCCGGGGAGTGACACAGATGGAACCTGGCTCGGGGGCAGGAAGGAACTGGTATGCAAACTGGACAAAATTTAACCCCCCCCCCCCCCAAAAAAAAACCCCACACTTTTTTCGGGGTAAACTGAAGAACGTCCAATGGGCTCTGCAGAAAAAAAAAAAAGAGACTGACAAGATGGTACCCTTGGGCGGGAAGTGGATGGTGCATGCATGGTGCATCTCCCAATGGCGTTCTTTGAAAGCTGGGGCAGATGCTTCCGTGCGGGTTCTGTCGGCACCCATGTCACCCATATATCAGGACTGACTTCCTGCTTGTTCCCGGAGAAAACTAAAACTGAAATATTTTTGCCTGTGCATCTCTACAAATAGCTCCTGCTGACCTGCAGATGACTTGGAACTGCAGCTTCTGTGCCTGCCCATGATGCACCACATGAAGTCACATGCAGGCCAAGTGGAACTGGTTTGTGCTTGTTTTTTTTAATTATTTTATATTTATGCATTTTTACAATAAACACAAGAATACTATCTTGAACAGAAATTGGGACAGGGGTCTCACAACACACTAAAAGGAAAACCAGATTTAACCATTATAAAGAATACAAACTCATACCCATCCCACTCCAGCCCAGGAAATAGAGATTGGCATTAACCACCAGCCTGCATAACCTCACAGAGGGTCAGAAGGTGGCATGTCCAAGGCCACAGAATGACAGGCAGTAAGGAAGGCTAGCAGCTAGGAGGGCTCATAGAAGACATACAACACAGACTGATATTTTATCATTCATTTGCATAGATACTAGAGGAAGTTTGTGCCTGTTTTGATGTTTGCTGTTCTTGTGGTCATGTTGATCATGGAGCCATCGGAAGCCCTGCTTCTTTTCTGCTCAGGCTGCTCCTGCACAAAAGATCAATACTAACACATCTAAGAACCAGCGTGGAGCATAGACTCCACCACTGCTCCTCTCCTGGGTCTTGCCACTGCACCGCAGTAGCAACTCTGCTGATCAAAACACCATCCTCTGTTCTTTCCCTCAAAGTTGTAGTGCTGCTGCCTACTAGAATTGGGCAGCCCAGCTGTGTCAATGGGCCATAGAATTAAAAGTGAGGCTAGAAGGAGACATGACCTGTTAAGTCCTATTACCTTTTCTTGCCTTGGTTACTAGTGGGAGGTAGAGAGAGAAGTTTTAAGCAGAAAGAGGGAAGGGATAGGATAGTGGAACACATATGTGAGTGTGGATTGGGTTTTGGAATGGTAAGAAAGAAGGATAGGAGGCAAAAAAAAGGGGATGAGAGAGGGAGAGATTGAGGTGGCAAAAGGGGAAGACAGAAGGGTTGGAAAGATGGGAAGAGAAAAGAGTGCATTAAAAGGAGAGGACGAGAGGGGATGGGGAGTAGAGTGAGGGAAATTCAGAACACAAGAAGCTAAAAGAAGGGATGGGGAGAGCAGGGGTGTGGGGTGGGTTGATGCTAAGAAGAGAAATGGAACAGAAACAGGAGAGGAAGAACAAGATGTGATGGCAAAGAGAATGGGGGAAAGACTTTGAGGAAAGCAAGAAAAAAGAGAAGGGAGTATATGATGAAGGGATGGGAGACAAATGTGTGAGAAAGCACAAAGGGTGGAAGAAAGTTGTTGGGCACAGGGTGCAGGGGTAAAGAAGACAGACAGGATACAGGTGGTATTTTTAAGGGGGTAGGAACTTATGTTGTAGTCACCAAGCTCCTCTTCTTGTGGCATAAACTACATAATTTCAGCAAATGTTGCATTTGATACTCCTGGTGGAATTCTGTGCAGTACAGATTTCCCCACATGCACAGAATTCTGCACAGGCACCAGCCAGTCAGTGAGGCAGGATTGAGCGCACAAGCTTTAAGAGCGCCCAATCCCGCCTCACTGTTGGAAGCAACACAGTAGTGGGAGCATAGCCATTTGCTCCCATGGCTGTGCTACAGTCTGATGGTGGCACGTTTTGAAAGGTACACTTCCTGTGTGCCTTTGAAAAAATGCCAGCATTGGACTCTAGCACAGTTGTGGGAAGAAATGGAAATGCTCCCACTGTTGTGTTATTTTCAACAGTGAGGCAGGATTGGGCACACCTGGGGGCAAGAAAGGGATAGTTAAGCAGGGTTGCTGGTTGCAGGAAGAAGGGCTGCTGTGAATGGGATGGTCGGTTGCTGGGGGGGGGGGGGCAGTAGAAGGGCTGCTGGTGAGAGGAAAGGGGTTGCTGAGGACAGGAAATGAGGTGCTGATGAATTGAAGGGGTTGCTAGGGGCTGGAGATGGGCTGCTGGTGAGTCGGGAGGGTTTGCTGGGGCTAGAAGATAGAGGGAGAGAAAATGGTGGGGGGGAGGGGGCAAGGATGGGTTGGGGACAGAAATGTGATTGGAGCAAAAGAGCTAAGGAGGAAAAAGGTAGGGAAAATTTCAGGTCTAGAGGAGGAGTTAAGCTTTATGAGGAGGGAATTCTGCACAAACATTTACTAATAAAGCATGCAGAATTAAAAAACATTTTTTTTTGCACAGAATTCCCCAGGTGTAAAGTGACTTTCAGAAAGAAACCAAGACGTGACATTGTTAACTAGTTTTGTTTCAAGAAATACCATCAGTTCAATCCAAAAATGTAGTTACTCACCTGTAACAGGTGTTAT
The DNA here is from genome assembly GCA_033557465.1 of Ichthyophis bannanicus. Classification (NCBI taxonomy): domain Eukaryota; kingdom Metazoa; phylum Chordata; class Amphibia; order Gymnophiona; family Ichthyophiidae; genus Ichthyophis; species Ichthyophis bannanicus. Next base: position 465,106,428 of record CM066034.1, read on the forward strand.
CCAGGGCCAGCAGGAATCAGTCCTCATATATTGGTGACGTCGGCGCCGACGGAGCCTGTGCAGAAGCATCTCCCCAGATTTCAAAGAAAGCCTTTGGGAGATGCCACCACGCATGCGTGGTCCCCATCTTGGTCAGTCAGATGACATAGGTAAGAAGGCGTAAAATTAAAATAAGGTAAAGGAGGCAGGAAGGCTGTGAGGACTGATTCCTGTTGTCCCTGGAGAACACCTGTTATAGGTGAGTGACTACACTTTCTCCAGGAATAAGCAGGAAGTCAGTCCTCACATGTGGGACTCCCTAGCTCCAGGCTGCTGGGAACTGAATCATGGCAGCACCAGCAGTGACCGTGACAGGGTAACCGCAAGTTGCAGAAGATGAGTCCCCGATTGAGAGACTCTGCAAGACCCTACTGGCCAGAGGGCCCATCACTCCAGTAGCCTGAACATATAAGGGTTGGAGGGCCGGAGTTGCCCACTCCCCGAATGGATTACAGAGTACTGCCTAGTCAAAGGCACTGGCCCGATGAGACTTGCTCTCCAGGCAGTAGTGAGCTACGAACATATGAAATGAAGACCATGTGGCGGCTTTGCAGATCTCCGTTACCGGCACTGAGTTTAGGTTCGCCACTGAAGTGGCCATTGCTCGCACGCGATAAGCTGTGATCCGGTGCTCCAGGGAGAGTCCAGCCTGTTCATAAGCGAGGGCAATACAATCTACCACCCAAGTGGACAGAGTTTGCTTAGTTACCGGAAGCCCCAGCCTACTGGGGTCGTATGAAACAAAACATCGAGAAGCTTTGTGGTGGCCCTCAGTCCACTGAAGGTAGAAGGACAGGGCTCTTCTACAATCCCTAGTAGGGAGTACAGTCTCCTCCCAACCGGCCGGCATGGGATTGAGGGAAGATGGTAGGGAGGACCACCTCCTGATTGAGGTATAAAGGGGATACTACCTTCGGGAGGAATTTGGGGTGCTGTTCTTGAAGAAACCAGTATAAGGTGGCTTTGCCACCAGAGCATGGAGTTTGCTTACTTTGTGAATGGATGTGAGTGCCACCAGGAAGGTGACATTCCAGGAGAGATATCACAGGTGGTAAGTGGTCTAGTGAGTTGCGAGAGCACCACATTGAGGTCCCACTCTGCCGCTGGAGAAGTGGACAGGGGGTTTAGAAAATAAGAGGCCCTGGAGGAATCGAGAGATAAGAGGTTGAACCGAGAGGAGTTTTCCCCTCGGTGGGGTGGTGGTGCAGTGCAATTGCTCTTAGGTGCACTCTGACTGTGTTGGACTTCAGTCCAGCCTGTGACAAATGGAGCAGGTACTGGGGCACCACTTGCACAGCACAGGAGAAGGGGTTCTCCTGCCTCTCTGTGCACCACACTGAGAACCAGCACCACTTAAAGGCGTATGCTTGTCTTGTGGAGGGCTTGCAGGAGGCCAACAAGACTTCTCTACCTCTCGTGGGAGGTTAAAGGGAGCCAGAGCTACCCTTTCAGCAGCCATGTAGTTAATGTCAGGGATCCCAAGTTGGGGTGTAGGAGGGAGCCCTCCTCCTGAGACAAAGTCCGATGCACAGTCTAGTGGGACTGGGAGTGCCGCTGACAATTCGAGCAGTAGTGGTAACCAGGGCCTCCTGGGCCATCTGGAGGCGATTAGTATCAGCGATGCCCCCTCGTGTTGGACCTTGAAGAGGGTCCTGGTGACCAGCTGGGTTGGTGGGAAGGCATAGAGGCGGCCTTCCATCCCTGGGATTAGGAATGCATCTCCCGCTACTCTCGATGGGTGCGGTTGCGTGTTGCCTGGGCTGGCAAAGAGGTTCATCAAGGGCAGCCCTCAGAGACGGAAGAGCTGAGAGGCTACTCTGGGCTTCAGATGCTACTCGTACGGCTGAAGGACTCTGTTCAGTCTGTCTGCCCAGGGAGGTAGACTGCCTGGAGGAACATGCAGTTGCGAGTCACACAGGAGCAGAGGGCTACTGCCTCCTGGTAGAAGGAATACAACCCTGTGCCTCCTTGCTTGTTGATATAGAACACTGCAACCTGGTTGTCCATCTGGACAAGTACTGTCTGGTGCCACAACCGATGGCGGAAAGCCTGAAGGGCCAGGAAGATTGCCCTGAGTTCCAGGAGATTGATCTGTAGCTGAGATTCTGCCTGGAACCAGCAGCTGTGTGTGCGAAGATCCTCGCAAATGGGCTCTTGAACTAAGGAGCGAGGCATCTGAGGTTAGGACTCTCTGTGGGGAGGGGAGGTGTCTGAAAGGGCATCCTGGCCTTGAGGTGGCAGGGGTGCTGCCACCAATCGAGGGACTCTGCTAGCTGGTGGGTTACTTTGACCTTGGGTCCACTGAGAGCGTAGGCACCCCTGAGCTTCCCGCATGTGTAAGCGGGCTAGTGAGGTCATGTGGCCCAGCAGGCAGAGGAGGCAGCGAGCCAGGACCAATTGCTGGTGCTGCACTTGAGCTGCTAGCTCCTTGAGATGCTCTGTCCTCTCTCTGGGGACATCTTGGTGTCTCTTGGTGTCCGGGGATGCCTCATCCTCAGTCTCCCACTCAGAGTCAAGCAGCAACAAAGATTCAGAGGCCCTGCGACTAAAATAGTTGAGGCCCATGCCCGGGGGCCTGTCGAGGACTTGAGGTCCGAGTTGCGAACACTAGCCGGTGAGGACTGGATACCTGAGGCGGCACTCGATGCTCAGCTCAACGACCAGTGACCCACTCGCAGTTGAGGGACCGGTTGTCGGGGCGGATGGGCCGAGCGAACCGGCCATCATCGCCTGCTGCAGGGACAGGATAGCAGTGATGTTCTGCTCTAAGGCCACCATTCTGGTTTCCATGCCAGAAGGCTCTGCAGCCTTCGATGCGGGCACTGATGGCTTCAGACCAGAAGCCGACACTCCGGAGAGTATGTCCTCGATAACCATCACAGCCTTGAGCGCCCTTGGTCGGTCTCCACCTGCCGAAGGGTCCTTTTTGGAAAGCTTGGCTGGGTATCTCCGACTCCTCTGAGTCTCTCTGGTGCAATTTACCGGGTTTCTCCGGATCGACCTCCAGGATCTTTGAGGACTTCTTTTTCTTCTGCTCCTGCTCTTTAGTTCTTTCAGAGGATCCGAGGATGCCCAGATGCCATGGGATGTACTTGCCTTGGAGCTGGGCGCTGGGGACGTGGGTATGGAGTTGGACCTCGGGAACATCTTTTCCTACAATTCCAACCTCTTTTTGTTGTTTTTTTGCCAACATGGCCTGGCAAAGGTCACAACTGGAACTGTCTTGGTCCGGTCCCAGGCAATGCAAGCAGCAGTCGTGAGCATCAGTGATAGACATGGTTTGACTGCAGCAGTCATATTTTTTGAACCCAAAGGGGGACATGGTGGGATGCACTCGGAGGGGGTCAATGAACCTTGTGCAAAAAAGGTTGTGAAGCGCCAGTCGAGGGAACCTCGAGGAAAAAAGGTGAAAAGAATGGTGTCAAAGACACCGGCTCTGGATGGGAAGAGGAACCGGTATGCTTACCTGAAAGCTAAACTGAATTACGTTTTGAGAAATTTTTCCGGGGACACTGCACATATGTTCGTTGGGATCCACGGAAAAAAGGAGACTGAGCAAGATGGTACCCTTGGGCAGGAAGGGGACCACGCATGCGCGGTGGCATCTCCCAAAGGCTTTCATTGAAAGCTGGAGGGATACTTCTGCATGGGCTCCGTCGGCGCCGACGTCACCCATATGTGAGGACTAGCTTCCTGCTTGTTCCTGGAGAAACATGGGAGTATCTTAACTTTGATTAAGGATTCACATTGCACTAATATTCAGCACATTTACTGAATCTCCTACAGTAAATGTCACTGCCTAGTGACTGGGCTGTTCTTATATGCATATTCCTTGTGGCAATCCTGAAAATCCAATTGACTAGGTTTGCATGCAGAAGGCTTAAAAAGCACTGTTGGAGAGGGCGGTCAGCAAGCCAACTTCTCCTTAAGAGATGTTGCAGGATGTTTTGGCACTCTGCTAAAATTAAAACAATATTTTTATGTTATTGAGCCCTGCTTTAGTACATTTAGTGCTGTATATGAGAGAAACTCAAAGTTCAGAAAAGAAAACCACATGGTAAACAAAGGAAAGACCCAGTTTAGGTTCATCTCCTAGTACTGCGCATTACAAGTTTAGTTAAAAACTCCTACAATTGAATTCTTACTGATTAATCATCAAAATTCCATCTTCTTATAGGAATAAATCTAGAAATGCAGTTTTCGGTTTGTTCATAACCAAATCGTAGTGCTCCATATAATACAAAAGCAGTGCATTTTAAATCAATTTGTTTGTAGTTTGCTGGCTTCGCTTATACACAATACAATAGAATTCTGTTTTTCATACAATGTATTCAAGTGCAATATTTCATATAAACATCCTTGTTTTATTCCCATTAGCTTTATAACATATTTTCTTGAGGTTATATTATGGCACTTACAACAACAAAATTGATTGGGCAGGTTTTAATCCTAACACGAATATATCACAGTTGTATTGGTTGGAAAAATATTGAACATGATGGATCTTTAACTACATATTACAGTATATTTGTATTTATCAGCTGCTTAAAAAATCTGTGATTTGCTAGAGTGAGGGTTTTTTGTGTTGGAAAGTATATCAGAATACAATTCCTCTAATCATCAGTGTTACTTCTCTCTTAATTCTGCCTTCCTGAAACTATTAAATACCTTCATTAATTGGAATTAACAAATTAAAACTCAGTTTGTTGAAATGACACTATTGTTTCCATAAATTATTCAGATTAAAAACCAAAATTCTCAAGAAATGTTGGTCAATAGAAGGAAAATGTATACATACTTCTTGAAGACAGTGTTCAGACAAGTGTAAGAACCTAGCTGGCTGGTTACAAATTTTTTCACAACATTTCATTTCATTTATTTAAGATTTGATATACTGCTAGTTTGTTCATTTTCAAGCTGCTGTGCAATTCCAGCATAAGATGAACTTGATTTTAAAAAAACGTAATGGAGGTGCTCCTGAAAGAGAAAATAATGGACTCTCTCGAAAACAATAGGTTGCATGATCTGAAGCAACATGGTTTTTTACCAAAGGACGATCATACTAAACAAATTTGATTGAATTCTTTGACTGGGTGACCAGAGAACTACATCAAGGGCATGCAATGGATGTGATATTTCAGCAAAGCCTTTGATACTGTTTCTCATAGGAGGCTTATCAATAAACTAACCAGCTTGGGGATGGGTCCCAAGGTGGTGAACTGGATCAGAAATTGGTTGACTGACAGATGACAGAAGGTGATGGTAAATGGAACTCACTCGGATGAAAGGAAGGTGATTAGTGGTGTGCTCCAGGGATTGATCCTGGGGCCGGTATTGTTCAATGTATTTGTGAGTGATATTGCTGAAGGACTGAATGGAAAAGTCTGTCTTTTTGCAGATAACACGAAAATTTGCAACAGAATAGACTCCCCTGAAGGAGTGGATAACATGAGGAAAAATCTACAAAAGCTGGAAGAATGGTCTAATGCTTGGCAGTTAAGATATAATGTGAAGAAGTGTAGTTTCATGCACTTGGGATGCAGAAATCCAAGGGAATTGTATCAGATAGGGGGCAATAGGCTGGTGTGCATGGACCAGGAGGAGGACCACAGTGATTGTTTCTGAGAATCTCAAAGTGGCGAAACAGTGTGGCAAGGCAGTGACCAAAGCCAGAAGGATGTTGGGTTGCATACAGAGAGGAATTACCAGCAGAAAGGAGGAGGTACTAATGCCACTGTACAAGTCGCTGGTGAGGCCTCACTTGGAACACTGTTCAGTTTTGGAGACCATATCTCACAAGGATATAAAAAGACTGGAAACTGTTCAGAAGAAGTAGACCAAAATGATTTGGAGCCTGCACCAGAAGAGACGCCAAGACCTAAATATGTATATTCTAGAGGAAAGGAAGGACAGGGGAGATATGATACAGACCTTTAAATACTTAAGGAGTATTAACGAACAAACAAACCTTTTTTCAAAGACAGGGAAGCTGTAAAACTAGAGGGCATAACGAAGCTGCAAGGGGGTAAACTGAAAGGCAATGTCAGGAAAGTGTGGTGGATGCTTGGAATGCCCTCTCGATGGAAGTGGTGGAGGCAAACACAGTGACGGAATTCAAAATGGCATGGGACAGACACAGTGGATAGGTTTATAGGTTTATTAAACTTGATAAAACCGCCTTTCAAGTGTAATCAAGGCGGTGTACAATAAAAGTAAAAATAAATCACATAAAATCCAGCCGGAGCTGGAGGGTAAAAAGGAAATATACAATAATAATAAATATAAAAATTTACAAAAAAAAAAAAAAAAAAAAAATTAAATTAAAAACATCAAGTGTAGGCTATAAAAAATTATAAGGATAGAGAAAGAGAAAGAGAAGACAACTAAGATTAGACAAAACAGAAGAGGGGGATTAAAGCACATACAGAGGAGGACATCATACAAAGGGAGATGGAACATCAAACGCTAGGGAGAACAAGTGAGTTTTCAGGTTGTGCTTGAAGGTAGTATGAAGAGGTTCAAGACGGAGGGAGGAAGGGAGGGAGTTCCAAAGAGCAGGGCCAGCAAAACAGAAGGCAGAGAGGCGGGTGAACTGTAAGTGAGCACGGGAGGGAGGGGGAAGAGAGAGACGATTAAGATGAAAGGATCGTGGGGTGTGCCTGGGAGTGTGAAAAGAAAGTAGGTCAGCCAGATATGAGGGAACGCCAGTATAAAAAACCTTGTGGAGCAGAATCAGCATTTTATATTGAGGACGGAAAGAAACAGGCAACCAGTGAAGATTAAAAAGGAGGGGAGTGACGTGATCGCGAATGGTAGAAGAGGTGATAAGGCGGGCAGCAGTGTTTTGTATTCTTTGGAGTCTGGTTATCTGATTTTTTGGAAGACCGAGAAATAAAGAGTTAGAGAAATCAACCCGAGACATTACTAAAGATAGAACCAGTGTAGTTAGGGCAGAAGAAGAAAGAAAGGGGCGCACAGACCGGATCTGGCGAAGAAAGAAAAAGGACGTTTTGGCAATATGAGAGATATGAGTGCAGAAAGATAAGTCAGAGTCAAAATGAACACCAAGGTAACGAAACGTGGAGACTAGGGGAACGGAGTAAGGTACCAGAGAAGGAGGGAGCTAGTGAAGGAGAGAGACCCCCACCAGAGAACCAGATAGCAAGAGTCTTAGTCAAATTCAGATGTAGACAGTTAAGAGTAAGCCAGTGAGCAACAGAAGAAAGACAGGAATTCAAGGGGGACAGATCAGGACAGGAGGAGGAGGTATGGTGAAGTAAAAGAATATCATCGGCATAGAAGAAAGCTGATATACCGGACTGCTGGATTAAGAGAGCAAGAGGAGCCAGAAAAAGGTTGAAAAGGAGGGGAGCAAGAACAGAACCCTGAGGGACCCCACAAGAAAGACATTGTGAGTCGGAGGGAGGAATTGCAGATGAAGAAGAAAGAACTGCACAGGAACGGGAGTAAAGGAAGGAGTGAAACCAGTGATGAACAGTGCCACAGAGACCAGCTTCCCGAAGACGGTGAAGAAGAAGGGAGTGGTCGACAAGATCGAACGCAGCCGAAAGATCCAGAGCAACCGCCACCGAAACCTCACCACGATCATGTGCTACATGTAGTGCATTAGAGAAAGCTAAGAGGACAGTGTCGACGCTGTGCCCGGGGCGAAAACCAGACTGACGGGGGTGAAGATAGTTAGTGGAGTCAAGGTGGTGAGAAAGCTGAGCGAAAACAAATTTTTCCAAAAGTTTGGACAAAAAAGGAAGGTTAGACACCGGCCGATAATTAGAAGGGAGTGAGGGATCAGAAGAAGGATTCTTTAGGATAGGGCGAACCAAAGCATGCTTCCAGGGTTTAGGGAAAATACCTGTAGAGAGACTAGAGTTGAGCATAGTGAGAATATATGAAAAACAGCCAAGAGAAGGAGTGAGAAGCCAAGATGAGGGAATAGGATCAAGCGAGCAGAAAGTCTTCCTGGAGGAGGAAATGAGATGATGAAGTTCAGGTGCTGTAATGGGGGAGAAGGTAGCCCAGAAGTGAGAAAGTTGAGAAACTGGTGGGGGAGAGGGGAAGGGGGGAGGAGAAATAATAGGGGCAGGGCAAGAAGGAAGGGAATCATGGAGGGAATCGACCTTAGAGATAAAGAAAGAAGCCAGACGGGAGGGGGAGGGATGGGGTTGGACTGCGGGGACTGAGGACGGGGTATGCAATGAGAGGAGAGACTGAAAGGTAGAATATAAATGACGGGTTTGATTAGGAGCACGAGATATAGCAGTGGAAAAGTAATCACGTTTTGCAGAATGAAGCTGGGAACGGTAATATGAATGATGAGACTTAAAGATGGATAGATGAATAGGAGAAGGGTCCCTGCGCCATAGGCGTTCGGCCCTCCGGAGGTGCGTCCGGAGTAGCCGTAAGCCATGGTGGTACCAGGGATGAGAGGGGCGGTGACGAGGTGGCTGGAAACGCAGAGGAGCAGGGGGAACCAGTGGAGGAATGACCACAGCCTACCAGATGATAATGAAAATTCTTTATTAAGGACCCAACTAAACAAGTTTCGGCCGCAGCCTTCGTCAGGGGTCAGGAAACCACACAGATAACAGCGTCTATGTGGTGCAGTAGACAAATCTTCCCAATCCTATCGGATAGCCGCATGTCCTCTGCCGTCTCCTGGGATGTCCGGCTGTCTCGGAGGTTAATGAAGTTTTTTTGGGGGGGCGTCGCACTGATTCTTTCTCCCAAAGGTCCTCGATTAAAAAATCTTGTGATGTATTAGGAGACTGAGGAAGAGGGATAGAAGCAGGGGAGGCAAACAATTCTTCAGATTCGCTTCTGATACGTTTAGTGTGCCTCTCGTATGTGTCACTAGTTCTGCGTGTTGGTGAAAACGTTTTCTTACGTGTAGCTACATTGTTACGGAGGGGGGAGCGGTATCCGTGAGAGGTGGTAGGATCTTCCTGTCTAAATGTGTTAGAGTCGTATTGTCTAGATTTGTGATCTTCTAGAAGGGTATCCTTGAAGCTAACTTGACGTGAGTTGTTAGAGGAGGAGGAGGAGGATTTAAGCCACAGATAAACATTTCCATTTTTGTAATCTAATTCATCTCGTCTATGTTTGTCGAGTTTGCCCTTTTTCACTTTCTTACGGTACTCTTCTAATTTGGTATTATAATCATCTATAAGTCTATTAAAATGTCTGTCATCAGATTTAAGGGAATCCATCTTTCTGTCCGCTTCTTCCTTGATCTTGTCAGCCTTTTTCTTGGAGGTTTCGGCCAAGAGGACCATAAGGTCGAGAGAGCATTTGTTGAGGATTGCGCACCATCGATCAATAAAAGCTTTATCGTCACGGAACATATTAGGTTCTCTAGTCATTCTCAAACCACGTGGAATTCTTTTCACTCTACAATACTGTAATAGACTTGCGTAATGAAGTTCATATCGAATCACGGCCTTCCTGGTGCGAATCATATCGATCCACCGATCTGCGAGGCTTATATCCTCGGCTGCATCTTCTACAAGAGGAGGTTCCTGCAGGAGGCGATTGAGATGGTCTTCAGAATAACTGAAGATGTTGTCCCATTTGGTGTAGGCCATGGTGGTCTTCAAAACACAGGGAAAAGAAAGAAGGGTATCTTCCGCAAACAAACAACCAGGGGGAACCAGCGGAGGAATGACCACAGCCTACCAGATGATAATGAAAATTCTTTATTAAGGACCCTTTATAGAAACGATACAATCAAAATAAACTTAACTGTCTCTGATATCTCAAAACAAGTAGAGATGACCTGCATGGAGCAGTGGGTACATCCCTAAACAAAGGCATGTAGAGGGGTGACCTACACAGAGCGGCGGGCGCACCTTTTCTTGTCACCTTGCTGGGCAGACTAGATCATACTGGTCTTTATCTGCCATAATATACTATGTTACTATATCTCTATGGGGCACATTCATGACACCACTCTCTTACTGCTACACACAACCTAGACTTGTTCCATCCATCCTCAGAAAAATGAGGAAGCTTTCAAAACAAGGGGACACTCCATGAAATTAATGATTGCAAACAAATTGTAGAAGGTTTGGGTTTTTTTTTTTTACACAGGACATAATTAAGTTGTGCAATCTGTGACCAAAAGATATGGGTCAAGGCAATTAATAGCAGGGTTCAAGAAACAAGTTCCTGGAGGGAAAGTCTAGAAAAAAATTATTAGCCAGGTAGACTTGGGAGAGTCATTGCTCACCTTTGGAAATGAGCAATGAGAAATATATCAACATTTTGAAATCTGCTAGGTATTTGGGACTTGGACTGGTCTCTGTCAGAGCATACTGGGCTCAGTGGACCTCGGTGTGACTCAGTATGGCTTTTCTTATGCCACCAGTCTTTTTTGTCCTCTCCTACCCACCTGTCTTTTGCTTTCCCCTCTGATGTTCTCCATTTTCTCTCTCTCGCTCTGCCACTACAATAAGTGTTCAGGACTGTGCAGCATATGCTGCTGTGGGCTGCATGCTCTTATTCTAGCTACCATTGCTCTGAGATTTCTTTTTCCACTTTTGGTGCTGCAGTTCCGGGCCACCTACCCCTTTTCTGGGCCCAGAGGATGCTACTTCTGTCAGCATTAGACTTCTTTTGTGGATCCTGCAGCTGCAAGTAGTCCAGGCTGCCTGATTCTCTTCCAGCCATTACTTCTGTAGCCCATCTTGCTCTTGTTGTCTCCACTCCTCTTCAGGCTCACATTACCTCCCCTCTATTGTTTTTGCACTTCTACCCTAGGAGCTGCAAGCAAGTCCTCCTACATGGAAGTGAAAAACAGTCACTGAGCCATTGGTCCACTCCTCCGATAATTCTTCCTGAGCACGGCTGAGACAAACAGCAGGCAAACTAGACAGCCGCCTACAGTACCAGCTTCTCCAGGGGTGGTGGTGTTGCAAAGAGCAAGGCATTTCAAAGCTAAACAACTGATTCTGAGGTGGGGGGGGGGGGGGGGGGGGGGGGGAGCTAACACCTTTAACCAACTCTGGAGCCAGCCCTGTTCCTGAGCAGTCATTTGCTTTTATATCTGGACAGCAAATCTTCAAGAGAAGTTGGAATCATCATTCAGCCTGGTTGGAGTTGCTATTTAAGGGGTAATTCTCTAAGGAGCCAAGCCCACATATAAATATTAGTGTTTTAGTCATCTATATGCATAAGTAGCCACATACACATGTAAATGACATGTAAAATAAGGGGACCAGCATAAAACTACACACATTTCCAGGGCACATACTTTCACACTGTTGGCATGCACAAAGGTGCTGTGAACAAATATGCATGTTGATTACAATAATTTACACATGCACTAGCAAAACATAGGTGAGGTCATTTACACCAACTCTAGGGCTCATATAAATGATCATGCCTTAATTTAACTATTTAAGGCACATTCTCTGCCTCTTCCGCCAGTATTTTATAATGTCAAGTAGGCACAGACTTGACTTTATAAAACAGGCATATGAAAACAAGCATTAAATAGGCACGACTTTATAAAATTACTTTCTTATGGGAACAGATGTGGTCTAATGGTTAGAACACTGAACTACAAGTCAGGGGACCTGTGAGTTCACATCTCCTCCACTGTTAACTCTTTGCGTGGCCTCAAATAAACCAGCTATTTTCCTTTCTCCATGGTACTGAATTTTAGCTAGACGGTGTTATTAAATGGTACCATTCATTTTACTATGAAGAAAGCATCATGCAATTTTTTGTACCAGAAATTTTCTGCTAGATCATCCATGCTAGGGCTGGTTAAATGCCCAATATGATTTTGAAGTGTTACAACTGTAAAGTATTCTATGATCCTGACAACTCAAATGGTGTCAAAATTCTTATTTTTTTGTGAATGTACATAAGTAAGCAATTTTATCTCCACATTATTATGAGCAGACTTGGCATAAATGGTATAGTCCTGAAATATCTCAGGCCTAAATTCACTAGAAAAGGCTACTTAATAAAACTCCTCTAATGAACTTGTTTAAAAAATAAATGTTCAGTTTAAGAAATTTATTAAGGATGTATGGTCATTTCAAAAACATACGTATTATTAGTGATACTTATGTTGTCCTGCATAATCTCCAAAGCCCTCCCTCTTCGAACGTTTTAAACAGACTCTCCAGGTGTTGTCTTCATCTGCTTAAGCCTTTGCATTGCCTGCCTCTCCCAAGTTTATCCGATACCCACACTCCGAAGAAGGAAGAAGTAACCATAGTACTTCACAATGGTGCTAGCTGACCCAAGATTGACTCCATTTTGAAGTATGGCATCACAACAGAAGGCACACTAGTCAATGATGGAGTAGAACCGGCACATAACAGAGACTTCTGCTGCCAACATGGCTTAGGGGCCAAACAGAGGATTAGCCAGAGGCCAAAGGCAATTTATCTAGTTGGATGGGCAGGGGCCCACACCAAATGTCATTTTTTTCTTATTATTTAATTTAATGTTAAGTAAATAAACCAGGAAAACAATTACCATACCTCCAAAACCAAACATTTTTCTGTGCATGGTCTTTTATTGCTAAGAAACTCCTCTACAAAAAATCTTGGCTAGAAAAGACTGAAATCTTGCACTACAAAGTAATTATTGTACAGCATTTGTTAAGACATTCAAAACCTACTTGTCTTATATCTGGTCCTATGCTATCAGCATTAGAGGGGGAGAGGAATAATACTGGAGGTCTCATATCAAGTCCAACTACAACTGTGTTTAACATGCAATCTAAACCTTCAAAAAATTCAGTTTATTGCTGATCCTGTACATTATTATTATAGCACTTTTACATCAAAATGCAGGAACATATAGATAAAAGAGGTCGGGAGCTCAAATTTCTTCACAAAAAGGTAACAATCAAACTCCGACTTTACTGCTCCACTATATGGCTTTCATAATTCAAGTATTCATATTTTTTTAGCATGAAATAAAAAGTTGTTTTTTTTTTACTTAACTTAGTGACAAGTGCTCCAATGACTTGTGCCTTTTAAATTAAGCGATACCCTGATCAGGCCGGTTAGGTTTCACCTAGTCAGAGGCTTCATCAGGGCAAAAACTATTGGAATAATAAAAAGTCACAAAAAGAGCTAAATAATCAAATGAAAGGTTGATAGTTGCAGCCCAGGACAGTGGCTTATGGATGAGATGGTTTACAGCAAGCACTGAAAAAAATGGCAACACAAACATATATTAATCCTGTAAGAAAGACCTAGAAACGGTGACTCACCTCATAGCTGGCTGTGGAGTTCTGATGACAGAAAATTTCTATACAGAAAGACAAAGTATCGCACCTCATCTATTGGAAACTCTAAGCACAAAACATCATTGTGCCTGAAAAGCACTGGGATCATGACTCTAAGAGAATTACAGAGAATGAGGAGGTTATGATCACCTGGGATACTCCCATTCTGACCGATAAAAAGCTGAATGCGAGGAAGCCGGATTTAGTGGTTAAGGAGAAAAACACCAGAACAGCATTAATAGAGTTGTCTATTCACAAACAAAGGTACACAGAAAAGAATACATGTTAAGCTAAAAGAGATAAAAAGAGAAATAAGGATAGCAAAATCAAAGGCAGAAGAATAGATGGCTAAAAATCTAAAGCATGATGACAAAACGTTTTTCAGGTATATTCAGGATTAGAGGAAGATTAGAGGTGGAATTTCAAGACTCAAAAGTGCCAAGAAAGGTTTCATGGAAAATGACATTGAATAAGCAAAAATGCTAAACAAATATTTCTGTTCTATTTCTACTAAAGAAAATCCTGGAGAAGGACCACCTATGACTGTCAAATATACAAATGGGAATGGAGTAGATACTACACCATTCACAGAAGATGATGTGCTTGTAGATTGCAAAACTGAAAATGGACAAGGCCATGGGACCGGATGGGATACATCCCAGGATACTGAAAAAGTTCAGAGAAGTTCTTGTAGGGCCTTTAAAGGATTTTTAAAATAGATTCTTGGAGAAGTTCCACAGGACTGGAGAAGGGCTGATGTGGTACCTCTTCACAAAGGTGGTAATAGGGAAGAAGTGACAAACTACAGGCCAGTAAGCCTTACCTCTTTGGCGGGAAAAGTAATGGAGGTGCTCCTGATAGAGAGAATAGTGGACTTTCTCGAAACCAATAGGTCGCATGATCCAAGGCAACATGGTTTAACCAAAGGACGATCATGCCAAACAAATCTGATTGAGTTCTTTGACTGCGTGACTAGAGAACTACATCAAGGGCATGCAATGGATGTGATCTACCTAGAATACAGCAAAGCCTTTGATACTGTTCCTCATAGGAGGCTTATCAATAAATTGACCGGCTTGGGGATGGGTCCCAAGTTAGTGAACTAGATCAGAAAGTGTTTGATTGACAGACGACAGAAGGTGATGATAAACGGAACTCACTCGGATGAAAGGAAGGTGATTAGTGGCATGTCCCAGGGATTGCTACAGTTCAATATGTTTCTGAGTGATATTGCTGAAGGACTGAATGGAAGTGTCTGTCTTTCTAAAGATGAAATGAAAATTTGCAAGAGTGGACTCCCCTGAGGAAGTGGATAACATGAGGAAAGATCTACAAAAGCTGGAAGAATGGTCTAATATTTGGCAGTTAACATTTAATGTGAAGAAGTGCAGTGTTATGCACTTGGAATACAGAAATCCAAGGGAACTGTATGCAATAGGGGGTGAAAGGTTGGTGTGCATGGACCAGAAGGAACTCGGAGTGATTGAGGATTTCAAGGTAGCAAAACAGTGTGACAAGGCAGTGGCCAAAGTCAGAGGGATGCTGGATTGCATACAGAGAGGAATTACCAGCAGAAAGGAAGCGGTACTAATGCAACTGTACAAGTTGCTGGTGAGGCATCACTTGGAATAGTATGTTCAGTTTTGGAGACCATATCTTGCAAATGATATAATGGTTCAGAGGAAGGTGACCAAAAGGATTTGGAGCCTGTGCCAGATGATGTATGAATTGACTCCAAGACCTAAATATGCATACTCTAGAGGAGAGGATGGACAGGGGATATATGATAGACCTTTAAATACTTAAAAGAGTATTAATGAACAAACAAACCTTTTTCAAAGATGGGTAAGCTGCAAAATTAGAGGGCATAACATGAAGCTGCAAAGGGGTAAACAAAAGCAACATCAGGAAAGCATAGTTACTCACCTGTAACAGGTGATCTCCGGAAACAGCAGGAATTTAGTCTTCACATATGAGTATTGTTGGTACCGACAGAGCCTGCGCGGGAACGCTCCCCAGCGTCCAATAGGAAAGCTTTTGGGAGCATCCCACAGCGCCTGTGTGCTGCCTTCCCCAACTGTCCCTCTCCAGTTGAGTTTAAAGCTGAGACAAAAGAAAGAGGGAAAGAGATACAACTCCTAGGGGAGGTATGTGGGTTGTGAAGACTAAATTCCTGCTGGTCCCGGAGATCACCTGTTACAGGTGAGTTAACTATGCTATCTCCAGGAACAAGCAGGAATGTAGTCTTCACATATGGGGCCTCCCTAGCTGCAGATGCCAGGGAGAAGGCCCCAGAAGTTGTGTGCCCTTGTTAAAGGGCTCCACTTCCCCCCATGGATCTCTGGCATCCTACCAGGGATGGTGGGTAGGAGTTGATTAAGTATGGAACAGGTGTTGACCAAACAAGGTATCCCGGCGGGAGTCCTTGTCTAAGCAGTAATGGGCTGTGAAGGTATGAACCGAAGCCCAAGTAGCTGCTCGACAGATGTCGTCGATAGACACAGAGTGAAGATGAGCCATAGAGGCTGCCATGGCTCTCACATTGTGAGCTGTGACATGGCCTTCAAGAGGAAGGTTTTTACTCTCATAGGCAAAAGATATACACTGTGCAATCCAGCTGGACAGTGTTCTTTTGGAGACTGGAAGTCCCAAATGACTCGGATCAAAAGCAACAAAAAGTTGAGAGGATTTTCTATGTTGCTGTGTCCTTTGCAAGTAAAAGGCCAAAGCTCTTTTACAGTCCGAAGTATGAAGATTCCTTTCTGTATTTGAGGCATGAGGCCTTGGGAAGAATACAGGAAGGTAAACCACTTGGTTTCAATGAAAAGGTGACACCACCTGTGGCATAAAGTATGGATGAGTCCTAAGGACTACCTTATCATGATGGAACCTTGTATAAGGAGGATCAGCCACCAATGCTTGCAATTCACTGATGCGACGTGCTGATGTGATTGCAATTAGAAAGATGACCTTCCAGGAAAGGAATTTCAAAGAGGTAGTGGCTAATGGTTCAACGTGCGGTTTCATGAGCTGCCCAAGAACCAGATTTAAGTCCCATGCCACCGGTGGTGGCTTAGTGGGAGGCTTAGTTAAAAGAAAGCCTCTCATAAATCTCGCTATGAGAGGATGAGAGGAAATAGGTTGTCCATTTAGAGGCTTGAAAGAAGCTGCAATAGCACTCAAATGAACTCTCACTGAATTGGTCTTAAGCCCTGCATTTGATAAATGAAGGAGATACTCCAGTAATGATTCCAGAGGTATCGCAAGAGGGTTAAGACCCTTCTGCGAGCACCATATGGTAAACCTTTTCCACTTAAATGCATAAGAGCGTTTTGTGGAAGGCTTCCTGGAAGCATAAAGGATATCCTTTACCTGCTGGGAAAGGTTAAGACCGTGAAGTTCTAGGCTTTCAGCAGCCAGGCCCTGAGATGCAGACTGGGGATTGGGATGCCACAGCATCCCATCCTCTTGAGAAAGGAGATCTGAAGCAGATCCAAACTCCAGAGGCGGAGCTTGAGAGAGATGTAGGAGCAGAGGGTACCACATTTGCCATGGCCAACATGGAGCTATGAGAATCATATGACCTCTGTCTCTCTGAAGCTTGAACAGGGTTTTGGGAATTAGGGGAATGGGTGGAAAGGCATACAGGAAGTCCTAACCCCAATGGAGGAGGAAAGCATCCCTGGCCTGACAACCCTGAGCCGGAATTCTGGAACAGAACCGGGGAAGTTTGGCATTCAACGGACTTGCAAAGAGGTCTATGTCTGGGGTTCCCCAAATTTGAAAAATTTTGGCCACCTGGTCTGCATGGAGAGACCATTCATGTGGAAGCAGAACTCGATTGAGTCTGTCTGCCCAAGAGTTTTGAATATCTGGAAGATACACCGCGAGGAGATGAATCTGATGCTCTCTGGCGAGGGCCCATAGTCGCAAAGCTTCGTTGCAGAGCGACAGAGAGCCTGTTCCACCCTGCTTGTTCACATAGAACATGGCTACTTGATTGTCCGTTTGGACTAGGACTGTCTTGTAGCTGAGCTGGGTGTGGAATACTCGAAGAGCAAGGAAAATTGCTCTGAGTTCCAGGAGACTGATGTGTAGATAGGACTCCTGTGGAGTCCAGGTACCCTGGGTAGAGAGGCCTTGCAGTTGGGCTCCCCAACCCACCTGTGAAGCATCTGTTGTTAGAGTGGCTTGGGGTGGGGGTTGCTGAAAAGGAGACCCCACCAGAAGGTTTTGGGGTGACTGCCACCATTGGAGGGACAAAATAAGGCAATCTGAGTTTGCTATTCTGTCTGACAGGCAACCTGACGCCTGAGTCCATTGAGTGGATAAAGTCCACTGGGCTGCCCTCATAAGGAGGCGAGCATAAGGAACCACATGCACGGTGGATGCCATGTGGCCTAGCAACTGTAACATTTCCCGAGCAGTGAGGTGAGGTTTTAGCATTGCTTGGGAAGCTAACTGCACAATGCGAAGGCAGCTGGGCTGCGGAAGGAAGGCCTTTGTCTGTCTGGTATCCAGCAGAGCTCCTATAAACTCTAGGGACTGAGTGGGAGCAAGGCTAGATTTTGGGAAGTTTATGACAAGTCCCAAATACTGAAGGATGCACATTGTGCGAGAGAGAGCAACCCTGGCCTCTGGCTCTGAAGGGGCTCGAATGAGCCAGTTGTCTAAGTAAGAGAAGACGAATATTCCCAGGGTGCGGAGAAATGCTGCCACCACAGCCATGCATTTTGTGAACACCCTTGATGCAGAGGCCAGGCCAAAAGGAAGAACCCTGTATTGGTAGTGCTTCCCTTGAAACAGAAAGCGAAGGAACTTTCGGTGAGTTGGATGAATGAGAACATGAGTGTATGCATCCTTGAGATCTAGAGAACAAAGCCAATCCTGACTCTGAAGGTATGGCAGCAGAGTTCCTAAAGAAATCATTTTTAACTTCTCCTTGAACAGGAATTTGTTCAATTCTCTGAGGTCTAAAATAGGTCTGTGTCCTCCTGTTTCTTTGGAATAAGGAAATAGGGGGAGTAAAACCCTGTACCCCGTTGGGGAATGGGTACCTCTTCTATTGCCCCTTGAGCAAGGAGCACAGTGACCTCTTGACCTAACCGGTCGTTGAGAGAGGTCTGAGAATTGAACTGTCTTACCATTGTAGGAAGGGGCATGCTGAGGAAATGAAGCTTGTACCCCTCTCTTACAATAGATAGAGTCCAATTTTCTGCTGTTATCTGACCTCATCTGGAGGCAAAATGACACAACCTTCCTGGGATGGTGGAGGGTTCTGGGCTGTTCAGGGCCAGGAAGGCAAAGTTCTCTAGATAGGAGTCAAAGCCCCTGTGGAGGCTGAGTCTGCTGAGCCGCTAGTAGTTTGGACACTCTTACTCTGTCTCTTAAGTCTCCTGTGGCCTGTATCCACTGAGCTCTGAGGTACCATTGAGCAGGCCGCATATGCAGACGAGCATTTGGAGTTACATGGACCGTGGATGCCATGTGGCCCAAAAGCCTCAGGAAATGTCTGGCAGAGGCCAGAGATCCTCTGCAAAACTGCTGGGCCAGAGACATCAGTCTGTGAGCCCTGTTCCCGGGCAAGTAAGCCATTGCTTGTAAGGTATCCAACCTTACCCCTATGACCTCTATGTCCTGTGAGGGGAGCAAAGTGGACTTTGCGAAGTTTATGACGAAACCCAGGTGCTGGAGGAGAGAGACAGTGCGAAGAATGGCTTGTCTAGCCTCCTGTGGAGACTGACCCCTGATGAGCCAGGTATGGAAAGACAAAGATGCACTGGTTTCTGAGATAGGCCACCACCACCGCCAGGCATTTGGTAGAAACCCTGGGTGCAGAGATTAGGCCAAATGTAAGTACCCTCTACTGAAAATGATTTCCTCCCAGTACAAATCTGAGATATCGTCTGTGGTCTGGATGAATGAGGATGTGAGTCTAAGCATCTTTTAGGTCTAAGAAGCATAGCCAATCTCCCTGCTGGAGGTAGGGCAGCAGTATTCCAATGGTAAGCATCTTGAACTTTTCCCTCTCCAGAAACTTGTTGAGATTCCGCAAGTCTAGGATGGGCCTGAGGCCTCCTGTCCTTTTGGGTACCAGAAAGTACCTGGAATAGAAGCCTCTTCCTATCAGGTGGTGGAGGCACCGGTTCCACCGCCTGCTCCTGTAGAAGACTTGCCAACTCCTGAAGGAGGAGGTTCCTGTGCAGAGGGAGTCTTGGAGGCTCCCCTGGAAAATAGGAGGGAGGTAACTGGTTGAAGTGGAGCAAGAAGCCCTTTTGGACTATGCTCAGTACCCAGGTAGCCCCTGTTATAGCTGACCATCTGTGGGCGTACAGAGTCAGCCGGCCTCCTGTGCTCCAGTGGAGCCAGCTGTGGGGGGAGAGGCTATGCAGTGGGAGTCAAAACCCCGCTCCCTGCTGCACAGGAGCCGGAGCTGGCGGCTTGGGGGTTTTCTGCCTACGGGGCCCATGTCCCTGCCCCTTGGCCTGCTGACCCTGTTGGGGAGCTATAGAGGCCTGGAATTGAGGGTAGGATTTGTAGGCAGAGGCCTTCCTCGGGTAAAAGGGCTTTTTCCCCGAGCCCTTTTTCTTCTGAGAAGGGGCAGAAGTCTTCCTGGACAGCCTTGTCCTGGTGAGAGTCTGTGTCTCGATTTCTGCAGCCCTTTCAGCCATGGGTTTGCCAAAGAGGTTTTCACCCCGGCAAGGGACATCAACCAACTTGTCCTGGACCCATGGCTCGATGTCTGATGACTGTAGCCAGGCCTGACGGCATGCACAGATGCCGGCCGCTGCTACTCGGGCTGAAGCCTCGAAGCCATCATAGGCTGCTTGAGATATAACCTTCGAGCACTCTCGAATCCCCGATGACAAAGCCTTGAACCTCTGCAAAGGTTCCTCGGAGAGGCCAGCAGAGAACCCGGTAATCTCCTTTGCCAGGTCTCAGAGGTTACATGCCCATGTACAGCTGGTAAGTCTCGACATGGCACGCCAGCATAGAACCCTGGAAGCACTTTCTACCGAGGGCATCCAGGTTCCGGGCCTCCCGGCCGGGGGGCACCAAGGAGTGCATCTTCTGACTCTTCAGACGATGCATGGCCGATTCAACAACCATGGAGTGGTGCGGTAGCTGTGCCTTCTGAAACCCAGGGCTCTTACGGACTCGATAAATGGAATCGACCCATTTGCTGAGAACCGGCGCCAAGGCCGGTGCCTCCCACATGTGGAAGAGCAGCCGTTCCAGCATCGGAGGAACCGGTACAGTAAAGGCCTCCTTCGGGGGAGAGTCATACTGAAGGGCCTCAAGCTCTTCGGCTCGAGGTTCCTCCTCGGGATCCGCGGGGAAGGCCAAGGCCGTGGTCATATCCCTCACGAAGTTCGAGAACCGGGTATCCTCCGGGGGGGCCCTTCTCCGAGGCTCGGACTCCGGTGAGTCCGATGGTACGTACAGGGTCCGAAAACTGTCTGGGGACTCCTCATCCTCCGTCTCCCACCCTGACCCCTCCGAGGAGGAATCGAGCGGCTCCGGCCGGTCGGGCGGGCATCGATGCCATCCGCCCCGACGCTGAGGGTACTGGCGTCGATGACCTCGGCCCTGTATGGGAGGCCGTAGGAGACCTTGGCCAAGGATAGACTCGAGACCGCATGGACTTGAGGATCGGCTCGGCCTCCGGGGTCGACTTGGACGTCGAGGTCCCGGTGGTCGGGGCAGATGCACCGGTCAGACCGGCGATCAGCAGCCGCTGCTGTTCCATGAAGGCAGCTAAACTGCTCTCCAAGGCCGTCAACCTGAGTCCGAGCTCAGGAGACTCAGCAGCCCCCGACAGCGTCGGGGCCGATGTCGGCTCCCCCAGAGGAGTCCACAAGGACTACAGCACTCACGTGACTCGGGGACTCCGGCTCCACACGAGGCAATTTTGCAGGCCTCTCCCGCTCCGAGGACCTGGGACGGCAGTCGGGGCTATGCGACCTGGCCCTCGAGGGACCAAGAGCGTCCACCGACGCTGCACTCGCGGGTTTCTTCTTCCTTTTGTGTTCCCGTGAGGGAGATCCCCGTTCAGAGGAGCCCTGACGATGCTCAGGGTCGGACTC
The DNA here is from genome assembly GCA_033557465.1 of Ichthyophis bannanicus. Taxonomy (NCBI): domain Eukaryota; kingdom Metazoa; phylum Chordata; class Amphibia; order Gymnophiona; family Ichthyophiidae; genus Ichthyophis; species Ichthyophis bannanicus. The sequence continues at coordinate 465,127,821 of CM066034.1, forward strand.
CTGAGATGTCGAGGCCTCTGACTAAGTCCGGGCCCGGCCGGACGCAGAGTCAGAGAAGATCCTTTCTCGCTGATGCTGCCGGCTCCTCAATGCCTGAGGATATTTTGCCACACGGACCACAGATCATCGGGTCATGATCGGGCCCGAGGCACCGGAGGCAGCAGTCGTGTGTGTCGGTGAGAGACATCAGTTTCTTACACCGATCACACTTCTTGAACCCACTGGCAGCCATCGGGGGAAAAAGGGCCCCTGCAAGGTCAAAAGACTGGGCTGCCAGTGAAAAAAGAAAAAGAGCGCGAACGCTAGTCTCGAAGGACAAAAAGCAAAAAAACAGCTCCGGGCTCGATACTGGTGTACCGTGCCCAGGCGGGAAGGGGAACCGGCGTAGAACCGGCAAAACCCACGAATCTTCGAAGGAAAAATCTAATTTTAACTGGGTGACTAGGACAGATGTCCGTCGGGCTCCGCGGAAAAAAGAAGACTGAGCAAGACGGCACCCTTGGGCGGGAAGGGGATCGCGCATGCGCGCTGCATTCCCAAAGGCTTTCTTTGAAAGCTGGGGAAATGCTCCGCACGAGGGCTCCGTCGACGCCGACGTCACCCATATGTGAGGACTGACTTCCTGCTTGATCCTGGAGAAGGGCACAGATAGAAGCAGTTTGCTAGAAGAGCGGAGTTCTTGAGGGGGGTTGTAAGGAGAGATAAGAGAAGAAAGGTAGTGAGGAGGCCACAGAGTGAATGCATTTATAGGTCAGCAGGAGAAGTTTGAACTGGATGTGGAAACGGATAGGGAAACAATGAAGTGACTTGAGAAGAGGAGTAATATGGGCATGATGAGGCTGGCGGAAGATTAACCATGCAGCAGAGTGTTGAACAGATTCAAGGGGAGAGAGATGATTCAAAGGGAGACCAGCAAGGTGTAGGTTACAGAAGTCAAGACGGGAGGTGATTAAGGAGTGGATAAGCGTTTTAGTAGTGTGTTCAGAAAGGAAAGGGTGGATTTTGCTGATGTTATAGAGAAAGAAACGGCATGTCTTAGCTATCAGATGGATATGTGTGGAGAAAGAGAGAGAGGAGTCAAAGACAACCCTGAGATTGCGGGCTGAGGAAACAGGAAGGAGTACAGAGTTATCCACAGAGACTGAGAAAGGAGGAAGAGGAGGGGAGGTTTTAGGGGGAAAGATAAGAAGTTCAGTCTTGGCCATGTTCAGTTTCAAGCGGTGGTGAGACATCCAGGCAGCAATGTCAGAAAGGCAGGCAGAGATCCGGGTCTGGATTGCCGGAGAGATTTCAGGTGTAGAGAGGTAGATCTGGGCGTCATCAGCATACAGATGGTACTGAAAGCCATGGGAAGAGATAAGCGCACCAAGGGACTGGATGTAGAGACAGAAGGAGCGGACCCAAGACAGATCCTTGGGGTACACCAACTGGGAGCGGGGTAGCAGAGGAGGAGGAGCCACCAGAACACACACTGAAAGAGCGATGGGAGAGACAGGAGGAGAACCAGGATAGTACAGAGCCCCTAAAACCAAGCGAGGATAGGGTATCAAGGAGAAGGTTGTGGTCAACAGTGTCAAAAGCAGCAGAGAGGTCAAGAAGGATAAGGACAGAGTAAAGGCCCTTGGATTTTGCCAGGAACAAGTCACTGGAGACTTTGGCAAGAGCCATTTCAGTAGAGCGTAAAGGATGAAAGCCAGACTGTAAGGGATCCAGGAGGGCATGAGAGGAGAGGAAGTCGAGACAGTGGCGGTGAACTGCACGGTCAAGTAGTTTAGAAGTGAAGGGAAGGAGAGAGATGGGTCGATAATTAGAAGGATAGGTGGGATCAAATGAAGGTTTCTTGAGGAGAGGTGTGACCACAGCGTGCTTGAAGTCTGCAGGGACTGTTGCAGTGGAGAGCGATAGGTTGAGAATATGAGAGATGGAAGGGACAACAGTGGAGGAGATGGGGCTTAGGAGACGGGACCTCTGACAGGATGAAACCTACCAGCCAAGTCAGAGTTTCGCTTAATTTAAAAGGCACAGTTCATTGGAGCACTTGTCACTAAGTTAAATAAATAAAAGTGTTTTATTTCATGCTAAAAAATATGAATAGTTGAATTATGAAAGCCATAGAGTGGAGAAGTGATGAATTATAAAGTTGGGGTTTGGTTATTATCTTGCTGTGAAAAAAATTGAGCTCCCGGCTTCTTCTATATTCTTGCATCTTTATGTTCCTGCATTTTGATGTGGGTAGTTTTGGTCTCTATTTTTCCATTTATCCCTCTTGCCTTTTTTGATAGCAGAGGGGTGAATATATTTTTATGTATCATTTGTTACCAATGTCATATGGGAGGGGGCAGAAGTGGAACACCAGAAACCACGGCCTGACAAAGGAAAAATTGCGGGGAAACTTTATTGGTAGACCCAGAATTTTCTGTATTTTCCAAGAGAGATGTGAAAACTTAAGGACGCAGACAAACTTGTCATCTAAAGTTCTTTCTTTAAAAGTAAATCCTGTCTGTTAGAAGTGCAAGCGCGACGGAACCCTTTATTAATGCAATCTAATGGCTATCCCCTAACTCGAAAATGCTCTACCATATCATAAGATTTACTTTTAAATTCATCGCAATCCGTGCATAATCTGTGGAGACGCAAGAATTGTGAAATTGGTAAATGTCATATGGCTCAATATGTCTAAGTAGGTTCCAGCTGTGGATGAAGTGGAACACTGAACTATCTAATAATCTCAATGGAAGAAAAGTCTTTGTGCAATCTGTGTCCAGTAGCTCTTCAATGAAGGAAAGTCTCTGTGCTGACAGAAGGATGAACTTGACAAAGGGTCTGAAGAACCACAAAGAACTGAAGCAGGTTCAAGGCCTTGCTTGTACAAGTGGGCTACTACAACCATAAAACACTGGGGATTAAGGACAGACCAAAAGAAAGACTTTTGATAAAAATGCTCGGCATGGAGGATGAATCAAAGGTTTTCTTTACAACTGCGATGAGCTGAAATAAGCATAATATCCTTGAATTCCATTGAACACAGTAATTCCTCTTTAGTTAAGTAGGGGATAATCCAGATTAGGGTGTTCATCTTCAACTTTTCTTTTAGAAGAAAAAGGTTGCAGTTCTAGAGGTCCATAAACAAGTCACAGTCACTCAAATTTCTTTGGGCTGAGGAAGTATCTGGGCTAGAACCCCTGATTTTATTCCCGAGATAGAACAGATTCTATTGTGTGGCTAGACATAAACATAGAGAAAATAATAATAGATAAAGACCATTTGGCCTAGCTGATCTGCCCAGCTCTAAGAACTATTAAAGCTGTACAATCCCTTCTTCCTCAGAGATCCTCTGATGGAAACATAGAAAAAAAAAACGAGAAGGAAGAAAAACTGCCTTGTCATATAAAAGCTGAGTATGCAACTGTAATGGTTGAGCATAACTGACTGGTCTTCTCGGAGGAAGAGAGAGAAACCTTGGGCGAGATCTTGATTTGATGATTTGATTTATGTTCCTCCATTCCTTGAGAAAGAATTGAATCCATCCTTCCACTTATAGGGCAGAAATTGGGTTTGAAAAACAACTGACAAAATTCAAAATGATGAAATGATGAAATTTGTTTGGCCTGAGCTGAAGCTATCTGCTTCAACTAGCTCCTCTCCTTCTGATGGGGCCTAAAGTAAGACTGAAGATAAGAACATAAAATATGCCATACTGGGTCATGCCAAGGTCCATCAAGCCCAGTATCCTTTTTCCAACAGTGGCCAATCTAGGTCATAGTAACATAGTAAATGACGGCAGATAAAGACCAGTATGGTCCATCTCGTCTGCACAGCAATATGGCAGGAGTAGGTGCACCCCTTCCCATGTCTTTTAGGGAGTTGATGCACCTCTAACCATGTCTTTGTTTAGAGGTGCACCCACCAGGAGCAGGTGCACCCCTCCCCATGTCTTCACCTCTCCCCATATCTTTGTTTAGGGGTGAACCCACCGCTCCTCCCCCCATCGCTCCATGTAGGACACCCCTATTTGTTGAGAAATTAGATGGTTCTGTTTACTTTGATTTAATCTTGTTGCTGTAAAGTGATCCACTGTGTCTGTCCCAGGCCACATTTAATTCTGTCACTGTGTTTGCCCCCACCACCTCCATTGGGAGGGCATTCCAAGCATCCACCACCCTTTCAGTGAAAAAGTAAAGGAGATAGAGCAGCTTTTAAACTAGATATTAGGGGAAACATAGAAACATGATGACAGAAAAAGACCACATGGCCTATCTAGTCTGTCCTTCCATAACAACAACTACAACAGTCCACTTTTTACCTTTAGAGATCCTCTGTGTTGGTCCCATGCTTTTTTGAATTCAGTTACTGTCCTCATCTCTACCACCTCCACTGGGAGACTATTCCATGGATCCACTACTCTTTCTGTAAAGAAATATTTCCGCATATCTTGGGCGACTGTCGGAAAGCCGACAGTCGCCCAAGAGCGGATGGTTCGGAAGTATGTATCCTTGAAGGATACTACCAAAAGCAGAGAGGTTCCACAAAAGAGCCCAAATGCCCTCACGTATGGAGCAGACACAGCTTAAAGATCCCAAATTACCCATGTCTAACAATAGCCAAATTAATATGAATAAAATATATTCTCTAAAATGCTTGTATGCAAATGCTAGAAGTCTAAAAATTAAGATGGGAGAGTTAGAATATATAGCACTAAATGAAAGGTTAGATATGATTGGAATATCAGAGACATGGTGGAAGGAGGACAACTAGTGGGACACTGTGATACCTGGGTACAAACTATATCGTAATGATAGAACCGATCAAATTGGTGGAGGGGTTGCTCTCTATGTTAGAGAGGGCATTGAGTCAGAAAGGATTCAAGTTTTGCAGGAAACAAAATTTGCTGTAGAATCTATAAGGATTGAAATTACATGTAAAAGGGGGAAGGCGATGGCAGTGGGGGTGTACTATCGAGCGCCCGGCCAGAATGACCAAATGGATGATGAAATGCTCAAAGAAATCAAGGAAGCTAACAAAAGTTACAGAGCAGTAATAATAATGGGTGATTTCAATTACCCCGGTATCGACTGGGTCAGTGTCACGTCAGGACATGCTAGGGAGATAAAGTTCCTAGATGAAATAAATGACTGCTTCTTGGAGCAGCTGGTTCATGAACCGACCAGAGGGGAACAACACAACAAGGAGCAGCGCTCTTGCAAACCAACCAGGATACACAAACAGCAAGAGACGGAAGTCGTCAAGGATGATTTGAAAATCCTTTATTCTCAGAAACCCCGACGCGTTTCGGCGGAGAACCGCCTTCTTCAGGGGGTATACAGCTTAAAAACATAAAACATTGAATCAATATACAAATAAAATGACATAATATAATAAGCCCCAAAAAACACAATATACAGATATATGTAAAAAATATATGCAAAAGCAGTGAAACTGCAATATAAAACTTATCTTAAGCGCAGGACAGAGATCGATGGAATTAATACCATAATACAATAAATTATAGAAGACAAACATAATAATAAAAAAAAGGGATGTCCATAGAAATAAATATAGATATGAATATAAAAACATATAATATACAAATATCCACTTACTTGCACTTTTTGCTAAACTAAAACTCTGAGTAATAATCAGGTAAGTGTAACTGTGCTGCAATCAAAGGTAAATGCATATAATCAAACATCAGTTCTTCATATAAAATTATAGCATCTGAACTTAGTTGCTACTATGTTAAAAAGAACAACAATGTATATTTCAAACACTAAAAGAGAGAGGGATGAATTGAGCAATTCACTAAAATAAACATGCACTTAATCAATATAGCCACTATATAGTAAAATGTGAAATGATTTTGACTTACAATGTGCGACAACGGCAGAGCTCTATTTGTATACGCATTCAAGCCGTCATAGCGTTGATCCTGGAAATCCTCTAATTGTAAAACCAAAGAGTGTAAATATAAGCTACATGGAGTTGCTAACGGTTAAAAATTAAAAGGAGCTATTATATTGAACAAACACCATCTCTCACTATTGCAAAATAAACGATAAGTAATCGCTGTCATTTTTAGAACCATTGTGCAAAAACTTCACATGATCCAAATATACAGGGGTTGTTATTTAAAAAAGATTAAAACTACAGAAAATCTTAAAATGTGGTAAGACATGTAGAAGAAACAGAAGTCAACGAACGACATGAATAACATGGTGTCCAGTTGAAAGATGATGCTATGGCAAATACTTCAAACTCACATTGTGCGACAACGGTGAAACTCTATTCATCTGCGCATTCAATACATCATGACATTGATCTTAAAAAACCTTTATTACAAAACCGAAAAATATAGGTATATACTTTTGCTCGCATCAAAGTATATAGATCCACTTAATGGTTCAAATCCAAAGGAAGCTGTGATGTATAAACAGCATATCACGCTATTTACAAAAATAAACACCAGGGTGATCGATGGTGCTGTACAAAAGAATACTTGAACACTTTCTATTTTCGTGCTCCTAAACTAGGAGAATACCGGCATAGAACAATACATTTAGAAAAGAAGCAACACAACATCTTTCGCCTCAACGGTATCGTAAAAACTATTATATAAGGGCTTTCTGTTATCAAGATACATCTAATGCTCTTAACACAGAAGGTATTTTAAAATAGCCTCTATTAAAATCAGGGTTCTTGTTTAGACGCTATCTCCGACATCATACCTCTAAACAAATAGGAACACCACCAATCGCTCAACTCGCAGGCTGAAGGGAGAGACTACCAGCGAATAAACAAAGTATTTCAACGCCGAAATTCGCGCCAAAAGAGGAGGAGATTAGGAGTGGGCGGAGCTACTCTATGTCAGGCAACTCACTTAGACATCGTAGACTGAGGTCCGTGAAATACTTGTAAGTGATGCAGGGATCCGAGGACACTAAGGCTAATATTCAAAAACTTAGTTAAAAACACGGGAGACCTTTAGAAACCTATAATGTTATGGGGCATATCTAAAAGTCGAAGGTCAATGGACACCATAATAGTGTGTTGTCTAGTTATATGCAAAACCTATCATAGTAACATTAAGTCCACGTGGTTAGACATAAACATTAAAAAATATATGATGTACAGTAAATTCATAATAAATCAGAGAAATCTAATTCCAATGTATACTTAATAACCTCACAGGAGCAAACCCAAAAGTGAGTATGATTCGCAATTAAGAAATAGAAGTAAAATAATTATCCTTTAAGATCAAGACGGAAAAACTTATAAACTGTTGTATTGCCCTAATGATAAATAGATAAGAACAATTTGTAAATCAATACACACAAAGCCCCAATTGCGGTATATCAAATACAACCGAGGTATAGGAATAACTAAGCACTGACTACTAGCATGAATTGTATAGAGTTGACGATCCCATTGTATTACTGAAAAGTAATGATTAATATAATGTCGCTGTATCTTCCAAAATCAATATAGGGACCCAAAAAACCCGACATGTATTATAAAGTATGTTAAAAGTAGTACATTACAGGAACACTGAAAGATCCACCTCCTGGTTAAGACCATATGGTTCTATGCTATTAAATTCATAAATGTATCTCTTTTCGAGTTTTAACAGAACTCTATTGATATCCCCTCCCCTCCAATGTAATGTGGCTTTTTTTAGAACTAAATACTTCAAATCACTAATTTTGTGACCTGTTGAAATCCAGTGTGATACCAATGGCTTGTCGGGGATGCTTCTCTGGATGCAGCTCCTATGTTCTATAATACGTGTTCTTATTTCTCTCGTAGTTTTTCCAATATATACCATGTTGCACGGGCATAAAATTAAATATACTACATTAGACGTCTTACAATTTGTGTAGTTCTGTAAGTATACTTTATGTCCTGAAATGGGATGTGTAAAACTATTTTTAACAATAATGGTATTTAAACAGACAGAGCAATTGCCACAACTGAAGTGGCCCTTAATCTTCGGTGGAGGATTAGATCTAGTAAGGGCCGATGGAACTAAAATATTAGCTAGATTTGGATTTCTTTTATAAGCTATCATAAATTGTTTTGAACTAAATGATGGCAAAGAGGTAAGGAGGTACCATTCCTGCCTTAAAATATTTACAATATCCTTGGAAAGATGTGAGAACGTGAGAGCACACACAATTTTGTCTGTGCTCTTATGGTGATCCTTCTTCTTCAAGAGAGAAGAACGTTCTGTCGTGCAAGCTCTGCCATATGCTTTTTTAATACATTTTTGGGGGTAGTCACGTTCCTTAAATCTATGATGCATATTTACTGCTTGTTTCTCAAAATTGGTATCTGTTGTACATAACCTTTTAATCCAAAGAAACTGACTTATCGGTAAGTTGTCTTTAAGAGACATATTGTGACTACTGTCATACTTAATAAAGTGTTACGATCAGTTGGTTTCTGATAGAGGTCATTATTTGTTTGTAGTAAAGACCTCTAAAACTAAAGTAATTTTCCATCATTGCCAAAGATGCCAGTTGGGTAAGGAAAAAGGTGGGTATACGAACCGGACTGGGTCTTTGAATCAGTGTCGGCTAGAACGTCTAGAGCTGCTTGTTGAGGTATATTAGTGTACAATGAATTGATGTCAAGAGTAACTAGTAGAAGATCTTGATGATATCCTTCAAAGGTCTGTAAGATATTAATGATGTGTGTGGAATCACGTACATAGGATGGTATCAAAGACACAAATGGTCTGAGAAATATATCAAGGAATTTGGACAATGGTTCCAAAAGTGACCCTATGGCCGAAACGATTGGACGGCCTGGTTGGTTCTGTAGTGACTTGTGGATTTTAGGGAGCATGTATATGGTAGGCGTGATAGGTTGAAGAACCGTTAGAAAATAAATCTCATGTGTCGTAAGATACCCTGCTGCCTTGCCAATGTACAAAAGAGTGTCAATTCTTTGTAGTAAAACCCGTGTGGGGTCATCATAAACCTTCTGATAGAATTCTTCATTGTTCAATTGTCGAAGCACTTCTTTAATGTAAATGTCTCTATCTTGTATAACAAGAGCTCCACCTGCATCGGCAGGCTTAATTATAATGTTATTATTGGATTGCAAATTTTTTAAGGCTGTTTTTTGTGAACCCGTCAAATTATAATAGGCATGGGTATTATTGGTCTGATATAACTTTGCCACCTTTGACAGAACAATCTGTTCATACGCTGTGATCATAGCATTTATAATACATGTCGGGTTTTTTTGGGTCTCTATATTGATTTTGGAAGATACAGCGACATTATATTAATCATTACTTTTCAGTAATACAAGAGGATCGTCAACTCTATACAATTCATGCTAGTAGTCAGTGCTTAGTTATTCCTATACCTTGATTGTATTTGATATACCGCAATTGGGGCTTTGTGTGTATTGATTTACAAATTGTTCTTATCTATTTATCATTAGGGCAATACAACAGTTTATAAGTTTTTCCGTCTTGATCTTAAAGGGGTAATTATTTTACTTCTATTTCTTAATTGCGAATCATACTCACTTTTGAGTTTGCTCCTGTGAGGTTATTAAGTATACATTGGAATTAGATTTCTGTGATTAATTATGAATTTACTGTACATCATATATTTTTTAATGTTTATGTCTAACCACGTGGACTTAATGGTACAATGATAGGTTTTGCATATAACTAGACAACACACTATTATGGTGTCCATTGGCCTTCGACTTTTAGATATGCCCCATAACATTATAGGTTTCTAAAGGTCTCCCATGTTTTTAACTAATTTTTTGAATATTAACCTTAGTGTCCTCGGATCCCTGCATCACTTACAAGTATTTCACGGACCTCAGTCTACGATGTCTAAGTGAGTTGCCTGACATTGAGTAGCTCCACCCACACCTAATCTCCTCCTCTTTTGGTGCAAATTTCGGTGTTGAAATACTTCGTTTGTTCGCTGGTAGTCTCTCCCTTCAGCCTGCGAGTTGAGCGATTGGTGGTGTTCCTATTTGTTTAGAGGTATGATGTCGGAGATAGCGTCTAAACAAGAACCCTGATTTTAATAGAGGCTATTTTAAAATACCTTCTGTGTTAAGAGCATTAGATGTATCTTGATAACAGAAAGCCCTTATATAATAGTTTTTACGATGCCGTTGAGGCGAAAGATGTTGTTTTGCTTCTTTTCTAAATGTATTGTTCTATGCCGGTATTCTCCTAGTTTAGGAGCATGAAAATAGAAAGTGTTCAAGTATTCTTTTGTACAGCACCATCGATTACCCTGGTGTTTATTTTTGTAAATAGCGAGATATGCTGTTTATACATCACAACTTCCTTGGATTTGAACCATTAAGTGGATCTATATACTTTGATGCGAGCAAAAGTATTGTCGCCGGGCCTCCCGCCTGGGCCGGTAGCCTGTGAGCAAGAGGCCCTTGCCTTATTGCCCTCTGAACAGTGTCCACGAATATGGCCGCCAGCTAGGATTGCTGGGAAATGTAGTTCAGCTATTCCTCAGAGCAAATAGTGTGACCACACGGTATTAGGCAAAAACAGAGAATATTTATTTTCGGGATTTCCCCTTCGCATCAAAATTCATTAGCACCAAACATAAATGGGATACATCTCCAAATCAAAGAATAATAAAGTCCAACTGGTTGCATTCACATGGTCAGGAAATTCTGCTTCCAACATCAGTAGTTAACTTTTGCTCAAAGAACTATCTTACAAAGTTCAGGCTGTTAATTCCAGCAAGGCAACTTAACTTCTCTTAGAAGACTGTTTCTTTTACATCTTCTGTACAATGAAGATCAAAAGGTTCCAAACCTTCCAGCAAGTTTTAATTCCTTCAGAGCATTGTAGGAACAAACACATTTGCTCTTAAAACCTCTGGTAAGTTTTCTTGCTGTTCCTCTCAGCTTCATAAAATAAGCTTTGCCCTGCTTCAAACAATCATTCTTTCACATGTGCTTAGGGTCAGCACATATTAAGCTCATTAGCCCTGCAGTATGAACATTGCATCTCTTCAGACTCACTCTCATACGGTTCATCGCCCTCTCCTATCTCCATTTCCTCAATGGATTCATTGCAACTGTCTTCAATGGGAACAGTATCATAGAGCTTCTTATTCTCACTCTGTAACAGTTCTTTTAGGTTTGACAATAAATGTTTCTTTTGCTCTATCTCAGCATATATTAGACACAGAGTTGCTCTCTCCCTATTAAAACTCTCTGCTGCTGAGTCACGGCAGTTGTTAACAAACTTCCTATCTCTCATAGAAGTTTGCTTTGAGGCATTCTGGCTACGACAGCTTCTAGCACTTCTCTTTAGCTCTCTGACTATCTCTTCAGAGGGAGTTTGGCTAGGAAACACAGAAAGGCTTTTCTCCCTACCTCTGTAGTTTAGCTGGCTAGCTGAGTTATTTCCCCCGCTGGGAACTGACACTTCCAGCTTCCTTTCCCGACGGGACTTTGAAACACGCACTTGTCTTGGCTCTGGGCTTCTCAGCTGTTTCAATCCTTCCTGTTCGGGGCCATGCTGCTTTCCCTTCTTGTTCAGCTGCCTCTCTCCTGGCAGTCTCTCTTTCAGCTGTGTCTGCCTCTGATCTGTTCCTCTCAGATCCAACTGCTTGTCTCTCTCCCTCTCTAACTGCTCAAACACTGCAGTTTTAAACTGGTGCTTCTCAGGCACCACGCCCTTCTCCCTGCACATGTGGGAGCTGCTAGGGCTCAACCTAGCTCTGATGTGATGAAGTGGGCTGGGCTTGGTACTAGCTGCATTCTGACTCGGAGGTTTGTGGTTGCTAGGGAAACCCTGTCTACTACTATTTTTAAAGGGACAAGATTCACTTTCTTGCCACTCCATCTCTCCTGAACAGCCTTCCTTACCACAGTATATACCTATATTTTTCGGTTTTGTAATAAAGGTTTTTTAAGATCAATGTCATGATGTATTGAATGCGCAGATAAATAGAGTTTCACCGTTGTCGCACAATGTGAGTGAAGTATTTGCCATAGCATCATCTTTCAACTGGACACCATGTTATTCATGTCGTTCGTTGACTTCTGTTTCTTCTACATGTCTTACCACATTTTAAGATTTTCTGTAGTTTTAATCTTTTTAAAATAACAACCCCTGTATATTTGGATCATGTGATGTTTTTGCACAATGGTTCTAAAAATAACAGCGATTACTTATCGTTTAATTTGCAATAGTGAGAGATGGTGTTTGTTCAATATAATAGCTCCTTTTAGATTTTAACCGTTAGCAACTCCATGTAGCTTATATTTACACTCTTTGGTTTTACAATTAGAGGATTTCCAGGATCAACGCTATGACGGCTTGAATGCATATACAAATAGAGCTCAGCCGTTGTCGCACATTGTAAGTCAAAATCATTTCACATTTTACTATGTACTATATTGATTAAGTACATGTTTATTTTAGTGAATTGCTCAATTCATCCCTCTCTCTTTTAGTGTTTGAAATATACATTGTTGTTCTTTTTAACATTGTAGCAACTAAGTTCAGATGCTATAATTTGATATGAAGAACTGATGTTTGATTATATGCATTTACCTTTGATTGCAGCACAGTTACACTTACCTGATTACTACTCAGAGTTTTAGTTTAGCACAAAGTGCAAGTAAGTGGATATTTGTATATTATATGTTTTTATATTCATATCTATATTTATTTCTATGGACATCCCTTTTTTTATTATTATGTTTGTCTTCTATAATTTATTGTATTATGGTATTAATTCCATCGATCTCTGTCCTGCGCTTAAGATAGGTCTTATATTGCAGTTTCACTGCTTTTGCATATATTTTTTACATATATCTGTTTGTATATTGTGTTTTTTGGGGCTTATTATATTATGTCATTTTATTTGTATATTGATTCAATGTTTTATGTTTTTAAGCTGTATATCCCCTGAAGAAGGCGGTTCTCCGCCGAAACGCGTCGGGGTTTCTGAGAATAAAAGATTTTCAAATCATCCTTGATGACTTCCGTCTCTTGCTGTTTGTGTATCCCGACCAGAGGGGAAGCCATATTAGACCTAGTCCTTAGTGGAACACCAGATCTAGTGCAAGAGATAAGGGTGTTGGGGCCACTTGGCAATAGTGATCATAGCATGATCGCCTTTGATTTAATTAGTGAAGGAGGGATAGTAAGGAAATCCACGGTACTACCTTTTAACTTTCGAAAGGGAGACTACGATAAAATGAGGAAAACAGTTAAGAAAAAACTAAAAGGAGCAGTTGCAAAGGTTAAAGACGTACATCAAGCTTGAGTGTTGTTGAAAAATACTATCTTGGAAGCCCAGACCAGCTGTATTCCACACTTTAAGAAAAGTGGAAGGAAGTCCAAAAAACTGCCAGCATGGTTTAAAGGTGAGGTCAGAGAGGATGTTGTTGCCAAAAAAGCATCTTTCAGGAAATGGAAAAAAGAGCCAAACGACGAAACCTGGAAACAGCACAAGCACTGGCAAGTCAAATGCAAGGCATTGAGATATGGCAGGCAAATGGAGAATTTGAGAGGAAGCTTGCTGCGGAAGCAAAAACGCGAAATAAAGACCTTTTCAAGTACATTCGTAGCAAAAAACCTGTGAGAGAGTCAGTTGGTCCATTAGATGATAAAGGGGTTAAAGGAGCACTAAGAGGCGACAAGGCGATAGCGGAGAGACTGAATGGATTTTTTGCTTCGGTCTTTACTGAGGAAGATGTAGGGATGTTACCCATGACTGAAGTGGTATTTAAAGGTGCGGAAGAATTGAAGGAAATATGGATACATCGGGAAGATGTATTACAACTATTAGATAAAGAGTAGCAAATCACCTGGACCGGATGGTATACATCCAAGGGTGTTGAAAGAACTGAAATATGAGATTGCAGACTTGCTATTAGTAATCTGTGAACTATCATTAAAATCATCTCTAATACCTGAAGATTGGAGGATCGCCAATGTAACACCAATTTTTAAAAAGGGTTCCAGGGGTGATCCGGGAATCTACAGACCGGTGAGCCTGACATCAGTACCGGGAAAAATGGTAGAAACCATCATAAAGAATAAAATTACTCAGCATGTAGATAGTCATGACCTAATGGGAGATAGCCAACATGGCTTTAGACAAGGAAGATCTTGTCTTACTAATTTGTTATGTTTTTTTGAAGGAGTGAATAAACAGGTGGACAAAGGTGAGTCGGTTGATATTGTGTATCTGGACTTTTAGAAAGCCTTTGACAAGGTGCCTCATCAGAGACTTTTGGCAAAACTAAAGAGTCATGGGATAGGAGGCAGTGTACTATTGTGGATCAGGAACTGGTTAAAAGATAGAAAGCAGAGGGTAGGGCTAAATGGCCAATTTTCCCAATGGAGAAAGGTGAATAGTGGTGTACCCCAGGGATCTGTGCTGGGTCCGCTGCTTTTTGACATATTCATAAATGACCTGGAAAGTGGAATAACGAGTGAGGTTATCAAATTTACAGATGACAGAAAACTATTTAAAGTTGTTAAAACCCAAGAGGATTGTGGAAAATTGCAAGAGGATCTTGATAAATTAGAAGACTGGGCATCAAAATGGCAGATGAAATTTAATGTGGACAAGTGCAAGGTTATGCACCTAGGGAAGAACAACTCAAACTATGGTTACATGATGCAAGGTTCCACATTAGGAACCACCACCCAGGAAAAAGATTTAGGCGTCATTGTGGATACCATGTTAAAACCCTCGGCCCAGTGTGCAGCGGCGGCCAAGAGAGCAAATAGAATGCTAGGTATGATAAGGAAAGGAATGGAAAATAAAACAAAAGATATTATAATGCCTCTATATCGTTCCATGGTGAGACCGCACCTTGAATATTGTGTGCAATTCTGGTCGCCGTATCTTAAAAAGGATATAGCGATTTTAGAAAAGGTTCAGAGAAGAGCCACCAAAATGGTAAAGGGGATGGAAGGATACTCCTATGAAGAAAGGCAAAAAAGGTTAGGGCTCTTTAACCTGGAAAAGAGACGGCTGAGGGGAGATATGATAGAAGTCTATAAATTAATGAACGGAGTGGAACGGGTAAACGTAGATCGATTGTTTACTTTATCAGAATATAGAAAGACTAGGGGACATGCAATGAAGCTACAGGGTAAACTATTTAAGACTAATAAAAGAAAATATTTTTTCACTCAACGTGTAATCAAACTCTGGAATTTGTTACCGGAGGATGTAGTAAAGGCTGTTAGTGTAGCTGGGTTTAAAAAAGGTTTGGACAAGTTCCTGGAGGAAAGGTCCATAAACCATTATTAAGAAGGGACCCAGGATATAAATGCTTGACCCAGTACAAGCATTGTGGAACCTGTGTCTCTTGGGGAAACTGCTAGGTACATATGACCTAGATTGGCCACTGTTGGAAACAGGATACTGGGCTTGATGGACCTTGGTCTGACCCAGTATGGCATATCTTATGTTCTTATGTTATGTTCTTATGTAAGTATTTCCTGATATTGCTTTTCAATTTGCCACCTTGCAGCTTCATATCATGCCCTCTGGTTTTACAGCTTCCCCGTCTCTGGAAGAGGTTTGTTTGTTCATTATTTCTCTTTAAGTATTTAAAGGTCTGAATCATATCTCCCCTATCCCTCCTCTCATCCAAAGTGTACATATTTAGGTCTTCAAGTCTCTTCTCATAAGGCTTCTGACGCAGGCTCCAAATCATTATGGTCGCCGTCCTCTTAACAGCTTCCATTCTTTTTACATCCTTTGCAAGATACGGTCTCCAAAACTGAACACAGTATTCCAAGTGAGGCCTCACCAGAGATTTATATAGTGGCACTAGTACTCCTTCCTTTCTGCTGTTAATTCCTCTTCGAATGCAGCCCAACATCCTCCTGGCTTTTGCCACCGCCTTGTCACACTGTTTTGCCACCTTGAGATCTACAGAAATAATCACACCGAGGTCTTTCTCCTGCTCCGTGCACACCAACCTCTTGCCCCCTATCATGTACATGGTATCCTTGGATTTCTGCTACCCAAGTGCATGACACTGCACTTCTTCGCATTAAATCTTAATTGCTAAGCATTAGACCATTCTTTTAGCTTTTGTAGGCCTTTCCTCATGTTAAGTACTCCCACGGGGGGAGTCCACTCTGTTGCAAATTTTCATGTCATCTGCAAAAAGACAGATCTTTCCATTCAGTCCTTCAGCAATATCACTCACAAATACATTGAACAGTGCTGGGCCTAGGACCGAACCCTGAGGCACCCCGCTAATCACCTCCCTTTCATCCGAGTGAGCTCCATTTACCATCACCTTCTGTTGTCTGTCAGTCAACCAATTTCTGATCCAGTTTACCACCTAAGAACATAAGATATGCCATACTGGGTCAGACCAAGGTCCATCAAGCCCAGTATTCTGTTTCCAACAGTGGCCAATCTAGGTCATAAGTACCTAGCTGTTTCCCCAAAAGACACAGATTCCACAATGCTTGTATTGGGTCAAGCAGTGATATCCTGGGTCCCTTTTAATAATGGTTTATCGACCTTTCCTCCATGAACTTGTCCAAACCTTTTTAAAATCCAGATATACTAACAGCTTTTACTACATCCTCTGGTAACAAATTCCAAAGTTTGATTACACGTTGAGTGAAAAAATATTTCCTCTTATTAGTCTTAAATAGGTTACCCTGTAGCTTCATTGCATGTCCCCTAGTCTTTCTATATTCTGATAACGTAAACAATCGATCTACGTTTACCTGTTCCACTCCATTCATTAATTTATAGACCTTTATCATATCTCCCCTCAGCCGTCTCTTTTCCAGGTTGAAGAACCCTAACCTTTTCAGCCTGTCTTCATAGGGGTATCCTTCTATCCCCTTTACCATTTTGGTGGCTCTTCTCTGCACCTTTTCTATAACGTTATATCCTTTTTAAGATACGACGACCAGAATTGCACACAATATTCAAGGAACGATATAGAGGCATTATAATATCCTTTGTTTTATTTTGCATTCCTTTCCTTATGATATCTAGCATAGTATTTGCTCTCTTGGCTGCCTCTGCACACTGGGCAGAGGGTTTTAACATGTTATCCAAGATGACGCCTAAATCTTTTTCCTGGGTAGTGGTTCCTAATGTGGAACATTGCATCGTGTAACCATAGTTTGCGTTTTTCTTTCCTAGGTGCTTAACTTTGCACTTGTCCACATTAAATTTCATCTGCCATTTGGATGCACAGTCTTCCAATTTATCAAGATCCTCTTGCAATTTTCCACAATCCTTGTGACCCATCCCCAAACTACTGAGTTTATTGATAAGCCTCCTATGAGGGACAGTATCAAAGGCTTTGCTGAAATCCAGGTAGATGACATCCATCACATGTCCTTGATCCAGTTCTCTGGTAACCCAGTCAAAGAACTCAATCAGATTTGTCTGGCAAGATCATCCCTTGGTAAAACCATGTTGCCTCGGATCCTGTAACCTGCTGGTTTTGAGAAAGTTCACTAGTCGTTCTTTCAGGAGCACCTCCATTACTTTCCCGCCACTGAGGTAAGGCTCACGGGCCTGTAGTTTGACACTTCTTCCCTGTCAACACTTTTGTGTAGAGGTACGACGTCAGCCATTCTCCAGTCCTGAGGAACCTCTCCTGTTTCCAAGGATCTGTTGAAAACCTCCTTTAACGGCCCTGCAAGAACCTCTCTGAGCTCTTTCAGTATCCTGGAATGTATCCCTTCTGGTCCCATGGCCTTGTCCACTTTCAGTTTTGCAAGTTGTTCTAACATCTCATCTTCTCTGAATGGTGTGATATCTACTTCATTCCCATTTTTATATTTGGGAGTCACAGGTGGTCCTTCTCCAGGATTTTCTTTAGTAAAAACAGAGCAGAAGTATTTGTTTGGCAATTTCGCTTTATCAATGTCATTTTCCACGAGTCCGTTCCCAGCACTTCTGAGTCCTGCAATTCCACCTCTGATCTTCTTCCTTTCCCGAATATACCTGAAGAAAGTTTTGTCGCCGTACTTAACATCTTTAGCCATCTTTTCTTCTGTCTTTGATTTTGCTATCTTTATTTCTCTTTTTGTCTCCTTGAGTTTGATCCTGTATTCATTTCTGTGTTCCTCTGTTTGCAAGCTTTTGAATTTTGAGAAAGCTGTGTTTTTTGCCCTTATTTGAGCAGCCACTTCTTTGGAAAACCAAATAGGTTTCCTTCTCCTCTTGTTTTTATTTATTTTTCTTACATATTTATCTGTTGCCCCTTTTATTGCCCTTTTTAGTTTAGCCCATTGCAATTCCACTTCGCTTATCCCCTTCCACCATGTCAGCTCCTCCTTTAGGTACTTGGCCATTTCATTGACGTCAGTGTTTTTGAAGTTTAGGACTTTGAGCTTGCTATGATTGGACTGCACCTTGGCTTTTATCTCAAACCACACCGTGTGATGATCACTCTTGCTCACAGGGGCACTCACCCAGACATTTGACACGCTATCACCGTTGGTGAGCACCAAATCCAGCATTGAGCTTTCCCTGGTTGGTTCCATCACCATTTGTCTAAGTAACACATCTTGGACAGCGTCCACAATTTTTTTGCTTCTTTCCAGATTTGCAGAAGGAGTAATCCAATCCACATCGGGTAGATTAAAGTCACCCACTATGATCGCTTCCCCCTTTGTTGCTATCTTGGCAATATCTATAATCAATTCGTTATCTATCTCTTCAAATTGAGTCGGAAGTCTATAGATTACAGCAGTATGGATGACAGTGCCATCTCCTCTTTCCAACACGATCCAGAGCGCTTCTTCTTTTCCCCATGCACCCTGCATTTCAGTAACTTTAATATTGCTTTTGACATACAAGGCTACTCCTCCCCCTTTTCCATTTTCTCTGTCTCTTCTGAATAGATTATAGCCAGGTATGGCTATATCCCAATCATGTGATTCATTAAACCATGTTTCTGTAATGACCACAATGTCCAAGTCCTTTTCCACCATTAGGGCTTCCAGGTCCGGAAATTTATTGGCTAAGCTTCGAGCATTTTATGCCCATTGCTTTCCAGCATTTAACTGGCTTGTGTGTATTTTGCATTGATTTTATTCTACCCACTTCTTCCCAGTTGCTTTTGATGTGTGGTTTAAAAGTGTGGTTGTTTCTGTTATTCTGCTTTTGCAGGTGGTGCGTCCAGAACTTGATCTTCCCCATCCGTCACCCCCTTCTTCTAGTTTAAATGCAAATTGACATACTGCCTGAATTTTTCATGTAGGATTCTTTTCCCTGTGACAGAGATGTGTAGTCCGACAGCACAGTATAGTTTCTTGCTGGTCCATGTGTTTTCCTAGTCGCCAATAAATCTGAATCCTTCTCGTTTGCACCAGGGTCTGGAGCCATGTATTAAAGCTGTTAATGTGATTTAGCTTTTTTGCCTCCTTACCTAGAACAGGTAGAACTTCTGAGAATGCAACAGTGTTAACTATGAGCTTGAATTTTTCTCCCAGAGATTGGAAGTCCTTTTGGACTGTAGAGGCACTATTTCTAGCCAGGTCATTTGTACCCAAGTAGATGACAACATCAAGTTTGGAGTGTTTGCTTTCCACGCTAAGTACATCAATAATTTGGTTTGTATTCCTGCCGGCTGAGGAGCCTGGGAGGCATTTGACTACCTTCTCTCCTTTGAACTGTTTTCCCAAGTTGGTGTCTCTGATGATGGAATCTCCAAGTATTTATTTATTTAGACAGATTTGTATTCCACCTTATCCTTCAATCAAGGTGGTCACGTCACATCACAATTGGAGGATTACATTTAACATTAGGGTATTTGTATACATTTAGACAGACCAATTACTTAACAGCATTTAGACAGTACAATTGAGGGTAACATTTAACAAGAGGGTGTTTAATAAAGTATATAATAATTTTCTGTGTGTAGGTAGGATGAGTGCGTGCCTAGTTGGTGGAGGTAGCTGTGTTTCTGTTTGGGTATGGGCTGTTGTCTAAATGTCCGTATGATTCTATAAATAAGTGTTTTGAGGTCTTTGTGGAATTCTGTGATGTCATCTAGTGCCCTCAGGCTCGTTGGGAAGGAGTTCCATAGTGTGGACGCCAGCTCTTTTTGAAGTTGTTTGCTTGGTTTTGTGATAGTCTGCAGGTGTGCCGATCATGTTGTCGTTATTGGTTCTTCTTGGTCTATTGCTGATATCTCTGGTTATAACGTCTTGGAGTACGTCTGCTGAGAGATGGTGAATGATTTTGAAGATGATCATGATTGTTTTGTATTTAGCGCTTGCCAGCATTGCGAGCCAGTGTAGTTGTTGTAAGACAGGGGTGATGTGCTCTGTCCTTGGAGTGTCTGTAATGATGCGTGCTGTGGTGTTTTGCCTTGGCTCTGTGCTGAAGAGGAGGAACCTATACAAATTAAAGCAAACTATAACAATTTTAATTAATTCATTTTTTAAGGAAAAACTAGATATTTGAACAACAAAAAGTGTTTGTAGAGCAAGGGGTGAAAACACTGTCTGGGAGAAAGCACAGTTACTTACCTGTAACAGGTGTTCTCTGGGAACAGCAGGAATAAGTCTTCACATATGGGTACGTCGGTACTGACGGAGCCTGCGCGGGAACGCTCCCCAGCTTCCCAAAAAGGAAAGCTTTTGGGAGCATCCCACAGCGCCTGCGCGCTGCCTTCCCGCCTTTCCTAACCGCCTCTCCCCAGTTCGAGTTTTAAAGCTGAGACAAAGAGAGAGAGAGGAAAGGAAAGATAGATAGAGAGATACAACTCCTAGGGGAGGTGGGTGGGTTGTGAAGACTTATTCCTGCTGTTCCCAGAGATCACCTGTTACAGGTAAGTAACTGTGCTATCTCCAGGAACAAGCAGGAATGAGTCTTCACATATGGGGACTCCCTAGCTAGAGATGCCTGGGAGATCCCCAAGGTTATGAGACCCTGGGAAGGGCTCTACCTCCTCCTATGGATCTCAGGCATCCATCCAGGGAAGGAGGGCAGGAGTTGATTAAGAATGGAACAGGTGTTCGAGAACAGCCTGACCAAACAAGGCATCCCGGCGGGAGTCCTTGTCCAAGCAGTAATGGGCTGTGAAGGTATGAACCGAGGCCCAGGTGGCCGCTCGACAGATCTGGTCGATGGACACAGAATTTAGATGAGCCATAGAGGTGGCCATAGAGGTGGCCAGAGAAAGGTTCTTACTCTGGTAGGCGAAAGAAATACACTGAGCAATCCAATTGGACAGTGTCCTCTTAGAGACTGGAAGTCCCAAATGAGAGGGATCAAAAGCAACAAAGAGTTGAGAAGACTTTCTATGTTGCTGTGTCCTTTGTAAGTAAAAGGCAAGAGCTCTCTTACAATCCAGGGTATGAAGATTCCTCTCTGCACTTGATGCACGAGGACCTGGAAAAAAGACAGGTAAATACACCTCTTGATTAAGATGAAAAGGTGAGACCACTTTAGGCATAAAGTGTGGATTGGTCCTAAGGACTACCTTATCATGATGGAACCTTGTATAAGGTGGATTAGCCACTAAGGCCTGCAGTTCACTGATGCGGTGAGCTGAGGTGACTGCAATGAGGAAAATAACCTTCCAGGAAAGAAATTTCAAGGAGGTGGTGGCTAAGGGTTCAAAAGGTGGCTTCATAAGCTGACCAAGAACCAGATTTAAGTCCCATGCCACCGGAGGAAGCCTAATGGGAGGCTTAGTTAAAGTTAGGCCTCTCATGAATCTTGCAATAAGAGGATGAGAGAAAATAGGCCGTCCATTGATAGGCTTAAGGGATGCTGCAATAGCACTCAAATGGACCCTTACTGAATTTGTCTTAAGGCCTGCATTAGAGAGATGCAGGAGATATTCCAATAGAGAATTCAAAGGTAGTGCTAGAGGGTCAAGACCCTTCTCAGTACACCAAATGGAAAACCTTTTCCATTTAAAAGCATAGGAACGTCTAGTAGAAGGTTTTCTGGAAGCATGGAGGATATCCTTCACTTGCTGAGAAAGATTCCAACCTTGAAGGTCTAGGCCTTCAGCAACCAAGCTCTGAGGTGAAGGGACTTGGGGTTTGGGTGCCACAAAGTCCCCTCCTCCTGGGACAGAAGGTCTGGAGCAGCTCCCAAGTCCAGGGAGGGAGCTTGAGAGAGATGCAGAAGTAGAGGGTACCACACTTGGCGTGGCCAGCGTGGAGCTATGAGGATCATAGATCCTTGATCCCTCTGGAGCTTGAACAGAGTCTTGGGAATCAAGGGAATGGGTGGAAAGGCATACAGGAAGTCTTGACCCCAGTGAAGGAGGAAGGCATCCTTGGCCTGAACTCCCTGACACGAAATTCTGGAACAGAACCGGGGAAGTTTGGCATTCCACGGACTTGCAAAGAGGTCTATGTCCGGGGTTCCCCATTCTTGGAAGATTCTGAGTACCTGGTCCATGTGCAGGGACCATTCGTGTGGAAGCAGAACTCGACTTAGTCTGTCTGCCCAAGAGTTTTGGATTCCTGGAAGGTATACGGCCAGGAGATGGATTTGATGCTCTCTGGCGAAGGCCCACAATCTTAAAGCTTCGTTGCAAAGCGACAGAGAGACAGTTCCTCCTTGCTTGTTTATGTAAAACATTGCTACCTGATTGTCCGTATGAATGAGGACTGTCTTGTAGCTGAGCAGGGTATGGAAGACCTTGAGAGCTAGAAAAACTGCTCAGAGCTCCAAGTGGTTGATATGTAGAGAGGTCTCCTGTGGAGACCAAGTGCCTTGAGTGGAGAGGTCTTGCAGATGAGCTCCCCAACCTGTTTGGGAGGCATCTGTTGTGAGGGTTGCTTGGGGCAACAACTGTTGGAAGGGGGACCCCAGCAACAGATTTTGGGTGGACTTCCACCACTGGAGAGACCAAAAGAGACGCCTGGAGGTTGCTATTTTGTCTGACAGAGCCCCTGATGCTTGAGTCCACTGGGTGGACAAAGTCCACTGAGCTGCTCTCATGTGAAGACGAGCATAGGGGACCACATGCACTGTGGATGCCATGTGGCATAGCAGTTGTAGCATCTCCCGGGCAGTTAAATGGCTCTTTGACTGAATCTGGGAGGCTAACTGCACTAGGCGTAGGCAACGGGCCTGAAGAAGATAGGCCCGTGCAGTGGTAGTATCTAACCAGGCCCCTATGAACTCTAGGGACTGAGTAGTGGTGAGCTGGGACTTTGGGAGGTTTACCACAAGTCCCAGATACTGCAGAATGCGCCTTGTGCAGTCCAGGGAAGTCGGGGCCTCTGACTGAGATGGAGCTCGGATGAGCCAGTCGTCCAGGTATGGGAATACAAATATTCCCAGAGTGCGTAGAAATGCAGCTACTACTGCCATGCATTTGGTGAACACTCTTGGAGCAGAGGCCAGACCGAAAGGAAGCACCCTGTATTGATAATGCTTTCCTTGGAAAAGAAAACGGAGAAACCTTCTGTGAGATGGATGGATGAGGACATGTGTGTACGCATCCTTGAGATCTAGAGAACAAAGCCAATCCTGACTCTGAAGGTATGGAAGGAGAGTGCCCAGAGAAAGCATCTTGAATTTCTCCTTGCAGAGAAATTTGTTCAATTCTCTGAGATCTAATATGGGTCTGTAGCCCCCTGTTTTCTTTGGGATCAGAAAGTAGGGGGAGTAAAACCCTGACCCTTGTTGAAGAAGAGGTACTTCTTCTATTGCCCCTTGGGCAAGAAGGGTAGCCACCTCCTGACCTAGAAGGTCGAGGAGAGATGTTGGAGAACTGACATGTCTCACCATGGTGTGTGTGAGGAGGAAGGTTTGAGAAATGAAGTTTGTAGCCCTCTCTTATGATGGAGAAGGTCCACTGCTCTGCTGTAATTTGCTCCCATCTGGGAGCAAAATGAGCTAACCTTCCTGGAATGGTGAGAGGCTCTGGCTGTTTCAGAGCCAGAAAGGCTAAGTTCTCTAGCATCAAGTCAAAAGCCCTGAGGAGGCTGGGTCTGCTGAGTTGCAGCAGCCCCTGTAGGCTTAGGCCTGGCCTGTTTAGGTTGCTGACGCTTAGTAGCAAAACGACCTGTAAATGGATGTTGGCCAGAAGCAGGATGGAATCTGCTTTTCTTGAAAAAAAGACTTCTTGAAAGGTTTTTTCTTGGCAGGAATGGAGGTTGACTTTGAAAATCTATCCAAAGCAGAATTTTCTGCATCCATTTGAGTGGCTTTTATTTACCAATCTTTGCCAAACAGGTTTTCACCTGTGCAGGGAAGATTTCCCAAGCTATCCTGGACCCAAGATTCTAGATCAGAAGCCTGGAGCCAAGCAATTCTAAGAGCAGCTATGGCAATGGCCGAAGCTCTGCTGGCACCTTCAAAGGAGTCAAAAGCTGCACGGTTGGAAAACTTTGAAATATCTTGAGTATGCTTAAGCCAAATAAGGAATTCTTCCCTTTTATCCTCTGGAAGGGAGGTAAGTGTGCAGTTTATCTGCAACTTCTTTCAGAAACATACCCATATAAAGACTATAGGAGTTGATTCTGGCAATAAGCATACTGGCTTGGAAGATTTTCCTACCAAAAGCATCCAAGGTCCTGCATTCTCTTCTTGGAGGAGCAAAGGAGTGTCTTTTTGCACTCTTTATCCTTTTCATAGCTGACTCCACCACAATAGAATGGTGAGGAAGCTGTGTTTTATGAAAACCAGGACAAGGAGGGACACGGTACATAGTGTCCAATCTACGAGAATGAGGAGAGATAGTGAGAGGAGTCTCCCATAAGTCAACCATGTGATCATAAAGAATCTCATGAATTGGCAAGGTGACTGCCTCCTTAGGAGCCTTAGAATAACCTAAAATATCCAATTTTTTAGCTCTAGGCTCTGATTCAGAGGTCACTGAAATAGAAAGTCCTTTAGCCACTTCTCTTACGAAGTCTTGAAAGGACAAGTCCTCTGGAGGAGACATTCTTCTTTTTGTTGAAGAAGGCTCTTCAGGAAGGGCTATGGATACTTCAGCAGACTCCTCCGATGCATCAGAATCTTCGGAGGAATCAAAGTATCGATGTCAGGGTGCTCTTCCAGAGCTCGATACGCGTACCGAGCGGTATCGACATCGGGCGTCATCGGTACCGGTTCGGTACCGATGGGCATCCCTGGACATGGAACCGCTGCAGTCGGCATCCTGGTCGATGTCGATGCAGTCGGTACCGGTACCGACACTGGTGCCGGTACCGGTGCTGATACCGACAACGGAGTTTGTTGTGTTATCAGCGGCGTCGCAGCTTGAATGAAGGCCGTGATAGCCTGCTGCATGGATAGGACATTCTGATCCATCGACGCCATGAATGCCTGGAATTTGGTACCGGAAGGTTGCGCCGGTACCCCAGAGCATTCTAACAGGTGATCGGTCTAGGCCGTGCCATCGATGTCAACCTGTAACCCCATAGGTGGAGCTTTGGAGGCCGGAGCTTCCCACTGGGGTTGTTTTGCAGGTGCAGGATCCTCGAGGGCAAGCCCGGAGGCATCTCGATGCTTGGAAGGAGATCTACCCTTCGAGGACCGGCTAGATTTATGTTTGGTTACCTGAGATCCATAGGAGGAAGAAGAAGCCCTGGAAGATGTCGATGCCACTGAAGCTGCAGAGGGAAACAGCACATGGAGCTTGGCTGCTCGGTTCTGTAACCCTCGTTTGGATATCAAGGAGCAGGACGAACAATCCAAAATGGAGTCCAAACATTTAAGACACCATTCATGGGTGTCGGTAACAGAAATAGTACCGCTGCACTTAGTGCATTTTTTAAACCCGGAGGCTGGTTTTTCCATGAGGAAAATTCTTTGTGAGGCCTAAGGCCCAAAAGAGGAAAAATACACTAAGTGAGGGAAAAATATGTTTTTTGTTGTTTTTTTTTTTTTATAAGAAAAGAAAGAAAGACTGGCGGTACCGGTCCGACGTCGGTGAAGGCAGACGCGCGACCAAAGAAATAAAATAAAACAAAGAACTTCTTCAGCGGTGACAGGAACACGACCTGCTGGCTCCGCGGCAAAGAAGAACTGGGGAGAGGCGGTTAGGAAAGGCGGGAAGGCAGCGCGCAGGTGCTGTGGGATGCTCCCAAAAACTTTCCTTTTTGGGAAGCTAGGGAGCGTTCCCGCGCAGGCTCCGTCGGTACCGACGTACCCATATGTGAAGACTCATTCCTGCTTGTTCCTGGAGATTTTTGTTTTCATGTCCATTCAGCAAAGCAAAAAAAGCAAGATTGAGGGGACTGCTGCATGCAGTAAGGACTGTTCATACTCAGAACCTTACACTAGGTTTTGAGCTCGGGAGAGCTGTTCTGTCCTGGTGCCATTGGATGATGTCACTCATCTGTGTGCCTGGAGCAACTCCCCTTTAAGCAGGCTTTTGGATTTTCAATCTAAGCTTTTGTAACTTAAAAGGGAACTTGGCTGTTTACTCCCAGTGCCAGAGAAATTTCACAAGAATGCTGAAAAACAAAAGTTACCTGCAACCAAATAGCATTCATGCTGCTTTAAAACAAAAACAAAATACACGAGGAGATTTGGAGATGGATCTCTCTTTTTCACTGCATAGAAAACAGAGTCTGCTGGGGGCAAGCAAAATATAGGGACAAATAGCAAGCCCAGATCTCTGGATGCCATGACTCTTGTTTATGTTAATTCTGCTTGGTATACCGCCCTTCACAAAGGAACAGGGTGATTTACTATAAAATAATACAGAAGGAATCCATCAATAGACATGAAAGAAGAGCGTCACAGTCATAACATAGGAAAATGAGGGGGGAAAAAGAAAGGGGCATGGAGGTTCATGGGTCGCCTAAGAGTATCCGGGGATGGGGAGATCAAAGGTCTTATGGAATAAGAGTGTTTTAAGCTGAGTTTTAAATTTGGATTAGGATAGTTCAGGGCAGAGATCCAGGAGTAGGTCATTCCAAAGGCTGGGTCCGAGAAAATACTTTACTTCTGAGCATAGCATTAATATAACATTTCAGTCAAAAGAATCAAACCCAAGTAAGAAATTTCTTCATTACAAAACTACCCAGCTACTGTGTGTCATGCACAACAGTAAGGAGAGTTCTTTTATTTGCCTTTCAGTACACATGCTTATCATGTAGTCTGTTTAGTTTACTGCAGGGCTACAAAAAAGCAGAACAGATAGGGCTAGAAAGGAAACAATAAAAAATGAGGTACAGAGCAAGCAATGATGACGTGAGACAGCACAAACATAATTCAAGAATAGCAAGAACAGGAAACTTTCTTTTTCATTAGTTAAACCTCAAAGGAAGGGTAGTTTGGTTGTGGGGAGGGGAGGGAAGAAATATTTTTAAAAATTCAAACAGTCTAGAATGTCATAGTAGACGGGAAGACTAAAATTGTAAGATTATCATCCACACACATATACACTCCTTACATCAAACCTGCAACTGATCGAAGATCGAGAACATTGTTTACAGTTTAATGTTCCATCTCTCTCATTCTTTGATAAACTATACAGGATTATGCTGTACACAATGAAAATTACAAAAAGCTCCCATATTTACAAAACTGTACACATATAGCAAAACACACAAAAATTGTCTGCGTATCACAAGTTGCTACATCAAAATATTATAGATGAGACAAAATTATACATTTTTTGTCAGTTTTTAAATTTTTTTATAGGATTAACATTTTATTTAAGAAAGACAAATGTATCTTTCATTCACAAGACTGGTTTGAGTGTCAGAATCCCCACATCTCTGGCTTGATATGATGGGGAAATCAATCTCTCTTACCTAGAAAACCCTAGCTCCTGCTTTTCAGGGTGCACAGCTTGACTGTATAGAAATGCTGAAACATTTCATTTTTTAGACAGAGAATGTCTTTGGTTAAAAATTTGGTATTAAGTAAAAAAAAATAGAACTTGTGACCATAATTATTGACATATTTTTCATCACAGAAGAAAGGAGAAACCTTGAAATCATCCTTCAGCATGGAACAATGAATCTGACTCGAGGTGGTTATTTTAAATAAAACAAAGAAAAAATAGAGGTTTAAAGAACCAATGCAAACTATCATATCTATTTAAAGGATGTGATTGCATCCCCCTTTCTCAAATAAACATTTTATATAGATGATTAGGATTAAACTGAGGCCCATTATTTCTGAACAAAATAGACTTTCAGCTAGATGAAATCTCTCTTCTGAATGGGGTGAGGATTGGGGCAGGTGTTTGGGAAGAGGGTCTGAAGATCAAAGCAGCAATTATCTCAAAGCTAGTTAAGAATCATTTCCTCTCTCTCCCACTTTAAAATAGACTACAGTATGCTAATAAGTATTATCAACTAGTTTTAATTTTGCCATTGCATGGTATCTGAACACAAAATGGACTAGTGTGGATTTCTTTTACTTAAACTCTATGCTAATAAGTAGGTCCCCAAGAGAATGCTAATTGATATAAGTGGAAGAACCCTGAATTCAGTTGAGTCTGCATGTAAAAACGAAACGATGCATGTCCATTTCAGTGTTCTGAATAGACATCTTTATGCATTGGAAGTTGCTGATTTAATTCAACTGGCTGATTTTTGCCCTCTTCCCACCAGTGCATCAATGAGTTTTTCAGCTACTACACTTACTACATTTTAGCTCTATAGGTCTGCATGCAACAATCCGAAAAATCATTAAAACATAATTTTCTGCCCTAAACACTAGAACCGGATGTGCACTTAGGACAGAAACTCTATGGGAGACGATATGTTTAATGACCACTTCACTTGGCTAACAACTGCAGCCTGAACTGTAAAACTGAGCCATGGCAATTCTACTACTTACCAGTTATTCCTACCTCCTAACCCAGACGTAAACTTAAAATAAGCCAGAAGTGACAGAAAAAATTGCTTCAGCTTGTCAAGTAAGTATTAGTGCAGCAGGGATGACGTTTCCATTCCATCATATAAATTACACCTTATGTACGGTGTATATTAAATATTCATCACAACCCATTTCATACCCAGTAGACAGATGCTCCTCAGTCAATATATTGTTTATCAAGTACTTAAAGTGTATGTAGTGCAAATATTACAACCAAGTATTATGCACATGCTACTTGCTTGTTTAAAGTTACATAAAAGATGTGGTGCTTGACTTCATCGACATATATACACTTTTGTCACACTTGGTACAATGTCCTAAGCCACAAAAATATTGATGTGTATATATTTAGATACCTAATTTTTCTCTTCCCTTAAAACATGACTACCACATCAGTACAATAACACAAACACATAAATACCTGCTTCCAGATAGCTCCAAGGCTTAAAATGTTTGTGCTTCTAAAACAACAGTCATTGTTCAGTTGGGTGCCTATCTCCTGGCTCCCCCTTTCTGAAGAACTCAGGAAGCATACACAGTCTTTCCAAGTTGGCTCCATACAGGTCCAGGGTAAGAAAAAAAATGAGGAGGAACATGGCAATGCAGGCAAAAAGCTGCATTAATCCTATCCCCTTTAAGATCCCTACCACCCATATAACACTATGTCCATGCCTCATGGTGAAAAGCTGAGAGAAATCACCTTCTCCACACCATGTCCGATGTGGAACTACTATATACCATGCTTTCCCATAGATAAGTGGCAGCAAATCAAGGCACACTGTACTAATTTTGTAGCATTTTGATTGGTTGACTTTGAAAGCAATGCTCACTGGGCAAGATCAGTTGTTCTGGCTTGGCTACCAGGCCTAGGAGGTCCATAAAGAGTAACAGATGCTATGTGGTTATTCTGCATCACCTATAAATTTGAGGAGAA
The DNA here is from genome assembly GCA_033557465.1 of Ichthyophis bannanicus. Taxonomy (NCBI): domain Eukaryota; kingdom Metazoa; phylum Chordata; class Amphibia; order Gymnophiona; family Ichthyophiidae; genus Ichthyophis; species Ichthyophis bannanicus. The sequence continues at coordinate 465,157,554 of CM066034.1, forward strand.
ATAAAAGAGTTAGGACAGACAGCAATGGAGATGAATTATTTCTAAAGCATTTCATGTAGGCGAGATTACCTCAATTCGATATCTGAATATAAACATGTACAAATAGAGAAAAACAAGCAAAAACTATGTAAAAATACAGTCTGAAGAGTTCATTGAAATTCTTAAAAGCTGCCCTTCCCATTTTATGTATGGAAAAAGTAAAATTGATTTCTTAGTTGTTGCCAATGAATCTGTCTATTGTCTTACAATATCATTTTAGGGCAGCAACCTGGCATCAGAAAGAAAGGGTTTGAATTCCACTGACTCTCTTTGTGATCTCCTTAGCTTCAGGTACAATCTTAGATTTTAAGACCTCCAGGGACAGGGAAATGCCTACAGTACCTGATTGTAACTTGCCTTGATCTACTACTGAAAAGGCATGAGCTAAATAAAATAATAAATAAAATCATTTTAATACAGGTGAACAACAATGGCCTGTTGAAATATTCAGATGTGGAAGTCTTCTTGTATGGGCATATGGGAGTAAAAACAACTTATTTAAATCATAACCTCTGTACTTCTGGTACACTCTGGAAAATTCTAAAATTGTCTCCATTTTGAAATTAGGAATGTAACTTCTAAAGGCCATATAATCAGAGGACAAGGACTAAAGGGAAATTTTAGAGCATTCAATTCAAAAGGATTTCTTCATCCCAGTATGCAGGACACTCACACGGTTGTTCAGTTCTTAGGCCCAGCTTTTGCTCCTCGGTTCAGCTAGGGATGAAGATACTATTGGAGGAATATAACACTATACAACCATAAGAGAAAATAACTTTTGAATTAAATGTTCATTTTTTGTGACTCAGGACTTGATGCATGCCAAAAGGTGGTGTTCCTTTTGAAAACGCTTAGATGCCTCTGCTCAGTATATGAGAAAGCCAAGTAGTGTTGCAGCAATTACGTGATGTTTTCAGCTGGAAGCTAGGGGCAGAAATGTGCGCAGCATCAAAAGTGAAACCATGAAACTTTTTATTTAAAAGGTAGCACTTCCTATTGAAAGTATATAGTGTTACAAACTTTCAGGGCAATTTCATCTTTGCAGAATTTTTCATAATCTAAGTTGAAGGCTTACTGAATATTAGGTAAGAGCAACTAACAGTTTGGCTGTACTAAAATGTTTTAAAAATTGAATTATTCATCAATATTCTATATTTCTTCTCACATTGAAAGTGTAGAATACATTTCAGTGTCTCTATATAAAACTCCAATTTTAATGCATTTTGAATTTGAAATGCACAAGGATGTACAGACTTTTAGAAGGCATTTTATGAAGGGCAATTTATTAATAGTGAAGTTCATTTTATTTCTACTCAAACTTTACTGATAAAGTGTAGTTATTCACCTGTAACAGATTTATTTATTTATTTATTTATTTAACATGTTTTGTATCCCGCCTTTTCCTTCAATCAAAGCGGTTAATACAGCACAAAGTTAAACAAAGGTGAGGGAAACATACATTGCATTATCATTACATCACAACAAAACACTAGGAGTACAAACAGGGAACACAGTACATAACTTACATTACATTACCTTACATTAACTACAAACAGCATATCGCTGAACAGAATGAGCATATAGCAGCAGATAGTGGGTCTCGCACGGTCCACCGCCTAAGGGCCACGCCAAAGGGCCCTCTTGCGAGGCCCTCAGGCGCGGGCCCGCAAGGCACGGGCGCGCCATTGCTGAAGGGATTTTAAATGATTTGAAAAGTGCTAAGATTGGCTGCAGTTTTCTCTCACACACAGTTCCCAACTAAGTAGGCACAGCTGATTCTCACTCACTGCTCACAGGATCGTTGGAGCCTTTGCTGAAGGGATTCTAAATGATTTGAAAAGTGCTCAGATTGGCTGCAGTTTTCTCTCACACACAGTTCCCAACTAAGTAGGCACAGCTGTAATCAGTCCTCACATATGGGTGATGTCAGCGCCGACCGAGCCCGCATGGAGAATTTCCCCAGCTTTCAAAGAAAACCTTTGGGAATGCCACCATACATGTGTGGTCCCTTTCCTGCCCAAGAGTGCCATAGCTAGAGTCCCACCAAGAAGTTTGCAAAAAATGAACAGCAAGGGGCATCAGAGGCTCGCAACCAACGTTGCCATCGCTCAAACATTGTGCGCAGTGACCCAGCGGTCCAGTGGCAGCCTAGCCTGGGCCTGGATGAAGGCGATACAGTTTGCCACCCAAATGGACAAGGTCCACTTGTTGATCATCTGTCTCAGATAGCTGGGATTGTAGGAGACAAAAAGCTGCCCAGACATGCGGTGGCCCTGAGTCCGCTACAAGTAGAAGGACAAGGCCCTCTTGCAATTCAGGGAATAGAGAACGGCTGACACCAGGTCGGCATGGGGCTTCAGGAAGGAAGTGGGCAACACCACCTCCAGGTTGAGATGAAAGTCCGAGTTGACCTTCTGGAGGAAGTTTGGGTGGGTGCGAAGAACCATCCTGTTCTTGCAGAACCTGGTGTATGGCAGCTTGGCCATCAGGGCTTGAAGCTCACTGATTCTATGGGTGGAGGTGAGAGCCACCAGGAAGGCCACCTTCCAGGATAAGTGCCACAGGGAACAAGTAGTCAGGGGCTCAAAGGGCAGCTTGCAGCTGCGTGAGGACCACATTGAGGTCGCATTCCGCCAGGGGCGGGCAGATAAGGGGCTTAGAGAGGAGCAAGCCCCGCATAAAAACAAGAGACAAGGGGCTCTCTGAGAGGGGTCTGCCCTCGATGGGATGATGGTTCGCGAGATTGCACTGAGGTGAACCCTGAAAGATTTTAGCCCAGACTGTGAGAGATGGAGCAAGTATTGCAGGACCGAGTGTATATCAGGCAGGAAAACAGGCTCACGCATTTCTCTGAACAACACAACAAAAACCTGCGCAACCTGAAGGAATAAGCCCCTCTTGTCAAATCCTTACGAGGCAAGTAGGATGTCCTCGACCTCCCTGGAGAGATAAAGGGTAGCTAGGGAGACCCTTTCAGCAGCCAAGCTGTAAGAGACAGGGATCCCAGATTAGGGTGGAGGAGCAAGCTTCCCTCCTGCGTTAGGAGCCCCGGGTGACCTCCCGAGAGGGACCGGGAGAACCATGGCTGTCTGGTCCATCTTGGCACCACGAAGATCATCGAGGCCCTGTTCCGCTGGACCTTGAGAAGGATCCATGATATCAGTGGCGTGGGAGGGAAGGCATATAGCAGGCCCATCGCTCACAACAGGAGGAATGCATCCGGAGCCACCCGGCCTGGGTGCGGATAGGGACCACAAAACCGGGGGAGCTGAGCTTTGGCTGGACTGGCGAAGAGATCCAGGTCTGGGGTGCCCCAGAGCTGGAACAACTGCTGTGCTGTCGTGAGGCTCAGGCGCCACTCATGCAGCTGGAGGACTCTGCTCAGATGGTCTGCCAAGGCATTGTCTTGGCCCAGGAGATACACGGCTTTGAGGGTGATGTCCTGGCTCACCGCATATGAGCACAGGGTCATTGCCTCCTTGCAGAGGCTGTATGAGCCAGTGCCCCCTTGTTTATTCAGAAAGAACATGGTGACTTAATTGTCCATCTGCACGAGCACCACCTGGTGCCGCAGCTGATATCAGAATGTCTTCAGTACAAGGAAGGCAGCTTGGAGCTCCAGCAGGATGACCTGCTGCTGACCCTCTTTGGGGGACCAGGCCTCCTGGGAGTGCAGCTTCTCGCAATGGGCCCCCCAACCCGAGAGGGAGGCATCAGTCGTCAGGACTTTCTGGGGGGTCGGGGTCAGGAAGGGCATGCCCCGGAGTAGGTGTTGTGCATCCTGCCACCAGACCAAGGATTCTGCCATCTGAGATGAGACCGAGATGGAGTCCTGGAGATGACCCATAGCCTGGGCCCACTGTGCATGGAGGTACCATTGCACTGCCTGCATGTTGAGGTGGGTGTTGGGCAGCGCAGTGGTATCTCCATGTGGACCGTGGAAGCCACGTGGCCTAAGAGGCGAATCATCGCCCGAGTCGAGACTGTACAGCGACTCCGCATGTCAGAGGCCAGGGACATGAGGCGAACTGCCCTGTTCTGGAGGAGGAAGGCCTTAGCCTGGAGAGTATCCAGGCAAGCTCCTATGAACTCCAGGGATTGCACTGGAGTAAGGTGGGATTTTGGGTGGTTGACCACGAATCCCAGGTGCTATAGAAGCCAGATTTTGCGGCCTGTGGCCTAAAGAGCCTCCGAGGCTGTGTCTCCCTTTATGAGCCAATCGTCTAGGTAAGGGTAGACGAAGGGCCCTTGGAGACAGAGGTGGGCCGCCACCACTGCAAGACACTTGGTGAAGACCCGTGGTGCAGAATCAAGGCCGAAGGAGAGCACTCTGTTCTAATAGTGATTTCCTCCGATCACAACCCGCAGGTACTGTCTGCGGTTGGGGTGGATGAGGGATGTGGGTGCAAGCATCCTTTATGTCCAAGGAGCAAAGCCAATAGCCCTGCTGGAGGTAGGGCAGCAGTGTTCCAAGGAAGAGAATTTTGAACTTCTTCCACACCAGAAATATGTTCAGGTTCCTCAGGTCGAGAATGGACCTGAGACCTCCCGTTCTTTTCAGAACAAGGAAGTATCTGAAGTAGAACCCTCTTCCTCTTAAGTGAGATGGTACAGGCTCCACCGCCCTATCTTTGAGGAGGCCTGTGAGCTCCTGAAGTAGTAAGGCCTGGTGCAGGGGAAGCCACTGGGGTTTCCCGGGAAAATAGGGGGTAGGTGGCAACCCTCCCTGACAACCTGAAGGACCCACGTGTCAGTGGTGATAGAGTGCCACCTGTGGGCAAAGTGGACCAGTCTCCACCCACTGTCAGCAGCTGGTCGGCCAACAGTTGAGAGGCTATACTGGAGGTGTCAAAATCTCGAGCCCAGCTGTGGTGGAGCCGGCGATTGAGTTTTCAGTTCTTTGGGCTTGCGAGGCCCCTGGGTCTGCGTGGTCGAGTACAGGGAGGTATCCCCTGTAGGACTGGCCCTTCATGAGGAAGAAGGGTTTCTTCCCTTGTGACTTTTTCCTTGGAAGGGTAGAGGTCTTCCTGGAAAGCCGAGTGTGGCTGACATACTCTGTCTCAATTTTGGCCAATTTGTCCTCCATAGGCTTACCAAAGAGCTGCTCCCTGAGGCAAGGGACGTTGAGGAGCTTCTCCTGGACCCACTGCTCCAAGTTGGAGGATTGGAGCCAAGCCTCCCAGCGGGCGCTGATGCCATCTGCCGCCACTCGTTCAGAGGACTCAAAGCCATTGTAGGCAGCACAAGAAAGGTTTTTGGAGTACTCACTGACTGACTTCAAGAGTGCCTGGAAATGCCAAAGGTGGTCCCCATCAAGGCTGGCCGCAAATTCCCCGAGTTCCTTGGTGAGGTCCCGGAGAAATATACCAATTTAAAGTTGGTAGACCTGGATGCGGTATGCTAGTAAGGAGCCCTGGTAATATTTGCGCCCAAGGGTGTCGAGGGCGTGAGACTCCCTGCTCAGGGGGACTGAAGAGTGAGTCTTCGGGCTCTTCTGCTTCCACATAGCTGACATGACGACCATGGTGGTGTGGGGAAGCTGTGCCTTCTGAAACCCTGGTCCCCGCTGGACCCTATACATAGAGTCCAGGCATCAGCTGATGATTGGGACAGAAGTCGGGGTCTCCCACATTCGGAGAGGAAGCCAGAACAGTGAGGGTTTCCTTTGGTGGTGCCTCATATTGGAGGATATCTAGCTCCTCTGCTCGAGGTGCCTCCTCAGACTCAGTGGTAAGCGCGAGGGCCCGCGCCATATCACGGATAAAATCAAGGAAAGAGGTGTCCTCAGGATGGGACCACCGCCTCTGGGTCAGTGGGGACAGATCCAAGGGGAGGTCTCAGGGGCTCCGAGTCTCTGGTGAAGTGTCCCCATCAGATTCCCACTCTGAATAGTCTGTGGAGTACTCAAAATCGGGCGGTTCAAGGTGGGTCGATGACCTGCATAGGGCTCCCGAGGCTGGAGCCTGTCCGGAGCCAGAGGCGCTTGCCAGAGAAGATCTCGCCCCCGAAGAACGGCAAGGCGGTTGAGACCCTCACCGAGGACCCTCACAAGGTGTCTGGCTCTTGGGGATCACTGCAGCGGCCTAGGAAGTCCATGAGGTCGAGGTCCCTGCGGTCTCATGGCATGTGCCGACGGGGTCAAGCATCTGCAGCTGCTGGGCAGCAAGGAACGCAGAAACACTGCATTCTATGGCCAACATTCGGCCTCCCACTTGGGAGTGGGGCCCTGCGACACCGATGCCGGGGTGACCGGGTCAGTCGTCAAGGAGGAGAGGGGGTCCTCGCCAGGACGACCCTCGGGAGACCGGGCGCCATCACTGGAGGCCTCTGCATTGGTTCGAGGTACCATTCTCGGCTGCTTCCTCTCCGATTCTTCGGACTTTCGCAGGGGGCTGAGGGACTGGATCTGTGACTTCTCACACTTGTCCAACCCCCCCCGGATGACATCCGCGAGGCCTTCTTCCGTTCATGCTTGGGGGACCCTTTGGTCAGAGTGCCTGCCGGCCCATGGGGAACCTTGGGCAACTCCAAAGGTTGCGGGTCCTTTGAGCATGAGGCTACCGGTGATTCCGGGGTCGAATCTGCCTTATGGAAGATATCGTCTAGCTTCTGCCAGCGACCCTGGATGGCTTTAGAGGACATCTTTTTGCATAACGAGCATTGCTCCGGGTTGTGATCGGCGCCCATACACCAAAGAAAGCAGTCATGGGTGTCTGTGAATGACATGTTTTTGTAGCACCGATCGCACTTTTTGAAACTGGAGGCCATTAGGGCAAAAAGGTCCCTGCGAGGTCAAAGACCCTTGACGCAGCCAGCGGTTAAAAAGGGTGCGAAAGCGCTAAGGTAGGGAAAAGAAAGGTGAAAACTGTTCCCGAGACTGGCTGCCGAAGCAGAGGTGCTCGAGAAGCAGGAGGGGGAACTGGCGCTAGCCGGAAAACACAAAAATGTACTTAGTGAAGAAAATACTTTTTCCGGGGACGAGATGCATGTCTTATGGGCTCCGTGGAAAAAGGGAGACTGAGCAAGATGGCACCCTTGGGTGGGAAGGGAATCATACATGTGTGGTGGCATTCCCAAATGCTTTCTTTGAAAGCTGGGGAAATGCTCCACGCGGGTTCCATCGATGCCGACATTATCCATATGTGAGGACTGACTTCCTGCTTGTTCCTGGAGAAAATGTTCTATATGATAGAGTAGACTTGTCAATAAATCAATTGAAACCCACAGCGGGGTGGATATAACCTGAGTCAAGCATTCCTTTCTTCTTAACCCATCCTGTAAGCGAGAATCGAACCACTTGTGCCATGTGAATCAGACCCTGCAAAAACAGACTGTCCATCACCGGAAGGTGCCATGGCACATCCACCAATAGCTGGACTAGATCCACATACCAAGACCTCCAAGCCCAATCCGGCACTACAAGGACCATTAGAAACATAGAAAATGACGGTAGAAAAAAGACCACATAGCCTATCTGGTCTGCCCCTCCATATCTACTACAATAGTCCTCTTTTATCCTTTAGAGATCTTCTGTACTTGTCCCATGCTTTCTTGAATTTAGATACCGTCCCCATCTCCACTACCTCCACTGGGGGACTATTCCATTGCATCTACCACTCTTTCTGTAAAGAAATATTTCCACATATTACTCCTGAGTTTAACCCCTTTCACTCTCATTCTATGTCCCCTTATAGCAGAATTTGTTTTCAATTGAAAGAAGCTCTCCTCTTGTGCCATGAAGGTATTTAAATGTCTCTATCATATCGTTTCTATCCCGCCTTTCCTCTAACGTATACATATTAAGTCTGTCCTCATATGCTTTATAATGAAGACCTCTAATAATCTTAGTAGCCACCCTCTACACAGACTCCATCCTGCTTATATCCTTTTGAAGGTGTGGTCTCCAGAATTGACACAATACTTCAAATGAGGTTGCACTAGGGACTTAAACAGAGGCACTTTTTTCTGTTTGCCATTCCTCTCCCTATGCACCCAAGCATTCTTCTGTCTTTCATCATCACCTTTTCTACCTGTTTAGCCACTTTAAGATTATCATAAACAATCACGCCCAGGTTCCGCTCTTCTTTCACGGACAGAAGTACTTCACCTCCTACACTGTACCACTTTCTTGGATTTTTGCAGCTCAAATGCATGACCGTGCATTTTTTAGCATTAAATAACAGCAGCCAAATTCTAGACCATTCTTCAAGCTTAGATAGATCCCTCCTCATGTTATCTACTCTTTCCTGGGTGCCTATTCTATTGCAGATTTTCGTATCATCTGCAGAGAGGCAAACCTTACCACTCAACAGCCCTTCTGCAATATCACTAACAAAGATGTTAAAAAGAATTGGTCCAAGGACAGACCCCTACGGCACACTTTTGGTAACATCCTTCTCCTTAGAGTGAGATCCATTTACCTGTACTCTTTGTCGCCTTCCACTCAACCAATTTCTAACCCAGTCACTTTAGGGTCTATCCCTAGGGTGCTCAGTTTGTTTACAAGTCGCCTGTGCAGAATGGTGTCAAAGGCTTTACTGAAATCTAAGTACACCGCACCTAGGGCTCTCCGTCTGTCCAACTCCCTGGTCACCCAGTCACAGACATCAATCAGATTTGCCTGACAAGACCTGACTCTGGTAAACCCTGCAATCCATTGGACTCCAGAAACCTCACGTTTCACTTTTTTTTAGCAGCGTTTCCAATAATTTACTTACCAGAGGTTAGACTAACTGGTCTGTAGTTTTCAACCTCATCCTTACTTCCGCTTTTGTGTAAAGGGACCACACGTGCCTTTTTCCAGTCCCCTGGAACCACTCAGGACTCCAAAGAAGCATTGAAAGGTTCAGTCAGTGGGGCTGCCAGAACATCCCCAAGTTCCTTCTGAGACTTTCTTATACCCAGCACAGCATTTCTTATGTTCTTATGATAACTGCCCCCATCAGCCTCTATACATCATGCACACCGCTCGACCTGATGGCATACTAGCAACACATTTTGCAGTGGCAAAACTCCAGCCGCCAAAACAAAAACAAAAGAAAGCTCACCTGAATCCCACTGTAGCCGGTAAGAGAAGCAAAAAATCAATATGGGCTCCTTGCTGCCACCAGGCAGATCAATGGCTGCAGCTGCTGCCTGTTGCTCTATCTCCTTTTTTTTTTTTTTAAACAGATTTTAAAGAGGCAGGCCCAAATGAAATCATATCAGAATAATATCAAGACTTCCAACTAGGCTTTGGGAAGGAGATACAGAGGAACCTCTCCCTGAGAAGTTAAAAGCAGAGAACTGGATGGACCTGGACAACCAGGTTTGACACCCAAAAAGGGAACCTCTAATTGATTCAACAGTGTTGGTTCTCCAAGAAGCATAACTCCATCATTTTAAGAAGGCTTTCTCCTTTTTTTTCTTTCAAAATCCTTTCAGTGGAGTCCAGATTGCAGAGAAGCTCACCACCATCTGTGGAGACTGAGAATACTGGTGTTTGAGGAGGTGCACAGAAATCCTTATACCGTGATATCATCAAAACCTGTGATTCTCAGTCACCATCTGCTGGTAATAGGGCATAGTCCATGAGTCTGGACTGGACTGGAGGGATGATAAGGAAATGATGCTGGTGACTAGCTACAACCACTTGCCTCCTCTAAGCCAATGCTTCAGAGTTCCAAGTATAAACAGCTCATACCTCTCAACCATTAAAAGTAGATCTATTTATTTATGAAGTCATCCTATAATGGGTATCTGAAAATGTGAAGAATGACTATGGACAAATGCTCCTTCAAATAAAGATGTGATATTACAACACCTCTCCCTCTAGAAATATAATGCAGCAGGACTCCTCTGCAGCTTGGAAGGAACATTGCCTAGGATCTAAGCACCCTATAAGTGGTCTGACTTTTCAGTCCAGCAGAATTCAAGCACAAAGAAAGGATATATCTGAAGTGTGATAAGGTGGTCCCAATGGTTATGAATATCTTGGATGCCTCGCGCAAACCAAACTAAGAAGAAATATACGATGAGTTGCATTCCAACATATAAGAACATTTCCCCTCTTGTCAGTCTTAAAGTTATTTATAGAAATGAAATAAAACCATTCAAAGTACTTTCTCCCACCCCACCTTCATTTGAAAGTATATATTTCTAACCTCAAAGATCATCTGTTGAAGTCCAAAACAGAACGTTGATCCAAATGGGTTTGTGTTGTTTGGAGATGATGACCTGCATGAAGAAAACCAGTCATGCTCATTTAAAAACTGAATTCTATGATAAAGAAGGATTTGTTTCACGTATGTCTGTGGCCAAATGTTTGCTACATAATAGCAACTCTTCATATATATTTTTTAAGGGCATAAAAGTCCTATTTTTTTGGCTTGTTTGTCTTCTTTCACACTTTAACTACAAGTCCAGTTGGATCCTACTCTAACCCCATTCACTGCCATTTGAAACAGAGAGGTGAGGGGATCTTTTGTAGAGGTGCCACAATTTCCTTCTATTTTCCTTCCTCTGTTTTGTAAATTTCTATTTAGTCTGCTTTTTGATATATCGTCTTTTGAAAATCATCATCATGGCTGTGTACAAACCTTAAATAACAAGCACTGGATATGAAAAAAATAAGACATGAAGACAATGAGAACAAAGATCATTAGAGTGGAAATCAAGAAAAAGCCTGGGTGGGGGAGGGAGAATGGGAGGGACTAAAAGGACAACATCCAAAACTGGGAGACAAAAACATTATGTGGAAACCAAGAGGACAAGGTAGGAGGAATAGAGAAAAGACCTTCCATGTTATCTGTCACGTTAATTTATGAGATACACTGGAATACCATTTTACAATTTTTTAAAAAAGATTTAAAACTGTTAATTGTAATATGTATGTATTAATTTATTTCAGCCTTGATACCCCACCTACATATACATATCAAGGCAGCTTACAGTGAATTATAAACAAAGAAATAAAAGAACATCCCTACTTCTAAGGAAAGAGGGATTTTATAAAGGGGAAGAGACAAGGAGGGAAACATATCACAAACTAACATCGGGTAAGGATAGGTGGGAAAAAAACAACAACCAGTTCAGAGCAAAAACTCCTCTTCACAGGCAATACTAAAAAAGTCATGTTCTTAGTCTCACTTTAAGGGGTATAAATAGCATGGGATAACACTTAGCCCGGACTTAGTAAACATACCCCTAAAATGCTGGTAATTCAATTCAGATTTCAAATAAAAGGGCATAGCATTCCAAAGGGAGGGTGTTGAGAAGATCTCAGTGAATGAATATGACAGTAAGGACATAGGATGAAGGTGAAAGGGGATAGACTCAGGAGTAAGTTGCAGCAATACTTTAAGTAAAGAGTGTAGATGCATGTAATAGTCTCCCAGTGGAGGTAATAGAGACAAGGATTGTATCTAAATTCAAGAAAGCATGGGACAAACACAGAAGATCTCTAAAGGAAAAAAAAGGGATTTCAAAGCTTAGTAGTTGGTATGGAAGGGCAGACTGGTCTTTATATACCATCATGTTTCTATGAACAATGGGCCCAATTTTCAAAATGGCTGACATTCAAATGTCATGGCACTCAGCCATAGCACTTAAATATTGGTGGGATATTTAACAGGAGTATCTGCGATAGGAACTGCCACTACCCAGTATAAGAGGTGTGATCAAAAAGTATAGAGACTTGTTGTGTAGCTATATAACAATATGTCGAACCATGATGCTACTAAAAGCATGCAGTGACCTAGCTATGTGCTCTGCATGGGCAGAGTGCAGTGTGGCTGCAGCACACCTGTACTTCTTAAAATCACTTGATGTTTGGTATTGTGTAAAAGCAGTTCATCAGATTTACGAAGAGTGAAAGCGTAGTTACTCACCTGTAATAGGTGATTTCCAGAAACAGCAGGAATTTAGTCTTCACATATGGGTGACGTTGATAGAGACGGAGCCCGCCTGGGAACGTTCCCCAACGTCCAATAGGAAAGCTTTTAGAAGCACTCCACGGCCCCTGTGTATCTGCCTTCCTGCCTTCCCAACTCCTTCTCTTCAGTTGAGTTTGTAGCTGAGAAAAAGGAGAGTAAGAGAAGCAAACCCTACAACCCCTAGGAGAGGAAGGCGGGTTGTGAAGACTAAATTCCTGCTGTTCCCGGAGATCACCTGTTATAGGTAAGTAACTACGCTATCTCCAAGAACATGCAGGAATGTAGTCTTCACATATGGGACTCCCTAGCTCCCAGATGCAGTGACCTCAGAACCGGTGGAGGATCGCTTCGGAATAGGCTTGAAGGGGCCATGGATCCCTCATGGATGTCTGGTATTGTCACAGTCTGGGACGGAGAGTAGGAGTTGCCCCCAAGTCTGAAAGAGGTGCTGGAGAACAGCTTGACCAAACATGGCATCCCAGTGGGAGCCCTTGTCTACACAATAATGGACAGCAAAAGTATGGACAGAAGACCAAGCTGCTGCTTTGCAAATTTTGTCAATGGCTACAGAGCGTAGGCTTGCCACCTAGGTAGCCATGGCACGAACATTATGAGCAGTGGCATGCCCTTCCAGGGAGAGTACCGTTTTGTCATAAGCAAATGAAATGCAGTCCGCTATCAATTTGGAGAGCATACATTTAGATGCCGGGAGACCTAGGTGACTAGGGTCAAAGGAAATGAACAACTGCAAGGTTTTATGGTGATCTCAAGTTCTCTGGAGATAAAAAGTCAATGCACGTTTGAGTTCAAGGGTATGCAGGTCTGCTTCTGCTCTAGTCGCATGCAGTCTAGGTAAGAATACAGGAAAGTAAACTTACTGATTCAAATGAAAAGGAGACACCACTTTTGGCATGAAATGCAGGTGAGTCCTAAGGACAACCTTGTCACAGTGGAACCTGGTATAGGGTGGGTCTGCTACCAAAGCCTGAAGTTCACTAATGCGTCTAGCTGAAGTGAGGACAATAAGGTAGAAACCCTTCCATGGAAGGAACTTTAGTGGGGTCTTAGCCAATGGTTCAAAGGTGGGGGCTTAAGAAGCTGTACTAGAATGACATTGAGATCCCAAGCCACCGGAGGTGGCTTAATGGCGTGCTTGGTTAGCAAGAGCCCTCTCATAATGCACACTAGTAGTGATTGTGAGGAGATGGGTCGTCCATCCAATAGATGATGAGAGGCCACAATGGCACTGAGGTGAACTCTCACCGAGTTGGTCTTGAGACCTGTTGAGGAGATACTGGAAAAGTGCCTCCACAGGAGCAGAGAAGGGATTAAGATCCTTTTGGGAACACCAGACAGAGAATCTCTGCCACTTGAAAGCAGAGGAACACCTGGTAGATGGCTTCCTGGAAACTAAAAGGATCTCCTTAACCTCGTGTAAGGTTAAAGTCTTGCAATGCTATGCTCTCAGCAGCCAAGCTGTGAGATGGAGAGGCTGTGGATTGGGATGGAGCAGTGGTCTGTCTTCCTGGGAGAGGAGATCAGGCGCAGATCCCAAACATAAAGGCTGAGTCTGGGTCAGATGTAGCAGCAGAGGGAACCATGGTTGATGTGGCCAGTGAGGGCCTATGAGAATCATGAAGACCTTGTCGGCCTGTAGCTTGAAAAGCCTCTTGAAAATAAGGGGAGGGAAATCATAAAGGAGACCCAGACCCCAATGCAGGTGGAAAGCATCCACCTGTTGGTTGCTGGACGTCGGAGTCCTGGTGCAGAAGTGGGAAAGCTTGGCATTTTGTGGAATGGCAAACAGATCTATGTCTGGAGTTCCCTAGGTCTAAAAAATGTAGGATGTTGTGTCTGGATGGAGAGAGCATTCATGGGAAAGAAGGATCCGACTCAGCTTGTCTGCCAAGACATTGAGCTCCCCTGGGAAACACACCACTTGGAGGTGTATTTGATGAGAAATGGCAAAGGACCACAGATGGAGAGCCTCCTCACAGAGGGGCCAAGAGTCTGTTCTGCCCTGTTAGTTCACATAGAACATGGCCACCTGATTGTCTGTCCTGACTAGGACACTTTGTGCCCTGAGGTGATCGTGAAACAGAGGGCATTTGAGATAGCTTGAAGCTCCAGGAAAGTGATCTGGAGCTGTTACTCCTGCATTGTCCAGAGGCCTTGTGTAGAGAGAAAGCGTAGTTACTCACCTGTAACAGGAGATCTCTGGGAACAGCAGGAATTTAGTCTTCACATATGGGTATTTTCGGTACCGACGGAGCCTGCGCGGGAACGCTCCCCAGCGTTCAATAGGAACGCTTTTGGAAGCATCCCTCAGCACATGCGCGCTGCCTTCCCGCTTTTCCAACTGTCCCTCTTCAGTTAAGTTTGTAGCTGAGTGAAAGGATAGAGGGAGAGAGGAAAGAGACACAGAAATAGAGATACAACTCCTAGGGGAGGTGGGTGGGTTGTGAAGACTAAATTCCTGATGTTCCCAGAGATCTCCTGTTACAGGTGAGTAACTACGCTATCTCCAGGAACAAGCAGGAATGTAGTTTTCACATATGGGGACTCCTCAGCTGAAGATGCCGGGGAGATGGCCCCAGGAAGCTGCCACCTATGGTGAGGTAGGCCATGCTTCTTCCCATGGATCTCTGGCATCGTACCAGGGTTGGTGGGTAGGAGTTGAATTAAGTCTGAAAGAGATGTTGAAGAACAGCATGGCCAAAGAAGGCATCCCGACGGGAGGCTTTATCTAGGCAGTAGTGGGCTGTGAAGGTGTGCACCGAAGCCCAGGTGGCTGATCGACAGATGTCATCGATAGACAGAGTGAAGGTTAGCCATAGAGGCTGCCATGGCTCTCACATTATGTGCTGTGACATGGCCTTGAAGAGGAAGACTCTTACTCTCATAAGCAAAGGATATGCATTGTGCAATCCATTTAGATAGAGTTCTTTTGGAGACTGGAAGTCCCAAATGACTAGAATCAAAAGCAACAAAAAGTTGAGAAGACTTTCTATGATGCTGTGTTCTTTGTAGGTAGAAAGCCAAGGCTCTTTTACAGTCCAAAGTATGACGGTTCCTTTCTGCATTAGAGGCATGAGGCCTCGGAAAGAATACAGGAAAGTAAATCGATTGATTTAAATGAAAAGGCGAAACCACCTTTGGCATAAAATGTGGATGAGTTCTGAGAACAACCTTATCATGGTGAAACCTTGTATAAGGGGGATCAGCCACTAAAGCTTGCAATTCACTGATGCGACGTGCGGAGGTGATTGCAATTAGGAAGATGACCTTCCAGGATAAAAACTTTAGGATTGTAGCAGCTAAAGATTCAAAGGACGGTTTCATGAGCTGTCCGAGAACTAGATTTAAATCCCATGCCACCAGTGGTGGCCTGACGGGAGGCTTTGTTAATAGAAGACCTCTCATAAATCTTGCTATGAGTGGATGAGAGGAAATTGGCTGTCCATTTAGAGGCTTATAGGAAGCTGCAATCGCACTAAAATGGACTCTTACTGAATTTGTCTTTAGACCAGAATTTGATAAATGAAGTAGGTACTCTAGTACCGATTCCAAAGGTATCACAAGGGGGTTAAAGCCGTTTTGAGAACACCATATAGTAAAACCACAGTGAAGGAGGAAGGCATCCCTTGCCTGGCAATTGTGAGCCGGAATTCTGGAACAGAACCGGGGAAGTTTGGCATTCAGTGGACTTGCAAAGAGGTCTATGTCTGGGGTTCCCCAAATGTGAAATATCTTTATCACCTGTTCTAGGTGGACAGACCATTCGTGAGGCAGCAGTACTCGGCTGAGTTTATCTGCCCAAACGTTTTGAATGCCTGGAAGACATACCATGAGAAGGTGAATTTGATGCTGTCTGGCGAGGGCCCATAGTCGTAAAGCTTTGTTGCATAATGACAGAGAGCTTGTTCCGCCCTGCTTGTTCACGTAGAACATGGCTACTTGATTGTCCGTTTGGACTAGGACTGTCTTGTAGCTGAGCTGGGCATGGAATACGCGAAGAGCTAGATAGATTGCTCTGAGTTCTAGGAGGTTTATGTGAAGACAAGCCTCCTGTGGAGTCCAGGTACCCTGGGTGGACAGATGGTGCAGGTGTGCTCCCCATCCCACCTATGATGCATCTGTTGGGGTGGCCTGGAATGGGAGTTGTTGGAAAGGAGACCCCACTAAAAGATTCTCCAGTGATTGCCACCATTGTAGGGACAGGATCAGTCATTGTGAGTTTGATATCTTGTCCGACAGACATCCTGTGGCCTGTGTCCACTGTGCGGATAGTGTCCACTGGGCTGCTAGCATGTGGAGGCGAGCATAGGGAACTACATGAACTGTGGATGCCATATGTCCCAATAATTGCAGCAGTTCTCGAGCAGTTAGGGAGGACTCTCCCACTGCTTGAGAAGCTAGTTGCATTATGCGTTGACATCGGGGCTGTGGGAGGAAAGCCCTTGACTGTCTGGTATCTAAACAAGCTCATATGAACTCCAGGGTCTGAAAAGGAACAAGTTGGGATTTTGGGAAGTTTATGACCAATCCCAAGTATTGGAGAATTCGCATTGTGCGAGACAGCGCAGAGCTGGCTTCTGGAAACGTGGGGGCTCGAATGAGCCAGTCATCCAAGTAAAGGAAGACAAATATCCCTAGGGTTCGCAGGAATGCGGCTACTACTGCCATGCATTTCGTGAATACTCTTGGTGCCGAAGCCAGACCAAAAAGAAGAACCCTGTATTGGAGGTGTTTTCCCTTGAAAAGGAATCATAAGAATTTCCTGTGATCTGGATGGATCAGAATATGAGTATATGCATCCTTTAGATCTAGAGAGCAAAGCCAATCTTGACTTTGAAGGTATGGCAGAAGAGTTCCCAGAGAAATCATTTTGAACTTTTCTCGGAACAGATATTTGTTCAATTCTCTGAGGTCTAGAATGGGTCTGTGTCCTCCTGTTTTCTATGGAATAAGAAAATATGGGGAGTAGAATCCTGTACCCTGTTGGGGAATGGGCACTTCCTCTATTGTTTCCTGAGCAAGGAGTGTTGCGACCTCTTGATCCAGTACATTGTCTGGAGAGGTTTGGGAATTGAACTGTCTTACGAGTGTAGGAGGGGGCATGCTGTGAAAATGAAGCTTATACCCCTCCCCTACAATGGACAGAGTCCAATTTTCTGCTGTTATTTGGTGCCATCTGTTGCCAAATGACACAACCTGCCTGGAATGTTTAGGGGTTCTGGACCCTTCAGAGGCAGAAAAGCTAAGCTCTCTAGGAAGGAGTCAAAGCCCTTGAGGGGGCTGGGCCTGTGGAGCTGGTTGAGCTCTCGGGCCTTTTGGCTTCTTTTGTTGTCTGGATTATTGCTGTTGTCGCTTTTGGGCGACTTGACGCCGAGCTTGCCCTTGCTGGGTATAGGATGGATAAAACGTCCTCTTTTTGCTGAAAAGGGTTTTTTTTATAGGGTTTCTTTTTGGCTGGAGTGGCTGTAGATTTTGACAATCTGTCTAAAGTGAGATTGTCAGTATCTATCTCATTAGCCTTTTCCTGCCAATTCTTGCCAAAGAGGTTTTCTCCTGTGCAAGGGATGTTTCCTAATTTGTCCTGTACCCAAGTCTCCAAGTCTGATGCCTGAAGCCAGGCAATCCGACGTCCACCAATGGCAATAGCAGAAGTTCTGCTGATGTATTCAAAGCAGTCAAAGGCTGCACGATTTACAAACTTGGAAACGTCTTGAGCATGCTTGACAAGAGTAAGGAAGTCTTGTCGTTTGTCATCAGGGAGAAGGGGGCTCATAAGCTCCAAAGCTCCTGTGACTTCTTTGAGGAACATTCCCATATATAAAATATATGAGCTGATCCTAGCTGAAAGCATGGAAGCCTGAAATGTTTGACGCCCAAAGGTGTCAAGAGTCTGCATTCATGACCTGGAGGATTGGATGCATGTCTTTTTGCACTTTTCGTCCTACGCATGGCTGATTCCACTACCACTGAATGGTGTGGCAGCTGAGTCTTTTGAAAACCAGGACATGGTGGAACTCAATACATGGTATCGAGTCTCCTAGAATGAGGAGATGTGGTCAGAGGTGTTTCCCACATCCAGAGCATCAAATCATGAAGAATTTCATGAATGGGCAGGGTAGCTGCCTCTTTGGGAGCCTTAGGGTATTGGAGTATTTCCAATTCCTTTGCTCTAGGTTCTTTTTCAGGAGCTACCATGATTGATAGGCCTCGGGCCACATCACGAATAAAATCCTGAAAAGACATGTCCTCCGGAGGAGACATTCTGGTTGAGAAGAGGAATCTTCCGGAAGAAGTACTCTGGTACTGACCGAGTTATCCAAGTCATCGGAAGACTCAAAGCATCTCTGATCCCGATGTTCATGCAAAGCACGGTATCGGTATTGATTGAAATCGACACCGAGTTGGTCCTGAACCGATCTGTCGATGCCCGAAAAAGTCGGCATGGGCAGAATTCCCACCGGGGCCAGTACTGTCGGTGCTGGTACCGGTATCAGTACCGGTACCGGTGCCCGTTGAACCGTTGGTAGCGGTGTCAACGGTACCGCAGTTGTAAAGAGAGCTGCAAGACTGCGTTCAATAGCGAGGAATCTCTGGTCTATCGACGCTGCCGATGCCTGGGTGTCAGTACTGGTAGAAGCGGCCGGAACCCCTGAGCATGGCACCAGTAGTTCTGCTGAGGTCGAGGCCTCGAGAACATCCTGGAGCCCCATTAGTACTTTGGAGGCCGAAGCCTCACGCCGGGGCTGTTTTGCCGGTAATTTCCTCAAGGGCAATGCCAATGGCTTCTCGATGCTTGGAAGGAGATCTACCCTTTGAGGACCGGCTCTTATGTTTAGTTACCTGAGATCCATGGGAGGAAGACGAGGCTCTGGAAGATGTCAATGCAATGGACATCGCATCTGAAGAAAAGAGGGTACCAAGCTTTGCAGCCCGGTTCTGTGTTCCTCTTTTAGTCATCCCCATACAAGAGGAACACTCCGATGGAGAATTGTCAGGGTCTAACATTTGAGACACCAGTCATGGGTGTCGGTGACGGAAATGGTACCGCCACACTTATTACATTTTTTAAAACTGCTAGCTGTTTTTTTCCATTTTTCAGGAAAATGGGGCCTAATGCCCAAAATGGCACCTAGCACCAAAAAGAAAATGTTTCTGAAGAGAAATACTTCAGAAGTATATACTGTATATATATTTTTTTTTTTTGAAAAGAAGAAAAGAGAACCGGCGGTATCAGTAGGCATCGAGCGGAGGCAGGCGCGACCACAAGAAAAACAAGTTTAAAGAAGAAATTTTCTGCGGTGACAGGGTATGTGACCTGTCGGCTCCGTGGAAAACGCAGAACTGAAGAGGGACAGTTGGAAAGGCAACGCGCATGTCTTCCTATTGGACGCTGGGGAGCATTCCCGCGCAGGCTCCGTCGGTACCGACGATACCCAGATGTGAAGACTACATTCCTGCTTGTTCCTGGAGATTGCCCAAGTGAGCTCCCCAACCTAGTTTGGAGGCATCTGTCATCAGGGTGCATTGATGCGGAGTTATCTGAAAAGATTACCCAAGAAACACTACCATTGGAAGGATGTGGTGAGAGTGACTGAGATCTTGTCCCTGAGGTGGCCTGAGGCCTGTGTCCATTGGGAGGCAAGAGTCCACTGGGCTGTCCGCATATGTAGACGGGCATATGGGATGACATGTACTGTTGAGGCCATGTGCCCCAGAAGCTGCAGCATTTCTTGGGCAGTCAGCTGAAGTAGTGCTTAGGATGCTAGCTTGATGAGATAGGCACAACGGAGCTGTGGCAGAAATGCCCTGGATTGTTGTGTGTCCAGTAAAGCTCTGATGAACTCTAGTCTTTGAGTTGGAGCAAGCTGGGATTTTGGAAAGTTTATGACAAATCCCAAGTATTGTAGTCCTGTAATGGTACGATGCAAGGAAAGCTGAACCTTTTGGGAGTGTCTGCTCTTATGAGCCAGTCGTTTAAGTAAGGGAAGACAAATATCCCCAGAGATCTTAGATATGCAGCCATGACCGCCATGCACTTTGTGCAGACTCTTGGGACAGAAGCGAGTCTGAAAGGAAGGACCTTGTATTGATAATGTCTTCCCTGAAAGATGAAGTGTAGATATTTCCTGTGTCCTGGGTGGATGAGGATATGTGTGTATGCTTCTTTTTAAATCTAGAGAACAGAGCCAGTCTTGGCTCTGGAGGTAGGGAAGAAGAGTCCCGAGAGAGATCATTTTGAACTTCTCGTGGACCAGAAACTTGTTGAGATTTCTGAGGTCCAGGATGTGCTTGTACCCTCCGGTCTTCTTTGGTATGAGAAAGTACAGAGAGTAGAACCCCATTCCCTGTTGGGATATTGGGACATCTTATATGGCGCCCTGGAATAGAAGAGAAGACACCTCTTCCTGTAGGAGAGCAGTCAGTGGGGGTTGTGTGTGATATTCCCCCTACGAGAATCGAGGGGGGCATAGTTTCCAGATGAATTCTGTACCCCTCCCCAACTATGGTTAGTGTCCACTGCTCTGAGGTGTAAAGGTGCCATCTGTGGGCCTAGTGACACAGTCTACCTGCTATGTGGAGCGGTTGAGGGTCCTCCAGAGGCAGGGTGGCAATGTTTTCTACGAGAGAGTCAAAAGACAGGCGCAGACTGTGGCTGCAGAGCTGGTTGAGATTTAGGCACCTTTGACTTCTTCTGTTGCTTAGGAGGCTGCTGTCTTTTCTGTGGGCCCTGAGCCTGATACTGATAAGCAGGAGGATAAGAAGAGTAGTATTTCTTCTTATTGAAGAAAGCCTTCTTTGCAGCTATCTTTTTTCTAGTAGGGTCAGTTGTTCTGGACAGTCTCTTTAGAGTAGTATTTTATGACTAACTGAGCAGCCTTATCCTTCCAGTCTTTGCCAAAGAGGTCTTCCCCTGTGCAGGGTATGTTGCCCAGCTTATCTCAAACCCACTGTTCAAGATCTGAGGCTTGAAACCATGCAATCCTTCATACACCAATGCATATTGCTGTGCTCTGCTTGTGCATTCAAATGCATCAAAAGTTGCACTATTGACAAATTTCAATACATTTTGGGTATGTTTGACTAGAGCAAGAGAAGAGGAGCCATGGCCTTGAAGTCCTTGGAAACCTCCTTGAGGAACATACCAATGTAGAGTATATAGGAATCAATCCTGGCTGAAAGCATGGAAGTCAGAAAACAATGCCCAAAGGCATTGAGGGTTCTCAATTCCCTATCCAGTGGGTTAGAGGAATGGATTTTGGAACTTTTGATTTGGCACAGCGCTGATTCCACCACCATGGAACGGTGGGGAAGCTGCGGCTTTTAGCAGCCAGGACACTCTGGTAATCAATACATGGTATCGAGGCATCGAGTATGAGACGAGATTATGAGGGGAGTCTCCCTCATCCAGAGCATGAGATCATGGAGGATGCGATGCACCAGCACGGTGGCTGCCTCCTTGGGAGTTGTTGGGTACTGAAGGATCTCCAATTCCTCTGCTCTGGGCTCTCTCTCGTATGTCACTGTTATGGAGAGACCCCTAGCTAGGTCTCAAATGAATCCCTGGAAAGACATGTCCTCAGGATGTGACATGTGTCGCTCTGGAGGCAGGGAGGGCTTCGAAGGCAGGCCTCGGGGCCCCCTGGAATCGAGCAACTCCGCATCCAAAATGGGTAAATCTGAATCAGAGGACTCGAAGTATCAGCAGGAACGGTGTTCGCCCTCCACCAGGTGTTGGTACCGATGGGTGTCTGTATTGGGCGCGGGAAACCGTTTGGGTCGAGCACCGATATCGGTGATGGACTCGAGGGAGGGCATGGATGGCAGTGCCATGCGTTCTGATGCACCATGCACTAGTGCCGATATCGATGAGCTGGTGCCTGAAAGCAAAGGTACAATGGGAACCGAGGCTGCCAATAGAGCTGCCAAGCTCCACTCAATGGCCACGATGTGCCGGTCTATCGAGGTTGCTGATGCTTGGGTATTGGTGACTGATACTTGCACCACCGTCCCAGAGCATGGCACCAATAGCTCTCTGGAGGTCGAGGCTTCAGGAGCATCCTGGGACTCCCTTGATGGCTTTGGAGGGAGGTCCTCCCATCAGGGTTGTTTGGCAGGCCGATCCACCTCCAGGGCAATGCCTGAGGTATCTCAATGC
The DNA here is from genome assembly GCA_033557465.1 of Ichthyophis bannanicus. Lineage (NCBI taxonomy): Eukaryota > Metazoa > Chordata > Amphibia > Gymnophiona > Ichthyophiidae > Ichthyophis > Ichthyophis bannanicus. The sequence goes on from CM066034.1 coordinate 465,179,679, forward strand.
TTGGAATGAGATCTACCTCTGGAGGAATTTTCTGTCTTCGATGAAAACTTGTGCTTAGACATCTTCGATACTTGAGATCCATGGGAGGAAGATAAGGCCCTCAATGACAGTGATGCCAGAGCTATGGCGACCGAAGCAAAGAGTCCCAAATTTAGAGGCCCAGTTCTGCAGGCCTCTCTTTGTCATCTTTTCACAAAGGGAACATTCTGTTGGCTGGTGGTCGAGCCAGAGGCATTTTAAGCACCAGTCATGTGTGTCAGTAGCTGAAATTGTACTGCCACACTTAAAACAATTTTTGAAACCATTAGTTGGTTTCTCCATACCGTCGATGGAAGGTATGGTAGGCTTAAGGCCTAAGTGGCATCGAGACGCCTAAAGATTTTTTATTTTTAGTAAGTTATAAGAAAGAAAGAAAGAAAAGAATAAGGGAAACAGTGGTGTCTTCGACGGTGCCGGTGTCAACGGGAAGGCAGACACTATTCACAAAAAACAAGAAAGATTTTCTGCGGTGAAAGGATTTGCTTCCTTCTGGCTCCGCGGAAAATGAAGAACTGAAGAGAGGGAGTTGGGAAAGCAACCACACAGGTGCAGTGGAGTGCTTCCAAAAGCTTTCCTACTGGACGTTGGGGTGCGTTTCCGTGCGGGCACCGTTGATACTGACATCACCCATATGTGAAGACTACATTCCTGCTTGTTTCTGGAGATAAAATTGAACAGTGAATTTGCATTAAATTCTGCCAGAAACTTGGAGATTTGTGTAAAGAGACTTATGACAAGTTATAGTAAGTGTATGATGATGAATGCTCGAGTCATGCTCGAATTTATGATTGATACAAACATTTCCAAGAGGGTTGCCAAAGTATTGACAGTGACAAACGTTCTGGAAGGCCATCCATGAGCACGAATGAAGACAAACTTGAAGCAGTGCATGCCGCAATACACTCAAATCGTTGATTGGCTATCAGGGAGCTTGCTGAGGACATGGACATCAGTTTTGGGTCGGTACAGCCCATTCTTACTGTTGGATTTGGGGATGAGACATGCGTCTGCAAAATTCATGCCGAAACTTCTGTCCCCTGACCAAAAAGAAGATCGACTGTCTGCAGCCAAGGAGTTGTTGGAATGCATTTAAAATGATTCAGATTTCATCAAAAAGATTGATGAATCATGGTGAATCATGGGTTTATGGTTATGACCTGGAAACTAAGACTCGATCCTCACAATGGAAGACTCCAAACTCTCCCAGACCCAAGAAAGCCCATCAAGTGAGGAGCAATGTCAAGGTCATGCTCACATAGTTTTCTTTGATTACCAGGGTATTTTTCATCATGCTCCAAAAGGCCAAACCAACAATAAAGAGCACTAGGTCCATGTTCTGACTCGTTTGAGAGATGCAGTTTGTTGTAAGAGGCCAGAGTTGCACAGGAATGATGAATGGTTGCTTTTTCACGATAACTTCCCAGCTCACGTATAGCAACTTGTCCAGCAGTTCTTGGCCAAACATCAAACTGAGCAAGTCCGTCAGCCTCTGTACTCACCAGACCTTGCACCCTGTGACTTTTTCTCATTTCCAAAACTGAAATTACCACTGAAAGGAAGGAGATTAGATGACTTGAAGACCATTAAGCAAAATTTGACAAGGCAGCTTCACAACATAACTTAAGAGACATTTCAAAATTGTTTCTAGCAGTGGCAGGAACGTTGGAGGAAGTGTGTTTTATTGTAGGAGACTGAATGCAATAACTGTGAGTGTTATACTTCTTGTGTTATTGTACAAGTCCCGATACTTTTTGATCACACCTCGTAGTGCCAGCACTTACCTGTTTAGCATGATTTTCAACCAGTGCTTGCCCAAATTGTAACTAAGTCCTACTTTTCATATGGCCTACATTTTCCAGACGCTGAAAATTGAGTTAACTGGGTAAGGGCCAACACCACCCCTACACTAATCAGATAGTGCCAGGGTGGACTGTGAAGATATTAAGCAGGACTGGACTGGCTCTGGACTGGTCTAGCAGGACAATATGGAAATGGGCATTACATATGGAAAATGCTTTGCAAAATTAACCCCTCATACACATTATGCATAAGGGGGTCAATTCCAGAACACAAATAAGGGATCTGTATGTGTGGCAGGGACATTTATTTGCCGAAAACATCCCCAACCATATTCTCAAACACTGCTATCATACACGTAGACAGCGCTAGCATGAGGATCTCAGAACGTGCCCAGAAGGAGTCAGCCACAGAGACATATAAAGCATATTCAGGAAAGGCCCATGTACATTTCAAGTGTGTCCCGGAAATGGTCATGTTATTCCTGCTGAAACATGGTGTAAGACTAGGGCTTAGAAAATATTCTGTTGTGCTCTGCAGTTTGTCCCATATAGAAGAATGGCTGTGACAGGTATGTACTGAACTGGTGTGACTGCAGTCTGGAAAAATACAAGATGCAGTTACAAAGAACAGGAAGCAGAGGTGAGTGATTGTTGTAAGATAAAGAAACATTTATAAACACCCTTACAGAAATGTTAAGAGCAGCAATAGTGTTTATTCAGGCTGTGCTGTTTGTGCTAAAAGAGCTAATCCAGGGGATCCTAACAAATCCTGTGTTCTGAAAACTGGCACTGCTGATGTAATAACAGTATGTGAGTGAGTCTGGAAACAAATCATGTTGCGGTGAGAAAGGGAGATCATATGTGTAGTCCTGAGATGCCATACCATTTTGGAATAGCAGCTATTAGCCATAGGTTTGATTTGGCAAAATGATGTCTTATGACTGCAAGTGAGTGTGTGAGGTATGGGGGTAGCACGGGAAGATCTGGTGTGTTGATCTGCAATTTCAGGAGGCCATGGATGGCTGACCAATACCTGGTCTTAAATCAACAATCTCCACTAACACAATTACTCAACCCTTAGTTAATCTCACACAAATTTCTTCAGGCAAAATGACCTCAGGATAGCTCATACCCTACATTTAGTGAAAATATCACTATAGGGAGCAGCTGACGCTCACATCACTGGTTAATAAGCCTTCCATACAATCACCCACAATCCCACGACACACTCAAAACATTTAAACCACCACCAAATTTACTCTTGGGAAAATGATTCAGTCACCTCAACACCTTAACCTAACATACACAACCACATACATACAAAAGCGTCCTTATGTACCCAACTGCACAGGACTACACGGAGCTCTGCTGGAACAACAGGATATTACCTAAAAAAGAAAATACAAAATAAAGAAACTGAACAAACTTGACGGCCCTACAAGCTCCGCAATTACTTATCTTCAAGTTGTATCTTGCAACTGTCCAATTCCGCAGTCACTCCGACTTGATTCAAGATCCATACAAGATCGAAAGACCTCTCAAACTAAGCAAAGCGGGGAAAGCATAGTTACTCACCTGTAACAGGTGATCTCCGGGAACAGCAGGAATTTAGTCCTCACATATGGGTATCGTCGGTACCGATGGAGCCTGCGCGGGAACGCTCCCCAGCGTCCAATTAGAAAGCTTTTGGGAGCATCCCACAGCGCCTGCGTGCTGCCTTCCCGCCTTTCCCAACTGCCTCTCTCCAGTTGAGTTTTAAAGCTGAGACAGAGAGAGAGGGAAAGGAAAAAGATAGAGAGATACAACTCCTAGGGGAGGTGGGTGGGTTGTGAGGACAAAATTCCTGCTGTTCCCGGAGATCACCTGTTACAGGTGAGTAACTATGCTATCTCCAGGAACAAGCAGGAATGTAGTCATCACATATGGGGACTCCCTAGCTTTAGGTGCCAGGGAGAGACCCCAGAAGTTGTGTGTCCCTGTGAAAGGGCTCCTCTTCCCCCCATGGATCTCTGGCATCCTACCAGGGATGGTAGGTAGGTGTTGATTAGGTATGGAACAGGTGTTGGAGAACAGCCTGACCAAACAAGGCATCCTGGCAGGAGTCCTTGTCCAAGCAGTAATGGGCTGTGAAGGTTTGAACTGAGGCCCAAGTGGCTGCTCGACAGATGTCGTCAATAGACACACAGTGCAGATGAGCCATTGAGGCTGCCATGGCTCTCACATTGTGAGCTGTGACATGGCCCTCCAGAGAAAGCACAGTTACTTACCTGTAACAGGGGATCTCTGGGAACAGCAGGAATAAGTCTTCACATATGGGTACGTCGGTACCAACGGAGCCTGCGCGGGAACGCTCCCCAGCGTCCAATCAGAAAGCTTTTGGGAGCATCCCTCAGCGCCTGCGTGCTGCCTTCCCGCCTTTCCAACTGTCTCTCCTCAGTTGAGTTTTATAGCTGAGACAAAAGAGAGAAAGAGGAAAGGAAGAGAGATAGAGAGATACAACTCCTAGGGGAGGTGGGTGGGTTGTGAAGACTTATTCCTGCTGTTCCCAGAGATCACCTGTTACAGGTAAGTAACTGTGCTATCTCCAGGAACAAGCAGGAATGAGTCTTCACATATGGGGACTCCCAAGCTAAGATGCCTGGAGCCCTAGCATGTTGGTTATTGAAACATGCTCCACCTCATATGCCCAGGCATCCCGAGGATGGAGGGTAGGAGTTGAAGAAGAGAGGAGCTGTAGGAGACAGCTGACCTAAAATAGGACTACAGACAAGGAGTCCCTGTATATATGATAAGCATCATGAAATGTATTGAAATGAACAATCACCATATGGACCTCACCTACTGGATTGCAGAAAGTAGAGAGGCTGATGGAATCTACTGGGGATCCAGTAGAGGAATCTTCAAGATGACCTCACAGGAGTGAGTTGAAGGTCAAAATCTGGAACTGACAGGTGACCCCAGGATTCAACTGGGGAAGAACAAAAACGGTAGGTCTTTAGTAGAAAGCTTTATGTAAAAAGCTGAAAACTCTTTTGACTACAGAGTTAATTATAGCTAGGAGCAAAAGAGGAAGACTGACCGAGTTGGACAAAATTGGCTTAGTCCTTAAGGGAAGAAGGGGTAAAGAGAAAAACCCCGTAATCCCAAGGAAGGACAGATGTCTGAGGAGTTGGAAACCTCAGAGCTACTGAAGATCCCCCATGTCTGTCCTCACTGACGAGAGGTAGGAAGATAAAGGAATAGGGAGCTTTAGGGATACATGAACCTAAGGTTATGGTAAAAACTGTCAGTACCACAGCAGTGGCTGTGTGCATAAAAGCGAAACACTGTGAAAACCCACTATCTGGAACAGATAGGAATGAAAAAACACCTTTATGAGCACAGACAGTTAGAGAGATAAGTATGTGAATACATATCTACCTAAAAGAAGTATCTCGACAGATAAACACATATATATATATATATATATGTGTGTGTGTAGATATATATAGATATGTTTATGGCGAGATCCAGGGGGTATAGTCTATGCACACATGGCTGACAGACATATGCATCTAAAGAAAGCATATAGACATATGAACCTATATGAATATATATATAGGTCTAAAGAAATGTCTGCAATTAAGCAGAAAGAGATATGTCTACAGGAATTTTCACATGGAAGATGTGAAGAGGAATGATTCATCTCATAACAAGAAGGTGGAACCTACTTGAGAAGATATAGAGAATCTATTCCCTCTGGTTAAGATGGAGTAGAATGCTACCCAGTAAAATAACCAGGCTGGTTGCGAGAAAACAGAGGATAATATTAGTCTGTAAACAGCAAGTCCTGAGTCCAGTAGAACTCTAACATGGTGAAGGGACAGAATATGCATAGGAGAGACACCAGGTAGACCCACTTGAGGGACAAGGGGTGGGGTATCATGCATTATTTAGTTAAATATGTGCTGTCCATGAAGGATTAGGATACCATGAGGACAAGCTGCAAGGAGAAAGAGCATATTTCCTGTAGGAAGTTGGTAACTCTTTAGACTGTGACGTAGGAAAGGCTTATGTCCTTTATTAAAAGGAAATAGAAGAGTGTAAAGAACCCTCACAGTCATGGGAGGTGACTGAGGAAGCCTTTTCCAACCATATAGGATAGTCATTAGAGAAAAAATCCTCATGCTCTCTAGCAAGGGCCCATAATGAAAAGCTTCTCTGTAGGATTGCAGAGAGCATTATGCAGGAGAGTTGGGAAATAAAACTGGCTGTAGGAGACAACCAGCTGCCAGCTTAACTATGCTGCCAACTCCAAGGATTTGGAGATGGCAGAAAGAAGTTATAAGGATTATCCAAGATAGATGAGCACTATCTTGGACGCACTACTAAGGTTAGACAAAAAGTAGTGGAAGACCATACTGGAACTTATAGAAAAGTACCAGTAGACCAGTCACTGAAGTTCCTGCATGGGCAGCTGCTGAATGGCAGAGGAGAAAGATCTTTCTGTTTTTAACAGAGAGAACAGACAGAACAAGAGGAGAATATTCTGTCCCTGTCTGACAAGCTGCCCAGATCAGGAAAAAAGGAAGACTGGAAAGGCTAGAAAGCCTTCCATTGGTATGATACCACTGTTACAGGGGAACCCTGGAAAAGAAGGTAAAGAAAAAATAGGAGCCGAGGTGAGACTTGCCATATGGTAAGTCTGTAGAAGGAAAAATTCATGGTGGTACAGAAAAACTATCATAAGATAGTTGGCAAACCTCTCTTCAGTGTAGGAAGAGGAGGAAAATCCTGTGACCCATAGACATGAATATCCTGACAGCTCAGCATACCTAAAAACAAGTGGATGTCCTGGAAACAGGAATTCAAGTGTAGAGGTTTAAATGAAAAAACAGTGAAAAAACTTCTAATGAGAAGAAGTGAATTGTATATTATAACAGATTAATTGGAACCCTATTGAGGGTTAATTTTCCTGGCTTGAGTTTGGATTCTTCAGACCAGGGCGAGGTTTCCCCTGTTTGGGAACATCTGTATGATGGGCAGGAGAAGAATAAAACCTTCTTCTTTTAGGGAAAGAAGGTTTGGTAGGGCATTTCCTACCTACTGGGGAAGGAGAAGGTTTAGGATAGCCCTCAGAAACAGGGAAGTCAGTGGAGCAATGAGCAACCTGACGTAAAGACTCCTTGTTGAAGAGATTTTCTCCAGTACAAGGAGTGTTACCCAGTCTTTGTTGTGCCCATCTGCTCAAGTCTGAAGCTTGGAGCCAGGCTCTATGTCGTGCTCCTATGGCTATAGCAGAGGTCCTGCTAACAGACTCAAAGGAGTCTAGGGAAGCACGAGAAAGAAACCTAGAGATATTCTGGCTATGACTGAGAAGCAAGGAATAGTCTGCAGCCTTGGGCTCTGAAAGAAAAGGAGTCAAAAGAGATAATTTCTCTGTGACCTCCTGAAGGGATAGACTCATATAAAAAATATATGAGAGAATCCTTGTTGCCAGCATAGATGTTTGGAAGGTTTGACGTCCAAAAGCATCTAGTGTTCTAGATGCACGACCTGGCGGGAAAGAAGAATGCTTCTTCTTGCTTTTTACCTTCCTCATTGCTGATTCCACTATAATGGAATGATGGGGAAGTTGAGTCTTTTGAAACCCTGGAGAGGGGGTCACCAGATACGGAAGAGCAGTTGCTGTAGAAGGTGAGGAAGCCCTTAAAGGTGTCTCCCATATTTTCAGAAGATCATCCTGTAAAGAATGATGTACAGGAAGCATTATATTTTCCTTTTTCCCAGAAAAGCCTTGTGTAGGATCATAGCCAGGGATAGGAATAGCCAGGAATGTTGCCATGTCAAGGAGAAATTTCTGAAAAGAAGGATCTCCAATTGGAACAACCCCTGGACAGGCTAAACTCGAAGAACTAGGCTGGGCACCAGAGGATGTACTTGTCCGGTGCAAAACAGGATCTCTAATGAATGGATATTGGGTGGCGGGTATGACCTGAAACCGTCAGTACTGTATCGTCCATGCTAGGTATCGATTCCAAACTAGGTATAGAAAGGAGCGATCCTGGTGAAAAAAGCATGGATGGAGCTGGTCCCGATGCTACTGCAGGTACCAGCATCGACACCGATACCGGTGGCTGAGCCGGAATCGAAGGCGATACCGACATTGAAACAGTCATCGGAGGCTGCTCAAACGGTACCGAGGAAACTCGAAAGTCTCGGTGAATATCCTCGGTACCGTGCATCCGGAATCGGTGCGTGTCGGTTCCGAGACTCGTCGGTACCCAGTCTTCCAGACTAGATATCGATTCTAGACTCGGCATCGAAGGAAGCGAATCTATCGATGCATGTCTAGATGGTTCCGACGTCAGGGGTCATATCGACAGAGCTGCCGATACTGGAAAGTCAATCTGGGTATCGATCGGACCCGAAGGCACCGAGTACACCAGATGACTATCCCTGGTGAGGAGTGAAACGCTCAACACCAGTGCCGATGCCGGGTTATCGGTACCGCTCGAAGCGGATGCCACCCCCGGGCATGGCTCAGGTATGTTCTGTGATGGGTGAGCTCCAGGAACAACCTGAAACCCCTGAAAGGCTTTGGAGACCAAAGACTCCCGCCGGGGTCTTGAAGCCAATGAGGTCTTGAGGGCAAGGCCGGAGCCGTTATCATGCTTGGCATGAGACCTACCACCCAAGGATTGGCTAGTCTTAACAGACTGTTTGTGGGTTACCTGATCCTGTAGAGAAGAAATGGTCGGTACCCTTACAATGGAAGGGAAAACGGCATTGAGGGAAACTCGAAATGGAGAATTTCTTCTCATAAAATTATAGCCTGATGGCTCTGGAGGAAAGGGGTCAGGACCCAAACAGGTTAGACACCAGTTATTGGAGTCTAAAAAGAAAACTGTATTTCCACAGTTAAGGCACTTCTTAGGAGAAGAAGGCTCCATAATGGAGAGGCCTTACAGGCCCAAAAATTCAAGACAGAAACAGAGGGAAAAAAACTCCCTGAGTTTTAGGAAAAAGAAAAGAAAAAACCACCGGCGGTACCGGTGGAGTCGGGGAAACAGCTGCGACCACAAGAAAAGAAAAAGTAAAAGATTTAAAGAAAACATTTTCTGCGGTGACAGGAAGACGTCCTGCCGGCTCAGCGGAAAAACGAAAACTGAGGAGAGACAGTTGGAAAGGCGGGAAGGCAGCACGCAGGCGCTGAGGGATGCTCCCAAAAGCTTTCTGATTGGACGCTGGGGAGCGTTCCTGCGCAGGCTCCGTTGGTACCGATGTACCCATATGTGAAGACTCATTCCTGCTTGTTCCTGGAGATAGGTTCTTACTCTGATAGACGAAGGAAATACACTGAGCAATCCAGTTAGAAAGTGTTCTCTTGGAGACTGGAAGTCCCAAATGAGAAGGATCAAAAGCAACAAAGAGTTGAGAGGACTTTCTATGTTGCTGTGTTATTTGTAAGTAAAAGGCTAAAGCTCTTTTACAGTCCAAGGTAAGAAGATTCCTCTCTGCATTTGATGCATGAGGCCTTGGAAAAAACACAGGTAGGTAGACCGCTTGGTTTAGATGAAAAGGCGAGACCACATTTGGCATAAAGTGTGGATGAGTCCTAAGGACTACCTTGTCATGATGGAACCTTGTATAAGGTGGATCAGCTACTAGCGCTTGCAACTCACTAATGCAGCGTGCTGATGTGATTGCAATGAGAAAGGTAACCTTCCAAGAAAGGAATTTCAAGGAGGTAGTAGCTAAAGGTTCAAAGGGTGGCTTCATGAGCTGCCCAAGAACCAGGTTTAAGTCCCATGCCACCGGTGGTGGCCTAATGGGAGGCTTAGTTAGAAGGCGGCCTCATAAATCTTGCTATAAGAGGATGAGAGGAAATAGGTTGTCCATTTAGAGGCTTAAAGGAAGCTGCAATAGCACTCAAATGGACTCTTACTGAGTTAGTCTTAAGTCCTGCATTGGATAAATGAAGGAGATATTCCAGCAATGATTCCAGAGGTATCGCAATGGGGTTAAGACCCTTCTGCGAACACCATATGGTAAACCTTTTCCACTTAAAAGCATACGAGCATCTTGTGGAAGGTTTCCTGGAAGCAAAAAAAATATCTTTTACTTGCTGAGGAAGATTAAGAGCCTGGAGATCTAGGCTTTCAGCAACCAAGCCCAGAGATGCAGAGACTGGGGATTGGGATGCCATAACATTCCGTCCTCCTGAGACAGGAGATCTGGAGCAGACCCTAACTCCAGGGAGGGAGCTTGAGAGAGATGTAGAAGTAGAGGGTACCACACTTGCCGTGGCCAATGTGGAGCTATGAGAATCATATGGCCTCTGTCACTCTGAAGTTTGAACAGGGTTTTGGGAATTAGGGGAATGGGTGGAAAGGCATACAGGAAGTCTTGACCCCAATGAAGGAGGAAAGCATCCCTGGCCTGAGCCTTCTGAGCCGGAATTCTGGAACAGAACCGGGGAAGTTTGGCATTCCACGGACTTGCAAAGAGGTCTATGTCCGGGGTTCCCCAAATTTGAAAAATCTTGGTTACCTGGTCTGCATGCAGAGACCATTCGTGTGGAAGTAGAACTCGACAGTCTGTCTGCCCAAGAGTTTTGTATGCCTGGAAGATACACTGCCAGGAGATGAATCTGATGCTCTCTAGCGAGGGCTCATAGTCGCAAAGCTTCGTTGCAAAGCGACAGAGAGCCTGTTCCCCCCTGCTTGTTCACATAGAACATGGCTACTTGATTGTCCGTATGAATGAGGACTGTCTTGCAGCTGAGCAGGGTGTGGAACACTTGCAGAGCAAGGAAGATTGCTCTGAGCTCCAAGAGACTGATATGTAGATGACTCTCCTGTGGAGACCAGGTGCCTTTGGTGGAGAGGTCTTGGAGATGAGCTCCCCAACCCATTGGAGAAGCATCTGTTGTGAGAGTTGCCTGGGGTAAGGGTTGTTGAAAAGGGGACCCCAGCAACAGGTTTTGCGTGGACTTCCACCACTGGAGGGACAAAATAAGTCAACTTGTGTTTGCTATTTTGTCTGACAGGCATCCTGATGCCTGGGTCCATTGAGTGGATAAAGTCCACTGAGCTGCCCTCATATGGAGGCGAGCATAGGGAACCACATGCACAGTAGATGCCATGTGGCCTAGTAGTTGTAACATTTCTCGAGCAGTTAGATGAGGCTTTAGCACTGCTTGAGAAGCTAACTGCACCATGCGAAGGCAAAGGGCCTGGGGGAGATAGGCCCTTGCCTTTCTGGTATTCAGCAAAGCTCCTATGAACTCTAAAGGCTGAGTGGGAGTTAGACTGGATTTTGGGATGTTTATTACCAGCCCTAAATACTGAAGGATACGCATTGTGCAGGATAGAGAGGTCCTGGCCTCTGACTCTGTTGGGGGTCGAATGAGCCAGTCGTCTAAGTAAGGGAAGACGAATATCCCTAGAGTGCAGAGAAATGCTGCTACTACAGCCATGCATTTCGTGAACACCCTTGGTGCTGAGGCCAGGCCGAAAGGAAGCACCCTGTATTGGTAGTGTTTTTGTTGAAAAAGGAACCAAAGGAACCTTCTGTGGGTTGGATGGATGAGTACATGAGTGTACGCATCCTTGAGATCTAGAGAACAAAGCCAATCCTGACTCTGAAGGTATGGCAGCAGAGATCCGAGAGAAATCATCTTGAATTTCTCCTTGACAAGGAATTTGTTCAATTCTCTGAGGTCTAAGATAGGTCTGTAACCCCCTGTTTTCTTTGGGATAAGAAAATATGGGAATAGAACCCTGTACTCTGCTGATGAATGGGTACTTCTTCTATTGCCCCTTGGGTAAGAAGGATAGCAACCTCCTGACCTAACAGGTTGATGAGAGAGGTCGGAGAATTGAACTGCTTTACTATTGTGTGAGGGGGCATGCTTGAAAAATGAAACTTGTACCCCTCCTTTATGATGGAGAGTGTCCAATGCTCTGCTGTTATCTGCCCCCATCTGGGGGCAAAATGAAATAACCTTCCTGGAACGGTGGAAGGCTCTGATCCCCCAAGCGCCAGGAAGGCTAAGTTTTCTAGCTGAAAGTCAAAGGCCCTGTGGAGGCCGAGACTGCTGGCCCGGCTGAGGCTTAGCAGTTTTTGCTTTCTTCTGTTTGGGTGGTTGCTGACCTTTCCTGGTAAGCTGACCTGCAGAACGTCCCTGCTGAACATAAGCAGGATAATATTTTCTCTTTTTAGAAAAGAATGGTTTCTTGAACAATTTCTTTCTAGCAGGATCAGCTGTGGACTTGGATAACCTATCCAAAGTGGAGTTGTCAGCATCCATCTCATTGGCCTTTTCCTGGCAATCTTTACCAAACAGGTTCTCACCAGTACAAGGGATATTTCCCAATCTGTCTTGTACCCAGAGCTCTAGATCAGATGCCTGGAGCCAAGCAATTCTACGTGTACCTATAGCAATAGCCGAGGTTCTGCTTATGCACTCAAAGGCTGCACGGTTGGCAAATTTAGAAACATCTTGGGCATGTTTGACCAAAGTGAGAAAATCCTGTCTTCTATCCTCAGGAAGAATAGGACTTAAAGCCTCTAAATCATCTGTGACCTCCTTCAGGAACATTCCCATGTAGAGACTATAGGAACTGATCCTGGCAGAAAGCATGGAAGCTTGGAAGACCCGACGTCCAAAAGCATCCAGGGTTCTGTACTCACGTCCTGGAGGATTAGAGGCATGCCTCTTTGCACTCTTGATCCTTCTCATAGCTGATTCCACTACAATAGAGTGGTGAGGAAGCTGAGTCTTATGGAAACCAGGACAAGGAGGGACTCGAAACATAGTATCCAGTCTGTGAGAATGAGGAGAGGTGGTAAGAGGTGTCTCCCACATTCTTAACATGAGATCATGTAAGATCTCATGGATGGGCAGGGCAGCTGCCTTCTTAGGAGTTTTGGGATATTGTAGAATTTCCAACTCCTTGGCCCTTGGCTCTGTTTCAGGGGCCACAGTAATGGACAGGCCCCGAGCCACCTCCCTGATAAAATCCTGGAAGGAAATATCCTCTGGAGGAGACATCCTGCGTTTAGGGGAGGAGGGCTCCTCTGGGAGAAGCATCCCTGCATCGACAGAACTGTCAGAATCCTCAGATTTTTCTGAGGACTCGAAGTACCGTCTGTCCGGAAGTTCTTGAAGAGCCCGATACCCGTACTGACCGAAGTCGGTACCGGGAGTAATCGGTACCGGAGGGCATCGGATGACTGGGTACCGGCAAAGCAGACACCGATGCCGATGCTATCGGTACCGATACCGATCGAATTGTCTGTTGCGGTTCCGAGGGCGTCGATGCCGCAAGGAGAGCCGCCAGACTGCGCTCAATAGCCAGGACTCTCTGGTCTATCGACGCTGCCGATGCCTGGATGTCGGTACCGGAGAAGACTGCCGGTACCCCAGAGCATTGCACCAGTAGTTCTGCCGAGGTCGAGGCCTCGAGAACATCCTGGAACCCCGATAATGCTTTGGAAGCCGAAGCCTCCCGCCGGTGTAATTTTGCCGGTGCAGAATCCTCAAGGGCAACACCAGAGGCATCTCGATGCTTAGAAGGAGATCTACCCTTTGAGGACCGGCTGGACATGTTTAGTTACCTGAGATCCACGGGAGGAAGAAGCAGCCCTGGAAGACATCGATGCCACCGAAGCTGCATCAGAGGGAAACAGGGTACTGAGCTTAGCAGCTCGGTTCTGCCGACCTCTTTTAGACATCATGGCGCAGGACATACAATCCGTGATGGAGTGGTCAGGACCTAAACATTTTAGACACCATTCATGGGTGTCAGTGACGGAAATAGTACCGCCACACTTGGTGCACCTTTTGAAACCTGAGGCAGGTTTCTCCATGGTAAGGAAATGTTTTTGGGCCTAAGGCCCAAAAAGGCACGTGCACCTAAAGAAAAAGAAAAAAGAGGATATATATATATCTATATATTTTTTAAAAAGACAGAAATAATAAGAAAAAATCCAGCGGTACCAGTAAAGCGTCGAGGAAGGCAGACGCAACCACAAAAAAGAAATAAAAAAGAATTCTTCTGCGGTGACAGGAACAACGACCTGCTGGCTCCACGGAAAAAGAAGAACTGGAGAGAGGCAGTTGGGAAAGGAGTGAAGGCAGCATGCAGGCGCTGTGGGGATGCTCCCAAAAGCTTTCTAATTGGACGCTGGGGAGCGTTCCCGCACAGGCTCCGTCGGTACCGACGATATCCATATGTGATGACTACATTCCTGCTTGTTCCTGGAGATTATAGTTGACCACTAGTAATTCACTTCGCTGAATACTAAACGAACTTGCTCTGCAACCCTACAAAAGCCTTTGTTTCGCCAGAATACGGCTTCTTCAGGGGTTATACATCAATATATAACACAAAATCATCATCTTCCCAATCTCACACCTCCCCTGCCATCTAAAAAAGATGGCGTGTGATGCACTACTTATCATGAACCAACAACCAATCAACAACTCCAGTCAGCCAAGACGTCATTATATACACTACACATACAAAAGACACTTAAGTAAACAGGTTGAAGCTGCAGAGCACTACCTCGCAGATCCCAAGGTAATACATTAAACTTTTAAAGGCTCTAAAAATAAAAATTTTTTTAAAAATAAATAAATAAATAAATAAACAAACAAACAAAAACAAGTCCATTCAATTTTATCATTGAGACTGTTCGGATGCAAAGTATTTAAACTATAAATCCATCGCTGTTCTTTTTGCAACAATATTCTATTGCGATCACATCTCCTAATATGCTGGGGAACATGCTCCAAAATCGTACAACGAAGATCTTCAAACCGATGTGCAAAATCTATACAATGCTGTATCAAAGGTGTATCCACACGCGCTTTATGAAGACTATACTTATGTTCCGCTAGCCGAGTTCTCAAAGGCCGTGTAGTTTTACCATTATATATTTTTGGGCAAAAGCACCACAATCCATACACTACATAGGAGGTGTTGCAGGTTGTAGCAATAGTCAAACGTCGTACTTTCTTCTGATACTTCTCACAAATAGAAACACTCATAATACTACAAAAAGAGCAGCGATGACATGCTGAATGACCCACCTCAGTGGAGGCCAACGATCATGTTGTTTTATAATCTTGACATCCAAAAAGTGTAACTCACACGCTTGGATATTTATATCGAATTTAATATGTGCATTGCAAGTATTCAAATGCGAAAAAATACTCATTCAGAAGATCTTTAGAACCTTGCCATAAAAGAAAAATGTCGTCAATATATCGATACCATTTAACAATGTTCATCACATATCTTGAAGAGTATATATATCGATCTTCAAAATTACTCAAATACAAATTAGCCAGCGATGGGGCAAATGTAGCACCCATGGCTGTCCCAGAGATCTACTGAAAAAAGGTTTGGTTATAAACAAAATAGTTCTTCTTCAATGCTATATCAGGTAAGGCAGATAAGAAGGAAGTTGGTACTCTATACGGCTGTTCCCTAGCGTCCCAAACTTTCATCAAAACTTTTAACGCTTCATCCTGAGGAATAGAAGTATACAGGGCTGCCACGTCCAAGCTAGCCATCCAATCCACTCATTCAACAGAGTCGATATCGTCTAATAATTGCAGGAAATGCGTAGTATCTTTTATAAAAGAACGAATTTTAGGAACTTCGTACTTCAAAAACATATCCAAAAATATTCCCACCCGTTCTAATAGAGAATCATTACTTGACAAAATAGGGCGGCCTGGGGGAGATAACAAACTCTTATGAATCTTCGGCAGAATATAAAAGGCCGGTACTTTAGGATATAACGGATTAAGAAAAGATTTTTCCTTTTCAGTCAGAAAACCCGACTCAGAAGCTTCAATAGTAACAATTTGAACCAGTTTCTGCAATTCCTCAGTTGGATCCTGTGACAAAACTAAATAATGCTCACTGTTATTCAATTGTCGCCAAACTTCTTTCTCATAATCTGTAGTATTTAAAACTACTACCGCACCCCCCTTGTCAGCCCGCTTAATTGTAATCTGTGTCATACCAGACAATTCTTGCAACGCTGCAAATTCTGCAGGAGACAAATTCTTCGGTTGATTATTATATTTTGTTTCCAATGATTCTATATCAGCTAGTACCAAATGTCGAAAAGTATAAAGGATTGGATCTAACGGCCCAGGAGGGGTCCATATTGATTTTAAACGAACTATAGATTGATCTGGCACTTCCATGGAATCTTTAAAAAATATCTTCAACTGTAAAGATCGCACCAATCGTTCCACTGACACCCGACTCCAAAAGCTGTCGTAACTAGGACCATGCACAAATGACAGGCCTTTAGCCAACAGACTTGTCTGTGCCGATGTCAAACAGACATCTGACAGATTAACAACAGTAGTCAGTCTTGAAAAGTCACTCCTCCTTTCTTGCGCCGAGAGTGCGTCGGGGGCCCACAAAAATTTTTTTTGTCTATCACAATGGATCATAGCAGAATCCCCTGCAGAATCATTCTTCTCCTTGAATTTCAAACATGTATCAGAACTTCTACTCTCCAAACTGGAATCAGAGGAATACACAGAAGTATCACCACCACTCCCTTTCCAATATATACCTTGTTGCCTTGCTCGCCTCAATGACCAATTATAGATGGAACCTTCTTTTATGAGTTTCTCATCTTTCAAAAATGTCTTAATCTTCACGTTCTTTAACTCAGTTCTATATTTTTCAAGAGATTTAACAATATCAGCATACTGACTCTCAATCAGTAGCCTCCTTTAGATCTTTTAAATCATTCTCCAATTCTTTTTTAAGGGAGACATTTTTCATGTATGCTGTGTCAATCACTAATAGCATTAAATCCAAAAAACATTTATTAAGGATTTGATTCTAATGATTGACAAAAGTTTTGACATCCAAAAACATACCTGGAGCCTTTCGGATACGTAAACCTTGAGGAATAACTTCCTTACGGCAATATTCTGCTAAAGTAACACTATGAAGCTCCAACCTGACACTTTTTTTAGATTTATTCAAAAAAGCATCCCAATCTGGATTTCCCTTAGCATCAGCCCCCAATAAGGGTGGTAATTTCAAAATTTCATTAGCCCTTTCAATACTATAGCTAAAGGATTCTTTCCAAACAATATCCATCACAGCAATGCTAGTCAACACTATTCAAAATAGCTGTGTAAGAGCTGAACTAACACCAAACAATATCTGCTCTTAAATCAACAATCCCCACTAACACAATTACACAACCACATACATACAAAAGCGTCCTTATGTACCCAATTGCACAGGACTACATGGAACTCTACTGGAACAACAGGATATTACCTATAAAAGAAAATACAAAATAAAGAAACTGAACAAACTTGACAGCCCTACAAGGTCCGCAATTACTTATCTTCAAATTGTATCTTGCAACTGTCCAATTCCGCAGTCACTATGACTTGATTCAAGATCCATACAAGATCAAAAGACCTCTCAAACTAAGCAAAGCGGGGAATATAGTTGACCACTAGTAATTCACTAATAATTCGCTGAATACTAAACGAACTTGCTCCGCAACCCTACAAAAGCCTTTGTTTCGCCAGAATACGACTTCTTAAGGGGTTATACATCAATATATAACACAAAATCTTCATCTTCCCAATTTCACACCTCCCCCACCATCTAAAAAAGACGACGTGTGATGCACTACTCATTATGAACCAACAACCAATCAACAACTCCATTCAGCCAAGATGTCACTATACACACTAGATATACTAAAGACACTTAAGTAAACAGGTTGAAGCTGCATTGCCCTACCTCGCAGATCCCAAGGTAATATACATTATTAAACTTTTAAAGGCTCTAATAATCAAAAAAATCAAGTCCACTCAATTTTATCATTGAGACCGTTTGGATGCAAAGTATTTAAACTATAAGTCCATCGCTGTTCTTTTTGCAACAATATTCTATTGCGATCACCGCTCCTAATATGCTGGGGAACATGCTCCAAAATCGTACAACGAAGATCTTCAAACCGATGTGCAAAATCTATACAATGTTGTATCAAAGGTGTATCCACACACGCTTTATGAAGACTATACTTATGTTCAGCTAGCTGAGTTCTCAAAGGCCGTATAGTTTTACCAATATATAGTTTTGGGCAAAAGCACCACAATCCATACACTACATAGGAGGTGTTGCAGGTTGTAGCAATATTCAAACGTCGTACTTTCTTCTGATACTTCTCACAAATAGAAACACTCATAATACTACAAAAACAGCAGCGATGACATGCTGAATGACCCACCTCAGTGGAGGCCAACGTAATATCTCGTCTTGACACTGCTGGACACAGTCTATCCTTCAAATTACGTCCGCGGCTATACGCCATTCGTAACAGACATCCTGAAAGCTTAGGATGTGTACTGATCAGGTTCCAACGTCTTCGCATCACTGATGCTATACGATGAGAAAGACTTGAATGTTGTAAAACGCATGTAACAATAAACGACGACGTGCGTTCAGGCTCTACCTGATCATGATGGAACAGCCATTCCCGATGGTTACATCATGCTCTTTTATATGCCTTACTTAAAACATCATGCTGCACAGACAAATGTAAAGGATGGTCCCTTCTCAGCAGAGCTTACCATCAGACAACACAGTAGCTATGGACAGAATTCATTTAGGAGAAATGGTAAGGAAATACAAGGGAGCTTAGGCGGATAAGATCCAAAAGCAGCAGCGAAGTGGTAAGTGCTCAGCCTGGATTTGGGAAGGGCCAGGGAAGAAGCCTGATGTACAAACTCAGGTAGTTTGTCCTAGGCATAGGGAGCAGCAAAGTTAAAGGAGCAAAGTTTGGATTTGGCAGTAGAAGAGAAGGGCACAGATAGAGCTGACAGGAGTTCCTGAGGAGGGGTGTTTGGACAAATAAGAAGGGAAAGGTAGTGCGTAGGAGCAGAAAGCTTAGTTACTCACTTGTAACAGGTGTTCTCCAGGGACAGCAGGAATCAGTCCTCACTTATGGGTGATGTTGGCACCGACGGAGCCCACGTGGAGCAATTCCCCAGCTTTCAAAGAAAGCCTTTGGGATTGCTGCCATACATGTGTGGTCCTCCCCACCCAAAGGTGCCATCTTGCTCAGTCAGGTCCCTTAGCTAAAGCCCTACTAAGCAGATGGCAAGGGAATGATAAAAAATAGCAACTCTTCAGAGGAGGTGGGAGGGTAGTGAGGACTGATTCCTGCTGTCCCTGCAGAACACCTGTTACAGGTGAGTAACTACGTTTTCTCCAGGAACAAGCAGGAAGTCAGTCCTCACTTATGGGACTCCCCAGCTAAAGGCTACCGAACCTGTAACCCAAAAACACCTTTGCGAGGCTGTGAGCAGAAGTTGATGCCCGAAGGAGCTCGAGTCTTCGGGTCCCTGGGGCGAAGCTCTCGGTAGCCATCGAAGAAGGGTCGGAGGGCAGGAGTTGCTTATACCCCAAACAGATTACAGAGTACAGCCTGACCGAAGGTGCTGTCCTGGCAGGACTCCCTCTCCAGGCAGTAATGCGAAGCTAAAGTGTTCACTGAAGACCAGGTTGCAGCCTGGTAGATGTCCGTTAGAGGCACTGAGCACAGTGAAGCCTCCGAAGCCGCCTTGGCCTGAACACTGTGTGCGGTGATGCGCCGATCCAGCGGGGCGCCTGCCTTCGCCTGGGAAAATGTGATGCAGTCCACCACCCAGATGGAGAGGGGTGCACTTGGTGACTGCCTGCCCCAGGCCATTGGGATCATAGGCAACAAAGAGCCGATTGGATGAACCTGGGTGCGCTGCAAGTAGAGGGCGAGAGCCCCCTTGCAGTTGAGAGTATGTAAGACCGCCGATGCCCGGTTGGCATGAGGTCTTGGGAAGAAGATCGGCAAGACTATCTCCTGAATGAGATGGAAGTCCGAGACAACCTTCGGTAGGAACTTGGGGTGGGTACTGTGAAGTAGAAGCCCACACAGAGCCTATGCAGATAGACAGAAAGGAGAAATTTACCTTATTTATTTTATTTATTTCAGTTTTTTTATATACCGCACTATTTATAATCAGCGCGGTTTACAGATGAACACAAAGACCAGAACAACAGACTGTTCGGTATTACATATAACAGGAGTATAAACTTGGATAACATGGGAGAACTATATACATAGAATAAATATTCAATTAATTCGATAGCATGAAAAAACTATTTACATAAAATAGCAGTAGTGCAAGGGTCAGGAGGAGATTGTGGTTAAGTTTATGGTAAGACTATTCTTTTGAAATTTATGTAGGGTAAAATTTGATAAATAGGTTAAATTTTAGGGCTCTTCTGAACTGGGTTAAATCAGTTAAAGCACGTATGTCAGGTGGTAGGGAGTTCCAGAGTTTTGGGGCGCAAAACATGAAGGCTCTACTCGCTGTTGATCGGCTGCAAGTTGTTATGGCCTTTGGCATTGTTAGAGTGTTTAGTGATGATTGTCTTCTGGATCTTATTGGTGGTAGAGTTTGTATGAGGTCAGTTAGTGAGTTGGCTGACAATCCATGGATGGCCTTGTACGTGAGAATCAGCGTTTTGAATATGAGCCTGGCTTGTATTGGGAGCCAGTGAAGCTGCTTGAGGATTGGTGTCACATGATCATTCCTGGACGCTCCTTGTAGAACCCTTGCAGCAGAATTCATAGCAAGTTGTAGAGAACTTAGGGTGGATTGTGGGAGACCTTGTAGAATTGAATTGGCGAAATCAAAATGCGGCAAGATGAGTGCTTGGAAGATGGTTCTGAAATCCTCTGGGTCCAGTAATGAGCGTAAATGCCTAAGTGTGCGTATCTTGAAATATACAGCTCTTACTATATTGTCTACGTGTGATTTCATATCTAGTCGGTGGTCCAGCGTGACTCCGAGATATCTTATTGTTTCTTTGGTGGATAGATCAGCTCCCTTAACATTTATATGTGATGGTGGAATGAAGTTGGGGTCTCTTGTAACAAAGAGAACCTCAGTTTTCTTGTGCTGGATGCGGAGGTTTTGTGAGAGAAGCCACTCTGAGACTGCATCAAAGCACTTTATTATGGGCAGTAAATCCATTTGTATTGTGGAAAAAGGTAAGTAAAGTAGGATGTCATCTGCGTATATCATACATTCAACATTGAATGATCTGATGATATTGCAGATAGGCTGCATGTATATGTTAAACATGAGAGATGAAAGAGATGAACCTTGTGGGACGCCTTGTTTCTGATGGAAGAGATTTGATTCTCCTGTTGCAGTTTTTACATATTGCATTCTGGTGTTCAGGTAAGATTTACACCATTCAAGTGCTGAACTACTGATGCCTTTTTCCTTCAGCCGTGTAATGAGTATATCATGATTTACCGAATCAAATGCAGCTGCTATATCTAAGAAGATTAGCACAACGCCTTGACGGATGTTGTCTATACTGGCGAGTATGTTATTGAAGAGGGTGGTGATAAGTGTTTCGACGCCATGATATTCTCTGAAGCCATGTTGAAAATAGTCAAGAGGGGCTGCGGAATCTATGTGGTCTTGAATTTGACGTTGTACCTCTTTCTCAAAGATTTTTGCTAGGAGGGGAATGCTGGCAATAGGTCTGTAAGAGTCAGCCTTTTTTGGGTCTAGTTTGGGGTTTTTTAGCAGTGGTCTAATGGATGTGAGCTTTAGAGCAGATGGGAAGGAGCCGGTTGTAAATGAAAGGTTCATGATTCTTGCAATGAACGGGCTAAATGTACTTCGCAGGTCCTTTATCCAGAAGGCTGGGCAGGGATCGGTTTGAGCGGTGGTGGTATTGAGTGAGGTGATTGTGTCTTCAATAAATTTAGCTGAAGGAGTGATAAGTGTAGACAAGGAGTTTTGGCAGGTTGTTTCTTGTACATCTGTTTTCAGTAGCTCATCCGTCTGTATAAGTTTAGATTGCAAGTAATCAGCAAAATCTTGAGGGTGGATCTCCTCCTTTTGTTCTGAAGATGGTTCCTTTGATAGTGATTTTACCAGGTTGAAAAGATCACGAGGTTTGTTCAATGATCTTTTAAGCGTATCAGTGTGATATTGCTTTTTCTTGTTGTTGATTGCTTCGCGGTGAGCTGCTAAGTAGAGATTGTAGATTGTGTGGTCATCACTGGCCAGTGTTCGTCTCCAGCGTTTTTCGAGTCTCCTTAAATGCATAAGTGAAGACCGCAGCTCAGGAGAGAACCATGGTGCGGAGTTTCTTTTCTTTGATATGTTTTTCTTGTGTGGTAAATGAGAAATGGACTTGAGGCTGTTGTTCCAGGCTTCAATTGACTCGTCAAGGTTGAGCGTTGTATTGTTGAGGAGTGGTTGAGTATTTGTCAGTATAAAATCCTTGTTGAAGGGCCGAAAGCTTCTTGTTGGGGCTCTTGGTGTGTTGTCAAGGTTTTTGTAGTTTATGGGATGAGTGTTACCCAAGGGAATTTGTAGGTTTATGAGTTTGTGGTCTGACCAAGGTACATCTGTGATAGACTTTATAATGTTGCTGCTTTGTGCAGGAGCAGATTGTGGAGCGAATACCATATCAAGAATGTTTCCTTTGTTATGTGTGGGTTCCATGATTAATTGTTGATACCCAAGATTTTCAATGGCATTGAGGAGTGAAGAGGACTGATGTTGCTGCAGAGAAGGGAGATTGAGATCTCCCATTATCCAATTAGGAGTGTTGAGATTAGTGGTATTGGCAGCTAAGTCTAGAATGGTGGGAAGGTCATCCGTAGAGCTTGAGGGAGCTCTGTAAACCAGGTTTATGGAGCATTGCTTGTTAGCTATGGTAATTATATCCAGATTGTTTGAGCTGTAGGAGTTAGTCGTATTGAAAAGGAGTTAGAATCTTAGAATCTGTTAGGCAGCCAGCATGTGCAGCTCAGGAGAAGCAAAGAAGCAGAGGAGCAGAACTACCACACCCAAGCTATGACGTAGCAGAAAGCTTGGGGATTGATTATGATCACCTGTCCAAGAAAGCACAGTCAGCTTACAGCAAACAGAGAGATAAAAGCTGGTTGGTAGATCTAGCAAACGAGAAGGAGGAGGAAGAGAAAGAGAAGCAGAAAGAGAAGGAAAGAGCAGAGGTCAGCAATCAGGGAGGCAGAGGTCACAGAGGGAGAAGCTTGCTGAACAGAGGAAGCACTGGGCGTGTCATTGGAACAGGAAGCAGCAGAGGCAAGGCTTCAGAGGAACGTGGCAGGGGAAGTGCTCAGACTGCCGGTAGCTGGAGGTCCTACGAGGAACCTGTTTACAGCCCAGGGAGAGGCCAGTGCTCCAGAGAGAAGGAGGGCACAACCTGGGGCTAGGAGGCTGCCTAGACCGAGTGAGCAGGAAAGTCCCCAGTCCTCACTGCCAGAGGAAAGACCTCAACAATTATACAGGTGGGAGCCTAGCACTGTGAGAGGGAAAGCTAGAAGCTCCATTCGGAACGGAGGGTCAGAGCAGTGCTCCAGACCAGAAATATCTGCAGGAATCCATAAAACAATCCCTAACAACTGGAGGGTGGAAAAGGAGAGCTGGAGAGGCAACCCTACAGATACAGGTACTCTTAAACATACTTGCACAGAACTGTGTCCCTGTACGCTATCTGAACTTCCAGAGAGGGGTTTTCATAAAAACAGCTGTGAAGGTTTAAACCCAAGCACAACGTATGCTGAAGGGGAGGAGATGCAATGGGAAAGTAACACCAGGGTTCCAGAACAGGCTCCTATGGATTGTACATTATGTCTTGCGGATGATATTGAGTCTTTGTGCTGAAGCCCTATAAAAAGAGCAAAGAAAAAGAAGATATTTTTCTTTGAGAGAAACTGTTTTGTTTTCCCTGTTTTTGGTTATGCACATGATATCCTTGGGGGTAGGGGAATAAAGCCCTTGTTTTTTTTTTGCCTTAACCACTCGACTTGAGACTATTTTTGACCACTAGAAGATAGCAAGGCAACTCCAACCTCGGGGCCCTAGGCCAAGGCCTGCAGCCCCGTGACAGTACGGAAGACCACCCTGTTCCCATAGAACCTGGTGTAGGGAGCCTCGTCCATCAGAGCCTGGAGTTCGCTGACTCGCAAAGCCGAGGTCAGAGCCACCAAGAAGACCACCTTCCAGGAGAGGTGCCGAAGGAAGCACGTCGCCATCGGCTCGAAAGGCGGCTGCGTGAGCTGCATGAGCACGATGTTCAGGTCCCACTTCACTGGAGGAGGCTGGATGGGAGGCTTGGAAAGTAAGAGGCCCCGTATGAAGCGGGAGACCAGGGGCTGTCCCGAGAGGGGTTTACCCTCGATGGGGAGGTGGTTAGCCGAGATGGCACTCAGGTGCACCCTGACCGAGTTGGATCTGTCCCTCCTTCGAGAGGTGGAGGTAGTACTGGAGAACATAACAGAGAAAGCAGAGAAAGTAGGAGAACGGGTCGATCTGGAGCTTGGAGCACCAAGTCAAGAAACGCCGCCACTTAAAGGCATAGGCGTGCCTTGTCGAGTCCTTCCTTGACACGAGGAGGGCCTCCTCAACCTCCTGCGGGAGAAGCAGCGGGGCTAAGGAGACCCGTTCAACTGCCAGGCTGTAAGGGACAACAAGGCCAGGTTTGGGTGGCGCACCCGCCCCTCCTCCTGTGTTAAGCAGGCTTGGGGCGCAACCTAAGGGGACTGGAGGCTCGGACGAGAGTCGGAGCAGAAGCAGGAACCAAGGCTGTCGAGGCCACGAGGGAGCCACGAGAATCATTGAAGCTCGCTCCCACGGGACCTTGTGCAGGGTCCTCGCAATGAGAGGAGTGGGGGGCGGGGGAAGCATAAAGAAGCCCGGAGGTCTAATTCAGGAGGAACGCATCTGGGGCCACCCTGCTCGGGTGTGGAACCGGTCCGCAGAAGCGGGGGAGCTGCGTGTTCACAGAGCTGGCGAACAGGTCCACAGATGGAGTCCACCACTGATTGGACAAGAGGCTGGCTACCTCTGGATCCAGGTGCCAATCGTGTGGGCGGAGGATTCTGCTGAGTTTGTCCGCGAGGACATTCTCCTGGCCTGGGAGATAAACCACTCTGCGGGTCATGCCCTGGCGAACGGCAAAGGAGGACCGCCTCCCAACAGAAACCTGTTCCCCCCTCCTTGTTTATGTAGAACATGGCTACCCTGTTGTCGGTCTGCATGAGCACCGACTTTCCCCTCAGGTGATACTCGAAGGTCCTCAGGGCCCACCGGACCGCCCAAAGCTCGAGCAGATTGATCTGCTACTGAGATTCTTCGGGCGACCACTGTCCCTGGGTGCGGAGGTCGCCGCAGTGGGCTTCCCAAACCAGCAGGGAGGCATCCGTCATCAGGACGAGCTTGTGCTGCAGGGCCTGGAAGGGCATTCCTTGAAGAAGGCTTTGGAGATCTTGTCACCAATCCAGGGAGGTGTAAAGACTGCGGGAGACCCGGATAGGGTCCCGGAGGCCTGGCTCCATTGTGTCCTGAGGCACCACTGAGCCGTCTGCATGTGCATGTGGAACTACATGGATGGTGGAGGCCATGTGTCCCAGGAGGCGCAACATGGCTCGCACCAGAATCCGATCCCTGCCTTGGACCTTGGCCGCCAGGGCATGGAGACGATCCGCACGGTCCCAGGGCAGGAAGGCGGTTGCCTGCTCTGTGTTGAGGAGTGCACCGATGAACTACAGGGTCTGCACCGGTTCGAGTTGGGACTTGGAGTAACTGACCAGGAAGCTGAGGCGCTCGGGGAGGAGGATGTTGCGTGATGCCACAAGGCAGGCTTCCCCAGCCAATGCCCCCGTGATGAGCCAGTTGTCTAGATAAGGGAAAACGGGTATGCCCTGTCGCCGGAGGTAGGCGGAAGCCGCGGAAAGGTACCTGGTGAAGACCCACAGGGCAGACGCGAGCCCGAAGGGGAGCACCCTGTATTGGTAGTGCTCTCCCTGCACTCTGAAGCGCAGGTAATGTCTGTGCTGGGGGTGGACCAGAATGTGGGCGTAAGCATCCCTGAGATCTAAGGAGCATAGCCAATTGCCCTGCTGGAGGAAGGGCAGCAGGACACCAAGCAATAGCATTTTGAACTTCTCCCTACTAGAAACTTGTTCAGATTCCTGAGATCGAGGATGGGGCGTAGGCCCCCTGTCTTCTTTGGAACGAGAAAGTATCGAGAGTAGAACCCTTGACCTTGGAGGTGCAGCAGTGCCTTTTTGACTGCCTGCTGGCCGAGGAGGTTGGTTAGCTCCTGTTGCAAGCAAGCCTGGTGCTAGGGAAGCCAAAAAGGCTCCACTGGGGAGAAGGGAGGAGGAAGCCTGTCGAGGTGAAAATGATAACAGTCCTGGACCACCCTGAGGACCCTGGTGTCCGACGTGATCGACGCCCATTGGGGGCAAAGAGGGACGGTTGTCCCCCCACAGGCGGAAGTGCCAATGGGGGGGGGGGGGCGAGAGGCTATGCTTCGGCGTCAAAATCCTTGGATGGCGCCAGTGGCTGGGCTTTGGGCCCTTTAGACTTGTGATGGCCATGCGCTCCCCCCTTACCCTGTGCACTGGTGGGCGGTGTGCCGGTGGGCAGGTAGGGCAGATATCCTCAATAGAGGAGCCCCTTTCTCTGGAAGAATGACTTCTTTGTTTGCTCCTTCTTCTGTGGGAGAGAAAAGGTCTTATGTGAGAGGCGGGTTCGAGTTACGAACTCCATTTCAATTTCAGCAGCCTTATCCTCCATGGGCTTGTTCACCTAGGCAGGGGACATCCAAGTGCTTCTCCTGGACCTACTGCTCCCAGGTCCGAAGACTGGAGCCATGCCTGGCGCCAGGCCCCGATGTTGGCTGCCGTCACTCGGGCAGAGGACTCAAACCCGTTGTGTGCGGCATGGGAGAGGTACTTCGAGCAGTCCACGACTGACCTCAGGAGGGTCTGGAACCTGCAAAGGTGTTCACACCCAAGACCTGCGGAAAAACCGCCAAGTTCCTTGGCGAGGTCGCACAGGAACACGCCCATGTACAGCTGGTAGGCCTGAATGCGGCACAACAGCATGGACCTGATAGGCCTTATTTATTTATTTATTTATTTAACAGTTCTTCTATACCGCTCTATTTTAGATCAGAGCGGTTTACATTTAACATCAACTATACAACACAAGGAAATTTGAGTTGTATTTACAATAAACAGGGAGATCAACTTGGAAGTAACTGGGTGAACTATGTACATTGTATAACTATATACATTAACTATATATATACATTGTATTACACTGGTACCTGATTTCAGGTAGAACATATCTACATCTTATTTACACTGGGGGTCATAATTCTATTTCAGTGGGTACTTCTGAGCGATCAGTTGATTATCCTTTTTCATGCTGAGTCTGATTGTTTAATTGTAATGAGTGATTGTCTGAGGGGCCATATGTATGGTTATTAAGGCTGGATTCCGGGTAGTAAGTAGTGAACAGGTGCTGCTTTAATGCCTTCCTGAAGTGGGTTAGGTAAGTGATGTTTCGAATAGAGGTGGGGAGAGCATTCCATGCTCTGGGTGCGTAAATCGTAAAGGCCCTATTTGTTGTTGCTTTTGTGCATTTTGTTATTGCTTTTGGGACCTCTAGGGTGTTTTGCATCATGGGTCTTCTGTTTCTGTTCTGTGGTACTTTATGTATCATCTTGCTGAGGGCTGTGGGGGTCATGGTGTTTGAGGCTTTGAAGGTTAAGGTTAGAACTTTGTGGAGGGTTCTTGCTTGAACCGGTAACCAATGGAGGTTCATCAGTACTGGCGTTATGTGCTCTCTCCGTGAGGCCCCTGTTAGTACTCTTGCAGCAGTGTTCATTGCAAGCTGGAGAGGAGCTAGCGTTGCTTGAGGGAGACCATGTAGAATTACGTTGGCATAGTCGAAATGTGGTAATATCAATGCCTGATAGATCGATCGGTAGTCGCTGAAGTCAAGTAGCGGTCGGAGATGTTTTAAGGTCCTTATTTTCATGTATACTGTTTTTACTGTGTTTTTTATGTGGGTTTTCAGATCCAGTTGTTGATCCAGTGTAACGCCAAGGTAGCATATTGTAGGTTTAGTTTTCAGTTCTGTGTTGCCGATTTTTAAAGAGAGTGGAGGGGTGACGTCCTGGTTCCTTGAGATGAAAAGGACATCTGTTTTACTGTAGTTGATTCTCATGTTTTGTGTGGTGAACCATTCTGCTACTGCCTCAAAACATCTTGTTAGAGGGGAGAGGTCTGGTTGGTTGGTCCTGAATGGGATGTATAGGAGGATGTCGTCTGCGTAGGCTAGACAGTTGACCTTGAATGAACGTGCTAGTGCACATATGGGCTGCATGTAGATGTTAAACATCAATGCAGATAGTGACGAGCCCTGTGGTACACCCTGGTTTTGTAAAAATGGTTCGGAGGTTGTGGAGCCCGACCTTACATGTTGCCATCTATTAGTCAGGTATGACTTGCACCACTTTAGGGCTGTTCCCTGAATTCCTTTCTCGCTGAGGCGTTGTATGAGGATCTCGTGACTCACCGAGTCGAAAGCCGCTGCAATGTCGAGGAATATGAGGGCGAATCCTTGATTAATTTTGTCGGTTCCAGAGACTAGATGGTCAAATAGGTTGGTGAGAAGGGTTTCAACCCCATGTGCTTCTCTGAACCCATGCTGGGAAGGATCCAGTGGGGCTTCAGTATCAATATGCTGTTGAATTTGGCGCTGTACTAGCTTTTCAATTACTTTGGCAAGCATGGGGATACTTGAAATTGGTCTGTAAGATTCCACTTTCGTTGGGTCCAGCTTGTTATTTTTTAGCAGTGGTCTGATTGATGTTTGTTTCAGACTTTGTGGAAACGATCCGGTTGTAAGAGATTGGTTTATTAATTCACTCAGATATTGGCTTAAGTCACATCGTAACTCCTTTATCCATAAAGCAGGGCATGGGTCATTGGGTGCGGTAGTTGGGTTGATTGCAGCGATAGTGTCTTCAATCTCTCTGCGTGATATTTTTTCAAATTTGGATAGTGGTGATGGTTGGGGCAAGTTATGCTGAGAGCTGTTTTCCGCGGAGCTCGAGGTTGCACCAGCCTGGGTCACTTCAGGTTGTAGGTAGTTGGTTGCAGATGTAGTAGTCTGGATCATTTTTGACTGTAAGTAGTTGGAGTATGCTTGGGGGTGTGGCATCTGTGACTGGTCTGCTGGAGGTTCTCTTATGAGAGATTTCACTATATTGAAGAGGTCGTGGGGCTTGTTTAGTGACCGCTTCAAGATGTCGGCCATTGGCCAGGGCATTGAGAGCTCTGGACTCCCTGCTCAGCGGGGCCAAAGAATGTGACTTCAGGCTCTTTTGCTTCTGCATCGCCGATCCCACTACCATGGGGGTGTGGCAGAAGCTGGGTTTTCCGGAACCCTGGGCCGCGCTGGATCCTATACATGGCCTCGAGGCATTTGCTCACAATGGGGACTGAGGCAGGCACCTCCCACATGTGGAGGAGCAGCCGGGACAGAATGGGAGGCACTGGGACTGTAAGAGACTCCCGAAGTGGGGACTCATATTGTAAGATGCTGAGTTCCTCCATCTTCGGTTCTTCCTCAGCCTGCGTGGCCAGCATGAGGGCCCGCGCCATGTCCCGTACGAATACCAGAAAGGATGTGTCCTTGGGAGGCGAACGCCTCTGGGAGGAGGGTAGGGACGGGTCCAAAGGAAGGTCCCTATGGGCGCGGGTCTCTGGGGAAGTATCCCCGTCCGACTCCCAGCCCGAGAGGTCTGAAAAGGAGTCCGAGTCAGGCTGGGCACCCTGTCCAGAGGCCGAGACCCACTTGGAACCGGAGGCACTGGCCTTGGAGGACCTCACCCACGAGGAACGAGACGGCAAGCGAGACCGGTGTCAAGGACCCTCACGAGGCCCAAGGCTCTCGGGGGTTTCCAGGGCAGGTTTAGGTGTACCTCTCGGGGGAACCTCGGTCTTGAGGCGTGGGCCAGCCGTGCTGGGCATAAGCGGCTGCTGGGCAGCCAAGAAGGCTGAAATGCTGTGCTCTTGTGCCAGCATTCGGGACTCCCACTCAGGCGTGGGTCCTTACGACACCGACACCGAGGTTACCGGGTCTGGTGTGGAAGAAGAGAGGGGGTCCCACACCGGGACGTACGAGGTACCTTCTAAGGCCGCTCCTTATCCGACTCTCGGGAACGCCAAGGAGGGCTGAGCAACCGAGCGCGAGAACGTTCGCGCTTGTCAGTGACTTCGAGGTCGTCTTCTTTTTGCGTCTCTCCACCTCAAGGGACCCCTAATCGGAGTGCCACCTTGAATGCGGGGCCACTGCGGAGGATCCTGGCAGTGGAGGGAGGGAAGGCCAAGGATGCCACTGGGGATTCTGGGGCTGCCTTACGGAAAAAGTTGTCGGACTTCGGCTTACGACTTAGCAGGGCCTTGGCAGACATTTTTTTTTTTTTTTACAGAGAAAGCAGAGCTCTGTGTTATGGTCGGCCCCAAGACACCGGAGACAGCAGTCATGGGTGTCTGTGGGCGACATATTTTTGGAGCATCTGTCACATTTTTTAAAACAGGTGGCCACTGGGGCAAAATTGGCCCCTGCTAGGTCAAAGACCCTCGAGGCCAGCGGTTGAAAAGGGCGCAAAAAGGCCCGAAGAGAAAAATGTTTCCAAAAAGGCTAAGGGAAGAAGGGATGTCCCTTCGCTCGGGGATAAAGGAGCGAAGGGGAGGACGGGAGAGGGCCAGAGACCGAAACGAAAAAGCGTAGTTACTCACCTGTAACAGGTGATCTCCGGGAACAGCAGGAATTGAGTCTTCACATATGGGTGACATTGGCACTGACGGAGCCTGCGTGGGAACACTCCCCAGCGTCCTATAGGAAAGCTTTTGGGAGCATCCTACTGCACCTGTGCTGCTGCCTTCCCACCTTTCCAACTCTCCTTCCTCAGTTGGGTATATAGCTGAGATAAAAGGAGAGAAGGAGAGAGAGAAGAGAGATACAACTCCTAGGGGAGGAGGGTGGTTTGTGAAGACTCAATTCCTACTGTTCCCGGAGATCACCTGTTACAGGTGAGTAACTATGCTATCTCCAGGAACAAGCAGGAATGTAGTCTTCAAATATGGGTCTCCCTAGCTTAGAGTTGTCAGGGAGATGACCCCAGAGAGAGCAGTGAAACACAGGCTGAATTGGGTCATGTTTCCTCCCAAGGATCTCTGGTATCGAAACCCGGGATGGGGGGTAGGAGTTGTTTCTAAGTCTGAAAGAGATGCTGGAGAACAGCCTGGCCAAACGAGGCATCCCGACAGGAGTCCTTGTCCAAGCAATAATGGGCCACAAAGGTGTGGAGAGACGACTAGGTTGCTGCTTTGCAGATTTCATCAATTGCCACCGAGTGTAGATTTGCCATGGAGGCAGACATTGCTCGCACATTGTGTGCTGTGACATGACCTTCAAGAGAAAGTCCTTTACTCTCATAGGTAAAAGAGATACAGTCTGCAATCTACTTGGAGACTGTTCCCTTGAAAACTGGTAGATCCAGGTGACTGGAATCAAATGCAACAAAAAGCTGTGAAGCCTTTCTGTGCTGCCTAGTTCTCTGAAGATAAAAGGCCAAAGCACGCTTGCAATCCAGAGTATGTAGATTCCTTTCTGCACTAGAGGCATGAGGCCTAGGGAAGAAAACAGGCAGGTAAACCGATTGATTCAAATGAAAAGGTGAAACCACCTTCGCATAAAGTGGGGATGAGTCCTAAGGACTACATTATCATGGTGAAACCGTGTATAAGGTGGGTCAACCACTAAAGCTTGGAGATCACTTATGCGTCTGGTAGAAGTGAGGGCAATTAGGAAGATGACTTTCCAAGAAAGCAACTTCAGGGATGTAGTTGCTAGGGGTTCAAAGGGCGGCTTCATGAGCTGTCCAAGGACAAGGTTAAGATCCCATGCCACTGGTAGTGGCCTAATGGGAGGCTTAGTTAAGAGTAGACCTCTCATAAAACGCGCTACAAGCGGTTGAGAAGAGACAGTTGTCCATCGAAGGGCATTTGGAAAGCTGCGATGGCACTGAGGTGACCTCTAACTGAATTAGTTTTAAGTCCAGAGGATGAAAGGTGGATGAGATACTCAAGTAAGGCCTCTACTGGAACGGAAAAAGGATTAAGAATCTTTTTTGAACACCAAACTGAAAACCTTCTCCATTTAAAAGCGTAAGCCCGCCTTGTGGAAGGTTTTCTGGAAGCCAGAAGGATACCTTTAACCTGCTGAGAGAGGTTGATATCCTGGAGTTCTAAGCTCTCAGCAGCCATGCCATCAGGTGCAAAGACTGAGGATTCGGGTGCAGAAGCATCCCGTTCTCCTGGGATAGAAGATCTGAAATACATCCCAACTCCAGAGAGACGTAGAAGCAGTGGGTACCACATCTGTCATGGCCAGCGTGGGCTATGAGAATCATATGGCCTCTGTCTCTCTGAAGCTTGAACAGAGTTTTGAGAATGAGGGAAATGGGTGGGTAGGCATATAGGAAGTCCTGACCCCAGTGGAGGTGGAAAGCATCCATTGCCTGACTGTTCTGAGCAAGAATTCTGGAACAGAAGCGGGGAAGTTTGGCATTCTGAGGACTTGCAAACAGATCTATGTCTGGGGTCCCCCAGATTTGAAAGATTCAAGCAATTTGCTCTGAATGGAGAGACCATTCATGTGGCAGTAGTACTCGACTGAGTTTGTCTGCCAAGAGATTCTGCTTGCCAGGGAGATACACCGCTAGTAGGTGTATCTGAAGGCGTATGGCAAAGGACCATAGGTGTAGGGCTTCGTTGCACAATGCCTGAGAACCTGTTCCACTCTGCTTGTTCACATAGAACATGGCTACCTGATTGTCTGGACTAGAACTGTTTTGGAGCGAAGGTAGTCCTGGAACATTCTGAGAGCACTGAAGATGGTGCTGAGTTCTAGCAGATATATGTGCAGCTGAGCCTCCTGCTGAGTCCAAAGACCCTGAGTGGAGAGATTGTCCAGATGAGCTCTCCAACCCAATTTGGACGCATCCATTGTCAGGGTGGACTGATGTGGTGGCTTCTGAAAAGGTGACCCTACGATTAGTTTTTCTGGTGATTGCCACCATTGGAGGGACAAAATGAGACGTGCAGACTTCTTGATTCTGTCCCCCAGACGACCTGATGCCTGAGTCCACTGCGAAGCTAGGGTCCACTGAGCTGCCCGCATGTGTAGACAAGCATAGGCAAACACATGCACAGTGGAAGCCATATGACCTAGCAACTGAAGCATTTCTCGAGCAGTTAGGGAGGTTTTCATAACTGCTTGAGAAGCTAGTTGAACTATTCGAGCACAGCGTACCTGTGGCAGGAAAGCCCTTGACTGCTGCGTGTCTAGAAGAGCCCCTATGAACTCTAAGGTTTGAGAAGGGGTGAGATGGTATTTTGGAAGATTTATTACAAACCTCAGATGTTGAAGAACCTGCATTGTGCGTGAGAGGGCAGAGCTGGCCTCTGGAGCTGACGCTGCTTGGATGAGCCAGTCGTCTAAGTAAGGGAAGACAAATATCCCTAGAGTTCTTAGAAATGCTGCTACTACTGCTATGCATTTTGTGAAGACTCTTGGAGCAGAAGCCAGACCAAAGGGAAGATCCCTGTACTGGTAATTTCTTCCTTGAAAGAGGAACCGAAGGAACCTCCTGTGATCTTTGTGGATAAGGATGTGTGTATATGCATCCTTTAGGTCTAGAGAACATAGCCAATCCTGACTCTGGATGTACGGGAGAAGTGTTCCGAGAGAGATCATTTTGAATTTCTCTCGGAAAAGATATTTGTTTAATTCTCAGAGGTCCAGAATGGGCCTGTATCTTCCTGTCTTCTTTGGTATAAGGAAGTAGGGGAGTAGAAGCCCAGGCCTTGTTGAGAAGGTGGCACCTCCTCTATCACACCCTGGGCGAGAAGGGTGGTGATCTCCTGGTACAAGAGAGTGGTAAGAGGGGCCGGGAGCTGAATTCTCTTGGAGTGGAGGGAGGGGGCATACTTTGAAAGTGAAATTTGTACCCCTCTATCACTATGGAGAGAGTCCAATGTTCTGATGTTATCTGGTGCTATCTTTTGGCAAAGTAACACAGTCTGCCTGGGATGTAGAGTGGCTCTGGGATTTCCAGGGGTAGGATAGCTAAGTTCTCTAGCAGGAAGTCAAAGACCTTGTGGAGGCTGGGTATGCTGAGCTGGTTGAGCTCTGGGGGCCTGAGCCTTCCTTTGTTGCTTCAGTTGTTGCTGTCCCTTCTGGGCAGCATGGACCGGACAGTGGACTGAATGGGTGCAAGACGGATAAAACGTCTTGTTGAAAAAGGGCATTTTAACCATCTTTTCCTTAGCTAGGTTGGTAGTGGTCCTAGAGAGCCTGTTTAGGGTAGTATTCTCGGACTCAAGCTGAGAAGCTTTGTCCTGCCAATCCTTGCCAAAGTGGTTTTCTCCCGTGCAAGGAATATTCCCCAGCTTATCTTGCACCCACTGTTCTAAATCAGATGCTTGTAACCAACCAATCCGAAATGCACCGATGGAAATAGCAGAGGTCCTGCTAATACACTCAAAACAATCAAAGGTTGCTCTGTTCATGAACATGGAAACATTCTGGGAATGTTTAACAAGTGTCAGGAAATCAGCCCTCTGTCTTCTGGGAGAAGAGGAGCCATTAGTTCCAAATCTTTGGTCACCTCCCGAAGAAACATACCCATGTAGAGTATCTATGAACTTATTCTGGCCGACAACATGGATGCCTGAAAGCATCGACGGCCAAAGGCATCGAGAGTTCTTGTCTCACAGCCCGGGGGATTAGATGAATGTGTCTTAGCACTTCTAATTCGATGCACTGCCAATTCCATAACCATGGAATGGTGAGGTAACTGCGTCTTCTGGAACCCGGGATACTGTGGTACCCGGTACATGGT
Source organism: Ichthyophis bannanicus (assembly GCA_033557465.1). Lineage (NCBI taxonomy): Eukaryota > Metazoa > Chordata > Amphibia > Gymnophiona > Ichthyophiidae > Ichthyophis > Ichthyophis bannanicus. The sequence continues at coordinate 465,214,384 of CM066034.1, forward strand.
ATCAAGTCTTCGAGAATGTGGAGACACCGTTAAAGGTTTTTCCCACATCCTAAGCATGAGGTCATGCAATATCCGATGAATGGGTAAGGTCGCAGCCTCCTTAGGGGCTGCCGGATATTGAAGAATTTCAAGTTCTTCAGCTCTTGGTTCCCTCTCGGAGGTCACCGTAATTGAAAGGCCCCAAGCCACATCCTGTATAAAGTCTTGAAAAGACATGTCTTCCGGTGGAGACATTCGGCATTGTGGGGAAGGCGCCGTATCTTCTGGAAGAGCCTCTCCAGTACCGATGGATTCATCGGAAGAATTGGAATTGGACAACTCAAAGTATCGACGGGCCTGGTGCTCCCGCCCGGCCCGACGACAGTACTGATCAAAATCAGCATTGGAATGCCTCAGTACCGGACACTGATTACAGGGCCAGCATGGGTGGCGGCGTGGAAAGCGGCCCAATGGTCGATGCCGATACCTTCGGTACCAGTACCGATGGCTGAGGAACCGACTGTAGAGGCTTTAGCGGTACCGAGGCCGACAGCAATGCCGCAAGACTCCGCTCAATGGCTAGGATACGTTGATTTATGGAGCCAGCTGATGCCTGGGTATCGGTATCTGAAGAGCGGGCCATGACCCCAGAATACGGCACCAGAGGTGGACGCGTTGGGAACATCTTGTGACCCAGATAATGCTTTGGAGGTAAGGACCTCCTGCCGGGGTTGTTTGGCCGGTATATTCTCCTCTAGGGCAACGCTTAAAGCATCTCGATGCTTATAAGGAGATCTACCCTTTGAGGACCGACCAGTCTTCAAATAAGACATGGGTTTCGTTACCTGAAATCCATGGGAGGAAGATGAAGCCCTGGATGACGTGGATGCCACAAACATTGCATCTGAGGCAAAGAGGGTACCGAGTTTCGCAGCTCTATTCTGCAGGCCCCTCTTTGTCATCTTTCTGCACAGCAGAAATTCTGATGGTGAATGGTCTGGTCCCAAGCATTCAAGACACCAGCCATGGGTGTCGGTAGCAGAAATGGTACTGCTACACTTGGAACACTTTTTGAAAGCACTAGTTGGTTTCTTCATTTTGAGGAAGAAAGAGGCCTAAGGCCCAAAATGGCGCCTAAGCACCTAGAGGGAAAGCCCCTCCAAGAAAAAAAACTATTTTTTTAAGGTAAGAAAATAGAAGAAGAAAAGAACACCAATGGGAAGGCAGGTGCACCACAAAAAGAAAAGATTTTCTGCGGTGACAGGAATTGCTCCCTGTTGGTTCCGCGGAAAACAAAAAAAACAAGGAGGGAGAGTTGGAAAGACGGGAAGGCAACAGCGCAGGCGCAGTGGGATGCTCCCAAAAGCTTTCCTATAGGACGCTGGGGAGCGTTCCCACATGGGCTCCGTCAGTGCAGACATCACCCATAAGTGAGGACTGACTTCCTGCTTGTTCCTGGAGAATGCATGCACTTTTGGCCATAGGCACAAAAAGGGCATTCATTTATTGCTCAGCAATATTATGCATCCTTTGGAGAACTGCAATGTTAGTTTCGGTTTTGGTGCTGTTGGTATGGGTCCATCCTTAGCAGTTTAAAGCATGTTTGTAGGGATGATCAAGGTGAATCACTGGGGCCAGTTCCTATTGCCAAGTACCATGTGATGCAAGGTATGTTCTGACATACATGTTCATATTTACATTCTCTTATTAGAGTGCACTGGGATTACCTAGCACTTTTCAGGGCCTGTAGAGGACTGGTATGTGGTCTAGGTTGCAGCAGCAGTCATTTCCCATTGGTATTTATATCTAGTTTGCATCAGCACACTACTGTCAGTGTGAAGGGCAGCTCAGGAGATGCACGTTTTTTCCGCGGGGCATGCAGGTACATCACGGAGATGGGCAGGATCTGAAACATGTAACTTTTCAGAATACGGTGGGCATGGGGATGTCCAAAACATGTACCCATGTCCGATGATATTGACGGGGGACATGTTTCTCTATTATATCACATGGCCTGGTTGCATAGCGCTTTGCCTGTGCCGCGCCAAACACATCTATCTCCCCGATTCTAGACCCGCATGCATATCTACAGTGCCTTGTGAAAGTATTCATCCCCTCAGTGTTTGTCCTGTTTAGTTGCATTACAATCTGGAATTAAAATGGAGTTTTGGGGGTAAGTACCATGTGATATACACAACATGACTATGACTTTGAGGGTGCAAAAAAAAGCCATTGCTTAAGGAAAGAAATAAGAAAACACATTTGAGGTTTGCATAACAGCATGTGGCGGACTCCCCAAACACATGGAAGAAGGTTCTCTAGTCAAATGTGACAAAAAACAAACTTTTGGACCATCATGGAAAATGCCCATGTGTGGCACAAACCCAGCACTTCCCATCACCCTGCAAACAACATTCCAACAGTGAAACATGGTGGTGGCAGCATCACGCTGTGGAGATGTTTTTCATCAGCAGGGACTGGCAAACCGGTCAGGACTTAAGGAACGATGGATGGCACTAAATACAGGGCAATTCATGCGGAAAATCTGTTTCAGTCAGCCAGATGTTTGAGACTGGGGCGGAGGTTCACCTTCCAGCAGGACAATGACCCTAAAAAATACTGTTAAAGCTGGTTTAAAGGGAAACATTTAAATGTCTTGGAATGGCCTAGTCAAAGCCCAGACCTCAATCCAACTGAGAATCTGTGTCATGACTTGAAGATTGCTGTACACCAATGCAATCCATCTAACTTGAAGGAGTTGGAAAAATGTTGCCTTGAGGAATGGGTAAAAATCCCATTGGCTACATGTGTGAAGCTAATAGACACATATCCTATACACATATACATGTTTATTATTTATTTATTTATTTACAATTCTTATATACCACACTATTTATGATCAGCGCGGTTTACAAAGAACAACATCCGACACATGTTCCCTGTAAAATAGTTATTTCCAAGTTATAATGCCCTGTTCAATGTAATTTCAGTTTGTTCAATGTAAACCGCACTGATGCAGAATAGCGCAGTATATAAGAGAATGTAAATAAATAAATAAATAAATAAATAAAATAAATCCTAAGAGACTTGCAGCTGTAATTGCAGCAAAAGGTGGTTCTACAATGTATCGACTTTGAGGGGGTGAATACATACGCACACTCCTGATTTCATTTTTTAAAATTAATGTTTGTGTCACAATAAAGGATATTCTGGCCACTCTTCCATAAAGCCCCACTCTGTGGAGTGTACGGCTTAAAGTAATCCTATGAAGAGATACTCCCATCTCCGCTGTGGATCTTTGCAGCTCCTTGGTGTCTTTGTAGCACCTCTGATTAATGCCCTCCTTGCCTGGTCTGTGAGTTTTGGTGGGCGACCTTCTTATGTCAGGTTTGTAGTGGTGCCATATTCTTTCTATTTTGTTATAATGGATTTAATGTTGCTCCATGGGATATTCAGAATTTGTGAAATGTTTTTTATAACCCAACGATCTATACTTCTCCATAACTAGGCCTCTGACCTGTTTGGAGTGCTCCTTGGTCTTCATGTTGCTTGCTTAGTGGTGTTGCAGAGTCAGGGGCCTTTCACAACAGGTTTATTTATAGAGGCATCATGTAACACCGATTGAACACAGGTGGACCCTAATCAACGAATTATGTGAGTTTTGCAGTTAATTGGTTGGACTAGATTTTTATTTAGTGGTTTCATAGCAAAAGGTATGAATATATATGCACGCACAACTTTTCAGTTTTGACTTTTTTATGATATATACAAGGCATTTTATTGTCATTCCACCTCACCAATTTGGCCTATATTGTTAGATCCATTACCTAACATCCCAATGAACTGTCTTTTTTTCCAGGTTGCATGTAAAGCGACAAAACAGGACAAAAACAGAGGGGATGAATTTTTTTGCAAGGCACTGTAGACCCATGGATGCGGAATTAGGTTCAAACGGAGCCCATGTGTGATTTAGACGTGTTGGCAGGCCGGACATGCAGGTTATGGAATTAGGCTCTAATTTAATACACATTTTTATGAATAAATTTTCTTTTTTACAGAATATGAGCATTTTAAAATGAGAGCAAATGGAAGAGGATTAGCCAACAGAAGTGCAAAAATATTATCCAGATAGTGCTGCTGAATATTTCAGTCTGCCTTCAGTCTGACCAAGAGTTTTGCATATTGGTCGATATGAGATTAGCAATAAAAGGTGGTATCGTTTGAGGAACTGCATGAAAAGGAGAAATTAAGTTTTACCTGATAATTACATAGAACATAGAAACATGATGGCAGAAAAAGACCACATGGCCTACCTAGTCTGCCCTTCCATATCAACTACATAGTCCCCTTTTTTCCTTTAGAATTCTGTGTTACTTCCATGCTTTTTGGAATTCAGATACTGTCCTCATCTCTACTACCTCCACTGGGAGACTATTTCAATGCATCTACCACTCCTTTCGTAAAGAAATAATTCCACATATTACTCTTGAGTCTTATGACCCTCATTCTATGTCCCCTCGTAGCATAGCTTGCTTTCACTTGAAAGAGGCTCTCCTCTTATGCATTTATGCCACGGAGGTATTTAAATGTCTCTATCATATCTCCTCTATCTCACCTTTCCTCTAATGTATACATATTAAGATCTTTAAGTCTGTCCTTATATGTTTTATAACGAAGACCACTAACCAATCTTGTAGCCATCCTCTGCACAGACTCCACCCTGTTTATATCCTTTTGAAGGTGTGGTCTCCAGAATTGCACATAATACTCCAAATGGGGTTGCATCAGAGATTTATACAGAGGTACTATTACCTTCTTTTTTCTGCTGGCCATTCCTCTCCCTATGCACCCAAGCATCTTTCTGAATTTCGTTGTCGTCTTTTCCACTTGTTTAGCCACTTTCAGATCATCAGAAACAATCACAGGACCCGCTGTTCTTTTGTGGACAGAAGTACTTCGCCCCTATACTGTTCCACCCCCCCTTGGATTTTTGCTGCCCAAATGCATGACCCTGCATTTTTTAGCATTAAATCTCAGCTGCAAAATTCTTGGCCATTGTTCAAGCTTAGCTAGATCCCTCCTCATGTTATCTACGCCTTACGCCTTCCTGGATGTCTATTGCAGATTTTGGTAGCATCCTCAAAGACGCAGACATTACCAGACAGCCCTTCTGCAATATCACTAACAAAGATATTAAAAATCAGACCAGGAACAGGTCTCTGTGGCACACCACTGGTAATTTCCTCCTCCTCAGAGTGAGCTCCTTTCCTTGAATTTTATCAGATCAGTGGGTTGTTTCCCTCTACCAGCAGCAAATGCAATGGGTTGCCTTTGAGACACTGCTGACTCCTGGTGACCCAGCAGCTCCTGGGCTTTCTGGGCAGTGTGACCGGAAGTAGATTGCCAGGCCTTTCTTCTGAAGCAATGGAGAGTTAAGTGATTTGCCCAAGGCCACAAGGAGTACAAGTGGGAATCAAACCTTGGTCTCTGGGTTACCAAGCCAGTGCTCTGCTAGACCAGTCTAGGGCCCACCTCTGAAACTGTATTTCCTCTGTTCTGCTGCGGTACCCTTGGGTCCGCTATGATTTTTATACTTGGCTCTGCAGGTTCATTTTCTACTGACAGCCTTCTGTTTATGCTTTCCTGTACATCATTCTGTATTGTTGATTACTCATTGTTGCCCATGATTGAGGTTGTGTGAGGCTTGCCATGTTTTCTCCCATATGCTTTGGGACAAATACTGAGGAGACCAGACCTCTGGAGGCTGAGGCGAATAGAGGCATAGGAATGATGTCATTGAAGCCTAGGCTTTTCATTGGTTCTTTGTCTCCACAAATCTACTGGTAGGGGAACACAACCCACTTATTTGGAATGGTCAAGGATGACAATATGAAAATTAGCATTACAAGTGGAAAGCGTAGTTACTCACCTGTAACTGGTGATCTCCGGGAACAGCAGGAATTGAGTCTTCACATATGGGTCATGTTGGTACCGACGGAGCCCGTGCGGGAACGCTCCCCAGTATTCAATAGGAAAGCTTTTGGGAGCATCCCACTGAGCCTGCGTAGCTGCCTTCCTGTCTTTCCCACTCTCCCTCCTCAGTTGAGTTTGTAGCTGAGATAAAAAGGAGAGAAGGAGAAGAAGAGGAAAAGTACAACTCCTAGGGGAGGAGGGTGGGTTATGAATTTATTTATTTATGTATTTATTTTTTTTATACCGTGCTCTTTAGAATCAGTGCGGTTTACATGTATACTAACAGGTACTTTTTATTCCCTTGTCCCTGAAGGACTCACAATCTAAATGTACCTGAGGCAATGGAGGGTTAAGTGGCTTGCCCATTATGTGAAGACTCAATTCCTGCTGTTCTCGGAGATCACCTGTTACAGGTGAGTAACTACGCTATCTCCAGGAACAAGCAGGAATGTAGTCTTCACATATGGGACTCCCTAGCTTGGAGATGCCAGAGAGATGACCTCAGAGCGAGCTGTGGAACACAGGCCTAAGTAGTAGGTCATCTATCCCCAAACCTGGGACGGGGTGTAGGAGTTGATCTAAGTCTGAAAGAGATGCTGGAGAACAGCTTGGCCAAACGAGGCATCCCAGCAGGAGCACTTATCCAGGCAATAGTGAGCAGCAAAAGTATGGACTGAGGACCAGGTTTCTGCTTTGCATATCTCATCAATCGCTACAGAGCACAGATTTGTCATGGAGGTAGCCATTGCCCGAACATTATGTGCAGTGGTACGACCCTCCCGAGAGTGTGCTGTCAATGTTCCCTCTAATTTTCTGTAGGCTGTGCGTGCATAAAATATCAGCTGTGCAGCTTTTGAAGGAAGGTTAAATTTTTGTGCGCCACATAACGACACTCGGAGTTATATATTTTAAAATTTGACTACACATCAGAATACAGTATGTACACCACATTGATTGCACTAGAAAATATTGTAGAACTTGTGAAAACTGTAAATACATAACAACTTTTAAATTTTAAGACGTCTGTGTTGTTTTCTATCAGAATCGGAACCGTAATTTTTGTGCGCTCTGTTGTAAAGTATGTGCGCTCGCTCGGTGAGGTGTGTGCACGCGCACATGCGCATAGCTTAGAGGGAACAGTGAGTGCTGTACTGTCGTAAGCAAAAGAGATACAATCTGCTATCCATATGGAGGGAGTTCGCTTGGATACTGGTAGACCTAGGTGACTGGGGCCAAAAGCGATGAAAAGTTGGGAAGCTTTTCTGTGCTCCCGAGTTCTCTGGAGATAAAAGGCCAAAGCACGTTTGTAATCCAGAGTATGAAGGGTTACTTCCGCCCTAGAAGAATGAGGTCTAAGGAAATAAAACAGGGAGGTATATAGACCGCTTAAAGTGAAAAGACGAGACTTTGGCATAAAGTGAGGATGAGTCCTAAAGACTACCTTATCATGGTGGAATCGTGTATAAGGAGGATCAGCCACCAAAGCCTGAAGCTCACTGATGCGCCTTGCTGAAGTGAGGGCAATAAGGAAGGCGACCTTCCAGGTAAGAAACTTCAAAGAAGTAGTGGCTAGGGGTTCAAAGGGCGGCTTCATAAGCTGTCCTAAGACAACATTAAGGTCCCATGACACTGGGGATGGCTTAATGGGAGGCTTAGTTAATAGAAGACCTATCATGAAGCATGCTACAAGCGGCTGAGAGGAGATTGGTTGACCATCTAAGGGAATGTGAGAAGCCGCAATGACACTTAGGTGGACTCTTACCAAATTGGTTTTGAGTCCAGAAGACGACAGATGGAGAAGATATTCAAGTAGTGCTTCCCCTGGAGATAAAAAGGGGTTAAGATCCCTCTTCGAACACCAGAGAGAGAATCTATGCCACTTGAAGGCATAGGAGCGTCTTGTGGAAGGTTTCCTAGAAGCCATAAGGATAGCTTTTACCTGTTGAGAGAGGCTGCTATACTGGAATGCTATGCCTTCAGCAGCCATGCTGTAAGATGTAGGGACTGCGGATTGGGATGCAGCAGAGTCCCGTCTTCCTGTGAGAGGAGATCTGGAGCAGACCCCAAATCTACTGGTTGAACTTGAGAGAAACGTAGAAGAGGAGGATGCCAATGTGGGGCTATAAGAATCATGTAGCCCTTGTCTCTCTGGAGTTTGAAAAGAGTTTTGGGGATGAGGGGAATGGGAGGGAAGGCATATAGGAAGCCTTGACCCCAGTGAAGGTGAAAGGCATCTACCGCTTGGTTGTTCTGAGCAGGCATTCTGGAGCAGAAGAGGGGAAGTTTGGTATTCTGAGGACTTGCAAACAGGTCTATATCTGGGGTTCCCCAGATCTGAAAAAATGTGAGCAACCTTGTCGCATGGAAAGACCACTCGTGGGGTAGCAGTACTTGACTGAGTTTGCCGCCAAGAGATTCTGTTTGCCTGGGAGATACACTGCAAGTAGGTGAATCTAATGCTGTATGGCGAAGGACCACAGGTGTAGGGCTTTGTTGCAAAGTGTCCAAGAGCCTGTTGCATCCTGCTTGTTCAAGAAGAACATGGCTACCTGATTGTCCATCTGGACTAGAACTGTGCGGAAGCAAAGGTGGTCGTGGAACACCTTGAGAGCATTGTGGATGGCTCTGAGTTCCAGCAGATTTATGTGGGGTTGTGATTCCTGATGAGACCAAAGACCATGAGTGGAGAGGTTGTCCCGATGAGCTCCCCGGCCCAATTTGGATGCATCCGTCGTCAGGGTACATTGATGTGGAGGCTTCTGAAAAGGTGATCCTATGAGAAGGTGTTCTGGGGATTGCCATCACTGGAGAGACGAGATGAGACGTATAGAGAGTATTATCCTGTCTTCCAAACGACCTGATGCTTGAGACCACTGGGAAGCCAGAGTCCATTGAGCTGCACGCATATGCAGATGAGCGTATGGAACCACATGTAGAGTGGATGCCATATGGCCCAGAAGTTGCAGCATTTCTCGAGCAGCAAGAAAGGTCTTGAGGCATGCTTGGGATGCAAGCTGAATGAGTCGAGTACAGCGGGCTTGTGGCAGAAAATCCCTTGACTGTTGAGTATCTAGGAGAGCCCCCTATAAACTCTAGAGTTTGAGAGGGAATGAGATGGGACTTTGGAAGATTTATTACAAATCTCAAATTTGTAACACTTACATGGTGCGTGTAATAGAAAGATTGACTTCTACAGACGTGCTTGCTTGAATGAGCCAGTCGCCTAAGTAGGGGAAGACAAATATCCCTAGAGTCCTTAGGAATGCAGCTACAACTGCAATGCACTTTGTAAAGACTCTTGGGGCAGAGGCGAGGCAAAATGGTAGGACTCTGTACTGATAATGTTTCCCCTGAAACAGGAAACGCAGGAACCTTTTGTGTTCTGCATGGATAAGAATGTGAGTGTATACGTCCTTTAGATCTAGAGAACAGAGCCAATCCTGACTCTGGAGATAGGGGAGAAGAGTACCTAGGGAGATCATCTTGAATTTCTCCCAAAGTAGATACTTATTCAGTTTTCTGAGGTCCAGGATGGGCCTGTATCTCCCTGTCTTCTTTGGAATGAAGAAGTAAGGAGAATAGAAGCCTAGACCTTGCTGGGAGAGTGGCACTTGCACCCTGTGAGAGAAGGGAGGTGACCTCCTGCAATAACAGGGTGGTGAGAGGGAGATGAGAACTGAACTCTCTTGGAGGAGATTTGGGGGGGGGGGGGGGTTAGACTTTGGAAGTGAAGTTTGTACCCCTCCCTTACTATGGAGAGAGTCCAGTGTTCTGATGTTAGAAGATGCCACCTGTGGGCAAAGTGACATAGTCTGCCGGGAATGCTGATGGAATCTGGAATCTCCAGAGGCAGGATGGCTATGTTCTCCAGAAAGGAGTCAAAGACCCTGAGGAGGTTGGGTCTGCTGGGTTGGCTGAGACCTGGGAGTCTGAGCCTCTCTTTGCTGTTTTGGCTGTTGCTGCCCTTTTTGGGGGGCATGGATGGGACAGTGCACCGCAGGGATGTAAGAAGGGTAGTACTTCTTTTTCTTATTGAAAAGGGGTTTCTTTGATGTCTTTTTCTTAGCTGGGTTGGCAATAGATCTAGAGTCTATTAAGAGTGATGTTCTCAGATTCTAGCTGAAAAGCCTTATCCTGCCAGTTCTTGCCAAAAAGATTTTCACCTGTGCAAGTTATATTACCCAACTTATTTTGAACCCACTGTTCAAGATAAGAGGCTTGGAGCCAAGCAATCCTGCATGCACCAATGCATATAACTAAAGTTCTGCTGATGCATTCAAAACACTCAAAAGTTGCCCTGTTAACAAATTTGGAAATATTTTGGGCATGCTTCACAAGGTTGAGATAATCAGCTCTCTTGTCATCAGAGAGAAGAGAAGCCATCAACTCCAAATCCTTAGCCAACTCCCTAAGGAACGTATATACCCATGTAGAGTATGTAGGAACTGATTGTGGCTGATAACATGGAGGCCTGGAAACATCGACGGTTCTCAATTCCCTGCCCAGAGGGTTTGAGGAATGTGTTTTAGCACTTTCAATTTGATGCACTGCTGATTCCACCACTATGGAATAGTGTGGTAATTGCATCTTCTGGAAGTCAGGGCACTCTGGTACCCGGTACATTGTATCGAGCCTTCGAATATGTGGAGAGATGGTTAGGAGCTTCTCCCACATTCGAAACATAAGGTTGTGAAGTATTCAATGAATTGGGAGAGTAGCAGCTTCCTTTGGGGCCTCAGGGTATTGAAGAATTTCGAGCTCCTCAGCTCTAGATTCTTTCTCCGAAGTTACCGTTATGGACAGTCCCCGAGCAACATCGTGGATAAAATCCTGGAAAGACATGCAACGACGTGGGGACGGAGATGGATCCTCCGGGAGAATTCTCATTTCTTGTGTACCGGCCGATTCGTCATCTGATGAATCGGAGTCAGAAGACTTGAAGTATCGACGGGCAGGGTGCTCGCACTCTGCCTGTACCAAATACTACTCAAAGCTGGTATCTGAAAGTTTCGGTGCCAGAACCTTGGTACCGGAGACGGACTCGAGGGCCAGCATGGGTGGTAGCGTGGTAAGCGGTAAAAAAGTTGATGCAGGCACTTTCGGTACTGTTGTCGGTACCGATGGCTGAGGAATCGACTGTAGAGGCTTTACCGGTATGGAAGCTGCTAGTAAGGTTGCTAAGCTCTGCTCAATAGCCAGGATACGTTGATCCATGGGGCTTACCGATTCCTGGGTATCGGTACCGGAGTTGCGGTCCACGATCCCTGAGCATGGCACCAAGAGCTCTCCGGAGGTAGAGGCCTCGGGAGCATCCTGGGACCCCACTAAGGCTTTGGAGGCAACCCTGCTGGGGTTGTTTGGCCAGTGTGTCCCCCTTCAGGGCAACGCCTAGGGCATCTCGATGCTTAGAAGGAGATCTACCCTTGGGGGGCCGGCTAGTCTTTGACGAAGACCTGGGTTTCGATACCTGAGATCCCTGGGAGGAAGATGAAGCTCTCAATGACAACGATGCTACTGACACTGCATCGGTGGCAAAGAGGGTGCCGAGTTTCGCAGCTCGGGTCTGCAGGCCTCTCTTTGTCATCTTCCTACAGAGAGGACCATTCAGACGGTTAATTATCTAGTCCCAAACATTTTAGATACCAGTCCTGGGTGTCTGTGGCTGAAATTGTACTGCCACAGTTGGAACACTTCTTAAAACCACTGGATGGTTTTTCCATTTTGTCTGTGACAAAAGGGAAGGCCTAAGCCTAAGATGGCATTGATGCACCCTGAGGGACGAGATTCTTCCCTCAGAAAAGTTTTTTCTTTCTTTTTTTTTTTTTTTTTTAAAGAAAGAAAGAAATAATGTGAGACCAACAGGGTTGGTACCAGCATCGACGGGAAGGCAGACGTGACCCACAAAAAATAAGAAAAAAAACAAATTTTCTGCGGTGGCAGGAATTGCTTCTTGTCGACTCCACGGAAAACAAAGAGCTGAGGAGGGAGAGCGGGAAAGGAGGAAGAGTGGGAAAGGCGGGAAGGCAGCTACGCAGGTGCAGTGGGATGCTCCCAAAAGCTTTCCAGTTGGACGCTGGGGAGCGTTCCCGCGCGGGCTCCGTCGATACCGACATCACCCATATGTGAAGACTACATTCCTGCTTGTTCCTGGAGATAATGCTCAACAAAATTACCCGCTCTTACACATTATGCACTAATTTAATACACATTTTTGTGAATATATTTTCTTTTTTACAGAATATGAGCATTTTAAAATCAGAGCAAACAGAAATGCAAAAATATTTGTTTTATAAGCAAATGGGAATATTTTCCTTGGGAATAAAATCAAGCAGTATTTTTGGGCTTTATGACAAGTCAAAGTGCAGCCAAGAGAAACAAGTTTGTGTTTTGCTCTTTGCCCTGTAACTTAAGGACTTAGTGGGAACAGGATGGCACCGAATATGCCTTGAGCCAGAAAAAGGATTGCTGGTCTCTGTCCATCTATGAGATTTCAAAACATGATTATGTACGGAACATTAGGCTTCCTTACCTGTGAAGGACCACTGGCTTCTCCATTGGGTGTCCCAGGAGGTCCTGAATACTGTCCCACTGCAACCACAATTAAAACAAGATCAGAATAAACTGATGTACAAAGTAAGGGTCCAAGTTTTTAAAAGGTTTTTAAACCATTCCGTGGCAACAATCTTTAAAAGAATCCCGCCCCCCCCAAACAACACAGAAACTGCCATCTCAAAATAAAGCACATAAATGTAGCGGCAGACTGCATGTTTGTGATCAAAAAGCTTGGAGTCACCAAGACCAGAATTAGGCAGCAAGAAATACTAGCTCAAAGGGGACCTGAAAATTAAAGTGACACCCTTCTCCTGCTCTTCAACCCCAAACCACAATGTCAAATCATGTAAAAATAAATCCAAAAGTTATTACTGCAAATAAACTTTGCTTTCATTGTGCTGTAAAAGGCGACTTTTTGTTGCAAGTGAAAGTGCCTGCCTGAGATGAAAATAAGTTGCAGATACACATGGACCTTCAGTCTTCTTACCTTGACCAGAAGGCATCTACTTCTGGAAAACATCCAGTTTGCATCAGCAGCAATAAAACAGCTAATAACTACCATTGCTCCACTGCAAAAACTAAATGCTGAAGTTTAGATACAGGAGCAGGAGCATGGAAGTCAAAACAGGGCTGCTGAAAAGTCACTTGGTCCAAAAGAAACTCATTGTCCAGTTAATCAAGCACTTTCTACAGACTGAACAAGTAGTCAGCATTTCACCATGGAATACTGGAATTTTTTAAATTTAAATTTTTAAACTATGAATAGTCCAACAGCAGCAGAAAATCCAACAACTAAACAGTTATGTGAGCTCAAAACAGTCCCCCAAATATACATCAAATTTCTACCCCAAACCATGTCATATTTTAAAACTTCATATTGCAGAAAAAAGTGTGTTCAGTTTTTTTTTCAGATATAACCCAACATCAAATTGATTTAAATATAACAACTCCTGAAGCAGGTGGTGCTGTGGACACCCTACACCCCTCTTCGGGAATTCCGCTCCTCTGGCAGATCCCTTTTATCTGTGCCCTTCCTGCCACTGCCAACTCCACTTTACTGCTCAATATGCCTGGAACAAACTACCTGAGTCGGTGCATCGGGCTCCTTCTCTAGTCCTATTCAAATTCAGGCCAAACACCCACCTCTTAGAGGATCCTATTTCACCACTTATGTGTATCTTACCATACTCTAGTCCCCAGTTTTGTAATGTTGTTCTTGATTAGGTTGTTAAGCTCTGATGAACTTCTAAATGTACAGCTTTGTAGTGCTATACAAATAAATAGTAGTAATGATTATTTAGGGCCATGTTTATTAAAACGTAGCGCTCACATACATAGCATCCTACACTGGGTTTCTCTTTCCTCCAGTGATAATCAGATGATTAAATAAAAGTGAAGTCAACAGAAATGTAATGCTTTCTAAGTTTTTTTGTATTCAGCAGTTTCCAGCACAAAGAAGAAATTAGACCTTACCTGCTAATTGTCTTTCCTTGAGTTCTCTCCGGGCCAGTCCAGGTACAGTTGGGTAGTCAATCCCTTCTAGCAGCTGAGGACTGAATGCTGAAACTTTTGCTGGCAGATGCTATAGCTCCCTCTAGTGCCTGAAAGCCAGTCACCTATTGTCAAAGCAGCGAATGAAAAACAAACTCGAAACCTCGTCTCCCTATGGGAACAACTCATAACTCACAAACAAATGAGAACATGCTCTATGCTGCAAGAAACGCCCCCTTATGCACGCCCTCACTAGCGGAACCCTCCCTTAAAATCATTACGAACTTGTCTTTGAGCTGTAGCATTGTTTTCCTGTTATGTTTCCCCCCTTTTTTTTTTTTTTAATATCAATGCTATAAAGAGTCCCCCTAGCTAGAACACTCCAATATCCTCTTCCATACACCTGAGCAGCACTGTTCACTGCAGACAGCAGTGAAGACCAAACTCCAGGCATCAAAACCTCTGACTCTCATGAAATGAACTGTTGCTCGCAGACCAATGGGGTGGGACCTGGACTGGCCTGGAGAGAACTCAAGGAAAGACAATTAGCAGGTAAGGTCTAATTTCTTCTTCCTCTTCGTCTCTCCGGGCCAGTCCAGGTACAGTTGGGCAGTACCTAAACTGGGGAGGGTCCAGCGAGCCCCGCTATTATGGCCGAGGCCCCAACTTTAGCATCTGAACGCGCCTGGACATCTAACCTATAATGCTTCGTGAAGGTATGCAGAGAAGACCAGGTCGCTGCCCGACAAATATCCGCTGGCGGAATTAAGGCCATCTCCGCCCACGAAGCCGCTTGTGCTCTAGTCGAATGCGCCCTGAGCTCGCGCGGAGGCATCCTACTCTTTGCCTCATAAGCTCCCACTATCGCTCTCTTCACCCAACGAGCGATGGAAGCCTTGGTAGCCGCTTGCCCCTTGCAAGGGCCTCCATAGAGAACAAACAATCGATCAGACTTACAAAACGGCTTCGTTCGTCGAAGATACTTCCGCAACACGCGACCCATGTCCAACCCCCGCAAGGTGCGGTCCAAGGAACTGCCGCTCTGCGACCGAAAGGTCGGCAGCGAAACAGGTTGGTTCATGTGAAACTCCGAGACCACCTTCGGCAGAAAGGAAGGGACGGGCCGTAGCACCACTTTCTCCTCCGAAAAACACAGATACGGCTCCCTACAGGACAGCGCTTGTAAAACGGAAATCCGCCGAGCCGAACACAAGGCCACGAGGAAGGCTGTCTTCCAAGACAATTCCCGCAGAACGTCGGCAGGCCCGGCCTCAAAGGGCGGTCCCGTCAGAGCCTCGAGAACTAAATTCAAGTCCCATGGAGGCACCACAATCCGGAGAGGCGGCCTGATATTCTTAGCCGCCCGAAGGAATCTCTGAACATCTGGGTGCGACGAGAGCGAGCAACCCTGCACTCGACCCCGAAAACATGCAAGAGCGGCCAAGTGCACCTTGAGAGTGTTGAAGGCTAGACCTCTCTCCAGACCGCTCTGCAGAAACGCTAGAACCTCCGGTAAACCTGCGGCACGGGGCGACACCCCTCTGTCTCCAGCCCAAGCCTCAGAAACGCGCCAAATGCGAACATACGCTAAGGATGTCGATTGCCTCTGGGACTGTAACATAGTAGCGATCACGGATCCCGAGTATCCTCTGCGCCGCAACCGATTCCTTTCAACAGCCAAGCCATAAGCAAGAATCGATCCACCTGCGGCATCAGCACCGGACCTTGGAACAAGAGATTGATTCGGGAGGGCAACCTCCAAGGAGGCGCGATCAGCAATCGCACGAGATCGGCATACCAGGGATGCCTGGGCCAATCCGGAGCAATGAGAATCACCTTGCCTCTGTGACGCGATATCCTCCTGATGACCCTTCCCAACAATGGCCAAGGAGGAAACACGTAAAGAAGCTAATCCGTCGGCCAGGGCTGGACCAGCCCGTCTAGGCCCTCCGACATGTGCTCCCGGCGCCTGCTGAAAAAGCGGACCGCCTTGGCATTGTCCAGAGTCGCCATGAGGTTCATCCCCAGCTGACCCCAACGCAACGTGATCTTGTGAAAGATTGCCCAGTTGAGCTCCCATTCTCTGGGATCCAGACGATGCCGACTGAGAAAATTGGCCTGCACATTGTCCTTTCCTGCCACATGAGTGGCCGACAGTGCCTGAAGATGAAACTCTGCCCACTGAAACAGACTTTGACTCTCTTGTAGCAGAGGCGCACTGCCCGTGCCTCCCTGCTTGTTGATGTAGGCCACAGTCACTAGATTGTCGGAAAACACGTGAACTGCTTGCCCTTCGAGAAGCTCCGAGAAATGCCGGAGCGCAAGACGAACCGCCCGCAGCTCCAAGCGATTGATTGACCAGGCGCTCTCCTCCACCGACCAACTGCCCTGCGCTATCTGGGATAGACAATGAGCCCCCCAACTGGAGAGGCTGGCATCCGTTGTGACCAGAACCCACTCCGGATCCTCCAGAGGAACCCCCGACTGCAGGTGGGCTGGAAACTGCCACCACCGAAGACTGACGCGGACGTCCTCCGGACATCGCAGCCGTCGAGTCAGGGGATGCCTTTGAGGAGACCATCGGGAGAGGAGTACATGCTGCAGCGGACGCATGTGAGGTCTGGCCCAGGGAACCAGATCCAAAGCCGCGGCCATCAAACCCAACAACTGTAGACACTTCCAAGCTGTTGGTGCCTGTATACGGAGGAAGGCCTTTACCTGAGCTATCAGCTTTTGCACCCTGACCGGCGGAAGACGAACCCTTCCGCCGCTTGTGTCGAACAGAGCTCCCAAGTACAGCAACTGTTGTACGGGACTCAACTGACTCTTTGCTCGGTTGATAACCCAACCAAAGCGTTGCAGAAACTGCACGACCCGAGCCGTCGCCGCAGCCGACTCCGGCTGAGAGCCTGTGTGGATCAGCCAATCGTCCAGATAAGGAAAACCCCTGTATAGAATCACTTGTAAATAACCTATGTAAATAGTTTGGACAGTTTTTTACATCTGTCATTATTTGTAAAAAGTTAGAAAGTTTCTCTGTTTCAATGTAATGCATATCTATTCCATGTAAAAAAGTTAAAAAGTTCTCTGTTCAATGTAAAGTATACAGAAGTATACATAATTTGTTAAATTGTTCCATGTAAACCGCCCTTGATCACTGGAAGGGGCGGTATAGAAGAAATAAGTAAATAAATAAATAAATAAATAAATAAATAAGGATGCACCTGAATGCCTTCCTTGTGAAGAGCAGCCGCCACCACTACCATCACCTTTGTGAATGTGCGCGGTGCGGTTGCCAGACCGAACGGCAATGCCCGAAACTGAAAATGCCCCATGGGCACTGCAAAACGCAGAAATCGCTGATGTTCCGGCCGGATCGGGATGTGCAGGTAGGCCTCCGTGAGATCTATGGAGGATAGCCACTCTCCCGGCTTCACTGCTCGAATCACCACCCTCAGGGTCTCCATCCGAAAGTGTGGAACCCGTAAGCAACGGTTCACATGTTTGAGATCCAGAATTGGACGGAACGACCCTTCCTTCTTGGGCACCACAAAGTAAATCGAGTATCGACCAAAACCCGTACTGGTCTAGCGGCACCGGCTCCACGGCCTGCAGTTGTAACAAACGATGCAGCGTTACCTCGACGACGCTTCGAGCCGAGTTGAGGAGCCCTCCCCCGGATCAGACTGCCCAGGCTCGTTTAATAAAGTAGTCTCCTGAAGCACAGCAGCCGGACTGACAACTGGCTGAGACAATTTCAACATGTAGGCTTTATGCAAAGCCAAAATAAAAGCCGGAGAAAAAAAGGAATCCACCGACTCCTGGGCTGTAGGGGACAAGGAAGCACTTGTTTCCGCCTTAGCAGAAGTCTTATGGGATTTGGCCTTTCTCTTCCCTGCACGCTGCAAAAGCGCGGGAGAATCCCCAGCCTCTGAGGGCAATGACGCTGCCGGCCCCGTTTTAAGCAACGGAGTCTGAAGCCATTCCCCAGACAGCTCCCCAGGTCCTGTAGCTTCCATGAAGGGCCCAAAGAAAACCAAAACGAAACTAATTAGAAATAAAAGCAAAAATGAGCAGCAAAGACCGACGAAGACTGTCGTGTAAAACACCGGCGAAAACAAAATGGCGCTCCCGCCTAACCCGCCGGACGCAAACCGCCAAAGAATACAACTGATCTGCGGAAACCCCTGCTCTAAAACTAGCTGCCACCTCAGGCCCAAAACCAGGAAGCAAAAAAGAAACCGCAGCTTGCCTCAGAAGCACAAGGTTTTGTCTCAAATGTCCCGCTGCTAGCAAGGTACAGAGACAAAGGGACAGTGGTGGGAAGAGGATACTGAGGCTCCCAGCTCCTAACAACCCCCTCGAGGAACAGCGGATCCTCCGGAAGCAGGCTCTGCCTCCGGTGTAGTCAGAAAACAAAAACACAGTAATCGAGGATTGCTGAATTGTTAAGTGGTTACACTCCTGTGAAGGGATAAGGGAGCGCTCCCTGCTATGTTGCCCTGCCAGAGCCAGTGAGCAAGGTTCCCTTTGGAAAGTTTGAGCTGTCCCCTTTTGCCTTTACTTTTTTTTTTAATTCAAAAGAAAACTAATCTAATCCACTGCCGATCCAAATTCGTCTCTCCTGGGAGCCTGCCAGAGATACGTCCTCTCCAGCTGCTGAGGACTTAAGACTGGGTTTCAGGCACTAGAGGGAGCTATAGCATCTGCCAGCAAAAGTTTCAGCATTCAGTCCTCAGCTGCTAGAAGGGATTGACTACCCAACTGTACCTGGACTGGCCCGGAGAGACGAAGAGGAATGGATACATCTCCCTACTGGAGCTATTAATGCCATGAATATTCATTTGCAGCTACCCAGGCTTTTGACCCCTTATTTAGTCAGTTAACACATACACAGAAGACGGTTGGCTAAGCAGGTGATGGGAACTTTCATTGCTATTAGACTGTCAGTTGTGATTTGTCTGTTTTGCTTTATTTGGCTTTGTTGCTCCTATTAGCATATGTTTTTAAACCTCTTTGAGATGTTTGTTTTGCATTGTTTTTAATTATTATTCATTTATAAACCTCCTGGATGTGTTTTTTAGGTTGAAGAGCAGTCAATCAAAATTTTAATAAATAATTTTACATAATAAAATATAGTCATTCTCCAATCTTGTTTTATGTATGCATAATTTATATTATTGTTTTGAGATTTTTTTTTAAATACTCTTGCGCTTTTCAAAAGAAATCAAGACATCAATTTGAGTGGCACATACAAAACACCAACAAAGCATGTACACAATAAGAATACAGACCCTTCGTAAGTACTCATCAAACTCTGAGCATCCAACCAACCCCCCATTTCTCACCAAAGCCTCACAAATCAAACCCTTCCAGCTACCAGTAAGAAGGGTCCAAGATTTACTCAAACAGAATTACGTGTACTGAATTTGGCAGGAGGCCTTTACAATACAAGGGGTCAACTCCTCCACTTACAGCGCATCTAATCTGGATAAAAGTGAATTGACCCATAGACATACTTGCAAAACGGGGAGCCATGCATCATTAAAGACTCTCACTTTCTCCCTCAACACACCCATTAGTTTATCAAAACACATCATCTACCCAGCCTTTAGATACCATCCCAATAAACTCAGATCTCCCTCCCTTTTCCAGCATTGTGAAGTCACCATCCTCACAACTAACAACAAAAACTCAGCCATCTCCCAGAACACATCCCTTAAACCAGGGGTCTCAAACTCAAATTGCTTTGAGGGCCAAATGAGGACCTGTAAAGTAACCCGGGGGCCGCATAAGACGCGGGGCCTCATTTGCATAAGGGGCCTCATTTGCATAAATATTTGCATAATGTTACCATACACTAACTTTTAGTAAACATGCCTCTTTAATGAGTATGGATAAAGAAAGACTAAAAGATTTAGAAACAGGAAGACAATAATTAAACTGGGAACCCCAAAAGCCAAACTTGGAATGTACAACAACACTGTAGAAATAAAACTATAAATTAATTTCCTCTTGTACTAAACAAAGCGCAAACATTAATGATGCACATTTCCCAGAGCTGACATATTCCAGTTAATAAATTCAAAATAAAGAGAGATTTTTCTACCTTTTGTGCATTTTTTTTCAGTTGCAATTGTTCCAGCCACTTTCTTCTGGTTTCTTCATGTCTTCTGCTAACTCTCCATCGTCTGCTGTCCATTTGCCCTTTTTTCTTCTCCTAGTTTTTTTTCCATTCTCTCTCTACATCTGCTTTAACATACTAATCTTTCTCCTTTTTCTCTTTCCTCATTCCTATTTCATCCACTCCAATTTTACCCCTCCATCCTCAATCCCCTTACTCTCCCAATACCTGGCCAATTGTAGATTTGTCTTCTCTCCTAGACAAAATATTTTTCCCCTCTCCATTTCACTTTCCCAGCTCCATCCCATTCTAATCCTCCCCCAACATCAGCTCCCTTCTAGTTCCAGCCCCACCCAGCATCCGCTCCCTTCTAGTCCCTGCATCAGTCCATTTCCAGTCCTATCATAGCCTCACCATCAGCCCATTTCCAATCCTAGCTCCCTCCCCTCACAGCCCATTTCCATTCCAAGCCCCCCTCCCCATCAGCCATTTGCAGTTCAAGCCCCCCTTCCACTCAGCCCATTTCTAGTCCTAGCAACCCCCCCCCAGCCCATTACCAGTCCTAGACCCCCCATAGCCCATTACCAGTCCTAACCTCCCCATAGCGCACTTCCAGTTTTACCCCCTATCACCCCATTTTCAGTCTTAACCCCCCCATAGCCCATTACCAGTCCTAACCTCCCCATAGCGCACTTCCAGTTTTACCCCATCACCCCATTTTCAGTCTTACCTCCCCTCATAGGCCATTACCAGTCCTAACCCCCCAATCAGCCCACCTCCAGTCCTAACCCCCCAATCAGCCCACCTCCAGTCCTAACCCCCATCTGCCCATTTCCAGTCCTAGCCCCCACCATAGCCCATTACCAGTCATAACCCCCCCTGCCAATAGCCCACTTCCAGCCCTAACCCCCATTACCCCATTTCAGTCAGCCCCTCCATAGCTCATTACCAGTCCTAACTCCCCCCATCAGCCCACCTCCAGTCCTTCCTAACCCCCACCTGCCCATTTCCAGTCCTAGCCCCCACCATAGCCCATTACCAGTCATAACCCCCCCGCCAATAGCCCATTTCCAGTCATAACCCCCCCCCCTGCCAATAGCCCATTTCCAGTCATAACCCCCCTGCCAATAGCCCATTTCCAGTCCTACACCCCCCCTGCCAACAGCCCTTTTCCAGTCCTACACCCCCCCGCCAATACCCCATTTCCAGGAATAACCCCCCCCGGCCAATAGCCCATTTCCATTCCTACAGCCCCCCCCCTGCCAATAGCCCATTTCCAGTCCTCCCCCCCCCCCCGGTAAATAAAAAAAACACCTGGCTTCTGCTACTGCAGCAGAAAATCAGCTGTCCCGCGGCCCCTTCCTCTCTGCCCGGAGATCCCTCATTGTGCTTCATCAGCGGCGTGCTTTTTAAGCCGCGAAGAGAGTATTTCCCTCTCGCGCGGCTTAATCCTATTCACTTTTCAAGCCTCGCGAGAGGGGAATACTCTCTTCGTGGCTTGAAAAGCACACGCTGATGGAGCACAATGAGGGATCTCCGGGCAGAGAGGAAGGGACCGCAGCACAGCTGATTTTGCTGCTTGAGCAGCAGAAGCCAGGTTTAAAAAAAAAAAATTGACAGTCGATTCTGCCGCTGCCACGGCAGAAGCAGAAGCAAGGCTTTTTTCTTTCCCTCCGTCGCGGGCCGCGTGTTTGAGACCCCTGCCTTAAACCATTATATACTCTGGCAGTGGCAGAAGTTCAGATTAAGAATCCCCAAGCAACAGATTCTGAAAGGGCCCCCATGCAGGAAGAATCTATTTCAAAATATCAGTGACAGGCTACAAGCGTGCCACCCTGCACTGCAGAGGCTGCATTAGAACAATATGTGCCACTACACCCCAATAGCTAGACCTTGTGGCCCAACCTTCTGGCATGCTATTCTCATATGATATTGTCTGTTTTCAGTCTTCAAAAGATCTCAGTTGAAAATACTGAAAGAACTGTATTTTCCTGCTCTCTAACTCATTTAGCTGTTTGACAGAGAGAAAATACCATCTTGTACTAAATCTTAAAAACATAATACCCTTTTCTTTTTAACTCTCCCACAGCCTTTCAAACAAATTCATTACAAATGGAGAGAAGTCTTACCTTTGCAGCTGGAAACAAGACGCCCTCTCTCCTTCCCTGTAGCCCACACTTCTCTCTCACTGCTCTCCATATTCACACAATGACTGGAAAAAAAAAGTTCAACTCTCTCTCCTCTCCCTCTTCACTCTAATTTTTCTTTCTCCCTTATCTCCACCAACTCAAACATGTGATAGGGTTTTATGCAATCCCTCCCCGTTCCCACTCAATGAACTACCTTTTATTTCATATAGTGATAGCTGTGGAGGAGTAGCCTATTGGTTATAGCAGTAGCCTGGTGATCAAAAGACTAGGGTTCAATTCCCAATAGCCTTATGGCAAGTCATTTTACCCTTCAATGCCTCAGAAGAAAGGCCTGGAAATCTACTTCCAGTCATACCTTGCCAAGAAAACCCAGGGGCTGCTGTGCTACCAGGAGTCAGCACTGACTCAACGGCACTTAAGAAAAAAGAAGTGATAGCCATGAGGATTGCTGCCTTTAAATAGAGGGTCAGCTAAGTCCCCATTCTCTATTGGCTGCACCAGTCTTCTCCAGCACATCCTAACTCTTTTACCTCCCCAAACAAAGCAACTCAACTGCTTTTCGTTCTTCTGCAATAGCCAGCATGGCTCCATATCCACCCAATGCACATCTGGGGGCCGAACATAATGGTGCCTGAGGCCACAGTTGCCTCATAATATAACTCCAACTTAGGACAACACAAACTGCCCTCTTCTACATGTTGGATTAAGCGGTTCTAGCCCAACTGGGACCTCCTTGTGCCCCACACAAACCTGCTAAAACTAAGATCTAATTTCTTTAAAAAAGCAGGGGGGATTTTAATGGGTAGTTGTCAAAAAAGATACAAAACTTCGGAAGGACCACCATCTTTAAGGCAGCCGCCTACCCCATCCATCTCAATGTAAGCTCAGCCCACCATGCCAGCTCAGCACGAGCAGCCGCAGCAAGTGGGATGTAATTGAGGGGAAAAAAGGTCCTTGTTCTTAGTTGATAATTTCACCCCCAAATATTTAATGTGGGAACTAGCCAAATAGAACGGACATCGGAACGGCAAAGTCACTAGGGCGAGTCCTAATATCAGCACCTCAAACTTATCAGCATTCACCTTAAACTCGGACACCTGGGTGAACTCTTCCAATATTCGTGCCAGTCCCAGTAAGGAGGGTGCAAGGCCTTCTAAGAACATTAAGGTGTTGTCAGCTGTCAGACGGTTGCCTGGGTGAGAATCTTCACAGTCTTGGCAAGTGCATATATCTATATGATTTGCAAGGGATTGTGGGCAATGCAGTTCATTCACACCAGACACAGCTGCTGACAATAATTTAGTTGTGCTCAAGTGTTAAAGCCAATAAGATATTTATTTATGGGGTTATTTCTCCCAACACAGATATGCTTGGTAGCACATAAATCAGATTACTTGCTTTCAGTGTTAAACTTGGAAAAAAACAAAATCAGGAAAACAACCTTTAAACTTGTCAGGCAATCAAAAGCAAAAGAAATAAGACCTGGTTGATAACAAACTGGTCTTTTTCTGTAGGCTTAGCTAATATCCTCTTAGCAAGTATCAAACAACAAACCAAAAGCTACAAAGAGAAAAAAAACTGTTCTTTTCAGGTTAACCTCTTATATCTTCCCACATAGATTCAGAAGTGATTCTCTCCTAGCTCACAAGCAATTAGGTAAGGCTCAATTGCTAGCAGTTATCCAGCTGAAACCCCTTAGCTGGCTTGCTTTCTACTGTGTGGGTCAAATCCTGCTTCAGGAGCTTTTCTGAGTAGATTAAAGAACAAGTTTGTATTTCTTTGTGATGGTTGCTGTACTTTGTAACAGAAAGTTACCAAAGGAGTTTAGACAGAGAGCAGTCCATATAAACACATTCTTCATCTGCAATCATTCCCCCTTCTTCAACAAGCATGGGTTCAATATCATGGATTGGCATAGATGAATCTCTCAATGGAGCACTTTCAGGAGAATACTTGTTTCCCTGCTGTCTTTCAAGGTTATAGCTAGGGCATAGATCAGTGTTCATACCTGAGCTTCCATTGCTGTTAGAGTTCCTCTCTATATAGCCTGGCCAGTATGTAGTCCAGTTCTTATGTCCAGCCTTCCAATCCAGATCCCTGGACACTGGATCTCTCTTCACATACCTTCTGGCACGGGTCTTAGGGTCCCTTCCATGTGTAGTCATCTCTCTCACAGGTACCGTCTGGAGATTCCTAGCTCTGCAGCACCATTCCTCTGGCTTTCCCCCAGTCCAATGGTGTATGCTGGCCCTTGGAATGCCTCCCAGTATACGTACTGCTCTGGACTCTTCTAGACCTCTCAAAGGCTTTTCTCCTCTTTCTTCCAAAGGGTTTCTTTCCCTCTCTGTCCGTCCGGTTTGGCTTCTGCTTCTGATGATCCTCCTGATGATGAAGATGATCAAGCTCAAGCTGATTCTCAAGATACTGATTCTCTGTAGAATAAACTCTACCTTTATTCTGCCTAGATGAGTGCTCCTCCCTAACACAGCGCAGCTGTGCTGAATCAGGCCCTGCCCTTTGAGATGAGTGCTTAGGGATTACCTCGTAGCCCTCCTGATTGAACACGTTTCCCCACTTCAGCTCCTCTAATGGCTGTTGGAAACCTGGTGCATTCTGGGACTGGTAGTCTTTTATGGGAAAATTCTGTTTTCTTATTTCTACCAGAACTGACAGGTTGCTTGTTCAGAGTCACTTCACCTTTTCTATAGCTCCTTCCTGAGCTATGATAAGCTTCCTTATCACACAGCGTATAGTGACACTTGGTGCGGGATGTCACTTACCATAAAGGGTTTGATATCTGGAGCCTCTCGAAGACGACAGGCCAAGTGCTCTACAGCCAGGACAAACAGGAGCGGAGAAAGAGGGCACTTCTGATGGGTCCCCCGATGAAGCAGGAAACGCTCGGATTGATAACCGGTCACCACCTCCTGAGCAGCAGGAGCCGCATACAGCACCCAGACCCAACCAACAAATCATTCTCCTAAGTCAAACAGAGCCATCACTGTGAAGAGGTACTCCCATTCAATGCGATTGAATGCTTTTTCAGCATAAAAAAAAAAAGCAGCAGGTTGCTTGCTGCCTTATGTTCTCAAAACACACTCAGAATTATATTAAGAAGCTGATACACGTTGTTAGTTATCTGACGACCGTGGATAAACCAGTCTGATCTGGATGTATAAAGGTCGTCATCACCCCGTCTAGCAGGTTGGCAAGCATGTTGGCAAACATTTTTACATCGCTATTCAGGAGTGAAATAAGCCTGTAGTTATCACATTCCTTCAGGGATCGATCCCCCTTAGAGATTAAGGAAATCTCAGCTTCATACTAATCGGGGGAAGCTGGCCTAACTGCAGAGCATCATTAAACATTCACTGCAAAAGAGAGGTAAGCAAATTCTGCATGGCCTTATACCACTTTATCAAGAACCCATCAGTTCCCATGGCTTTATCGGAGGCTAATGAGCTTTTAGAAAATTTAATTTCGGCCTGGGAGATATCACGATCAAGTAGCTCCCACCTTGAATCTGACAGTCCGGGCACATACACCCGGTCCAAAAACACGTAAACATCAGTCGAGGTTGTAGAGCAGGGGTTTTCAACCCAGTCCTCGGGGAACCCTAGGCCAGTCAGGTTTTCAAAATTCCCAGAATGAATATGCATGAGGAATATTTGCATGTTCTACCTTCATTGTATGCAAATCTATCTTATGCATATTCATTGTGGGAATCCTGAAAACCTGA
Organism: Ichthyophis bannanicus; assembly: GCA_033557465.1. Lineage (NCBI taxonomy): Eukaryota > Metazoa > Chordata > Amphibia > Gymnophiona > Ichthyophiidae > Ichthyophis > Ichthyophis bannanicus. The sequence goes on from CM066034.1 coordinate 465,240,392, forward strand.
CTGGCCTAGGGTTCCCCGAGGACTGGGTTGAAAACCTATGTTGTAGAGACTTTGGAAACATTCAACTGAGAATAAAAGGCACAAAAAGTGTGAAAGATACCAGACTATCTTTGTGAAGAATCCTATCCTGGCCATAGACTGTGCACTGATAAGGCAGCCGTTCTGCCGTTTTCACAAATGACATGCAAGCAGCTTGCCTGCTTTCCCACCATACTCCATAAAATTCCATTTAGACAACCATAGTAAAACCTCTATCCGATAGATAATGGCAAAATCTATTCGAATAGCTTCTTGGAATGTCTGTGGAATAGGGAAACCAGTTAAACGATACAAAATACTATGCATGCTGCGTGACCAGCAGGAGGCCCACATGTCAGTGGTGGAACACCAAAAATTGAAACGATGGTGGGTGGGGAACGTGTATGGCGCCTCATCTGGGTATAAAAAGGCAGGTGTTGCTATCCTGGTGGGGAAACATATAAGTTTGACTGAAGCTAAAACAAGGATGGACCCATACGGTCGTTACCTATTTGTACAGAGGCGCCTAACAAAGGAAGATGACAACTCCGGGTACAATATATGCTCCTAACATGTATGAGGCAAACTTCTATCGTAACCTAGCACACTGCACAGCAGATATGACACTGCAGCAGCTGGTGCTGGGGGGCAATTTTAATCGTGTCATGGATGAGGCCATGGATCGCACTGGTAGAAGTTCAACTAGCAAGGAAGGTGATACCCAACAGACCTGGAAAATACAGGGTGGGGAGGGGGGCTCTGTGATGGATATATACTTCTTGATGTATGGAGAGTGTTGCATCTGACAGTGAGATTATACGCACATTTCCCAAGCACACGATTCAGGTTTTTGCATAGATTACTTTCTAGTGGCCAATGAAATACTAGATAAGATAACTGAAACAAACATTGGCCTGATTGCTATCTCCGACCATATGCTAACGGGTTTTCCGTGAATATTATAGTGGGCTATATGCAGCAGAGTCATGCAATATGGAGCGGGTGCAGACCTACTGAGGATGTGACTCTGTCTCATTTGGCAAAAGATCAAATAGAGAAATTGAATGCTCCATTGGAGGCACAGGAAATCCAAAAATGCATATGCAGTCTACGGAGGTACAGGCCCAGATTTATTTATTTATTTTATTTATTTATTTAGACAGTTTTGTATACCGCCTTATCCTTCAATCAAAGCGGTCACAACACAATTGGGGGATACATTTAACACACGGGGATATGAGACACATACACTAATACTTACAGGGAACATGGGCAATGGAGGGTTAAGTGGCTTGCCCAAGACCACAAGGAGCATCTGTGGGCTAGAAACCACAGTCCTTCCGGCCCAAGGTTGCTGTCCTCTAGTGCAGCGTTTTTCAACCACTGTGCCGCGGCACACTAGTGTGCCGTGAGATATTGTCTGGTGTGCCGTGGGAAAAATTTCAATTTCATCCGTAACATGTGGCCTCGGCTCACAAATTAGGGTTGCCAACCGGCCGGTTTTCAGCCGGCCTGGCCGGTTTTTCCATGGCCAGGCCGGCTGCCGGCACAGTTGTAAAACCGGCCATTGAAAAGCCGGTTTTTTGCTCTGGCCGCAAGATCGGGAGCGGCCAGAGAAAAAAACCGGCTTTGGGGCTGAAGTCCGCGGCGCGACCGCGATCGCGATTCCCTATCGCAGTGCAGCCGCTGGTTCTGCTTTGTACAGAGCAGCGGCTGCACTACACTTACATTGAAAAGTAAAGAGAAACTGTGTCAGGAGCCCTCCGATCATGCAGAGCCCGAGGAAGTGATGTCATGGGGGCGGGCTCCTCACAGGCTGTCTTTCCTTTTCAAATTAACTTTAGCTGCAATAAAGTTAATTTGAAAAGGAAAGACAGCCTGTGAGGAGCCCGCCCCCATGACATCACTTCCTCGGGCTCTGCGATGACCGGAGGGCTCCTGACACAGTTTCTCTTTACTTTTCAATGTAAGTGTAGTGCAGCCGCTGCTTTGTACAGAGCAGAAGCAGCGGCTTGGGCAGAGGGGGTGTGTGTGTGTGTGAGTGAACCAGCAAGGGGGGGGGAGTATGAGTGAACAAGCAAGGGGGGGGGGAGTGTGAGTGAACCACCAGGGGAGGGGGGGGGGTGTTTTGAGTGAACCACCAAGGGGGGGGGCGATGGTGTGAGTGACCCAGAAGGGGACGGGGGGTAAGTGAGTGAGTGACCCAGCAGGAGGGGTGAGTAAGTGACAGGGGGATGGGTGAGTGAACCAGCAGTGGAGGGGGGGGGGTGGTGTGAGTGAACCAGCAGGGGAGGGGGGTTGGTGTGAACCAGCAGGGGAGGGGGGTTGGTGTGAGTGTTTGATTCCTATTCAAGAGAATTACTTTATATATAGTCAATATAGGCACAGAGGTAAATGTTTTTAACATTTTCTAATGGTGGTGTGCCTCGTGATTTTTTTCATGAAAAAAGTGTGCCTTTGCACAAAAAAGGTTGAAAAACACTGCTCTAGTGGGATATGAACCCCCGACCTTCCGGCCTGAAGTACCTTGCCCCAACCACTAGGCTACTCCTCCCACCCAGATGGGTATAGGGAGGAATTTTATCAACTATTGCAGCATAAGGTAACTGTCCCTCAGGCAAGGATTTGATACAATGGACAGCCTTTCTGTATGAACCTAACAAAGCCGTAATAACAGTCTTGCCTAAATCTGGCAAAGACCCTTTGCTGACTGGATCTTACAGGCCCATCTCTCAGCTTAATATAGATATGAAGATTTTGGCAAAGGTAATTGCAGATAGGCTTGCACGCCTGGTGCCCTGGCTGGTAGGGGATTTGCAAGTGGGCTTTGTCCATGGGCGGCATATAGCGCAGAATGTACGGAAAATCTTGATGGCACAATACATAAGTTTGAAACAACAGCACCCCTCAAGCTTATCACTTTTGATGCTGAAAAGGCATTTGATAGGGTACAGTGGGAATACATGTACTTGGTACTGGAAAAAATGGGAATTCAGGGATACTCTGTAGTTATGATTCGCCTGCTATACACCAACCCCTGTGGATCAGTACTAATCAATGGAATATAGACAGAAGCCTTTCCCTTAGAAAGAGACAAGAAACAGAGCTTCCCACTATCTCCCTTGTTTTTTGTTTTACAACTAGAACCACAGCTAGAAAGGCTTCGCATTCACCCTAAACTAAATGGGATCCAAGTAGGTAGGGAGGAGTTTTTATTTATTTATTTATTTTATTTATTTAACGTTTTTCTATACCGCACTATTCGGCATCAGCGCGGTTTACAAGTAACAAGTTGGTACAATGTGGAGTAACCATACATTGAACTTACATAAAACAGGGAATTTAAACATGGATAATGGGTGAACTTTATACATAATATACAAAGGGGAATTTAAGCATGGATAACAATTGAACTTTATACATTATATACAAGAGGGGATTGCATCATAGCTGAGTTTATGATACAGGCCCTAAAGGGGGGGTTGGATGAGGTGAAGAGTTATCGTAGGAGAATGGTTTGACGGCATCGGGTAGAGAGACTGTAGGGTCATGTGATACTGTCTAGGTGATGCTGTCAGAGTTAGAAAAGTGTTGTATAAATAGGTGCTGTTTGAGAGCTTTTCTGAACTGGGGGAGGTTGTTTATGGTCCGGATTTCTGTTGGAAGGGAGTTCCAGCATGAGGGGGCAAACAAAGCAAAGGCACGCTTTCTAGTGGATTTGTTGCATTTTGTGATGGCTTTTGGAAGGAGGATGGTATTGCAGGATGTGGCTCTTCTTAATCTGTTGTCTGGTGTAGGTTGAATCAGATCTGACAGGGTAGTTGCGGTGATACCGTTGACTGCTTTGAAGGTCATGGTTAGGATCTTAAATGTGATCCTGTATTGAACGGGGAGCCAGTGCAGGCTCTTCAGAATGGGGGTGATATGATCTCTGCGAGATGCTCCATAGAGGGTTCTAGCTGCGGTATTCATCGCCAGTTGTAAGGGGTTTATCGAGCTCATTGGGAGGCCAAGTAGGATGGAGTTGGCGTAATGTGTCTCTGTCTTTGCAGATGATATGCTTGTTTGCTTGGGGGATCCAGTACAATCCTTAGAGGTACTTTTACACAAATTTCAGATACATGGTACATTCGCCGGACTTAAACTGAACTTAGATAAATCGGAGGCTCTTCCGCTACATCTAGGTGCCTGACAATTGTGGCAGGGATCTTTCTCCTTAAAATGGGCAAAAGGTAGTTTTAAATACTTGGGGTTTAAACTCCCGAGTGATCGGACACAAATATATGCCCTGAATGTTACTGATCTATTTCAAGTCCTAGTAACCCGCATGAATCGCTGGAGAGACCTACCATTATCATTGAGTGGTCTCACTAATCTATATAAAATGGTTATTTTCTCAAAATGGTTATATATCCTCCAGGTATTGCTTATCTTCTTGTTATCCAAGGACTTAAGGTGACTGGATCGGATAGTGGGGACTTTCCAATGGAAGGGGAAGAGAGCCTGCATTAAGATTACGGCATTAAAACATACATAGATGGGGAGAGTTTGGGCCTTACCTGATTCCAACAGAAATCATACTCTCACTCCCTCCCAATCCTTGTTATAAAGAAACTCTTCCCATTTAACTCAAGGTTCATTGTAGCACTTCTTTTTGAATCAAACCCACATTTGCCCTTCAGTTCCTAAGCCCCCCTTCCTCCCCCCTCCTAATCCACCTTCATTGTCATCAGAGTATAATCAGATATCACTATCGATTCTATGCCTAGTTATCTCATTTTGTTGCTCATTCCCTCCTTAACAAAACCCCCCCATCTCCAACCTAAAATAAGACCCTGTCTTTCTCGAAAAAGAAGTATACTCTTTTATCCCTGGGTTCTCCTTCCTCCACACATCTACCCAGTCAAATTCTTCCAGACATTTTTGGAAAGCCTTCCCTTCTCCACTATGCTCTTTCTTCCATGAGACTGACCTATCTCCAGGACACAAATTGTTTCTCCCTCCGTAATTAATATTTCTTCTATATTTCTTCTAGCTTTAAGCACAAAATCTAACATTGCCCATCCAAAAAAATGTCTCTTTTGGACCACTGGCATATACAGGTAAAATATGAAGAGTTCCCTCTGATTAATCTGCCCAATCACTCAAATCACTCGTCCTTGGGTATCTACCTTCTTATTGATAGTTCTTTCTCCCCTCTCCTCTTTCCTTGACTTATCAGCCAAAAAGGAAATTTGACCATGCCACTCCTTCAGCTTCTCCATCTGAAGAGGTGAGGGGTACCTCCTGTAAAAGTCTCACATCCACTTTATATTTAGGGAGGTAAGCAAGGAACCTCCTTCTGTTCTATGGGACTATTCAGCCCCCCATCCCCTTCTCATTAAATGCTGAAATTTTTAGAACCATTTCCAGTAAGATCAACAACCTCCCCCACCCTTGCATTCTCTAATGTTACCACCCTTCCATTCATCCATCACCAACCCCCTTCCCACTAACACTGCCCTCTGCTTTGGTGGTCTCCAGTTCTCCCATACTCCTCGTCCTACAGGACGTGGTGGTGGGGTTGGCCTTCTTCTCTCCCCCTCCTGTCATTTCCAACCTCTTCCTCTGCCTCAGTCTCATTCCTTCCTCTCTTTTGAGGTCCACTCTATTCACCTCTTTGCCCCACTTCCTCTCCGGATTGCTGTTGTCTATCGTCCTCCTGACAAGTCTTTTTCTTCTTTTCTCTTTGACTTTGACTCTTGGCTTTCCCTCTTTCTTATCCCTACCTCCCCTACTCTTATTCCTGGTGATTTTAACATCCATGTTGATAACCCATCTGATCCTCTTACTCTGAAGCTCCTCTCTCTTACCTCATTTGGCCTTCAACTTTGTTCCTCTGCCCCCACTCACCTTCATGGCCATTGTCTGGATAGCACAGTTACTTACCTGTAACAGGTGATCTCTGGGAACAGCAGGAATAAGTCTTCACATATGGGTATCGTTGGTACCGACGGAGCCTGCGCGGGAACGCTCCCCAGCGTCCAGTAAGAAAGCTTTTGGAAGCATCCCACAGCGCCTGCGCGCTGCCTTCCTGCCTTTCCCATCCGCCTCTCTCCAGTTCGAGTTTTAAAGCTGAGACAAAGAGAGAGAGAGGAAAGGAAAGATAGATAGAGAGATACAACTCCTAGGGGAGGTGGGTGGGCTGTGAAGACTTATTCCTGCTGTTCCCAGAGATCACCTGTTACAGGTAAGTAACTGTGCTATCTCCAGGAACAAGCAGGAATGAGTCTTCATATATGGGGACTCCCTAGCTGCAGATGCCAGGGAGCAACCCCAGGTTGTGTGTCCTTGAAAAGGACTCTACCTCCTCCCATGGATCTCTGGCATCTGACCAGGGTAGGTGGGTAGGAGTTGATTAGGAATGGAACAGGTGTTTGAGAACAGCCTGACCAAACGAGGCATCCCGGCGGGAGTCCTTGTCCAAACAGTAATGGGCTGTAAAGGTATGAACCGAGGCCCAGGTGGCCGCTCGACAGATTTGGTCGATGGACACAGAGTTTAGATGAGCCATTGAGGCTGCCATGGCTCTCACATTGTGAGCTGTGACATGGCCCTCCAGAGGAATGTTCCTACTCTGGTAGGTGAAAGAAATACACTGAGCAATCCAGTTGGATAGTGTTCTCTTAGAGACTGGAAGTCCTAAATGAGAAGGATCAAAAGCAACAAAGAGTTGAGAAGACTTTCCATGTTGCTGTGTTATTTGTAAGTAAAAAGCGAGAGCTCTCTTACAATCCAAGGTATGAAGATTCCTCTCTGCACTTGATGCATGAGGTCCTGGAAAAAAGACAGGTAAATATACCTCTTGGTTCAGATGAAAAGGCGAGACCACTTTGGGCATAAAGTGTGGATTGGTCCTGAGGACTACCTTATCATGATGGAACCTAGTATAAGGTGGATTAGCCACCAAAGCTTGCAATTCACTGATGCGGCGTGCTGAGGTGACTGCAATGAGAAAAATAACTTTCCAAGAAAGAAATTTCAAGGAGGTGGTGGCTAAAGGTTCAAAGGGTGGCTTCATAAGCTGGCCAAGAACCAGGTTTAAGTCCCATGCCACTGGAGGTGGTCTAATGGGAGGTTTAGTTAGAAGAAGGCCTCTCATGAATCTTGCTATAAGAGGGTGAGAGGAAATAGGCTGTCCATTGAGAGGCATGAGGGACGCTGCAATAGCACTCAAATGGACTCTTACCGAATTCGTTTTCAGACCTGCATGGGATAGATGCAGGAGATACTCTAGTAAAGAATTCAAAGGTATTGCAAGAGGGTTAAGACCCTTCCCTGAACACCAAATGGTAAATCTTTTCCATTTGAAAGCATAGGAACGTCTAGTAGAAGGCTTTCTAGAGGCATGAATAACATCTCTGACTTGCTGAGAGAGATGAAAATCTTGAAGGTCTAGGCCCTCAGCAACCAAGCCCTGAGATGGAGAGACTGGGGGTTTGGGTGCCACAACGTTCCTTCTTCTTGGGATAGAAGGTCTGGTGCAGAGCCCAAGTCCAGGGAAGGAGCTTGAGAGAGATGCAGAAGTAGAGGGTACCACATTTGGCGTGGCCAATGTGGTGCTATGAGTATCATGGTCCCTCGATCCCTCTGAAGCTTGAAAAAAGTTTTGGGAATTAGGGGAATGGGTGGAAAGGCATAAAGGAAGTCTTGACCCCAGTGAAGGACGACGGCATCCTTGGCCTGAACTCCCTGACACGGAATTCTGGAACAGAATCGGGGAAGTTTGGCATTCCACGGACTTGCAGAGGTCTATGTCCGGGGTTCCACAAATTCGAAAAATCCTGGCTACCTGGTCCATGTGGAGGGACCACTCGTGTGGAAGCAGAACTCGACTGAGTCTGTCCGCCCAAGAGTTTTGAACGCCTGGAAGATATACTGCCAGAAGATGGATGTGATGCTCTCTGGCGAAGGCCCACAGTCGCAAAGCTTCATTGCAAAGCGACAGAGAGCCAGTCCCGCCCTGATTGTTTACATAGAACATGGCTACTTGGTTGTCCGTATGGATGAGGACTGTCCTGTAGTTGAGCAGGGAATGGAACACTCTGAGAGCTAAGAATACTGCTCTGAGTTCCAAGAGATTGATATGCAGGGAAGTCTCCTGTGGAAACCAGATACCCTGGGTGGAGAGATCCTGCAGATGAGCTCCCCAACCCATTGGAGAAGCATCTGTTGTAAGAGTTGCTTGGGGTAGCGACTGCTGAAAAGGGGACCCCAGCAACAGATTTGGAGAGGACTTCCACCACTGGAGAGACCAAAAAAGGCGACTGGAGTTTGCTATTTTGTCTGATAGGCAACCTGATGCCTGAGTCCATTGGGTGGACAAAGTCCATTGAGCTGCCCTCATGTGAAGGCGAGCATATGGAACCACATGCACGGTGGATGCCATGTGGCCTAATAGTTGTAACATATCTCGAGCAGTTAAATGGGACTTTAACTATATCTGAGAGCGTAGGCAACGGGCCTGAGGAAGATAGGCCCTTGCAGTTGTGGTATCCAGTAAGGCCCCTATAAACTCCAGAGACTGAGTAGGGGTGAGATTGGATTTTGGGATGTTTATTACTAGTCCCAAATACTGAAGGACACGCATTGTGCAGGTTAGACAAGTCTGGGCCTCTGACTGGGATGGAGCTCGAATGAGCCAGTCGTCCAGATATGGGAATATGAATATTCCTAGAGTGCGTAGAAATGCAGCTACTACTGCCATGCATTTCGTGAACACCCTTGGTGCAGAGGCCAGACCGAAAGGAAGCACCCTGTACTGGTAGTGCTTTCCTTGAAAAAGGAACCGAAGGAACCTTCTGTGTGTTGGATGGATGAGGACATTGGTGTACGCATCCTTGAGATCTAGAGAACAAAGCTAGTCCTGACTCTGAAGGTATGGAAGCAGAGCACCAAGAGAAATCATCTTGAATTTCTCCTTGAATAGAAACCTGTTCAATTCTCTGAGATCTAATATGGGTCTGTAGCCCCCTGTTTTCTTTGGAATAAGAAAATAAGGGGAGTAGAACCCTGAGCCCTGTTGAAGAAGAGGTACTAATTCTATTGCCCCTTGGGCAAGAAGGGTAGCAATCTCCTGACCCAGAAGGTTGAGGAGAGATGTTTGAGAATTGAACTGTTTCACCATGGTGTGAGGAGGAAGGCTTAAGAAATGGAGCTTGTACCCTTCCCTTATGATGGAGAGGGTCCATTGCTCTGCTGGGATTTGCTCCCATCTGGGAGCAAAGTAAGCCAACCTTCCTGGAATGGTGAGGGGCTCTGGTTCTTCCAGAGCTAGAAAGGCTCTCTAGTTGCAAGTCAAAGGCCCTGAGGAGGCTGAGGCTGCTGGGTCGTGGGAGGCCTGGCAGCCTTTGACTTGGCCTGTTTAGGTGGTTGCTGACGCTTTGCAGCAAAACGACCTGCAGAAGATGCCTGCTGACCATAAGCAGGATAATATCTTCCCTTTTTAGAAAAAGATGTCTTTTTGAACAATGAGCAGAGGTAGACTTTGAAAGTCGATCCAAAGCAGAGTTCTCAGCATCCATCTGAGTGGCCTTTGCTTGCCAATCCTTGCCAAAAAGGTTTTCACCTGTACAAGGAAGATTTCCCAATTCATCTTGGACCCAGAGTTCCAAATCAGAGGCTTGTAACCAAGCAATTCTGCGTTCACCTATGGCAATAGCCGAGGCTCTGCTTACACACTCAAAAGAGTCAAAGGCTGCACGGTTGGAAAATTTGGAAACATCCTGGGCATGTTTGAGCCAAGTGAGAAATTCCTGCCTTTTATCTTCTGAAATAAAAGGAGCTAAAGTCTGCAGATGATCTGTGACTTCTTTTAGAAACATCCCCATATAGAGACTATAGGAGTTGATTCTGGCAGCAAGCATATTAGCTTGGAAAACCCTTCGGCCAAAAGCATCTAGGGTCCTGCATTCACGTCCTAGAGGATTAGATGAGTATCTTTTTGCACTCTTTATTTTCCTCATGGCAGACTCTACCACAATAGAGTGGTGAGGAAGCTGAGTCTTATGAAAGCCAGGGCCAAGGAGGGACACGGTACATGGTGTCTAACCTACGAGAATGAGGAGAGGTGGTAAGAGGAGTCTCCCACATGCTCAACATGAGATCATAGAGAATCTCATGAATAGGTAAGGTAGCTGCCTCTTTAGGAGCCTTAGGATATTGCAAAATATCTAATTGCTTGGCTCTAGGCTCTGACTCAGGGGCCACTGTAATGGAGAGGCCCCTAGCCACTTCCCTAATGAAGTCTTGAAAAGACAAGTCTTCTAGAGGAGACATTCTTCGTTTTGGAGAAGACGACTCCTGAAGAAGAAGTACCGATGCCTCGACAGAAGCCTCCGACTCGTCAGAGTCTTCAGAGGAATCGAAGTATCGCCTGTCTGGATGCTCTTGTAAAGCCCGATATGCGTATCGAGTGGGATCGACATCGGGAGTAAGCGGTACTGGTTTGGTACCAATGGGCATCATAGGACAGGGTACCGTTGCAGTCGACACCGAAGCCGATGTCGATGCAATCGGTACCGGCACCGGGAACAATGCCGGTGCCGGTACCGGCAATGGAGATTGTTGCGGTACCGGAGACGTCGCAGCCTGCATAAACGCCGTTAGGGTGTGCTGCATGGACAGAATTTTCTGATCCATGGACGCCACCAGAGTCTGGATGTTGGTACCAGTGGAGGCCACCGGTACCCCAGAACACGGTAACAGGTGATCGGTCGAGGCAGAGCCATCGATGTCAACCTGTGACCCCATAGATAATGCTTTGGAAGCCGGAGCTTCCCGCCGGGGTAATTTTGCCAGTGCGGGATCCTCGAGGACAAGCCCGGAGGCATCTCGATGCTTAGAGGGAGATTTGCCCTTCGAGGACCGGCTAGATTTATGTTTGGTTACCTGAGAACCATGGGAGGAAGAAGCAGCCCTGGAAGACGTCGATGCCACCGAGGCTGCATCAGAGGGAAACAGGGTACTGAGCTTGGCTGCTCGGTTCTGCAGACCTCTTTTAGACATCATGGTACAGGACACACAATCCGGGATTGAATGGTCAGGACCCAAACATTTTAGACACCAATCATGAGTGTCGGTGACAGAAATAGTACCGCCACATTTTGTGCACTTTTTGAACCCGGAAGCGGGCTTCTCCATGAGGAGAAAAATATTCAGGCCTAAGGCCCAAACTGAAAATGCACAGTTGAAGTAAAGAATAGTTGTTTTTTTTTTTTTTTTAAGAAAAGAAAAGAAAAGACCGGTGGTACCGGTCTGACGTCGAAGAAGGCAGACGTGACACAGAAAAATAAAGAAAAAAATAAAGAACTTCTTCTGCGGTGACAGGAACACGACCTGCTGGCTCCGCGGAAAAGAAGAACTGGAGAGAGGCGGTTGGGAAAGGCGGGAAGGCAGCGCGCAGGCGCTGTGGGATGCTCCCAAAAGCTTTCTTACTGGACGCTGGGGAGCGTTCCCGCGCAGGCTCCATCGGTACCGACGATACCCATATGTGAAGACTCATTCCTGCTTGTTCCTGGAGATCTGGTTTTCTTTTCTTGCTCCTCTCCCTCTAACTTCAGTAATACTGTTCTTCCTTTATCTGATCATCACCTTCTCTCCTTTAATCTTCACCTCCCTCCCCCCTGCCTCGTCCTGTCTCCTCCACTCTTTTTAGGAACCTTCTTGCCATTGATCCCCTGGTTCTCTCCTCTACCATTTCTCCTTCTCTCTCCTCTGTTTTGCCCTCCGAGTCTGTTGATATGGCAGTGATGTCCTATAATGCTGTGCTCTTCTCAGCTCTGGATGTTTTCGCTCCTCTCATCCCTCGTCCTGTAAGGCGTTCCTTACCTCAGCCCTGGCTCTCTCCCACTATTCGCTATCTTCGCTCCTGTGCCCGCTCTGCTGAGCGTACCTGGCTCAAATCCAACTCCCCTGAAGATTTCCTTTATTTCAAATTCATGCTCTGCTCTTTCAAATCTGCTTTAGCTTTTGCTAAACAAGATTACTTTGTTTGCCTGACTAATTCTCATGCCTCTGATCCTCGCCGTCTCTTCATTGCTCTCAATTCTCTCCTCAAAGTGCCTCCGCCTCTGATCCCTCCTTCCCTTTCTGCCCAGGCTCTGACTGATTACTTCCATGATAAAATCCATAAGATCACTCTCCAGTTTCCCTCTAAATCCCCGATTTCCCTTCTCATCTCCCCCTTTCATTCTCTCCCCCTTCTCATCTTACCCTCGCTTCCTTCCCCACGATTTCTATTGATGAAACTGCTCTTCTCTCCTCCTCCAAGCTCACCACTTGCTCCTTTGATCCTATCTCTTCCCATCTCCTCTCCTCTATTTCCTCTACCGTTGTCCCCTCCATTTCTCATATTTTCAACCTTTCGCTCTCCACTGCTACTGTCCCAGCTGACTTTAAACATGCTGTGGTCACGCCTCTCCTTAAGAAACCCTCACGTGATCCCTCGTGTCCTTCTAATTATCGCCCCATCTCTCTCCTTCCTTTCATTTCTAAACTGCTCGAACGTGCGGTTTACCACCATTGTCTTGACTTCCTCTCTTCCCATGCTCTTCTCGATCCCTTACAATCCGGTTTTCGTCCTTTGCACTCTACTGAAACTGCTCTTGTCAAAGTCTCCAGTGACTTGTTCCTGGCTAAATCAAAAGGCCTTTACTTTGTCCTTATCCTCCTTGACCTTTCTGCTGCTTTTGACACTGTTGACCATGATCTTCTCCTTTACACTTTGTCCTCGCTTGGCTTTAGGGACTCTGTTCTCTCCTGGTTCTCCTCATAGCTCTCCCATCGCTCCTTTAGTGTATGTTCTGGTGGCTCCTCCTCCTCTGTTACCCCGCTCTCGGTTGGTGTCCCCCAAGGTTCTGTCTTGGGTCCCCTTCTTTTTTCTCTCTATACCCAATCCCTTGGTGCGCTTATTTCCTCTCATGGTTTTCAGTACCATCTCTATGCTGATGACTTCCAAATCTATCTCTCTACTCCTGATCTTTCTTCTGCTTTCCAGTCCCAGATCTCTTGCTGTCTCTCTGCCATTGCTGCTTGGATGTTCCATCGTCGCCTGAACTTGAACATGGCCAAGACTGAACTTCTAGTTTTTTCTCCTAAAATTTCCCTTTCTCCTTCTTTTTCAGTCTCTGTTGATGGCTCTGTTCTCCAACCTGTTTCATCTGCTCGCAATTTAAGTGTTATTTTTGACTCTTCGCTCTCTTTCTCCTCTCATATCCAACTTATCGCTAAGACCTGTCGCTTCTTTCTCTTCAACATTGGCAAAATCCGCCCATTTCTCTCTGAGCTCACTACTAAAACCCTCATTCATTCCCTAATCACCTCCCGCCTTGATTATTGTAACCTCCTTCTTGCTGGTCTCCCTCAGTCTCATCTCTTCCCTCTTCGGTCTATTCAGCACTCCGCTGCCCGTTTGATTTTCCGTCAACCTCGTTTTGCCCACATCACTCCTCTCCTCAGGTCTCTTCACTGGTTCCCTATCCGTTTCCGTATTCATTTTAAGCTTCTCCTGCTGACCTATAAGTATATTCACTCTGTGGCTCTCCTCAGTACATTTCTTCTCTCATTTCTCCCTATTTCCCCCCTCGTGTACTCCGTTCTTCTTCCCAGTTGCTTCTTGCTATGCCCTTCTCCTCTATTGCCAACTCCAGATTCCGCTCTTTTCACCTTGCTGTTCCTTACGCTTGGAATAAACTTCCTTTGTCTATATGTCAGGTATCTTCTTTGCCCCTCTTCATACTCAAGTTAAAAGCTCATCTTTTTGCCTCTGCCTTTGGCTCTTGATTTTGCTGTTCTCCTTCCTTCCCCTCTTTTATTTCACCTTTCTTTCTTCCTCTTACACTTGTTCTTACCTCTTTTCTTTGTCCTGTCTCTCCTGCTCTTGTCTCTGCCCTTGTTCTTATCTATTTTCTACTCCTTTTCTTGCTTTGTCTTTTTAGATTGTAAGCTCTTTTGAGCAGGGGACTGTCTTTTTGTGTTTTCATTGTACAGCGCTGTGTGCGCCTGGTAGCGCTTTATAAATGCTTAGTAGTAGTAGTAGTTGTAGTAATGGTCTACTATGCTGGAAATGTAAGACAAAGAAGAAATGGTGTTGCATTTATAATAAAGAAGAAACTTGCAAGAACTATAATGAAATACAATGCAGTCAGTGAACGCTTAATCTCTATTCGTCTACAAGGAATGCCTATCAACACAACTATAATTCAAGTATATGCCCCAACAACAGCTGCAGAAGAGGATGAAATTGATGAGTTCTATGAACAAGTACAAGCTGAAATTGACAGAACGTGAAAACAGGATATCCTGATAGTCATGGGTGACTGGAACGCAAAAGTTGGCAACAAAGGCGGCGGCAAAGTAGTTGGAAAATATGGACTTGGCAACAGAAATAAAGTTGGAGAAAGACTGATGGAATTCTGCAAGACCAATGATTTATTCATCTCAAACACCTTCTTCCAGCAACACAAGCGGAGACTGTACACATGGACTTCACCCAATGGATTGTATAAAAATCAAATTGACTACATCAAATTGACTACCCAGAAACACAGAGAAGCTAAAGCCAAAGGAAAAAGAAAGACAATCGCAGAACTCAACAGAGATTTCCAATGTGCAGCAAGAAAGGAAAAAGAAAAGTACTATAATGACACATGCAAGGAAACAGAAGCAGAAATTATTTGAGGAAGAACAAGACTGGCTTTACTAAAGCTATGAGAGTTAAAGAAAAAATTCCAGCCTTGAATTGGAATGTTACAAGATGCTCAAGGTTCTATGTTGAATGATGCAGAGAAGATCAAGAAAAGGTGGAAAGAATATACAGAGCTTTTATATGATAAAGATCAAGTGGACCAACAGCTGTTTCAACCTGTACCTTATGATCTGGAACCATTGGTGATGAAAGAAGAAGTTGAAGCAGCATTGAAAGCCTTATCAAAGAACAAAGCACCAGGCTTTGATGGCATTCCCATAGAAGTATTATAGCAGTCTGATGCAGCTGTTACCATACTTACAAGACTCTGCCAAGAAATTTGGAAGACAACACCATGGCCAACTGACTGGAAAAGATCTGTGTTTATACCAATATTAAAGAAAGGTGATCCAAATGACTGCGAAAATTATCGCACAATCGCTCTGATCCCACATGCCAGCAAGATTCTACTGAAGATTATTCAGCAGAAACTACAACCATACCTGGAACAAGAACTACCTGAAGTGCAAGCAGGGTTCAGGAAAGGGAGAGGAACGAGAGACATCATCACAGATGTGAGATAGATCCTTGAAAAGACTAAAGAATACCAAAATGCTATCTATTTGTGCTTTATCGACTACAGAAAGGCTTTTAACTGTGTAAACCATGAGAAACTCTGGGCCACGTTAAGAAGCATGTGTATACCAGAACACCTGATCGTTCTTTTGCACAATCTGTACATTGATCAAGAAGCAACAGTTCGAATGGAACAAGGAGAAACAGAATGGTTTAAAATAAGCAAAGGTGTAAGACAAGGCTGCATACTTTCCCCCTACCTGTTTAATTTATATGCAAAACAAATCTTCAAAGCAGCATGATTGTATGAAGACAACAAAGGTGTGAAGATTGGTGGAAGAGGGATGGGGCGGGGAAGGAGCGAGAGGGACGGGGGGAAGGAGCGAGAGGGACGGGGGGAAGGAGCGAGAGGGACGGGGGGGGGAAGGAGCGAGAGGGACGGGGGGGGGAGGCACGAGAGGGACGGGGGGAAGGAGCGAGAGGGACGGGGGGGGGGGAAGGAGCGAGAGGGACGGGGGGGGGGGGAAGGAGCGAGAGGGACGGGGGGGGGGGGAAGGAGCGAGAGGGACGGGTGGAGGAGCGAGAGGGGAGTTATGTGATTGGATCGAACCGAACTGTTCGGTGAAGAGGTGGGTTCTGAGTAGTTTCCTGAATGTGGGTAGGTCACCTTCTATCATCTGTCAGTCAACCAATTTCTGATCCAGTTCACCACCTTGGGACCCATCTCCAAGCTGTTGAGTTTATTTGTGGAGTGGAGGAGTGGCCTAGTGGTTGCGGCAAGGTACTTCAGGCCAGAAGGTCGGGGGTTCAAATCCCACTAGAGGACAGCAACCTTGGGCCGGAAGGACTGGGGTTTCTAGTCCCACAGGTGCTCCTTGTGGTCTTGGGCAAGCCACTTAACCCTCTATAGCCAATGTTCCCTGTAAAATAGTTATCTCCAAGTTATAATGCCCTGTTCAATGTAATTTCAGTTTGTTCAATGTAAACCGCACTGATGCAGAATAGTGCGGTATATAAGAGAATGTAAATAAATAAATAAATTACTGATAAGCCTCCTATGAGGAACAGTATCAAAGGCTTTGCTGAAATCTAGGTAAGATCACATCCATCACATGCCCTATCTAGTTCTCTGATCACCCAGTCAAAGAACTCAATCAGATTTGTTTGGCAAGATCGTCCTTTGGTAAATCCATGTTGCCTCAGATCATGCAACCTGTTGGTTTCGAGAAAGTCCACTATTCACTCTTTCAAGAGCACCTCTATTACTTGTCCCACCACTGAGGTAAGGCTTACTGGCCTGTAGTTTGTCACTTCTTCCCTATTACCACTTTTGTGAAGAGGTACCACATTAGCCCTTCTCCTGTCTCCAAGGATCTATTAAAAACATCCTTTAATGGCCCTGCAAGACTCTTTCTGAGCTCTTTCAGTATCCTGGGATGTATCCCATCTGGTCTCATGGTCTTGTCCACTTTCAGTTTTGCAAGCTATTTTAACACATCATCTTCTGTGAATGGTGTGGTATCTACTCCATTCCCATTTGTATATTTGTCAATTACAGTTGGTCCTTCTCCAGGATTTTCTTTAGTAAAAACATAACAGAAGTATTTGTTTAGCATTTTTGCTTTTTCAATGTCACTTTCCACAAATCTGTTCGCAGCACTTTTGAGTCCTGCAATTCCACCTCTCCCGAATATACCTGAAAAAAGTTTTGTTTCCACACTTCACATCTTTAGCCATCTGCCTTTGATTTTGCTATCCTTATTTCTCTTTTTGTCTCTTATAGTTTGATCCTGTATTCTTTTCTTTGTTCCTTTGTTTGTGAACTTCTGAGTTTTGTGAAAGCTGTGCTTTTTGCCTTTATCTGTGCAGCCACTTCTTTGGAGAACCAAATAGGTTTCCTTTTCCTCTTGTTTTTAATTACTTTCCTTACATATGTATCTGCTGCCCCTTTTATTGCTTCCTTTAGTTTAGCCCATTGCAATTCCATTTCCCTTATCTTCTCCCACTCTGCCAACTCCTCCTTCAGGTACTTGGCCATTTTACTGAAGTCAGTGTTTTTGAAGTCTAGGACTTTCAGCTTGCTGTGATCAGCCCCATCTTGGCCTTTATTTCAAATTACACCGTGTGATAATCTCTGCTGCTCACATGGGCACCCACCCGAATATTCGACACGTTAGCTCCGTTGGTGAGCACTAAATCCAGCATCGAGCTTGATCTGTTCCATCACCATTTGTCTAAGTAATGCATCTTGGAAGGCAACCACAATTATTTTTTTACTTCTTTCCATATTTGCAGAAGGAATACTCCAATCCACATCGGGTAAAGTCACCCACAGTCTGATCACTTCCCCCTTTATGGCTATCTTTGCAATATCAATAATCAATTTGCTGTCCATTTCTTTGGTTTGATTTGAAGGCCTGTAGACAATACCAGTATAGATGACAGTGCCATCTCCTCTTTCCAACACAATCCACAGCGCTTCTTCTTTTCTCCACGTCCCTGTATTTCAGCAGCTTTAATATTGCTTTTGACATATAGGGCTACTCCTCCTCCTTTTCTACCCTATCTCTTCTAAACAAATTATAGCCAGCTATGGCTATATCCCATTCATGCGACACATTAAATCATGTTTCTGTAATGGCCACAATGTCCAAGTCCATTTCCACCATTAGGGCTTCCAGATCAGGAACTTTGTTGGCTAGGCTTCGAGCATTTGTGCTCATTGCTTTCCAGCATTTGACTGACTGCCTTTCCTGTATTTTGCATGGATTTTGTTCTACATGCCTCTTCCCACTTCCCACTGATGTGTGGCTTAAAAGTGTGATTGTTTCCAATGTTATTATGCTTTTGCTGGGAGTGACGTCCTGAATTTGTCCTTCTCCATCCGTCACCCCCTTTCCCTAGTTTAAATGCCTTTCCACATACTGCCTGAATTTTTCACTTAGGATCCTTTTCCCTGCGATAGATTTTAAGAGTAACTCTGCTTGACAACATTTCACAGGTTATCCTGGCTAGCTTTTAATGGAAGAGGTTTGCCATGTAGTGTGACAGAAAGGCCTTAGATCTATTTATCTTTCCTGCAGAAAAATTGTCACAATACTACATTTGTCTGAATCAGGTTTAAAGATCAACTCCATTAGGACTCACCTTAATGAAATTGGCACGGATTACCATCAGTAGAAGGTAAATCCATCTCTACCCAGCCTTTAGTAGTTCAATTCATGCAGGGCTTGCTCCTCACAACGAACATAAGATATGCCATACTGGGTCAGACCAAGGTCCATCAAGCCCAGCATCCTGTATCCAACAGTGGCCAATCTAGGTCACAAGTACCTAGCAGTTTCCCCAAAAGACACAGATTCCACAATGCTTATATTGGGTCAAGCAGTGGATATTCTGGGTCCCCTTTAATATTGGTTTATGGACCTTTCCTCCAGTAAAGTGTCCAAACCTTTTTTAAACCCGGCTACACTAACAGTTTGAAATTTGCTACCGAAGGATGTAATAAAGTGTTTGATTACACATTGAGTGAAAAAATATTTTCTCTTATTAGTCTTCATTGCATGCCCCCTAGTCTTTCTATATTTTGATGGCATAAAGAATCGATCTACATTTACCCGTTCCACTCCATTCATTAATTTATAGACCCCTATCATATCTCCCCTCAGCCGTCTCTTTTCCAGGTTGAAGAGCCCTAACCTTTTCAGCCTCTCTTCATAGGGGTATCCTTCCATCCCCTTTACCATTTTGGTGGCTCTTCTCTGAACCTTTTCTAATAACGCTATATCCTTTTTAAGATACGGCGACCAGAACTGCATACAATATTCAAGGTGCGGTCGCACCATGAAATGATACAGAGGCATTATAATATCCTTTGTTTTATTCTCCTTTCCTTTCCTTATAATATCTAGCATTCTATTTGCTCTCTTGGCCACTGCTGCACACTGGGCGGAGGGTTTTAACATGTTATCCACGATGACACCTAAATCTTTTTCCTGGGTGGTGGTTCCTGATGTGGAACCTTGCATCATGTAACCATACTTTGGGTTGTTCTTTCCAAGGTGCATAACTTTGCACTTGTCCACATTAAATTTCATCTGCCATTTGGATGCCCAGTCTTCCAATTTATCAAGATCCTATTGCAATTTTCCAGAATCCTCATGGGTTTTAACAACGTTGAATAGTTTTGTGTCATCTGCAAATCTGATAACCTCACTCGTTATTCCCATTTCCAGGTCATTTATGAATATGTTAAAAAGCAGCGGACCCAGCACAGATCGCTGGGGTACTCCACTATTCACCTTTCTCCATTAGGAAAATTGGCCATTTAGCCTTACCCTCTTTCTACCTTTTAACCAGTTCCTGAACCACAATAGTAAGCGGCCTCCTAGCCCATGACTTTTTAAATTTGCCAAAAGTCTCTCATGAGGGACCTTGTCAAAGGTTTTCTGAAAGTCCAGATACACTATATCAACTGACTCACCTTTATCTACCTGTGTATTCACACCTTCAAAAAAATATAACAGATTAGTAAGACAAGACCTTCCTTGGCTAAAGTCATGTTGGCTGTCTCCCATTAAGTCATGACTATCTACATGTTAAGTAATTTTGTTCTTTATGATGGTTTCTACCATTTTCCCCGGTACTAACAGGCTCACCGGTCTGTAGCCTTCCAATAAGCCTTCCTTGCAGTGTCATGGGACCATGTTGTTGTTTTAAGCCAGCTGATGAAAGCTTCTTTCGAGTTGCTTGATGCTTGTGATCTAAAATATTTAATCTGCAAAGACTTGTTTTTGGTGGTGGTAATTTCAGTTCACAGAGTGAGTGAGCTCCAAGCTCTATTAAATAACCCCCTTATACTAAGTTTGACAACTACAGGGCAGTTCTGTGTACTCAAAGTTCCTTCCTAAGGTAGGGACAGACTGCCACCTTAATCAGTAAATCATCCTACCAATATTTTTCCTTAGGCCTTCTGCCTAAAAAAATGAAAGCACTTTGTATATTGGAGTGCAAGATAGCCTTAGTCTTCTACCTGGAGCAAACTAAAGCACAAACATGACGGCAGAAAAAGACAACATGGCTCATCTAGTCTGCCCTTCCAAAGTTCACTCAGAGTCCACCTAGCTTTTTGTTTCCTTGACCCGAATAAATTGGGGCCGTTGTCAACAAATGTACCTTATCCAATGGGCTAGTAGATTGCATATGTCAAGGCTTGAAGCTTACTCACCTGCAGGCTTATGCAGAAAGCTGGCGCTGAAGTCACACAGTATTAACTTTGTATGCCTCTTTGTAGTGTACCGATAGCATATGACTTCAGTGCCGGCATGCAGAAAGTGGCTCATATGCAAATTAGCCACACATTAAACTGTGCGAGCAACCCAAACACATGCGGCACAGAGGTCGGCGCAAATTTGGCATGCTCTCCCAGAGAAGAGGGGCACAATGTGGCTAATTTTGATGGCATCAACGGCCCCGAGCCCCCCTCTCACCCAACCAAAAATAATCCCTGGTGGCCCAATGGCCCCTTCCCCCACCCACCCAAACATTGCCCATGCGCTTCCGCGCTGCTATCTTGAAAAATGATGGTGCCTGGCCCCGTGTGGTGCATCCTGGGATGCACCAGGCAGGGTCAGACTGCCATATAAGACATTTTCTACCTTATATGGCAGTCTAGTCCCACCCGGTGCATCCCAGATGCAACATGCGGGGCCATGCGCCATCATTTTTCAAGATGGTGGTGCAAGAGCAGGAGCGTATGGGCAGCGCTCCCGCTTGCTTATTAATGTAATGGGGAGGGGGGATTCAAGGCCGCTGGGCCACCAGGGTTATTTTCTGGTTGGGCGAGTGGGGAGGATCCAGGCCATTTGGACACCAGGATTATTTTTAGTTGGGCGAGGAGGGGGGGGGGGGGGAGGCTTTCGGGGCCGGGATTTGCTTTCTGTCAGGGGCACCAGCCCCCCTGACAGTATTTTGATGGCATCGGGAGCTTTTCCCAAGGCCTGGATTATCTTTTTGACATTTCCCTTCAGATGATCCAGGCAACAAGGAAAGCACCCAATGCCATCAAAATACTGTCGGGGACATGCACTAGATATTTAAGCCACCTCAAGACCAGATGCAGTGATACTGGCGCTAAGGCTGGTTACAAAACTCCTCTACGCGTTTCTCTGCATTGGGCGCAGACAATAATAGCATGTCATTTTAATACACACAACTCATTTGCCTATAATTTAAATACTCTTGCCGATAATTATGCGCTAGCTTCTCCTTTGCTTTTTACATGCATGTCTCTCTCTTCTGCATTTGACTGTGGTGGTAATTGTGCCTAAATGTAGCATTATCTGTGCTTAAAGGCTGTGCTAGTTTTTTGCATCGGCCCACAGGTGTGCTGAAGTAATGGCAATTTAAAAAAGTGTTTTCTAAGAGAGGAATATCAGAGAAGTCTATTTGTGGAAAACCCCATATTTGAAACAATCACCTGGCGACTAGACCATTCAGTGACCAGTCACAAGGGTCTAGTCTGTGACTTAGCTTGTCTACAATTTGGTTGTGAGCAAAGGGGAAGGTGGATTACCTATAAACTGAGCCCAATTGAAATAGTGAAATTCCACATTTTCATTGATTCCCTACACAGTTTTATGGATCCTGACCTTCCTCATCTGTTGATTTAAAACATGGCTACCTGGTTCATAAGTCTGAATCAAAATGACTTTGTTGGGAAATTTGATTTAAAGTCTGCCTTGGGTCTGCTTATTTATGTATATATTGGCTTTGTATGACTGAACCCTTGCCTGGTGAAACTACACAGGAGGATGGATGGCACAGAAGACAATAGCTATATGAGAAGACAATAGCTATATGAGAGTATATGCTTGCCATAAGATAATGGATGCGGCCTGTTATAGAGGATTCTGGGAAACCATATTCTGGATAGGAGTGTGCAGAATATTGGGCCTAGTAATTAATATCAGCAAAAGAGTACAGGTCAAGCAAAGAATTCAAACTAATAAGCACAAAATACTCTCTGCCTGGTTTCAATTAGTGCCAGAAGAACAACACAGGAAGGGTCAGAGGTCACAAGCTATGCATAGATGAACAGACCTATAAGTCAAACCAGATGTATAAACGTAAAAGAGATTCTTCCCCTGGGAAAAGTGTTGTAGGATTCTGGGGCCCTGCTGACACTTAAGAATGTATGATGGATTCAAGTGTTGTAGGATCCTGAGGCCCTGCTGACACTTAAGAATGTATGATTAATTTGAAACAGACATTTGAGACGGGGAGAAATGTATATAAGGTGGTTATTTTGGAGGAAGGGTGGGCAGTATTTTCTCCCCCTTCACAGAGAGAGAGAGAAGGTACTGTCTGCCATTTCTATAGACGGGCTTTTGCTGTTCTGTATGACACTGCTATTTTGTTATACTGAAATAAAAGTTTTTGTAATTAAAAGCAATTGCCGTCTAAGTAATTCTTTGATTGATGCTGCTTGTGAGAACCAGAAGCTACAACTTTCAAAATGTAAAGAATGTCATGCAACTCTAGCAGATTTATGTGGAGACTGGTTTCTTTCAGAGTCCAAAATTCAACTCCATTCCCCCAGGCCCATTTTTCTTTAATTTCAGGCTGTCTTCACCCCAGAAAAAGAGAAAACTATCAAAAGGGTATTTGCAACAAAAAGAATTGTTGGCATCTGTCTATTACAACACCTTGAATATTGATTATTTTTCCCTTTCTCTGTTGAAGGCAGCCGGTAGCTAGGGAGTCCCCAGTGAGGACTTGCTATCCTGCTTGAAAACCAAGTTACTTACCTGTAGCAAGTGTTCTCCATGGACAGCAGTATACAAGTCCTCAGAAATTCTTCCCACCTCCCCTAACAATTTTATTCTGCTCTCAGCTATATTGCTCAACTAAGGTAGGCCTGCACAACAGGGGCACTTTTGTTGACCATCCGAGGGTCTACCAAAGTTCACCTGCAGCTCTTTGGAATGCCTTGCCATCTGCATTGCGCATGGAGACAAATCTGTTAAGTACAATGCTGATGCCAATGTACTCTGGCCTCCACCTAGTGGTTGGCAATTCGAGCTCTCAATGTTGATGAAGATGAGGTTGAATATTTCCTCTTCTTCGAGTGAGATTCAGAGGATCTCCAATCTTGATGGAATCTATGAATGCTTGATGTAAAGGGTGATCAAATCAGCTCCAAGGCCCATGAAGAGAGACATTTCTGATGCAGATATCGATGGACAGGATGTCTCGGTGCTAAAAATTCATTTGTACTTCTTTTCTCAACCCTTGTGTGCTCTTTTGACATCAGTCAACACTGCTTGTGCATAAGCAAATGAAATGCAATCCGCTATCCATCTGGATAGGGTCTGTTTTGTCACTGGTAGCCCAAGGTGACTGGGATCAAAGGAAATGAATAATTGAGAGGATTTTCTGTGAATCTTAGTTCTATCCAAGTAATAAGCTAGTGCTTGCTTGCAGTCTAAGGTGTGTAGCGTTGCTTCAGCCTGAGATGTGTGTGGTCTCGCAAAGAAAATCGGTACAATTAGCAACTGGTTTAGATGAAAGGAGGACACTACCTTCAGAAGGAAATGCAGATGGGTGCGAAGAACCACCTTGTCATGGTCAAACTGGGTATATGGCGGTTCTGCCCCAGAGCCTACAGTTTGCTGATGCGGCGAGCTGACGTGATGGCAATGAGGAAGATTACCTTCCAAGATAGAAACTTCAATGAGTGGTGGTTAAAGGCTTGAAAGGAGGTTTTAGAAGTTGAGCGAGAACCATGTTGAGGTCCCAGCCACTGGAGGTGGCTTAATGGGTGGTTTGGACAGTAGGAGAACCCGCATGAAGCGTGCTGCTAAAGGTGAGAGGAGATAGGCTGTCCATCCAGCAGACTGTGAGAGGCCACAATGGCACTAAGATGAACTCCCGAGTTAGTCTTAAGACCTGCCAAGGACAAGTGGAGGAAATACTATAGAAGGGTCTCCACCGGGCAAGGAAGGGGTCTAAGAATGCTCCGATGAACTCCAGATGTTGAGTTGGAGTGAGATGAGACTTTGGAAAGTTTAAGACAAATCCCAGATGTTGGAGCACCATGATGGTGCAACGAAGAGAGAGTTTTACCTCCTGAGGGGTCTCTGCCCTGATTAGCCAGTCATCTAAATAAGGGAAGACGAAGACCCCTAAAGTGCAGAGATAAGCAGAGTCTACTGCCATGCATTTTGTGAATACTCGTGGTGCAGAGGTTAGGCCAAAGGGCAGTACCGGGTATTGTTAGTGGTTTCCCTGAAACATGAAGCAAAGATTCTGTCTGTGCAGAGGAAGGATCAGTACATGCATGTACACCTCCTTTAGGTCTAGAGAACATAACCAATTGTGCCTCTGGAAGTATGGGAGAAGAGTTCTCAGGGAAATCCTTTTGAATTTTTCTCGTACCAGGAACTTGTTTAGGTCCCTGAGATCCAAGATGGGCCTGAATCCTCCTGTTTTCTTTGGAATGAGAAAATATGGAGAGTAGAAGCCCATCCTTTCTCAAAGAGGAAAAACTCTATGGTGCTCTGGGACAATAGGGTGGACACCTCGGCTCTTAACAGAGTGCTTTGAAGAGGATGGGTGGGATAGTCCCCTGTGAAGCTGGTGGGGGCTAATTTTTCGAAGTGAAGCAGAAACCCTTTTGGACGATGTTGAGAGTCCACTGATCTGAGGTTATGAGATGCCACCTGTAGGCATAGGAACAGAGACTGCCTGCTGCTATGTGGAAGGGCTGGGGACCCTCCAGAGGCAGAGTGGCAATGCTAGGAAGGAGTCAGAAACCAGGCGCAGGTTGTACCTAAGCCAGTAGTTGAGGCTTAGGAACTTTGGGCTTTTTGGGTTGGCGAGGGCTCTGCTGCCGCTGTTGATGCTGAGGCTGGTAGGCAGCTAAAGGTGGGTAGGAAGGATAATATCTCTCATTCTTAGAATAGAAAGGTTTCCTGGGAAGAGCCTTCCTTTTGGAGGGGTCAGCCATTTACCTGGAAAGGCGTTCGAGGGTGATGATATCTGTGTTACTCTCTCCAACTTTTTCAAAAAGGTTTTCTCACGTACATGGGATATTGGCCAGCTTGTCCTGGTTAGAGATTTGATGCCTGCAACCAGGCCATCCTGCGAGCCCCAATGCAGACTGCGGAAGCTCTGCTTGTTGACTCAAAGGCATCAAAACAGGCCCTGGTAATAAATTTTGAAGTATTCTGGCCTTGCTTAATGAGTGTCTGGAATGTACTCCTTGTATCATCAGGAAGCATGGGGGCAAACATCTCTAGATCCCTGGTGACATCCTTTAGGAACATGCCCATGTATAGCATGGAGGAGTTTATCCTGAAGGCCAACATGCATGCCTGAAAGCATCAGCGTCCAAAGGCACAGAGTGTCCTTGAGTCCCTATCCGGAGGCATGGATAGTGATTTTTTTGAACTCTTTATTCAGCGCATCACTGATTCCAGCACCATTGAGTGGTGGGGGAGCCGAGGCTTCTGGAAGCCTGGGCACTCTGGAACTTGGTACATAGTATCAAGCCTTTTGCCGACAGGAGGAACCGTGAGAGGAGCCTCCCATATTCAGAGCATAGATCTTGTAAGATGCAATGCACCGGTAAAGTAGTGGCTTCCTTAGGTGTGGGAGAGTATTTGAGTATCTCCAATTCCTTTGCCTTTGGTTCTTTCTCCAAGGCTACTGTTATAGCCAGCCTTGCTGCCATATCCTGTATGAAATTCTGGAAATAAATATACATTGGAGGGGAAAGTCTGAAGGGATGTCTGGAAGTTCCCTGCAAATCCAGTGATCCTTAGTGAGAATCAGAAGAACTGGACTCAGAGTTTGACAGAAAGTCAAAGTATCGGTGGTATGCATGACCTCGATGGCTTGTCGATGTTGAGGATCAATACCGATACCCAGGGGGTCTCCAATTCTGGTCCTGGAGGGCCGCAAACCAGTTAGGTTTTCAGGAAAACCCCTAATGAATAGGCATGAGATAAATTTGAATACAATGAATATGCATAAGATATATTTGCATGCACTGCCTCCATAAGGGACAACCTGACTGGTTTGCGGCCCTCCAAGACTGGAATTGGAGAGCCCAATCGATACCGATGCTCAGAGGTATCGGAATTGGGAGCCCTGGAAGTTTTCATCTCTTAGGCACCAGTGGTATTGGTTGGTTCCAACGGAGGAATCGGTCCCAGGAGCGCCAACAAAGTTGCTTTGAGGGCTGGTATCGGTGCCGAAACACTTGGCTGTAGGCAGGATGTAGACCTGTTGATACTGTCTGCACCGAGGTTGCCGGGAGTGCAGCCAAACCTCCTTTTGAGAGCCAACATGGACTGGTCCAAGAAGATGGCCAATGTCTGGGTGGACTCACCAACAGGGCTTTTAGCCACCGTCCCAGAGCATGGAACTGGTAGATCTCCAGAGGTCGATTCCTCGGAAGCATCCTGGAATCCCTCTTGTGCTTTGGAGGACAGGTCCTCCCACCGGGGCTACTTGGCTGGCCAGTCTGCATTGGAAGCACCCTAGGGGAGTCTCGATGCTTATGCTGGGGTTTCCCTCTAGTCTCTATATCGGTCTTTGATGCCGATGTCTTAGTAGAAATCACAGGCTTACTTTTATGTTTGGACTTGGAAGAGACCAGAGACCTGAGACCCATGAGAGGAGATCGATGTTCTCGATGATGCGGAAGCCACTGAAATCGAGTCCGCGGTGAACAGCAATCCATACGGTTTGGCTCTGTTCTTTAGGCCTCTCTTTGTCATTTGTTGACAAAGGACAAGAATTTCATAAATGGTCAGGGCCCAAACATTTTAGACACCAGTCATGTTTATCTGTGACTGATGTGGTACCAGCACATTTGGTACATTTCTTAAAACGTTTTTTCCCTTTTTAAAAGTGCTCTTCAGAATTGAAGATGATATGGAGGCCTAAAGGCCTAAATTTGCAGTGAAACCCGCAGGAAAACTACAGAAAAGAAGCAGAAAATTTTATAACTAAAAAGAAAATTTTTTCGGAATCGGTGTCAAATCTGATGGAACCGGTGTCAACGGAAAGGCACGGTATTTCACCAAAAGAGAGAAGTTCTTTGACAGTATCAGGATTGAACAATCAGCTGGCTCTGCAGAAAATGAACTGAGGAAATGAGTTGGAAAGGCAGGCTCACAGGCGCAGTGGAGTGCTCTCAAAGGCTTTCCTATTGGACAATGGGGAGCGTTTCCATGTGGGCTCCGTCGGTGCCAACATCACCCATATACGAAGGCTGCATTCCTGCTTGTTCCTGGAGATACCACTTTGCAATGAACTTCTATTTCTCTGCACCAGGAAATTTACTGTTATCATGACAGAACTGTTTCTATTCTGTGTCGGACAAACACCATACATTAGATATTTGTTTCATGGAATAAGTGCAGACATGCTGAATACTTCTATCATACTGTGTTATAATGGAGCTGTAAATTCTTGTCTTTGCATTAATAATTAGATCCTGAATCCAAAACAACAACAAAAAAAAGACTTGAATGAATATCAAACTTCCCTTAACATAATTATCTTTTTCTTAGTTACAATGCAGTCTGAAAGAACAGACTCACTAAAAAGGGTTTTCTGCCCCATGAAAGTATGAAAGTATAGGTACTGTTCTTTGCCAGTGTATTAGGAAATTCACTACAAGAGGGTTGACTCTATTACAGACTATAAAGAAAAAAAAATGATCTGAAATTAAATTCTTGCCTATTTTTCTTTTACAGATTCAGTTGTACATAAGCAGTAACAAAGGCTGATGCTTTCCCTTGAAGCTGTATCATCTCATACAGAGCAGGAGCTGTAAAAAGCTTTTAGAACAACAGTGATGTAGGCCACTGTTTCCTCACTCTGTTTTTAACATGTGCCAGCAACATCGAAGTCACTAAATTCTACCAATTTGTTCATGGAACCCGAATCTCACCTTGCTGTATGTTGTGCATATTTCTGTCTGTATATCGGCACTTTCTACAAAGAGAAAAAAAATATTTTAGATGAATTTTACACCTTGAATTTAAGCTAACATTTTTTTTAAATAAAACCCTCTTCCTCATCCCTTTAACACATCTATATCACATGCTTATATATTTATATCTATCTATATTATACATATAAATAAATAAATTGAATCAATCAATGTGAAATGCAAAGGAAGGTTTAAACAGCACACTTCTTGTTTTGTTTTGTTTTTACTTCTGTTTTATATTTTAAGGTAAAATCTAAAGGTACTTTTTAATTTCCTGACAGACTAGTCCAGACAAGTGGGCTATGTCCTCCTGCCAGCGGATGGAGACTGAGAAAAAAATGCACAGAGGTGGCTTCATTACCCTTATAGAGAGTAGTTTTATAACAAGTTGGCTAGAACTGAAGGTCAAGAGAGCGCCTATTTTATAAAGGCATGTAGCTGCCTATGGAGGGAGGCCCTTTTAGGGAGGGAGTTGAAATCCAGAACTTCCAGGGTAGCATTCTCCGAAATGCTTCCCATTGCACGCGCAGGACCCAAAAGAAAGAGCGAGCTCCGAAGTCTCAATGAATGGATGGGACGATGGTGCAAGGAAGGTGGTTTTGGATTTGTTAGGAACTGGGGAACATTCTGGGGAAAGGAGGGGCTTTTCCGAAGGGATGGGCTCCACCTTAACCAGGATGGAACCAGGCTGCTGGCATTAACCTTTAAAAAGGAGATAGAGCAACTTTTAAACTAGATAATAGGGGAAAGCCGACAGTCGCCCATGAGCGCATGGTTCAGAACAATGTATCCTTGAAGGATATTACCAAAAGACTGAAGTTAGGGCATATCAGCAGAGAGGTTCCAATAAAGACAAAAGTAGCCCAAATGCCCTTGAGTACCGAACAGACAGAGTTTAAAGATTCCAAATTACCCTGCCTACCGATAGCCAGATTAATATGAATAAAATACAGCCTCTAAAATGATTGTATGTAAATGCCAGAAGTCTAAAAAATAAGATGGGAGAGATACAATATATAGCACTAAATGAGAGGTTAGATAGGATTGGTATTTCAGAGACATGGTGAAAGGAGGAACAAACTATATTGGAATGATAGAGAAGATCAAATTGGTGGTGGGGTTGCACTTTATGTTACAGAGAGCATTGAGTCACAAAGGATTAAAGTTTTGCAGGAAACAAAATTCACTGTAGAATCTCTATGGATTAAAATTCCATGTAAAAAGGGGAAGGGGAAGGCGATGGCAGTGGGGGTGTACTATCGACCGCCTGGCCAGAGTGAACAAATGCATGATGAAATGCTCAAAGAAATCAGGGAAGCTAACAAAAGTTACAGTACAGTAATAATAATGGGTGATTTCAATTACTCCGGTATCGATTGGGTCAGTGTCACGGCGGGACATGCCAGGGAGATAAAGTTTCTAGATGAAATAAATGACTGCTTCTTGGAGCAGCTGGTTCATGAACCGACCAGAGGGGAACCCATTTTGGACTTAGTCCTTAGTGGAACAAAAGATCTAGTGCAAGAGGTAAGGGTATTGGGGCCACTTAGCAATAGTGATCATAGCATGATCACATTTGATTTAATAAATGGAGGAAGGAAAGTAAGGAAATCCACAGTACTATCTTTTAACTTTCAAAAGGGAGACTTGTGATAAAATGAGGAAAATAGTTAAAAAAAACCTAAAGGAGTAGTTGCAAAGGTTAAAGATTTGCATCAAGCATGGGTGTTTAAAAATACTATCTTGGAAGCCCAGACCAGCTGTATTCCATGCTTTAAGAAAAGTGGAAGGAAGTTCAAAAAACTGCTAGCATGGTTTATTTATTTTTATTTTTTTTTTTTTTGTAATTATATATTTATGTTTTGAAATTATACAACAACAAAACACAGAACAAAAGGAAAATCTCCATGAAGTTCACATTAATGCATGCCAAAAAGTACTAAATAAAGAAAAAATGGAAGTTAGCCCACATCAAGGGAGCAATGACTAAATAAAAGAAAAATACAAATGTAAAGGAAAACAAGAGACAATAGTCTCACAAAAGCTGCAAACTAAATCTCCAAAAGAGACCGTGTAAAAACAAGGTTTCTAAAACCCCTCAACCTTCCTCAGCCACAGGGGCAATCATTTCCTTACTAACCAGACGTTTCTCCAAGTGAGAAGAGTCAAGAAATGCTTATTTCACCCCCAGCAGTGTAATAAGACACAGGGAAATCTTAAATAAAAGGTACCAGAAAGACCCAGTACCCAAGACCTACGAAGCAAAAAAGCCTTCCTTCTGACTTGGGTAGCTCTGGAGACATCCGGGAAAATTGGAAGTTTCCCAACACAAAAAATAGCATTTTTATGTTGAAAATAACTCCTCATTATTAAAGCTTTATCACCATCATTCAAAAGGGAAACAACTAAGGTAGCTCTATTAGTTATAATATCGTGCGAATCCTCAAGAAAAGCTGAGAGAGAGAACTCCGGACTAATCTCCAGGATTCCCTCCCCCTCCTGTTCCGAGGAAGACCGCACTCTTATCGGGAATATGAAACAAACATGAAATCACAATCTCATTAGCAACAGGTAATAAAATTTCTGTAAAATATTTTCTTAACAGGATCTCTGGTGATAACAAATGAGTCTGAGGAAAATTAATAAAAAGCAAATTCTTACTACGAAAAGTATTCTCCAGAGATTCCATCTTCTGGTGTATCAGCTGGCTATCCTTAATAAAGGAAGAGCCTGCTGAACTTAATGTAAGAAAGTGAGAATCCAGGCCGGAAACCTTTCTCTCCATGGTCTCTGTTTGGCAGGTTGTCTCACGCACTGAGGCCCTTCGCACTACTACAGTACCTCAATTTTGTGCATTTTCCCAGGAGACTACTGCAAAATTTCAACAGATGGATGCCAGGCCAGCATGGTTTAAAGGTGAGGTCAGAGAGGCTGTTGTTGCAAAAAAAGCATCTTTCAGGAAATGAAAAAAGGAGCCAAATGACAAAAACTGGAAACAACAGAAGCACTGGCAAGTTAGATGCAAGGCATTGATAAGGTAGGCAGAGGAATTTGAGAAGAAGCTTGCTGTGGAAGCAAAAATGCATAAGTTCAAGATCATTTGTAGCAAAAATCCTGTGAGAAAGTCAGTTGGACCATTAGATGATACGGGGTAAAAGAGGCACTAAGAGGGGACAAGGCCATAGCGGAGAGACTGAATGAATTCTTTGCTGCGGTCTTTACTGAGGAAGATGTAGGGATATTACCCATCACTAAAATGGTATTTAAAGGTGATGCTGCAGAAGAATTAAAAGAAATATTGATACATCGGGAAGATGTATTACAACTATTTGATAAACTGAAGAGTAGCAAATCACCTGGACCGGATGGTGTACATCCGAGGGTATTGAAAGAACTGAAATATGAGAATGCAGACCTGCTATTAGTAATCTGTGAACTACAATTAAAATCATCTGTAATACCTGAGGATTGGAGGATGGCCAATGTAATGCCAATTTTTAAAAAGGGTTCCAGGGATGATCCGGGAAATTACAGATCAGTACCACGAAAAATGGAATAAACCATTATAAAGAACAAAATTGAACATATAGATAATCATGGCTTAATGGAAGACAGCCAACATGACTTTAGCCAAGGAAGGTCTTGTCTTACTAATCTGTTATGTATTTTTGAAGGTGTGAATAACCAGGTAGACAAAGGTGAGTCGGTTGATATAATGTACATGGATTTTCAGAAAGCCTTTGACAATGTCTCTCATGAGAGACTTTTGGCAAAATTAAAAAGTCATAGGATAGGAGGCAGTGTACTATTATGGATCAGGAACTGGTTAAAAGATAGAAAGCAGAGGGCAGGGCTAAATGGCCAATTTTTACAGTGGAGAAAGGTGAATAATGGAGTACCCTAGGGATCTGTTGCTGGATCCGCTGTAACATAATCATAAATGACCTGGAAATGGGAATAACGAGTAAAGTAATCAAATTTGCAGATGACACAAAATTATTCAAAGTTGCTAAAACCCATGAGGATTGTGAAAAATTGCGAGAGGACCTTGATAACTTGGAAGATTCGGCATCCAAACGGCATATGAAATTTAATGTGAACAAATGCAAAGTTATGCACCTAGGAAAGAACAACCCAAACTATGGTCACACGATGCAAGGTTCCACATTAGGAACCACCAACCAGGAAAAAAAGATTTAGGCGTCATTGTGGATAACATGTTGAAACCCTCCACTCAGTGTGCAGCTGTGGCCAAGACAGCAAATCGAATGCTAGGTATAAGGAAAGGAATGGAGAATAAAACAAAGGATATTATAATGCCTCTGTATCGTTCCATGAATATTGTGTGCAATTCTGGTCGTCGTATCTTAAAAAGGATATAGCGTTATTAGAAAAGGTACAGAGAAGAGCCACGAAAATGGTAAAGGGGATGGAAGGATACCCCTATGAAGAGAGGCTAAAAAGGTTAGGGCTCTTCAACCTGGAAAAGAGACAGCTGAGGGGAGATATGATAGAGGTCTATAAATTAATGAATGGAGTGGAACGGGTTAACATAGATTTATTGTTTACGCCATCAAAATATAGAATGATTAGGGGACATGTAATGAAACTACAGGGTAACCTATTTAAGACTAATAAGAGAAAATATTTTTTCACTCAATGTGTAATCAAACTCTGGAATTCGTTACCAGAGGATGGAGTAAAAAGCTGTTAGTGTAGCCGGGTTTAAAAAAGGTTTGGACAAGTTCCTGGAGGAAAGGTCCATATACCATTATTAAATGGAACCTTTTGATTTCCACTGCTTGCCTTAATACAAGCATTGTGGAACCTGTGTCTTTTGGGGAAACTGCTAGGTACTTGTGACTTAGATTGGCCACTGTTGGAAACAGGATACTGGGCTTGATGCTCCTTGGTCTGACCCAGTATGGAATTTCGTATGTTCTTATGTTCTTAGGTGTTTGCATTTACCTCACATTACATGTAGAAATTAACATGTGATAAGTGCAAAGACTGTTCACTAACTGTTGGGGTGTTCCATACATAACCCCTGCAGTTACCACACAGACAATTCTTTTA
Organism: Ichthyophis bannanicus; assembly: GCA_033557465.1. NCBI lineage: Eukaryota > Metazoa > Chordata > Amphibia > Gymnophiona > Ichthyophiidae > Ichthyophis > Ichthyophis bannanicus. The sequence continues at coordinate 465,273,796 of CM066034.1, forward strand.
CCACATGTTCCGTGTAGTGTGGGATGCACCTATCGCCTCCTCCTGAGAAGGTTGAAAGTGCACCCCTGATAAGTGACAGTGTGCAGTATAGTACCGTGTGCTAAATTAAATCTTAAGTCTATACCCACTCTCTGCCCATAACCCACCTAGTACCCCACCCCATAATAAAGCATGCAAGCAGCGTGTGAATTGGTGCACATGCCAGCATGGTAAGAGTTACTGTAGGCGGGAGCTATCAGCGTGCACTAATTTGCACACAAAATGCTTAGTGCACTTTAGTAAAAGGACCCCATGTGTCTTTATAAAATACTAGGGGTAAACCTGGCGGAAATCATGGCTATATTAAAGCAGTGGACATTTACGCCTGCTCAGCAGTAGGCGGAAGTGTTAACATATAAAGTATGCGTGTACTCACATATTTTATAAAGTACAGGCATAAATTGCAACTTTGCCAGCTCTCTGCCAAAACTCCACCTCAGAACACACTTACAAGAGTCATGTAAAAGTATGTGCCTTCTTGTCACTGCAAATTTTTATGCACATAATCCTTGGATTCCTTTAAAAAATTACCTCCATAGGGGCTGATGCTACCTTCCTCTCTTCAGTATATCTATGTCAAAACTAAGAACCCAGGTTAGAATGCATCAAAGACAATGACAGAACAATTCAGTTTTGAGTTTCTAAAACCAACATCAAAACCAAACCTGGTGCTGCTGAAAACCCCTTTCCTTGGCCAATAACCCAGAGATGTTCTACCAAGCGATAAGAACACCTGAAATAAGGTTAAATTAGCTCCAAATAACTTCAGAATGGTTAACAATGCACTTGCTGCCTGTTTTCTGAACTCTCTTAACGCCACACCCTGAATTCTCTAATGCTGCAGCTTCCCTGAGTGGGTTCTGGAACAGTCTAGCAAGACTGAAGGCAATGAAACTAATAGAACAGTTTAAATTCAACCTTCCTTGCTGTTAAAGACAGACCAGTGCAAACAAATAGGACATACGCAAGTTCTACCTAGATCACGACAGACCAACCTGATTTTACCCCATTGATAAACTGCTTAAACGCAGTTGCGGAATGGCTCCTCACACAGAACTTGAGAATCAACCACAGCAAGACTGACGTAATGTTCATAACGAAGAACCAGGACTTCGCACCCCCACCCACACTAAAGGTAAAGGGGCACAGAACTAACAGCCAAATCTACCATCAGCTACCTAGGCATCACCCTCGACCAAAGAATGGACATGAAGGCACATATAAAAAACACAACAAAATCAATTTACCACAAGATAAGGACACTTCGTCACCTACGACCACTACTCGAGTACACGGACTTCAGAACAATCTTCCAAGCTTTGGTGATGCCCCACATTGACTTTGCAAACACAATCCTATACGGTCTCCCACAAGCAACTCTAAACCCTCTCCAACTGGCAATGAACACAGCAGCCAGGGTGCTAGAAGGAATATCGAGGACTGACCACGTCACACCAATCCTGAAAAAGCTTCACTGGTTGCCTCTTCAAGCTAGAATCCTATATAAGAATATAATCATGACCTTCAAAGCCCTAAACAATCAGTCCCCCATAACCATCACCGAATTGATACATACCTCAGCTCCTATTAGAAGTAGAAGATCCATAGCAGTAAACACTTTAACAGTCCCGAAAGAATCAACAAGATGCAAAAAGTCAACAACTAGCAGAGCCTTCTGCTTCTATGCCCCGAAAGCCTGGAACTCCCTCCCCCCGACATCAGAGTTATTACAGATCTAACCCAACTTAGAAAGGCCCTAAAACATTACCTATTCACCAGATACTTTCCGGCATAGTCCCGATAAGGAATTACTCTCACTATGTATATAATGTAGATACTATATTGTATAACTTTTGTTAATCTACCCTGTTATCCAAGTTCCAATCCCTGTTCAAATGTAAATGCATCTCAGTGACCCTGAAATGCATATGTTATGTTTTGATGTACACCGCACTGATGTCAATAGCGCGGTATAAAAGAAATACAAAATAAAATAAATAAATAAATAAATAAATCTCAACTGTTCCTAAGACTTTTGTGCTCAAGGCAGAAACTCTCCCAGCCTCAACTCCCAAGTTTATGTGTTGAGAGTAGGAATCCAATGGAGACAAGGTATCTATCCCTGTTATCTTCTGGAAAGAGATTTGGACTGCCTAAGAGGACCCCTGAGCCATCATCAGAATCTGCTGCCTGCAAATTCTTGTGGTGCAGCTGAGGCAACTGCCTTCATGATTCCTCCAGAAATCAATCTTTTAGAAACCTCTGCATCATTTTCAGGCTCATCCATAGCTAAAGGAGCCTATCCAAATTTGTAAGGAGCTTGGAGCCTATATAGGAGGCCTAAGCCTGAGAATGGCAGTCCCTGCCTTGGCCTACCATGCCTGACTTTCCTAAAGTAGGAAGAGATGAGCCTGAATTCCAGCAGAAGCAGGATATTACACTCCTAAGGAAAATGTATGGAGACAGCACCCTATGAAACCCAAGTGAAAGAGAGATACTTGAAGCAAAGGGCTCGCATGCCTTTCTCTCCAGAATGTAATATACGCTCAGAGAGTAGTGAGGGAGCATCTCTATGTCCCTTGAAACAAGTCAGAACTTGGATTTAACTTTATTAAGAGGTGCAAGTTCTGCCTTTGTCCATTCTCTGGAAGAAGCAGCAGACCTGTAGGAGTTGTCTTCCAGAGAGGATCCAAGATTGTTCCAGCAGGATTTAAAGAAAATAAATTAGCAGGTATGGAAACTTTTTCCTTTCTAATAATTTTGCTAGACTGGTCCATACAAGTAGATTGTACCCAAGCAGTCAAGACCCAGAGTGGGAGGAAGACAATGCTCTGGACAGACGACCTGCTCTTCCAAAGGTAGAATCTGTTCCCGCTCCCACATGCAATCCGTAGTATTTCAAAAAGGTGCTCTGAGATAATCAGGTAGCTGTCTTACAGACAGCAAGGCAGACTCCACCTAGGATGAGGCTTGTGCCCAAGTGAAGTGAACTCTGATTCCCTCCAAGATAGGCTAACTAATAACCTCCTTAAATCCAGCAGGCAATCAAGGACTTGGCTGCTGCCTGCCCTTTCCTTGGACCACTGAACAGAACAAAGAGATGGTCTGATCAACAGAAGGAATTAGTAAGCTCCAAATATTTCACTAATGTCCTCGTCACATTCAATAGATGCGAGGGGTCTGTCTGAAGGTCATCCTCTAATAAGGAGGGCAAGATCACAGACTAAGATGAAAGGAAGATAGCACTCAGAGAGCCAGACACTATCGAGAGGACAAGAAAAGGCTTGCTACAGGATAAGGCTGTAGCTCAGACACCTGCCAGGCAAATGCAATAGCCACCAAGCATACCCACCTTCAAGGTCAAATCCTTGACAAAGGCCATCTATAGAGGTACGAAAAGTGGCAGGGGATCCTTTCAGTGCCTGCATCAACAGAGAAAAATTCCACTGCAGTACAGATGCATGAACAGACAAATCTGTTTCACCCCCTTGAGGAAGCAGGAGATATCAGGGTGTGCTGCCAGGATATTTTCCAAATATGCCACTGTAGCACAGCAAGGGCACTACCTGAACCTTGAGAGAGTTCAGAGCTAAACCCTGGTCCAACCCACCAGACTATGAGGAGGATGAAATGGTGACTATGTCCATCCTCCTGGTATCCAAGACTTTAGAGGAACACCACCTCTTGAAAAGACCCTCCAGATCCTCATATAAACCAAGGATCTAGAAGATCTCTGTGCTTTAAGGAGGGTATCAATTACTGCTCCATACTACTACTACTACTGATCATTTGTATAGCGCTACAAGGCGTACGCAGCACTCTACAGGCACATATAAAAGATGGTTCCTGCTCATCAGAGCTTACAATCTAGTTAAGACAGATAACACAACAGCTGAGGCCAAGGATACATCTGGGGGGGGGGGGGGGGGGAAGGTAAAACATAGGAGATTAAGAGGATCAGGATCCAAAAGCAGCCTTGAAGCGGTGAGTTTTCAGCCAGAATTTGAAAAGGGCCAGAGATGAAATCTGACGTACAGCTTATACCTCTCAAGTGCCAGGCCATAAGTGAGAAGGAATTGGGATTCTCCATGACTAGGGGATCCTGGTGTAGAAGTCCACAGCAGAGATCTGCACGACCAGTTTGGCACCACTAAAATGACCAAGCCTGGTTGAAACCAAATTCTGTGCAGAAGTTAGCTCATCAAGAGCAACAGAAGAATGCCATACAGACATCCTTTCTGGAACCACCCCTTTAGAAAGGCATCCAAGCCCGCCATGGAAGAATCCTTCCTGTGGCAGAAAAGTTTTTTCACCTTTGGCATTCCCCTGGATGACCATCGGATCAGATCAAACACGGACAGGCCCCACTTCCGCATGAGGAAGTCAAGTGTGCGAGGACTTAGCTCCCACTCACTGGGATCCATGGTGTTCCAACAGAAGAAGTCAACCTGCACATTGTCAATGTCCATTATCTCAACCGCTGAGACAGTCACCAAAATGAGCCTTCACCCAATGACAGAGCTCTGCCACATCTGTGGCTGCTACCGTGCTGTGACTGCCACCTTGCTTGTTGATGTATGCCACTGCCGTGGCATTCTCAAAGAACACTGACTGCAATGCTTACCAGGTGGGATGAAACCTCTCTAGAACCAGTCAGATTGCCCTGGCTTCTAGTCTGTTGATTGACTAGGATGCTTCCTGAAGAGATCAGTGTTCTTGAACAAAATGATGCAGACAACGGACCCTCCAAGCCCAAATGGCTGGCATCTAGGTGATCATCACCCAATCTGATGCCTCCAGAGGCATCCTGTCCATCAGAGGGTGAGAGAGTTTGTAGTCATCATGTTAATTCCCCCTCGATCTTCAAGGCACTGTTTGAACACATGGGAGCAGGGAGACCAATGAATCAGAAGATGTTCCTGCAGAGTCCAGGGTCAATGCTACTGACCCCAGGAGCTGCAGGTAGTCCAGGCCCTGGGAGCTGCCCAAGAGCAAAAACCCCCAAGTTGCAGCTTGTCCAAACTTTCTGGGATGAGAAACAATCTTCCCAAGAGAGAGCTGAGGTAGGCACCAGATACTCCAAATCCTGGGAGGGAACTAGGCTGCTTTTGGGGTAGCTGATAACCCATCCCAGTTTCTCCAATCACTGAACCATCTGGGTACTGTCCACCCTGAAGTTCTCCATGGAGTCAAACTGAATGAGCCAGTCGTTCACGTATAAGTGGACCTAGATTTCTTGCTAGTGCAGGAAGGCGATGCCGCTGTCGCCACCACCATGACCTTCAAGGTGCAAGGCACTGTGGTCAAGCTAAAGAGAGGGCACAAAACCAAAAATGGCAGCCCAGGACGCAGAAGCAAAGGAATCACCAATATTGCACTTGTATCGGAATATGGGAAGAATGCTTTGGAAACTCACCCCGCGGGATTGAAGCAACGATTAACCAGAGTGTTGCCATCTGGCAGTGGGGAACTCTTAACTTGCCATTGATTGCCTTCAGGTCCAGAATGGGTTGGAAGGACCTGCCTTTTTTGGGTACTACAAAGTAAATGAAATACTCCTTATCGTGTCCTGTGGAAGGCATGGGTACATAGCCTGCAAATGTAGCAGGCACTGAGAGGTTTCCTCAACTACCACCCTCTTGGTTAAGGAGCCATAAGGAGATGCCACAAAGGTATCCAAAAGAGGTTCCACAAATGCCAGCATGTACCCCTTTTCAAGGACTTTGACAACTCATTGGTCTGGTGTGATGCAGGCCCATTCCAAGTGAAACAGACAGATGCCCCCTCCCTCAATTGCCTGTCCCTTGGAAGGGAACTGGTTCTCATTGCATGGGTTACCAGCTACCAAGGAGGTGCTTGCTGAGAGACCCAAGATCACTGGGATGCCAGAAAGGACTGACCCTTCTTGGATCTTGACCCATAGAAGGAATAGGCTGTGCCCTAAACCACCCCCAAATTCCCCCACTGAGTCCTATGTGCCGAACTCCTGAAGCCTCTAGGAAACAATCAGGGAGTCTCTGTGGGCAAGCCTCTCCAAGGTCTTTCATCAGCTTCTCGATGTTCTCCCCAAATAGCAAACGGGAGTGTACTTAGCCACTGCCTGGACATGGCTATGGCAGACCAATTCCGGAGCCAGAGCCACCTTTGGTCCCTACAGCCATCACCACCATGGACTTAGAAGAGATCCTCATCAAGTCATACAAGAAATTTGCCACAAAGGATGCTCCAGATTCCTAACTCACTACCTTTGGGCTGTTCAACAATTGCTGGATCCAGTGTAAGGGCATTCAAGCCACCTTGTCCACACAAAGCGCTGTCTCAGTACCCAACGCTGAAGCCATACAGGCATTCCTGAAGAAGAATTCCATCTTCCTGTCATGAGTCATCTTCAGCGCGCCACCATCTTCCATCAGAATGGTCATGAACTTCACCAACACCATGACCAGTGAATCCTCCTTAGGGATCCCAAAATGCTTTCAATATTCCCTGGGGAAGAGGATACAGCCAGACCAGGACCTCAGTACTCCCTAGCCCCAGTTCCTGTGCCTCCCACTGAGAGAACATGAGATTTTGTGAGGACTTCAGGCGGGGAAAGAAGTCATAGGGATGCCACATTTCCTTTTGGATAGATTTCACTTCTGAAACCTCCACCAGAGGGGGGCTCCATAATGCACAGCCTTCAATGGCATTCTGAATAAGGGCGGAAAGGTCATCTCTGAGAAAGATAGGTCACTGACTGATTTTCTCCCTCTGCCAGAAGAAGCTCCCCTTCCTCCGGTGATTCACACATTGTAGACAGTATTCCTCTCTTTGCCCAAGCCTTCCCCCAGAGGGCCCAGAGCTGTGCTCTTGGAGGAACAGACAGATGAAAATGAAAGGCAGGGAGGCTCTTAACCCCCTTGCTGCCAGAGGGTCCCAAGTATCCTGTAACAGAGGTCAAGTCCTTGAACTCACACAAGGGGAGCTAACACACAGCTACCAGAGACTGAAAACAGTCTGTGAGCTGTATCAGGAGCTTCTGCTCAAAACCATCTGAGAATGGGTCCTGGGGCCCTAAAAGACTCTCAGGTGCTGCTGGCTTGAGCCTGTGGCTACTTCACCATGCTCCTCTTCAGCTGGGACCATGTAGCTATCCAAGATGGCTACCATTTTCACCAGTGGAAAAATCGTAGGAGATATGGTAAAGGCAGCAAAATTGGCACTGGGCCCCAGGCTCCTCATCGGGAGGGTCCAGATATTGCCAAAAAAATGTGCCCTATGGCTTCATTGCATTTAGGACAAAAAGGGTCAGCTGCGAAGCACACATAATGAGAGCCACAGGCAGCATACCTCAGTGCACCTAGCATCATGACAATACGGTCAAAGAAAAAACCCCTGAATAAAAACAAAACCATGGCAAAAAATTAACTCCCGATCACTAAGGGAATCCCTATCTCTGTCAGGCTGGCTGGAGAAACCTGAGAAGTACTTCTAAAATAGCCTACACAAGCTTGGGAAGGTCTGACATCCTGAAAGGAGGGTGCTTTTTTTAAGATGCTTTATTCAAGCAGCAAAAAGACAGAGACAAATAAAGAAAAATGAAAACAAATAAAAAATTGGGAGAAATGAGCAGAACATATAGAAATAGGGCAGTGAGAGGGAAGGGGGTGCCTGGGCACAGACTTAACCCCCTCTCCCAGGGGCCCTATGGAATTGTCCTCCATTCTCCTGTCCACCAGTGCTCAAACTCGCGGATAAAAGCCCTGGACACAGGGCAACTGTCGCCTTGAGGAGACAATGAGTGTACCGAAGCTCTGAGCAAATACTGGAACAAGATCTCAAATATACAGGTCACAAAAAGCATTGGGCTAGTCCACACATCTCACCACCTGCTAGAGGCAGACAATACAGGTTTCTCTCAGTGTTATACCAGCGTATATAAAAGTGATGACATCACTTAAAGCTGCTCTGGTCTGCTTCCACCTACTGGCTGGGGAGCATAACCCAATCATCTGGACTGGTCCAGCAGAATAAGGAAGGAGTGAATCATTGGGCACTGGCAACATCTAGTAGTTTAATCTAGGACCCTCGCTTGGTTTTAAGTTCTCCTCCTATCTCTCCCATCGCTCTTTCAGTGTGTGTTCTGGTGGCTCCTCCTCCTCTGCTATTCCGCTCCCAGTTGGTGTACCCCAAGGATCTGTCTTGGGTTGGCTCCTTTTCTCTCTCTACCCAGTCCCTTGGTGCGCTTATCTCTTCCCATGGCTTTCAGTACCATCTGTATGCTGATGATTCCCAGATCTACCTCTCTACACCTGAAATCTCTCCGGCAATCCAGACCCGGATCTCTGCCTGCCTTTCTGACATTGCTGCCTGGATGTCTCACCGTTGCTTGAAATTGAATATGGCCAAGACTGAACTTCTTATCTTTCCCCCTCCTCTTCCTTCTTTCTCAGTCTCTGTGGATAACTCTGTACTCCTTCCTGTTTCCTCGGCCTGCAATCTTGGCGTTGTCTTTGAATCCTCTCTCTCTTTCTCCACACACATCCATCTGATAGCTAAGACCTGCTGTTTCTTTCTCTATATCATCAGCAAAATCCGCCCTTTCCTTTCTGAACACACTACTAAGACGCTTATCCACTCCTTAATCACCTCCGGTCTTAACTACTGTAACCTACTCCTTGCTGGTCTCCCTTTGAATCATCTCTCTCCCCTTCAAACTCCAGTTCAAACTTCTCCTGCTGATCTATAAATGCATTCACTCTGCGGCTCCTCACTACATTTTCTTCTCTTATCTCTCTTTACAACCCCCCTCGGGAACTCTGCTCTTCTAGCAAACTGCTTCTATCTGTGCCCTTCTCGTCTACTGTTAACTCCAGACTTTGCTCCTTTCACCTTGCTGCACCTTATACCTAGAACAAACTACCTGTGTCTGTACACTAGGCACCTTCTCTAACCCTCTTCAAATCCAGGCTGAAAACTCACCTCTTCGTTGCTGCTTTTGGATCTTGACTAACCTGATTTCCTTGTTTTTTTACCTTTCCCTCTTGTTTTATCCCTGTCTATACCTTCTGTGTTGTCTGTCGTGACTAGATTGTAAGCTCTGATGAGCTGTCTCTTACATGTAAGCTCTGATGAGCTGTCTCTTACATGTAAGCTCTGATGAGCTGTCTCTTACATGTCTGTGCAGCGCTGCGTATGACTTGTAGCGCTATACAAATGCTCAGTAGTAGTAGACCTATGGTTGTAGAGCTTCAGAAGGAGATCTAGTTCAATGCCCATTGCTACTGCTACTACTACTTAACATTTCTATAGTGCTACAAGGTGTACATAGTTCTATACACAGAGTGCATTTTTCCAAGAAAATAAGCTGCCGGTATTCATGTACCGGGCTCTTTCATTAATATATGAGGACCATGGGTCAATTTTAGCAGGCAATGAAAAAGGTTCTGGTACTCTGTACCAGCACATACCAACTACTGTCACTAGAATGACTAGATTAAAGTTGAGAGAGTATATAAAATAGGGGTGAAAACCCTAGGAAATTGTAAAAATGAACACTCATGATTCAAGAGCCGGGTCCTGCTTCCAAACTGTACAAGCCCAAAGAGCAAAAGGAATCTTCCAGGTCAACCTTCTCCATTCTCCAAAAAGCCCCATGGCTACTCTATACCAGTTATTCAACTTTCTTGCAAGTCTAATGCAGCCGTACTGCAAATGTTAAGGCTGTAACTTTGGTTGCTCCACCACCAGTACAAAGCGTGATAAAAGTGGAAAGACAGAGTCCTTTATTGATGCCTTGACCACCCGACACAGGCCGTGCTTCGTTTCCCTTCGTCAGGGGTATGGTCAAGCTTAAAACTAAAAACAAAAACATATGAATACTTAAAAATAAAACAGAAACAGACAACTAAAACACGTTCTATCATAAAAAAATAATAACCACCATTAAAACTTCCTGCTCTTTCCAACAAACACACTTTTTTAGTTATAATGATATATCTTTATGTTTATTATAGTTCTCCTCTATCTACTTTAATGATTATAATCACAATATGACTAATATATTGATGTATCTATGATTGTTTTTAATCTATTTATTTATATCTTCTTTAGAGTGAATAATTTAAGGCTTGTTTTACAGTATGGTAATACCATCTGTTTTAAAGGTCTTCTACAGAGGTATTTATATGTCTATTTATCTTTGAGCATTACTGTTCAGTAAGTTGATATAATTTTTATATTTTTATTATATGATGTTTTAATTGATATGATTTATTTATTTTTTAAAAAGTTTTAATGATTGTTATTTTTTTATGATAGAACGTGTTTTTAGTTGTCTGTTTCTGTTTTAAGTTTTAAGCTTGACATACCCCTGACGAAGGGAAATTAAACACGGCCTGTGTCGGGTGGTCAAGGCATCAATAAAGGACTCTGTCTTTCCACTTTTATCACGCTTTCTACTGGTGTTGGTTTTTGCGTGATAATTACTTTGGTTGCTCCATACTTATTTCCCATTGTAGTCTGCCTTCTTACTTTGAGGTAGGAGGCAAAGGCTAAGGGTGTCATACTGGCAGTGGGGGTAGGGGGACCAGTTCACCATTAGTGCCTGCAACATGACCCCATGCCCTCCCTCTCAAACTACGCCTATATTTTCCCAGCCTTTAAAGAAACAATAACATTTCAGAGGTAGAATTACAAGACTAAAAAGTGCTGAGGATGGATTCGCAAAAAGTGACATTGAAAAAGGGAAATGCTAAACAAATACTTCTGTATTCACTAAAGAAAATCCTGGAGAAGGACCACATATGATTGACAAATATACAAATGGGAATGGAGTAGATACCACACCATTCACAGAAGATGTTTTTGAACAGTTTGCAAAACTGAAAGTGCACAAGGCCATGGGACCAAATGGGATACATCCCTGGATATCAAAAGAGCTCAGAGGTTCTGGCAAGGCCTTTAAAGGATGTTTTAATAGATCCTTGGAGAGGCTCCATAGGACTGGGGAAGGGCTGATATAGTACCTCTTCACAAACAGGGACGAGGTGACAAACTATAGGCCAGTAAGCCTTATCTCGGTGGTGGGAAAAGTAATGGAGGCAATCCTAAAATAAAGGATAGTGGACTTTCTAGAAACCAATAGGTCGCATGATCCGAGACAACATGGTTTTACCAAAGGACGATCATGCCAAACAAATCTGACTGAGATATTTGACTCTGTAACCAGAAAACTAGATCAAGGGCATGTGATGGATGTGATCTACCTAGATTTCAGCAAAGCCTTTGATACTGTTCTTCAAAGGAGGCTTATTAATAAACTGAGCAGCCTGGGGATGGGTCCAAGGTGGTGAACTAGATCAGAAATTGGTTGACCAAAAGATGACAGAAGGTGGTGGCAAATGGAACTCACTCAGAAGAAAGGAAGGTGAGTAATGACATGTCCCAAAAATTGGTCCTGGGACCGGTACTGTTCAATGTATTTGTGAGTGATATTGCTGAAGGACTGAAGATAAAAGTCTGCCTTTTTGCATATGAGATGAAAATCTGCAACAGAGCGGACTCTTCTGAGAGAGTGAAAAACACAAGGAAAGATCTACAAAAACTGGAAAAATGGTCTAATGCTTGGCAGTTAAGATTTAATGTGAAGACATGCAGAGACATGCACTTGGGATGCAGACATCCAAAGGAATTGTACGTGATAGGGGATGAGAGGTTGGTGTGCACGGACCAGGAGAACAACCTCGGTGTGATGGTGTTTGAGGATCTCAAGGTGGCGAAACAATGTGACAAGGCAGTAACCCAAGCCAGAAGGATGCTAGGTTGCATATAGAGGGGAATAACCAGAAGAAAGGAGAAGGTATTAATGCCCCGTATGAGTTGTTGGTGAGGCCTCACTTGGAGTATTGTGTACAGTTTTAGAGAGCATCTCTCACAAAGGATTTAAAAAGACTTGAAACTATTCATCGGAAGGCGACCAAAATGATTTGGACCTGTGCCAGAAGTATGAGAAGAAACTTGAAGACCTAAATATAGAGGAGAAAAGGGACAGGGGAGATATGTTAGACACTTAAATTCTTAAAAGGTATTAAAGAACAAACAAACCTTTTTCAAATAAGGGACAGCTGTAAAACTAGACAGCATAAAATGAAGCTGCAAGGAGGTAAACTTAAAAGCAATATCAGGAAATACTTTTTCACTAAAAGGGTGATGCTTGGAATGCCCTTCCTATGGAGGTGGTGGGGGCAGATAGTGTGACAGAATTCAAAATGGCATGGGACACAGTGGATCCCTTTATAGCAAGAGGAAAAAAATCTAAATAAACGTAAATATCTTTTATACTTCAACAAATAGAGGAGAGTGACTTGCAAGGAGTGAAGGGTACAACCCTAAACAAAGGCACAGAGGAGGTGTGACCTGCACGGTGTAGACTAGATAGACCACACTGTTTTTTATCTGCTGTAATTTACTGTTACTATAGTTTAACTCTCTTCTTCATTTGTTCTACCTTTTACCCGTACTTCCCACACGTGCTATTACAACAGAGTTCTGAGTTTGCCCCAATCGCTTTTAAATTCTTTCACAGTTTTGGTTGTTGCTGTCTCTAACATAAGAACAGGAGAAATGCCATACTGGGTCAGACCAAGGTCCATCAAGTCCAGTAAGCATTGTTACTCACCTGTAACAGGTGATCTCCGGGAACAGCAGGAATCAGTCTTCACATATGGGTGACGTCAGTACCGATGGAGACCGCACGGCAATGCTCCCCAGCTTCCAATAGAAAAGCCTTTGGGAGCATTCCACTGCGCCTGCGCATTTGTCTTCCTGCCTTCCCAACTCCTCTTAGTTGAGTTTGTAGCTGAGCAATAGAGGAAAAAATAAAAATAGCCTACAACTCCTAGAGGAGAAGGGCAGTTTGTGAAGACTGATTCCTGCTATTCCCGGAGATCAACTGTTACAGGTGAGTAACAACGCTAGCTCCAGGAAGAAGCAGGAATGCAGTCTTCACATATGGGACTCACTAGCTCCCAGGTGCTAGACTGGCATGGGAGAGAGCAGTATGATCCCTGAGGCTAAAGGATATCGTTGAAGAGTGTGGACACAATGTGGCCCAGTGGACTATTCCAGTCTGCTATACCACCTCTAGCAGAAGTCTGGTCTCTCGCAGAAGTCTAGGATGGAGGGTAGGCGTTGACAAATTAAGTCCCAAAAAGGTGCTGGAGTACAGCTTGGCTAAAGACAGCGTCCCAATGGGAGTCCTTGTCCAGACAATAGTGTGCAGCTTTCGTTCAGTCCATATTAATCGTCTCCATCTCCCTTTGCCATCCTGTGCTCAATTACAATCCACACACCAGTCAATTTTCTTCTTCCTAGGTCCATCCCTATGGAACTCTCTTCCCATCTTCCTCCGATTGAAAGAGACTCACTCTAAATTTAAGACCCTTCTAAAAACCCATCTTTTCTGCTCCGCATTTGATTTTCCCTCTTCCATCATCTGATTGTATATTTGTCCACTGGTCTTTCTTTCTTGAAGGCTTGAGATGTCCTTTCTCTTTCCTACTCAGCATTGTAGTTCTTTTCTTTTTCTGGCTTCGGACACATCTTTATGTTTATAAATTGAACACATCCCTGGTGTCATGAAGGAGCGTTATATCAAATAACTCAATAAACATAAACTAAATGGAGGTTGGCAACTGAGATTGCCATGGCGTGCACATTATGAGCAGTGATGTGTCCCTCCAGGGAGAGTCCCACTTGTGTATACGCAAGAGAGATAAAGTCTGCTAGCCATCTGGATAGAGTGCGTTTTGTCACTGGTAGACCAAGATAACTTGGATCAAAGGAAATGAATGATTGAGAGGGTTTCCTGTGAACTTTAGTTCTATCTGAGAGGTAAGCCAGCGCTCGCATGCAGTCTAAGGTGTGTAGCGCTACCTCTACTCGAGATGTGTGTGATTTTGGGAAGAAGAGCGGCAGGATTACCGACTGGTTCAGATGGAAGGAGGAGACCACCTTCAGAAGGAAGTGTGGATGGGTACGGAGGACAATCTTGTCATGATTGTTAACACGTTCATAGCACAAGACACCGCCAGTCCAACTTCCCTTTCTAAGTTCTCCACACCATCCAAGAAACTTGTGGAAGATACTATCGCAGCCCTCAACACCACGACTGCACAAACCGACCCCTGCCCCGCTTATTGGATTAAAAATTTACGAACAGAGCTCAGCCCACTTATCACAAAAATGATGAACTTATCTTTCACAAATGGATCCTTCCCTGCAGCACTCAAGCAAACATCCATCAGACCTCTGTTAAAGAACCCTAAACTGGACCCAAGCAAAGTCGAATCCTACAGACCCATAGCCAGTATACCTCTCTTAGCCAAAATAATCGAAAAGGAAGCACAAAGGCAACTACAAGACCATATAGATTTAGCCTCCCCACTAGACCATCGCCAACATGGCTTCAGGGAATACCATGGCGTCGAAACCCTACTTACCTCTCTCTTCAATAAAATTGTCACAGGTATCGACAACATCCATCAAGGTTTCGCTCTCATCTTCATAGACATCGCGGCAGCCTTTGACTCTGTACACCATGGTCTGCTAGTAGAACGACTAAAAGAAAAGGGCATAAATGGCATCGCCCTCGATTGGTGCAGATCATACCTTGAAGGCAGATGGCAGCATGTAAAATCAGGATCAAGATCTTCCGAACCCTTCCATCAACGACAAGGCGTCCCCCAAGGGTCTTCCCTTTCATCTCTCTTATTTAATATTTACATGCAACCTATTTTCAACATTATCGGATCATTCAAGGTCGATTGTCTAATTTATGCTGATGACATCCTCCTCTTCATGCCATTTTCCACAGAACAAATGGACCTTTCGCCACTGATTGAATGCTTCAATGCAGTCTCCGAATGGCTTCTGTCACAAAACCTCAGGATCCAACACAAAAAGTCTGAGGTGCTATTCATCACCAGAGACCAGAGTTTCTGCCCTCCACCTCATATAAAGGTTAAAGAAGCTGAGCTCCAAACCAAATCAGCAATTCGGTACTTAGGGGTCACCCTCGATCAACGACTAGATATGAAAACCCATATATCCAACATAGTCAGAGCCATATATTTCAAAATCCGGTCACTCAGACACCTGCAATCCCTTCTAAGCCCTGAAGACTTCCGGACAATATACCAAGCCCTGATCTTGCCACACTTTGACTTTGCCAACGCTATTCTCCAAGGTCTCCCTCAATCAACTCTCAAACCGTTGCAACTTGCCATGAATGCCGCAGCCAGAGTCTTAGTGGGAGCAGCAAGATGCGACCATATAACGCCTATCCTAATACAACTTCATTGGCTCCCCATACAAGGAAGGCTTACATTCAAATCTTTGTTACTCACCTTCAAATCCATCCATGGCATCACCTCCCCCTCATTAACCGACATCATCCAGCCCATTCCTCCCAACAGAATAAGGAGAACCCCATCTACAAATGCGCTAGTAATACCAAAGGCTTCAACAAAGTACACAACCGCAACATCTAACAGGGCATTCAGTATCTATGCCCCAAAATGTTGGAACGCATTACCACCAGGCATCCGTGCGATTACTGACTTAACACAATTCAGAAAGGCTCTCAAATTCCATTTATTTACTCAGTACTACCAGATTAACCCAACCCCTACATAATTGCCTCTCCCCTTACCCCCTCAAGTTAACATATCAACCCTATCGCACACATGTACACCCTAAATTCTCAGCACTCGATCTCATTGTACATATGTAATTAGTTCAGTTTGCATTCCCTGTGTTATCCAAGTTGTTACTCCTGTTCTCTGTAAAGCATAAACATGTTATCCAAGTTGTTACTCCTGTTCTATGTGAAGCCAAGCAGTTTGTTATGGTCATTTTGTTGTATGTAAACCGCGCTGATAATAGTGCGGTATATAAGAAATTGTAATAAATAAATAAATAAATAAATGATGGAACCTGATATAAGGTGGATCTGCCACGAGCGCCTGCAGTTCACTGATTCGGCGAGCTGATGTGACAGCTACGAGGAAAATTTCCTTCAAAGAGATGAACTTCAGAGAAGCGTCGCTAAAGGCTCAAAGGGAGACTTTAGAAACTGAGCTAAAACCACATTGAGGTCCCAGGCCACCAGAGGTGGCTTAATAGGTGGTTTGGACAACAGGAGACCCCGCATAAAGCATGCTACTAAGGGGGTCTGAGGAGATAGGCCGCAATGGCACTGAGATGAACTTTGACTGAGTTGATCTTAAGACCTGCCAAGAACAAGTGGAGGAGATAATGAAGAAGGGATTCCACTGGGCAGACAAAGGGGTCTATGCCCTTTGGAGAACACTAGGAGGGCATAAGATTGCCTGGTGAACTGCTTGTGTGATGCAAGCAGGATATCTTTGACGTCCTGTGGCAGGCTGAGGTGAGCAAAAACTATTCTTTCAGGAGCCAGGCTGTGAGGCGAAGGGCATGAAGATTGGGATGGAGAAGTATCCCTTGGTCCTGGGAGAGGAGGTGGAGGTGCATATCCGAGGTTCGGGGGTTGTGACTGCGCCAGGAGAAGGAGCAGAGGGAACCACGGTTGATGGGGCAAAAAAGAGGCTTCGCGGATTATGGAGCCCTTGTCGGCCTGTAGCTTGAAGAGGGTTTCGGTATCAAGGGGATGGGTGGAAATGTTTAAAGTAGATCCCGTCTCCAATGGAGAAGAAAGGCGTTCTGAGTCTATCGGTACAGGGACGGAAGCCATGAGCAGAACTGTGGAAGCTGTGTGTTCTGTTGAGGCGAAGAAATCAGAGTGGGGTTCCACACATTTCTGAAGATCCAAGCATCCATTCTTGATTTAGGGGCCACTCTTTTGGATAAAGGATACGGCCAAGTCTGTCCGCAAGGACAATGAGTTCGCTTGGAAGGTACACCAGGGTAGTTTCTCCAAATGGGTTAGTTTTGCGCATACTATGGCAGTCGTGAACCTCACTTCTAAGCCAGGGTATGTGGAATATGATCTTAGTCTCTCAAATTTATTACTAATGCTCGGCATAATACTTGCATTGTGCCAAAGAGAACCTCCTGCTGGAGTTCATATGATGTAACATGTATGGGTAGTTTGTCAAGATGTGCTTGGAAGTTCTTCTTTATCAAGCCTGTGGCTCCCAGTACAATGGGAAATATTTCTGTATTTTTCTGCCACATTTTCTTGGTCTCTGACTGCATTTCTTGGTACTTCAGGATCTTCTGCCTCTCTACGCGATTCACAGAATAATCACTTGGTACCGACACTTCTATTATCAATGCCATTCTGGTATTCTTCTCTTTTACCACTATGTCAGGTTTCCTGGCATCCAGTTTCTTATCCGTCAGAATGGAATCTCCCAGGTGATCAAAACCTCTTCATTCTGTTATTCTCTTATAGTCATGATCCCAGTGCTTTTCACGGACAGTGATGTTGTAGTGTTTACAGAGTTTCCAGTGGAGGAGGCATGCTACTTTGTTGTGCTTTTCTGTATAGAAATTTTCCACCATCAGAACTTCACAGCCTGCTATTAGGTGAGTCACTGTTTCCAGCTCTTTCTTACAGAATTGACATATGTCTGTTGTGCCAGTTTTTTCAATACTCACTGTAAACCCTCTCGTCTGTAATCCATTGTCCTGGGCTGCAACTATCAATCTTTCATCCTTTGGTTTCAGTTCACCTCTCCTCAACCATTCATAAGTCCATTCTTGATCAACAAAACGTTCTTGAAGTATTTGGGCATTTGCCACTTGTTTTTCCTTGCCTGCTAATCTAATTCTTTGAAGAGTTTTTTCTCTTGTTTTGCAAATTCTATTGCTTCCTTTTCCATCCATGTCTGTGGATTATCACTCATTCCTTCTAATCATCAGAATGCTTGTCCACGTTTGATGACGGAGACAGATTCTGGACGTTTACGTTCATATTTCAGCACTTTTTGCTTATTTGGATCCGATGATGCTGTGAGACTAAGTCCTAGCTGTCCTTCAGCTCCAAAAATGTACAATCTTGGCATACACTAATTCTTGTAAATTATTTCATGAACATGGAGGAGTTTTCTTGTTCGCACATCCAATTTTTCAAGATCTTTATGAGGCTAATCCACAATCCCAAAACTGTATGAGAGTACAGGAATTGCCAGCTGACTGATGGCTTGTATCTTATTTCATGATGTTAAAGCACTTTTCAATAACAGTTTTAATCTCCTGTAATATTCTATACTGATCTTCTCTCTCAATAGTTTCTGCTCGTGTCATTTGTTCCTCTATTCCGAGATACTTATATACCCCTTCCTGTTCAAGGTCCTTCATGTCACAGCCCTCAGCAAGGGAGATGTTTCAATTTTCCTCTGAAAAAGGTTTTCTTAGCACACTTGTCAAGGCCAAAAGTCATTCTAATGTCATCAGAAAGGTTTTTCACCAGACAAAGTTGTTCTGAGGTGAATGTAGTGTGTAATGGCTAAAAAACAGAGCCTCATGACATAGGAGACAGGAACCCGCCCCCCCCCCCCCCCCGTTTGTTCACATAGAACATGGTCACCTGGTTGTCTGTTCTGACTAATACTTATTGGTCTGAAAGCTGGGGTTGAAAAACCCGAAGGGCATTTGTTAGAGCCCACAGCTCCAGGATGTTTAGCTGTAAGGGAGAAGAGTTCCTAAAGAAATCATTTTGAATTTTTCTCAGACCAGGAATTTGTTTAGGTTCCTGAGCTCCAGGATGGGCCTGTATCCTCCTGTTTTCCTTGGAATTAGAAAATATGGGGAATAGAAGCCCATCCCCTCTTGAAGGGAAGGACGTCTTTCTATGGTGCCCCGAGATAGCAGGGTGGGAAACTCTTCCTTCAAGAGTGTGCTTTGAAGGGTGTTTGTGCGATAGTCCCCTGTGAATCAGGTGGAGTGTAAGTCTTGGAAACGTGAAGCAGATATCCCCTGTGGACGATGTTTAGAGTCCACTGTTCTGAAATGATGAGGTGCTACCTGTTGGCATAGGAAAAGAGTCTGTCTGCTATGTTCAGGGGCTGGGGACCTTGCAGATGCAGAGTGGCAATGCTCTCAAGGAAACAGTCAAATACTAGGAGCAGATAGTGCCTGCGCCACTGGCTGGGGATTCAGAGCCTTGAGCTTCTTTGGATGGCGAGGGCCCTGCTAGCGCTGCTGTTACTGCTGAGGTTGGCAAGCAGCTGCAGGTGTGTAAGAAAGATAAATCGCTTCTTTTTAGAGTAGAAAGGCTTCTTTGGCAGAACCTTCCTTTTGGAGGGATCAGCTGTCTTTCTGGAGAGGCGTTTAAGGATGAGATCACCTGTTTCAATCTCACCTGCCTTCTCTCTCCAACTTTCCCAAAAAGGTTCTCTCCAGTGCATGGGATATTAGCCAATTTGTCTTTGATTCATTGTTCAAGATTTGAGGCCTGTAACCAGGCTATCCTTCGAGCCCCAATGCAGACAGCTGAAGCTCTGCTGGTTGATTAAAAAGCATCAAAAGATGCCCTGGTGAGGAACTTGGAGGTATTTTGACCTTGTTTGATAAGGGCTTGGAAGGCACTCCCTCTTATCATTAGGAAGCATAGGCGCAAACGTCTCCAGATCTCTGGTGACATCCTTGAGGAACATGCCCATGTATAGCATGTAGGAAGTAATCCTCAAGGTCAGCATGCATGCCTGAAAACATCAACGCCCAAAGGCATTGAGTGTCCTGAAGTCCCTACCTGGAGGCATGGAAGAGTGCTTTATTCGGCGCATGGCCAATTCCACCACCACTGAGAGGTTGGAGAGTTGAGGCTTTTGAAAGCCTGGACTTTCTGGAACTTGGTGCATGGTATTGAGTCTTTACTGATGGGCGGAACCATGAGGGGAGCATCCCACATATGGAGCATGAGATCCTGCAAGATGTGATGCACCAGTAAGGTGGCTGCTTCTTTAGGCATAGGAGGATATTAGAAGCTCTTGAGAGTTGAAACAGTGATCACAACCAACGTTTTCTGAGTGCTTTTAAGCCACCCCCTGAAGAAACCTTTTATAGGTGAAATGCAGGAAAGCTACTAAAGGTCCTTGATGCAATAAGGGCTTTGACCAGTCAAATGTTTTAGACTGGGTTCTGTTTGCCCGTGAAGTCTGAGACCTAATAGCCGCTTTGTGTGGGGTTCAATACTTAAAAACATATAAACCAATCAGTACAGTTGATACATTTGCACTTTCAAGTTATATATTGTGAGCCCCGCCCCTGTGCCAAATAGCTTGACCAGCAGGAGGCGCTGCACCTTAACCTTGAGGTTGTATAAGAATTTGTAGTTGAGCCGTTGGTTAAAGATCACAGATTTTTATTTGGGTTCTCAGAGACTCACAACAGGTAATGTCCACAGGAAAACAAAAGTAGGGATACTCCTCCCAAAGAAAATATATGCAAACTTTGCCAGGTCAAAAATAAAGTCTTTTAAACAAGCTTTTCTTCTTAGCTCTTACAAAAGGTATTTTCCCTCTTAACAGTTATTCACAAACAGTGCAACAATCACATTCCATGTCAGTGACTGAAGGATCTGAATCCCCTTTGAAAGAGTCAATTTCCATGCTCTCTGGCGGACTCTCAGGTAGCGGTTCTGGACTCTTAACTGGAATGGTATTAGTCCCATACATTAACAGTTTCTTCAGTCTTGGCCACCTAATAGGTTTCTCCCCTTTAAGTAAAAGCTCATGGGGTTTCAAAAGCCGTGGTTTAAAAGTTCCTTTCCTTTCATGTAAATGTCTACAGGTAATCTCCTCCTCATCTGAAGAACTATCCCTGTGTTCAGTTTTGGGCCTAGGCTTTCTCCTGGTTTGATGCTTAACTTGCACAGTTTTACATACAGGCCTTCTATCAATAAAACCCTCTTCTGAGCTGTAATCAGAGGACAGGTCAGACCTCCTTCGGGCTCTATAAAAAGTTCTTGCTTTGGAAGCTTCCCTAGCAGAGCAATGCCTGCATCTAGGTTCCAGCAAGGGTTTTGCCTGGGTAAAAGTTCTGCCTTCTTGTGGCTTCTTTAAGCTTCTTTCAAATACAGGGTTTAGCTTGCCCACTAACCTGCATTGTGGTTTCACTGCACTAGCAGTGTATCTCTGGGCCTCGCAACAGCAGCTGCCTGGCCTGTGAGTATTTCTTCCTGGAGAGCAGCAGTATTTCCCTTTCTCCTGGGGAGCGAATCTGGCTTCAGGTCTTCCCTTCCTCTCAGCATAGAGCCTGGGAGCCTTGTTCCAGTCAGGTTCAGAATCCTCGTGCTGGTAAGACAGGTGGTTCTCTTCCTCTGCTCTCCTCTCTCTCTCCCTCCTCCCTTCTGTTTCTGTCTGCCCTTCTTTACAAGCAGCTACGTGACAAGGGAACTCCCTTGCAGGCTCCTCCCCCGAGTACCTGCTTCTCTGATTCCTATCTGGTGTGTAACGTGGGAATGACTCAACACTAGTTTTGGCCCACTGACTATCAACCCTGGGGTTTTTCTGCTGTGAACTTCTAACCCTGGGTTTTCTCTGACAAGTGTTTTCTAATGTGCCCATCCCCCCAGCCAAGGTAAAACCTTCAATGTTTCCTGCTTTTCTAGGTGGCACTACTCTCTCCTTGCCACAATATACAGAGTGACGTTTTTTGATTGACAAAATATGTATAAATGTACAGTCAAGTACACCTCAATGAAAATGTAAATTGTTGATTCTTACCATATATAACCAATGTTTGATGTGTAGAGTAAACCGCTTCTGATCGCTGGAAGTAGCGGTATACAAATGAAACCAAATAAAATAAATAAAGCCTTTGACACTGTTCCTCACAGGCGACTTATAAACAAACTGAGCACCCCAGGGATGGACTCTAAAGTTACTGTTTGGGTTAGAAGTTGGTTGGGTTGGAGGCGACAAAGAGTACAAGTAAATGGAGCTCACTCTGAGGAGAAGGATGTTACCAGTGGTGTGCCCCAGGGATCTGTCCTTCGTCCGCTTCTTTTTAACATCTTTGTTAGTGATATAGCGAAAGGGCTGTCGGGTAAGGTTTGCCTCTTTGCGGGTGATACCAAAATCTTTAATAGAGTAGACACCCAGGAAGGTGTAGATAACATGAGGAGGGATCTAGCTAAGCTTGAAGAATGGTCTAGAATTTGGCAGCTGGGATTTAATGTTAAAAAATGTAAGGTCATGCATTTGGGCTGCAGCAATCCAAGGGAGCAATATAGTATAGGGGCTGAAGTACTTTTGTCCACTAAAGAAGAGCGGGACCTAGGCGTGGTTGTGTCTGATGATCTTAAAGTAGCTAAACAGGTAGAAAAGGAAACGGCAAAAGCTAAAAGGATGCTTGGGTGCATACGGAGAGGAATGGCAAGCAGAAAAAAGGAGGTGATAATGCCTCTGTATAACTCTTTGGTGCGACCTCATTTGGAGTATAGTGTGCAATTCTGGAGACCGCACCTTCAAAAGGATGTGAACAGGATGGAGTCGGTGCAGAGGGTGGCTACTAAAATGATTAGTGGTCTTCATTATAAAGCATATGAGGACAGACTGAAGGATCTTAATATGTACACCTTAGAGGAAAGGCGGGATAGAGGTGATATGATTGAGATGTTTAAATACCTCCGTGGCATAAATGTTCAGGGAGAGAGCCTCTTTCAATTTAAAGCAAGTTCTGCTACGAGGGGACATGGGATGAGGGTGAAGGGAGATAGATTCAGGAGTGATATGCGGAAATATTTCTTTACGGAAAGAGTAATGGATTCGTGGAATAGTCTCCCAGTGGAGGTGGTAGAGATGAGGACAGTAACTGAATTCAAAAAAGCATGGGACAAACACAGAGGATCTCTAAAGGTAAAAAGGGGACTGTTGTAGTTGTTGATATGGAAGGACAGACTAGATAGGCCATGTGGTCTTTTTCTGTCATCATATTTCTATGTTTCTATGTTCTGGATTTTGACTTCCTACCTAAAACCCTAAATTTGGCCTCCAGAACCTGTCTCCCACTCTTTCTTATGTCATTGGTACTAACATGTACCAAGACAGCAGACTCCTCCCCAGCACTATCTAAAACCTTGTCTAAGTAATGTGTGAGGTCCACTAGCTTTGCACCAGGCAGGCATTTTACCAGGCGATCCTCACGTACACCAGACATCCAGCTATCTACATGCCTAATAATCAGATCGTCAACTATAATGACTGTCCTAACCCTTCCTGCATGGGCACATGGCCCTGGAGAAACCTCCTCGGTGCAAGAGGGTTTTATATTTTCTGACAGACAGGTCCTAGTTACAGGATCATTTCCTGCCACAGCAAGGTTATGCTTTCCTTTCACGTGACCTCTCTCCTCCATGACAACTGAGAGGTTGCCAGATTGCAGGTGGGACTTCAGTACTACGTCTCTGTAGGTCTCGTCTATGTACCTCTCTGTCTTCCTTATGTCCTCAAAGTCTGCTATTCTAGCTCTAGCTTCCAAGTCTGCTACTCTAGCTTCCAAAGATCAGACTCATTCCCTCAGGGCAAAGAGCTTCTTGCACCTAGTGCACATGTAAGAGCTCTCATCAACTGGGAAAAAATCGTACATGTAACACGCAATGCAAAAGTCTGGATAGCCCCATCTCACTGCTGGATTGCTGTCTGCACCTTAGTTTTAAGGTTTTGTTTATCTATTTAACCCTTTGAAGGCCTACTTTAAATTTTTAATCCACATTCTGCAGCCGGGTTAATTTTTGCATATTTTAGGAAAATTGTACCCGTCTTATTCAATATGTTCTAATAGTGATTTTCCTTCTGCTATGGTCATGTATTATATACCATTTGATAGGAATATTTAGTCAGAATTTTGGATCCCGAGAGTTTTGGGCTCGGCCTGGAAAGGGTTAATTTGTTTACTTAAAGTTGCTAGGGATACTTCTACTGATACAACTAAATCAAATAAGTGTAAGAGATTTTGTTCATGTCAAGATTAATTAATGCCAGGGCCTTAATTAATCTATTCCTGCTGAGGATAACCAGCTAAACCTGAAAGCGAATTTGACGACCTCTCCCCCTTAGGCCGGGGGGGGGGGGATAGTAGGGAATTAACATTTAGTAAATGTTGTCTTGCTGTAGAGGTCCCAGACCTGTGCTTCTAAGGCAATCTGTTAATTTCCTGGGTGATTCACATAGCCCTTGGTTTGATAGAGGGAGCCTTCCATTGTCCCTTTGATTTGTCACTTGGCTTTAACATCTATTTAAAACAAATTCAGAGATCTTGTGCCTCCTAACTGGAAGGCCTCTTTGTAAAGGTCTCAAAGAATTTCTTTCTTTCTACTCAAAGAATATCTACCCTATCCTTCCTTCTATGCTATGCTCTGATTTGATTTAAATTTAAAGTTCTCTGCTGATACTAGGCCCTGACTGAGTTTTAAACTTAAACCAAAAACTCACTGCTGAGTTTTAAAGTCCAATTAAAATCCCTCTGCTGAGTTACAAACCTAAACTAAAAGCTCTCTGCTGATACTAGGCCCTGACCAAGTTAACAAATACATTGGATTCTAAAATACAGATTTATCAGCTTTAACCCAAAGAATTCCTTTTTCCCCAAGATTTACAGAATTTCCCAGAAGTAAATACTTGCAAGTGCAGATTTCTTTTCAGCAGAAGCAGTCCCTTTTGGTAGTCCTTCAAGAGTAAACAATCGATTGACTTTTACCTGTTCCACTCCATTCATTAATTTATAGACCCCTATCATATCTCCCCTCAGCCGTCTTTCTTCCAAGCCTTTCCTCATAAGGGTATCCTTCCATCCTCTTTATCATTTTGATGCCTCTTCTCTGTACCTTTTCTAATTCCGCTATATCCTTTTTAAGGTATGGTGATCGGAACTGTGCACAATATTCAAGGTGCGGTTGCACCATAAAATGATACAGAGGCATTATAATAGCCTTGTTTTTATTCTCTATTCCTTTCCTTATGATTCCTAGCATTCTATTTGCTTTATTGGCCCCTGCTGCACACTGGGCAGACTGTTTCAACATATTATCCATGATGATGCCTAAATCCTTGCATCATGTAACTGTAGCTTGAGTTGTTTTTCCTTAAGAGCATAACTTTGCATTTATCCACATTAAATGTCATCTCCCATTTGGATGTCCAGTCTTCCAATTTATCAAGGTCCTCTTACAATTTTTCACAATCCTCTTGCATTTTAACAACTTTGAATAATTTTGTGTCATCTGCAAATGTGACCACCTCGCTCGTTAGTTCCATTTCCAGGTAATTTATGAATATGTTAAAAGGCAGCGGACCCAGCACAGATCCCTGGGGTACTCCATTATTCACCTTTCTCCATTGAGAAAATTGATAATTTAGCCCTACTCTCTGCTTTCTATCTTTTAACCAGTTCCTGATCTACAACAGTATACTGCATCCTATCCCATGACTTTTAAATTTCCTCACAAGTTTCATGAGAGATCTTGTCAAAGGCTTTTTGAAATTGAGATATAGTGCATCAACCAGCTCATCTTTATCTACCTGTTTATTCATACTTTCAAAAAAATAAAACAGATTAGTAAGACAAGACCTTCCTTGGTTGGCTTTCTCTCATTAAACCATGACTATCTACATTTTATTTTTTATAATAGTTTCTACCATTTTGCCCAGTGATGATGTCAGGCTCACTGGTCTGTAGTTTCCCAGATCACCCCTGGAACCCTTTTTAAAAACTGATTTTACACTGGCCATTCTCCAACTTTAAGGTACTACAGATGATTTTAATGATAGTTCGCAGATTATTAATTGTAGGTCTGCATTCTCATATTTCAGTTCTTTCAGCACCCTCAGATGTATACCATCTGGTCCAGGTGATTTCCTACTCTTAATTTATCAAACAGTTGTAATACTTCTTCCCAGTTTATCGATATTTGTTTCAATTCTACTGATACATCACCTTTAAATACCATTTCAGGCATGGGTAACTTCCCTAGCCTTTCTTCAGTAAAGACCGAAGCAAAGAATTCATTCAGTCTCTTCGCTATGGCCTTGTCCTCCCTTAGCACCTCTTTTACTTGTCTATCATCTGCTGATAAGCTATTCCAGGAATCTACAACCATTTTAGTACAGAAGTACTTTCTAATGTTGGAGAAGTGGCATCTCTTTCGGGTACGGCAGCATAAGCCTGGTGCTCTGTTGGTGCCAGCAACAAATAGGGAGCCAAAACCTTGAATTCTCATGCACAGGTAGTCGAAAGCGAAGAAGGTGACTGGCGATAAGATCAATGTCCTCCATTTATTTATTTAATTGTATTTATAGCACGCTTTTCACCGGGTCAAAGCGGTTTAACAAAGAAAGGAGGGGAGGACAGTAATCAATTCACAAAGGGGGAGGGGGGCGTCACATTGATGATCTGAACAGAAAGTAATGACTTAGACAATTGACATGAGTCTCTTAGTAGGTAGTTCTGGGGATATGTCAGAAGGTCTGGAAGAGTTGTCAGTGATGGATGTCTGTTTCTGGTCCAAGGTATTCATGAAACAGGATGGTTTTTAGTTGTTTCCGGAATGTGGAAAGGTCTCCGTTGTTTCTGATTTGGCTCGGCAGGGAGTTCCAAAGGAAGGGTGCGTATAGTTCGAAAGCTCTGTTGCAAGTCCGTTGATTGTACTTAGTTCGTTCGTGGGGGATAGTGAGGGTGTTGCTGGTGGTCTGTCGGGTTGTCATGTTGAGGGTAGGCTGGGGTAGCAGAGAGCGGAGTTGGGTAGTCTGCGTTTGATAGAGGGCTTTGTGGATAAGCAGGGCAGATTTGTATTTGATCCTTGCTTCGAGTGGTAGTATGTGCAGTTCTCTCAAGAATGGAGTGATGTGATCAGGTTTTTTTGCTTTATGGATGATTCTTGCTGTGGTGTTTAAGGCAATTCGTAGAGGGTTGGTACGGGTGGCGGGTAGTCCGTGATAAATTATATTATAGTAGGCCAGGTGGGGGAGCGTCATTACCTGCATGACTATTCTGAAGTCCTGTGGATCAATGAGTGGCCTAAGCTGTTGCATCATTTTTGCTTTGTGGAATATTGTTCTGGTAGTCTTTTTAATCTGTTGGTTAAATGTGAGCGCCTGGTCTATGATGATTCCCAAATATTTTATGTGGGGTTAAATTTGAATTTGGGTGTTTCCCAAGATGAGATTATGGTGGTGGGGTGAAGTTAGGGTCCTTGGTTACTATGAGTGCTTCTATTTTTTTTATGTTGATGGATAGATTGTTCCTTTGTAGCCAGCTGGAGACCTCAATGAAGCAGTCTGATAGGTGATTGTTTGTTGGGTTGGTGGTTGTGATCGGTCCATAGAGCATTATATTGTCTGCGTAGATATGGTAGTTGATGTTATGAGCTTGTATGATCGAGCAGAGTGGTTGCAGGTAGATATTAAGGAGCATGGCAGATAGTGTGGAGCCCAGGGGTACTCCTTGATGCTGTTGAAGGGGGGGGGGAGGTTGCCATGTTTGTGCGGATCAGTTGCTGTCTATTGGTCAGGTAGGAGCGGAACCACTGAAGTACGATGTCCTTAACGCCAATTTCCTGAAGTCTGTGTAGGAGGATGTTATGGGAGATGGTGTCGAAGGCCACAGATATGTCCAGGAAGATCATAGCATATCCAGAGTGTTTGGTCTGTGTGCCTTTGATAAGGGTGTTCAGTAGTGATGTCATGAGGGTCATGACTCCATGGAATGGTGGTGAACAGGAGACTTGCTATAGGCCTGAAGGAGGCGGGGTCGAGGGGGTCCAGGTTGTGGTTTTTTTTAGGGTTGGACGAATGATGGAGGTTTTGAGGGTGTCTGGCATGTGTCCTTGCTTGAGTGATTCATTGACAATGTGGGTTAGGGGTGCGCATATGTCTTCTTTTGATTTCTTTATCCACTCTGAGGGGCAGGGATCTAGTGGAGAGGTGTTTAGGCAGGAGATAGTGGATTCTATTTTTTCTTTTGTGACTGTTTCGAATGTGCTCCAGTCTGGGTCTTTGGTAGCGGGGCGTGTTGTTGTTGTTGCATTCGGTTGTGGGTTGTGTGGTTGTTGGAGCTGTTTGTATTGGCGTGCTAGTAGTTCTGGTGGGATGTTCGGAAGCTGGTTGGAGTGGCTGAGTGTTTTTGTTAGCTTCTTGACAATCTCAAAGAGCTCATGTGGTCTGTTTATTGAAGTATTTAAGATTTTTGAATGGTAGGTCTTTTTTGCTTTGTCGGTTTCTGTGTGGTAGGTGTCTAGTTCACTCATGTATTTTACTTTATCTGCGCCTTTTTTGGTCTTTCTCCATTTTCTCTCGGTTCTTCTGAGTTGAGTCTTTAGTCTTCATAGGTCGGGGGTGAACCACCGGGCTGTTGTTGTGGTTGCTCTGGTTTTGGCACAGTTTGTCGTTGCACAGGATGCAGAAGAGATTGTAGTATTACAGGTGTTGATCAGGTCATCTATATTGGAGGAGTTTGTTTGGAGTTTAGGTAATATTTGCGCTAGGAAGTCCTCTTTGTTAAATGAAGAAATTAGAAAAGAATAAGTATATGGGGACAATGAGAAGTGAAGTTGCAAGGAGCAAGAGGCACGTGAGAAAGATGGCTCCAAGATGGCTACCGAGAGTTTGGAATTGGAGGTGGAAGGTGGCAAAGATCGTGAGTGAGAAAATGCTAATTTTACAAAAAAGGACATGAATATGTGGATGGCTGAATTAAAAAATGAATTAAGGTATATGCGCTCTGAGTTTAAAGAACTGACAGTGACTCTGAAAGCGGAAATAAAGACAAAATGAATTCAAGGATTGGATAGAGGTGGGTGAAGACAGAGTGGAGGACTTACATAAACAGATAAGGTTGTAGCAAGTAAATAGAGTGAATATGGATATGTTAGACGATTTAGAAAATTGCTCGAGGAGATCCAACCTCAGATTTCATAGCATCCCTGAAAATGATGCTTATAAAAACTGCAAAGTAGTAGGTCAGGAGCTAGGTGGGGACCTTCTAGATATGGACAGTGCAGATGGCAGTGAGAAATGAGAAGTTTGGATTGATCGAGCGCACGGAAGCTTGGAGAGACAATATGCCTCACGATACAATGGCTTGCTTGGCAGACTTTAATGTAAAAGAGGCAATGCTCACTAAAGCCAAGAAAGCATAGTTACTCACCTGTAAGAGGTGATCTCCGGGAACAGCGGGAATCAGTTTTCACATATGGGTGACATTGGCATCGACAGAGCCCCACACGAGAACACTCCCCAGCATCCAATAGAAATGCTTTTGGGAGCATCCCTCCATGCATGCACGCCTGCCTTCGCAACAGTTCTCCTCAGTCAGGTATATAGCATAAGAAAAAACCCCGTAGAATACTGAAAAGGAAAATGCAAAAATGTTAGACCCATCTACAACTCCAACAAGAGGTGGTCTGGTTGTGAAGACTGATTCCTGCTGTTACCAGAGATCACCTGTTACAGGTGAGTAAGCATAGTTACTCACATGTAAAAGGTGTTCTCCAGGGACAGCAGGAATCAGTCTTCACAAATGGGTGACGTCAGTGCCGATGGAGCCCGCGCAGGAGCGTCTCCCCAGTTTTCGAAGAAAGCCTTTGGGAGATGCACCACGCATGCGTCGTCCTCTTCTCACCTAAGGGTGCCATCTTGACTCAGTCTAATGACATAGCTAAGACAGCAAAAATAAAATACAGTAAAGAAGCAACTCCAAGAGAAGGAGAGAGGGTTGTGAGGACCGATTCCTGCTGTCCTGGGAGAACACCTGTTACAGATGAGTAACTAATCTTTTTCCAGAACAAGCAGGAAGTTAGTCCTCACATATGGAACTCCCCAGCTACAGGCTACCGAGAACCTGTACAAAACGCCATAGGGAAGGTGAGCCATGAGCAGCAGCAGTTGAGTCCCTACTGAGAGACGCTCACAAGACCCAAATGTCCAGTGAGAAACCAGCACTCCAGATAGCCTGAACACAGAAGGGTCAGCGGACAGGAGTTTTCTACACCCCGAAGAGATTATGGAGCACAGCCTGGCCAAAAGCACTGTCCCGTTGGGACTCCCTCTCCAGGTAGTAGTGAGCTGCAAAGGTATGAACCGAAGATCAGGTGGTGGCCCGGCATATTTCATCACAGGGATACAGATTTGCCACAGAGGTAGCTATAGAACTGACGCACTTTTCTGTGATCCGGTGACCTAGTGAGATCCCAGCCTGTTCATAGGTGAGGGCAATGCAGTCCGTCACCCAAGTGGACAGAGTTCGCTTGGTCACTGGAAGCCTCAATCGACTGGGGTCATAGGAGACAAAAAGCTGAGGTGCTTTGCGGTGGTCCCAAGTCCATTGCAGATAGGAGGACTGGGCCCTCTTACAATCCAGAGTATGGAGAACAGTTTCCGCCTTGCCAGCGTGAGGCCTCGGGTAAAAAGTGGGAAGCACCACCTCCTGATTGAGGTGGAAGGAGGACACCACCTCTGGCAGAAACCTGGGGTGTGTGCAGAGCACCAGCCTGTTCTTGTAGAACCTCGTGTAGGGCAGCTCTGCCATGAGAGCCTGGAGCTCACTGACCCTGCGAGTTGAAGTGAGTGCCACGAGAAAGACAATCTTCCAGGAGATGTACCACAGGTGGCAAGTAGTCAGGGGCTCAAACGATAGCTTAATGAGCTGTGAGAGCACCATAATGAGATCCCACTCCACTGTTGGTGGGTGGATGGGGGGCTTGGACAACATAAGGCCCTGCAAGAAACAAGGGGCTGAGTTGACAGAGTGATGATGTGCCACAATAACGCTCAGGTGCACTCTGACTGAGTTGGACTTCAGTTCCATGTGGGACAGGTGGCGTAGATACCGGAGCACCAGCTGCACCGGGCAGGAGAACAGGTTCACCTGCCTCTCGGTGCACCACACCGAAAATTGATGCCACTTGAAGGCATACGCCCTTCTCATGGAGGTGTTGCGGGAGGCCAGAAGGACCTCCTCCATGTCTCGTGGGAGGTTGAAGGGAGCTACAGCTACCCTTTTATCAGCCAAGCCATGAGCGACAGGGACCCCAGGATGGTGTGCAGGAAAGAGCTCTCCTCCTGTGAAAGTAGTCTTGGGGCGCGGACCAGGGGAATCCAAGGCACAGCCGACAGACAGAGGCTAACACCGCGGGGGTGGGGGGCTACCAGAAACAGTGATGCCTTGTCGCGCTGGACCTTGAAGAGGTGTCAGCGGGAAGGCATAAAGGAGGCCTTAAGTCCATGGGATGAAAAACGCATCTGCCGCCACCCAGGATGGGTGCGGCTGGCAGGAGCAAAAGCAGGGCAACTGCATGTTGTCTGGGCTGGCAAACAGGTCTACTAGGGGACACTCCAGAGTCAGAAAAGCCAGGAGGCCACTCTGGGGTCCAGGCACCATTCGTACAGCTGGAGGACTCTACTCTGCCTGTCCGCCAGGGTGTTGTCCAGGCCTGGGAAGTAGACTGCCCACAGGAGCAGCCCATTGCATGTCGCATATGAGGAGAGGGCTACTGTCTCCTGGCAGAGGTAGTATGACCCTGTGCCCCTTTGTTTGTTGACACAGAACACTGCGACTTGGTTGTCCGTCTGGACCAGCACCAATTGGTGCTGCAACCGGTGGTGAAAGGCTCGGAGGGCCAGAAATACCGCCAAGAGCTTCAGGAGATTGATCTGCAACTAGCTCTCT
The DNA here is from genome assembly GCA_033557465.1 of Ichthyophis bannanicus. Taxonomy (NCBI): domain Eukaryota; kingdom Metazoa; phylum Chordata; class Amphibia; order Gymnophiona; family Ichthyophiidae; genus Ichthyophis; species Ichthyophis bannanicus. The sequence goes on from CM066034.1 coordinate 465,305,464, forward strand.
GTCTGGGACCACATGCCTTGGGTGCAGAGATCCTCGTAATGAGTGCCCCATCCTTGCAGGGAGGCGTCCACAGTAAGGACCCTCTGAGTGGTGGGTGCCTGGCTTGAAGGTGGCAGGGGATCTGCCAGTTGGTGGGTCACTTTTACCCTGTCTCAAAGCCTGCTCATGGTTTGTGTCCAATGGGAGCAGAGGCACCACTGAGCTGCTCCCATATGCATGTGGGTGTACGAGGTTATGTGTACCATGGAGGCCATGTAGCCCAATAGGCAGAGGAGAAGCCGAGCAGGCATCGACCAGCAGTGTTGCACCTCTGTGGTTTGCACCCTGAGGCATTCTCTTTGGAGGGAGGGAGGCCTTGGCCTGGAGGGCATCCTGCTGAGCCCCTATGAACTCCAGGCATTGAGCAAGGGAGAGGTGGGACTTGGGGTAGTTGATGACAAATGCCAGATACTGCAGGGCATGTGTGGTACACGCTCGGTGGTGTGGCGTACTTCTGCAACTGTGCCTCCCCCTTATGAGCAAATGGTCCAGGTAGGGAAAGATGAAGGTCCCTTGGAGACAAAGGTGAGCTGCGACCACTGACGACACCAGCTTGAAAGGTAGCACCCTGTACTGCTAGTGACCTCCTCCCACCACGAAGTGGAGGTATTGTCAATGGTTGGATGGATCAGGATGGGTGTATAAGCATCCTTCAGGTCTAAGGAGCATAGCCAGTCTCTCTGCTGGAGTTAAGGCAGCAATGTTCCAAGGGAAAGCATCTTGAACTTCTCCTTCACCAGAAATATGTTCAATTCCCGCAGGTCCAGGATGGGCCTGAGGCCCCCTGTTTGCTTGGGAATGAGGAAATATCTGGAGAAGAAGCCTTTGCCCCAGAGATGTTTGGACACTGGTTCCACTGCCTTATCCATTAGAAAGCCTGCAAGCTCAGTGAGAAGCAGAGTCTGGTGAAGTAGAGGCCTTACGAGTTCACCTGGGAAGAACGAGGGTGGCATCTGTTGCAGGTGGAGGAGGTATCCCTTCTTGACTACTTGCAGCACCCAGGAATTGGTGGTGATGGAGGTGCTCACAATGGGCACTAACACCAATGTTTCCCACATATGGAGGAGGTGGCACTTGAGGATCGGAGGGATGGCACTATGAGGGCCTCTTTTGTAGGGGCCTCGTACAGGAGGATCTTAAGCTCCTCTGTGCAAGGGCCTTCCTCTGCTTCGATCTCGAACGCAAGTGCCTTTGCCATATCCTGCACAAAGTCAAGGAAGGCAATGACCTCGGGCAGGGAATGGCACTGGACACCGGTTGAAACATGTTTGAGGGACTCCTCGTCTTCGGTCTCCCAGTCTGACTCGAAGTCAGAGGAAGAATCCAAGGCTCCACGGCTACTGTGGTTGGGCCCCAAACCCGAAGGCCTGCGACTCCTGCCGGAACTGCAGTCTGTGCCGCATGCACTCGCCAGAGAGGACCGGTGTCCCGAGTGACGGGACTGGGACTTCATCTACTGCCGATGGCTCTAGAATTTGCTACCGGAGGATGTAGTAAAAGCTGTTAGTGTAGCCAGGTTTAAAAAAGGTTTGGACAAGTTCCTGGAGGAAAGGTCCATAAACCATTATTAAAGTGGACCCAGAATATCTACTGCTTCCCCGAATACAAGCATTGTGGAACCTGTGTCTTTTGGGGAAACTGCTAGGTACTTGTGACCTAGATTGGCCACTGTTGGAAACAGGATACTGGGCTTGAATGACCTTGTTCTGACCCAGTATGGCATATCTTATGTTCTTATGCTCTCTTGATGACGGTGGCACTCAAGGATCGGCTCGATGGACCAGGGAAGCCCTTGAGGTCAAGGGTACTATCGTCGGGCCAGATGAACCAGAGGAACCGGACATCAACACTTGCTGCTGGGCCAGGAGGGAGAGCAGTGATACTCCGCTCTAAGACTACCATCCTGGTCTCCATGCAGATGGCTCCACAGCCTTTGACATGGGCACAGATGGCTTCGGCCTAGGCGTCGGTTCTGTCGAGGGGGGAGTCCTCGACCATGGTGGTCTCAAGTGTTTGAGGCAGGTCACCTGACAATGATGACTCCTTCCATGGCAGCTTATGAGGACACTCCCGTTCCAATCCCTCAGACTCACGCCGGGGACTGCAGGACCTGGTGTGGGATTTGCCCACTTTTCCAGACCCGTCCTCTGAGGTGGTCTTCGAGGTTCTCGAGCTCTTCTTGAGTTTCACCTCTGGAGAGTTCCTCTCGGAGAAACTGCAGCTGTGGGACTCCGAGGCAGCTCAGGCATCGCAGGGCACATTGGTGTCGGAGGGGGCCCTGGAGCGTGGTGTCACCGGGGACTCTGGCGCAGAGTCAGATCTATGGAATAGCTTTTCCTAATGCAACTGATGGCTCTTGATGGCCTTTGCAGACATGGACTTGCAAAGGTCGCAGCCCAAATTGTCATGGTACGGGCCGAGGCAATGGAGGCAGCAGTTATGTGGGTTGGTGAGGGACATCATCTTGCTGCACCTACCACATTTTTTGAAGTCGCTGGAGGCCATGGGGAAAAACTGGGTCCTTCAACCTGGGCGAGGGTCCAAGGCCTATTGGCCAAAAAGGGTGCGAAGCGCTGGTTAAGGAACACCTCGAGAAACCCCCCCCCAAGAAAATGAACCCGAGAAGCAACGCTGAGGTGGGCTGGCTCAGGGGGAGGGAAGAGGAACCGGTATGGGGGGGGAGGGAAGAGGAACCGATATAGGCGGGGGGAGGGTACGCATACCAGAAAGGATAATTTTAAAGCAAAAAAGACACTTTTTCCAGGGAAACAGGACAGACTTCCTGTGGGCTCCACGGAAAAAAGGAGACTGAGATGAGATGGTACCCTTGGGCAGGAAGGGGGGACCATGCATGCATGGTGCATCTCCCAAAGGCTTTCTTTGAGATAGGGAGAGGCTTCTGTGAGGGCTCCGTTGGCCCCGCACGTCACCCATATGTGAGGACTGACTTCCTACTTGTTCCCGGAGAAACTACGCTATCTCCAAGAAGAAGCAGGAATGCAGTCTTCACATATGGGCCTCTCCAGCTCCTGACTACTCTGAAGGCCCATCTCGGGCACACTCCCCAGGTAGTTGGTCAAGGACGGTATGAGGAAGTGTAGTTAAACTCCAAAAAGGTGTCGTTAGACGGTTTGGACAAATTGGGTGTCTCGAGCAGAATCTTTGTCGAAACAGTAATGGGCAGCAAAGGTATGGAAAGTGGCTGCTCGGCAAATCTCAGAAATGGAGACAGAGTGTATGTTGGCAACTGTGGCAGACATAGCTCGGACATTAGGGGCGATGACATGCCCCTGCAGAGAAAGACCACAAAAGAGATGCAGTCAGAAATCCAATTGGAAAGAATCCGCTTGGATACCAGAAGACCCAGATGACTAGAATCAAAGGAGACAAAGAATTGTGAGAATTTACGATGACCCTTAGTTCTTTCAAGATAGAAAGCAAGGGCTCTTTTGCAATAAAGTGTATGTAACGAGGCTTCCGTCCAAGAAGAATGAGGTCTCGGAAAAAAGGTCGGAAGAGAACTTGATTGATTAAGGTGGAAAGGAGAACCACCTTTGGTAGGATGAGTCCAGAGGACTACTCTATCATGATGGAAAGGGCAGTGAGAGAAAGCCAGAAAAATAGAGACCGATGATCTCACTATGAAGAGGTTATCCAGGAAAACAGCTGACCCTATTAAGAAAAAGGTGTAGGGAGCGTAGTACATGAGAGCTTGCAACTCACCAACTCGATGGGTAGAAGTGAGAGCAATCAGAAAAATGACTTTCCAAATATAGTGAAGCTGTAGCCAGTGGCTCAAAAGGGGGTTTGAGCAGTTGTGCTAGGACAATGTTGAAGTCCCATGCTACAGGAAGATGGCGAATTGGCAGTTTTGTTAAGAGGCCACGCATAAAACATGGCATAAGTGGATGTGAAGAAACTGGATGATCCGCAGTTGGGCAGTGGATAGGTAGAGACTGCTCTTAGGTGGACTCTCGCCAAATTAGTTTTAGCCCAGATGTGGAGAGATGAAGGAGATATTGGAGCAAGTTCTCCATGCGACAAGTAAATGGATTGAGAGTTCTCTGGGAACACCAGAGGGAAAACCTACGCCATTTAAAAGCATACATATGCCTAGTAGAATCTTTCCTGGAAGAGAGTAGGATCTCTGTACGTCCTCTGGGAACTATAGGTGAGAGAAGACGAAGCATTCAGCAGCCACGCTGTCAACCTCAGTGCTTTCAGGTTGGGGTGCAGAAACGTCCCTTGGTCCTGTGAGAGAAGACTGCGGGCACACCCCAGATAGAGAGGTTGTCCTTGTGTCAGTTGAAGAAGTAGGGAAAATCAAGGCTGATGTGGGCAGAACAGGTGGATGAGAATCATCCTCCCCCTGTCTGACTGCAACTTGAAGAGTCTTCAACCCTAGAGAAAGTGGCGGGAATGCGTAGAGCAGAGCTTGCTCCCAATAAAGAAGGAAAGGATCTGAGGTTTCACTCTGTGGTGATGGGATCCATGTACAGAAGTGAGTTGGGAATTCGCTGGAGTGGCAAAAAGGTTGATAATGGGCATTCCCCATAGACTGAACAAATGTTGCGCCTTATCCCGATGAAACATCCACTCGTGTGGGCGAATAATACGGCTGAGTTTGTTGGCTAGCTGATTTTGCTCCCCCGGTAGATAAACAGCTCAGAGAAGGATCTGATGAGCTATCGCAAAAGTCCAAATATGGACTGCCTTGTTGCAGAGGAGGTGAGAATCAGTACCACTGTTTGTTGACACAGAGCATGACCACCTGGTGGTCGGTCTAAATGAGCACAGTCTGTCCCGATAAGTAGAGACAAAAGATGCAAAGGGCATTGTCAATTTGAGTTCCAACAGATTGTTGATGTGAGAAGCGGCTTCTCGTGGAGTCCACTCTCCCTGTGTGGTGAGACCGTGGAGATGGACTCCCCAGCCTTGCTTGGATGCATTGGTGGTCAGGGTACACATGCAGTGTAGACTGCTGAAAAGGTAACCAGATGAGAAGGTTCTGGGCGGTGCACCACCAATTGAGGGAAGTCACAAACATGTGAAATAGTGATCTGGTCTGTGAGGCGAACTGTGGACTGCGTCTACTGATCTTAGAGGGTCCACTATCCTGGTCGCATGTAGAGACTGGAATATTGGACAACATCGATCATGGAGGCCATGTGACCCAAGAGATGAAGCATGTCTCTTGCAGTGGCATTTGTTTGTTGTTGGCAGTGGGCTGCCAAGGAAACGAGATGTTGAAGATGGTCCACTGGCAGGAAGGCCCAGGCCCTTGTGGATCCAGAAGAGCCCCTATGAATTCCAATGTTTCAGTAGGGTTCAGATGTGACTGTGGATAGTTAATGACAAAGCCCAGTTGCTACAGCACCAAAATGGTACGTTGAAGTGAAGTGGAGACCACTTGAGGGGTATTCTTCTACACACCAGAAGCGGTAACGGCTTGGTTGGAGGGAAGGATCGGGTTGCACCAGGGAGCGGGTCGCACCAGGGAGCCCAATCCGGCGCAAAATGTCACAAAAATAGGCATTCGGCATCGCCGACGCAAACCATGGAGAGCTCAGTAAAGGATATTATAAATGATGCCCCGATGGTGGTAGAAAAGCCTGTAGAGGATGAAAATGGCAAGGACCTCCCTCTGGAAGGGCCCACAGTATCAGCCTGGAACAGAGGCGGCCCATGGCTAAAAAGTGAATTATAACAGTGGCGAGAGATTATGGATGACCACGGTACAAAAGACTGCAGGGACACTTAAGGGGCTGGAGGGGGAAGGCACCAAGGAGAACTGTTTGAAGGGATCGGGTTTGATAAATTGAATGGCTGAGTATATGAATGAGTGGGGTGGTCTGAATGGTAAAGCAGAGTTTCTTCAGGGTGGCTAAAGGAGAGGTGGAGGGGGGCAGGGTCTACAGAGCTTACAGGCAATAGGGATTAAAAGGGCGGGTGGGGGATGATAATTATTAAAACGGATCATACGGGATGAAGGGAGGAGGGAGCAGGGAAGGGAACTTGCTGAATTAAGGGGAAGCCGAAAAAACAAATATAATATGGAGAGAAGTATGAAGGAAGAGAGGTGGAAGAGTTTTAGATATGGGTTGGGAGGTTTAAGGGAACTGCAGTGCTGCACTGCGATTGGCGTCTTTCATGGGTACAGGGTGGATGGCAAGCTTGCCAACCTGGAATTGACAGGGAGATATGAAAGGAGGTAGATTGGGGGGGGGGGGGTTTGAAAAGGATATGTATCTAGTGACATCCCTGAATGTTAGAGGCCTGCATGGGCCGGTAAAATGGAAAAGGGTGCTCTCCATGGCAAGTAAAGCATACCCTGATAGTCTCCTTCTCCAGGAAACCCACATGACACAAAAGGAGCACCAGAAGTTGCAAGCTGGGTGCTAACAGCAGACCTTTTGCTCACCTACAACTCAAAAAGAAGGGGGGTAACCATTTTAATCCACAAGTGTGTCCCTTATGCTCTATACACCTCGGGGGGGGGGGGAGGAGGGGAAATTCTGAGGGAAGAGTGGTCTGGATTACAGACAGTGGAGAATGCGGAAATATTGATTCTCAATATGTACGCTCCCAATGGGCATAAAGGGTCCTTTTTGAGGACTAGATGGATAAATTTGCAAAGGAGGCGAAGGGGGACTGGAGGGGATCTGAACTGTGTGGTGGGGTAACATGACCGGAGCAACTACTCGGCCAAGGCCCACCAACTGGAGAAAGAGTTGAGGACTGCCATGGGAGCTAGAGGATCTCTGGAGAGCCCGCAATGGTGGGGAGCCGGGAGTACACCTGCTGCACTCTTGGGGCGGACACGTACTCCTGGCTGGACTATGAGTTGACTCACAAAGATCAGTTGCCCCAGTTTAGAGAAGTGAAGATCCATCCTATTGTGGTGGCAGACCATGGGATGGTGGAGGTGCATTGGCTGCTCAAGGGAAAAGATGGCCCATGAGCACGCAACGAGTGGTGGGCCAATATTTTGCTAATGCAACAAGATGCCAATGTGGGTAGATTAAAAAACAGAATGGCAAAACTATCTGAGGAACAACGATATAGGGGAGGTTTCTGAGGGGACTCTGTGGGACACCGGGAAAGACTTTCTATAGGGAATCCTGATACAATTAGCTGCCCAAAAAAAGCTGGAAAAGGATAGAGAACACAAATGGCTGCTGCTGGAGATAGAGAGGTATAAAAGAAGCATGCTGCCTTTGGTGCCAAAAATATTCTGAAGCAACTGGGGATAGCTAAAGCACAACTTCAAGCGCTAGAGACTGAGAGGATTACTCACCTACTAGGTTAACAAAACGTAATTATCAACAGCAGGGGAAATGGGCTGGAAAGTTACTAGCATGGCAATTGAAAATGAAACACGTGACCAGATTAGTCTCGGAACTGCAGGGGCAGGGAGGGACACGGGTTTGTACTATGCCAGACATATGTCAGGAGTTTAAGAACTTTTACAAAGCCCTGTACATGTCAGAAGGCATATGGGGCAAATGCCTATTGAAAACTTTTTACAGACTATATCACTTCCAAGGCTCAATGAGGATGAGGCGGGACAGTTAGGTTGTCCGATCACAGCGGCAGTTTATGGAAGCGATAAAAACCGTCCCCAAAAGGAAAGCAGCTGGGGAGATGGATATCTCTCTGAATTTTACCATCTAATGCAGGGGGAGGTAGCACCTTTATTAGCAAGGGTTTTTACAGGGGCATTAATTAAATGGGGACCCACTGCCCCAGACTATGGCAAGGGCAAATATAGTAGTACTACCCAAAGAGGGGCGACCCTTGAATCAGTGTGGAAGCTAATGCCCAATTGCATTGATTAATTTTGATGCAAAACTGTTTGCAAAAGTTCTGGCTCATAGGCTAGAGGGGCTACTTCCCCGGCTCGTACATCCAGACTAAACCGGTTTCATCAAGAGGAGGGCCATAGCGGATAACGTAAAACGAGCAATAGATCTGTTGACTCTTCTAAAAAAGAATAAAGAACCTGTAAACTGCGTGGTGCTTGACACCAAAAAAGCCTTTGATAAAGTGGAGTGGGGTTCCTATTTGACATGTTAGAGAAGTTTAATGTAGGGGGAAACTTCATAAGGGGAATCCAGGCCCTATATAACGCTCCCACAGCCCAAATCCTGGTCAATGGAGATTGCTCAGAGGAATTTCAATTGCACTGTGGCACTAGGCAGGGGTACCCCTTGTCCCACTGTTATTTGCTATTGTTAGAGGCCTTTGCAGCCCGAGTGCAGCAGAAAGCGTAGTTACTCACCTGTAACAGGTGTTCTCCAGGAGCAGCAGGAATCAGTCCTCACTTATGGGTGACGTCGGTGCCGACGGAGCCCTCGCGGAGCAATTTTCCCCAGCTTTCAAAGAAAGCCTTTGGGAATTGCAGCGCGCATGCGCGGTCCCCTTCCCGCCCAAGGGTGCCATCTTAGCCAGTCAGATGACATAGCTAAAAAAGACAGCATAAAAATTTGCAAAAAAACTAAAGCAGATGATTGCAACTCCACGGGGAGGAGGGAGGGTTGTGAGGACTGATTCCTGCTGCTCCTGGAGAACACCTGTTACAGGTGAGTAACTACGCTTTCTCCAGGACCAAGCAGGAAGTCAGTCCTCACTTATGGGACTCCCAAGCTCAAGGCTACCGGAGACCCTAAGCACAAAAATGAGCTCCCTCTAGCTCAGCAGCACAGCAGGAAAGAATCTTCGCTGAATTATTACCCACCGGTAGCCCACATCCGGGATGGAGGGTAGGAGTTGCTCAGACCTCAAAGAGATTACGGAGGACTGCCTGTCCGAAAGCACTGTCCCTGCGGGACTCCCTCTCGAGACAGTAATGGACCGCAAAAGTCTGGCTCGAAGACCAAGTAGCGGCCCGGCAGATGTCTGCCAGCGGAACAGAGCGGAGATAAGCCACTGACGTAGCCTTTGCCCGAACGCAATGAGCCGTGACTCGACCTTCCAAGGAGAGTCCGGCTGCCCCATAAGCCCAAGAGATACAGTCCGCAACCCAGATGGACAGAGTACGCTTGGAGACCGGGAGCCCCAATTTATTGGGGTCAAAAGACACAAAAAGCTGAGCAGCTTTACGGTGCTCCCGCGTACGGTCAAGGTAGAAGTTCAATGCCCTTCTACAGTCCAGGGTATGGAGGACCGTCTCAGCTCGGCTGGAGTGTGGTCTGGGAAAGAAGGTTGGAAGTACCACCTCCTGATTGATGTGAAAAGGGGAGACCACTTTTGGAAGAAATTTTGGGTGAGTCCGCAGGACTACCCTATTTTTGTAGAACCGAGTGTAAGGGGGATCAGACACGAGGGCCTGCAATTCACTTACGCGTCTAGCGGAAGTGAGGGCCATCAAGAACAATGTTTTCCAAGAAAGAAAACGGAGAGAACAGGTAGCCATAGGTTCAAAAGGCGGACAGGTGATCCGCTGCAAAACCACATTCAGATCCCAGTCAGGCGCTGACGGGCGCAGAGGTTGTTTAAGTAGAAGGAGACCTCGGAGAAACCTCGCTACAAGAGGGTCGCTGGAAAGAGGTCTTCCGTCCACCGGCACATGATGTGCTGAAAGAGCACTGAGGTGAACTTTGACGGAGTTGGACTTAAGTCCCAGATTAGAGAGGTATAGCAAGTACTGCAAGATCACCGACACCGGGCAGGAGAAGGGATCCTGAGACTGTTGGGTACACCAAACGGAAAAACGACGCCATTTAAGGGCGTAGCATTTGCGGGTAGAAGGTCGTCGCGAAGCTAAGACGACCTCCTCCACCTCTGCCGGCAGGAGAAGGGGAGCAAGGACTACCCTCTCAGCAGCCAGGCCATTAGGTTGAGAGACCTGAGGTTGGGGTGTAGCAGAGACCCCTGATCCTGAGTGAGGAGATCCGGTTGTAACCCCAGAGGGAATGGATCCTCCACCGCTAATTGCAGCAGGAGCGGAAACCACGGCTGTCTGGGCCAGCGAGGGGCCACCAGGATCATGAAGGCTTTGTCTCGGAGAACCTTGAAAAGAGTCCGCGAGACTAGCGGGATGGGAGGGAAAGCGTACAAAAGGCTCCCCGACCATGAGAGTAGAAAAGCGTCCGCCGCAACCCGAAGGGGGTGTGGCTGACGAGAGCAGAAGCGAGGAAGTTGCCGGTTGTGAGGACTGGCAAAGAGATCCACCGTGGGGAGGCCCCACTTTAGAAAGAGCTTCTGAGCTACTAAGGGATCCAGGCGCCACTCGTGCGGCTGGAGGATCCTGCTGAGTTTGTCCGCCAGGCAATTCTCTTGGCCTGGGAGATAAACTGCTTTGAGGAGAACGCCGTGACTGACGGCCCAAGAGCAGAGCTTCTGTGCTTCCCGGCAGAGAAGGAAGGAGCCCGTGCCCCCCTGCTTGTTCACGTAGAACATGGCAACTTGATTGTCCGTCTGGACAAGGACGGACTGGTGAGACGTCAGGTGGGAGAAGGCCTTGAGAGCCAGGCGGATCGCTCTGAGCTCCAGGAAGTTGATCTGCTGAGCAGACTCCCACGTGGTCCAGAGGCCCTGAGTACGTGCCCCTTGGCAATGTGCTCCCCAGCCCAGGAGGGATGCATCTGTTGTCAGCACCTGGGCCGGTTGAGGTGACTGGAAAGGCATGCCGAGTATCAGGTTCGGCCGATGAAGCCACCACCGGAGAGACGAGATCAGCGGCTCGGAGATGCGCACCAGGTCTGCTAGGCCGCCTGTGGCTTGTTGCCACTGCTGGCGGAGACACCATTGAGCAGGCCGCATATTCAGGCGGGCATTGGGGGTCACATGGACGGTGGAAGCCATATGGCCGAGTAGTCTCAGGAAGCGCCTGGCGGAGACCAGGGGCTGGCTGTGAAAACGGTCGGCGAGGTCCATGAGCCGTTGAGCTCTGTCGAGCGGTAGGAACGCTCGCGCCTGAGGAGTGTGCAGCCTTGCGCCGATGAACTCGAGATCCTGTGAAGGGAGCAAAGTGGACTTTGCGAAGTTTATAACAAAGCCCAAGTACTGCAGAAGAGTCACCGTGCGGCATGTGGCGTCGGTGACCTCCGGAGCGGACGCTGCTCTGATGAGCCAGTCGTCGAGGTACGGGAAGACATAGAGGCCGTGAAGCCGGAGATGGGCCGCCACCACCGCGAGACATTTTGTGAAGACTCGCGGTGCGGAGGACAGGCCAAAGGGCAGTACTCTGTACTGGTAATGATTTCCGGCCACCACAAACCTTAGGTACTGGCGGTGGTTTGGGTGGATAAGGATGTGCGTGTAGGCATCCTTTAGATCCAAGGAGCATAGCCAATCTCCCTGCTGGAGGTAGGGCAGAAGGATTCCAAGGGTAAGCATCTTGAACTTTTCCCGCACGAGGAATTTGTTGAGGTTGCGCAAGTCCAGGATGGGTCTGAGGCCTCCTGTTCTTTTTGGTACCAGAAAATACCTGGAATAAAAGCCTTGACCTCTCAGGTGGTGGGGCACCGGTTCCACCGCCTGTTCCTGCAAAAGACCCGCTAACTCCTGAAGGAGTAATTCCTTGTGCAGAGGGGGTCGTGGAGGTTCTCCCGGAAAATAGGAGGGAGGGACCTGGTGGAAGTGGAGAAGATAGCCTTCTCGCACGACTTGAAGCACCCAGGCATCTGAGGTGATGCTGGACCACCTGTGGGCGAAGTGAACCAGCCGGCCTCCGGTGCTGTGAGGAACCAGCGGGGGGGGGAGAGGCTATGCTTAAGGAGTCAAAAACCCCCACCCTGCTGAGCAGGGGCTGGTGGTGCAGGCTTGGGGGTTTGCTGCCTACGGGACCCGTTACCCCGTCCCTTGGCCTGCTGGCCCTGTTGGGGAGCTGCAGGGGCCTGATATTGGGGGTATTGTTTGTAGGCAGCCGCCTTCCTCGGGTAAAAAGGACTTCTTTCCCGAGCCCTTCTTTTTCTGGGAAGGGGCGGAGGTCTTCCTAGAAAGCCTAGTCCTGGTGAGAGTCTCCGTCTCAATTTGTGCAGCCTTTTCAGCCATGGGCTTGCCAAAGAGGTTTTCGCCTCGGCAGGGGACATCGACCAACTTGTCCTGCACCCAGGGCTCAAGGTCAGACGACTGAAGCCAAGCCTGTCGGCGGGCACCGATGCCGGCTGCGGCCACTCGAGCCGACGCTTCAAAGCCATCATAGGCTGCTCGGGACATGAATTTTGAGCATTCCCGAATGCCAGTGGACAAGGCCAGGAACCTCCGCAAGGGTTCCTCGGACAAACCAGCGGAGAATCCGGCTAGCTCTTTAGCCAGGTCTCGGAGATACATGCCCATGTATAGCTGGTAGGTCTGGACACGACACGCAAGCATAGAGCCCTGGAAACACTTCTTACCAAGGCCATCCAGGTTACGGGCCTCCCTGCCAGGGGGCACCGAGGAGTGCATCTTCTGGCTCTTAAGACGATGCATGGCCGATTCCACTACCATGGAATGGTGTGGTAGCTGTGCTTTTTGGAAGCCAGGGCTCTTGCGGACTCGATAGATAGAATCGACCCGCTTGCTCAGGACCGGCGAGGTGGCCGGACTCTCCCACATGCGGAAGAGTAGTCGTTCCAGCATGGGAGGAACCGGTACAGTAAAGTGTTCCCTGGCGGGAGAGTCATACTGGAGGGCGTCGAGCTCTTCGGCTCGAGGCTCCTCCTCGGGGTCCGCAGGGAAGGCCAAAGCCTTGGCCATATCCCTGACGAAGTCCGAGAACCGGGCATCCTCCGGGGGGGACTGCTTCCGAGGTTCGGAGTCAGGTGAGTCCGAGGGGACACACCGAGTCCGAAAAGAATCAGGCGACTCTTCCTCTTCAGACTCCCAGACCGACTCCGACGAGGACTCGGTGGGGTCGGCCCGGGCAGGGCGCGGCGCCTGCCGCCCCGACGCCGAGGGAGTCGGCGTCGGCGACCTCGGTCCCGAACGGGAGGCCGAGGGTGACCTCGACCGAGGATCGACTCGAGTTCGCATCGACTCGAGGATCGGCTCGGTCTTCGGGGTCGACTTAGACGTCGACGTCCCGGCGGTCGGGGCAGCGGCGCCAGCGAAGCCAGCGAGCAGTGCCCGCTGCTGGTCCATGAAGGCAGACAGTCTGCTCTCCAAGGCCGTCAACCTGAGTCCGAGCTCAGGTGACCCAGCAGCCCCCGACGGCGTCGGGCCCGACGTCAGCTGTCGCGGAGGCGAGTCCAGAAGGACCACAGGACTTACCCGAGCAGGCAGCTCCGACTCCAGGCGAGGTCGCTTCGTGAGGTGCTCCTTCTCCAAGGACCCGGGGCGGCTGTCGGGGCTATACGACCTGGCCCTCGCGGAACCAGGAGCGTCCACCGACGCCGCCCTCGCGGGTTTCACCTTCCGACGATGGTCCCCGGAGGGAGAACCCCTGTCGGAGGAACTCCGGCGACGGTCCGAGCCGGAACCCCTGGACGCGGAGGCCTCCGACGAGGTCCGGGTACGGCTGGGGTCTGCGAAGATTCTATCTCGCTGATGCCGCCGACTTCTCAACGCTTTGGAGGAGAGTTTGCCACAAGGCCCACAGATCATTTCCTCATGATCCGGGCCCAGGCAGCGGAGGCAATGGTCGTGTGTGTCAGTCAGTGACATATTTCGGTCACACTGACCACACCGCTTGAAACCACTGGCAGCCATCGGGGGAAAAAGGGCCCCGGCGAGGTCAAAGGACCGGGCTGCCAGGGAAAAACCGAAAACGAAAACTGACTAAGTCAGAAAAACCGAAAAAGAAGAAGAGGACTCGTGACCGGCGTTGCGAGTCCGGGCGGGAAAAAGACCGGCGTCGAACCGAAAGAAAAAAAGAGTAAATTATGAATAAAAATCAACTTTTTCGCGGGGACACGACGGGTACGTCTGTAGGGCTCCGCGGAAAAAAGAAGACTGGCTAAGATGGCACCCTTGGGCGGGAAGGGGACCGCGCATGCGCGCTGCAATTCCCAAAGGCTTTCTTTGAAAGCTGGGGAAAATTGCTCCGCGAGGGCTCCGTTGGCGCCGACGTCACCCATAAGTGAGGACTGACTTCCTGCTTGGTCCTGGAGAATCCACTTATCAGCCCAGTGTGGGGAGGCAGAGGGGAGCATAAGATCCTACTTTATGCCGATGATACACTGGTGTTTTTGACAAACCCCATATCTTCAACGTAGGGCCTACTTGAAGAGATCGAGATCTTCTCTGGCCTGTCTGGCTTCAAGGTTAACCATGGGAAAACAGAAGCGCTGAATCTTTGGGGCTTAGCAAAGACTCACTCCCTGACTTCCTGTTCCAGTGGGTGGAGGGTAAACTTAAGTACCTAGGGGTTTATTTGTCTGGGGACCCCACCTCTCTCTATCAACTTAACTATGCCACGCTGATTCAACAGATGTCAGGGGACATGCAACGGTGAGGAAATCTCCACCTGAGCTGGATGTGACCTTCTAGTTTCAGTCAACATGAATATCCTCCCCAAATTCCTCTTTATGTTCAGATAGTTGCCTATAGATACCCTGGCAGTTACAATATGGCGCTTGGAGAGCAGCAAGTGTTGTTTGTTTAGGGTAAGAAAAGACCCAGAATTGGGGTCCAACGGCTGACTAGGCGAGGGAACAAGGAGGGGGGGTCAATTTCCCAGATCTTAAAAGATATTACCAGGCTACAGTATTGAAAGCACTGCGTCACTCCTACCTACAGTTTGCAAAGGCACTGTGGCTGACACTGGAGCAGGGTGAGATAGCACCTGGAACGATTTTTGAGCAGCTGATGGGCAAGAAGGAAGGTGATGTGGGGGCACATCCCTTCATGGGGCCCTTGTTGAGGCAGGGAAGATGCTGTCTAAAAACAGGGAGTAGCTCATCCTACTTAGCGAGGTGGTCATGGCTGAGAGACGATCGCCCCTTCTCTGGACCGGAGTTTCAGCCCCTACTGGACTGTCATGAACGGCACAGCAGTTTTCAGGACGAGAGGAATAGAGGGATGTATCACCAAACAAGCTCTGGATGTAATCATAGGAGAGAAGATGCCTTTTAACCAGTACTTCCAGATCCACTATTTTATGCAAAAGCAGGAGCATCAGATCTAGCTCCGGCGGGAGATGGCGGATCTGGAAGCGGTGTTGTTTAAAGGGGTTAATAAGCGAGGACTGTTGTCCAGAGTATATAAGAACCTGGACAGGGGAGGAGAGGAAGAATCCTCCCTCCACACACACACAGGGATGGCACAAGTGGAGTGGGCAGGCACTCGACAAGAAAGACTGGTACAATATCCACATGGGGTTCTCTAAGTGGACAATGTTTACCTTCTGGACGCACACAATTGCAGTTGGTCCACAGGGCCTATGTTATCCCACAGCAACTAGGGAAGGCAGGAATTCAGGTAGGGGAACTATGTTGGCAGGCATGCAGGGGCATGGGTTATTTTTTCCATCTATGGAAGGAATGCCTGGTCTCCCAAAACAATTGACTGACGGTGGTGGGGGAGCTATCTTTTTCTTTATTTGTCACTTTATATACTGCCCACGCACAAGCACCAGAGCGGTTCACAATACAAAAAAAAAATTAAATTAAATTAAAGGCTGCAGAAAAAGGAAACAGAACTCCATTGGTTAGACAGGAAAGGGATAGAATTGAGAAAGGAAACAGACAGGCAGACCTGAGACAGGGGAAGGACACACTATACGTGAAGCTAGGGGGGTACAGGAGGTGGGGAGGATGGTGGAGTCAGATCGAAGGCAGAAGAGATAGGTCTTTAGGCCGGCCTTGAATCTGACAAAGGAGGGCTAACAAGATGCTACTCTGGGTAGATTAAAAAAAAAAAGAATGGCAAAACTATCTGAGGAACAACAATATAGGGGAGGTTTCTGAGGGGACTCTGTGGGATGCCGGGAAAGCCTTTCTAAAGGGGATCCTGATACAATTAGCTGCCCAAAATAAGCTGGAAAAGGATAGAGAGCACAAACGGCTGTTGCCGGAGATAGAAAGGCTACAAAAGAAGCATGCTGCCTTTGGTGCCAAAAATATTCTGAAGCAACTGGAGATAGCTAAAGCACAACTTCAAGCGCTACAGACAGAAGATTATTCACCTACTAGGTTAACAAAATGTAATTATCAAAAGCAGGGGAAATGGGCTGGAAAATTACTAGCATGGCAGTTGAAAAGGAAACACGTGACCAGATTAGTCTTGGCTTTTTAACTAGGTCTTTGAATAAATCCATCCTCTTCTTTATTTTGGCTCCTGAAGCTCAGATGTTGATCCCCTTCCCTCCTATTGTTTCTCCCTGCAATTATCTATTTAAAAACTGCTGCTTTTTTGGATTGAAATTGTTGTGCTACTCCTCTCCCTCAATGCTTTACTTTGTCCTTTGTCTATGGGGCTTGTTTACAAAGCCGTGGTAGCGGTTCGCGATCGTTATCGGAGCCGCGGCCCCATTGATGTCTTGTTTGTGAGCTTCTGTAATCATGGATTTGTGTATAAACTGCTACGATGTGCTAAACCTTTTAGTGGTATAACAAATCACTGCAAATAAAATAAATAAATAAATATTTAATTCCTTGATTAAATTTCTTTATGGAACTTTAATTGAAGATTAATGGAAAAGAGAATCCTAAAGGGTAGGGGCTAAAAATCTTTTGTTCAAAGAAGTACCGCAGGAAAACTGGTGGAAGCAATCTGAAAATGAGCTTAACCATATGCGTTCCTGTTTAAGGAAAAAAATTCCAGTTCATATTATTTTGTCTACAAGCAGAACGTACTACTCACCTCCTTTAATAGTTATTGGAATCTTGAAATCACAACGATGATAACTGTAAAATTAAAAACGAAAAGTAATTGTTTAAACTTGTTGTTTAAGTTCAATGTATATTGTTGTTATCTACCTCATGTTAAATGTAACCTTCCAATTGTAATGTGATCACTTTGATTGTAGGATAAGGTGGGATACAAATCTTTCTAAATAAATAAATAATTGAGAGATGCCCATATCAATCAAAACAGCAGTCATATTAGAATGTTAGAAGTTTGCAGAAGTCTTAAGATGCAAGATGAAATTTACTGTCAACTGGTGCAACTTAATCTCCTTGAGTTACGACATATAACCCATAACAGAGAAATAATATTAATTTTTGTTTCTTCTTGCCTCACCCCCCATGGAGATTTCCATAAAGTCTAGGCACCACAAATGTACTGTTTATTTATTTAACAGATTTTTTATACCGCTTTATCATTTTAGTTAAAGCGGTTTATATTATAACTTAAACTTGGTAATGTCCATTAAATAGGGACATTGATAACAAGGAGTACTGGTGGGAAGTGAACCCTGGTTCCCAAGCCAGTGCTCTAACCACTAGGCTAGTCCTCCACTCCAGGTTTATCAGGTCCTCATCCCCAAAAATGGCTATCAGTATGTTTTTAAAGCGTAGTTACTCACCTGTAACAGGTGATCTCCGGGAACAGCAGGAAAGCACAGTTACTTACCTGTAACAGGTGATCTCTGGGACCAGCAGGAATAAGTCTTCACATATGGGTATCGTCGGTACCGACGGAGCCTGCGCGGGAACGCTCCCCAGCGTCCAAAAGGAAAGCTTTTGGGAGCATCCCACAGTGCCTGCGCGCTGCCTTCCCGCCTTTCCTAACCGCCTCTCTCCAGTTCGAGTTTTAAAGCTGAGACAAAGAGAGAGTGAGGAAAGGAAAGAAAGCTAGAGAGATACAACTCCTAGGGGAGGTGGGTGGGTTGTGAAGACTTATTCCTGCTGTTCCCAGAGATCACCTGTTACAGGTAAGTAACTGTGCTATCTCCAGGAACAAGCAGGAATGAGTCTTCACATATGGGGACTCCCCAGCTAGAGATGCCTGGGAGATCACCCAGGTTGTGAGTCCCTGGGAAGGGCTCTACCTCCACCCATGAATCTCAGGCATCAAGCCCGGGATGCAGGGTAGGAGTTGATTAGGTATGGAACAGGTGTTTGAGAACAGCCTGACTAAACAAGGCATCCCGGTGGGAGTCCTTGTCCAAGCAGTAATGGGCTGTGAAGGTATGAACCGAGGGCCAGGTGGCCACTCGACAGATCTGGTCGATGGACACAGAATTTAGATAAGCCATAGAGGCTGCCATGGCCCTCACATTGTGAGCTGTGACATGGCCCTCCAGAGAAAGGTTCTTACTCTGGTAGGCGAAAGAAATACACTGAGCAATCCAATTGGACAGAGTTCTCTTAGAGACTGGAAGTCCTAAAATGAGAGGGATCAAAAGCAACAAAGAGTTGAGAGGACTTTCTATGTTGCTGTGTCCTTTGTAAGTAAAAAGCAAGAGCTCTTTTACAATCCAGGGTATGAAGATTCCTCTCCGCACTTGAAGCATGAGGTCCTGGAAAAAAGACAGGTAAATAAACCTCCTGGTTCAGATGAAAAGGTGAGACCACTTTAGGCATAAAGTGTGGATTAGTCCTGAGGACTACCTTGTCATGATGGAACCTTGTATAAGAAGGATTAGCCACCAAGGCTTGCAGCTCACTGATGCGGCGAGCTGAAGTGACTGCAATGAGGAAAATAACCTTCCAGGAAAGGAATTTCAAGGAGGTAGTGGCTAAGGGTTCAAAGGGTGGCTGCATAAGCTGGCCAAGAACCAGATTCAAGTCCTATGCCACTGGAGGTGGTCTGATGGGAGGTTTAGTTAAAAGAAGGCATCTCATGAATCTTGCTATAAGAGGATGAGAGGAAATAGGCTGTCCATTGAGAGGTTTAAGGGATGCTGCAATAGCACTCAAATGGACTCTTACTGAATTTGTTTTAAGGCCTGCATGGGATAAATGCAGCAAATACTCTAGTAAAGAATTCAGAGGTATTGCAAGAGGGTTAAGACCCTTCTCTGCACACCAAATGGTAAACCTTTTCCATTTAAAAGCATAGGAACGTCAAGTGGAAGGCTTTCTGGAAGCATTAAGGATATCCTTCACTTGCTGAGAAAGATGCAAATCTTGAAGGTCTAGGCCTTCAGCAACCAGGCTCTGAGGTGAAGAGACTGGGGATTTGGGTGCCACAACGTTCCCTCCTGGGACAGGAGGTCTGGAGCAGATCCCAAGTCCAGGGAGGGAGCTTGAGAGAGATGCAGAAGTAGAGGGTACCACACTTGGCGTGGCCAATGTGGTGCTATGAGGATCATAGACCCCTTGTCTCTCTGAAGTTTGAACAGTGTCTTGGGAATTAGGGAATGGGTGGAAAGGCATAGAGGAAGTCTTGCCCCCAATGGAGGAGGAAGGCATCCCTGGCCTGAACTCCCTGAAATGGAATTCTGGAACAGAACCGGGGAGGTTTGGCATTCCACGGACTTGCAAACAAGTCTATGTCTGGGGTTCCCCAAATTCGAAAGATCCTGGCTATCTGGTCCCCATGGAGGGACCATTCGTGTGGAAGCAGAACTCGACTGAGTCTGTCTGCCCAAGAGTTTTGAACCCCTGGAAGATGCACTGCCATGAGATGAATTTGATGCTCTCTGGTGAAGGCCCACAATCTCAGAGCTTCATTGCAAAGCGACAGAGAGCCAGTCCCCCCCTGGTTGTTCACGTAGAACATGGCTACTTGGTTGTCCGTGTGGATGAGGACTGTCTTGTAGCTGAGCAGGGTGTGGAAGACTGAGAGCCAGAAAGATTGCTCTGAGCTCTAAGAGGTGGATATGTAGAGATGTCTCCTGTGGAGACCAGATGCCTTGGGTGGAGAGATCTTGTAGATGAGCTCCCCAACCCTTTGGAGAGGCATCTGTTGTAAGGGTTACTTGGGGTAACACCTGTTGAAAGGGGGACCCCAGCAACAGATTTTGAGTGGACTTCCACCACTGGAGAGAGCAAAAGAGGCGACTGGAGGTTGCTATTTTGTCTGACAGGCACCCTGATGCCTGGGTCCATTGGGTGGACAGAGTCCATTGAGCTGCTCTCATGTGAAGGCAAGCATAAGGAACCACATGCACAGTGGATGCCATGTGGCCTAACAGGTGTAACATCTCTTGAGCAGTTAAATGGGATTTTAACTGAATCTGTAAGGCTAACTGCATCAAGCATAGGCAACGGGCCTGGGGAAGATAGGCCCTTGCAGTTGTGGTATCCAGCAAGTCCCCTATGAACTCTAGAGATTTGAGTAGGGGTGAGATGGGATTTTGGAATGTTTATTACAAGTCCCAGATACTGAAGAACACGCCTTGTGCAGGCTAGGGAAGTCTGGGCCTCTGACTGGGATGGAGCGCGGATGAGCCAGTCGTCCAGATATGGGAATACGAATATCCCTAGAGTGCGTAGAAATGCAGCTACTACTGCCATGCATTTTGTGAACACTCTTGGTGCAGAGGCCAGACCGAAAGGAAGCACTTTGTATTGGTAGTGCTTTCCTCGGTAAAGGAACCGAAGGAACCTTCTGTGTGTTGGATGGATGTGGACATGGGTGTACGCATCCTTGAGGTCTAGAGAACAAAGCCAATCCTGACTCTGAAGGTATGGAAGGAGAGCACTGAGAGAAATCATCTTGAACTTCTCCTTGTATAGAAACTTGTTCAATTCTCTGAGATCTAGTATGGGTCTGTAGCCCCCTGTTTTCTTTGGGATAAGAAAGTAGGGGGAGTAGAACCCTGAGCCCTGCTGAAGAAGGGGTACTTCTTCTATTGCCCCTTGGGCAAGAAGGGTAGTAATCTCCTGACCCAGAAGGTCGAGGAGAGATGTTGGAGAATTGAACTGTCTCACCATGGTGTGAGGAAGGTTTAAGAAATGAAGCTTGTACCCCTCTCTTATGATGGAGAGGGTCCATTGCTCTGCTGTGATTTGTTCCCACCTGGGAGCAAAGTGAGCTAACCTTCCTGGAATGGTGAGAGGCTCTGGTTCTTTTAGAGCCAGAAAGGCTAAGTTCTCTAGTTGAAAGTCAAAGGACCTGAGGAGGCTGAGGCTGTTGGGCCGTAGCAGTCCTAGCAGCCTTAGGCTTGGCCTGTTTTGGTTGTTGCTGTCTCTTTGTAGCAAAACGACCTGCAGAAGATGCCTGCTGACCATAGGCAGAATAATATCTCCCTTTTTTGGGAAAAAAACCCCTTTTGAACAACCTTTTCTTGAAAGGAGCAGAGGTAGACTTTGAGAGTCTATCTAAAGCAGAATTTTCAGCATCCATTTGGGTGGCCTTTGCTTGCCAATCTTTGCCAAAAAGGTTTTCACCTGTACAAGGAAGGTTTCCTAGTCCATCCTGAACCCAGGGTTCCAAATCAGAAGCATGTAACCAAGCAACCCTGCGTGCACCTATGGCAATAGCCGAGGCTCTGCTGGCACACTCAAAAGAGTCAAAGGCTGCACGGTTGGAAAATTTGGAAACATCCTGGGCATGTTTAAGCCAGTTGAGAAACTCTTCCCTTTTATCTTCTGAAATAAAAGGAGATAAAGTTTGCAGATGATCTGTAACTTCTTTCAGAAACATCCCCATATAGAGACTATAGGAGTTGATTCTGGCAACAAGCATATTGGTCTGGAAAATTCTCCTGCCAAAGGCATCTAAGGTTCTGTATTCTCTTCCTGGAGGATTAGAAGAGTGCCTTTTTGTACTCTTTATCTTCTTCATAGCAGACTCCACCACAATGGAGTGGTGAGGAAGCTGAGTCTTATGTAAGCCAGGACAAGGAGGAACATGATACATGGTGTCCAACCTACGAGAATGAGGGGAGATGGTGAGAGGGGTCTCCCATATGCCCAACATGTGATCATAAAGAATCTCATGAATTGGTAAAGTGGCTGCCTCTTTAGGAGCCTTAGGATATTGTAAAATATCTAATTTTTTGGCTCTAGGCTCTGCTTCAGGGGCCACTGAAATGGAAAGGCCCCTGGCCACTTCCCTAATGAAGTCTTGAAAAGACAAGTCTTCTGGAGGAGACATTCTTCTTTTTGGAGAAGAGGGCTCCTGAGGAAGGATCACCGATGCTTCGACAGAGGCCTCTGATTCATCAGAGTCTTCAGAGGAATCAAAGTATCGCCTGTCTGCATGCTCCTGCAGAGCCCAATATGCGTACCGGGTGGTATCGACATCGGGAGTGATCGGTACCGATTTGGTACCGATGGGCATCACAGAACAGTGTACCGCTGCAGTCGACACCGAAGCCGATGCAATCGGTACCGGCACTAGAACCGATATCGGTACCGGTGCCTGAGTCAGTACCGCCAACGGAGTTTGTTGCGGTACCGAAGGCGTCGCAACTTGTATGAATGCCGTAATGGCACGCTGCATGGTCAGGATATTCTGATCCATCGACGCCACCAATGTCTGGATGTCGGTACCAGTGGGAATCACCGTTACCCCAGAACATGGCAACAGGTGATCAGTCAAGGCCGAGCCATCGATGTCAACCTGTGACCCCATAGATAAAGCTTTGGAAGCTGGAGCCTCCCGCCGGGGTAATTTTGCCGGTGCAGATAACTCGAGAGCAAGCCTGGAGGCATCTTGATACTTAGAGGGAGATCTACCCTTCGAGGACCGGCTGGACTTAAGTTTGGTTACCTGAGATCCATGGGAGGAAGAAGCAGCCCTGGAAGACGTCGATGCCACCGAAGCTGCATCAGAGGGAAACAGGGTACTGAGCTTGGCTGCTCGATTCTGTAGACCTCTTTTAGACATCATGGAACAGGACTCACAATCCGCAATGGAGTGGTCAGGACCTAAACATTTTAGACACCATTCATGGGTGTCGGTGACAGAAATAGTGCTGCTGCACTTCGTGCACTTTTTAAACCCGGAGGCGGGCTTTTCCATGAGGAAAAATCTTCCTAGGCCTAAGGCCGAAGAAAGAAAAAATGCACCGAAGTGAGAACAGTAATTTTTTTTTTTTTTTTAAGAATAAAGAAAGACAGACCGGCGGTACCGGTCCGGTGTCGAAGAAGGCAGACACGCGACCAAAGAAATAAAAGAAAATAAAGAAATTCTTCAGCGGTGACAGGAACACGACCTGCTGGCTCCACGGAAAAGAAGAACTGGAGAGAGGCGGTTAGGAAAGGCGGGAAGGCAGCGCGCAGGCGCTGTGGGATGCTCCCAAAAGCTTTCCTTTTGGACGCTGGGGAGCGTTCCCGCGCAGGCTCTGTCGGTACCGACGATACCCATATGTGAAGACTCATTCCTGCTTGTTCCTGGAGATTTTAGTCTTCACATATGGGCGACATCAGCACCGATGGAGCCTGCGCGAGACCACTCCCCAGCGTCCAATAGAAAAGATTTTGGGAGCATCCCACTGCGACTGCCTTTGTGTCTCTCCCTCCTCAGTTGAGATTGTAGCTGAGATAAAAGGAGAAAATAGAAAGAGAGAGAGAAAAACTCTACAACTCCTAGGGGAGGCGAGTGGGTTGTGAAGACTAAATTCCTGCTGTTCCCGGAGATCACCAGTTACAGGTGAGTAACTACGCTATCTCCAGGAACAAGCAGGAATGTAGTCTTCACATATGAGGCTCTTTAGCTCCCAGATGCCAGAGAAATAAGTAGATTGCCAGAATCTGTAGATTTGTTTCAGAGCAGGCCTCAAGTGGGCATGGATCTTTAATGGACATCTGGCATCAGAAATTCTGGGACGGAGGGTAGGAGTTGACCTAAGTCTGAAAGAGGTGCTGGAGTACAGCCTGACCAAACATGGCATCCTGGCGGGAGTCATTGTCCATATAGTAATGTGCAGCAAAGGTATGCACCGACGACCAGGTGGCTGCTTTGCAGATTTCATCAATGGCTACCGAATATAGGTTTGCTGTGGAGGCAGACATGGCACGAACATTATGGGCAGTGTCATGACCTTAAAGGGATAGTCCTGCTTTGGCATAAGCAAATGAGATGCAATCTGCTATCCATTTAGATAGAGTACGTTTGGATACTGGCAACCCCAAGTGACTGGGATCAAAGGAGACAAATAACTGAGAGCTCTTACGATACTCAGCTGTCCCTGAAGATAGAATGCCAAGACACGCTTGCAGTCAAGAGTATGGAGGGTTGTCTCTGCCCTAGAGGAATGAGGTCTAGGGAAGAGGATAGGCAGGCAGACTTATTGATTCAAATGGAAAGGAGACACCACTTTGAGCATGAAATGAGGATGAGTCCTAAGGACCACCTTATCATGTGGCAGCCTGCATAAGGCGGGTCAGCCACCAACGCTTGCAGCTCACTGATGCGTCTAGCTGAAGTGAGTGCAACAAGGAAGATAACCTTCCAAGAGAAAAACTTTAATGAGGTTGTGGCTAAAGGTTCAAAGGGCGGCTTAAGGAGCTGACCTAACACGACATTAAGATCCCATGCCACTGGTGGTGACCTGATGGGTGGCTTGGTTAATAACAGCCCTCCCATGAAATGTGTCACAAGCTGTTGTAAAGAAATAGGCTGCCCATCCAAGGGATGCTGAGTAGCAGCAACTGCACCGAGGCAAACCCTCACCGAGTTTGTCTTGAGACCAGAGGATGAAAGATGGAGGAGATACTAAAGGAGGGCCTCCATCGGAGCTGACAAGGGATTAAGATCCCTTTGAGTACACCAAGGAGGAGTACCTATGCCACTTAAAGTCATAGGATCGTCTGGTAGACGGTTTCTTGGAGGTTAGTAGGATGACCTTTACTTCCTGGGGAAAGTTGAGACCTTGCCAGACTACACTGTCAGCAGCCACGCCATGAGATGGAGAGACTGTGAGTTGGGATGGAGTAGAGTCCCCTCCTCCTGTGAGAGAAGGTTGGGAGCTGATCCGAGATTGAGAGGGCGACTTTGTGACAGAGATAGCAGGAGAGGAAACCATGGTTGATGTGGCCAACATGGGGCTATGAGGATCATGTGGCCCTTGTCTGTGTGAAGCTTGAAAAGTGTTTTGGGAATCAGGGGTATGGGAGGAAAGGCATATAGGAAATCCTGACCCCAGTGAAGGTGGAAAGCATCAACCTGCTGACGATTGGGCATTGGGGTTATGATGCAAAAATGAGGTAATTTGGCATTCTGCGGGGTGGCAAAAAGGTCTATCTCAGGAGTTCCCCAGGTCTAAAAGATGTAGGAGATTGTCTCCTGTTGGAGAGACCACTCGTGAAGGAGGAGGATCCGACTCAATCTGTCTGCTAAGACATTTTGGTGTCCTGGCAGATATACCGCTTGGAGATGCATCTGGTGAGCAATGGCGAAGGACCAAAGATGGACAGCCTCCTTGCAGAGGGCCCAAGAGCCCATTCCCCCCTTCTTGTTCACACAGAACATAGCTATCTGATTGTCTGTCTGGACCAGAACTCTGTGGCCCTGCAATTGTTTTTGAAACACTTTGAGGGCATTGAAGATTGCACAAAGCTCCAGCAAATTTATTTGGAGTTGTGACTTCTGCTCTGTCCAGAGGCCCTGAGTGGAGAGAGAGTCCAAGTGGACTCCCCAACCCAGTTTGGAGGCATCTGTTGTCAGGATGCATTGATGTGGAGGCATCTGAAAAGGTGACCCTACGAGGAGATTTCCCAGGGTAGACCACCAGAGCAGGGAGTTCATTAGAATGTGACTTTGATCTTGTCTGTGAGGGTCCCAGAGGCCTGTTTCCACTGGGAGGCCATTGAGTTGTCTGCATGTGCGGACAAGCATATGGCACTACATGAACTGTAGAGGCCATATAGCCTAACAGTTGTAGCGTCTCTCTGGCCGAGAGATTGTTCTTGAACCTTACTTGAGATGCTATCTGTATTAGGTGGGTACAACGGTCCTGGGGTAGATACGCCCTTGACCATCGAGGATGTAGAACAGCCCCTATGAATTCTAGTGTTTGAGTAGGAACTAGATGGGATTTTGGAAGATTTATCACAAATCCTAGATCCTGTAGTACTTGAATTGTACAAAGGAGGGCTAGGTGAACTTCCTGAGAAGTGGCTGCCCTTATTAGCCAATTGTCTAAGTAAGGGAAGACAAATATTCTGAGAGTCCTTACATATACGGCTATGACCGCCATACACTTTGTGAAGACTCTTGGAGCAGAGGCGAGTCCGAAGGGAAGGGTTCTGTATTGAAAGTGATTTCCTTGGAAGATGAAGCATAGATACCTCCTGCGTTCTGGATGAATGAGGATATGGGTATATGCTTCTTTGAGATCTAGAGAACAGAGCCAGTCCTGACTCTGGAGATAAGGAGAAGGGTTCCCAGTGAAATCATCTTGAATTTCTCTCCAGCTAGAAACTTGTTGAGATTTCTGAGATCTAAAATGGGTCTGTATCCTCTGTTCTTTTTCTGGAATGAGAAGGTATGGAGAATAGAACCCCATTCCCTTCTGGGATGTTGGAACCTCTTCTATGGCAGACTCTGACAGACGAGAGGTGATCTCTTGCTGGAGGAGAGCAGTGAGTGGGGTTTGGGAATGATATTCCCCCACTAGAGTGGTGGTGGTGGGGGGGGGGGGGTATGCTTTGTAGATGAAGCTTGTACCCCTCTTGCACTATGGTTAGTGTCCACTGCTCTGAGGTTATGAGATGCCACCTGTGGGCAAAATGGCAAAGCCTGCCTGCTATATGGAGGAGGTGGGGGTTTTCCAGAGGCAGGGTGGCAATGTTCTCTAGGAAGAAGTAAGGTGTAGTTTGAGTCTGTGCTGCTGGTTGCAGTTTAGGAGCCTGTGGCTTCTTCTGCTTGGGAGGCTATTGCTTCCTCTGGGTACTCTGGGGCTAGTATTGAGAGGTCGAGGGGAAAGAACAGTAGATTTTTTCTTCTTACCATATAAAAGCTTCTTAGCAGCTATTTTTACCTTGGTAGGGTAGGCAGCAGCCTTTGAATGCCTATTGAGGGTGGTATTCTCAGATTCTAACTAAGAAACCTTATCTTGCCAATCCTTTCCAAAGAGGTTCTCTCCTGTACAGGGAACATTTCCCAGCTTATCTTGAACCTATTGTTCAAGGTTTGATGACTGAAGCCAGGCAATCCTACAGGCACCTATGCAGATATAAGTTGTTCTGCTAATGCATTCAAAACAGTCAAAGGTTGCCCTATTGACAAACTTGGAAACATTTTGGGCATGTTTGACTAATGCAAGGTAGTCTGCCCTCTTTGTCATCCGGGAGAAGAGGAGACATTCATTCCAGATCCCTATTCATCTCCCTAAGGAACATACCCCCTCACTTGGTTTGTAGCTTGTCGTGCTGTGAGGGCTTGTGTGCATCAGTGATGCTGAGAGCTAAACTATCGGTAGTTTAACTACTGGCAGGGTCTACCAAGATGGACAGGTCTCAGCTGAGGTGCCAGACCAAGACAAACCACCCATCTGGGCAGCATCAGTATGGGATAGTGTTGACGGCGGAGGATCACATTTCTTTGACAACGGCAACACCACCAAACTTAAACTGCGTGGAAGAAAGGCCTGGCAATCTACTTCTGTATCTTGCCATAAAAACCCAATGGATAGTTACAACAAAACAAATTGTGCTATAGTGCTGGAAGATGAGACCCCCAGGTTAGAAGGCACCCAACTAGCTACTGGGGAAGAGCTGAAGACTTCTCAGAGTAAAGCCAGCATTTATGATGTGGTTGGATCAAAGCCCTCGGGATGTCTGACTGTTGATGTAGCTGCGCATGAAATGAGCAGCCAGAAGCTGTAAAGGTGTCTTAAGCATTGGAACATGGAACGTACGAAGCATGAACCAAGAGAAGTTGGAGGTGGTCAAGAATGAAATGGAACGTGTACAACTTGATCTGTTGGGTGTCAGCAAACTGAAATGGACTGGCATCAGGCACTTTGCATCAGATGATCACATGGTCTACTGTGCTGGAAATGAAAAACAAAGAAGAAATGGTGTTGCATTTATAATAAAGAAGAAACGTGCAAGAACTGTAATGAAATACAATGCAGTCAGCGAACGCTTAATCTCTATTCGTCTACGAGGAATGCCTATCAACACAACTATAATTCAAGTATATGCCCCAACAACAGCTGCAGAAGAGAATGAAATTGAAGAGTTCTATGAACAAGTACAAGCTGAAATTGACAGAACATGAAAACAGGATATCCTGATAGTCATGGGTGACTGGAACGCAAAAGTTGGCAACAAAGAAGAAGGCAAAGTAATTGGAAAATATGGACTTGGCAACAGAAATGAAGCTGGAAAAAGACTGATAGAATTCTGCAAGACTAACGATCTATTCATCTCAAACACCTTCTTCCAGCAACACAAGCGGCGACTGTACACATGGACTTCACCCAATGGATTGCATAAAAATCAAATTGACTACATCTGTGGAAGTCAACGATGGAAAAGTTCTATAACATCAACAGAGACAAAACCTGGAGCTGACTGTGGTACAGATCATCAACTACTAGTATGCAAACTCAAGCTAAAGTTGAAAAAGAGCAAACCACTCATGAATGCAGCAAAATATGACCTTGAGAATATACCACTGGAATTTAAAGACTGCCTGCAAAATCGATTTGCTGCTTTAGATACAAATGACAGAGCTCCAGAAGAGTTATGGAATGACATCAAGAAGGTTGTATTGGAAGAAAGCGAGAAGTCTCTACAAAAGGTGAAAAAGCAAAAATGGCCAAAATGGATGACGGAAGAAACTCTGAAAATTGCCCAGAAACGCAGAGAAGCTAAAGCCAGAGGAGAAAGAAAGACAATAAGAGAACTCAACAGAGATTTCCAATGTGCAGCAAGACAGGACAAGGAAAAGTACTACAATGACGCATGCAAGGAAATAGAAGCAGAAACTATTAGAGTAAGAACAAGATCGGCTTTCCTAAAGCTAAGAGAGTTAAAGAAAAAGTTCCAGCCTCAAATTGGAATGTTAGAAGATGCTCAAGGTTCTATGTTGAATGATGCTGACAAGATCAAGAAAAGGTGGAAGGAATACACAGAGTTTTTATATGATAAAGATCAAGTGGACCAACAGCCGTTTCAACCTGTACCTTATGATCGGGAACCATTGGTGATGAAAGAAGAAGTTAAAGCAGCATTGAAAGCCTTATCAAAGAACAAAGCACCAGGCATTGATAGCATTCCCATAGAAGTATTGCAGCAATCTGATGCAGCTGTTACCGTACTCACAAGGCTCTGTCAAGAAATATGGAAGACAACATCATGGCCAACTGACTGGAAAAGATCTGTGTTTATACCAATACTAAAGAAAGGTGATCCAACTGACTGTGGAAATTATCGCACAACCGCTGTGATCCCACATGCCAGCAAGATTCTACTGAAGATTATTCAAAAGAGATTACAACCATACCTGGAACAAGAACTACCTGAAGTGCAAGCAGGGTTCAGGAAAGGGCGAGGAACGAGAGACATCATTGCGGATGTGAGATAGATCCTTGAAAAGACTAAAGAATACCAAAAGGATATCTATTTGTGCTTTATCGACTATAGCAAGGCTTTTGACTGTGTAAACCATGAGAAACTCTGGGCCACATTAAGAAGCATGGGTATACCAGAACACCTGATCATAATCTTGCACAATCTATACATTGATCAAGAAGCAGCAGTTCGAACGGAACAAGGAGAAACAGAATGGTTTAAAAAAAGCAAAGGTGTAAGACAAGGCTGCATACTTTCACCCTACCTGTTTAATTTATATGCAGAACAAATCATCAGAGAAGCAGGATTGTATGAAGACAACAGAGGTGTGAAGATTGGTGGAAGACTCATCAACAACCTTCGCTATGCTGATGATACCACATTACTGGCTGAAAGTGAAGATGATCTGAGACATTTGCTTCTCACAATCAAAGAACATAGTCTCAAAATGGGCCTACAGCTTAATGTAAAGAAGACAAAGATCATGACAACTGGCATAATCAACAGGTTCATTGTTGAAGGAGAAGAAATTGAAATCGTGAACAACTTTAACCTACTTGGATCAACTATCAATAAAGAAGCAACAAGCAGTCAAGAAATCAGACGACGCATTGCTCTTGGCAGAATGGCTATGAAAGACCTAGATAAGATCCTCAAGAGCAAAGATGTCTCTTTCCATACAAAGATTCGACTTGTTCAAGCCATGGTATTTTCAATAACATCATATGGATGTGAAAGCTGGACAGTGAAAAAGATAGACAGGAAAAAAATTGTTGCCTTTGAATTATGGTGGTGGCGGCGGCAAATACTGTGTATACCATGGACTGCCCGAAGAACAAACCAGTCGGTACTAGAAGAGATCAAACCTAAGCTTTCTTTAGAAGCTCAGATGACAAGACTTCGACTTTCATACTTTGGACACATCATGCGAAGAGAGAGATCATTAGAGAAAGACATCATGCTTGGGAAGATAGAAGGTCAGCGCAAAAGAGGAAGGCCAGCAATGAGATTTATTTATATTCTCTTATATACCGCGCTATTCTGCATCAGTGCGGTTTACATTGAACAAACTGAAATTACATTGAACAGGGCATTATAACTTGGAGATAACTATTTTACAGGGAACATGGATCATGGACATGGAGATGGATCGATATAATAACAGCAGCTACGGTTACCAGTCTGTCAACAATGAGCTGCCTGACTCAAGACCGAACACAATTTAGGATAGCTATCCAGAGGGTTGCCATGAGTCGACTCAGACTCGACGGCACTTAACAACAACAACAAGGAACATACCCATGTAGAGTATGTATAAACGTCTGCGGGTAGAAAGCATAGAGGCTTGAAAGCACCGGCAGCCAAAAGCATCGAGGGTTCTAGAATCCCTGGCAAGGGAGATTGAAGGAGTGCTTCTTAGAACTCTTAATTCGACGCATAGCCGATTCTGTAATGGGTCTGCTTATTGTTGGTCACTCCAGGCCAGGAAATCCCGAACCCTCATCTGTGGTGTGCTGCTCCGGCTGGCTGGAATCCAGGGGAATAAACACACACAGACCACAAAGAAGGACAGTATGCAAGTTTATTCCAAAGGGTGGAGGGCTTGTCCGTATTTTATACATTCTTAGAAACATAGTCATACGTCATCCACCCATCTTCTGGAGGCCACTATAGTTTATCAGTAACTAATGCAAAAACAAGTCATCCTTGAGTAGAACAATCAGTTTAGCTTACACAGCACATTCCTTTTTCCATGCCCACCAGAATGTACAAAGGGCACACACATAGGATTCTGATTTCTATAGGATTCTAATTTCTCTTGTGCAGGCCTCTTGTATATGCACTTAAACTAAGCATTATTATTACAAAGGACACATATATAGGATTCTGATTTCCCTAACAGATTCCACTACCATTGAGTTGTGCGGAAGCTGCGTCTTCTGGAACCCAGGGCTTTCCGGTACCCGATACATGGTATTGAATCGCCGGGTGTGAGGAGAAATGGTGAGGGGCATCTCCCACATCCGGAAAATAAGGTCCTGGGGTATGCGATGTATAGGGAGAGTAGTCACCTCTTTAGGAGATGTAGGATATTGGATAATTTCCAACTCTTCTGCTCTGGGATCTTTCTCCAATGCAGGAGTAATGGATAAGCCCATCACCATATCCTTGATAAACTCCTGGAAAGACATGTCTTCGGGAGGGGTCATGTGCCGCTGTGGAGATAGAGAGGGATCCTCGCAGAGACTCCTCATTTCCCTGGTACTGATCGATTCATCGTCTGAAGAATCGGAATCGGTAGATTCAAAGTAGCGACGAGAGCAATGCTCTTGTTCTTGTAAGGGCCAGTACCGATAGAGATCAGTATCGGCGCAAGAGATCTGCTGTGTTGGTACCTCAGAACCGGGGATGAACTCAAGTGACGGCATGAGCGGGAGGGTGCCGAGGGGCACGAAGTCCTGTGTGTCAGCTGTATCAGTACTGACGATACCAGCGGTAAAGCGTAGTCAGTCACCTGTAAGGTGTTCTCCGGGGACAGCAGGAATCAGTCCTCACATACGGGTGACATCAGCAATGACAGAGCCCTCGCGGAAGCATCTTCCCAGCTTTCAAAGAAAGCCTTTGGGAAATGCCACTATCCATACGTGATCCCCTTCCCACCCAAGGGTGCCATCTTGCTCAGTCAGATGACATAGCTAAAAGACGGCAAAAATAAAGATGGTAAAGGAGCAACTCCAAGGGGAGGAGGGAGGGTTGTGAGGACTGATTCCTGCTGTCCCTGGAGAACACCTGTTACAGGTGAGTAACTACGCTTTCTCCGGGATCAAGCAGGAAGTCAGTCCTCACATATGGGACTCCCCAGCTACAGGCTACTGAAAGCCCATAGGAAAAAAAGGGGGTTCCCTCATGGGGAGCCGCAAGCAGCAGCAATGAGTCCGTGTACACAGACCACAGGAGGACTCCTGTGTCCAATGAAACCAGCACTCCGGTAGCCTGAACACAGAAGGGTCGGAGGATAGGAGTTGCCTAAATCCCGAAAAGGTTACGGAGCACAGCCTGGCCGAAGCCACTGTCCTGTTGGGGCTCTCTTTCCAGGCAGTAATGGGCTGTGAAGGTATGGACTGAAGACCAGTTGGCGGCACAGCAGATGTCTACCATTGGGACGGAGTGCAAGTTTGCCATCGAAGCCGCCATGGCCCTGATACGGTGTGCTGTGAAACACCTTAACAGCGGGAGCCTCGCATGCTCATAAGCGAGGGCAATACAGTCTGCCACCCAGGTGGACAACGTACGTTTGGTCACCGCCTCCCCCAGTCTACTGGGGTCATTGGAGACGAAAAGCTGAGAAGCTTTGCAGTAGCCCTGAGTGCGTTGGATATAGAAGGAAACAGAAACATAGAAAAATGACGACAGAAAAAGACCACATGGCCTATCTATTCTGTCCTTCCATATCAACAACTACAACAGTCCCCTTTTTTCCTTTAGAGATCCTCTGTGTTTGTCCCATGCTTTTTTGAATTCAGACATCCTTCTCATCTCCACCACCTCCACTGGGAGACCATTCCATGGATCCACCACTCTTTCCGTAAAGAAATATTTCCACATATCACTCCTGAATCTATCCCCTTTCACCCTCATCTTATTCCCCCTCATAGCAGAATTTGCTTTCAATCGAAAAAGGCTCTCTTCCTCTGTGCATTTATGCCATGGAGGAATTTAAACGTCTCAATCATATCACCTCTATTCCGCCTTTCCTCTAAGGTGTACATATTAAGATCCTTAAGTCTGTCCTCATATGCTTTATAACAAAGACCACTAACCATTTTAGTAGCCACCCTCTGTACTGACTCCATCCTGTTTATATCATTTTGAAGGTGCGGTCTCCAGAATTGCACACTATACTCCAAATGAGGTCGCACCAAAGACTTATACAGAGACATTATCACCTCCTTTTTTCTGCTAGCCATTCCTCTCCCTAGGCACCCAAGCATCCTTCTAGCTTTTGCTGACACTTTTTCTACATGTTTAGCTATTTTAAGATCAGACACAACCACACCGAGGTCCCGTTCTTCTTTAGTGGACAAAAGTACTTCACCCCCTATATTATATTGCTCCCTTGTATTGCTGCAGCCCAAATGCATGACCTTACATTTTTTAACATTAAATCCCAGTTGCCAAATTCTAGACCATTCTTTAAGCTTAGTTAGATCCCTCCTCATGTTATCTACACCTTCCTGGGTGTCTACTCTATTGCAGATTTTGGTATCATCCGCAAAGAGACAAACCTTACCCGATAGCCCTTCTGCTATATCACTAACAAAGATGTTAAAAAGAATCGGACCAAGGACAGATCCCTAGGGCACACCACTGGTAACATCCTTCTCCTCAGAGAGAACTCCATTTACCTGTACTCTTTGTCGCCTCCCACCCAAACGATTTCTAACCCAAGCAGTAACTTTAGGGTCCATCCCTAGGGTGCTCAGTTTGTTTATAAGTCGCCTGTGAGGAACAGTGTCAAAGGCTTTATTGAAATCTAAATACACCATATCTAGGGTTCTCCCTCGGTCCAACTCCCTGGTCACCCAGTCAAAGAAATTGATCCGATTTGTCTGACAAGACCTGCCTCTGGTGAATCCATGCTGCCTCGGATCCTGTAATCTGCTGGACTCCAGAAACCTCACTATTTTCTCTTTCAGCAACGTTTTCAATAATTTACTCACCACTGAAGTTAAACTAACCGGCCTGTAGTTTTCAACCACATCCGTACTTCCGCATTTGTGTAAAGGCACCACATGAGCCTCTCTCTAGTCCTTTGGCACCACTCCCGACTCCGAGGCATTGAAAAGGTCAGTCAGTGGAGCTGTTAGAACGTCCCCAAGTTCCCTCAGTATTCTAGGGTGTATCCCATCCGGTCCCATCGCTTTGTCTACTTTAAGTTGAGCTAGTTTCTCACGAACACAGTCTTCTGACAATTGTTCAAGATGTCCCTCACTTCTGTTCCTGTTTGTGGGTGTTTTCTGAGGTCCTGCTCCTGGTTCTTCATCTGTGAACACAGAACAGAAATATATGTTAAGCAATTCTGCTTTATCCTTACCAGCTTCTACATATTCCTCCCCTGCACCCTTGAGTCTGACAATACCACTTTTGCCCTTCCTCTTCTCATTAACATATCTGAAAAATGTCTTATCCCCCTATTTTATTGCATTGGCTATTTCCTCCTCATTTTGAATCTTTGCCTTCCTGACTACTTTGTTAGCTTCTCTAAGTTTTTCCAAATATAGATGCCTATCTTCCTCTCTCTGTGATTTCTTGTATTTCATGAAGGCCTCCCTCTTTTTCTTCACTTTTTCAGCTACTTCTTTCGAAAGCCATAGCGGTCTCCTTTTCCTTTTACCTTTATTTACCATTTTGACAAAAAGGTTGGTTGCCCTTAAAATATCCCCTTTCAGTTTTGCCCAGTTTTTCTACATCCCCCAGCTGTTCCCATCCCACTAATGACTCCCTGAAGTATTGGCCCATCTTGGCAAAGTTAGTCTTTCTAAAGTCTAAGATCCTCATCTTTGAATGGATTCTAACAGCCCTAGTCCTAATACTGAACCACACCATCTGGTGATCACTGGATGCAAAATGATCTCCCACTACAACATCAGAAACACTTTCACCATTGGTAAGCACCAAGTCCAGTATGGCCCCTTCACGTGTGGGGTCTGTTACCAATTGCCTGAATAGTTCTCCCTGTAGAGAATCCAGGATCTTCTTACTTCTAGATGATACTGCAGCAGGAATGTGCCAATCAACATCTGGCATATTGAAATCTCCTATCAGTAGCACTTCCCCTTTCCTAGCAATGCTGCGTATGTCTTCAATTAACTCTCTGTCCACCTCTTCCTCTTGTGAGGGAGGTCTGTATATCACGCCAATGCAAATAGATTTCTCTTTCCCTCTTTCTAGTTTAACCCACAATGCCTCCTCTCTCCCTTTTAAGCTCTGTAATTCCAGAGCTTTAATAGTAGTTTTTACATATAGTGCCATTCCTCCTCCCCTTCTTCCTACCCTGTCCTTTCTGAATAAAGTATAGCCAGGTATAGTTACATCCCAATCATGGTTTTCTGTGAACCATGTTTCTGTAACTGCCACTAAATCCAAGTCGGCCACTCCCACCAAAGCTTCAACATCAGGGATCTTATTTCCCATGCTACGGGCATTTATACACACTGCTTTCCATATGTTACCCCTGTTACCCATTTCTATAAAGGTATTTAATGTATCACCTACCTGGGGACTTTCACCTACCTGGGGGCTTTCTTCACCCATCTCCAACGAATCTCATTTAAAGCCCTCTTCAGTAGATTAGCCAGTCTACTATCGAAGACGCGTTGACCTTTCTTGGACAAATGGATGCCATCTGTGCTCTGCAACCCTTGGAACAGCATCCCATGGTCTAGGAAAGCGTAGTTACCCACCTGTAACAGGCGATCTCCGGGAACAGCAGGAATTTAGTCTTCACATATGGGTATTGTCGGTACCGACAGAGCCTGTGCGGGAATGCTTGAAACTGATCCAGATTTTCTGTCAAAGGTCATTACAGGTGATGAGTCATGGTGCTATGGTTACGACCCAGAAACAAAGATGGGAGGTTTGGTTAATAAAAGGCCTCTCATAAATCTTGATATGAGTGGATGAGAGGAAATTAGTTGTCCATTCAGAGGCTTATAAGAAGCTGTAATTGCACTAAGATGGACTCTTACCGAATTGGTCTTTAGACCAGAACTCGATAAGTGAAGGAGATACTCTAGTATCGATTCTAAGGGTATGACAAGGGGGTTTAATCCCTTCTTGGAGTACCATATAGTAAAACGTTTCCACTTGAAGGCATAAGATCTTCTTGTGGAAAGTTTCCTAGAAGCCTGAAGGATATATCTTTTACCTGTTCGGACAGGTTGAGATCCTGGAGGTCTAAGCTTTCAGCAACCAGGCCATGAAGTGCAGGGACTGGGGATTCGGGTGCCATAGCGTCCCGTTCTCCTGGGAAAGGAGATCTGGAGCATGCCCTAACTCCAGAGGTGCTGCTTGAGAGAGATGTAGAAGCAGGGGATACCACGTTTGGCGTGGCCATCGTGGTGCTATGAGGATCATGTGACCCCTGTCTCTCTGAAGCTTGAAGAGTATTTTCGGGATGAGGGGAATGGGTGGGAAGGCATAAAGGAAGTCCTAACCCAAGTGAAGGAGGAAGGCATCCCTTGCCTGATAATTGTGAGCCGGAATCCTTTAACAGTACCGGGGAAGTTGGCATTCAATGGACTTGCAAAGAGGTCTATGTCTGGAGTGCCCCAGAGATGAAATATCTTTGCCACCTGATCTAGGTGGAGGGACCACTCGTGAGGCAACAGTACTCGACGCAGTTTGTCTGCCCAAAGGTTTTGAATGCCTGGAAGATATACCACTAGAAGGTGAATTTGATACTCTCTGGCGAGGGCCCAGAGTCGCAAAGCTTCGTTGCATAACGGCAGAGAGCTTGTTCCGCCCTGCTTGTTCACATAGAACATGGCTACTTGATTGTCCATCTGAACTAGGACTGTCTTGTAGCTGAGCTGGGCGTGGAATACTCGAAGAGCTAAATAGATTGCTCTTAATTCCAGGAGGTTTATGTGTAAACCGGCCTCCTGTGGAGTCCAGGTTCCCTGGGTAAAGAGATGATTCAGGTGTGCTCCCCAACTCACCTGTGATGCATCTGTTGATAGGGTGGCCTGAAAAGAGGGTTGATGAAAAGGAGACCCCACTGTCAGATTTTCTAGTGACTGCCACCATTGGAGGGACAAAATTAGTCGTTGAGAGTTTATTATTTTGTCCGACAAATGACCTGTGGCCTGTGTCCACTGTGTGGATAGGGTCCTCTGAGCTGCTCTTATGTGGAGGCAAGCATATGGGAGTACATGAACTGTGGAAGCCATATGTCCTAGTAACTGTAGTAGCTCTCGAGCAGTGAGAGAGGATTTGCCTGCTGCTTGAGAAGCTAGCTGCATTATGCGAAGACACCGGGCCTGTGGAAGGAAAGCCTTTGCTTGTCTGGTATCTAGACAGGCTCCTATGAATTCCAGGCAATGGGAAGGAACAAGTTGGGATTTTGGGAAGTTTATTACCAATCCCAAGTATTGGAGAATTCGCATTGTACGGGACAGTGCAGTGCTGGCCTCTGCAACTGTAGGGGCTCGAATGAGCCAGTCGTCTAAGTAAGGGAAGACATATAACCCCAGGGTTCGTAGAAATGCGGCTACTACTGCCATGCATTTCGTGAATACCCTTGGTGCTGAAGCCAGACCAAAAGGAAGAACCCTGTACTGGAAATGTCTTCCCCTGAAAAGGAATCGCAAAAATTTCCTGTGATGTGGATGGATGAGAATGTGAGTGTATGCATCCTTTAAGTCTAGAGAGCAAAGCCAATCCTGGCTTTGAAGGTATGGCAGAAGAGTTCCTAGAGAAATCATTTTGAACTTCTCTCGAAATAGGTATTTGTTCAATTCTCTGAGGTCCAAAATGGGTCTGTGTCCTTCTGTTTTCTTTGGAATAAGAAAATAGGGGAAGTAGAACCCTGCACCCCGTTAAAGAATGGGCACTTCCTCTATTGCTCCTTGGGCAAGAAGTGTGGAGACCTCGTGATCTAACAAATTGTCTGTGGAGGTTTGAGAATTGAATTGCTTTAGAATTGTAGGAGGGGGCATGCTGTGAAAATAAAGCTTGTACCCTTCTCCTACAATGGACAAAGTCCAATCTTCTGCTGTTATCTGATGTCATCTGTTGGCAAAGTGGCATAACCTACCTGGGATATTGGGGGGTTGGGGACCCCTCAGAGGCAGGAAGGCAAAGCTCCCTAGGAAGGAGTCAAAGCCCTTGAGGGGGCTGAATCTGGAGAGCTGGTTGGGCTCTCGGGCCTTTTGGCTTCTTTTGCCGTCTAGTTTGCCCTTTTTGGGCAACCTGACCCTGAGTCTGACTCTGCTGGGTATAGGAAGGATAAAATTTCCTCTTTTTGCTGAAAGAGGGTTTTTTATAAGGCTTCTTTTTGGCTGGAGTGGCTGTAGATTTTGACAATCTATCTAGAGTAGTATTGTCAGCATCTAACTCATTAGCCTTTTCCTGACAGTTCTTGCCGAAGAGATTCTCCCCCGTGCAAGGAATGTTGCCTTATTTGTCCTGTACCCAAGTCTCCAAGTCTGATGCCTGCAGCCAGGCAATCCATCGTGCACCAATGGCAATAGCAGGTTCTGCTGATGCAATCGAAGCAGTCAAAGGCTGCACGATTTACAAACTTGGAGACATCTTGAGCATGCTTAACTAGCGCAAGAAAGTCTTGTCTCTTGTCATCTGGGAGAAATGGGCTCATAAGTTCCAGGTTACCTGTGACTTCCTTAAGGAACATTCCCATACATAGAATATATGAACTGATCCTAGCTGAAAGCATGGAAGCTTTAAAATTCTGCGCCCAAAAGCATCCAGAGTCCTGCATTCACG
Source organism: Ichthyophis bannanicus (assembly GCA_033557465.1). NCBI lineage: Eukaryota > Metazoa > Chordata > Amphibia > Gymnophiona > Ichthyophiidae > Ichthyophis > Ichthyophis bannanicus. The sequence goes on from CM066034.1 coordinate 465,344,241, forward strand.
ACCTGGAGGATTTGATGCATGCCTCTTTGCACTTTTCATCCTACGCATGGCTGACTCCACTACCACTGAATGGTGTGACAGCTGAGTTTTCTGAAATCCAGGACATGGCGGAACTCGATACATAGTATCAAGTCTCCTAGAGTGAGGAGAAGTAGTCAGAGGTGTCTCCCACATTCTGAGCATCAAGTTATGCAGAATTTCATGGATAGGCAGAGTGGCTGCCTGCTTAGGAGCTTTAGGATATTGGAGAATTTCCAACTCCTTTGCTCTGGGTTCCTCTTCAGGAGCTACTGTGATTGAAAGACCTTTGGCCATATCACGGATAAAATCTTGAAAGGACATGTCCTCTGGAGGTGACATTCTGCGCTGGGGAGAAGAGGGATCTTCTGGGAGAAACCCTCTAGTGCCAGCAGAATTGTCAGAGTCTTCAGAATTGGAGGAATCAAAGTATTCCTGACCCCGATGCTCCTGCAAAGCACGGTCCCGGTACCGATGGAAGTCAGTACCGAGCTGACCAGATACCGATCTGTCAATTCCAGCCAGAGATGGCATGGGAACAGTTCCCACCAGGGCCGGTACCGGTATCATCAGTGTTGGTACCGGTACCGGTGTCTGTACCGGTGTCAGTACTGGCATCGGTGCCCGATGGACCACCGGTACCGCAGCTGAAAGAAGAGCTGCGATGCTGCACTCAATAGCGAGGAACCTCTGGTTTATTGACGCTGCCGATGCCTGGGTGTCGGTACCGGTAAAAGCGGCCGGAACCCTGAGCATGGCACAGGTAGTTTTTGCGAGGTTGAGGCCTCGAGAACATCCTGAAGCCCCATCGATGCTTTGGAAGCCGAAGCCTCCCGCCGGGGCTGTTTTGCCAGTGTGGTTCCCTCAAGGGCAATGCCAATGGCCTCTCGATGCTTAGCAGGAGAGCTACCCTTTGAGGACTGGCTTTTATGTTTAGTTACCTGAGATCCATGGGAGGAAGAAGAGGCCCTTGACAATGTCGATACAATGGATCTGGCATCCGAAGAAAAGAGGGTACCGAGCTTTGCAGCCCGGTTCTGCTTTCCTCTTTTAGTCATCCCCATACAGGAGAGACATTCAGTTGGGGAATGTTCAGGTCCTAAACATTTAAGACACCAATCATGGGTGTCAGTGACGGAGATGGTACCGCCACACTGAGTACATTTTTTAAAAGCACTAGTTGGCTTTTCCATGTTTTAGGAATATGGGGCCTAGTGCCCAAAATGGCGCCTAGCACCAAAGAGAAAAGTTTCTGAAGAGAAACAGTCTAAAGTCTAAGTTATTATTATTATTTATTTTTTAAAAGAAAGAAAAGAACCGGTGGTACCGGTAAGCGTTGTGCGGTAGGCAAACGTGACAAGAAAAGAAATTTAAAGACGGAATTTTCTGCGTTGACAGGGAATAGATCCTGTCGGCTCCGCGGAAAACGAAGAACTGAAGAGGGACAGTTGGAAAGGCGGGAAGGCAGTGCGCATGTGCTGAGGGATGCTCCCAAAAGCGTTCCTATTGGACGCTGGGGAGCGTTCCCGCACAAGCTCCGTCGGTACCGACGATACCCATATGTGAAGATTACATTCCTCCTTGTTCCTGGAGATACCAAAACGCTCTCGATGACATCTTCGATTGGAGAGTGTTGATCTTTATCCCAATGAACTCCAGACACTATGTCAGGAGGAGGTGAGACCTGGGGTAGTTTATGACAAAGCTCAGGTGTTGCAGAACCTGGATGGTGCCTACGGTGGCATGCTGCACCTCTGAGGCTGTGCCTCCCTTTATGAGCCAGTCGTCCAGATAGGGAAAGACGAAGACCTCCTGGAACCGGAGGAAGGCGGCCATGACTGCCAGGCATTTTGTGAAGACTCTTGGGGCAGAGGCTAGGCCGAAAGGAAGCACCCTGTATTGAAAATGCCTACCCCCCACTACGAACCGCAGGTACTGCCTGTAGTTGGGGTGGATGAGGATGTGGGTATAAGCATCCTTGAGGTCTAAGGAGCACAGCCAGTCTCCCTGCTGGAGCAATGCTCCAAGGCAGAGCATCTTGAACTTCTCTCTCACCAGGAATTTGTTGAGGTTGCGCAGGTCGAGGATGGGCCTTAGGCTCTTGTCCTCTGTCACGAGAAAGTATCTGGAGTAGAACCCCTTGCCCTTGAGGTGGTGGGGCACTGGTTCCACCACTTTGTCCTCGAGAAGACCTGCCAACTCCTTCAGTGGAAGGTCCCGGTGAAGGGGAGACCTGATGGGCTCTTTCGGGAAATAAGGGGGAGGTGTCTGAGTCAGGTGGAGGATGTAACATAGTAACATAGCAAATGACGGCAGATAAAGACCAGCATGGTCCATCCAGTCTGCCCAGCAAATATACGGTAAGAGTAGGTGCACCCGTCACTCCGTGCAGGTCACCCCTCCCCATGTATTTGTTGAGAAGTTAGATGGTTCAGTTTATTTTGTTTTTATCCTGTTGCTATAAAGGGATCCGCAGTGCTTGTCCCATGCTGTTTTGAATTCCGTTACCGTGTTTGCCTCCACCACTTCCATCGGGAGAGCATTCCAAGCATCCACCACCCTTTCAGTGAAAAAAATATTTCCTGACATTGCCTTTCAATTTTCCAACTTGCAGCTTCATGTTATGCCATCTAGTTTTGCAGCTTTCCCATCTTTGGAAGAGGTTTGTTGTTCATCGTTCCTCTTTAAGTATTTAAAGGTCTGAATCAGGAGGTCACGTGATGCGGAGCTGAGGGTGAGACGTGCGGCTGAGGCTCTCCCCGGTCCCAGAGCTTAAAGTGCTTCTACAATAACAGTTCTGGCCCCAGACAGCGCGACTGGAGGCTGGGTGTTGAATGGCGGCAAAAGCAGAAGGGAAAAAAACTGGCAAGAGCCAAATCAGTGCCCCGAAAGCAGCAAGAGGGTCCCAGCAGCCTACCATGACAGAATGTCTCACAGGGCAAGATGGCGGCGACACCAGGCTGGCGGTAGGCCCAGACACGTCGGGGAGAGCAGAGGCGAGTGGGACGGAGCCGCGAGGACCAGAGACGGTGCCCCCCGAAACGGCGATGGTGCTGGCTGCAATTAAAGAGAGCAGCACAGATTTGGTGGGCAGATTAGTTACCATTCAGGGAGAACTACAAGCGGTGCATACGGAGCTGCAGGCGGCCGTGAGCAGAATCGAGCAAGCGGAGCAGAGGATCTCTGACGTGGAGGATGAAGTGCAGCTGCTTAACAGAGATGATGCTAGCCGAGCGGAGCAGCTTGCACGACTATGGGCCAAGGTAGATGACTTGGAGAATCGCTCGCACAGGTCGAATCTGAGGATTCTGGGCCTCCTCGAGGGGGAGGGGGAGCCAGTCACGCCGGAACGCATGGAGAGCTTGTTACAATGCTGGTTTCAGGGTCCTCCCCTCCCCTCGGGCCTAGTAGTGGAGAGATGCGGAGACTGGGAGTGATCCCTTACCGGAATGCTAAAGCATGGATGTTTCCGGATTATAGTGCTGAGCTGGATAAGAAGCGGCAATCTTTCAGAGAGGTGAAGAGGCGCCTGTCCAGCCACAACATTCCTCAGGCCTTGCTTTACCCAGCGCGATTGCAGGTGGACTGGAAGAAGGAGCGGATCTTCTTTGAGGAACTGACCAAGGCTAAAGAATTCCTACAGATGCATTTCCCGGATGATCCTCCGATAGGGGGAGAGAGGAGGGAGGTTTTGGAACTTCAATACTAAGGGCCTTATGGAAAGCTATGAGAAGAATCATCGGAGAGTGGTGGAGGCCTTTGCGCAGAGTGATGAAGAGGAGACGAGAACCGCTGTGTCTGAGCAGGACTGAGAGGGACATGTGTTGTCTGTAAAGTGTATTGTGTTGGGCAGGGCAGTGCTGTGGCCATATTAGCTGTAAGGGGGGTGGGGAAGGGGCAGTGGGGGGAGGTCAGCCGAGGAAAGGTGACCTCCGCGGCGTATTCCTGGACCTGGAGAGGGTGGAGGGGGTCACGGCAGGGCCCTCGGGTCACCAACGGGGGGACGGATCACCACTATCGCAGGGGGATGCCAGGTGCGGCGGGATGGGCCGCCGGAGACCCCCCCCCTCCCTTGGTGGGGCTGGCTCACTGGCGCCTCCTGGAAGATACCCCCGAAGGCGGGTTCAGGCTTCTGTTTGGTTTTGGTTGAGTTGGGGGGTTTTTGGGGTAAGGATCATTCTGGGCACATACACCGGGGCCAGTGGGGGGGATGGGGGGGGGAAGTAGGGAAAGTAGGGAATCGTGCAAGCAGGAATGAGTGTTAAGATCACCTCTTTAAATGTCCGTGGGATGCAAATACCCCGGAGGAGGAGATTGGTGCTGCAGGAGCTGCCGAGCTACTCTGCGGACATTTATTTGCTGCAGGAGACCCACCTGACTAGAAGGGATATAGCGAGATTTATTTATTTATTTTATTTATTTACTTACAGTCTCTTATATACCGCACTATTCAGCATCAGTGCGGTTTACATGGAACAAAATGCTCATTACAGTTAACATGTATGAGTTTACATATAACAGGGGACAGAAACTTGGATAACAGGGGTAAACTATTTACAAAACTTATTACATGGAGTCATAATCAAAGAAGTTGCATAGAAAACACAATTCACTTCATAGGTTTGGGTATCCACATGATGAGTTGATTGTGATACTGTAAATTTGACTGAGAATGGTATCGGGGGTGTCCTGAGGTTCTAGGGGATGCAGTCAGGCTCTATAAGGTACTTGTTGAAGAGGTGGGTTTTGAGGGCTTTCCTAAACTGTGGTAGGTTCTTAATAGCCCGGATGTCATGGGGTAATGCATTCCAGTATCTTGGGGCACTGAGACTGAAGGCCCTGTTGGCTGTTGATTTGGTGCAGACAGTAAGTGCCTTCGGGACTTTTAGGGAGTTTATAGCCGTGGATCTTCTTATTCTATTTGGGGATGTGGAATGGATGAGGGCGGTTACGGATGCAGGTGAGAGATTGTGAACAGCTTTAAAAGTGATTATCAAGGTCTTGAAGACAGTTCTTGCACGAATGGGTAGCCAATGTAGCTGTATCAGCAGAGGTGTCACGTGGTCGCTCCTGGAGGCTCCGTGGAGGACTCTTGCTGCCGCATTCATGGCTAGCTGCAGCAGGTTTAACGTAGATTGGGGGAGACCTTGTAATATTGCATTGGCATAGTCAAAATGAGGTATGACCAATGCCTGGAAAATCGTCCGAAAATCAGTTGGTTCGAGGATGGAACGTAGATGCCTAAGTGAGCGGATCTTGTGGTAGACTGATTTGACTATGTTTCCTATGTGGGCCTTCATATCCAGGCGTTGATCTAAGGTGACTCCCAGGTATCGTATTGAGGATTTAGATTGCAGCTCAGCTTCTTTTACTTTAAGATATTGCGGTGGGGTAAAGTTGGGGTTCCTCGTAATGAAGAGTACTTCCATTTTCTTATGTTGTATTCTGAGGTTTTGAGAGAGAAGCCAGTCAGATATTGCATTGAAACAACTCGTCAGTGGGGAGAGGTCCAGATGCTCGGTAGAGAAGGGTATGTAGAGCAGGACATCGTCTGCGTATAACATGCAGTCAACATTGAAGGACCGGATAATATTACAAATTGGCTGCATGTAAATATTGAACAAGAGCGCCGAGAGGGAGGATCCTTGTGGGACTCCTTGACTTTGGTGGAAAGGTTCAGAATTTATCCCTCCAGAACGAACATGTTGCCATCTTTCGGACAGGTAGGATCTGCACCATTCGAGCGCTCGTCCATTAATGCCTTTGTCAATCAGTCGTCCTAATAGAAGCTCATGATTTACTGAATCAAAGGCTGCAGCTATGTCCAGAAAGATGAGAGCAAATCCTTGCCGGATGTCGTCAATGCCAGTGAGTATCTTGCAAAATAGAGTGGTAAGTAGGGTTTCAACACCATGGCCTTCCCTAAAACCATGTTAGCATGTGTCTAAAGGTGCAGCGAAGTCGATGTGCTCCTGCAGTTGACGTTGAGCTTCCTTTTCAATGATTTTCGCAAGTAGTGGAATGCTGGATATGGGTCTGTAGGATTCTACCTGTTGGGGATCGAGCTTGCAGTTTTTTAGCAGAGGTCTAATAGAGGTGTGTTTCAGGTCTGAAGGGAAAGAGCCGGAAGAGAAGGAGAGGTTAATTATTTTGGACAGTATTGGGCTGAAGTGACTGCGAAGCTCCTTGATCCAGAAGGCTGGGCATGGATCGGACTGGGCAGAAGTGGTATTAATGGCCGCAATAGTGTCTTCAAGACCTCTCTTGGTGGGGGTAGAAAACATGGTTAGTGTTGTTTGGCAGACTTGCTCTATTGCGGAGGTTGTATTAGAGGTTCTGTTGGTCTGGCATATCTTGGATTGGAGATAGGTTGCGAAATCTTGTGGGTGTATCTCGAATGGAGGTCCAGAGGATGGTTCCTTTGATAAGGTCTTAACCATGTCAAAAAGGTCATGTGGTTTATTAAGCGATCTCTTTAAGGTGTCGAAGTAGTACTGCTTCATCGAGTTGGTGATTGCGTTGCGATGCGCAGCCAGATGACAGTTGTAAGTTATCTGGTCATTTAAAGAATGAGATCGGCGCCAGCATTTCTCAAGTTTCCGTAATTGGTTAAGTGATGCTTTAAGATCGGCTGAGTACCAGGGGGCACTCCTCTTTTTACCTGAGGGCCTGTTGGTTGGTGTACGTTGGGCTATTGAGCTGAGGCAATTGTTCCAGTGAGAAATTAGGTCATCAAGGTTCTGGGTGGTTTCAGAGAAGAGTTGTTGCGTTTCAGCGAGGATAAGATCTCTGTTGTAAGGCTTGAAGCATCGAGAGGGCGGTCTTGTGGTGTTGCTTTGTATTTTATTGATTTTTGTGTAGGCTTTGTACGAAGGAATCTGGATGGTGATCAGTTTGTGATCTGACCAAGGAACAGGAGTTATGGAGGTTATAGGATCCAGGTCTGGGTTAAGAGAGGTTTGCGGGGCAAATACTAGATTCAGGGTATTACCCTTAATATGTGTAGGATCATTAACTAATTGCTTGAAACCCAGATTGTTGAGGGCATCGAGGAAGGCTGAAGCTTGATTATCTTGTAATGTAGGCAAGTTAAAGTCACCAAGGATCCAATTTGGGATGCTTGGGTTCTGGGTGTTAGCTGCAAGATCGATGATAGCCGAAAGGTCATCTAGAGAAGCTGAAGGTGCTCTATAAAGCAGGTTGATTGAGCAGTGTTTATTAGAGATGGTGACGGTCTCCATGTGGTTTTGTACTGGTGGAGTCTACTGTTCGAAAATGGAGGTCTGAACTTGTGAGGATGAGCACGCCACCTCCTCTTTTGTCTTGTCTATGACTTGAATGCAGGTTCGGTGGGAAGCGGTGCAGTTTCACTCCCCTGGGAAGTCCAATAGGGCAGGGGTGGCGGTGGTGATAAGGCAAGGTCTCCAGTTCCAGGTACAATGCAAGTGGAGAGACACGCAAGGTAGTGGGGTGGCGGTGGAGCTGCAAATGCCGGGTCTGCAGGTATGCTTGGTCAGCACGTATGCCCCCAATGCAGGGCAGAAGCAATTTCTAGCACTGTTAGTTAAAAAGATTAGTAGCTGGACCACCTACCCGGTTATTTATTGGGGCGATTTTAATGCGGTGGTTGACCGGAATGAGGATCGCCTGTTACAGGGGGATCGAGGGAAAGGGGGGATAGCCCTGAGAGCACTTTTGAGTAAGACCAAATTGGTGGATGTTTGGAGATGGTGGAACCCTTCAGTGAAGGGATATACTTGTTATTCCTCGACGTACGGCTCTTATTCGCGCATCGATCATTTTTTAGGGGAGAGGGCGGCTTGTCCCTGGGTGACTCATTGTGAAATTGGGAGCATTACATGGTCGGATCACGCGCCGATACATCTCTGGCTGAGACTGATGGACAGAGCACGGCCTTGGGGAGCAAGTTGGCGGTTGAATCTGGCGTTGTGGCGAAAGGGGGAGAGGACAAAGAGGTATTGCAGGCGATAGAGGATTATGTGATTCATAATGACACTGAAGGGATGTCGCCTTTGATATTATGGGACGCTTTGAAGGCGGTCTTGAGGGGCTTTTTTATTGAGCGAGGAGCGCGGTGGAAAAAAGATAGGGGGCAAGTACAAACTGGGTTTGGAGGAGGAAATTAAGTCTTTGGAGGGGGAGTTGGCGCGGACGTCCTCTGGGGAGACCGCTAGTCGGTTGGTGCTGAAAAAGGGGGGAGTTGCAGAGTTTTTTGCGGGAAGAGATCGAGGTGCTGGCCCAGCGGGCCAACTGTACCTATTATGCCAGAGGTGGGAAGATTGACCGACTATTAACGTATCAATTGAAACAGAAGAGAGCAGAATGTTATTCTGAAGATTAAGGATGGGCAGGGCCAGCTGAGGCAGGATCAAAGAGATATCGAGGAGGTGTCTGTGGAGTTTTATACCGACTTTTATGCATCGGAATTTGGGCGGCAGAGGAGTCGGTGGCCGACTATTTGCGGGGGAAGGTTGGACTGGTACTGTCAGAGGAGCAGAGGTGGGTGATGGACGACCCGGTGTCGGTAGAAGAGGTGGGATGGGCCATTCAGAGTTTGCCCCTTCATAAAGCGGCAGGACCTGATGGATTCCCGCCTGAGTTTTATAAGGCCTACCGTGAGAGTCTGGTGCCACTTTTGACCAGGGTTTTCAATGTGGTTCGAGAGACGGGAAAAGTACCGGAGTCTTTCTTGGAGGCTCATGTAACGGTCATACACAAGACGAGGAAGGACCCTAGCCATCCAGGGTCATATAGGCCGATTTCGTTGTTGAATACTGACGCGAAACTGTTGGCCAAGGTGTATGCACTCCGGTTAAATGCGGTCGTCCCGGAACTCATACATGTAGACCAAACTGGCTTTATAGCAGGGAGGAATGGGTCGGATAATGTGCGTAGAGTGTTGGACCTGGCGCATTTCTGTGAGCAAATGGAAAATTACCCTACCGCTTTTCTAGCTTTAGATGCCGAAAAGGCCTTCGATCGGGTCGAAAGGCCATTCTTGACGCAGGTCCTGCGGGCCTTGAATTTCGGGAGGGGGGGGGGGGCCTTCCTTAGGGTGATACAGGTATAGTCGGCCATCGGCGAGGTTGCGGATAAATGGCCAATTATTTTATTTATTTATTTATTTACATTCTCTTATATACCGCGCTATTCTGCATCAGTGCGGTTTACATTGAACAAACTGAAATTACATTGAACAGGGCATTATAACTTGGAGATAACTATTTTACAGGGAACATGGGCTATGGAGGGTTAACGTCGCGGTTTGTGTTGGGTAGAGGTACAAGGCAGGGCTGCCCCCTGTCCCCCTTGTTGTTTGCACTCTCGCTTGAGCCATTTGCGCAGGCGGTTGAACCCAGAGATTCAAGGGATTCAGCTGGGCGGAGCAGAACATAAGGTGGCATTGTATGCGGACGATACGCTTTTATTCTTCTCTTAACTTGGAGGGGTCGCTGGCAGCATTCCAAGGGGAATATCGGAAGTTTGCTAGAGTCTCTGGATATAAGCTGAATGTTTCTAAGTCAGTCCTCCTCCTGTTTCATGTGCCGGAGGAAATGAGAACAGGTCTGGAACTGCAATACCCCTATAGGTGGGAGAAGGACTCTCTGGGATATTTGGGGGTGAGAATTCCCGTGAAGCTGGCGCAGCTGTACCAGATACATTTTCCACCGTTGCTGAGGAAGCTGTGGGAGGAGACCCATGCGTGGGCAGGGCTGACCTCTTCCTTGTTGGTACGGATTAATGTAGTAAAGATGAGTATGCTCCCGAGGCTTATGTATTTGTTTCTCATGCTGCCGTGCCGCATCCCGGATGGGTTTTTCAGAGATCTGAACAGGATGATAGCCGAGTTTATTTGGTGTGGGAAGCGAGGTTGGAGAGCTCTCAAAACGTTGATGGCCCCCAGAGCGGCAGGAGGCTTATCGCTTCCTAATTGTAAGCTATATTACTGGGCGGCGCAAGTGCGGATGGTGTATTATTGGTAGAAGGAGCAACTGCATCAACATTGGATAGTGCTGGAAGCGGCGCAGGTGTCGGTGGAGCATTTGGGTGCTGTAGCTTTCTCTGGGGATTTGGGAAGATTAGAGGGAGTGAGGACGCATCCGCTGGTGGGCCCGACGATGGAGAGTTGGCGAAAGGCTTGCAGGCGGGTGGCCTATGTGGGGGCGGGATCGAGATTGGTGTTTCTGACACAGGGGGAACTGTTCCCGCCTTATGGGATGGATCCAAGTAGGTTTCGCTGGCTTAAGGAGAATGGCATGGAGAAGGTGCTGGATTTTATTGTGGAGAATAGGTTCCTGACGAGGCAGGAAGTCTTGGATAGATGTCACCAGTGTCCGCCGCGGGTGTTCTGTTTGCTTCAGGTGGAGCACTTTCTGGCGACTCACAGGGCTAGATTCCTGGGCCTGCCACATTGGCTCGAATCCTTTTTTATGCGACCCCGGAGAGGGCAGGGGCTGGTGGCCCAGCTATATAGGATATTGCAGGGGGAGGGATGGGGCGTCCACTCCTATCAGAGAGCATGGACCAGGGACTTAGCGAGGGAATGGACTGAGGAGAATTGGGAAATAATTTGGAGTAATACTCCTAAAATTTCGATCTGTCTAGCGCATCTGAATACCCAGTATAAATGGCTATTCCAAATGTATTTCACCCCCAGCCGACTACATGCTATGCACCTTAAGGATACCGCTGAGTGTTGGCGGGGGTGCCCGGTTCAGGGGACTTTGATCCATGTGGTATGGACTTGTGCTAAAATTCAGCTTTTTTGGGAGGGGGTGAGGGAGATATGCCGGGAGGTGACCGGGGAGCCCCAGGGGGAGGACCCCGTGCTTCTGTTACTGGGTTACATGGAGGGACCCCCCGAAGTGTGCTTGAACAAGAAGTCGCTGACCAATTTCCTGTATCTGGCTGCTCGGCTTGCTATTGCAGCGACGTGGAAGCGTACGGAGGCCCCCAGTATACTGGAATGGTATAAGAAGGTGGCAAGTATAATGGAACTGGAGAGGGGCGTGGCGTTAAGTAAGGGCAGATTGGAAGAGTATCAGTGGATATGGTCCTCTTTGCAGGACTACATTACTCGATGGGAACGGAAGGGGGTGGGTTAGGTCAATGAATGGATTGGGGATGGTAACAGTAGTACTTGAGTTGGGGAGAGGGAGGTAGGGGGCTGGTAGAGGGGGGAGATAGGTGGTTAAAGGCCAGTTGGTCCCTTCCCCTTCCTCCCCCCCCTAAGAGGGCTGGTGGGTGGCGTTGGCCTAGGATGATCCGGGGGGGAGGGTGGGTAGGTTAGGTTTGGTGTGGTTTGGTTCAGTTGTTGTGGTTGTTGCTCATTAAGCTATAGGGGGGGGTGACAATGGGGGAGGGGTGGTGGGATGTAGATGACGAGGGGAAGGTGGGTTGGCTGTTGGGTTTTAGAGAGGGGAGGTGGAAGGGTTTGCACCTGGAGGGGTGGGGAGCGGGGATGGTATAGCTTGTATGCTGGACGTGTTGCGAATAAGCAATGGCTATATAATTGTTGTGTGTGTTTATGTGAATTGAAAATTTACCTAATAAAGGAAAAATTAAGTTAAAAAAAAAGTCTGAATCATATCTCCCCTATACCTCCTCTCCCCCAAAGTGTACATATTTAGGTCTTCAATTCTCTTCTAATAGGGTTTCTTACGCAGGTTCCAAATCATTTTGGTCGCCTTCCTCTGAAAAGTTTCCAGTCTTTTTACATCTTTTGCAAGATATGGTCTCCAAAACTGAACACAGTATTCCAAGTGAGGCCTCACCAGCGACCTGTACAGTGGCATAAGTACCTCTTCCTTTCTGCTGGTAATCCCTCTTTGTATGCAGCCCAACATCCTCCTGGCTTTTGCCACCTTGAGATCATCAGAGATAATCACACCAAGGTCTTTCTCCTGAACCATGCACACCAACCTCTCGCCCCCTACTGCGTACATTTCCCTTGGATTTCTGCTACCTAAGTGCATGACACTGCACATTTTCGCATTAAATCGTAATTGCCAAGCATTAGACCATTCTTCCAGCTTTTGTAGATCTTTCCTCATGTTATCCACTCCCTCGGGGGAGTCCACTCTGTTGCAAATTTTTGTGTCACCTGCAAAAAGAGACTTTTCCATTCAGTTCTTCAGCAATATCCCTCACAAATACATTGAACAGTGTCGGGCCCAGGACTGAATCCTGAGGCACCCCGCTAATCACTTTCCTTTCATCTGAGTGAGCTCCATGTACCATCACCTTCTGTCGTCTGTCAGTCAACCATTTTCTAATCCAGTTCACCATCTTGGGACCCATCCCCAAGCTACTGAGTTTGTTGACAAGCCTCCTATGAGGAACAGTATCAAAGGCTTTGCTGAAATCCAGGTAGATGACATCCATCGCATGCCCCTGATCTAGTTTCTTGGTCACCCAGTCAAAGAACTTAATCAGATTTGCTTGGCAAGAACGTCCTTCAGTAAAACCATGTTGCCTTGGATCTTGCAACCTGTTTTGTTTTGAGAAAGGTCACTATTCGCTCTTTCAGGAGCGTCTCCATTACTTTTCCCGCCACCGAGGTAAGGCTCACGGGTCTGTAGAAAGTGATGTAACCCTCCATGACTACCCTTAGTGCCCAGGAATCTGTGGTGATGGTCACTCACCTCTGGGCAGAGAGGGCCAGATGTCCCCCTCTGGGCTGCTGATCTCCTTGAGGTAGAGAGACTATACTCAAGGAGTCAAAAGCTCCCCCCTGGCTGGGCCAGGGCTGGTGATTGGGGTTTTGGAGCCTTCTACTTACGTGGGCCATGCCCATGTCCCTTGGCCTGCTGACCGTGTTGGGGAGCTAGGGAGGCCTGATAAGGTGGGTAGTTTCTGTAAGCAGCTCCCTTCCTCGGGTAGAAGGGCTTTTTACCCAAGCCCATCTGTTGGGGATGGGCAGCGGCCTTTTTAGAGAGCCTGGTCCTCATCATGAACTCGGTCTCCAGCTCGGTAGCCCTGTCGGTCATGGGTTTGCCAAAAAGATTCTCTCCTTGGCAGGGGACATAGACCAATTTATCCTGAACCCACTGTTCGAGGTTGGATGACTGTAGCCAAGCTTGGCGGCATGCAACGATGCCAGCCGCCGACTTGAACCCATCATACGCCGCCCGAGACATGAATTTGGAGCATTCATGGACTGCTTTGACCAGGTTCTTGAACTGCTGCAAAGGTTCCTCAGAGAGACCAGCTGAGAACCTGGCGAGTCCTTCGCCAGGTCTCTCAGGTACATGCCCATGAGCGGCCGATGAGCAATGAGCCTTGGTAGCACTTTCTACCAAGGGCATCCAGAGTGCGGGCCTCCCTCCCGGGGGGGCACCAAGGAGTGCGTCTTCTGGCTTTTCAGCCAACCCATGGCCAACTCCATCACTATGGAGTTATGCGGCAGCTGTGATTTTTGGAAGCACGGGCTCTGGCAGACTCGATACATCGAGTCGAGCCGCTTGCTCACCACTGGCACCGAAGCCGGTGTCTCCCACATTCGTAACATCATCCGTTTCAGGATAGGATGGGGATGGGCACCATGAGCGATTCCCATGGAGGGGCCTCGTATTGGAGGATTTTCAACTCATCTGCCCGAGGGTCCTCCTCTGACTCAGTAGGGAATGCCAGGGCCTTAGACATGTCCTTGACAAAATCAAGGAAACCCATATCCTCGGGCGGGGACAGCTGTCGAGGCTCCGAGATGGGAGAGTCAGATGGGACATTGCGGAGGCGAAAGGTATCGGGGGACTCCTCGTCCTCTGTCTCCCACTCGGAGTAGTCCATCGAGGGTTGCTCTGCGGGCCTCGGAGTCCCTGATGCCCTGCGCCGGTGCCCGGTAAACTTGCCGAGGATGACTGCGGTCCCGTCGAGTGGGACTCGGATCGTGACCTCGGCCAACAATCAACTCGAGGCCTAAGGACCTCGAGGATCGGCTCAGCCTCCGGGGACGTCTTGGACGTTGAGGGCCCGGTGGTCGGGGTAGATAAACCGGTCGGGGCAGACAACAGTGCCCACTGCTGGTCCATGAAGGCAGACAAACTTAGCTCCAGGGCTGCTATTCTGGATTCCAGACCAGAAGGCTCCGCAGGCTTCGGCGCGGGCACCGAGGGAATTGGGCCCGATGTCGGCTCCCCCGAAGGGGAAACCTCGACAAGGATAGTGTCTGGGGACTGAAGCAAGTCCGCAGTTGGATCCTTCCGAGGGACGTTTGCAGGCCGCTCCTTCTCCGACGCTTGGATGAGCATTTCGGACTGCGGGACTGGGCCAAGGAGGCCAAGGCCGGTCGGAGCTATCCAAGGACGCTGCCTTTGAGGGTTTTTTCTGCTTCCTGTGTTCCCTCAAGGAAGACCCCCTTTCTGAGGACCCACGACAAGGCTCGGGCCTGGAATGTTCTGCGTGAGATGTCGGGGCTTCAGACAAGGCCCTGCCTTTGGAGTCACCGGGGACTCGGGGAACAACTTATCGTGCCGCTGCTGGCGGCTCTTGAGGGCCTTACTGGACATCCTCTTGCAGAGACCGCAGGCTGCCGGGTCGTGGTCTGGCCTGAGGCAGTGGAGACAGCAGTCATATGTGTCAGTCAAAGACATAATTTTGGAGCACTGATCACACTTCTTAAAGCCACTGGTAGCCATGGGGGAAAAAAAGTACCCCTGCGAGGTCAAAGACACTCCGGGCTGCCAGTGGAAGGAAAAAGGACCAAAGATGCCAGGAAAAAAAAAAGAACGAAAACTACAAAAATAGACTGAACTCGACACAGAGGCAATGAGGTCGGTAGGCAGGAAGAGTACCGGTGCGATACCAGAGGAGAGTATGAGACTCGGAGAGAAAAATCAACTGTTTCTGGGGATAAGCCAGACGAATGTCTGAAGGGCTCCGCGGAAAAAAGGAGACTGAGCAAGATGGCACCCTTGGGCCGGAAGGGCAGAATGCTTGCGTGGTGGCATCTCCCAAAGGCTTTCTTTGAAAGCTGGGGGGATGCTTCCACGAGGACTCCGTCGGTGCCGACGTCACCCATATGTGAGGACTGACTTCCTGCTTGTTCGCGGAGAATGTCTTGACCGGCATTGACGCCGCTAATAGAGCTGCAAGACTCCGCTTAATGGCTAGCATATGCTGGTCCATCGAGCTTGCCGGTGCCTGGGTATTTATTTATTTATACATACATACATTTCTTCTATACCGCCCCTTCCAGAGATCAAGGGCTGTTCACAGTTAACAACTGAACAACTTTTACATGGAACAGTGGTATTAACTATTTACAGGGAACATACTGTACAAACAAACTTGTGTGTCAACTTTCTATTTACATATGTACAGGAGTTAGCCTATTCTTAACTTAGCTTTTTCTTTGGATGGGTGGGGCAAGGTATCAGTACCAGAGGCTTGGGCTACCGTTCCAAAGCATGGCACCAGGAGCTCTCTGGAGGTTGAGGCCTTGGGAGCATCCTGGACCCCTTGTAAGGCTTTGGAGGGGAGGGTCCTCCCGCTGGGGTAGCTTGGCCGGTTGATCCACCTTTAGGGCAATGCTTGAGACATCTCTATTTTTAGACAGAGATCTACCCTTAGGAGGACAGTCTGTCTTGGAAGAAGACGTTTACTTGAGATCCATGTGAAGAAGATGATGTCCTTGATGACATCGAAGCAAGTGGGACTGCATTTGAGGCAAACAGGGAGCTGAGTTTTGCGGCCTGATTCTGTAGGCCTCTCTTTGTCATCTTTTTGCATTTGGGACACTCAGATGGCTAGTGATTCAGGCCGAGGCATTTGAGACATCAGTCGTGAGTATCAGTGGCAGAAATGGCACTACCACACTTGGAACATTTTTTAAAATCACTAGATGGTTTTTCCATCATGTCAGTAGACTGGATGGAAGGCCTAAGGCCTGAAAAGGCATCGAGCGCCTGAAGAATTGTTTGTTTGTTTGTTTCTTTATAGAAAGAAAAAGTAAAGATGAAAGTTCGGTTCCGGCGTTGGCGGGAAGGCAGATGCGACCACAAAAAATAAGAAAAAAAGAAATTTTCTGCGGTGACAGGATTTGCTTCCTGTTGGCTCCGTGGAAAACGAAGAACTGAGGAGGGAGAGTCACAAAGGCGGGAAGGTAGCAATGCAGGTGCAGTGGGATTTATTTATTTATTTTATTTAACGTCTCTTCTATACCGCGCTATTCATATCAGTGCGGTGTACAGTTAACAGAACCTTATACAGTGCAGTCGGACTGCATTGTATTTACAGTAAACAGGAACTAAAACTTGGATAAAACTGGGGTAACTTTCTACAGACTATATACATTAACGCTTCTACTTTCCACTGTCGACTATTCGAGACTGGATAGGTTGAGCTGGCTGTCCTTTTTCGTGCTGGGTGTGTTATTGGGTGGATGGTGGTGGCTGCTGAGAGTGTTTGTTGTCTGCTTTCTACCGATGGTTTCTGGGTAGTGTCTTATGAACAGGTGATGCTTCAGTGCCTTTTTGATGCCTCGCATGTCTGTGGGGAGGGCATTCCAAGCTCTAGGAGCGTAGATCGTGAAGGCCTGTTAGCTGTTGCCTTTGTGCATTTCGTTATGTCTTTTGGGGTTATCAGGGTGTTAACAGCTGTGGATCTTCTGTTTCTGTTAGGGGGTGTAAGGTGGATCAACTCGGAGATAGATGTGGGAGGCTGCTTGTTTAAGGCTTTGAAGGTCATAACTAAGATCTTGTAATGCAGTCTGGCTTGTATAGGTAACCAGTGGAGTTTCTTCAGGATTGGTGTGATGTGGTCCATCCGTGATACTCCGTATAGAACTCTTGCGGCCGAGTTCATTGCAAGCTGGAGTGGGTTTAGCGTTGCTTGCGGGAGTCTATATAGGATTGCGTTAGCGTAATCGAAGTGCGTATTACTAGGGCTTGGTAGATTGCTCAAAAAGTCGGTGGGCTCAAGTAGTGGCCGTAGATGCCGAAGTGTTTGTATTTTGTGGTAAATTGTCTTTACTGTGTTTCTAATGTGGGTTTTCATGTCAAGCCGTTGGTCCAAGGTGATACCTAGGTAGCGGACTGTGGATTTGGCTATCAGCTCTGCATTCTTCACTTTTAATGAGGGTGGGGGAGTGAAGTCTTGGTTCCTCGTAATGCTCCCAAATGCTTTCTTATTGGACGCTGGGGAGCATTCCCGTGCGGGCTCCATTGGTGCTGATATCACCCATATGTGAAGACTACATTCCTGCTTGTTCCTGGAGATAAGATTAAATCGCAAAATGCATCATCCTGTTTAGCTAGATTTATTTATTTACAGTCAAACCTCGGTTTTCGGTTGCCCCGGTTTTCGTCGGTTTCGGTTTTCGACGTCTTTTCCCGACTGAGATCTTGTCTCGGTTTTCGTCTATCGCCTCGGTTTTCGTACACCCTGGTCTGCATACAGTACACTGCCTGCCCAGTCCCGGCAGCACTACCCCCCCCCCCCCCGGACTCACCGATCGCGTGTGCCTGCAATAGTGTCACCTTCGCGCTGGTCTGCATACAGTACACTGCCTGCCCAGTCCCGGCAGCACTACCCCCCCCCCGGACTCACCGATCGCGTGTGCCTGCAATAGTGTCACCTTCGCGCTGGTCTGCATACAGTACACTGCCTGCCCAGTCCCGGCAGCACTACCCCCCCCCCCCGGACTCACCGATCGCGTGTGCCTGCAATAGTGTCACCTTCGCGCTGGTCTGCATACACTGCCTGCCCAGTCCCGGCAGCACTACCACCCCCCCGGACTCACCGATCGCGTGTTGAGATCTGTAAGGCAGGTGAGCAACATCCTCGAGCCAGACATGCAAGGATTGCAGAGAGGAAGGCCCCGATCTCTCCACCGCCTGCCTGTTCTCTGGAGCGCCCCCTCAGGCTCGGAGGTAGCAGGGTAGCAGGAGATGTTGAATGGGTAAGCAGGAGATGTTGAATGAATGTGGCAGGCAGTTCTTTCTCTTGCGGGGTACGCTGTTGAGACGGAGTCAGCGATCAGATTGGTGTCCTAAAGTATCTGTGTGTTTGCTGTGCTGTGGACGATTGGGCAGCTGAGAGAAGTGACAGGAGCTGTTCTGCTGCTGGCTGAGACTTCGGGAGCTCGTGCTGCTGTAGCCATTGCCACATGGCTCTGGAACGCATGCTGAGCGGGAGAGTGGTGTTTCCGGTGGCTGTGGCTGGTGCCTTTTTTTTTTGTGGATCCTTCTTTTTTTTTTCTGTTTTCTTTAAAAATTTCAGGATGTTTTTTTGCTGAAGATTTGCATTTTGACTGTGCTGTTAATCTTTCTCCCTTCACAGCAGTTTAAAGAATTTGTCTGCCAAAAATACCTCTGCAGCACCATCTTGTGGCCAGAAGTGGGATTGACTCTCTTCCTGATTGCAAATTGCTAAAAGTTCTCATTGTGCCTTGACACAGACTTTGAGGGGAGCAGTGATCTGAAAATGGTCTGTATCAAACTCGTCCGCCTGCTTGCGTGACTCGGCCACTCATTTTCCCGGAATCCAGCACCCATACAAAGTGCGTTTGTGATTCAGTCTGCCTTTGTTTCTCGTTGAGTGAGCATCACCCCGCATTCATTGAGTGTGACTGCTAAATAAGCCACCATGGGGCCAAAGAAAGTTCCGAATGCCAACCCTTTGATGATAAAGAAGGTGAGAAACACGATAGAATTCAAGAAAGAAGTCATAGCAAAGTATGAAAGTGGCGTACGCGTGGCCGATCTCGCCAGGATGTACAGGAAGTCTGCATCAACGATCAGTTCCATCCTGCTGAAGAAAAACGAAATTAAGGAAGCTGATGTTGCGAAAGGAGTGAATGCGCTAACGAAACAGAGATCGCAAACAATCGAAGATGTTGAGAAGTTGTTGTTGGTGTGGATCAACGAAAAACAGTTAGCGGGAGATAGTGTTTCAGAGGCGATAATTTGTGAAAAGGCAAGGCTGTTGCATGCAGATCTTGCAAAGAAAATGCCTGGAACGAGTGCTGATGTTACTGAATTTATGGCCAGCAGAGGCTGGTTTGAGAAATTTAAGAAGCGAACTGGCATACACAGTGTGGTAAGGCATGGCGAGGCTGCAAGTTCGGACAAACTTGGGGCCGCAGAATTTGTTGATGAATTCAAGGAGTACGTAGAGGCTGAAGGATTCCTCCCCCAACAAGTCTTCGGATCATAAAAGACCTCACCCAATTTAGAAAGGAACTCAAGACATACCTTTTCTCCGAACACTATGAAATCCCATATCCCCAAGTCCAACCACACACCATCCCCAAACACTCAAACACAAAGCCCTAAAACCACACTCAACTACCCACACACATACACCCACCACATACTCCCACCACATACACCCCAAAATACTCCCAAGAGATGAAAAAAGGAAATAAATTCCTCCACACACACACATATGAAAGGTAGAAAACTCTGACTACCTATAAAAAGGTAGAAAAACTCTGATCAACACTACGCTACAGAAACTTATTAATGTATATAAAATGTAAATAGTTTTGACAATTAATGCACAGTTATTTGTATAAAGTTACAATGTTATAAATCTCTGTTAATAACTATTATCTGTATAAAGTTAAAAAAATCTCTGTTCCATGTAATGTATACATTAGTATACAAATTTGTTTACTTGTTCCATGTAAACCGCCCCTGATCTCTGGAAGGGGCGGTATAGAAGAAATAGATAAATAAATAAATAAATAAATAAAGTCTTCAATTGTGATGAAACAGGCCTCTTTTGGAAGAAAATGCCAAAGAGGACCTACATCATGCAGGAGGAAAAGGCACTGCCAGGACACAAGCCTATGAAGGATAGGCTAACTCTTTTGTTGTGTGGTAATGCTAGTGGGGATTTCAAAGTGAAGCCTTTACTGGTGTATCACTCTGAAAATCCCCGAGTGTTCAAGAAAAACAATGTTATCAAGAGTAAATTGTGTGTGATGTGGAGGGCTAACAGTAAGGCATGGGTCACGAGGCTAATTTTCATTGAGTGGGTCAATGAAGTGTTTGGCCTGAGTGTGAAGAAATACCTCCTGGAAAATCAATTGCCACTCAAGTGCCTCCTGCTCATCCTCCAGGCTTGGAAGACCAATTGTTGGAGGAGTTTAGTTTCATCACAGTGAAGTTCCTGCCCCCTAATACCACTCCTCTCATCCAGCCCATGGATCAGCAGGTCATTTCAAACTTCAAAAAACTCTACACCAAAGCACTGTTTCAAAGGTGCTTTGAAGTGACCTCGGACACTGAATTGACCCTAAGAGAGTTCTGGAGGGATCACTTCAATATCCTCAATTGCATAAGCCTTATAGATAAGGCTTGGCAGGGGGTAACTTCCAGGACGTTGAACTCTGCTTGGAGAAAATTGTGGCCAGAATGTGTCCTCGAGAAGAATTTTGAAGAAGGGTTTGAGGCTCACCCTGATGACCCTACGCCTGTTGTGCAATCTATTGTGTCTTTGGCGCAGTCCATGGGGTTGGATGTGAGTGGCCAGGATGTGGAAGAGTTGGTGGAGGACCACAGGGAAGAGCTAACCACTGAAGAGCTGCAAGACCTTCAAGTGGAACAGCAACAGATGGTAGCTGAGGAAATTGCTTCAGAGGAGGAGGAAGAAGAGAGAGAAGAGAAGGTGCCTTCTTCAGTGATTAAGGACATGTGTGCAAAGTGGAGTGAATTGCAAAGTTTTGTGGAGAAATTTCACCCTAACAAAGCTGTTGCAAGCCGTGTCTGCAACATGTTCAATGACAATGCCTTGTTCCATTTTAGGCAAATCTTAAAGAGACGCCAGAAACAGACCTCTCTGGACAGATTTTTTGTGCGACAGGGGTCCAGTGACTCTCAAGCTGATCCTAGTGCCAGTAAAAGACAAAGAAGGGAAGTAACCCCGGATAGGGCCTTGATACCTGAGGTCCTTATGGAGGGGGATTCCCCTTCCAAACAATAACCTCTCCTCCTCCCTCTCCCCTCAACAAGAGTCTTCAATAAAGTTAAATGTGATGTTAAATGTTCATTTATCCATTTCATTAGTCATTTATATGTATTTCTCGTTGTTTTCTGTATGTAAAAATATAGTTATTCTCTATAAAATGTACTTTTTGTCAATATTTTTGGGTGTCTGGAACGGATTAATTGAATTTACATTATTTCCTATGGGAAATCTTGCTTCGGTTTTAGTCCGTTTCGGTTTTAGTCAGACTTTTTTGAACGGATTAATCATGAAAACCGAGGTTTGACTGTACATTCTTTTATATACCGCGCTATTCTGCATCAGTGCAGTTTACATTGAACAAACTGAAATTACATTGAACAGGGGATTATAACTTGGAGATAACTATTTTACAGGGATGACTCTGTATGCATCCAGATTTGGTTTTAATATCATTATGAACTAAAGAGTATTCAGCAGCAGTCTGTCTATGAAGAGAGTTTAAACATCACAAACATTTCTTGTCAAATGAATATTCCCATAAAAGCATGCCGATTGGGAGTGCTCGTGAGCCCGCGCTGAAATGGCTGGCTTTCCTTGAGGCTCCGTGCCGGGATCCTTTCCTCCCCGTTTAATGCTGGCATAATGAAACGTATTCTCGCCAAAGCTGTTCTGCGGCAAGAGAAGGAGCAAGTGACCATCTGATTCCAGCGAGATTGGTAGATTTCTATTGCCATTTTGCTGATCATGCCTCCCTTCCCTGCATGAAGGTGCAGTCCCACTCACATGAGGCTCCCGCTTCATCGCCCAACGTGAGAAAAAGGACCGCGATGCACCCGATCGTCTGAGAAACCAGAGAAAAATTTGCTGGCTCCCAAAACAAGCCCTGTTACCTTTGCAGATGTTCGATCTGATTGTCATGGGCAGATCTGTAGAAAAGCTGTCAGTGATTTTTTTTTCTTTTCCCTGCATATGTCCGACAACGTTCAGGGAGGAGTGAGACCAGCCAAATTTACAGTGTTTTTCTGATTTATTTATTTAACAACTTTTATATACCACGCTATTTGTTATCAGTGCGGTTTACATATAACAAGGGTGCACAGTCAGAAGCCTGTACTGTGCTTACATTGTAACAGGAGTTTAAACTTGGAGCTTACATTGTAACAGGAGTTTAAACTTGGAGCAACAGGGAAACTATAGACTTATGTACAAAAACAATTAGATTCGGTTTGTATATACAAGGAGGGCTAAGGCAAGCTCAACATACTTGTGACAGGGTAAGGTTTGTGGACATTGATGAGTGGGTGAGCAGAGATGGGGTGGATGCTTGAGCAAAGTGAAGTAGGAAAATGTGGTCTTTGATTGCCTTACGGAACTGAATAAGGTCTTTGATGGATCTAATTTCTGGTGGGAGTTTGTTCCAGCATTTTGGGGCATAGAAGGCGAATGTTCTTTTCTTGGTCGTCTGGGTACACTTGATGGACTCTTTGGGGATGATCAAGGTGTTGTCGGTTACTGATCTTCTGATTCTGTTTTTCGGGGTGAGGGTGACAAGGTCACTGAGTGTTGTGGGGGCTAGGTTATTGATGATCTTGAAGATGAGAAGGATTTTGTATGTTAGCCTGCAATGAATTGGAAGCCAGTGGAGTTCCTTGAGTATCGGGGTAATATGGTCTGATTTTGCTAAACCACAGAGAACACGTGCAGCCGCATTCATGGCGAGTTGCAGCGGATTAAGGGTGTTCTTAAATGTGGAAGAATGAGGGCCTGGAAAATGGTCCTGAAGTCATTATGAGGTAACATGGGCCTGAGGTGCCTTAGCGTTCTAATTTTATTGTAAACAGCTCTGGTGGTGTTTCGTATGTGCTCCTTGAAGTTGAAATGCTGGTCCAGAGTAATCCCTAGGTAGCAAATGGAAGGTTTACTAGGGAGCTCCGCATCTCTTACGTTTAGGGAGGATGGAGGGGAGAAATCTTTGTTCCTTGATATGAAGAGAACTTCCGTCTTCTTGAAGTTTATGCGGAGATTTTGAGATAGTAACCAGTCAGTGATGGCGTTGAAGCAATTGATAAGGCTGGAGAAGTCTGGTTGTTTGATTTTGAATGGTGTAAACCAGTGGTCCTCAACCCAGTCCTCTGGGGCCCACAGGCCAGTCAGGTTTTCAGGATACCCACAATGAATATGCATGAGATAGATCTGCATGTACTGCTTCCATTGTATGCAGATCTATCTCATGCATATTCATTGTGGGTATCCTGAAAACCTGACTGGCCTGTGGGCCCCAGAGGACTGGGTTGAGGACCACTGGTGTAAACAACAGGATGTCATTTGCATAGATTAGAGTGGAGATATTGAAGGAGCGAATGATGTCACATATTGGCTGCATGTAGACATTGAACAGCAGTGCGGATAGGGAGGAGCCCTGCGGAACACCTTGGTGTTGGTGGAAAGGCGCGGATGTGGTGGAACCAGCTCTGACATGCTGCCAACGATCTGATAGATAAGACCTACACCATTCCCAGGCGAGGCCACAGATGCCCTTCTCATGGAGACGAGTGAGAAGTTGATTGTGATTAACGGAGTCAAAGGCAGAGGAGATATCTAGGAAAATGAGAGCGAAGCCATTTTCAACCTTGTCCAATCCTCTATTCAAAGCGTTGGTTAGGGTGGTGAGGAGAGTTTCTACGCCGTGGGACTCCCTGAATCCGTGTTGACAGGGGTCGAGAGGTGCAACCTCATCAATGTGGTGTTGAATCTGCCGCTGGACAACCTTCTCTATTATCTTGGACAGTAGAGGTATACTTGAGATTGGGCGGTAGGAGTCAGTTTTTAGTGGTCAAGTCTGTTATTCTTCAGAAGTGGTCTTATTGATGTCTGAGGAATGCGGGGAAAGAGCCTGTTAAAAAGGAGAGACCAATGATGTTGATTAGGATTGGGCTAAGTTCAGCTCGCAGAGTTCTAATCCAGTATGCTGGGCAGGGATCACTTGGAGCTTGTCAGACGGCTGCCTGGGTGAGAATCTTCACAGTCTTGGCAAGTGCATATATCTATATGATTTGCAAGGGATTGTGGGCAATGCAGTTCATTCACACCAGACACAGCTGCTCACAATAATTAGTTGTGCTTTTGGGTAAAGCCAATAAGATATTTATTTATGGGGTTATTTCTCCCAACACAGATATGCTTGGTAGCACATAAATCAGGTTACTTGCTTTCAGTGTTAAACTTGAAAAAACAAAAATCAGGAAACAACATTTGAACTTGTCAGGCAATCAAAGCAAAAGAAATAAGACCTGGTTGGCAACAAACTGGTCTTTTCTGTAGGCTTTAGCTAATATTTTCTTAGCAATATATCAAACAACAAACAAAAGCCACAAAGAAAGGAAAAACTGTTCTTCTCAGGTTAACTTCTTGTATCTTCCCACATAGATTCATAAGTGATTCTCTCAGAGCCCACAAGCAATTAGGTAAGGCACAATTGCTAGCAGTTATCCAGCTGAAACCCCTTAGCTGGCTTGCTTTCTACTGCGTGGCTAGAAATCCTACACAGGAGCTTTTCTGAGTAGATTAAAGAACAAGTTTGTATTTCTTTGTGATGGTTGCTGTACTTTATAACAGAAAATCACCAAAGGAGTTTAGACAGAGAGCAGTCCATGTAAACAGATTCTTCATCTGCTATCACCCTCTCTTCTTCAACAAGCATGGGTTCAATATCATGGATTGGCACAGATGAATCTCCCAATGGAGCACTTTCAGGAGAATACTTGTTTCCCTGCTGTCTTTCAAGGTTATAGCTAGGGCATAGATCAGTGTTCATACCTGAGCTTCCATTGCTGTTAGAGTTCCTCTCTATATAGCCTGGCCAGTATGTAGTCCAGTTCTTATGTCCAGCCTTCCAATCCAGATCCCTGGACACTGGATCTCTCTTCACATACCTTCTGGCACGGGTCTTAGGGTCCCTTCCACGTGCAGCCGTCTCCCTCACAGGTACCGTCTGGAGATTCCCAGCTCTGCAACACCATTCCTCTGGCTTTCCCCAGTCCAATGGTGTATGCTGGCCCTTGGAATGCCTCCCAGTATACGTACTGCTCTGGACTCTTCTAGACCTCTCAAAGGCTTTTCTCCTCTTTCTTCCAAAGGGTTTCTTTTTCTCTCTGTCCGTCCGGTTTGGCTTCTGCTTCTGATGATCCTCCTGATGATGAAGATGATCAAGCTCAAGCTGATTCTCTGTAGAATAAACTCTACCTTTATTCTGCTTAGATGAGTGCTCCTCCCTAACACAGCGCAGCTGTGCTGAATCAGGCCCTTCCCTTTGAGATGAGTGCTTAGGGATTACCTCATAGCCCTCCTGATTGAACACACGTTTCCCCACTTCAGCTCCTCTAATGGCTGTTGGAAACCTGGTGCATTCTGGGACTGGTAGTCTTTTATGGGAAAATTCTGTTTTCTTATTTCTACCAGAACTGACAGGTTGCTTGTTCAGAGTCACTTCACCTTTTCTATAGCTCCTTCCTGAGCTATGATAAGCTTCCTTATCACAAGCTGTAGAAGTGTTGATGATGGCGATGAGATCTTGGATGTTTTTCTCTGTTGGAGTTGTGAACATTGTGATAGGTGGAAGTGAGGTGGGTGCGTAGAGGTAGTGGTTACTGAAACTGTGTCAGTTATGGAAGTTTTAGATTGGAGGTAGTCAGCATATGACTGGGGGGAAATAGGATCGAGTTGGGTAGGTGAAGGTTCCTTAGTTAGGGATTTTGCTAAGCTGAAAAGGTCTCTAGGTTTGTTTAGAGAGCGGAGGAGGAGTTTGGCATGGTATTCGCTCATTCTGAGGTATATGGTTTCACGGTGGAGTTTTAGGCTGGTTAGGTATGTTTCCTTGTCAATTTCGGAGCGGGATCTTCTCCATTTTCTTTCGAGTTTCCTAAGGGAGAGGAGAGATGATCGAAGATCTGCTGTAAACCACGGGGCTGGATGTCTCCTTCCTTTAGGTCTCTTGGGAGCTAATGATTTGTCTATGGCTGGTAGTTGAGCAAATGTTTTCAGCGTGACGTTCCAGTTGGTGATTGCTTCCTCAAGGTTATGAGGCATTGGATTGAGCTTAGGTAAGGCGAGTTTAACAAACTCTTCTTTATCAAGTGGTCTGAAATGAGAAGTAGTTCTGGATTCTGTATTGGAGTCATTGGAGGAGAAATGAGTAAGATGGATGGGTATCTGGAACGTGATTAGCTTGTGATCAGACCAAGGAATGGGGGTGATATCCATGTTTAGGTTGGCTTTCTGGCTGGCAGCGGAGTGGGGAGCAAAAATTAGGTCCAGCGGATTTCCTTTAAGATGAGTGGAGGTGTTCACTATTTGCTCAAACCCAAGTGTTTGCATAGCTTCTAGGAAGGCGTCTGCTTGGACGGACTGTAGGGAGGGTAAGTTGAAGTCTCCGAGCAGCCAGTTGCGGTTGCGAGGGTTAGTTGGGTTGCAGGCTAGGTCAATAAAAAAAAAGATGAACTCAGGTGGAGAGGAGGGGGATCTATAAATGAGGTTTATGGTGATTTCTTTGTTGGCAATGGTGATTATGTCCATGTGTATGGTGCTCTTGGCTGTGAGTAGTTGAAATCCGAGTTCAGTTTTTGCAAGGATAAAAACTCCGCCACCTTTCCGGTTGGCCCTGTGGCAGGTATGAATGGAGAAGTTGGGAGGGATTAGTTGGTTTATGAGGGCTGTATCGGTGTCCTTGAGCCACGATTCTGTCACCATGAGGAGATCCAGGCCATGGACAGTTATCAAGTCAGGGATAACTGGCCATTTAACATAAGATATGCCATACTGGGTCAGACCAAGGTCCATCAAGCCCAGTATTATGTTTCCAACAGTGGCCAATCTAGGTCATATGTACCTAGCAGTTTCCCCAAGAGACACAAGTTTCACAATGCTTGTACTGGGTCAAGCATTGATATCTTCGGTCACTTCTTAATAATGGTTTATGGACCTTTCCTCCAGGAACTTGTCCAAACCTTTTTTAAACCCAGCTACACTAACAGCCTTTACTACATCCTCCGGTAACAAATTCCAGAGTTTGATTACACATTGAGTGAAAAAATATTTTCTTTTATTAGTCTTAAATAGTTTACCCTGTAGCTTCATTGCATGTCCCCTAGTCTTTCTATATTCTGATAACGTAAACAATCGATCTACGTTTACCCGTTCCACTCCGTTCATTAATTTATAGACTTCTATCATATCTCCCCTCAGCCGTCTCTTTTCCAGGTTAAAGAGCCCTAACCTTTTTAGCCTTTCTTCATAGGAGTATCCTTCCATCCCCTTTACTATTTTGGTGGCTCTTCTCTGAACCTTTTCTAAAATCGCTATATCCTTTTTAAGATACGGCGACCAGAATTGCACACAATATTCAAGGTGCGGTCTCAACATGGAACGATATAGAGGCATTATAATATCTTTTGTTTTATTTTCCATTCCTTTCCTTATCATACCTAGCATTCTATTTGCTCTCTTGGCCGCCGCTGCACACTGGGCCAAGGGTTTTAACATGGTATCCACAATGATGCCTAAATCTTTTTCCTGGGTGGTGGTTCCTAATGTGGAACCCCCATCGTGTAACCATAGTTTGGGTTGTTCTTCCCTAGGTGCATAACCTTGCACTTGTCCACATTAAATTTCATCTGCCATTTTGATGCCCAGTCTTCCAATTTATCAAGATCCTCTTGCAAGTTTTCACAATCCTCTTGGGTTTTAACAACTTTAAATAGTTTTGTGTCATCTGCAAATTTGATAACCTCACTCGTTATTCCACTTTCCAGGTCATTTATGAATATATCAAAAAGCAGCGGACCCAGCACAGATCCCTGGGGTACACCACTATTCACCTTTCTCCATAGGGAAAATTGGCCATTTAGCCCTACCCTCTGCTTTCTATCTTTTAACCAGTTCCTGATCCACAATAGTACACTGCCTCCTATCCCATGACTCTCTAGTTTTGCCAAAAGTCTCTGATGAGGGACCTTGTCAAAGGCTTTCTGAAAGTCCAGATACACAATATCAACCGACTCACCTTTGTCCACCTGTTTATTCACTCCTTCAAAAAAACATAACAGATTAGTAAGACAAGATCTTCCTTGTCTAAAACCATGTTGTCTGTCTCCCATTAGGTTGTGACTATCTACATGCTGAGTAATTTTATTCTTTATGATGGTTTCTAACATTTTTCCTGGTACTGACGTCAGGCTCACCGGTCTGTAGTTTCCCGGATCACCCCTGGAACCCTTTTTAAAAATTGGTGTTACATTGGCGATCCTCCAATCTTCAGGTATTAGAGATGATTTTAATGATAGTTCACAGATCACAGATAGGAGGTCTGCAATCTCATATTTCAGTTCTTTCAACACCCTTGGATGTATACCATCCAGCCCAGGTGATTTGCTACTCTTCAGTTTATCTAATAGTTGTAAGACATCTTCCCGATGCATCGATATTTCCTTCAATTCTTCCGCACCTTTAAATACCACTTCAGTCATGGGTAACATCCCTACATCTTCCTCAGTAAAGACCGAAGCAAAGAATTCATTCAGTCTCTCCGCTATCGCCTTGTCGCCTCTTAGTGCTCCTTTAACCCCTTTATCATCTAATGGACCAACTGACTCTCTCACAAGTTTTTTGCTACGAATGTACTTGAAAAGGTCTTTATTTCGCGTTTTTGCTTCCGCAGCAAGTTTCTTCTCAAATTCTCTCTTTGCCTGCCTTATCAATGCCTTGCATTTGACTTGCCAGTGCTTGTGCTGTTTCCAGGTTTCGTCGTTTGGCTCTTTTTTCCATTTCCTGAAAGATGCTTTTTTGGCAACAGCAGCCTCTCTGACCTCACCTTTAAACCATGCTGGCAGTTTTTTGGACTTCCTTCCACTTTTCTTAAAGCGTGGAATACAGCTGGTCTGGGCTTCCAAGATAGTATTTTTCAACAACACCCAAGCTTGATGTACGTCTTTAACCTTTGCAACTGCTCCTTTTAGTTTTTTCTTAACTGTTTTCCTCATTTTATCATAGTCTCCCTTTCAAAAGTTAAAAGGTAGTACTGTGGATTTCTTTATTATCCCTCCTCCACTAATTAAATCAAAGGCGATCATGCTATGATCACTATTGCCAAGTGGCCCCAACACCCTTATCTCTTGCACTAGATCTGGTGTTCCACTAAGGACTAGGTCTAATATGGCTTCCCCTCTGGTCGGTTCATGAACCAGCTGCTCCAAGAAGCAGTCATTTATTTCATCTAGGAACTTTATCTCCCTAGCATGTCCTGACGTGACACTGACCCAGTCGATACCGGGGTAATCGAAATCACCCATTATTATTACTGCGCTGTAACTTTTGTTAGCTTCCTTGATTTCTTTGAGCATTTCATCATCCATTTGGTCATTCTGGCCAGGTGCTCGATAGTACACCCCCCCCCCCCCCCACTGCCATTGCCTTCCCCCTTTTATATGGAATTTCAATCCATATAGATTCTACAGCAGATTTTGTTTCCTGAAAAACTTTAATCATTTCTGAGTCAATGCCCTCTTTAACATAGAGCGCAACCCCTCCACCAATTTGATCAGCTCTATCATTACGATATAGTTTGTACCCAGGTATCACAGTGTCCCACTGGTTGTCCTCCTTCCACCATGTCTCTGATATTCCAATCATATCTAACCTTTCATTTAGTGCTATATATTCTAACTCTCCCATCTTATTCTTTAGACTTCTAGCATTTGCATACAAGCATTTTAGAGAATGTATTTTATTCATGTTAATTTGGCTATTGTTAGACATGGGTAAATTGGGATCTTTAAGCTCTGTCTGCTCCATACTTGAGGGCATTTGGGCTACTTTACTCTTTTGTGGAACCTCTCTGCTTTTGGTAATATCCTTCAAAGATACATTCTTCCGAACCATCCGCTCTTGGGCGACTGTTGGCTTTCCCCTAATATCTAGTTTAAAAGCTGCTCTATCTCCTTTTTAAAGGTTAATGCCAGCAGCCTGGTTCCATCCCGGTTTAGGTGAAGCCCATCCCTTCGGAAGAGCCCCTCCTTTCCCCAGAATGTTCCCCAGTTCCTAACAAATCCAAACCCCTCATCTCTGCACCATTGTCTCATCCACGCATTGAGACTCTGGAGCTCTGCCTGCCTTTTGGGTCCTGCGCGTGGAACAGGAAGCATTTCGGAGAATGCTACCATGGAAGTTCTGGATTTCAACTTCCTACCTAAAAGCCTAAATTTTGCCTCCAGAACCTCCCTACCACATTTTCCTATGTCATTGGTACCGACATGTACCAAGACAGCAGACTCCTCCCCAGCACTATCTAAGACCTTATCTAGGTGGCACGTGAGGTCCGCTACCTTCGCACCAGGCAGGCATGTTACCAGGCGATCCTCACGTCCACCAGCCACCCAGCTATCTACATGCCTAATGATCGAATCACCAACTATAACGGCTGTCCTAAGCCTTCCCTCATGGGCACATGGCCCTGGAGAAACTTCCTCGGTGCGAGAGGGTTTTACATCACTTGGAGGACAGGTCCTAGTTACAGGATCACTTCCTGCCACACCAGGGTGATGCTCTTCTGTCACGTGACCTCTCTCCTCCATGGCAACAGGGGTGCTGCCAGACTGGAGGTGGGACTTCAGGACTATATCCCTGTAGGTCTCGTCTATGTACCTCTCTGTCTGTCTTATGTTTTCCAAGTCTGCTACTTTAGCCTCTAGAGAACGGACTTGTTCCCTGAGAGCAAAGAGCTCCTTGCACCTAGTGCACACGTAAGACCTCTCACCAACTGGGAGAAAATCATACATGTGACACTCAATGCAAAAGACTGGAAAGCCCCCATCCCACTGCTGGACTGCTGTCTGCATCTTAGTTTTAAGTTTGTGTCTAGATCTTTAAGTTCTTACTTACTAGGAGTTGCTATGGGTATTTATACCAATAAAACTGTACCTAATACGTTTAATATACCTTGTTCACCTGAAGTTTAATTAATCTCAGGTCCTTAGTGTATGACTGATTTGGGTAATGAGCTTCACCTGAAAGCACCTCCTGTCTTTTAAGATGTGTAAGTACCTATAAAGCTATGATTATCCCAGGGGTGGGTGGGTGTGGGGAGGGAGGGAGGGAAATAACACTTATTAAAAGAGGGCTGCTACACAGTACCCTGTCTTGTGCTGCTGAGGTAAGCTAAATTCTGATTTGATTTAAATTATAGCTCTTAGCTGCTGCTAGGCTCTAACGTCTTATGAAATTTAAACTACAAGCTCTCTGCTGGGTTCTAAATTTAACCATAAAGCTCTCTTGTGTGTTAAATTTAAACTAAAAGTACTTTTCTAATTCTAGGCCCTGAGTGACTATTAAATGTACACTACAAGCTCTCTGCTGGGTTCCAAATGTAACCAGAAAGCTCTCTGCTGTGTGTTAAATTTAAACTAAAAGTACTTTGCTGTTACTTGGCCCTGAGTGACTATTAAATTTAAACTACAAGCTCTCTGCTGGGTATGAAATGTAACCAGAAAGTTCTCCTCTGTGTTTTAAATTCAAACTTTAATTGCTGCTACTAGGCCCTAACTGATCCAACAAAAAACAGTGGGTTCACAGATTAAGTAGCTTTAATACAAAGAATTCCTTTTAGAAAATTACCAGAAGTATATACTCACAGTTGCAGATTTCTCTCCGGAAGTAACAGTACCCCTTTCTAGTCCTTCTTGCGTACTGAGCGTGAGTTTACAAGGGCACATTTCAGGAAACGTTGTGAATCTGGATTCTGTTTTGGATTGTCAGGATGATTGAGGGCCACGTACACTAGGTGTGAGTGTCTAGAGTGGTGTGGGGGGCTGGTATCAGGGTGGAAGGGGTTAGAATGATTCATCTTGCCCAGGTAGGGTAGGGCAGTGATGTGATATTGCCCGGCCGAGAGGGCTACTGAGTGTTGAAAGGTGTTTGCTGGGAGGAATATGGTGGAGAGGGTAAGTAGTGGGAGGGCCATGGTGTCTGCTGCGTGGCCTTGAAGTGTGAGAGTAGAGGTGCAACTTATTTATGCTGATGCTAGATAACGTGTAAGAGGGCGAGTTGCCACTTGGGACTAATTACAGTTGAGACAGTGTTCGAGGGAGACACATTAAGGGCCTTACAGATGTTTGTAGGAAAAAGCTCTGCAGTACATGGAAATGATTACATAGTATCACACAGTGGTAATTATCATGTAACAATGTTGTTTAGAGATGAACTTAGGACAACAAAGGCAGCAGAGACAACTGACTAAACACTTGTGAGGCTTAACACAAGGAGGGATAATACTGTAACGTATGGAACAGCTTACTCTGTAACCTCATGTAGCAATTAACAAGTGGCTACAGAGCAGACATACATTGCAGAGAACAAAGTTACTGAGAGTATCTCAAGCAGAGAGTTAAGGGATGTTGAGTTTGTGCATGATGGATGATAGAGGAGGGCAGCGGTAATCGAAGGATCCGAGCTGGAACGAATGAAAGTAAAGTCCCTCAGAGCATTTCTCAGCGTGATTCCCTTGGCAGCCATTACCACATGTGGCTGGAACGCAAATTTGAAACGCAGACAGACCCACCTGAGGCGGGAAAGACGTCCATCTCCAGAATCTGATTTGCCAGCACTTATTTCCCTTGTCTATTTCAGGTGATTGCAACTTTGCCTACTAGTATAGTCCCGAGGACCTAATAGGGAAAAGTTCTGTGGTGTCTCCTTCATGCCAACTTGTGGATTCTGCAGAAGAAGTGTATTGCTTTATTGATTTGCTAGTCTCTATTCTGTGTAAATAGATATACATTAGTAAGTAAAGAGCTCCATCTAGTGGACACTTTGAATATTTTCATCCATCTTTCAGATTTCTCTTTTAACCAGCTCTAAGGGGCTTACGCTGTGGCACATTTGTCTCCCAGGATAGTACTAAGCATAAGTCAGATAAACCCTACAAAGGATCTACAGTCATCTGTTCCAGTGGAAGAACGCCCCGGGATGTGATTTCCAATGTCATTAGTAGAAACATCTATCTAGTTATCTTTGGCTTTTTACTGTGCTGGTCAATATTTTTTTATTTATTTAACAGTTTGTTTATACCGCTTTATCATTTCAATCAAAGCAGTTTACATTGTAACTTAAACTTGGTAAATGTACATTAAACAGGGACATTGATAACTTGGATTTTTCTGAGCAATGGAGTGTTAAGTGACTTGCCCAAGGCCACAAGGAGTGCTAGCAGGAATCGAATTCTGGTCTTTTGGTTCCCAAGCCAGTGCTCTAACCACTAGGCTACTCCTCCACTCTACTCCTTCAATATGTCTTCTAAAAGCCACTACGCTAATGAACTAAGTTCTCGAGGAAAAATGAATCGTCTGGGTCCAGTCATACCTCAGATACTCCAGGGACACCATCTAACCCATCTGACTTGTGTGCAGACTCAGTTACGGGATCACAACCTGCATCTAAAGCAGATTTGCTGGAAGTACTACTGGAACTTCGCTCATTTAGACTGGATTTCTCTAAAGCGATATCTGATCTTCGATTGGAATTTAAATCTTTGTATGAAAGAGTGTCTCAAAATGAAATCAATATAGGAGAGCAAATTAATGCCACAGCTGGGTTTCAATCTAAGATCCATAAACTGGAACAACTAACCACAGATTTGAAAGAGCGTCATGATGAAATGGAGAATAGGCAGAGAAGAAATAATATGAGAATTTGCGGCGTGCCAGAGTCCCATAATACAACCAGTAACATTATGGGGCTTGTACAAGAGATATATGCCTTTTGTGTACCTGAAAGTTCTAGTCCAGTTAGATTTGAACGAGCACATAGAAGTGGCAGCATTAGAACAGGAGGTGATATAAGAACTCGTCCCATAATTGCCTGTTTCCAATGGTCTGAGGACAAGGCGGCTTTAATGAGGGCACTCTGAGGCAAGAGAATTCTATCCTTCCGAGATTGGGAGCTTCAAATATATCAGGCATGTCCAACTTCAAACAGGTCGTGATATACTTTTTCCGGCCAAAAGTGTCAGTGATCTACCACCATGACAATTAAGTTTCAAATTAGTTTCAAATTAAATTTTAACCCAATAAAGTTGGAGGATTCCGCCCTCCATTGTTAATGAACCTTCTGTCATTTACTTGGATGTGATCAGCTGTTAAGCAAATGAAGCAAAAACAAAACAGGGAGACAAAGATCCAGTAAGAACTGCGAGGGGAAATGGAAAGTACATTTTTTCTTAAAGTTTTATTGAGTAATAACTTTCTTTAACTGTCTTAATAACTTTCTTTAACTTTTATTGAGTAATTTATGTTAAATTTAGGTCGAGTATTGATCCAGGCTGATCTTACGCAATCTTTAATATTTTGCTCTTGCTCATTAGTGAGACCTCTGAGCCTGCATTTCATCCACCAGCTTTTTGAAGTTGGGTGAATATTGTGTGAGGGCCAGTCTCAGGGAATCCTGGAGATATTCATCTGTCATGTTGGAACGTGGTGTACTCTGTCATTTTCAAATGGGAAAACGCAGATTCACACAAATAAGTTGAACCGAAACAGGAGTGTACAGCTTCACTGCATCTTCTCAAGTTGGGAAATTTGTCTCTATGCACTAGATTCCAAAACGATCATTGCTCAGCACGGGTCTTGAGAAAAATCATTTTTAAGGATTAATATTTTGTTTTCAAGAGATGGCTTGTTCAATGAGTAACTTTTACTGATAGCAGCTGCCATTTCTTTAAAGTCCACATCTACTTTGAATGGGTATGACAAATACTCCACAACTGTTCCGATTTTTTGGAAGTCACAGAATCTATTTTCGAATTCCTGGATAACAGAACAAATTTCTGTCACATACTTCTCGTTCTGAAAAACAAAATTTGGTTATTGTCCCAGATGGTCCTGCGTATTAGGAAAATGATCAAAAGTGTTGTTTGCAAGGTCAGTCATCATTAGCTCAAATTTGCTCTTGTAGGAAGAAACTGCACTCAACATCTTGCCAATGCATTTGTTTTTA
Organism: Ichthyophis bannanicus; assembly: GCA_033557465.1. NCBI lineage: Eukaryota > Metazoa > Chordata > Amphibia > Gymnophiona > Ichthyophiidae > Ichthyophis > Ichthyophis bannanicus. Next base: position 465,379,230 of record CM066034.1, read on the forward strand.
CCTTGTAGTTCAAGGTTCATATCACTTAGTTCACCTGTAAAGTCAACGAGAAATGCCAGATCACATAACCACTCCTCATCTTCCAACTCTGCTTGGTCATCGCCCCTCTCCTTCAAAAAACTTCTTATTTCATTCAGCAAATCACGAAATATTTGCAGAAATTTGTGCCTACTTAGCCACCTTACATCTATGTGCAAAACGATTTCCGCTGCCCCTTCATCAAGAGTAAGATTGAAAAGTCGTCTTTGAAGTGATCTTCCACGAACTGAATTTATAATTTTGAAAGTGATGTCCATGAGTGTCTTTGTATTGAGTCTCTTGCTTGCCAAAACTTGCTGGTGAATGATGCAGTGGTAGAAAAAGGAAATCTGGGAAGTCGTCATGCTGTCTACAGAGAGCTATGAAACTGTTAACCTCACCTGCCATTGCTCTTGCTCCATCAGTAGTGATGGAAACAAGTCTATGCAATGGAAGATTACATTTTATCACAAAAGAATGGAAAGAACTGAATATTTCCTGACCGGTAGTTCTCCCTTTTAAAGAAATCATTCCAAGTAGTTCTTCTTTAACACTGAAGTCTTCAAAAACCATCCGGATAACGACTAGTAACTGGGCTATGTCTCTTATGTCTGTAGATTCATCCAGTTGGAGTGAGAAAGCAACACAATTTGAAACATCCTCCAACAATTGTTCAGTTGTGTCTCCACACATCTTTTCTATTTGCCGCACGACGGTGTTTCTTTACAATTGTACATCTTGAATAGCAGCTATGATCTTTCTTATTTTTAAATCCTTCAAAAAGATTGTCAGCTGCTTCAAGAAAACAATCTTTTACAAATTCCCCTCCAGTGAAAGGTTTGCATTTCTTTGCGATCAGGTTGCTGACCTTGAAGGATGCTATGATTGCATTGACCAAATGTGACCTTGGCTTCGCCATCAACTGTTGCTGAGTAGCCAATTTCGATTTAAGTGCTTTGAGCTTCAGATTACGAATTTCACTTTTGGGTGGAAAATCAGCAAACTTATTGCTATGCAGAGCCTTATAATGACGTTCCAGATTACCCTTTTTTGGGCAAGGATACTTGGGCATTACAAATTAGACAACACTTGTCTTTCACCATGATGAAGAAGTAGTCCATTTCCCATTCATCATGAAAGTGGTAGGCTTTGCTCTTCTTTGGAACACTCATTTTCGTTATACTGGGGTGGCCGGATGTAAGAAGGCCAAATCTGCTAAGTTAGTATAAACACTGGCTGAATCTGGTCCAAAACTGTCACTGTCCCAAAGTATTAAAGATCAACAGGAACTGAAGACCTCTGGATGATGTGCAATACAAGGACGGGAGATGCCAAAACCACACATGCAGTTCTAAAAGTAAAAATAAGAATTCATCATACTGGCACCAATAATTAAATACCACCAAACAATCATCAAAAAAACTCAAACACCTGTCCAGCAAACCAGATAAAATCAAATACCGCCAAACAAGTTCAAATACCATCACACGCAATTTAATAAATTCTGCACACAGTGTAGAATCAACGCAAAGGCAAGGCAAAATAAAACTGCAGTGTAGAATCAACGCAAAGGCTAGGCAAAATAAAATTGCAGAGGCAAGCAAAGGTCACTGTGGTTTGAACCAATTCGAAGGCAAGTTAGAACAAAATTGGAAAAGCTCGCCAAAATCACCAAATTCTTGACACTTTGTTGTGTCTGCCCGAAAATGTTTAATGAAAGCGAACTATAAAGCGACCAATGACCAGCACACGACACAACTAATACGGTAAGTGTATTCAGGTAAAGCCCAGGCGAATGGATATTGCCTGGTATATAACACACTTCTAAGGGGTGTTGGGGCAGGAATGGGTGATTCTGAGAGACAGGAAACCAGGTATGATGCCGGGCCTGTGGCGTCTTGTCACGGGGCACGGGCGGCGGCCCCCTGGGGTACCCATAAACTATTGGCACGAAAACAAGCAGCGCCCCCAATACACCCACAGGCAAGATTCCTGCAGGCAGGGAAAAAAGACAGGCAAAGGATCAGCAGCGGCAGCAAGCCCTCGGTAGACGACCTGCCGGCACGAGCTCTCTCCTAGCAATGGGGCGAGCTGCTGGAGAGATGGAGCCAAGTGGGGCTGGCGATCTTCCTCTGACCCCTCCACGATCTACAGGTAGATCGCTATCTACCTGTTGGACATGCCTGAAATATATCAAGACTTGTCTGCTTTTACAGTGGAAAGACGACGTAGCTTCAAACCGCTTACACAGTAGATCCCTTTACAGCAACAGGATAAAATCAAAATAAACTTAACTAATTTCTCAACAAACAGGGGTGTCCTACACGGAGCGGTGGGTTCACCCCTAAAACAAAGACATGGGGAGGGGTGGCCTGCATGGAGCGGCAGGTGCACCTACTCTTGCCATCTTACTGGGCAAACTAGATGGACCATACTGGTCTTTATCTGCCGTCATTTACTATGTAACTATGTTACAAATTTTACAAAAAAAGGCAATCAAGTATCGCTGGAACTTTCTGTTTGCGTTAATTTTTGAGTGGAACAATACGGTACAGAAGATTTCTGATATCTCAGCATGCATGGACTTTGTTGATCATATTCAGTATGAGGGCAGTCGCACTCCACGACAGAGGGGTTTGCACCCTGAATGGGAAGTCTCAACACCAAAGCGATCGAAAATTCCACGTTCACGCCGACAATCGGAAGCGGAGCCAGATGATAATACAAATAAAGCTATGGATACAGCTGCACCACCTTAAAGGCTATTTGGGACTTGTTTCTCTAATCTTACCTCTTGATTTTTCTTAAGCAAATTGATGTACTTTGTTATTACATATTTCTCTACAATGGTAAAGGTAACCTCAGTTGGGATTGTTTATTAACTTAGTTACTAATCTCAGTGCATTTCAAAGTAGGGGTTGGGGATAATATAAACTTAATCTGTATTTTGGGCGAGGAAGGGAGGGGGGAGTTGTCATTGTAATAGTGGATTGTCAGCTTTGGGGAGAGTAATGCAGAACTGTGGAGGGATTGATATGGCAGGGGCTTAATGGTCTCTTCTTTCGCCCTTTTAGAGGCTTGGATGCCTCTTCGGCTTTCTGTCCAATGGAATGGGGTAGATTGGCCCTCTAAGTCCAGGTCCAAGGTTAGGAGGAGGAAGGGTGGGGGGGGAGGAAGGGTGGGAGGAGGGGAGGTTTGAGAGGGACTTTCGAAGGGGGGGGGACTCTTTTTTTCTTATTTCCTTGGAAAACCAAAAACAGATGCATTTTTACCTGCCATCGGATAAGGATGTAGGAGATACGAGGAGTATAGGAGTAATGTTCTGGATCATGCTTGGTACTCAGTATAAGTGGAGATTCCATAGGACCAATCATTAAACTTATTTCATGGAACATTAGAGGGCTCCATCACCTCATTAAAAGACGAAGGGTTCTCGACCAAGTGCACAGAGAAAGGGCTGATATTGTGTTTCTTCAGGAAACACATTTTACGCCAGGGGCACACTCACACCTAACCTCACGAAAGTTTCCGCAAGTATTTTCCTCTAGCTTTACTTCCCATAAATGAGGGGTAGCTATTTTAATCTCCAAGGCATGTCCTTTTATAGTTTCAGATCCTTTTGGCCGTTTTCTCATTGTCTCTGGTTCAATAAACAATACACCCATTTCATTAATTAATGTCTATATTCCACCCACAGAAATAACCAGCACTTTGAGTGATCTCTTGGGAGCCCTCAGAGTTCATTCGACAGGAGAAATACTGTTGGGTGGGGATCTAAACAGTGTACTATTGGAGCTGGATAGATCAGGATAAAAGGTTGGTTCTACTGGGAGCTCCAAAGCGTTAAGGGATTTTGTCTCTGACTCAGATTTAATAGATGTTTGAAGGGTGTTGCATCCTGGAGAATGGGATTATACTTTTTTTTTCTCCGGTGCATCATTCTCATTCTAGAATTGATACTTGGTTGATTTTGAAATCTTTACTTCCTCAAATCTCTAGGGTTCACATTGGGGCTCTAAGCCCATCTGATCATCATCTGGTCTCTTTGGACTGGATGATTAGTGATAATGAGATACCTCCTAAGATATGGACACTGAATCGACAGTTACTGAAAAACAAGGAATTTGTTGACCAATTATGGAATAGTTGGAAAGAATACGTGCATTTTAATGATCTAGCAGACACTTCAAGTTTTCTTTTATGGGAAGTGGGAAAAGCGGTGCTGAGGGGTCAACTAATCTCATTCGAAAGTTTTCAAGAGGAAAAAAGTGGCACGACAGGATGAGTTGCGAAGACAGATATCTATTCTCAAAACGACACACAGGAAGGGTCATAATATCAAAGTGTGGCACCGGTTGTTAGCCTTGCGAGGAGAACTAGCAACATTGGAAACGGAAGAGATAGCCTCACAAATGCAACGTACTAGACAAAATTTTTACAAGCAAGGAAATAAAGCGGGTAAGATGCTCTTATGGCAGCTAAAACATCAGCAGTTGCAAAAGAAGATTTTAAATATTTTGGATGAGGGAGAGCGTAGGCATAGGAAATCAGTAGATATCGCAAGTTGTTTTGCAAAATTTTATGAATCTTTATATGCTTCCCAACTCTGATCAGAGTATCAATAATTGGCTCCTGAAGGCGAACTAACCCATCTGTCAACTGAAACGCGAGAAACACTTGAATGCCCAATTATGCTAGTGGAGGTTTGTGAGGTTATTCGTCAAATGAAAAATGTTAAAGACTCAGGCCCCGATCTTTTCCCTGCAGAACTGTATAAAGTTCTTTCAGACCAAATGGCTCCTATCCTGGTTAGAGTCTTTAACGATATCTTATTTCGGGGGGCCCTCCCAGATTCTATCTATGTATCAGGCTTCAATTATTGTGATTCCAAAAGAGGGCAAGGATTCTTCGTTATGTAACAACTATAGACCAATATCATTATAGAATTTAGACTATAAAATCCTGACAAAAATATTTGCGATGCGCCTTGACTCTAAAATCCAGGAGATAGTGCACCCCGACCAGACAGGTTTTATAAAAGGAAGATATTTCTTCAAAAACGTACTTCGGTTAATAAATGTATTATCTAGTTTGTGGCAGAGAGTGGGAAAATTTGCAGTTCTCTCAGTAGATGCCGAAAAAGCCTTTGATAGAGTGGCAGTATTTATTAGCAACGCTACAACAATTTGGCTTTCTTCCTCGCTTCTGGGAGTGGATTGCGGAACTTTATAAATCCCCAAGGGGAGATGTGCAGGTTAATGGGTTTTGCTCTTCGCCCTTTTTGTTAGGATGTGGTACAAGACAAGGATGTCCTCTCTCCCCGCTCCTTTTTGTGCTTGCTCTTGAGCCTCTGGCTTCGCAAATACGTAATCAGGCCGCAGACATCGGGATTCCTTTAGAGAATCAATACCACGTTGTCTCTTTATATGTCGATGACACTTTGATCTTCCTTAGGGATCCGGATATTACCCTACCAAAAATTGTTGATTTTTTAGACAATTTCTCACTTCTGCGGGTTTTAAGGTGAATTTTAATAAATCGGCTTTATTACCATGTAGTACGGCTTCGGGGGTGAAGGAAGCTTGACCTCTCATGTTTTTTTCCATTGTGCCCCAGTATAGATACTTGGGGGTTGTGATCCCTAGGAAAGCTAGAAGATTTGTATGTTCTGAACTATCAACCTTTGCTGTCAGCCCTGAGGGAGGATGTACATCGATGGCTGCCCCTATCAGTTTCCTGGTTGGGAAGAGTGAATGTAATAAAGATGCTGCTTTTACCAAAATTATTATTTCTCTTTCAACAGCTTCCAATTGCTATTCCAAGATATTTTTTGTAAAAGTGAGCCAGCTTTTTATGAAATATATCTGGCAAGGTCAGGGTCCGAGGATCAATTGGCAAACGATGATTCATCCTAAGGTGCTCGGTGGTATCGGGCTCCCTGACCTTGAATTATATTACGACTGCTCATGTCTTCGTATTATTCATTTTTGGTTAAATAATCTGACGTCTTCATGGGTGGGGGCTGAAGCTGACTGGCTCACACCAATCCCACTGTTGGTTGTGCCTTTTGTTGAGGATCGCACAGAAACCCAGATTATTCTACAACATGTCTTCTTGGGTCCCGTGTGGAGAGCGTGGAGGAAGATATGCAAAAGATCTACGATGTCTTCAAAACTATCTCCCTATTTGGTGCTAGGGTCTTTGCCCTTCATTAGAAACCTTGGTGGGCCTGTGCAAGAGATTGGTTCTAGGACATGTTTCTTGACTATGTATGTTCACTCTATGTTTTTGCCCAAACAAAGGCTGGAACAATTATTTGGAATCTCCATCTTCGATTTTCAATATCTTCAGTTTAAACACTGTTTTAATGAGCAATCTAACATCAAGGCAGGTATGCGATTACCAAAACACTGGGAGAGTATACTTTTTACTAGTTCCCGATCCTGAGCTATTATGGCTCGCCTTTACAAAGCCCTCTCTGTGGATTTATCTTCTTCCTCTTTACTGCCTAATTTCCGTAAACAATGGGAGAGAGAGCTTCAAGACCGTTCGGAGGAGTTTTGGTTAGAAACCTTTTCTTATTCCCATAAATGTTCCATTTTGTGTCGCTTGTAAATACCCAGTTACGGATATTATTCCGGATGTCTATCACTCCTGAAAACTTATACTGTTGGGGCAGAGCCGACGATCCCTTATGTTGGCGATTATGCGGACAACGCGGAACCTTTAAGCATATGTGGAGGGAATGCCGGAGAATACAGGAATTCTGGGTTGCAGTACATTCTCAGATAACTAGTAAGCTAGGGGCTGATTTCTCATGCGAACTAGATTCCTGTGTTTTAGGGCATCTTTCGATAGAGATCATTTCTCCTATTGCTGTGCTGATTAATTGTTTACTGCTAGCGGCTCGTTCAGTGATCAGTCGTTATTGGAAACGCTCTCATGCTCCTACCTTGAGAGAGTAGCTGATAAAGGTATGGGATGTTTATAAGATGGAAAAACTAACAGCTGAGTTAAGGGGAAATCCAGATAAAGTTGCACACCTTTGGGCACGTTTTCTTCCTTCTAGTGGATACACTTAAGATATAATGATTAGCTTATCTCATCTATTTAAGTACCTGCAGGATTTTATTTATTTATTAGATAGATAATGTTTACTACTTAATAATGTGGGGAAGAAAGAATGTATCTCCTTCCTCTGAGAAAATAAGTATCTCCGATCCGGTGACGTGGGGGGTTGGGTTGTAAGGCCCTTCTCTTTCTTAATCATACTTATATCAATGTTAAAAGCAGTGGGGGTAAGGGGGGAGGGAAAGGGAGGGGGGAGGAGGAGGAAGGGTGGGTTAGATAAGATAAATATAAATAAATATAAATATAAATAAATATCCCCACTTAATCCACGTTCAAATTCCTGTTTTATGTAAACGTAGGACTATTTGTATGTCCAAGTGTTTATTGTTTCGATGTAAACCGCACTGATGAGAAATAGCGCGGTATATAAGAATTGTTAAATAAATAAAATAAATAAATAAAGGGTGAGATTTCTACTTCGGCATGAGCTCCTGCACCCTGTGCCGCATTATGGACATGGGATAATACTAATGAGTTATATTTCCGGAGTGGTTTAGATTAAAAGTGCCTTATAGAATGTGATTGGGTATTTCATATTAAAATAATTCCAAAACTGTCTGCTTCTCACATTTGGAGGAGACATAAGTTGATGATATTTCTGATATGTCACTACATTTATATTATGTCTGTCTCATGTCTTGTGTCTTATGTATATTGTGTCTCATGTCTTATGCCTGTCTCATGTCTCATATGTTTTTTGGCTCTATTGCCATCCTTATTGCATAGCAGGGATAATTTACTTAGTTGACTCTGAACTTTGCAGCCATGTTCTAGTTTTATATTGACGGATGATACACAGGACAGAGGGGATGGTGGGGTTTCTGATGTATTGTATTGCATTGTATTGTAGTGCTCTTATTTTTAAATCTCAATAAAATTGTTTAACATAAAAGCATGCTGATATGCAGCCAACACCAACAGGATGAGCTAGTGTCTGAAAACCTGACAGCGCAATCCCAACTCCCATTCCCAAATTTTCATATATAGTCCCCTGCAGAATTTCCATACTCACATATTGAAGTTGTAATGACCAGGATAATTTGTATGCAAGACAAATTTCTTCACTTGATGTGTATTTGCATCAAAAAGAATATCCTGTTTGAGAAAAATGGCAGAAATTTGAAAAAATATGATACAATTTTACCTCATTTAACACGTCTAGATTTAATGAATTTTTAATTATGTTCATCTGAACACTAGCAGCTTTTATGATTTTTTTCTTAAAATATTTTGAAGGACTTGATCATTTTATTTGCATGGTATAGAGCAACCTCATCACAAACTAAGGGGTATGTTTACTAAATGGTGGTAGCAGACTCTGCGATATCAGAGCCACAGCCCCATTGATTTCAATGGGGCTGTGGCTCGATATCGCATGGAGTCCGCTACTGCCATTTAGTAAACATACCCTAAATGTTACAAGGGGTGCTGATCTGTATCATAAGAATAAGCTGGGAAAAGTGAACACTGGCTGAGAGCACAAATTAGGCACTCTGCTAGTTCCCTCCAGTGGTCCTTTGTGCCGCCACCCACAGACCAATCATTTCTTTTGGCACCCCTTCTCCTAACATCCTCCTTGTCGCACCTCATGGCTCCAACAGCCATGAGGTGTGACAATGCAACAGGGTTGAGTGAGCACAAGGGACTAAGCAAGCACATTCATGGGCACCTCACTGGCTCTGCCTTCCAAACTTCCATCTGGGAAGCAGGGGTATTTGCTTAGTGCCTGCCCTCAGTCAACCTGCTGCCACCAGAGAAGGGAGAGGGAGTGTAGCTAAGGGCTTTGTAAATGTGAGAAGGGGTTTTCAGTGGTTGGAACAGGTTACCTCAGGCCGGGGGTTCAATTCCCGCATGGGGACAAGTAACCTCAGACTAGAGGGACTGGGGTTTCTAGTCCCATGGCCACTCCTTGTGGCCTTGGGCAAGCCACTTAACCCTCCATTGCCTCAGGTACACTTAAATTGTGAGCCCTTCAGGGACAAGGGAATAAAAAGTACCTGTTAGCATATACATACATGTAAAACCGCTCTGATGTGTAAGTAAAGGGTGGTATATCAAGTGCCTAAACTATAACCATAACCATACAAGAGGAGAAGGGTGCAATGAACAAATCATTGGCGCACAGGCTCACCACCTCCACAGTGCTCATGCTGTCCACTCCTGGAAAGCCTGGCTCCACTCTCCCAAACAAGAGCAATGAAAACAATGGGCACAAGGTTCTGACAAAAACCTGCTTATCCCAAACACAATTGGTCACCTTCTCAGAGTGGATATAGATATGAGAAAAAAGAACTCACTCCATCAAAACCATATGTGCTTCTCATAACATGTATTTGATGTTTAAAGAACAAAATTTACACCAGGGTCTCAGCAAACACGGGCATACGGTGAAAGCGCGGCCAGAGATCAATCTGTGCCACATACACCAACAGAAAGCCCATTAACATCAGTGACCCGGTAAATAGCAGCTAGCAATGCCCACACCCCTGCATTTGAATGGAAAAATAGCAGGTACTTAGCTTTGAAAAAAGGAGCATGGGAATACACAAATGCCAGCCACCTTCCCCGACGTTACCACAGAAGAGCCCTCAAACGTTTCGCAGGACAAGCCCGCTGCCTCAGGGGAATCTGCCAGCTACACTTAAACAACGCTATGCAGAAAAACGGCGTTTTTCTGCATAGCGTTTTTTAAGTGTAGCTGGCAGATTCCCCTGAGGCAGCGGATTTGTCCTGCGAAACGTTTGAGGGCTCTTCTGTGGTAACATCGGGGAAGGTGGCTGGCATTTGTGTATTCCCATGCTCCTTTTTTCAAAGCTAAGTACCTGCTATTTTTCCATTCAAATGCAGGGGTGTGGGCATTGCTAGCTGCTATTTACCGGGTCACTGATGTTAATGGGCTTTCTGTTGGTGTATGTGGCACAGATTGATCTCTGGCCGCGCTTTCACCGTATGCCCGTGTTTGCTGAGACCCTGGTGTAAATTTTGTTCTTTAAACATCAAATACATGTTTATGAGAAGCACATATGGTTTTGATGGAGTTCTTTTTTCTCATAAAAACCTGCCTATAGCAGGACTAATATAACAAATAGCATTTAGAATCAACACGGTTAATTATACTATTACTTTTTGATATTTTCCTTCTGAAGACTGTAGCATTTTAAAATGTATGCATTATGACCACAAGTTGACTTTGACTCAATGGCACTTAATGACAACAAAGTGTATTCAGTCATGCATAAAGGGTCACCAAGCCTGATCACAAAAGCATCAGCTGGATTTACAAGTACATCCTGGTACATATAGCTGGCACCATAAGGCTAGCTCACAAACAGCAAGTCTGCACTTTTTTAGCATGCCTTGCTTGCTTAGGAAAGTGTAAGGCAGTAAACCAGGTACATCAAAATTACCATTTCTGTGCCCACACCAGCAGCCAGAAATATCTCTCTTTTGTTGGCCTGCTCCTTCTACTGCAACTACAATCAAAGCGTCCAGTCTGGCCAGAAATATTTGTCTCCTGTTTCCACCATGACCCAATCACTGCCACTCTTGCCAGCCCAGCTGAAAATATGGCCTTACTACAGGCCTGGTCTCTCTCCCATTGTGCAGACAATGGCAGTCCTGCTAGAAATGCAGCATTCTAGTGTATCTGGCTCCCTCTCCTGCAGTTGCACTCAGTGTTGCTGCCCAAAAGATCATCATCACTAGGTGGCAAAGAAGAATCATATGACCTGAGACTGAGGAACTCCCATTCTCTCTCTGTCTCAGAGAGTTGTTGTTGTTAAGTGCTGTCGAGTCGGAGTCGACTCATGGCGACCCTCTGGATAGCTATCCTAAATTGTGTTCGGTCTTCAGTCAGGCGGCTCATTGTTGACAGACTGGTACCCGTAGCTGCTGTTATTGTATCGATCCATCTCATTGCTGGCCTTCCTCTTTTGTGTTGACCTTCTATCTTGCCAAGCATAATGTCTTTCTCTAATGATCTCTCTCTTCGCATGATGTGTCCAAAGTATGAAAGTCGAAGTCTTGTCATCTGAGCTTCTAAAGAAAGCTTAGGTTTGATCTCCTCTAGTACCGACTGGTTTGTTCTTCGGGCAGTCCATGGTATACACAGTATTCGCCGCCAGCACCATAATTCAAAGGCATCAATTTTCTTCCTGTCTATCTTTTTCACTGTCCAGCTTTCATATCCATATGATGTTATTGAAAATACCATGGCTTGAACAAGTCGAATCTTTGTATGGAGAGAGAGTAGTTTGAAAATAGGGACTGGCAAGGAAAGGAAGGGGAGGGGAGGGAGGAAAAATGGACCTGTCAAGGGGTGAGAAAGAGAAAGGTGATCTTGGGGGATGGGGGTGTTTGTGAGAGAGTGAATGATCTTGGGGCTGATAGTGAAAGAATGGGCCAGAGTGTGGGCAATATAAATAGAATAAGTCTAGTGGACTGATGGAGAAGGGATGAGCCTGTGGGCAAGCTTGGGAAGGGGTGATGGCAGGATGTAGGAGGTGGTCAGGTGGAATGAAAAAGCTCAGAGTCAGCTGGTAGGGGGAGAGACTGAGAACAGAGCAAAAGTTTTGGAGTTAGACACTACCCCCTATCCACCTACCCCTAACTAATTTTCTTTCGTTCATCTGAGATAACGCAAATTTTCCAAGCGCTGAAATGGTGTGGAGTGGAGGAGTAGCCTAGTGGTTGGGGCAAGGTACTTCAGGCCTGAAGGTCGGGGGTTCAAATCCCACTAGAGGACAGCAACCTTGGACCGGAAGGACTGGGGTTTCTAGTCCCACAGGTGCTCCTTGTGGTCTTGGGCAAGCCACTTAACCCTCCATAGCCCATGTTCCCTGTAAAATAGTTATCTCCAAGTTATAATGCCCTGTTCAATGTAATTTCAGTTTGTTCAATGTAAACCGCACTGATGCAGAATTAGTGCGGTATATAAGAGAATGTAAATAAATAAATAAAATAAAATAAATAAATAAATGGTATCATACTGGCCAAGGTTTGGGAAGCCCTTGCTTATTAGAATAGCTCAGGTAAGAATAAAGCCTGAACATCACTTACTCAAAAATACAAGTAGAAACATAAGATGCATTAAAATAATTTACCAAATTCCCTGGTCAGACTCTTGTACTAATGCTGTGCCCAAAAAAAAGGGGAAAGTACATTCAGGGCTAGCACAGGTTGCTATGGACCTGGGAAGGCTTGCAAAGTCCACTGTGAGGCTGATGTAATAACATATGAAATGCCATACTGGGTCCAACCAAGGTTCATCAAGCCCAGTATCCTGTTTCCAACATCAACCAATCCAGGTCACAAGTTTCTGTCAGGTTCACAAAAAGATACACAGATTCCACAGTGTTTTTCCCAAGGTAAGCAGTGGATTTCCCTGGTCCTCTTTAATAATGATTTATGGCCCTTTCCTCCAGGAACTTGTCCAAACCTTTCTAAACCCAGTTACACTAACAGCTTTTACCTCATAACTTCGGTAACGAAAACCAGCATATGATTATGTGTTGCGTGAAAAAAATATTTTCTCCTATTAGTCTTAATTGGGTTACATTGCAGCTTCACTGCATGTCCCCTAGTCTTTCTATTTTTTGAAGGAGTAAACAATCGATCTACGTTTACACATTCTACTCCATTCATTAATTTATAGACTTCTATCATATCTCCCCTTAGCCCTCTCTTTTCCAAGTTGAAGAGCCCTAACCTTTTAAGCCTTTGCTCATAGGGGTATCCTTCCATCCCCTTTTTGGCGGTTCTTCTCTGTACCTTTTCTAATTTCGCTATATCCTTTTTAAGATATGGCAACCAGAATCGCACCATAGAACAATATAGAGGCATGAAATATCCTTTGTTTTATTCTCAATTCATTTCCTTATGATTCCTGGCATTCTATTTGCTTTCTTAGCCACAGTTGCACACTGGGAAAAGGGTTTCAATGTATTATCCATGTTGATGCCTAAATCCTTTTCCTGAATGGTGGTTCCTAATATAGAACCTTGTATCATGCAACCATAGTTTGGGTTGTTCTTCCTTATGCATAACTTTGCACTTGTCCACATTAAATTTCATCTGTCATTTTGACTCCCAGTCTTCCTGTATATCAAGGTCCTCTTGCAATAATAGTATACTGCCAAGAGTCTCTCATGAGAGACCTTGTCAAAGGCTTCCTGAAAATCCAGATATAACCAGCTCATCTTTATCTACTGGTTTATTCACAAGTACTGATTCATGTGTTAGAACCATGTGCTGAGCTAGGTGCACGGTTCCCTAATACATGTGTAAAAAAAATTTTCACCCAATGCTGTAACCAAATCGTATGTGAATAATTTGTAGACAAATAATGGATACAAACACATGACAGCACACCTGTCACCATGGAAACATATGCACACTGGCACGTGCTTAGCAGCAGAATCAATATTTTGCACACAAATTTTATCAGCACCTGAAGGGGTCTGTAAAGTTGTTCTGTGCAAAATTATTAGCATGGCATCATCTAAATTTCTGTGGTCGAATGCTTTACCCTTCATTTCATAGCCATAGCATCTCTCACTTATTAGCATCGGGGATTAATAACTAATGCATTCATTACCAGTGGATTTAAATGAGCAGTGCGTGGATGACCATAAATGGGTAGCTTGATCACTAGGCGGCTGTCTAGGGAGACAGACCCTGCATGCATGCACGCACTCATGGCTTCCAACCCCTGCCCTCTCCGTTGCAATGTCTTGTTGAAGGGGGAAAGTGGGGCAGGCTACGAGGGCAAGGCATGCTTCAAGGCGCACCAAAGTGGCAGCAGAAAGTCTGCTACTGTTTTGAATAATGGGAAAGCTCCCTTCCTCCCTCGCCCCCCCGATCAGTAGTCGAAGGGGGGAGCCCCATGCCCCAACTTCCCCTCCCACCTTCCTGTTTAAAAAAATTTCCAGGCTAGTCAGCCGGCAAAGGGGAGGCCCGTGGCACCCCACATCCCCTGAAACCCCCTCAAAGGACCATCTTAGCTGCACCTGGTGGTCTAGTGTATATAGCTCAAATCAATCTCACCCTGCAACCCATTCGAACAGAATTGTATATAGACCTGTACATAGATTACTTGTATATAGATCAAATTAATCTATCACACTTCTCCCACACCACTCATGCTGATGTTTCCGCTGCATGTTTGCACACTACAACCACCTCTTGAAAGTTTGAAGTGCTAACCGCTTTGATTTAATGATAAAGAGGTAAATTAAATCCGACTAAATCTTGATTGTTTGAAGTGCTAACCGTGTTGATTTAATGATAAAGTGGTATATTAAATCTGACTAAATAAATAAAATAAATAAATAGTGTATCAATGGGGCAGGAGCAGTCCTCCCTGCTCCTGCCCTGTCATGTGACCATTTCAAAATGGTCACAACCATGGGGTACTGACCTCTAGCTTCACGCTAGAGGGCAGCATCGCAAGATCATGTTCATCTTTGTTAGGGCCACTGAGGAGGGCAAGAGTGCTCCCTGGCAGTGCATGAGATTTTCTTGCTTAGCAAAATAAGCAGAGGGCAAGCTGGCCTGTGAATGTTAAAATTACTTGTGCCAACCAGGGGTCAAAACATGGAGCACATGTGGCTATAACAGTTAGCGTGCATCCTGCTGGCTGCCAAAGATAAGAAAGAGGCACTGCACTGACATAGCTGCAGGAAACAATCAATTCCTGGGGGAATTCTGCAAAAAAAAAAAAAAAAAATTACAAATTAATAAAAATTTAGTGTAAACATTTTTTTTAAATTCTGCAAACCGGTAAAGGGACCAAGGTAAAGGACCTTGCTCCTCCTATCAGAGGACAAATGAGCTGGAAAGAGTAGATTGAACCACTTGCTATGGGATCTTGCCTCTAGGAATAGTCACACTGCTACACAAGTCTCTAGAAGGAGGAGTGGTCAAGGAGAGGGAAGGCGTTCAACCTCTTATTTCCTTTCCTCTATGTTGCAGGGGCTCTCTGTAGTAGTACTATTAGCAGTTTGCTTTGTTGTCTTGATGCTGTGTGTGATAGCTGAAGTAGAGAACTTCCATACACTGAAAGAGTAAATCTCTCAATCCAGGAACTGTACTGAGGGGAAAAAAATCATGGTCTAAGTTCCAGGTGGGAACTGAAATCTTCACAGCAAAGTGTGCTGAAAACAATCAAGTGACTTAATTGTAGCAGATGTTCTCAGTGCAGAGAAAGCACAGTTACTTACCTGTAACAGGTGATATCTGGGAACAGCAGGAATTAGTCCTCACAAATGGGTACGTCGGTACCGACGGAGCCTGTGCGGGAAAGCTTCCCAGAAAGGAAGCTTTTGGGGCCTCCCACTGCACATGCGCGCTGCCTTCCCGCCTTCCTGACCAGCTCTCCTCAGTTCGAGTTTATAGCTGAGACAATAGAGAGAGGAAAGGAAGATAGATAGATAGAAGATACAACTCCTAGGGGAGGTGGGTGGGTTGTGAGGACTAATTCCTGCTGTTCCCAGAGATCACCTGTACAGGTAAGTAACTGTGCTATCTCCAGGAACAAGCAGGAATAAGTCCTCACATGTGGGGACTCCCTAGCTAAGATGCCTGGGAGATCCCGTTCCATGGTTCGCCATCTTCGTATGGATCTCAGGCATCCATCCTGGGAAGGTGGGCAGGAGTTGTTCAAGTATGGAACAGGTGTTTGAGGACAGCCTGACCAAACAAGGCATCCCGGCGGGAATCCTTGTCCAAGCAGTAATGGGCTGTGAAGGAATGAACCGAGGCCCATGTGGCGGCTCGACAGATCTGATCTATGGAGACAGAGTGAAGATGAGCCATAGAAGTGGCCATGGCTCTCACATTGTGAGCTGTGACATGGCCTTCCAGAGAAACGTTTTTACTCTGGTAAGCAAAGGAAATACACTGAGCAATCCAATTGGAAAGTGTACGTTTGGAGACTGGACGTCCCAAATGAGAAGGATCAAAAGCCACGAAAAGCTGGGAAGACTTTCGATGTGGCTGGGTCCTGTTGAGGTAAAAGGCAAGAGCTCTTTTGCAATCTAAAGTATGAAGGTTCCTCTCTGCACTGGATGCATGAGGAGCCGGAAAAAAGACAGGTAGATATACCTCTTGATTAAGATGAAAAGGCGAAACCACTTTGGGCATAAAGTGGGGGTTCGTCCTAAGGACCACCTTATCATGATGAAATCTAGTATAAGGTGGATTAGCCACTAAAGCCTGCAGTTCACTGATGCGGCGAGCTGAAGTGACTGCAATGAGGAAAACTACCTTCCATGAAAGAAATTTCAAGGAGGTGGAGTGTAAAGGCTCAAAAGGTGGCTTCATAAGCTGACCTAGGACTAGGTTCAAGTCCCATGCTACCGGGGGAGGTCGGATGGGAGGCTTAGTTAGAGTCAGGCCTCTCATAAATCTTGCAACAAGCGGATGAGAGGAGACAGGTTGTCCATTTATAGGTTTTAAGGATGCTGCAATAGCACTCAAATGGACTCTTACTGAATTCGTCTTAAGGCCTGCATTAGAAAGATGCAGGAGATAGTCTAGTAGAGAATTCAAAGGAAGTGCTAGAGGGTCAAGACCCTGTTGAGCACACCAAATGGAAAAACGTTTCCATTTGAAAGCATAAGAACGCCTCGTGGAGGGTTTCCTAGAGGCATGAAGGATATCTTTCACTGGTTGAGAAAGATTGAAGTCATGAAGGCTTAGGCCTTCAGTAACCAAGCTCTGAGGTGTAGGGACTTGGGGTTTGGGTGCCACAAAGTCCAGTCCTCCTGAGACAGAAGGTCTGGCGCAGCTCCCAGGTCCAGGGAGGGTCCCTGGGAGAGATGCAGAAGTAGATGGAACCACACTTGGCGTGGCCAGCGTGGGGCTATAAGGATCATGGATCCGTGATCCCTCTGCAGTTTGAACAGAGTCTTGGGAATCAAGGGAATGGGTGGAAAGGCATATAGGAATTCATGACCCCAATGCAGGAGGAAGGCGTCGTTGGCCTGAGCTCCCTGACACGGAATCCTGGAACAGAACCGGGGAAGTTTGGCATTCCACGGACTTGCAAAGAGGTCTATGTCCGGGGTTCCCCATTCCTGAAAGATTTTGCCTATCTGGTCCATATGTAGGGACCATTCGTGTGGGAGCAGAACTCGACTGAGTCTGTCTGCCCGAGAGTTTTGAACCCCTGGAAGATATACTGCCAGAAGATGAATTTGATGCTCTCTGGCGAAGGCCCATAATCTGAGAGCTTCGTTGCAAAGCGACAGAGAGCCTGTCCCTCCTTGTTTGTTTATGTAGAACATGGCCACCTGATTGTCTGTCTGAACTAAGACGGTCAGGTTGACAAGGAGGGTATGGAATACTTTGAGGGCAAAGAAGATTGCTCGCAGTTCCAGGAGGTTGATGTGAAGGGTCGTCTCCTGCGGAGACCAAATACCCTGAGTGGAGAGGGATTGTAGATGGGCTCCCCACCCTGTTTGGGAGGCATCTGTTGTGAGGGTTGCTTGGGGCAAAAAAGGTTGGAAGGGGGCCCCCAACAACAGATTCTTGGTGGACATCCACCATTGGAGGGACCAAAACAGACGTTTTGAGGTGAGTATTTGGTCGGAGAGCGCTCCTGATGCTTGAGTCCACTGGGTGGCCAAGGTCCATTGAGCTGCTCTCATATGAAGACGAGCGTAGGGCACCACGTGTACCGTGGAGGCCATGTGGCCCAGAAGTCGCAGCATTTCTCTGACTGTCAAGTGACTGCTGGACTGAGCTTGGGAGGCCAAGCACAGCAGACGTTGGCCCCGGACTTGAGGCAGGTAGGCCCTTGCAGTGGTGGTGTCCAACTGGGCCCCTATGAATTCTAGAGACTGAGTAGGGGTAAGTTGAGACTTGGGAAGGTTTACCACCAGTCCCAGATACTGCAGAAGGTGCCTTGTGTGGTCCAGGGAAATCTGGGCCTCTGACTGAGATGGAGCTCGGATGAGCCAGTCGTCCAGATATGGGAATACAAAAATTCCCAGACCTCTTAGAAATGCGGCAACAACTGCCATGCATTTGGTGAACACTCTTGGGGCAGAGGCTAGACCGAAGGGAAGTACTCTGTACTGGAAATGTTTTCCCTGAAACAGAAATCTTAGATATTTTCTGTGGGATGGGTGGAGTAGTATATGTGTGTACGCATCCTTGAGATCTAGAGAACAAAGCCAATCCTGACTCTGAAGGTATGGAAGGAGAATGCCTAGAGAAAGCATTTTGAATTTCTCCTTGTACAGAAATCTGTTCAATTCTCTCAGATCTAGGATAGGCCTGAATCCCCCTGTCTTCTTTGTTATGAGAAAATAAGGGGAGTAGAATCCTGTCCCTTGTTGAAGAAGAGGAACCTCTTCTATTGCCCCTTGGGCAAGGAGAGAAGAGACCTCCTGATCCAACAGGTCCAGGAGAAAAGGGGGAGAATTGAAGTGCCTCACCATGGTATATGGAGGAAGGTTGGAAAAATGAAGTTTGTAGCCCTCTCTGATGATAGAGAGGGTCCATTGCTCTGATGTGATTTGCTCCCATCTGGGAGCAAAGTGAGCTAACCTTCCGGGAATGGTGAGGGGCTCTGGTTGTTCTAGAGCCAGAAATGTTAAGTTCTCTAGGGGCAAGTCAAAACCCCTGAGGGGGTTGAGCCTGCTGAGGAGTGGTAGACACTGCAGGCTTTGACTTTGCCTGTTTAGGTTGCTGACGTTTAGTAGCAAAGCGAGGCTGAGAAGATTGTTGGCCAGTATTTGTGGAAAATCTGGCCTTCTTGTAGTAAGGCCTCTTGAAAGACTTTTTCTTGGCAGGAGCAGAGGTAGACTTAGAAAGTCTATCCAAGGTAGCATTCTCTGCATCCATTTGGGTGGCTTTAATTTGCCAGTCCTTACCAAATAAGTTCTCACCTGTACAGGGCAGATTCCGTAAGCCATCTAGGACCCAGGGTTCTAGGTCAGAGGCCTGGAGCCAAGCAAGTCATCGGGCTGCAATAGCAATGCCCGAAGCTCTACTGGCACCCTCAAAGGAATCAAAAGCTGCTCTGTTGGAGAACTTAGAAACATCTAAAAGCTGTTTCACCAGAGAAATGAACTCCTCTTTTCTATCCTCAGGGATAAAGGAGGCAAAAGGTCATATATTTAGGGCAAGTTCTCTAAGAAACATGCCCATATACAGACTGTAAGAGTTAATCCTGGCTATAAGCATAGTAGCCTGGAAAATTTTCTTGCCAAAAGAGTCTAGGGTCTTACATTCTCATCCTGGAGGGGTAGAAGAGTGCCTTTTGGTACTCTTAATCTTTTTCAGTGCAGACTTCACCACGATGGAATGGTGAGGCAACTGAGTCTTTTGAAAACCAGGAGAAGGAGGGACCCGGTACATGGTGTCCAGCCTACGAGAATAAGGAGACAACGTTAGAGGAGCCTCCCATAAGTCCATCAAGTGTTCTTGAAGGATTTCATGGATAGGCAGGGTAACTGCCTCTTTAGGAACCTTGGGTTATCCTAAAATATCCAATTTCTTTGATCTAGGTTCTTTTTCTGAGGATGTGGTAATAGAAAGTCCTTTAGCTAATTCAATAATGAATTCTTGAAAGGACAAATCCTCTGGTGGAGACATTCTCCTCTTTGGGGAAGAGGGGTCTTCATGAAGAACCAGAGACAGCTCATCAGAGTCCTCAGAGGAGTTAAAATCCTCTGAGGAATCAGAGTATTCTCTATTTGCTTCCAACGCACGATACGCATACCGATCGGTATCGACATCGGGCGTACCGGGTATGGGATCGGTATCGGGTAAAAACCCGGATCCGGCATGCGGAACCGATCTGCGTTTGGAAGTCGATGGTCTCGGTTCCGGTATGGGAGACGATACCGGAACCGGACCCGGTATCGCTGAACGCGATACCGAGGGCGTCGCAGCATTGATAAAAGCCAGCATGGCCTGCTGCATGGTCTGAACAGTATTGCTCATAGACGCCACTGCTGCCTGGATGTCGGTACCGGTATGGGCCGGTACCCCAGAGCAGTCCAACAGGTGATCAGTCGAGGCCGTGCCATCGATGTCAACCTGTAACCCCATAGATGGTGCTTTGGAAGCCAGAGCTTCCCGCCGGGGTTGTTTGGCTGGGGCAGGATCCTCAGACTCAAAAGAGAGAGCCTCTCGATGCTTTGAAGGAGATTTGCTCTTTGAGGACCTGCCCACAGAGGGTTTGGTTACCTGAGATCCATCCGGAGAGGAAGACCTGGATGACTGTGATGCTGGATTATCCGAAGCAAACAGCACATGGAACTTGTTGGCCCGGTTCTGCAACCCACGTTTAGACATCTGGGAGCAGGATGGGCAGTCCGGTATGGAGTGGTCAGGTCCCAAACATTTAAGACACCATTCATGGGTGTCTGTGACAGAAATGACAGCACTGCACTTGGTACACTTTTTGAAACCAGGAGCTGGCTTCTCCATGAGGAGAATTTGGGTAGGCCTGAAGGCCTAACAAAAGCTACCAAGCTGTGCTGAAGAAAAAATAAACGATTTTTTTTTTTTTTTTTTAAAAAGAAAGAAAGAGAGACCGGCGGTACCGGTTTCGGTATGGGGAAGGCAGGTACGCGGTCTAAAGAAAACAAATAAAATTAACAATTTCTTCAGCGGTGACAGGAACACGACCTGCTGGCTCCGCAGAAAAAGAGAAACTGAGGAGAGCTGGTCAGGAAGGCGGGAAGGCAGCGCGCATGTGCAGTGGGAGGCCCCAAAAGCTTCCTTTCTGGGAAGCTGGGGAGCTTTCCCGCGCAGGCTCCGTCGGTACCGACGTACCCATATGTGAGGACTTATTCCTGCTTGTTCCTGGAGATGAATACAAGCAGGGCTGACACACTCATCAGGGAAACTTGGCGGTAGTCTAAGGCAGCAGTTTTTCTTTGGGAGGGGCAGCAAAGAGCAGGGCATTCAAAGCAAAACAATAGATTTTGACTGCTGAAGGGTGTGAACCAACACCTTCAACCAATCATGGGGCCAGCCCTGGATACAAGTCCTAACAGATTGTTGATATTAATCAAAAGAGCCTGTGCAGAGGAAAGCTTGCCCTGTTCAGATTTATCTAGAAGCTTCCAAGAATGCCCACTTATCACCATCACACATGACCTCCCTCAGTATTTATATAGCTTAGAGTAGAATACAACTCTTCAGGGTGGTGAGGGCAATGTAAAAAGGCAGTTCTGCATTTAACACTCACTGGGAACAGACTCAAGCTAGTACTGATCTCCACAGTATTGGTAGTGAAAGGACATTGGGTGGATCTGTCCGGCTACGTTTTTATTGTCTTTTTTTTAATAGTTTCTAGTTAACTGTATTTCATCTGCCTTTTTTAATTAATTCCACTGCTTTATTACTGCCTGTGTTTAACGTTATTCTTAGTGAAAATTGCTTAAGTCTTATGTAGGTTTCCTTTGCCTTAGAGAAACTATTGGTGCGATATAGGAATTGCTTAGCTCTATAAAAAAAAAAAAAAAGGGGGGGGGGGGGGTTCAAATTTTCAGCCTGCTATGAAATCAATCTTTAAAAGAATATTTCTGGTCTGTATTGCAATGACGAGCCTGTGCTCTGGTAGTTCCCATGTCTACAGCTACTGTGTTGTCTGTCTTGACTAGACTGCAAGCTCTGACGAGCTGGGACCGTCTTTTACATGTGTTTGTGCAGCGCTGTGTATATCTTGTAGCGCTATACAAATATTCAGTAGTAGAAGTAGTAGTAGCAGTTAACAGTTGACCAGCAGGGGTCTCAAGCTCAGGAAGTCAAACTCATAGCTTACTGCCACCTTTTTTTTTAACAGGAGAATTTGCCACTTATATCTCTCCCTTCCTCCCCGCACCCTCCCATCCCAGGACTGAATTTTCTTAAATAGTCACCCTAAGACACAGAGTTGCTTGTCCTAACTTTAGTGGAAAGCACATTTGTGTTGCTTATTGATCTAACACCTGCCCCATATTTGACACACTAATCAAAATAACAGTTATTCAGTGCTACAGCTGTGGTGCTTTAATCCTCAAGAAAACAATTTGGAGCCTTCAGGTTTGTCCTGTCTTAAGTCACCTGTTATGGAAAAAGAATTAATTCAATTGAGGGAAGAATTAACAGCAATAAAACAAACCTCCCCCGAGATGCAACCTGCAAACAATCTATTACCACTCCCACAAAAATCCAGCAACCCAAAAATAAATGGATCATAGTGGGTTCTGGCAGGTTATCATGCATAACACGGAGACACCCTTGCATAACAACTTCTCCGCCTAAGTAAATGAGGAAATGAAAACTTAGGTGGCCTTAGACAAGAAGCATGACACACAGTGTACCAGAACAGCCCCAGGTGTTGTCAAAAAAATCTCAAACAGAAAAATGTTAATACTAGGTGATTTCCTTATCAGAGGCATTAATTAGGGAACTCTGTTCCAGGGTCAGAAGATGGGCAAATGCCTTCCAGGATCTTCAGCCAGATAGACTATGAATCAGACAACTGTTAGTGAAGTCACAGAGGAAAGCAGGGGTTCTAAAATTGATGATGTTATCCATCTGGGAACAAATGATTTGGCCAGAAACAGTACCTCTACAGTGCAAAGAGACTTCCAAATTTTGTGAGAGCTCCTTAAATTCATTGTCAATATTATAGCATTCTCAGAGATTCTACCTGTTCATGGTAAGGAGGAAGAGAAGCTACATCACACAATCAGCTTTAATGCATAGCTCCAAACCTGGTGTAAACATGAAAGCTTTGGATATATAGGTGGTTGGGGAAATATGAGATGGAACAACAAGTGGTTATACTGTAATCGTGATCTACATATTTCTAAAGCAGGAAAAAATATCCTAGGCAAAAACTTCAGACAATATATGTAGACAGGAATTTAAATTAGGAAATGAGGTGACGGATGGAAAACTAATTCAGGACGTCACCTCCAGCAAAAGCATTACAGTAATGGCAAAAATAAAGAGTCATAATGTTAACTCATGTATCAATAACAAAGTGGAAGAGGAGCCGGGAATAAAACCCATACAAAATAGAAACAAGCCTATCAAACCTTCTAGAAGGTAATGAACACAAATGCTCTTAGTCTAGGTAATAGAGTTCTTTACCTTGAAACTCTGATGGTGGAAATGGACTTGGACAATGTAGTCATTATGGAAAAATGGATTAATGAGCCTCATGAACGAGATATTGCCATACTTGGATATAACCTATTTAAGAGGGATAGAGAGGGCAGGAAAGAAGGAAGAATAGCCTTCAATGTCAAAAACAATATAAAAGCAGCTTAAATGCATGGGACTTTGGAAAAAGAAGCAGCACTGAGGATTAATTTGGAAAGAGAAGATACTACCATCCATACTGTTGCAGTCTACCGACATCCAACTCACAGTGCGAAAACACCGACTATCAATAGTAACAATACAGGACGGCAGATAAAAAACATCTAGTCTGCCCAGTAAGGTGGCAAGAGTAGGTGTACCTGCTGCTCTGTGCAAGTCACCCCCCTCAATGCCTTTATTTAGGGATATACCCAACGCTCCATGCATGTGAACCCCTCTATATTTGCTGAGGTATAAGAAATAGTTATGTTTATTTTGATTTTATCCTCTTGCTATAAAGGGATCCACTGTCTCTGTCCCATGCTATTTTCAATTCCGTCACTGTACTTGTCCCCACCACCTCCTTCGGGACAGCATTCCAAGAATCCATCACCCTTTCAGTGGAAAAGTATTT
The DNA here is from genome assembly GCA_033557465.1 of Ichthyophis bannanicus. NCBI lineage: Eukaryota > Metazoa > Chordata > Amphibia > Gymnophiona > Ichthyophiidae > Ichthyophis > Ichthyophis bannanicus. The sequence continues at coordinate 465,403,108 of CM066034.1, forward strand.
CCTGACATTGCTTTTAAGTTTACCTCCCTGCAGCTTCATTTTATGCCTTCTAGTTTTACAGCTTCCCCTTCTTTGAAAAAGGTTTGTTTGTTCATTAATACCCTTTAATATTTAAGTGTCTGTATCATATCTCCCCTGTCCCTACGACCTAGGGTATAGCATAGTTACTCACCTGTAACAGGTGATCTCCAGAACAGCAGGAATTTAGTCTTTACATATGGGTATCGTCGGTACTGACGGAGCCCGTGCGGGAACGCTCCCCAGCGTCCAATAGGAAAGCTTTTGGGAGCATCCCACAGCGCCTGCGTGCTGCCTTCCCGCCTTTCCCAACTGTCCCTCTCCAGTTGAGTTTATAGCTGAGACAAAAGAGAGAGGGAAAGAGAGAAAGAGATAGAGAGATACAACTCCTAGGGGAGGTGGGTGGGTTGTGAGACTAAATTCCTGCTGTTCCCGGAGATCACCTGTTACAGGTGAGTAACTATGCTATCTCCAGGAACAAGCAGGAATGTAGTCTTCACATATAGGGACTCCCTAGCTGCAGATGCCAGGGAGATGGCCCCAGAAAGTTGAGTGCCTTTGTGAAAGGGCTCCACTTCCCCCCATGGATCTCTGGTATCCTACTAGTGTGGAGCAGGTGTTGAAGAACAGCCTGACCAAACAAGGCATCCCGGCGGGAGTTCTTGTCTAAGCAGTAATGGGCTGTGAAGGTATGAACCGAAGTAGCTGCTCGACAGATGTCGTCGATAGACACAGAGTGAAGATGAGCCATTGAGGCTGCCATGACTCTCACATTGTGAGCTGTGACATGGCCTTCAAGAGGAAGGTTCTTACTCTCATAGGGACAAGATATATACACTGTGCAATCCAGCTGGACAGTGTTCTTTTGGAGACTGGACGTCCTAAATGACTAGGATCAAAAGCAACAAAGAGTTGAGAGGATTTTCGATGTTGCTGTGTCCTTTGCAAGTAAAAGGCAAAAGCTCTTTTACAGTCCAAAGTATGAAGGTTCCTTTCTGCATTTGAGGCATGAAGCCTTGGAAAGAATACAGGAAGGTAAACCGCTTGGTTCAAATGAAAGGGAGAGACCACCTTTGGCATAAAGTATGGATGAGTCCTAAGGACTACCTTATCACGATGGAACCTTGTATAAGGAGGATCAGCCACCAACGCTTGCAATTCACTGATGCAACGTGCTGATGTGACTGCAATGAGAAAGATAACTTTCCAGGAAAGGAATTTCAAAGAAGTAGTGGCTAATGGTTCAAAGGGCGGTTTCATGAGCTGTCCAAGTACCAGATTCAAGTCCCATGCCACCGGTGGTGGCTTAATGGGAGGCTTTGTTAAAAGAAGGCCTCTCATAAACCTCGCTATGAGAGGATGAGAGGAAATAGGTTGTCCTTTGAGAGGCTTGAAAGAAGCTGCAATAGCACTCAAATGGACTCTCACTGAATTAGTCTTAAGCCCTGCATTAGATAAATGAAGGAGGTACTCCGGTAATGATTCCAGAGGTAACCCAAGAGGGTTAAGACCCTTCTGCAAGCACCATATGATAAACCTTTTCCACTTAAATGCATAAGAGCATCTTGTGGAAGGTTTCCTGGAAACATGAAGGATATCCTTCACCTGCTGGGAAAGGTTAAGACCGTGAAGTTCTAGACTTTCAGCAACCAGGCCCTGAGATGGAGAGACTGGGGATTGGGATGCCACAGCAACCCGCTCTCTTGAGAAAGGATATCTGGAGCAGATCCTAACTCCAGAGGCGGAGCTTGAGAGAGATATAGGAGCAGAGGGTACCACATTTGCCGTGGCCAACGTGAAGCTATGAGGATCATATGACCTCTGTCTCTCTGAAGCTTGAACAGGGTTTTGGGAATTAGGGGAATGGGTGGAAAGGCATACAGGAAGTCCTGACCCCAATGGAGGAGGAAAGCATCCCTGGCCTGACAACCTTGAGCCGGAATTCTGGAACAGAACAGGGGAAGTTTGGCATTCAGCGGACTTGCAAAGAGGTCTATGTCCGGGGGTTCCCCAAATTTGAAAACTTTTGGCCACCTGGTCTACATGGAGAGACCATTTGTGTGGAAGCAGAACTTGACTGAGTCTGTCTGCCCAAGAGTTTTGAATGCCTGTAAGATACACCGCAAAGGAGATGAATCTGATGCTCTCTGGCGAGGGCCCATAGTCGCAAAGCTTTGTTGCAGAGCGACAGAGAGCCTGTTCCGCCCTGCTTGTTCACATAGAACATGGCTACTTGACTGTCTGTTTGAACTAGGACTGTCTTGTAGCTGAGCTGGGTGTGAAATACTCAAAGAGCAAGGAAGATTGCTCTGAGCTCCAGGAGAGTGATATGGAGATAGGTCTCCTGTGGAGTCCAGGTACCCTGGGTAGAGAGGCCTTGCAGGTGAGCTCCCCAACCCACCTGTGAAGCATCTGTTGTTAGAGTGGCTTGGGGTGGGGGTTGCTGAAAAGGAGACCAAACCAAAAGGTTTTGGGGTGAGTGCCACCATTGGAGGGACAAAATAAGGCGATCTGAATTTCTTATTTTGTCTGACAGGCAACCTGATGCCTGAGTCCACAGAGTGGATAAGGTCCACTGGGCTGCCCTCATATGGAGGCAAGCATAAGGAACCACATACACGGTGGATGCCATGTGGCCTAGCAACTGTAATATTTCCCGAGCAGTGAGGTGAGGATTTAGCACTGCTTGGGAAGCTAACTGCACAATGCGAAGGCAGTGGGGCTGTGGAAGGTAGACCCTTGTATGTCTGGTATCCAGAAGAGCTCCTATAAACTCTAGGGATTGAGTAGGAGCAAGGTTGGACTTTGGGAAGTTTATGACAAGTCCCGTGAGTGGAGGAGTAGCCTAGTGGTTAGAACACTGGCTTGGTAACCAAGCAACCAGGGTTCGATTCCCAATAGCACTCCTTGTGGCCTTGGGCAAGTCACTTAACCCTCCATTGCCTCGGAAGAAAGGCCTGGCAATCTACTTCCGGTGACACTGCCAAGAAAACCCAGGAGCTTCTGGGTCGCCAGGAGTCAGGAATGACTCGAAGGCACATATTGCATTTTTGCATGACAAGTCCCAAATACTGAAGGATGCGCATTGTGCGAGAGAGAGCAACCCTGGCCTCTGGCTCTGAAGGGGCTGGAATGAGCCAGTCATCTAAGTAAGGGAAGACAAATATTCCCAGGGTGCGGAGAAATGCTGCTACCACAGCCATGCATTTTGTGAACACCCTTGGTGCAGAGGCCAGGCCAAAAGGAAGAACCCTGTATTGGTAGTGCTTCCCTTGAAACAGGAATTGAAGGAATTTTCAGTGAGTTGGATGGATGAGAACATGAGTGTAAGCATCCTTGAGATCTAGAGAACAAAGCCAATCCTGACTCTGAAGGTATGGCAGCAGAGTTCCTAGAGAAATCATTTTGAACTTCTCTCTGAACAGGAATTTGTTCAATTCTCTGAGGTCAAGAATGGGTCTGTGTCCTTCTGTTTTCTTTGGAATAAGGAAATAGGGGGAGTAAAACCCTGTACCCCGTTGGGGAATGGGTACCTCTTCTATTTCCCCTTGAGCAAGGAGCATAATGATTTCTTGACCTAACCAGTCATTGAGAGAGGTCTGAGAATTGAACTTTCTTACCATTATAGGAGGGGGCATGCTGAAGAAATGAAGCTTGTACCCCTCTCTTACAATAGACAGAGTCCAATTTTCTGATGTTATCTGACCCCATCTGGGGGCAAAATGACATATCCTTCCTGGGATGGTGGAGGGTTCTGGGCTGTTCAGGGCCAGAAAGACAAAGTTCTCTAGATAGGAGTCAAAGCCTCCGTGGAGGCTTAGCTGCTTTTGGCTTCCTTTGTTGCCTAGGTTGTTGCTGCTGTCCCTTTTGGGCAGACTGACCTGAACGATGGCCCTGCTGGGTATAGGAGGGATAAAACTTTTTCTTCTTGCTGAAGAATGGTTTCTTAGAGGATCTTTTCCTCGCAGGATCAGCTGTAGATTTAGACCATCTATCCACAGTGATATTGTCAGCATCTATCTCATTAGCCTTTTCCTGCCAATTCTTGCCAAAGAGATTCTCTCCTGTGCAAGGTATAGTCCCCTAGCTTGTCCTGTACCCAGATTTCCAAGTCAGATGCCTGGAGACAGGCAGTCCTACGTGCACCTATGGCAATGGCAGAGGTTCTGCTTATGCATTCAAAGCAGTCAAAGGCTGCACGATTCACAAACTTGGAAACATCCTGAGTATGTTTGACAAGAGCAAGACAATCGTGCCTTTTATCATCAGGAAGGAGAGGGCTCATAAGCTCTAAATCTCCTGTGACCTCTTTAAGGAACATTCCCATATACAAGATATAGGAACTGATCCTAGCAGAAAGCATGGAAGCCTGGAAGGATCGACGTCCAAAGGCGTCAAGAGTCCTACACTCTCGTCCTGGAGGATTAGATGCATGCCTTTTTGCACTCTTTATCCATCTCATGGCTGATTCCACCACCATGGAATGGTGTGGTAATTGAGTATTCTGAAACCCAGGACAAGGAGCAACTCGATACATGGTGTCGAGTCTTCGAGAGTGAGGAGATGTGGTCAGAGGTGTTTCCCACATCCTTAACATAAGATCATGCAAGATCTCATGAATAGGTAAGGTAGCTGCCTCCTTGGGAGCTTTAGGGTATTGTAGGATTTCTAATTCCTTTGTCCTAGTCTCTTTTTTAGGAGCCACTGTGATGGAACGACCTCGGGCCACATCTCGGATAAAATCCTGAAAGGACATATCCTCTGGTGGAGACATCCTATGTTGAGGAGAAGAGGAATCCTCAGGAAGAAGTACTCTGGTATCGGCAGAGCTTTCAGAGTCTTCAGACTCATCCGAGGATTTGAAGTATCTCCAATCCGGGTGATCGTGCAAGGCACGGTACCTGTACCGATCGAAGTTGGCATCAAAGTGGTCCAGTACCGACTTATCGATGCCAGATAGAGACGCATGACTCGGTCCCGGTAAAATACCTGCCGATGTTGATGCAGTCGGTGCCGGTACCGGTTGAATTGTCTGAAGCGGTCTCAGGAGCATCGAGGCCGTGAGAAGAGCCGCCAGAATGTGTTCAATAGCCAAGAACCTCTGGTCTATCGACGCTGCCGATGCTTGGGTATCGGTGCCGGATGAAGCAGCCAGAACTCTAGAGCATGGCACCAGTAGTTCTGCCGAGGTTGAAGCCTCGAGAACATCCTGGAGCCCCGTTTGTGTTTGGAAGTCGAAGCCTCCCGCCGGGGCAATTTTGCCGGTGAAAGTCCCTCAAGGGCAACGCCAGAGGCATCTCGATTTTTAGAAGGAGATCTACCCTTTGAGAACTGGCTAGATTTATGCTTGGTTATCTGAGATCCATGGGAGGAAGTTGAAGCCCTGGAAGACATCGATGCCACGGAGGCTACATCGGAGGGAAAAAGGGTGCTAAGCAATGTTCCCTCTAATTTTCTGTAGGCTGTGTGCGCATAAAATATCAGCTGTACAGCTTTTGAAGGAAGGTTAAATTTTTTGTGCGCCCCACATAATGACACGGAGTTATATACTTTAAAATTTGACTACACGTCAGAATACAGTATGTACACCACATTGATTTTAATCAAATTAAATGAAAATAGACGATTACTAAATGAAGCGGAAAATTTCTAGTAATTACAATCACAAATGTGGTATTATTTCAGTTAATTTTTATTGAAAGCCATTGTTATTCCATGTAAATAATTTATGTATGGAAGAAGAGTTCGTTCTCAAAATTTTTCTCTTCGATCTTTCAAATGTACCCAGTTTGAATAAATTTTATCAAGGTCTACTGATCCGCCATCTTGAAGAGGACTCTTAACATGCATCGGCATTTCCAAATGTTCTAAATGTAAGCGATTCCTTATTTTGGTTTTTAAACTGTTCATCAAGCTGAAACCATGCTCACAATCTGCATTAGAATGTTCCACCAATATCCATCAATTTCACTAAATCTGCAAACTGAGCATTCTGAACACCAAAGTCACCATATCCGGAAAACTGTTTATGTTCCTCCATAAGAAATTGTTTGTACTTTAAGCAGAGCGATCAGACGTTTTCAATTCCAAATTCATAATCACACTGTGCTATTGCTGTCAAGTCAAAAGCAGACCATTCCTCAATTTCATTTTCAGGAAATCTTTCCCCTAAATGCAGACACAGCATATTAATGAAAGTACATGTGGAACCAGTATCCACTGAAACGTCTCCAGGTATCTTGTCGAGAAGATTTTTAACATTATCAATCCATTTTACTGTGTCACCCAAGTATTGCATTCAGATTTTGTTCATCTTACCCTGTGCAAGATGATATGCTTCCAGTGGTGTTAGCCCACGTTTTTGAAATGCCATTGTTAATGAAGCTAGTTCAGATAAAACATCTTTCAAAATTTGCAGTGTTATAACAGTACTTTGCAATGGGATCATTATCCTTCTCTTCTTCAAAGTATTTTAATAATGGATCATAATTTCAAATAATTGCTTGAAAAGCAAAATGTCTAGATAACCACCGTACTTCGTTCAGAGGTCTAAAAGCAATTGACTCGCATTCAGAAGCATCTGCTAATTCTTTAAATTGTGACCTTTTAGTAGAAGATCGACAAAAGGTTGTGTAAACAGTTCTCATGAAAGTTTCAACTTCTTTCATCAACTTTACTTCCTTCCATGATTCAGAGATCCCCAAATCTTCACGATGGGCAACACAATCCTGCTGCACTAAATGCAAAACGTTTTGTTTGAGATGCGCAGCAACACCATTTATTCTGCCTGACATGACCATTTTGTTAAAGTCAAGCTTGTATTTCCCATAGAATTCCCGGAGTGCACGGACTATTGATGCAGCAACTCATGCTTCCAACTGTAGCATCCCACCAAATGAAGTTTTATAAAGACATGAATTTACTGGCCGATATTTGAAGTACAGTATTAAGTATTTGTTGACAGAAATGTCTGTGCTTTCATCACAGGTCTGCGACTAAAAAGCTGTTTGATTATTTTCATCTAATTTCCATGTATTTTGGTGTGCTGAAAACAAATAAAATATTGAAAAAACTCCTAGACGTCATGATTTGCCACAACATGCAAAATTGTCTTCAAATTTATCAAATGTGACAGAACATGGAAAGTAGTGGCCAATGAAAGCCACTCTTGTGAAAATAAAACCACCAATAGACTCCCCCAGAGCTCAGTGTGAGGACTCACTTTCAGTACAGAGGAAAACAATGGCTAACAAAAATCTGCAACCATAGAAATACAAGAACTGAAAGAAAGAGTACTTGATTTTACACTTTTTTGCATTATTTTCTCTTTCATGTATTTCGGCTAGAAAAATCCATTAGCTACCTATCATCTAGAACAAGACAAAGATTTGGAAGTAATGATCTCAGATGACCAGAAAGCTACCAGTCGATATAATAAAGCATTAGAGAAAGCTGGCAGCATACTTGATTTCCTAAATAAAAGATATCATTCTTGGGAAAAGGAGGTCATAACATTTGTGTAGATCACTAGTTAGATCCCTACTCTGTTCAGTTCAAGAAAGCATAGCTTGAACTTTAGACTTGGAAAGGATGGACACCATTCAGAGAGGACTATCAAAATGGCACAAGGCTTGCAAAAAAAAACCATACAAAGAAATGATTAACATGCCCCAGTGTGTAGTTGCTGGGAGAAAGAAGGGGAATATTTGAAAGGCAACAGTAATCTGTTCAACAGGAAAGGAAATTCAAATTAGGTTCATTCTATATATGCCCGGCAGAAAACTGTAGTTGCCTTGTTAGTCCACTTAGACGCCGAGGTTCGCACCAAAAAAGGAGGGGAAGAGGGGGAAACCTGATCTAATGGGCGGAGTCTTATCCCCATTAAATAGTAGTACATTGCAAACTCAAAGAAAGACAAGCCTGCTTTCAGGCTATTGAAATACTACAGCCCTGAGAGGATATCAATATACTGAGAAGTGCTCTTCAGATGTTATACACCTATATGAACAATAGTGGTCATAAAAATCAAAAGCAAATGTTCCAACGTATATGGTGATTACAAAAACACTACAAATCACAGGATGCCACCGTATTTGTATTTGATCATTCTTATGTAATACATATCGTGCTTCCACTAATTTATGTGATCGGGTCAAGAATTTTGCACATAGAATTGTTCACCTGAAGTTATATTGCCACGGCAGGAAAGATAGACTAAAAAAAAGCTTTACTTGTATCATTAAATCTAACAAATATCCTGATGCAGTCTGGCATCTGCAGGACTGATTACAATAACTAAAGTGCTTCAAAACCAGGACTGGGCAAATTGTTCTCCCTCTTAGAATTGGGTACCCTGCCTGCAACTCTGGTGGTACGGGGTTTCTACCCCCCCTCCTTTCTCCTCCTTCGGCGCCGGCCTTACCTACTCTCCAGAGGGGGGCTGAGACCGCGCGTGCGGCGGCGCCGCCACCATCCCCGTTTCACTCACTTGCTCCGCTGCCGATAGCCCATCCCCAGCGTAGCCCCACACAATCTTCAGGCAGCAGTCCCGGAGCACCGGTCTCCTCTTCTTCGCCGGTGCGGTGTGTTGCTCTCCCTTCTCTGCACGTGGCACTGGAGGCTGGCTGAGGGAGGGATCAAAGGAGACGCATGGCTGGCACTAGCAGGCACTAGCAGGCAGGCACAAGAGCAGAGAGAGGCTGGCTAGCTGGTTGCCCCTCTCTTTTATTTCCCTCTTTAGCCTGTGTCATGTGAGAGGAGTGAGGACTCAGAGCAGAGGAGAGATTCAGAAGTGACGTCACGAGTCTCTGAATTACCCGGAAATTACAGAATGCCAGTAGATCGGCGGCGCAGCCGCAGCCTTAAAAAACTCAAGGTTTAATTTGAAAATCCAGGAACTCTGGAATTTTTGTGCGCTCGCTCGGCGAGGTGTGTGCACGCGCACATGCGCACAGCTTAGAGGGAACAGTGGTGCTAAGTATAGCAGCTCGGTTTTGCTGGCCCCTTTTCGACATCATCCCACAGGTAACACACTCTGAGATAGAGAGGTCAGGACCTAAACATTTGAGGCACCACTCATGGGTGTCGGTGACGGAAATGGTACCGCCACACTTAGAACACTTTTTAAAACCTAAAGCGGGTTTTTCCATTTTGAGGGAAAAAAATTGGGCCTAGTGCCCAAAATGGCACGTGGCACCCGAGAAGAAATTCACTGGAGAAAGATTCCAGAAACAAAGGTTTGTTTGTTTATTTGTTTGTTTTTTAGAAAAAAGAAAAGAACCACCGGTGGTACCGGTATAGCGTCGAGGGAAGGCGACCACAAAAAAGAAGAATAAGAAGGGAAATTTTCTGCGGTGACAGGATGTGCGACCTGTCGGCTCTGCGGAAAACGAAGAACTGGAGAGGGACAGTTGGAAAAGGCGGGAAGGCAGCACGCAGGCGCTGTGGGATGCTCCCAAAAGCTTTCCTATTAGACGCTGGGGAGCATTCCCGCGCGGGCTCCGTCGGTACCGACGATACCCATATGTGAAGACTACATTCCTGCTTGTTACTGGAGATACATATTTAGGGCTTCAAGTCTCTCCTCATACGTCTTCTGGCGCAGGCTCCAAATTATTTTGGTTGCCTTTCTCAGAACCGTTTAAAGACTTTGTATATCCTTTGTGAGATATGGTCTCCAAAATTGAACACAATACTCCATGTGAGGCCTCACTGACTTGTACAGAGGTATTAATACCTCCTCCTTTCTGCTGGTTATTCCTCTCTATATGCAACCCAGCATCCTTCTGGCTTTGACCACCACCTTGATATTGCAAAGGTAGTAAAAAAAGGGAGGGGTGGTGATACTGGGGGACTTTAATCTGCTAGTTGTGGACTGGAGTATCCCATCTGCAAACATGGAATGAAGTAGAAAGATCATGGATGCCCTGCAAGAGGCTTTGCTTAGGCAGCTGATGAAGGAACCCAGCAGGGAAGAGTCAACGCTGGATTTGGTGCTCACTAATGGATACAGTGTGTCTAATGTCTGGTTGGGTGCCCACTTGAGCATTAGTGATCAACGCATGGTATGGTCTGAGATAAAAGTCAAAGCAGAATGCAATTGCAGCAAACTCAAAGTCCTAGACTTCAATAATGCCGACTTCAGTAAAATGCTGAGGACCGATTTGTGCAGTGATAAGGAAAAGGTGGAATTGCTAAACAAATACTTCTGTTTCATGGTCACAAAAGTTGACAAGGTCATAGGACTGGATCAGATACATCCTAAGATACTGAAGGAGCTCAGGAAGGTTTTGGCAGTAGCTTTAAAACATGTGTTTAACAGATCTCTGGAGGTACCAAAGGATTGGAGAAGAGCTGACATGGTCCTTCTTCACAAAAGTGGCAACAGAGAAGAGGTGGCAAACTATAGGCTAGTAAGCCTTACTTCAGTAATGGAATAAATAATGGAGACATTGCTGAAGGAAAGGATAGTGGTTTTTTCAGGAAGCCAACGAATTGCAAGATCTGAGGCAAAGTGGTTTTACCAAGGGAAGATCATGCCAAACAAATTGATTTCTTTGCCAGAGGTGACCAGAGAACTAGATCATGGGCATGCAATGGATGTGGGTCTACATAGATTTCAGCAACACCTTTGATACTGTTCCCCATAGGAGACTTGTGAATAAACTGAGCAGCCAGGGGATGGATCCCAAGCTAGTAAACTGGATAAAGAAATGGTTGATTGACAGACTACAAAGGGTAGTGGTGAATGGAACTCACTCTGAGGAAAGGAGGGTGAGTAGTGAGAGTTCAATGTCTTTCAGGACGATGCAGAAACCCCGCGCTAGAGTCCAATGCTTAAAGCTCTAGCATGGGGTTTCATAGCATCAGTTTAACACTGACCTTTTGCGCTGCGCTGCGCTGCAATATGCAAATTAACCAGTGCGCAAAAAGTCAGCATTACACTGGGAGAACAAGCTAAACACATGCGCACAGAAGTTGATGCAAGTATGTCATGCTGTCCCAGACAAACAGGGTCATCTGAGGTGAAGTTTGACACTTCACCTCAGATGATGCAGGCACTGGGAAAAGCCCCCGATGCTATTGGCACAATGTTGGTGGGGGGCAACTTACCCGCTACACCAACCACTCACCCCGACAGAAATAAAATCACTGGTGGCCCAGTAGGCCCCAATTCCCCCCAACTCCTGAAAAATTAAGAGATTTGGTGGCCTTGTGGCCCCAACTCCCAACTGCTGAAACAAAAGAGCACCTGCTAGTCCTCTGCACTCCTTAACACCCCACCCCCTTAAGCCCTCCTCAGTACTTTATTGTGGGTGGAAGCATTGTTCACGTGCTCCCGCCCCTGTGCTGCCACCTTGCAAAATGGCAGCATCTGGCCGTGCCTTATATGGCACAGTAACACCACCTCCCCCCTAGCATCCTTGGACAGATGACATGGGGTCAGCTGTCTGAGGATGCAACCCGGGGGATGTCAATGCCAATTTTTCCCCTATATGGTAATCTGACCCCACCTGATACATCCAAGGATGCCCTATGCAGGGCCTAGCATTACCGTTTACAAAATGGCGATGTGGGCAATGTCTCACCTACAATATTTAAGGTACTGGGGAGTGTTTTGGGGGATGGGTGATTAGGGTCCACTGGATCACCTAGTGCTTGTTGTTTTTGGGGAGGGAGGGTTTGGGGTCTACTGGGCCACCAGTGATTTTACTTCTGCCTGGGGGACTGTTGGGGGGGGGGGTCCGTGATCCTCCCGACATTGTGCCAATGGCATCAGGGCCTTCCCTAATGTCTGGATCATCTGAGACAAAGTGTCAGACTTCACTTCAGATCTTTTTGCTCCCAACTGGATCTTTACGCCTGCCCAAAGTGAGGCCTCACTTGGCGTATAATGTTCAGTTTTGGAGAATGTACCTTACAAAGGATATAAAAAGACTTGAAATGGTTCAGAGGAAAGCAACTAAGATGATATGGGCGTGCACCAGAAAGCATATGAGAAAAAATTTGAAGATTTAAATATGTATACTCTAGAGGAGAGACAGGGGATATATGATAAAGACCTTTAGAAATATTTAAAAGGGTATTAATGAACAAACAAACCTTTTTCAAAGATGGGGAAGTTGCATATAAGAACGTAAGAAATGCCATACTGGGTCAGACCAAGGTCCATCAAGTCCAGTATTCTGTTTCCAATAGTGGCCAATCCAGGTTACAAGTACCTGGCCGGTTCCGAAAAAGGCGCACAGGTTCCACAATGCTTGCCCCGGGGCAAGTAGTGGTTTTCCTGGGTTCTCTTTAATAATGGTTTATTGAAGGTGGGGGGAGGGGGGGGTGCTTGTGAACCCAAAGAACATGGCAGCAGGTTAATACAGCTCCTACCTTACAGACCCTTAATGTTGGGACAAGCTGTCACAGGGAACCCATTCCTTAACATCTAACCCCATTTCTGGTGATTCTTTTCTTGAGCAATGACAATTTGGGGAGAAAACAGATATCGCACTATAGCTGGTAAGGCTAGCATAGTTACTCACCTGTAACAGGTGATCTCCAGGAACAGCAGGAATTTAGTCCTCACATATAGGTTATCATCAGAACCAACAGAGCCTGCGCGGGAACGCTCCGCAGCGTCCAATTAGAAAGCTTTTGGGAGCATCCCACAGCGCCTGCGTGCTGCCTTCCCGCCTTTCGCAACTGCCTCTCTCCAGTTGAGTTTTAAGCTGAGACAGAGAGAGAGGGAAAGGGAAAGAGACAGATAGAGAGATACAACTCCTAGGGGAGGTGGGTGGGTTGTGAGGACTAAATTCCTGCTGTTCCTGGAGATCACCTGTTACAGGTGAGTAACTATGCTATCTCCAGGAACAAGCAGGAATGTAGTCTTCACATATGGGGGACTCCCTAGCTTTAGATGCCAGGGAGAGACCCCAGAAGTTGTGCGTCCCTGAGAGGGCTCCACTTTCCCCCATGGATCTACCCACCATCCCTGGTAGGATGCCAGAGGAGTTGATTAGGTAAAGAACAGGTGTTGGAGAACAGCCTGACCAAAAAAGGCATCCCGGCGGGAGTCCTCGTCCAAGCAGTAATGGGCTGTGAAGGTATGAACCGAGGCCCAGGTGGCTGCTCGGCAGATGTCGTCAATAGACACAGAGTGTAGATGAGCCATTGAAGCTGCCATGGCTCTCACATTGTGAGCTGTGACATGGCCCTCCAGAGGAAGATTCTTGCTCTGATAGGCGAAGGAAATACACTGAGCAATCCAGTTAGACAATGTTCTCTTGGAGACTGGAAGTCCCAAGAGAGAAGGATCAAAAGCAACAAAGAGTTAAGAGGACTTTCTATGTTGCTGTGTTCTTTGTAAGTATAAGGCTAAAGCTCTTTTACAGTCTAAGATATGAAGATTCCTCTCTGCATTTGATGCATGAGGCCTTGGAAAGAACACAGGTAGGTAGACCACTTGGTTTAGATGAAAAGGTGAGACCACCTTTGGCATAAAGTGTGGATGAGTCCTAAGGACTACCTTGTCATGATAAAACCTTGTATAAGGTGGATGAGCTACTAGTGCTTGCAACTCACTAATGCGACGTGCTGATGTGATTGCAATGAGAAAGATAACCTTCCAAGAAAGGAATTTCAAGGAGGTAGTAGCTAAGGGTTCAAAAGGTGGCTTCATGAGCTGCCCAAGAACCAGGTTTAAGTCCCAAGCCACCGGCGGTGGTCTAATGGGAGGCTTAGTTAGAAGGCGGCCTCTCATAAACCTTGCTATAAGAGGATGAGAGGAGATAGGTTGTCCATTTAGAGGCTTGAAGGAAGCTGCAGTAGCACTCAAATGGACTCTTACTGAGTTAGTCTTAAGTCCTGCATTGGATAAATGACGGAGATACTCCTGTAAAGATTCCAGAGATATCGCAAGGGGGTTAAGACCCTTCTGCGAACACCATATGGTAAACCTTTTCCACTTGAAAGCATAAGAGCGTCTTGTGGAAAGCTTCCTGGAAGCATAAAGGATATCCTTTACTGGCTGAGGGAGGTTAAGATCATGGAGATCTAGGCCTTCAGCAACCAAGCCCTGAGATGCAAAGACTGGGGATTGGGATACCATAACATTCCGTCCTCCTGAGATAGGAGATCTGGAGCAGAACCTAACTCCAGAGAGGGAGCTTGAGAGAGATGTAGAAGCAGAGGGTACCACATTTGCCGAGGCCAATGTGGAGCTATGAGAATCATACGGCCTCTATTTCTCTGAAGCTTGAACAGGGTTTTGGGAATTAGGGGAATGGGTGGAAAGGCTTAAAGGAAGTCTTGGCCCCAGTGAAGGAGGAAAGCATCCTTGGCCTGAGATCCCTGAGCCGGAATTCTGGAACAGAACCGGAGAAGTTTGGCATTCAACGGACTTGCAAAGAGGTCTATGTCTGGGGCTCCCCAAAGTTGAAAACTCCTGGCCACCTGGTCTACATGTAGCGACCATTCGTGTGGAAGCCTGGAAGATACACCGCAAAGGAGATGAATCTGATGCTCTCTGGTGAGGGCCCATAGTCGCAAAGCTTTGTTGCAGAGCGACAGAGAGCCTGTTCCTCCCTGCTTGTTCACATAGAACATGGCTACCGGGATGTCCGTGTGAATAAGGACTGTCTTGCAGCTGAGCAGGGAATGGAACACTCGAAGAGCAAGAAAAATTGCTCTGAGCTCTAAGAGATTGATATGTAGATGAGTCTCCTGTGGAATCCAAGTGCCTTGGGTGGAGAGGTCTTGTAGATGAGCTCCCCAACCCATTGGAGAAGCATCTGTTGCAAGAGTTGCTTGGGTAAGGGTTGTTGGAATGGGGACCCCAGCAGGAGGTTTTGAGTGGACTGCCACCATTGAAGGGACAAAATAAGGCAATTTGCATTTACGATTTTGTCTGACAGGCACCCTGATGCCTGGGTCCACTGGGTGGATAAAGTCCACTGGGCTGCTCTCATATGGAGGCGAACATAAGGAACCACATGCACAGTAGAAGCCATGTGGCCTAGTAGTTGTAACATTTCTCGAGCAGTGAGATGGGACTTTAGCACTGCTTGAGAACCTAACTGCACCATGCGAAGGCAACAGTTCTGAGGGAGATAGGCCCTTGCCTTTCTGGTATCCAGCACAGCTCCTATGAACTCTAGAGACTGAGTAGGAGTTAGGCTGGATTTTGAGATGTTTATGACTAGACCCAAATACTGAAGGATACACATTGTGCAAGATAGAGCTATCCTGGCCTCTGACTCTGATGGGGCTCGAATGAGCCAATCGTCTAAGCAGGGGACGACAAATATTCCTAGAGTGCGGAGAAATGCTGCTACTACAGCCATGCATTTCGTGAACACCCTTGGAGCTGAGGCCAGGCCAAACGGGAGCACCCTGTATTGGTAGTGCTTCCCTTGAAAAAGGAACCGAAAGAACTTCCTGTGAGATGGATGGATGAGAACATGAGTGTACACATCCTTGAGATCTAGAGAACATAGCCAATCCTGACTCTGAAGGTATGGCAGCAGAGTTCCTAGAGAAACCATTTTGAATTTCTCCTTGAACAGGAATTTGTTCAATTCTCTGAGGTCTAAAATAGGTCTGTGACCTCCTGTTTTCTTTGGGATAAGGAAATAGGGGGAGTAAAACCCTGTACCCTGTTGAAGAATGGGTACTGCTTCTATTGCCCCTTGGCCAAGAAGCAGGGTGACCTCTTGATCTAAAAAGTTGATGAGAGAGGTCCGAGAATTGAACTGTTTTACTATTGTGGGAGGGGGGCATGCTCAAAAAATTAAGCTTGTACCCCTCTTTTATAATGGAGAGTGTCCAATGCTCTGCTGTTATCTGCCCCCATCTTGGGGCAAAGTGACACAACCTTCCTGGAATGGTGGAAGGCTCTGGTCCATTTAGAGCCAGGAAGGCTAAGTTCTCTAGATGCAAGTCAAAGGCCTTGTGGAGGCTGAGACTGCTGAGGCGGTTGAGGCTTAGCAGTCTTTGCTTTTCTTTGCTTGGATGGTTGCTGACCCTTCCGGACAGGCTGACCTGCAGAGCGTACCTGCTGGGAATAAGCCGGATAAAACCTTGTCTTTTTGGAAAAGAATGTTTTTTTGAAAGATTTCTTTCTTGCAGGATCAGCTGTCCCCTTGGATAATCTGTCCAAGGTGGAGTTGTCAGCATCCAACTCATTGGCCTTTTCCTGCCAATCTTTGCCAAACAGGTTCTCACCAGTTACAAGGAATATTGCCCAATTTGTCTTGAACCCAGAGCTCCAAATCGGATGCCTGGAGTCAGGCAATTCTATGTGCACCTATGGCAATGGCAGAGGTTCTGCTTATGCACGCAAAACAGTCAAAAGCTGCACGGTTGACAAATTTGGAAACATCCTGGGCATGTTTGACCAATGTGAGAATATCTTGTCTCCTATCCTCAGGAAGAAGAGGACTCAAAACCTCTAAATCTCCTGTGATTTCCTTCAGGAACATTCCCATATATAAAATATAGGAACTGATCCTGGCAGAAAGCATGGAAACTTGGAAAGTACAACGTCCAAAAGCATCCAAAGTTCTGCACTCGCGTCCTGGGGGATTAGAGGCATGCCTCTTTGCACTCCTGATCCTTCTCATAGCTGATTCCATTACAATAGAGTGGTGAGGGAGCTGAGTTTTCTGGAAACCAGTACAAGGAGGGACTCGATACATAGTGTCAAGTCTACGAGAATGAGGAGAGGTGGTAAGAGGGGTCTCCCACATTCTTAGCAAGGAGGCAAAGTAGCTGCCTCCTTAGGAGCTTTGGGATATTGTAAAATTTCCAACTCCTTTGCTCTGGGCTCTGTTTCAGGAGCCACAGTAATGGAGAGACCCCGAGCCACCTCCCTGATGAAAACCTGGAAGGAGATATCCTCTGGAGGAGACATCCTGCGTTTAGGGGAGGAGGGCTCCTCTGGAAGAAGTGCTCCGGTATAGACAGAACTATCGGAATCCTCAGATTCCTCTGAGGACTCGAAGTATCTTCTGTCCGGATGCTCTTGTAGAGCCCGATACCCATACCGACCGAAGTCGGTACCGGGGGGAATCGGTACCGGTGTATCGGTACGGGAGGGCATCGTGTGACTGGGTGCCGGCAATGCGGACACTGATGTCGATGCTATCGGTACCGATACCGGTGCCGGAGTCGGTACCGGCTGAACTGTCTGACGCGGTTCCGAGGGTGTCGATGCTGCAAGGAGAGCCACCAGACTGCGTTCAATAGCCAGGAACCTCTGGTCTATCGAGGCTGCAGATGCCTGGATGTCGGTACCGGAGAAGACAGCCGGTACCCCAGAACATGACACTAGTAGTTCTGCCAAGCCCCGATAATGCTTTGGAAGCCGAAGCCTCCCGCCGGTGCAGAATCCTCAAGGGCAACGCCAAAGGTGTCTCAATGCTTAGAAGGAGATCTACCCTTTGAGGACCGGATGGATTTATGTTTGAAAGTATGTTTGTTTGTACAGGGTGGTGTACACAACCGGATTGTCTAAGAAAACCTGAGAGAGTTAATTTTGTTCAGAACTTTGCTTAGAAATAAACTTCATATATTTGCTTACTAAGTAGGTGAAGAAGTACATGTCCTGTAAATAAAGAAAAGGGGCAGGCTGTCCTCTAGCCATTCAGTCTCAGGGTTATTAGATATCAAGCAGTCAGCAGTAAACAATTATGTCTTGGAATACATGTATGTCTCCTCATACTGACCTACACTGATTAGATGTTGACCTATGATGTGATAAATACGTAATATCTGACGTGTCATAATAAAGTGAAATTATGCTGTATCATCCAAAAGAGCTTTATAAATAAAGTGAACCATGGCTAACAGTTAGAGTAAACAAAAAGAACTTGCTTCTATTTGTTTCTCTCCGCAAAGCTTTGGTGTATTTATTTATTTATTTATATATATATATATATATATATATATATATATATATAGATAGATAGATAGATAGATAGATATAGATATAGAGATATATATATAAGTGTGTGGTATTTTATTGCTGTCTTTTAGATTACCTTCTCATTGCTTTGAATGTAGTTTACATAAGAACATAAGATATGCCATACTGGGTCAGACCAAGGTACATCAAGCCCAGTATTCGGTTTCCAACAGTGGCCAATCTAGGTCATATGTACCTAGCAGTTTCCCCAAGAGACACAAGTTCCACAATGCTTGTACTGGGTCAAGCATTGATATCTTCGGTCACTTCTTAATAATGGTTTATGGACCTTTCCTCCAGGAACTTGTCCAAACCTTTTTTAAACCCAGCTACACTAACAGCCTTTACTACATCCTCCGGTAACAAATTCCATAGTTTGATTGCACTGGCCTCTACAAGGGGCAAGAGATCATTCATAGTTCCTGGTGTGGAGAGTTTGACCACAATGCTCTCAGTGTGCAATTTAGCAGAAGTTCGGATAATCTATATCCCAGCTGGATAACCTTTAGAACCCAATTGTCAGATGTTATAAGGGGCTAATGATTTGTAAAAAAAACTTCAGCCTCCCTCCTACTGGAAGGTTGTCCAGTAGGGATATTGGAATATTGGCTACATTCTCCTGAAGGCAATAAAACCATGCCCCAGGTTTTGGCTGTGGAACCAGTTGGGATTTCTAAGCCCTCCGTTTGAACGAAGAGTGAGATTTCTGCTGTGACTGACTGGAATGAGAGGGAAAAGGGTAAAAAGAGGCAGATGAAAGTAAGTAGTAGGTTCTTTGCCTCCCATTCTAATACTTCCTGGATGAAGAGATTGCCGTCGGAAGTGGGTCTGTAGAAAATGAAGGGTTTGTAGTGTTTTATACGGAAAGTTGCCACTTTAAAAACATATCCAAGCAAGATATGTCTGCATTCTTCTCCTCCATGTCACACTGAAGGTCTGAGCCTGCCAGATTAGCCATTATCTAGTATGGAAGCTCTCGATGCACCCCAAACCATACTAGGTTGCACATGTATCTTCTGCACGCCTTCCCTTTGCCTACTAGTGAACAGAACTGCACGGCTTTGTCATGAGGGAGAGAGTCTCCAAACTCCTCTATCTTGAGTGCAATATTTCACATATACTGGCTCATGAAGAGCTGGCATTATGAAAGCGTTTTCACCCCCCCCCCCCAAAAAAAAACAATGTCCCAGCTTCTCTGCCTGGATGCCCTGCACAGCTCCCCGGAGGGAGTGTGCTTTTTTCCATCCCGGGCCATCGCCGACGTTCCAGCCTGCTCCTCCTGCCCAATCGGGGCAGCCCTTCCAGTTTAAAACAGGAGCGCCAGAGGGCGGGCCCGCGCCTGAGGGCCTCGCCAGAGGGCCCTTTGGTGTGGCCCTTAGGCAGTGGCACACACGTGAGCACCAAGAAACCATCAAAAATCTCAGGGATATATCTGCATCACTTCAACGACTCAGCAGCTCGAGCTCCCCCACGGTCGAGCTCGCTCCTCTCCAACGTCTCTGCCTCTTCACAAATGTTACACAGTCAACACAGCCTTCCTCACCACCACAGCAACAGAGCGTAAGAACTGGATGCAAAACGACTAGCTCAGAAAGCCTAAGGTACCCGAACTCTAACCTGTAATTCACATGCACTGCATCAAATTTTCGTAAAGCAGACACCACCTACCACCACCATAAGTCTACATACCTGCCTGTTGTAATTTAGCCTGATTTACAAAGTCTGCATACCCCTGCTACTAGCCTGATGTAACTTTGACTGCCGTACCAAGTATCTGTTGAAAGTATCTGTTACAAAGTATCTGTTACACAGTTAATTACAGACCTCCGTTACAAAGTATCTAGTACATGTACCGTTTATAAACATCTGCTACTAAGTAACTGAACTGCTGAAGTAACAAACACTAAGCTATGCAAAAATCTAGAATCATTATCAATAATACTAATTAATGCCAGATCAATGAAAAATAAGTTACCTATATTCACAGAAATACTAGACAATCAAAAACCAGATATACTATGCATAACCGAGACATGGCTATCAGACACAGACAGCGTCTACTTAAATCAACTAAGCAATAATGACTATGATACTTTCTACACACATAGAACTCACAAAAAAGGTGGTGGAGTGCTAATAATGTTAAAAAAAGAACTAAAAGCCAAAAAACTAACATCGAACCTACCCATCAACATAGATACCATCATTGTGAAAATTGGCAACATAACAATCTGCCTAATTTACAGACCACCAGACCAACAATCTGAAAACCTGGACCCATTAATTGATTTTCTAAGTTCCTCCACTGATCAAAACCCAATTTTAATGCTCGGAGACTTTAACCTCCCCTCCTTACCAGCCTCATATGCCTCCCTCTTCCTAGAATCAACAGTAGATATGGATTTTCACCAAATAATAAACACTAGCACACATGGAAAAGGTAGTATTCTTGACATGATCTTCCTGCCAAATGTACTCCACCAACACTATAACCCCATCTTCCTAAAATGCACACCGATCCCATGGTCAGACCATTACCTCATTAACTTTAATATCACAATAAACAACACATCAGTTAAACGAATACCAACTAATGCACCAAACTCAAGATTTAAAAAATACAATGAAGAAGAATTCCTAGACCTCATAATTCCTAACTTATCAACCTCTCCACTAAACCTAGATGCAGCAGTAACTAACTGGCACAAAACTATAAATAACGCTGCAACTAAAAAACAAATAACTAAGAAAAACACGCATTCTAAAGTTGGTCAAACCCCCTGGTACAACAAGGATTTAAAACTAATGAAAAAGAATTTAAGGAAAGCCGAATGTAAATGGAGGAAAAATAAAAACACAATTACAAAAGATTTATACCTCACGCTCCTTAACAAGTATAAAGACGCAATAAACAATGCCAAGAAAAATTACCATGCCTCCATCTTAAATAATGCAATAAATAGACCCAGAGAACTCTTCTCAATAGTCCAAAAACTGACAAATAATAATCACAACTCCAGCAACGAAATCACAAACATTACACCACAGACATTGGCAAATTATTACATGAACAAAACAACATCTCATCCTCCACTACCTAAACCATAAATACTTCTCATACACTTAACACAGACGAATGGTCTACATTCCAACCCCTAACCAAGGTTGAGCTCAAGAACATTATCACAAACATTAATACTACAACCTCACTAATTGACCCTTGTCCAGTAACCTGGATAAAAATCTCTCTACCTATATTCTCTCAATTCATCCTCCCAATAATAAATCTTTCCTTAAAAAATGGATACCTACCCCCTACACTAAAACACGCACAGATCCGCCCAATTCTAAAAAACACTACCCTTGACAAATCATCACCTAAATCCTACAGACCCATATCGAGTATTCCGTTTATGGCTAAATTAATTGAAAAAGCCGTACAAATTCAAACACAAGAGTACATTGATAGCTCAGCCCCACTTGATGACCAGCAGTATGGGTTTCGCCCCAGACACGGAGTAGAGTCACTCCTAACAGTTCTAATAGATACACTTGTAAGGGGAATAGACAACTCAAAACAAGCATTCCTACTCATATTCATTGATGTCTCCGCCGCCTTCGACAGTGTTCACCACTCAACAATGATTAATAAACTTAGGCAAATAGGTATAAAATCTACTGTTCTAAAATGGTTTACCTCTTATCTAACAGACCGAACTCAAACGGTACAAATCGGTAATCTCACCTCAAAAACATACAACCAAGAACTAGGCCTTCCACAAGGTTCAGCACTGTCAGCGTTACTATTTAACATATACTTAAAACACATCTGTAAAATCTTTAAAAAATTCAACATCCACTATCACCTATATGCGGATGACATTATGATGTATGTCCCTTTCAAAATACCAAATATCCCTATACAACTCATTAATGATTGCCTCAATGAAATAAACACCTGGCTAAACGAAAACAATCTGTACATCAATCACTCAAAAACAGAAGCTCTAATAGTAACCAAAAGTACAACGTTCATTCCCCCATCACACATTACATTGCAGAATAACGATATCAAACTAAAATCTGAAATACGTTACCTAGGCGTTATACTGGACAAACACCTCAGCATGGACACACATGTAAGAAATATAACAAAAAAAGTTTACTTTAAACTGAAAATATTAAAGCAACTCCGCCCCCTAATGCACGCACAGGATTTTCAACGAGTCATACAAGCCATTATAACCCCCCATTTCGACTTTGCAAATCAAATCCTACTTGGTGTAACTAAGCAAGCCTTAAAAAAACTTCAATTAGCACAAAACGCAGCAGCAAGGACCATTACGAAGGCCCCACCTTTCCAACATATAACCCCGATCTTAGAATATTTACACTGGCTCCCGATTCAAAGCCGTATAGAATACAAAACTCTCTTCACCACATACAAAGCCATAATTAAAACAGCACCCCCGACCATAAATAACCTCATCAAAATAGAATCCACCCATAATCTCCAAAGGAGAGACCAGTTAAATAAACTAACACCACCAAAAGAATTCATTAGGGCCAAAAAATCCACAAACAAGAAAGCCTTCTCCCATTCAGCCCCCATCTTGTGGAACACAATCCCAAAAGAATTAAGACAATTACCTGAAATCATGGAGTTTAGGAAAAAACTTAAAACACACCTATTCACAATGCACTATGGATCCGTGACAAACTCACCACTCACCTCTCAGCTAGATAAAGGATAATCCTACTCCAGATAATACATTTTTCAACAAAGGAATGAAGTACTGTAACCATAAAACAATGTATTGAGGACACTTGTATAACAAATAACTCTGTATATAGTTATATCCTGTTCATTTGTACATAGTTCACTAATTGTTAATTGTTACCTGTAATTTCCAAGTTTCAAATTGTTATATGTAAAAACAGCTTGCTCTGTTTATTGTTGTTCTATGGGAACCGCATCTGATCAATGGAAGGAGCGGTATATAAAAAATCTGTTAAATTAAATTAAATTAAAAGTATAGCTAAATTAGAATATAACACCTAAAAGCATCCCTTGAGCTGTTTATCCCCGTACTCATCCATACTCTGCATTCCGTACTACCTACTCCCACCCCTCTCCCCACCAGAAACGCACAAACCCCTCTACACAGTACTCATTGATACAAAACAAACCTCTAGAACAACATAATGGCCCCCTCCTTATTTACTCTTGCCCTAATCTACACACTAGCCAGCACACTCCATGATTCTGATGCTGCTGCAAATGGCTACAACCCTATCCAACTAATCCAAAATGCCAGCAGGAAACACCACAACAATCAATACCAACCACCCCCAAGCCCTCATCATAAAAGACAGTCACACTTGCTTTATGTATCCCTGGAAATCACAACCCCCACAAAAGACAAAGGAGCTAAGCCTCAGCAGGATCTTAGATGTGCACTCATCAACGCACGCTCGGTCCGTAATAAATGGTCGGTAGTCACGGACCTAATAGCCACCCACAATTTAGACATACTAATGGTCGGGGGCGGAGCCTGATGTCCAGCGGGTAGGACGCTTTGCGTTGAAGCTCCCGAGAGGCCTACTCAGAATCCTGACTTAATACCTATATAAATTTACTATTTCGCTCCGAGCTGACCGGGGCACCTCGGGGGGGATGGCGGCCCATAAACCAGCGCGCTTGGACTTCGGGTCTCCTTCTTCTTCTCACGGAAAACGCTCCAAAACAGAGGTGTCCTCCCCACAGAAGATGGTTCCATTTCGTGAAAACCCCGCAATGCACCTGGAGATTTTGGAGGAAATACGCGGCGTGAAGGAATTGGTGCAGTCCAATGGAGAAGCGCTTCGAGCCATGCGAGAAGACTTTGGAGTGCTCCAGGACCGACTTGAAGGTCTTTCATTACGGCAGGACAATATGGCGGGGGTCCTCGACTCGCACGAGGTGCGCTTGGGCAAACTGGACAAGGCTGAGCGCCAGATACAGACTCTTCAAAAGGAGTTGGAAGATAGCAATAATCGAGCCCGTCGCAACAATGTGAGGCTCCTCGGAATGCCGGAGGGGGTGGAAGCAGGAGATATAAGAGAATTCTTGCTCAAAACTCTTCCCTCCTTGCTGAAGATCAATTTTCACAGAGAACTGGAAATCGATCGAGCACACCGTGTTCCTGCCCGCATGGCGCTCAACCGCACGACCCCCCGGCCTATTATCTTTAGCTTGCTACGATATCAACAAGTGGAACAAATTTTACATGCTGCCCGAGCGAACCATCATTTGGAATTTGAAGGTCGTAAGGTCTCCTTCTTTCCTGATTTGGCAAAGCCTACCGTTGACCGTCGGAAGAAACTCCTTGCTCTTCGCCCTCGACTTCAACAGCTACAGGCTCGCTTTGGCCTGTTGTATCCAGCGAAGCTCCGAGTGACTCTCCACAACCAGACCAGGACGTTCGAGGATCCTGATCTACTATCAACATTTTTGGACTCCAAAGAAGCAGAGCAGATGCGCTAATCCCAAATCTTGGACTCTTATCTGCCGGCTCTGTCCGCCATTTTGAAGGGCCCGATGCGGCGGTCATAGCCAAGCACAGAAATAGCCTGGACTTTCTTTCTTTCTCTGTATGACTTTTGTTTTTGGTCTCCTATCCCTCCATGATGTGTGCCTCGGTCGGATTCGGAGCACGCACAGTCCTACAGGTTATGTGTTTTTTCAATTTCGGCCTTCTCTGGGGCTTCTCCCCGCAGACACATGGTCGCCAGTAATTCTGGGGTTTTGCTTCTCCTCTACCGTACTGCGGTTTTCTTTGTTAATGTGGGGCGCTTCATTGTATTATATTAGCTTATTTTTCCTATGTCATGTGTACAGCCAGATACAGTCAGTTTGAGGGACACAGTGAAATTGTGTGCTATCATGCTCAGAATTTTTAACTTTTCTGAATGGCCTTATGTAAAATCTTATTATTCATCGTCAAAGGCATTACTGGTCCACTCAAAGGAAAGAAAATCCTTAGCTATCTTAGCCACGAGCATGTTGATTTGGTGTTTCTTCAGGAAACGCATTTCACTCTGCTGAAACACTGAAACTCAATGCTAGGCCTCACATGGTAGCTGCCTATTCTCCCATCGTTTCCAAATGGTACGGGATAGCCATTCTGGTTAAGAAGTCTTTGCACGCTACTGTACCTGATATTAGCGCTGACATGGAGGGTAGATGGGCCCGTGTACACCTTGAGGTTGGAGATAGTGAATTCACGTGTATTTGCACTATGCCCCGAATGTGGACAACCCTGCTTACTATGCAAGTTTTGCGCAGTTGGCCTCGGCCTCCGCCAATGCTCCCTTAATACTTGGTGGCGATTTTACTCAAGTGTTCCCTCAATCTTTTCTTCTCAAACAAGGTGCTCGTTGGTTGGAAGATCCAGTACCGAGCAGACCTGTGTGGCTAGATATAGTAGCGGGCCTTTGCTAACCGATTCCTCTTACCTTTCTCCCTGGTATGACTCTCCCGTTAGACTCCCACTATCCACCAATGCTTTTCGACACTTTAGGTGCCTTTAATACTCTTATGCAAACTTTAGACTCCCGACTCTGGTCAGTGCAACTTCAGCATTGCATTCGGAGCACTAGAGTACTCCCGCCATCGGCATTCTCTGCATAAGGTTGATTGGAGACTTCCGATCTCTCGGTAGCTCACCGGGTGTAGCATCCAATTTTACTAAACCTTATGTAATGCTATCACTAGCGATACCTCTATAGCGCAGAAAGTATGGGAGAGAGAATTGTATGTGACTTTGACCTCGGAGCAATGGAGCCTTATCTGGAGTGGAGGGACACGGGTTCCCGACCCGCCTCACTCACTCAGACCCTCTTCTTTCTAGCCCACCGGTGTTTTTTACACTCCTCACAGATTAGACAAATGGAACACTACTCAGGGTAATGGTTGCTGGACACGTCCTGCGGCCATTGATTTATTGCTTCATGTAATGCATGAATATCCCGCACTACAGTATTACTGGCGTCGGGTCTGGGGTCGTATTTAGTCTATCTCGCACTCTCAGGAGTCCCTTTCTTGGAGGATAGTGGGACTTCGCCCAGTTGCGGGGATCCCCTCTCTCCCAAAAATGGCTTATCTCCTTTCGAACTTTATGCTTGGCATTGCTATTTCCCCAATTAAGTAATACTGGGAAATTAGTTCCCATCTGAGCCCCAATGAATGGTGGAATCATGCCTGTCTCTACAGTAAATATGAACAAATACCTCGTCTGTTCGCTTCCTCCGTTCAGACTCCTTCACATTGGTCTCAATGGAAGATGCTTAATGAATATGTACATTTTGCTAAAAGCTCTCATCTGACTGTCTAACTTTGTATATATCTCTGTCCCATGATCATGCTGTATTGTGGATACTTTTTTGATCGTTTGATGTATAATCACTGTTAATTGGAAGCGCTCACATGCTGATATAGACGGGTAGAGAAGAAGCATCGGGATGGGGGGTAAGGGGTTTACTTTTCCTTATTGTATACTTGTTTTGTCTCTTTTGGTGTGTTGTTTCTTATGTTTGTTGCAAAATGAAAATAAAAGTTTAAAAAAAAAAAAGACATACTAATGGTCACGGAAACATGACTTTCCGACACTGACAACGTAATTTTAAACCACCTCCCACCACCTAACTTCTCAATGTACACCTGTAACAGGGAAAACAGAAGAGGCGGAGGTGTACTGGTACTTGCAAAAACAGCGCTACAATATCGGGCTAACCTGACCAGGAGCACACAGCACCTGAACACACTAACCATTACCAATAAACTCAATACTATTAATAGGGCACCAGGGTCTGAGTCAGATGAACTCTCAGACATTACTGACTTAGCCTGTAACCCAGAAAACCCCTTCAAACCTAACTGGCTGATGGGAGACTTTAATCTTGCTTCCACTCAACCCACCCTAGCCAATACCTTCCTAGAAGCTATGTCCGACCTTAGCTACAAGCAAGTAGTGATTGATCCCACCCATCAAGGTGGGAACCTCTTGGACCTAATCTTCGTACCCCATCCAGTTATGAGAATGACAAAACAATTCAACATTGCCATCACCCCTGTTCCATGGTCAGACCATAACCTTATAACATTTCATACACCAATGCAACAAACCACATGCCACCGCTCAAACAAAAAGGAGATATCAAGAGCCGCCCGCTTCAAGCAACTCGACAGTGAGATGTTCATGAACTGCGCAATTCCAAAGCTCGCCCGACCCTCAGTCAGCCTCAACGAAATGGTCTCCAACTGGAATGATACCCTCTCATCATATGCTCATCAACCAGCATTCACCAAAAAGACCACACCCGACAGTGGCATCACTAAAAAGCAGCCCGCTCCTTGGTTCTCCCCTGATCTCTGAGCTTCCCTGCTCCACCTCAGAAAACTTGAGAGAAAATGGAGAACTACCCGTAGAACCTCTGACCAAATCATCTACTTTGAATATCTGAAACATCGCGAATCAACATGGGCCAAGAGGAAGGAATTCCACACTGAGATCCTCAACCGCTCAATAAGCC
This sequence comes from Ichthyophis bannanicus, assembly GCA_033557465.1. Classification (NCBI taxonomy): domain Eukaryota; kingdom Metazoa; phylum Chordata; class Amphibia; order Gymnophiona; family Ichthyophiidae; genus Ichthyophis; species Ichthyophis bannanicus. Next base: position 465,430,652 of record CM066034.1, read on the forward strand.
AAGAGACCTAGTCAACCTAGTAAAATCCTTTACCAACCAACCTTCCCCACCTCAGCAAGAAAGCATTCAACCACAGGCATACGCGACCTACATTCAATCCAAGGCAATAAAGATCACCACAACAACAACACATGAACCCTCCAAAACTCCCCACATGCAGTTTCCACTCACAAAAATCTCACCTCCCTCAGCAAAGACCATCGAGGAGATCATCGCCTCAATCAACACTACAACTGCACCAACTGATCCTTGTCTAGCCCATTGGATCAAATCTATGCGCTCTCAACTCAGCCCATTCATAGGCAACATTGCCAAGCTGTCCTTCGAAGCCGGAGTCTTCCCAGATGCTCTCAAGCACACATCCATTCGTCCACTACTTAAAAACAACCAGCTGGATCCGAAGAAAGAGGATTCTTACCGACCAATCGCTAGTATCCCACTACTAGCTAAAATCCTAGAGAAGTTGACCCAGAAACAGATTCAGCAACATGTTGATACGGCCTCCCCATTAGACCCATGTCAACATGGATTCAGAGAAGCCCACGGTGTAGAAACTCTACTAACGGTACTAACCAATACTCTCATCAATGGAATAAACAGCATCAAGAATGGCTTTGCACTAATCTTCCTCGGCATAGCAGCTGCGTTCGACTCCGTAGATCATATGCAGCTCCTGAAGCGGCTTCAAGAGAAGGGAATCCAGGACAAAGCATGGAACTGGTGCAAATCCTACCTCGAACACAGATGGCAGCAAGTACGCATTGGTAACGACACATCCGAACCTTTCCAGCAGAAACAGGGTGTACCCCAAGGTTCCTCCCTGTCGGCTCTGCTCTTTAATATCTATATGCAGCCAGTCTGTGACATTGCCCGCTCTTTCGGCATATCCTGCCTTATGTATGCAGATGACGTGCTGCTGTTTACACCTATAACTGTCACTTGCCCGGACTACACTGTACTAATCAACTGCTTCAATGCAATAACGGACTGGCTACTCACTCAGAACCTCCGCATAAATTAAAAAAAAACAGAGGTCCTAATAATAACAAGAAATAAAGGTTTCTCTCCTCCGCCAGTGCTGAAAGTCAGAGACGCAGAACTCCCAGTCAAAACCAATATACGGTATCTTGGCGTCACATTGGATCAACAGTTGGACTTCAAGGAACACATAAAACGCACCGTAAAAGCTATTTCAAGATCAAAACCCTTCGGCACCTGAGACCTATGATTGAACCCGGTGACTTCCGCACCATCTTCCAAGCGATAGTCACACCTCACCTCGATTATGCCAATATAATACTTCATGGTCTCCCGAAAACCACCCTCAACCCTCTACAGCTAGCCATGAACGCAGCAGCCCGCGTACTTTGTGGAGCTTCAAGGAATGACCACATCTCCCCCATTCTAAAAGAGCTTCACTGGCTCCCAGTATGCTCCAGAATCCTATACAAGGCCCTCCTCACTACCTTCAAGGCCTTTAACAAAATGTCACCTGCATCTATTTCCGACCTCATCATACACATTGCAAACAACAGACCTAGGAGAACACTGACTGCAGACACGCTACTCATGCCAAGCGAATCTACAAAGCTCAACCAGACCACCATCAATAGGGCATTCTCGAACTATGCTCCTAGATGTTGGAACACGCTCCCTCCCAGCATTAGAGCAATCAAGGACCTTAGGCCGTTCAGAAAAGCCCTCAAACACCACCTTTTCCTCACGTATTTCACTCATCTTGATATTCCTCCCCCTCACCATTCCCCCCCTCCCAACCCCAAACCACAGCTATGTGAGTCCAATAACCTAAACCGAACCTAGAGCTAAATGTATTTGAACTAAGAATGTAAATAGTTCCCCCAAGTTACCCCCATGTTAACTCCCTGTTCTTTGTAGACGACGGTCTAATTTAACTGACCAAGTGTTATATTGTTCTATATAAACCGCACTGATGACAAAGAGCACGGTATATAAGAGATGTTAAATAAATAAATAAATAAAGAATGAGACTTGGAACTCTTGACCCTTTTGAGAGTGAATTTGACCAGAGTGGTGAGGAAGCTGCTGCTTTTTGAATCCAGGAGCCTTCTGAATGCTACACATGAAGTCAACCCTCCTTACAGTTGTGGTCAACATTATTGGCACCCTTGCATTTTAGGTATGTTGTGTACAATATCTTGAGAAATAATTGGAAATATTCCAATTGTATGTCATCATAATATTTTAATAGTATGCTCAAAGATATACAACCAAAAAAAAGATGTCTGTGCCACTTAGACAAAGTAATTTCTGAGAAAAAAAAACTAAACATGATCTGGACAGAATTAATGGCACACTTCACTATTTGGTTGCATAACCCCTGGCAGTGATGACAGCCTCCAAATGTTTCTTGTAGCCATCTCTAAGATTCGTACATCTGTCTGCTGGTAGTTTCGCCCACTCCTCAACTGTGATTTGTTCCAACTCATGTTTCCAGGATTCCTTTTACCAACGGCAAATTTAAGGGTCTCGACAGGACTCATTGCTGGCCAGTTTAAAACAGTCCATTTTTTTCCTTTTTAACCATTCTTTTGTACTTTTGGACGTATGTTTTGGGTCATTGTCCTGCTGCAGGACCCATAACCTTAGACCCAGACCTAGCTTTCTGACACTAGGTAGCACATTTTGCTCCGAAATACCTTGGTAGTCCTCTGACTTCATGATTCCTTTAATACGTTCCACAACATTATGGAATCGCCACCATATTTAACTATACAAAGGATGCTTTTTTCCTTATAAGCTTAATTTCTTCGCCTGTAAATGTAGTGCTGGTCTGCACTGCCAAAGAGCTGAAGTTTGGTGTCAGCTGTCCACAGAACATTTCCCCAGAAGGATTGTGGTTTCTCAAGGTGGATTTGGGCAAAGATCAGGTGTGCCTTTTTAGGTCTGTCTTTGAGCGGTGCGGTCCTTTCTTGGCCTTCGCCCATGAAGTCTTTGATTAGTGTGCAGCATATGTTGCGGGTTGAAACCACCACTCCAGATTGCTCCAGGTCAGCCTTAATCGCTTTGGATGTTGTATGTGGTGGTTTTTATATCGAGAACAATATTTAGAGGAAGCCTATCGACAGTTGTCTGATTTGAACACATATGTCACTCTCACGGTTGATCCCACTGATCAATTACAGGAACGTATTAAACTAATTACATCACAAGCTTTACATAATAAATTGATTTCAAAGAAAAAATGGCATTATTTAAATACCAATAGTCCTTCTATTGCTAAATTATATTTAGTACCGAAGATACATAAGAAGCTAAGTAATCCTCCCGGACGTACCATAGTTTCCACTGTGGGACAGTTTTGGAACCGTTGTCCACTTATCTCGATTCTTATTTAAGACCTTTATTGATGACAATTCCATCCTACATTAGGGACACTACCCATTTTCTGCAATTGTTAGCACAACAATCCCATTGGGCGAATGTAGCTAATGTTATTTTAGTTACCTTGGATGTGACTTCATTATACACCAGCATCCCGCAATTGACAGCGTATGAGAATGTAATGTCTGCATTAAGGAGTAGGGGAGATTTGACGGATGCTCACGTTGCATTTCTCGCAGAGTTGACGGAGCTGATTTTGTTTCACAATTATTTTGGTTTTGAAGACATTCTATATCATCAAATTTCCAGGGTAGCTATGGGGATGACATGTGCCCCCTCTGTAGCAAATCTTTTCATGGGGGAATTTGAAAAACAGTGGATAAGGTCGTCGCCACATCAGCAATATATAAAATGTTGGTGTAGGTTCATAGATCCAACCACATCATCATGTGGTTGGATCGAAGCCCTCGGGACGTCTGACTGCTGATGTAGCTGCGCATGAAATGAGAGTCAGAAGCTGTAAAGATGTCTTACGCATTGGAACATGGAACGTACGAAGCATGAACCAAGGGAAGTTGGAGGTGGTCAAGAATGAAATGGAACGTGTACAACTTGATCTGTTGGGTGTCAGCGAACTGAAATGGACTGGCATCGGGCACTTTGCATCAGATGATCACATGGTCTACTATGCTGGAAATGAAAGACAAAGAAGAAATGGTGTTGCATTTATAATAAAGAAGAAACTTGCAAGAACTGTAATGAAATACAATGCAGTCAGCGAACGCTTAATCTCTATCCGTCTATGAGGAATGCCTATCAACAACTATAATTCAAGTATATGCCCCAACAACAGCTGCAGAAGAGAATGAAATTGAAGAGTTCTATGAACAAGTACAAGCTGAAATTGACAGAACATGCAAACAGGATATCCTGATAGTCATGGGTGACTGGAACACAAAGGTTGGCAACAAATAAGAAGGCAAAGTAGTTAGAAAATATGGACTTGGCAACAGAAATGAAGCTGGAGAAAGACTGATAGAATTCTGCAAGACCAACCATCTATTCATTTCAAACACCTTCTTCCATCAACACAAGCGGCGACTGTACACATGGACTTCACCCAATGGATTGTATAAAAATCAAATTGACTACATCTGTGGAAGTCAACAATGGAAAAGCTCTATAACATCAACAAAGACAAAACCTGGAGCTGACTGTGGTACAGATCATCAACTACTAGTATGCAAACTCAAGCTAAAGTTGAAAAAGAGCAAACCACTCATGAATGCAGCAAAATATGACCTTGAGAATATACCAATGGAATTTAAAGACTGCCTGCAAAATCGATTTGCTGCTTTAGATACAAATGAGAGAGCTCCAGAAGAGTTATGGAATGAAATCAAGAAGGTTGTGTTGGAAGAAAGCGAGAAGTCTCTACAAAAGGTGAAAAAGCAAAAACGGCCAAAATGGATGACAGAAGAAACTCTGAAAATGGCCCAGAAACGCAGAGAAGCTAAAGCCAGAGGAGAAAGAAAGACAATAACAGAACTCAACAGAGATTTCCAACGTGCAGCAAGACAGGACAAGGAAAGGTACTACGATGACGCATGCAAGGAAATAGAAGCAGAAACTATTAAAGGAAGAACAAGATCGGCTTTCCTAAAGCTACGAGAGTTTAAAAAAAAGTTCCAGCCTTGAATTGGAATGTTACAAGATGCTCAAGGTTCTATGTTGAATGATGCCGAGAAGATCAAGAAAAGGTGGAAGGAATATACAGAGTTTTTATATGATAAAGATCAAGTGGACCAACAGCCGTTTCAACCTATACCTTATGATCGGGAACCACTGGTGATGAAAGAAGAAGTTGAAGCAGCATTGAAAGCCTTATCAAAGAACAAAGCACCAGGCATTGATAGCATTCCCATAGAAGTATTACAGCAATCTGATGCAGCTGTTAACGTACTTACAAGGCTCTGCCAAGAAATATGGAAGACAACATCATGGCCAACTGACTGGAAAAGATCTGTGTTTATACCAATACTAAAGAAAGGTGATCCAACTGACTGTGGAAATTATCGCACAGTCGCTCTGATCCCACATGCCAGCAAGATTCTACTGAAGAGACTACAACCATACCTGGAACAAGAACTACCTGAAGTGCAAGCAGGGTTCAGGAAAGGGCGAGGAACGAGAGACATTATTGCGGATGTGAGATGGATCCTTGAAAAGACTAAAGAATACCAAAAGGATATCTATTTGTGCTTTATCAACTATAGCAAGGCTTTTGACTGTGTAAACCATGAGAAACTCTGGGTCACAGTAAGAAGCATGGGTATACCAGAAAACCTGATCGTACTCTTGCACAATCTGTACATTGATGAAGAAGCAGCAGTTCGAATGGAACAAGGAGAAACAGAATGGTTTAAAATAAGCAAAGGTGTAAGACAAGGCTGCATACTTTCCCCCTACCTGTTTAATTTATATGCAGAACAAATCATCAGAGAAGCAGGATTGTATGAAGACAACAGAGGTGTGAAGATTGGTGGAAGACTCAACAACCTTCACTATGCTGATGATACCACATTACTGGCTGAAAGTGAAGATGATCTGAGACATTTGCTTCTCACAATCAAAGAACATAGTCTCAAAATGGGCCTGCACCTTAATGTAAAGAAGACAAAGATCATGACAACTGGCATAATCAACAGGTTCATCGCTGAAGGAGAAGAAATTGAAATCGTGAACAACTTTAACCTACTTGGATCAACTATCAAAGAAGCAACATGCAGTCAAGAAATCAGACGACACATTGCTCTTGGCAGAATGGCTATGAAAGACCTAGATAAGATTCTCAAGAGCAGAGATGTCTCTCTCCATAAAAAGATTTGACTTGTTCAAGCCATGGTATTTTCAATAACATCATATGGATGTGAAAGCTGGACAGTGAAAAAGATAGACAGGAAGAAAATTGATGCCTTTGAATTATGGTGCTGGTGGCGAATACTGTATATACCATGGACTGCCCGAAGAACAAACCAGTTGTTACTAGAGGAGATCAAACCTAAGCTTGCTTTCTTTATTTATTTATTTACATTCTCTTATATACCGCGCTATTCTGCATCAGTGCGGTTTACATTGAACAAACTGAAATTACACTGAACAGGGCATTATAACTTGGAGATAACTATTTTACAGGGAACTTGGGCTATGGAGGGTTATTTGGCTTGCCCAAGACCACAAGCAGCCCCTGTGGAACTAGAAACCCCAGTCCTTCTGGCCCAAGGTTGCTGTCCTCTAGTGGGATTTGAACCCCCGACCTTCTGGCCTGAAGTACCTTGCCCCAACCACTAGGCCACTCCTCCACTCCACTTTAGAAGCTCAGATGAGAAGACTTCGACTTTCATACTTTGGACACATCATGCGAAGAGAGAGATCATTAGAGAAAGACATCATGCTTGGCAAGATAGAAGGTCAGCGCAAAAGAGGAAGGCCAGCAATGAGATGGATCGATACAACAACAGCAGCTACGGGTACCAGTCTGTCAACAATGAGCCGCCTGACTCAAGGCCGAACACAATTTAGGATAGCTATCCAGAGGGTTGCCATGAGTCGACTCCGACTCGACGGCACTTAACAACAGGTTCATAGATGACATTTTCATGTTATGGGTAGGACAGAAATGCCAGTTAGATGAATTTCTAGTATGGCTGAACCAACGAGATAATAAGATACAATTCACATATTCCTGTAATACGCAAAAGATAACCTTTTTGGACATGGACATCAAACGAGGGGACCACATTTGGATTACTTCAGTACATAGAAAAACTATAGATAAAAATGCTTTCTTACATTATAACAGTGCTCACCCCATTCAATTAAAGAATAGTTTACCATTTTCACAATTCTTGCGTTATAGACGGAATTGTTCTGAAGAAGTTGAATTTAAAACACAGTCTAAGATTTTATGACGGAATCTCCAATGCAGAGGATACCCGTCCCAGGTGATACGCGACGCGTATAAAAGGGCATTGTTTAACAACAGAGATTTATTACTACAATGTCGCAATAACAATCAAAAGGACATTCATAATGTGAATCTCATAACAAAATATTCCCCTTACAGTTTTCAAATTAAAAGTATTTTGAAATGGCATATTAATGTGATTAAGAATATCCCCGGATTAGAGGACAAAACTATCTGCTGCGTGTGGCAGCGTCATAAAATTTTAAAAGAACTTTTGAGTCCGGCTGTGTTAAGACCTTTAGGAATCCAACAGAATGAAAATTCTTATGGCCACAAAAAATGTGGAAATTGCAAAATCTGTGAGATCACTTTAGAACTGACGGAATTTGATTATCATGATAAAATTTGTCATTTAAGAAAACAAACATCATGCGGTATCCAATGCCCGTGTCGTCTATTGTATATAGGGAAAACCATTCGTCCTTTTAGAACACGAATGAGTGAACATCACAGTAAATTACACTGCAGGAGAAGAGAGGCACCAATTGTGGATCATTGCTTGGCTTTGAATCACAAGTTTGAAGAACTGCGCTGCTTTTGTGTAGATCGGGTAGACACAGGCTTTAGTGGTAAAACAAGAGATCAAAGCCTACTAATCCGAGAGCAGCGGTGGACATATAATTTACAATCAACATATCCCAATGGCTTGAATGGACAAATTGATTGGACTGTTTGTGCTTGATTTCACTTAGTAAGAAGAGATATAGTGAATAAACTGAGCCATTACCCCCTTTGCTCACACCTCGCCCCGTTGACAGAAACAATTTCATCTATTTAGTTTTATAGTGTTAGTACGAGTTGACCTTTACCGTGAATATTCAACCAATGAAACTTTGGCAATCAATGTTGATATTACAGCTGTGTAGGGAGACCCTATAAACTTGGTCTCTCGTGTCTTTAGTCCGCATGTGCGGCGTCATTTGGAATGCAGGACTTACGGTTTGACAGAAGTAAGGTACGAGAGTTACCCATTGGAACGGTATTGACTTTGTTTAAGGAAATAGATATAGTCTAAAACTAGCAAGAGAAATTGCGATGAAATATGTTTCCATTCTTTTAGTTAAAACAACGAGTCTGAAGATTTTAAGCCGTCATCGTGTGTCTGAAAGTGCTTAAGTATACCCCCGAGGAAACCTAGTGATTGGTGAAACGCAGAAGCGCTGAAGATTGGCGTTGGGGTTATAGTCCTTATTAAGATAAGCACATATTTGTTACACTATTTGAAGACTTATTTACATTTAAACAAATATCTACAGTTGTTTTAAAAAAAAGATAAAGAAGAAATTTTGAGAAAAAAAAAAAGTTTGTGGTGACATCAAAAGGTCCTTGATGCAAAAGGGTGCATTGTGATTAGGCATATTAAAACCTAACCCGCTCTAGTCTGAGACCTTGTCACCTATAAACATTGTATTCTCACAGTTTAGTGTTGGGGCATTTTCTTACATGTGGTTAATATTTTAAGTGCTCTGATAAAGGACCGCACCAATAGTTTTTGTCATGTATAATACCTTGACATACAATTGGAATATTTCCAATTATTTCTATTATTTTAATAGTATGCTCAAAGGTATGCAACAAACAAAAAGATGTCTGTGCAACTTAGGTGTAGTAATTTCTGAGAAAAAACAAAATATGACCTGGAAAGGATTAATGGCACCCTTCACTAAAATTTGAATGAACAACCCTTGGCAGTGATGACAGCCTCCAAACGTTTCTTGTAGCCATCTATAAGTCTTGTACATCTGTAGTTTCTCCCAATCTTCATTGTGATTTGTTCCAGCTCATGAATGTTTCCAGGATTCCTTTTACCAATGGCAAATTTCAGCTCTTTCCCAAGGCTCTCAATTCACGACTCATTGCTGGACAGTTAAAACAGTCCATTTTTCCTTTTTAACCATTTTTTTTGTACTTTTGGATGTATGTTTTGGGTCACTGACCTGCTGCAGGACCCATGATCTTCAACCCAGACCTAGCTTTCAGACACTAGGTAGCACATTTTGCACCAAAATACTATGGCAGTCCTTCGACTTCAAGTTTCCTTTAATAGGTTCAGGCCTCCAGTTCTTAAGGCAGATAAACAGCCCCACAACATTATGGAACCTCCACCATATTTAACTGTAGGAAGAGTATTTTTTTTTCTTATAAGCTTTATTTGCCTATAAATGTATCACTGGTCTGCATTAACAGAGCTCAAGTTTGGTTACATCTGTCCACAGAACATTTTCCCAGGAGGATTATGGTTTCTCAAGGTGGATTTGGGCAAAGATCAGGCAAGCCTTTTTAGGTATGTTTTTGAGCAGTGGGGTCCTCCTTGGCCTTTGCCCATGAAGTCTTTCTTTGGTGCGCAGTATATGGTGTGGGTTGAAACCACCATTCCAGATTGTTCCAAAGTCAATATCGCTGCTTCTCCTACTATGTAGTCGACTCGAGTTTCGCCTTTTATTCAACAGGCTGCCTCAGGACTAGGACCAAACAGCCTGCTGAATGAAAGGTGAAACTCGAGTCGACTACATAGTTGGAGAAGCGGCGATATAGACTTTGGAGGATTGGGCACTGTTAAGTAACAGCTAAGTTCTTTTGAAATTTTAAATGCATTTACAAATCATAAAAAAACTAGTTGCTGGCCTATGACTGAAAGTGTTGGGGTTTTAAATGATAGGAAACTGCAGCGTGGAAATATCCCGCAAGTATGGTCCCTGCCCCTGCTACTGAGGCCCGTCCCAATACCTCAGTGGAGTAGTGTGTTACCATAAACTGAGAAGGATAGTATATTTTCCTTGCAGTTTAGTTTTCCCCCCCTCCTTATTGTTTCCCCTTGAGGTTTGTAAGTGGTACTTTTACCTAGACGCTTAGTTTAATTGTACAATAATCATGTCCTAGCAATGTCCCAGTTTTTATACTATTTCCTAGTTCCTTTTTTAATTGGTCTTTTACTTGAGTCTTTTTATGTGTCAAATATGTGTGCATATAAATAGTCCAAAGTCATTTCACTGGCCACTTTCTTTTTTAGGCAATATTGAACATTAAGGGTGCCAATAATGCCGACCACAAATGTAGTTGGTAAAGCCACAAGACATCACCTCCTACCCTTATACTCAATCACTTCCTTCCAAAAAAGGGATTATTTATAGGTCAATGTCACTTTTTTCTCAGACCTGGCAACACTGCAAGGTCATCAGAAGCCATAATAGAACAACATAATATACAGTATGAAATTTATGACGATGATATAATGATTTATACTCCATTCAAAACGGACCAACTCTAGTACACTCAGATTACAACATGACTCGAGGCAATGATAAAATGGCTTGACATAAAACCTCTCCATAAATTTCAAGAAATCAGAGGCCCTGCATATGATGAGAACCACCACATTCTCTCCATCCAAAAAGATAAATATTCTAAACCATGACCTGGAAGTCAAATCGGAGGTGAAATACCTTGGAGTCAGATTGGACCAAAATCTTACTTTCCAGTCACACATCAAAAGAATGACCAAGACAGCGTACCACAAAATAAGGACGATACAGAAACTCAAACCATTATTCAATGATAGCGACTTTTGAACCATCTGCCAAGCTATGATAAAGCCTTTAATTGACTACTGTAATATAATCTACCAAGGCCTCCCAAGCAAAGTTACACACCTACTTCAACTAGTCCAGAACACTGCAGCCGGGATAATCACTGGATTAGCAAAACATAACCAGATAACACCTACACTACAGCAACTGCACTGGCTATCAGTTATGACACACTCCAAATTCAAATCATCACTGATCATCTTCAAAATCCTTCATAACTTAGCCCCAACCATCCTCCAACCAATGATCATCAAGGAACCAGAGAAAAGACCAAGGCAAACCACAGTCTACTATTGATTCCTAAGGTCAAGACGAAAGCAAAACAGACAACCTGCAACAGAGCAATATGTTCCATCCTTGTGAAATACCCTCCTCAGAACATCAGATCCATCAAAGACATCTACGACGTTAGGAAAGCTCTAAAAATATTCCTCTTCAAGAAACATTTTGAACCCAGAACATTACCATACTAATTCATCCCCCAACACTGATCATACACCTCCCATGCCTCAAGTCCCTTTGCAGCTACTAACCATGAAAAATGGATCCCTAGCAACGTATAAATTGTGTTCTCTACTTGGCCTCCCCTAATAACATCAAAGTCATACTTCCCCATTCTATGTATCTTTCTTAGTTAAAGTTATAATATAAACTGCTTTGAATACATAAGGCGGTATAAAAAAAACGTGTTTAATAAATAAAGTTCAAAAATAGAATGAAAATTTAATTGTCATGCTACTATCATGGCTCAACCTGCATAACGTGATGTAACACACTTAAATTTGAGAAGCATATGCAACAAGGGATATCCCTCACAGTTTAACTGGAAAATTACTTTCTCCGACAGTGATGAAAAATCTCTCTACTCAGAGAAGTAAAAATTATAGAAAATTTTGGCTAGCTGATGTATTGGATGAAGTGGGTGTAGGAAAGTTCATGCAGGCTACTATAGTTACTTATCCAAAGGTCAAACATAATTCTAGGTATTTATGCTTAAGAGTATATACTGAACCGAACTACATACAACACAGCAGATGACATCAAGCTATAACAGCAAGCACAATAACAGAGTCTTGCACACCTAGACAGCGAAACACACACAAAGTACCACAACAGATCCACTCCGAACGAACCATGAACCAATAGATCATATGGCTCATCATCCTAGCCCTAACACACTCCATCTCAAGAGGTAAAGCAATCACTTACTCCTGTTACAATGCTGTCCACATAATATACAACCCTAGGCATATAAAGCAAACATGCAAATGGAGCCACTGGCAGCCTCCAAGATCCATTAACCATTTATTTAAACAGATTTCTATACCGCCTTTTCCTACAATCAAGGCAGTCTACACAGCAAACAATCAACAAAATACAGTGTCTAGTGTGTGCATGCTTTGAGCAGTGAGTGTGTGTAGATGGTCATTGATTCTTGGTGAGCTATTTACAACATGCGCTATTTACAATACTATGTACATCCGGACTTTAATACTATTATCGTGTCACTAGGGTAGGGTGTTGAGTTGGGGGTATTGTCTGTTGCACAGTTTAAGTGACGTCACCGTAGTGCTCTATGAAGAGGGTCGTCTTTAGCAGTTTCCTAAAGTCCTTAATGTCTGTTGTTGACCGTAGTTCATCAGGGAGGGCGTTCCATAATGCAGCTAAATAAATAAATAAATATTGATGGTGCCGCCTTTGATAAGGCTCGTTTTTCGGTATCCTTGCGTACCTTGTTGATGTCTTTAGGTGTGTTGACACGGTTGGATGTGCCTCTCCTCCTCGGTCTTGTGCTGCTGTCGGGTTGTATGAGTGGGTGTAGGCTGAAAGCTGATGACTGTTGCTTGATTTTGAATATGTTTATGATTGTTTTGTATCTGATGCGGGAGCTGATTGGTAGCCAGTGGAGATCTTTTAGGGTGGGTGTGATGTGTTCTTGTCTTGTGGTGCCAGTTATTATGCGTGCTGCTGTGTTTTGCACCAGTTGCAGTGGCCTGAGTGTCTGTTTTGTGAGGCCAAGATAGATTGGGTTGCAGAAGTCTAGGATTGGGGTTATTAGTGCCTGACAGACTGTGCGGAAATGTTCCTGAGAGAGGAGGGGTTTGAGGCTCGGACTAGTCTCATCCTGTGGTATGCATTTTTGGTGGTTCTGCTGATGTGGGACTGAAGGTTCAGTTCTTTATCCAGGGTCACTCCGAGGTATTTCACTTTTGGTTGTATGGGTATGGTTGTGTTGTCTATCTTCATGTTGCGAGGAGGGATGAAGTCGGAGTTTCGTGTGATGATTAGAGCATCGGTCTTGCTGTAGTTTATGTTCAGGTTGTTGTCTTGAAACTAGCTGTTCATGTGCATGAGACATTCTGTTATCTTGGTGTAGTCTGGGTTGTCGAGGGTGATTGGTGTGTATATCATTATGTCGTCCGCATAGATTGTGTATTTTATCCCGTGTTCTTTTATGCTGCTGCATATTGGCTGGATGTAGAGATTAAATAATAGTGCTGATAGGGCGGATCCTTGAGGTACGCCTTGCATGATCTTTATGGGTCGGGATGTGTTGGGACCGATCTTGACCTGTATCTGTCTATCCGTTAAGTAGGAGTGGAACCACCTCAGTGTGGCTCTGTGTAATCCGATGTTCTGTAGTCTTGCTAGTAGAGTTCCATGGTCCAAAGTGTCGAATGCTGATGAAATGTCAATGAAGATCATGAGTATTCCTTTCTTTCTGTTGTCTATGAGGTGTAGTATGTCGTTAAATAGGTATAGCAGGAGTGTTTCGACTCCGTGGTTGGGGGCGGAAACCATGTTGGTTGAGGTCCAGTTGTGCATGGTTGTCGATGTGTTCTTGTAGCTGATGTTGTACCTCTTTCTCAATAATCTTTGCCAGTAGAGGGATGCTTGAGATAGGTCTGTAGGCTGCTGGGTTGTTCTTGTCAAGTGGTGATTTCTTCGGGATTGGTCTTATTGTGGCGAGTTTTAGCTGGTCAGGCATGAATTCTTGGGTTAGTGAACTGTTCACCATGTTGTGTATGGTGTGGATGAAGTTTGACTTTGTCGCCTTAATCCATGTAACTGGGCATGGGTCTGTTGGGGACTGTGCTTGTGTTGAGTGCAGTGATGATGTGTGAGAGCTGCTCTGTGGATGGGTTACTGAATTTGTCCCAAGTTTTTCTTGAGGGGGTGGCTGGTTTGATGCTTGTGTCTGTTTTCCGTTGTGAAGCTGAATGAAATTTTTCTTGGATAAGGTCTGCGAATGCTTGTGGGTCTATTTGCACTTCGCTCTCGGTTTTCTATTCCTTGGTGAGGGTTTTCACAATTTCGAAGAGCTCTCTTGGTTTGCTGTTTGATTTGAGTATGATGTTGGTGTGGTATTCTTTCTTCGTTTGGTTGATGAGTTTGTTGTATTCTTTTTGTTTTGTTAAGTATAGTGCCTGATTGTTGAACGACTTGGTGTGTGTCTCCATCGCCGTTCTAACTTCCTGAGTTCCCTCTTCTCATTCCGTATGATTTTTGAGTACCAGGGTGTGTGATGTGCTTTGGTGCGGCGAGCTTTCTTGGGTCTGTATTCGGTGGCTTTGGCAGCAGCACTGATGATGCTGTTCCATTTTCTGATTTGTTTGTCTAGCAACCTCATTAGAATTCCACTCATAAGTAGCAGTACCTCACCGAAGAACCTCACTAACACCAAAGAAACAGCCGCCTTAACCAACGCCAGATCAGCACACAACAAACTACAAACATGACCATATTGTAGATCAAAAGATAAATGATATTGAAACATAGAAAAATAACAGAAAAAGACCACATGGCCTATCTAGTCTGTCCTTCCATATCAACAACTACAACAGTCCCTTTTTTCCTTTAGAAATCCTCTGTGTTTGTCCCATGCTTTTTTGAATTCAGATACTGTTCTCATATCCACCACTCTCCACTGGGAGACTATTCCACGGATCCACCACTCTTTCCGCAAAGAAATATTTCCGCATATCACTCCTGAACCTATTCCCTTTCATCCTCATCCCATGTCCCCTCATAGCAAAATTTGCTTTGGGCTCTCCCCCTGTGCACAGAGGTATTTAAACGTCTCAATCATATCACCTCTATCCCAACTCTCCTCTAAGATGTACATATTAAGATCCTTAAGTCTATCCTCATATGCTTTGTAATGAATACCACTAACCATTTTAGTAGCCACCCTCTGTACTGACTCCATCCCGTTTATATCCTTTTGAAGGAGCGGTCTCCAGAATTGCACACAATACTCCAAATGAGGTCGCACCAAAGACTTATGTAGAAGCACTATCGCCTCCTTTTTTCTGCTGGCCATTCCTCTCCCTATGCACGCAAGCATCCTTTTAGCTTTTGCTGTCGCCTTTTCTACCTGTTTAGCTACTTTAAGATCATCAGACACAACCACACCTAGGTCCCGCTATTCTTTAGTGGACAAAAGTACTTCACCCCCATACTATATTTCTCCCTTGGATTGCTGCAGCCTAATTGCATGACCTTGCATTTTTTAACATTAAATCCCAGCTGCCAAATTCTAGACCATTCTTCAAGCTTAGCTAGATCCCTCCTCATGTTATCTACACCTTACTGGGTGTCTACTCTATTGCATATTTTGGTATCATCCGCAAAGAGGCAAACCTTACCCGACAGCCCTTCCACTATATCACTAACAAAGATGTTAAAAAGAATTGGACCAAGGACAGATCCTTGAGGCACACCACTGGTAACTTCCTTCTCCTTAGAGTGCGCACCATTAACCTGTACCCTTTGTCGCCTTCCACTCAACCAATTTCTAACCCAAGCAGTAACTTTAGGGTCCATCCCTAGGGTGCTCAGTTCGTTTATAAGTCATCTATGAGGAACAGTGTCAAAGGCTTTACTGAAATCTAAATACACCACATCTAGGGCTCTCCCTCGGTCCTGCTCCCTGGTCACCCTGTCAAAGAAATCAATCAGATTTGACTGACAAGACCTGCCTCTGGTGAATCCATGCTGCCTCGGATCCTGTAATCCTCTGGACGCCAGAAACATCACCATTTTCTCTTTCAGCAGCATTTCCAATAACTTACTCACCACCGAAGTTAAACTAACCGGCCTGTAGTTTTCAACCACATCCTTACTTCTGCTTTTGTGTAAAGGGACCACGTGAGCCTCTCTCCAGTCCTTTGTCACCACTCCTGACTCCAACGAGGCATTGAAAAGGTCAGTCAGTGGAGTTGCTAGAACGTCCCCAAGTTCCTTCAGTATTCTAGGGTGTATCCCATCCAGTCCCATCGCTTTGTCTACTTTAAGTTTAGCTAGTTTATCACGAACACAGTCTTCTGAAAATTGTTCAAGATGCCCCTTGCTTCTGTTCTTGTGGGTGTTTTCTGAGATCCTGTTCATGGTTCTTCATCTGTGAACACAGAACAAAAATATTTGTTAAGCAATTCCGCTTTATCCTCATCAGTTTCTACATATTCCTCCCCTTCACCCTTGAGTCTGACAATACCACTTTTGCCCTTCCACTTCTCACTAACATGTCTGAAAAATGTCTTATCCCCCCATTTTATTACATTAGCTATTTCCTCCTCTTTTTGAATCTCTACTTTCCTGACTACTTTGCTAGCTTCTCTAAGTTTTTCCAAATATAGATACCTGTCTAACTCTCTCTGTCATCTCTTGTTTTCATAAAGGCCTCCCTCTTTTTCTTCACCTTTTCAGCTACTTCTTTTGAAAATCATAGCGGTTTCCTTTTCCTTGTACCTTTATTTACCATTTTAACAAAAAGGTTGGTTGCCCTTAAAATATCCCCTTTCAATTTTGCCCACTGTTTCTCTACATCACCAGCTATTCCCATCCCGCTAACGACGCCTTGAGGTATTGGCCCATCTTAGCAAAGTTAGTTTTCCTAAAGTCTAAGACCCTTGCTTTTGAATGGATTCTAACAACCCTAGTCCTAATTCTGAACTACACCATCTGGTGATCACTGGATGCAAAATTATCTCCCACTATAACATCAGAAACACTTTCATCATTGGTAAGCACCAAATCCAATATGGCCCCTTCACTTGTGGGGTCTGTTACCAGTTGCCTGAACAGTTCTCCATGTAGATAATCCAGGATCTCCTTACTTTTAGATGATACAGCAGCAGGAATGTGCCAGTCAACATCTGGCATATTGAAATCTCCTATCAGTAGCACGTCCCCTTTCCTAGCAGTGCTGTGTATGTCTTCAATTAACTCTCCATCCACCTATTCCTCTTGTGAGGGAGGTCTGTATATCACACCAATGCAGATAGATTTCTCTTTCCCTCTTTGTAGTTTGACTCACAGTACTGCTTCTCTCCCTTATAAGCTCTGTAATTCCAAAATTTTAATATTATTTTTATATATAGTGTCACTCCTCCTCCCCTTATTCCTACCCTGTCCTTTCTGAATAAAGTATATCCCAGTCAGGTTTTCTGTGAACCATGTTTCTGTAGCTGCCACTAAATCCAAGTCAGCCACTCCCATTAAAGCTTCAACATCTGGGATAGCAGTTACTTACCTGTAACAGGTGATCTCTGGGAACAGCATGAATAAGTCTTCACATATGGGTATCTTCGGTACCGACGGAGCCTGCGCGGGAACGCTCCCCAGCGTCCAGTAAGAAAGCTTTTGGGAGCATCCCACAGCGCCTGCGTGCTGCCTTCCCGCCTTTCCCAACCGCCTCTCTCCAGTTCGAGTTTTAAAGCTGAGACAAAGAGAGAGAGAGGAAAGGAAAGATAGATAGAGAGATACAACTCCTAGGGGAGGTGGGTGGGTTGTGAAGACTTATTCCTGCTGTTCCCAGAGATCACCTGTTACAGGTAAGTAACTGTGCTATCTCCAGGAACAAGCAGGAATGAGTCTTCACATATGGGGACTCCCCAGCTGGAGATGCCAGGGAGATCCCCAAGGATGTGAGTCCCTGAGAAGGGCTCTACCTTCCCCCATGGATCTCGGGCATCCAACCAAGGATGGGGGGTAGGAGTTGATTAGGTATGGAACAGGTGTTTGAGAACAGCCTGACCAAACAAGGCATCCCGGCGGGAGTCCGTGTCCAAGCAGTAATGGGCTGTGAAGGTATGAACCGAGGCCCAGGTGGCCGCTCAACAGATTTGGTCGATGGACACAGAGTTTAGATGAGCCATAGAGGCTGCCATGGCTCTCACATTGTGAGCTGTGACATGGCCCTCCAGAGAAAGGTTCTTACTCTGGTAGGCGAAAGAAATACACTGAGCAATCCAATTTGACAGTGTTCTCTTAGAGACTGGAAGTCCTAAATGAGAGGGATCAAAAGCAACAAAGAGTTGAGAGGACTTTCTATGTTGCTGTGTCGTTTGTAAGTAAAAAGCGAGTGCTCTCTTACAATCCAGGGTATGGAGATTCCTCTCTGCACTTGATGCATGAGGTCCTGGAAAAAAGACAGGTAAATACACCTCCTGGTTCAAATGAAAAGGTGAGACCACTTTAGGCATAAAGTGTGGATTGGTCCTGAGGACTACCTTGTCATGATGGAACCTTGTATAAGGAGGATTAGCCACCAAGGCTTGCAGCTCACTGATGCGGCGAGCTGAGGTGACTGCAATGAGAAAAATAACCTTCCAGGAAAGGAATTTCAAGGAGGTAGTGTCTAAGGGTTCAAAGGGTGGCTTCATAAGCTGACCAAGAACTAGATTCAAATCCCATGACACTGGAGGTGGTCTAATGGGAGGTTTAGTTAAAAGAAGGACTCTCATGACTCTTGCAATAAGAGGATGAGAGGAAATAGGCTGTCCATTGAGAGGCTTGAGGTATGCTGAAATAGCACTCAAATGAACTCTTACTGAATTCGTTTTAAGGCCTGCATGGGATAAATGCAGCAAATACTCTATTAAAGAATTCAGAGGTATTGCAAGGGGGTTAAGACCCTTCTTTGCACACTAAATGGTAAACCTTTTCCATTTGAAAGCATAGGAACGTCTAGTGGAAGGCTTTCTGGAAGCATGAAGGATATCCTTCACCTGCTGAGAAAGATGCAAATCTTGAAGGTCTAGGTCTTCAGCAACCAGGCCCTGAGATGGAGAGACTGGGGATTTGGATGCCATAACGTTCCCTCCTCCTGGGACAGGAGGTCTGGAGCAGATCCCAAGTCCAGGGAAAGAGCTTGAGAGAGATGCAGAAGTAGAGGGTACCACACTTGGCGTGGCCAACGTGGTGCTATGAGGATCATAGACCCTCGATCTCTCTGAAGCTTGAAGAGAGTTTTGGGAATTAGGGGAATGGGAGGAAAGGCATAAAGGAAGCCTTGACCCCAGTGAAGGAGGAAGGCATCCTTGGCCTGAACTCCCTAACACGGAATTCTGGAACAGAACCGGGGAAGTTTGGCATTCCACGGACTTGCAAAGAGGTCTATGTCCGGGGTTCCCCAAATCTGAAAGATTCTGGCTATCTGGTCCATATGGAGGGACCACTCATGTGGAAGCAGAACTCGACTGAGTTTGTCTGCCCAAGAGTTTTGAACGCCTGGAAGATATACTGCCAGAGGATGAATTTGATGCTCTCTGGCGAAGGCCCATAATCTTAAAGCTTTGTTGCAAAGCGACAGAGAGCCAGTCCCGCCCTGCTTGTTCACGTAGAACATGGCTACGTGGTTGTCCGTGTGGATGAGGACTGTCTTGCAGCTGAGCAGGGTGTGGAAGACTCAGAGCTAGAAAAATTGCTCTGAGCTCCAAGAGGTTGATATGTAGAGAAGTCTCCTGTGGAGACCAAATGCCCTGGGTGGAGAGATCTTGAAGATGAGCTCCCCAACCCCTTGGAGAGGCATCTGTTGTAAGGGCTGCTTGGGGTAACAACTGTTGAAAGGGGGACCCCAGCAACAGGTTTTGAGTGGACTTCCACCACTGGAGAGACCAAAAAAGGCGACTGGAGTTTGCTATTTTGTCTGATAGGCACCCTGATGCCTGGGTCCATTGGGTGGATAAAGTCCATTGAGCTGCCCTCATGTGAAGGCGAGCGTAAAGGAACCTCATGCACGGTGGATGCCATGTGGCCTAACAGTTGTAATATCTCTCGAGCAGTTAAATGGGACTTTAACTGAATCTGGGAGGCTAACTGCACCAAGCATAGGCAACGGGCCTGGGGAAGATAGGCTCTTGCAGTTGTGGTATCCAGCAAGGCCCCTATGAACTCTAGTGACTGAGTAGGGGTGAGATGGGATTTTGGGATGTTTATTACAAGCCCCAGATACTGAAGAACACGCCTTGTGCAGGCTAGGGCAGTCTGGGCCTCTGACTGGGATGGAGCTCGGATGAGCCAGTCATCCAGATATGGGAATACGAATATTCCTAGAGTGCGTAGAAATGCAGCTACTACTGCCATGCATTTTGTGAACACTCTTGGTGTAGAGGCCAGACCGAAAGGAAGCACTCTGTATTGGTAGTGCTTTCCTTGATAAAGGAACCGAAGGAACCTTCTGTGTGTTGGATGGATGAGGACATGGGTGTACGCATCCTTGAGATCTAGAGAACAAAGCCAATCCTGACTCTGAAGGTATGGAAGGAGAACACCGAGTGAAATCATCTTGAATTTCTCCTTGCATAGAAACTTGTTCAATTCTCTGAGATCTAAAATGGGTCTGTAGCCCCCTGTTTTCTTTGGGATAAGAAAATAGGGGGAGTAGAACCCTGAGCCCTGTTGAAGAAGGGTTACTTCTTCTATTGCTTTTTGGGCAAGAAAGGTAGCAATCTCCTGACCCAGAAGGTCGAGGAGAGATGTTGGAGAATTGAACTGTCTCACCATGGTGTGAGGAGGAAGGTTTAAGAAATGAAGCTAGTACCCCCTCCCTTATGATGGAGAGGGTCCAGTGCTCTGCTGTGATTTGTTCCCATCTGGGAGCAAAGTGAGCTAACCTTCCTGGAATAGTGAGAGGCTCTGGTTCTTCTAGAGCCAGAAAGTCTAAGTTCTCTAGTTGTAAGTCAAAGGCCCTGAGGAGGCTGAGGCTATTGGGCCATAGCAGTCCTTGCAGCCTTAGGCTTGGCCTGTTTAGGTTGTTGCTGACGCTTTGCAGCAAAACGACCTGCAGAAGATGTCTGCTGACCATAAACATGATAATATCTACCTTTTTTGGGATAAAAAGCCTTTTTGAACAACCTTTTTTTAACAGGAGCAGAAGTAGACTTTGAAAGTCTATCTAAAGCAGAATTTTCAGCATCCATCTGAGTGGCCTTTGCTTGCCAATCCTTTCCAAAAAGGTTTTAACATGTACAAGGAAGATTTCCTAATCCATCTTGGACCCAGGGTTCCAAATCAGAAGCTTGTAACCAAGCAACTCTGCGTGCACCTATGGCAATAGCCGAGGCTCTGCTGGCACACTCAAAAGAGTCAAAGGCTGCACGGTTGGAAAATTTGAAAACATCCTGGGCATGTTTAAGCCAGGTGAGAAACTCCTCCCTTTTATCTTCTGAAATAAAAGGGCCTAAGTCTGCAGATGACCTGTAACTTCTTTTAGAAACATCCCCATATAGAGACTATAGGAGTTGATTCTGGCAGTAAGCATGTTGGCCTGGAAAATTTCCGGCCAAAAGCATCTAAGGTTCTGCATTCTCTTCCTGGAGGATTAGATGACTGCCTTTTTGCACTCTAACTTCTTCATGGCAGACTCCACCACAATAGAGTGGTGAGGAAGTTGAGTCTTATGAAAGCCAGGACAGGGAGGAACACGGTACATGGTGTCCAACCTACGAGAATGAGGGGAAGTGGTGAGAGGAGTCTCCCATATGCCCAACATGTGATCATAAAGGATCTCATGAATTGGTAAAGTAGCTGCCTCCTTAGGAGCCTTAGGATATTGTAAAATATCCAAATGTTTGGCTCTAGGCTCTGACTCAGGGGCCACAGAGATGGAGAGGCCCCTGGCCACTTCCCTAATGAAGTCTTGGAAAGACAAGTCTTCTGGAGGAGACATTCTCCTTTTTGGAGAAGAAGGCTCCTGAGAAAGGAGTACCGATGCTTCGACAGAAGCCTCTGATTCATCAGAGTCCTCGGAGGAATCGAAGTATCGCCTGTCTGGATGCTCCTGCAGAGCCCGATATGCGTACCGAGTGGTATCGACATCGGGAGTGATCGGTACCGATTTGGTACCGATGGGCATCCTAGGATAGGGTACCGCTGCAGTCGACACCGAAGCCGATGTTGATGCAATCGGTCCCGGTACCGGAACCAATATCAGTGCCGGTGCCGGAACCGGTACCGACAACGGAGTTTGTTGCGCTACCGGAGGCGTCGCAGCCTGTATGAATGCCGTAATGGCACACTGCATGGTCAGAATATTCTGATCCATCGATGCCACCAATGTCTGGATGTCGATACCAGTAGAAACCATCGGTACCCCAGAACATGGCAACAGGTGATCGGTCAAGGCCACGCCATCGATGTCAACCTGTGACCCCATAGATGAAGCTTTAAAAGCCGGGGCTTCCCGCCGGGGTAATTTTGCCGGTGTAGAATCCTCGAGGGCAAGCCCGGAGGCATCTCGAAGCTTAGAGGGAGATCTACCCTTCGAGGACCGGCTGGACTTATGTTTGGTTACCTGAGATCCATGAGAGGAAGAAGCAGCCCTGGAAGACATCGATGCCACCGAAGCTGCATCAGAGGGAAACAGGGTACTGAGCTTAGCCGCTCGGTTCTGTCGACCTCTGTTAGACATCATGGAACAGGACGCACAATCCGTGATGGAATGGTCAGGACCCAAACATTTTAGACACCAGTCGTGTGTTGGTGACAGAAATAGTACTGCTGCACTTCGTGCACTTTTTAAACCCGGAGGCGGGCTTTTCCATGAGGAAAAATATTTCCTAGGCCTAAGGCCGAAGAAAAAAATTGCACAGAAGTGGGAAACGGTAGGGTTTTTTGTTTTTTTTTTTTAAGAAAGAAAGAAAGAAATGACCGGCGGTACCGGTCCGACGTTGAAGAAGGCAGACGCGAGACCAAAGAAGTAGAAAAAAATAAAGAAATTCTTCAGCGGTGACAGGAACATGACCTGCTGGCTCCGCGAAAAAGAAGAACTGGAGAGAGGCGGTTGGGAAAGGCGGGAAGGCAGCGCGCAGGCGCTGTGGGATGCTCCCAAAAGCTTTCTTACTGGACGCTGGGGAGCGTTCCCGCGCAGGCTCCGTCGGTACCGACGATACCCATATGTGAAGACTCATTCCTGCTTGTTCCTGGAGATCTTATTTCCCATGCTACGGGCATTTATACATACCGCTTTCCATATGTTGCCCCTTTTACCCATTTCCATAAAGCATAGTTACTCACCTGTAACAGATAATCTCTGGGAACAGCAGGAATTTAGTCTTCACATATGCGTATCGTCGGTATTGAAGAAGCCTGTGCGGGAACGCTCCCCAGCGTCCAATTAGAAAGATGTTGGGAGCATCCCACAGCGCCTGCATGCTGCCTTCCTGCCTTTCCCAACTGCCCCTCTCCAGCTGAGTTTAAAGCTGAGACAAAGAGAGAGAGAGAGAGAGAGGGAAAGAGAAAGAGATAGAGAGATACAACTCCTGGGGGGGGGAGGGGAGGGATTGTGAAGACTAAATTCCTGTTGTTCCCGGAGATCACCTGTTACAGGTGAGTAACTATGCTATCTCCAGGAACAAGCAGGCATGTAGTCTCCACATATGGGGACTCCCTAGCTTTAGATGCCAGGGAGAGACCCCAGAAGTTGTGTGTCCCTGTGAAAGGGCTCCACTTCCCCCCATGGATCTCTGGCATCCAACCAGGGATGGTGGGTAGGAGAACAGCCTGACCAAACAAGGCATCCCGGCGGGAGTCCTTGTCCAAGTAGTAATGGGCTGTGAAGGTATGAACCGAGGCCCAAGTGGCTGCTCGACAGATATCGTCGATAGACACAGAGTGCAGATGAGCCATTGAAGTTACCATGGCTCTCACATTGTGAGCTGTGACATGGCCCTCCAGAGGAAGATTCTTACTCTGATAGGCAAAGGATATACACCGAGCAATCCAGTTAGATAGTGCTCTCTTGGAGATTGGACGTCCCGAATGAGAAGGATCAAAAGCAACAAAGAATTGAGAGGACTTTCTATGTTCCTGTGTTCTTTGTAAGTAAAAGGCTAAAGCTCTTTTACAGTCCAAAGTATGAAGATTCCTTTCTGCATTTGATGCATGAGGCCTTGGAAAAAAACACAGGCAGGTAGACCGCTTGGTTTAGATGAAAAGGCGAGACCACCTTTGGCATAAAGTGTGGATGAGTCCTAAGGACTACCTTGTCATGATGGAACCTTGTATATGGTGGATCAGCCACTAGTGCCTGCAACTCACTGATGCGACGTGCTGATGTGATTGCAATGAGAAAGATAACCTTCCAAGAAAGGAATTTCAAGGAGGTAGTAGCTAAGGGTTCGAAAGGTGGCTTCATGAGCTGACCAAGAACCAGGTTTAAGTCCCATGCCACCGGTGGTGGCCTAATGGGAGGCTTAGTTAGAAGAAGGCCTCTCATAAATCTTGCTATAAGAGGATAGGAGGAAATAGGTTGTCCATTTAGAGGCTTGAAAAAAGCTGCAATAGCACTCAAATGGACTCCTACTGAGTTAGTCTTAAGTCCTGCATTGGATAAATGAAGGAGATACTCCAGTAATGATCCCAGAGGTATCGCAAGGCGGTTAAGACCCTTCTGCGAACAACATATGGTAAACCTTTTCCACTTGAAAGCATAAGAGCGTCTTGTGGAAGGTTTTCTAGAAACATAAAGGATATCCTTTACTTGCTGAAGAAGGTTAAGATCTTGAAGATCTAGGCGTTCAGCAAACAAGCCCTCAGATGCAGAGACTGGGGATTGGGATGCCATAACATTCCGTCCTCCTGAGACAGGAGATCTGGAGCAGAGCCTAACTCCAGAGAGGGAGCTTGAGAGAGATGTAGAAGCAGAGGGTACCATGCTTGCCATAGCCAATGTGGAGCTATGAGAATCATACAACCTCTGTCTCTCTGAAGCTTGAACAGGGTTTTGGGAAACAGGGGAATAGTAGGAAAGGCATACAGGAAGTCTTGACCCCAATGAAGGAGGAAAGCATCCTTGGCAGGGCCGGATTTACCTTGAGTGAGGCCCTACGCCAACAAAAATTGTGGGCCCCCAGCAGGGGCAGCCCAAGGGGGGTGCGGACCTCATTTGCATAAGGAGCCTCATTTGCATAAATATTTGCATAATGTTACCATATACTAACTTTTAGTAAACGTGCCTCTTAATGAGTGTATGGATAAAGAAAGACTAAAAGATTTCTACATTACTATAATCCAGTGCCAACTGCCAGACACATTAGGAACTACTACAAACACTGCCCATAGTAAACCCGCCGTATCCTAACAGCACTACCAGGACTCACAAAGCACCATACTCTACCAATCAAAAGGCAACACTGCAAATATTAAACCAATACATTTCAGAGAACAACAATACATGACCTACTGGGGAAAGAGAACAAGTGGCAATGTCAAATAGGAATTATATAAACAGAACACCTCAGCTCAGTTACACATGCAGAACATAGACCATCACCAAACAAGTAATCACAATTTAGAAATAGGAAGACAATAATTAAACTGGGAATCCCAAAAGCCAAACTTGGAATGTACAACACTGTAGAAATAAAACTATACATTAATTTGCTCTTGTACTAAACAAAGCACAGATGTTAATGATGCACATTTACCAGAGCTGACATATTCCAATTAATAAATTCAAAATAAAGAGATATTTTTCTACCTTTTGTGCATTTTTTTCAGCTGCAATTGCTCCAGCCACTTTCTTCTGGTTTCTTCGTGTCTTCTGCTAACTCTCCATCGTCTGCTGTCCATTTGTCCTTTCTTCTCTCTTCTAGATTTTTTTCCATTCTCTCTCTACATCTGCTTTAACATACTAATCTTTCTCCTTTTGCTCTTTCCTCATTCCTATTTCATCCACTCAAATTTTACCCCTCCATCCTCAATCCCCACTTACTCTCCCAATACCCGGCCAAGTGTAGATGTTTTATCCCTCCCACACAAAATATTTTTGCCTTCTACATTTTACTCTGCCAGACGCATCCCATTCTAATCCTCCCCCCAACATCAGCTCCCTTCTAGTTCCAGCCTCACCCAGCATCCATTCCCTTCTAGTCCCTGCATCAGCCCATTTCCAGTCCTAGCCATCCATCAGCCCATTTCCAGTCCTAGCAACCCCCCAACCCAATACCAGTCCTAGCCCCCCCATCACCCCACTTACAGTCCTTAACCCCCCTCACCCTATTTTCAGTCCTTAACCCCCATCACCCCATTGTCAGTTTAAGCCTCCCCTATAACCCATTACCAGTCCTAACCCCCCATCAGCCCACTTCCAGTCCTAACCCCATCAACCCATTTCCAGTCAGCCCCCCCATAGCCCATTGCCAGTCCTACCCCCCCATCAGCCCACAGCCCATTACCAGTCCTAACCCCATCATCCCACCTCCAGTTTTAACCCCCCCAGCCCATTTCCAGTCCTAGCCCCCCATAGCCCATTACCAGACAACCCCCATCAGCCCACAGCCCATTACCAGTCTTAACCCCCCCAAAAGCCCATTACCACTTCTACTCCCCCCCCACCAGCCCTTTACCAGTCCTAACCCCATCAGCCCACGTCCCGTTTTTACCCCCCAGCCCCTTTCCAGTCCGAGCCCCCCCCCCATAGCCCATTACCAGACAGCCCCCATCAGCCCACAGCCCATTACCAGTCTTAAACCCCCCCCAAAGCCCATTGCCAGTTCTAAGCCCCCCCAACAGCCCACAGTCCATTACCAGTCCTAACCCCATCAGCCCACCTCTAGCCTTAACCCCCCCAGCCCAGCCCAGCCCAGCCCATTTCCAGCCCCAGCCCCCCAATATCCCATTTCCAGCCCTTCCCCCCCCTGCCATTTCCAGCCCCAGCCCCCCCAATAGCCCTTTACCATTCCTAACCCCCCCCCCCATAGCCAATTACCAGTCCTACCCCCCCCCCCCATAGCCCATTACCAGTCCTACCCCCCCCCCCCCGGCCTAAAGTAAAATTTAATTTAAAAAAAAAACCTGGTGGCTGCCGCCGCGGGGCCCCTCTGCTGCCGCGGGGGCCCCGTCTACAAGCTGGTCGGGTCCGGTCCGGTCCGGTCGGGTCGGGTCTCTCTCCCTCCCTCGCTGCAGGCTGCAGGCTGCGAGAGACGCGAAGGGAGAGCGTCTCCTCGCGTCTGTGTTAAGCCGGCAGGGGCTGATGGGAAATCCCATCAGCCCCTGCGGGCTTAACACAGACGCGAGGAGACGCTCTATCTTCGCGTCTCTCGCAGCCTGCAGCGAGGGAGGGAGGGAGAGAGACCCGACCCGACCCGACCCGACCAGCTTGTAGACGGGGCCCCCGCGGCAGCAGAGGGGGCCCCGCGGCGGCAGCCACCAGGTTTTTTTTTTTAATTGAGTTTAAAAAAAAAAAAACTGGTTCTTTTTTTGTGGGCCCCTGCCGGCTGTGGGCCCTACGCCATGGCGTACATGGCGTATACGTAAATCCGGCCCTGATCCTTGGCCTGAGAGCCCTGAGCCGGAATTCTGGAACAGAACCGGGGAAGTTTGGCATTCAACAGACTTGCCCAAATTTGAAAAATCTTGGCCACCTGATCTGCATGTAGAGACCATTCGTGTGGAAGCAGAACTCGACCGAGTCTGTCTGCCCAAGAGTTTTGGATACCTGGAAGATACACTGCCAGGAGATGAATCTGATGCTCTCTGGCGAGGGCCCAGAATCACAAAGCTTCGTTCCTCCCTGCTTGTTCACGTAGAACATGGCTACTTGATTGTCCGTATGGATGAGGACTGTCCTGCAGCTGAGCAGTGTGTGGAACACTCGCAGAGCAAGGAAGATTGCTCTGAGCTCCAAGAGATTGATGTGTAGATGAGTCTCCTGTGGAGTCCAAGTGCCTTGGGTGGAGAGGTCTTGCAGATGAGCTCCCCAACCCACTGGAGAAGCATCTGTTGTGAGAGTTGCCTGGGGTAAAGGCTGTTGAAATGGGGACCCCAGCAACAGGTTTTGAGTGGACTGCCACCATTGGAGGGACAAAATAAGGCGATTTATGTTTGCTATTTTGTCTGACAGGCACCCTGATGCCTGGATCCATTGAGTGGATAAAGTCCACTGGATTGCTCTCATGTGGAGGCGAGCATAGGGAACCACATGCACGGTAGATACCATCTGGCCTAGGAGTTGTAACATTTCTCGAGCAGTGAGGTGAGTGTTTAGCACTGCTTGAGAAGCTAACTGCACCATGCGAAGGCAACGGGCCTGGGAGAGATAGGCCCTTGCTTTTCTGGTATCCAGCAAAACTCCTATGAACTCTAGAGATTGAGTGGGAGTTAGACTGGATTTTGGGATGTTTATGCCCAGCCCCAAATACTGAAGGATACGCATTGTGCAAGATAGAGAAGTCCTGGCCTCTGTTAGGGGAGGACGAATATTCCTAGAGTGTGAAGAAATGCTGCTACTACAGCCATGCATTTCGTAAACACCCTTGGTGCTGAGGCCAGGCCAAAAGGAAGCACCCTGTATTGGTAGTGCTTTCCTTGGAAAAGGAACCGAAGGAACCTTCTGTGGTTTGGATGGATGAGAACATGAGTGTACGCATACTTGAGATCTAGAGAACAAAGCCAATCCTGACTCTGAAGGTATGGCAGCAGAGTTCCCAGAGAAATCATCTTTGAACAGGAATTTGTTCAATTCTCTGAGGTCTAGAATAGGCCTGTGTCCCCCTGTTTTCTTTGGGATAAGGAAATAGGGGAAGTAAAACCCTGTACCTTGTTGGGGAATGGGTACTTCTTCTACTGCCCCTTGGGCAAGAAGCATAATGAGCTCTTGATCTAACAGGTTGATGAGAGAGGTCTGAGAATTGAACTGTCTTACCATTGTGGGCGGGGGAATGCAAATAAAATGTAGCTTGTACCCCTCTTTTATAATGGAGAGAGTCCAATGTTCTGCTGTTATCTGCCCCCATCTGGGGGAAAAGTGACACAACCTTCCTGGAATGGTGGAAGGCTCTGGTCCATTGAGGGCCAGGAAGGCTACGTTCTCTAGATGAAAGTCAAAGGCCTTGTGGAGGCTGAGACTGCTGAAACGGTTGAGGCTTAGCAGTCTTTGCTTTCCTTTGTTTAGATGGTTGCTGACTCTTTCGGGCAGGCTGACCTGCCGAACATCCCTGCTGGGAATAAGAGGGGTAAAACCTCTTCTTTTTTGAGAAGAATGGTTTCTTGAAAGATTTCTTCCTTGCAGGATCAGCTGTGGCCTTGGATAACCTATCCAAGGTGGAGTTGTCAGCATCCAACTCATTGGCTTTCTCTTGCCAATTTTTGCCGAACAGATTCTCACCTGTACAAGGGATATTGCCCAGTTTGTCCTGTACCCAGAGCTCCAAATCGGATGCCTGGAGCCAGGCAATTCTACGTGCACCTATGGCAATGGCAGAGGTTCTGCTTAAGCACTCAAAACAGTCAAAAGCTGCATGATTGACAAATTTAGAAACATCCTGGGCATGTTTAACCAGTGTGAGAAAATCCTGCCTCTTATCTTCAGGAAGAAGAGGGCTCAAAACCTCTAAATCTCCTGTGACTTCTTTAAGGAACATTCCCATATATAAAATATAGGAACTGATCCTGGCAGAAAGCATGGAAGCCTGGAAAGAACGACGTCCAAAGGCATCCAACGTTCTACACTCACTTCCTGGAGGATTAGAGGCATGTCTCTTTCCACTTCTGATCCTTCTCATAGCTGATTCCACTACAATAGAGTGGTGAGGAAGCTGAGTCTTCTGGAAACCAGGACAAGGAGGGACTCGATACATGGTATCCAGTCTACCAGAGTGAGGAGAGTTGGTAAGAGGTGTTTCCCACATTCTTAGCATGAGATCATGTAAGATCTCATGGATAGGCAGAGTAGCTGCCTCCTTAGGAGCCTTGGGATATTGTAGAATCTCAGACTCCTTAGCCCTGGGCTCTGTTTTGGGAGCCACAGTAATGGAAAAACCTCAAGCCACCTCCCTGATAAAATCCTGAAAGGAGATATCTTCTGGAGGAGACATCCTACGTTTAGGAGAAGGCAGCTCCTCCTGGAGAAGTATTCCGGTACTGACAGAGTCGTCAGAATCCTCAGACTCCTCCGAGGATTCAAAGTACCTTCTGTCCGGATGCTCCTGTAGAGCACGGTACCAGAGGGGGGGGGGGGTAAATCGGTACCGGTGTATCGGTACTGGAAGGCATAGCATGACTGGGTGCCGGCAAAGCAGACACCGATGTCGATACTGATGCTGTCGGTACCGGTACCGATACCGATACCAGTGCTGGAGTCAATGCCGGTACTGGTTGAAGTGTCTGACGCGGTTCCGAGGGTGTCGATGCCGCAAGGAGAGCCGCCAGACTGCGTTCAAGAGCCAGGAACCTCTGGTCTATCGACGCTGCCGATGCCTGGGTGTCGGTACCAGAGAAAGCAGCCGGTACCCCAGAGCATGGCACCAGCAGTTCTGCTGAGGTTGAGGCCTCGAGAACATCCTGGAGCCCTGATAATGCTTTGGAAGCCGAAGCCTCCCTCCAGGGCAATTTTGCCGGTACAGAACCCTCAAGGGCAACGCCAGAGGCATCTCAATGCTTAGAAGGAGATCTACCCTTTGAGGACCGGCCAGACTTATGTTTAGTTACCTGAGATCCATGGGAGGAAGACAAAGCCCTGGAAGGCGTCGATGCCACAGAAGCTGCATCGGAGGGAAAAAGGGTGCTGAGCTTAGGAGCTCGGTTTTGTCGACCCCTCTTGGACATCATGGCACAAGCCATACACTCCGAGATGGAGTGGTCAGACCCTAAATATTTAAGACACCACTCTTGGGTGTCGATGACGGAGATGGTACCGCCACACTTGGTGCACTTTTTGAAACCCGAAGCGGGTTTTACCATGGTAGAGGAAATTTTTTAATATATATATTATATATATATATATGTATTATATTTTTTTTTTTAAGAAAGAAAGAAAGAACCGGCGGTACCGGTATAGCGTTGAGGAAGGCAGACGTGACCACAAAAAGAGGAGAATAAGGAAAAATTTTCTGCGGTGACAGGAACAACGACCTGCTGGCTCCGCGGAAAATGAAGAACTGGAGAGAGGCAGTTGGGAAAGGCGGGAAGGCAGCACGCAGGCCCTGTGGGATGCTCCTAAAAGCTTTCTAATTGGACACTGGGGAGCGTTCCCACGCAGGCTCCGTCGGTACCGATGATACCCATATGTGAAGACTACATTCCTGCTTGTTCCTGGAGATAAATATTTAATGTTTCACTTACCTGGGGGCTTTCTTCACCCATCCCAAACTAATCTACGAGGGGTGTCCGATATTAAAGGTATAGGCCAAAATTACACTAACATTTGTATTTAAGGAAATAATTCAATACATTCCACCAAAAACTACATACTTTTGTTTACTTCTCCACATAATCGCCGTAAACATTGAAACATTTATCCCAGCATGACACTAGTTTGAACACTCCTTCACGGTACAGTTGCGTATCAAGTTGCTTGAAGTAGTCCATAACGGTGTCTTGCAGTTCCTCCTGATCCGCAAACATTTCTCCGCCAAGAATTTCTTCAAAGGTCCAAATTAATGAAAATCTAAAGGGGCTAAGTCCGGACTATATGGAGGATGTAGCAGGACCTCCCACTTCCGCTGTGTGAACCACAGATTGGTTTGTTTTGAAGTGTGGGGTCTTGCGCCGTCGTGTAGAAGTTTAACTCCTTCATGTAATCGCCCCGGCCTTTTCCGTCTTATGGCTGTATGCAATGTCCGGACTTAGCCCCTTCGGATTTTCATTTAATCTGACCTTTGAAGAAATTCTTGGTGGAGAAACGCTTTGCGGATCAGGAGGAATTGCAAGACAACGTTATGGGAGGAGTGGTCTAGTGGTTAGGACAAGGTACTTCAGGCCGGAGGGCCGGGGGTTCAAGTCCCACCTGGGGACAGCAATCTCAGGCCGGAGGGACTGGGATTTCTAGTCCTATAGGCACTCCTTGTGGTCTTGGGCAAGCCACTTAACCCTCCATTGCCTATGTTCCCTGTAAGTATTAGTGTATGTGTCTCATATCCCCTCGTGTTAAATGCATCCCCCAATTGACCGCTTTGACCCGGTAAAAAGCGGGATATAAATACAGCTAAATAAATAAAATAAATAAAAATGGACTACTTCAAGCAACTTGACACACAACTGTACCGTGAAGGGATGCTCAAACTAATGTCACGCTGGGATAAATGTCTCAATGTTTACGGCGATTATGTGGAGAAGTAAACAAAAGTATGTCGTTTCTGGTGGAATGTATTGAATAATTTCTTTAAATACAAATATTACTGTAATTTTGGCCTATCCCATTAATATCGGACACCCCTCGTAGTTTAATGTCCTTTTCAGTAGATTAGCCAGTCTGCTACTGAAGACATGTCGATCTTTCTTGGACAGATGAATGCCATCTCTGCTCTGCAATCCTTGGAACAGCATCCCATGGTTCAGAAAACCAAAAACGTCCTCGATGGCAACATCCACGAATCCATGCATTCATCTTCAGGATGCGAGTTTCTCTGCCTTGGCCTTTACCCTCAACAGGGAGGATTGAAGAGAACACCACCTGTGCACCTATCTGCTTCACCCTCTGTCCCAGAGCCATGAAGTCACTTTTGATATGTTCAGAGGGATACCTAGCAGTATCATTTGTGGCGACATGGATAAGCAACACTGGGTAATAGTCAGTGGGCTTGATGAGTCTCGGCAAGTTCTCATTAACATCTAGGATTTTGGCACCTGGAAGACAGCATACATCTCTGGACATCAAGTCCAGTCGGCAGATGGATGCCTCAGTACCCCTCAGAAGAGAGTCACCAACCACCACTACCCTTCGCTTCCTTGTGGTCACTGGTTCTGTATCTTTGGGGTCCTTGAGCTCTGGTTCTTCCCTTTCCAGGGATGCTTTCACCTCCTCCACTTCCAGGGCTGCATAATGGTTCTTCAATTCAAGGGCTGAAGAAGTTGGATTGGTGATTCTGCAGGCCCTGGTGACTTGTGTCCAACCTTTGTCATTCTATAGGCACCCATCTTCTTCTCCTCTGCTGGAGAGCTTGGATGTTGCAAGAAGCATCTCATCAATGTTCTTCTCACTGTCTTGAATGCTCCTAAGCCTTGCCACCTCCTTTCTGAGATCCTCCACTTGTTTCCTGAGAGCTTCAGCATGCAGGCACCCTGCTCATGGAACCGGTTCTTCAACTGGGATTGGGACCTCTGTCAGAGGCAGAAGCTGTAACAGGGGCAACAGCTTTAGCGATATGATATTTCCCGGCCATTGTTCAGTCTGTGGAGCTTAGATATCAGTTAAAGCAAAAGAGTGAGATCTACCAAAGTACCAGCCGGTTTCCCTACTACTACTACTACTACTATTTAGCACTTATAAAGCACCACGCACGCAGCGCTGCACAGCTAGACTACAAGAGGTGGCTAACATACAAGAGACAGTCCCTGCCCGTCAGAGTCATGCTCATCGGAGCTTACAATCTAGTTAGAACAGTATAGAGCATTAGTCAGGTCAGCGGAAGGTACGGTGTGGTACAGTTAGGTACAGCTTGGTCTATAGTTTGGTCATAAACGTTAATGGGGGTTAGGGTAGGATGAGGATGGAGGTCAGGATCTGAATGCAACGGTGAAGAGGTGGGTCTTTAACCTGAATTTGAAGAGGGCCAGGGAGGGTGCCTGGCGCACAGACGCAGGAAGGATATTCCAGGCGTGTGGCGCAGCAAGGTGAAAGGAACGCAATCGGGAGTTCGCCGTGCGGGTAAAAGGCATTGAAAGAAGCAATTTGTTAGCGGAGCACAAGTTTCGCGAGGGGACATAGGGAGAGATAAGAAATATGAAGTATTGAGGGGACATAGAGTGAATGCACTTATTGATCAGCAAGAGAAACTTGAATTGGATGCGGAATTGGACAGGGAGTAAGTGAAGTGACTTGAGGAGAGGAGTAATGTGGGCATGGCGAGGCTGGCAAAAGATTAGTCAAGCAGCGTGATTTTGTATAGATTGGAGGGGAAGGAGGTGGCTCAGGGGGAGACCAGCGAGGAGTAAGTTGCAGTAAGCGAGGCGAGAGGAGATTAAGGAGTGGATAAGCATTTTGGTAGTATGTTCAGAGAGGTTTCCCAGCTGTCCTTTCAGAGAAAAAGCAGTTAAATCTCTTTAAGTGGGCTGTTTTAAGTCCCTGTTGGGGAGGTGCCCTATAAAGCAAGACTGCTCACTAGGGGTGGGTGGGAGTTGGGGGGGAAGGGAGGGAACACCTGATTAGGTGTCAGTAGCTTCGAAGAGCTGAGAAAGATACTAAAGCAGAGTTTTAAACCTGCCCTACTAAAGAAAATATTTCTCCTTTTAAACTAAAGCACCATAAAGAATGTAACTTTGTTTTAAAAATGTACCAAAACCTTTTAAAGAGCTCCCAGGCAGAGAGTTAGTAATTTAAAAAGCCACAAACTCTTACCTTTGCTTGAAATGTATAGCCCCTGTTAGGAATGCCTCAACAGTGCAGGGTTCTGAAGCCTTTTATGCAGGCCTCAGCTGCTCTCAATTCTTTCACAGGCTAATCAGGCCTACTAACCCCGAGTAGGTGTCAGTAGCTTCAAAGAGCTGAGAAAGATACTAAAGCAGAGTTTTAAACCTAACCTACTAAAGAAAATATTTCTCCTTTTAAACTAAAGCACCAAAAATAATTTAACTTTGTTTTAAAAATGTACGAAAACCTTTGAAAGAGCTCCCAGGCAGAGAGTTAGTAATTTAAAAAGCCACAAACTCTTACCTTTGCTTGAAATGTAAAGCCCCTGTTAGGATGTTGATAACCGAAACATGTTTTGTACAAACAGACAATGTCCTCTTAAATCAACTAAACACTGATACACACAACATCCACAACTGCCCAAGAACATCCGGAAGAGGTGGAGGCGTATGTATCCTTACCAACAAACAGCTAAATTTCACTCAAGTTGATACCTTTTCTATACATAAGCTGGATCTCCTAACCATCTCAAATAAGCAATATACCATTTACCTAGCCTACAGAGCTCCTACACCCAACCCGACGAGTTATCAAACATTCTAGACATTGTCTGCACACACGCCACCAAACAAAACACTTTCCTCTTATTGGGCGACTTCAACCTGGCCTCAGTAAACAAATCTCAAGCATCAACATTCTTAGAAGCCATGAGCGACTTACAATTTTCACAAGTCGTCAAAGATTCCACACACACCAAAGGAGGTATACTAGACCTTATTTTTGTTCCATCAAACAATGACTCGAAACCACCACAACCACTCATCTCACCTGTACCCTGGTCAGATTATCATTTATTTATTTACATTCTCTTATATACCGCGCTATTCTGCATCATCAGATAACATTCACATTACTCACCAACACAGAGCGACAAGATGAACAGAATACGAACCCACCAGAAGAAAATTTTTATCAATAGACATACAATAATTCACCAGCAAAATTACACCACAGTTGACAAAAATACAACCCTTTGGACGCCATAGATACCCTTATAAAGACTTAGAACGTGACAATAGCAGACACCTCACAAACTCCAACCACCACCCAATCTTCCAAATGCAACAGAACTGCCCCCTGGTTTTCATCTGAACTGAAGCAATTGAAAAGCGAACTATGCTACCTTGAGAGAAAGTGGAGACGCATCTCAGACGAGCAAACACAGGCGCACCACATACAAGCGCTAAATAAGTACCACATCATCACCAAGAAAGCCAAAAACAAATACTACTCAAACCTCAAAAAAAAAAATGATGACCACAATAACTGCTAACAAACCCTGTAATCTCTGTACTAGATGACTACAATAGCTGCTGAATAACAAACCGTGTAATCTCTGTTCTAGATGACTACAATAGCTGTTGATTTGCCCTAGCTGACTAGGAAATCCGGTAGCTCTAGACTACATGATTAGTAAAACCAGCTTAACGCCACTAACTGTTTGAGGAACCCCGACGCTCTGTTCTGACCTATCAAAAAACTATATAATCTGCACCAACCAGCTAGGACAGTGATGGCTAACCTTTTTGAGCCCGAGTGCCCAAACTGCCGCACAAAACCAAAGAATTTCCTCAAAGTGCCAGCACGTCCATTAAAGCCTCATTTGCATAAGGTGCCTCATTTGCATAAATATTTGCATAATGTTACCATACACTAACTTTTAGTAAACATGCCTCTTAATGAGTATATGGATAAAGAAAGACTAAAAGGTTTCTACATTACTATAATCCAGTACCAACCGCCAGGCACATTAGGAACTACTACAAACGCTGCCCATTTAGAACCCATAGCAAACCCGCCGTATCCTAACAGTACTACCAGGACTCACAAAGCACCATACCCTAACTATCAAAAGGCAACACTGCAAATATTAAACCAATACATTTCAGAGAACAACAATACATGACCTACTGGGGAAAGAACAAGTGGCAATGTCAAATAGGAATTATATAAACAGAATACCTCAGCTCAGTTACACATGCAGAACAGACCATCACCAAACAAGGAATCACAATTTAAAAACAGGAAGACAATAATTAAACTGGGAACCCCAAAAGCCAAACTTGGAATATACAACAACACTGTAGAAATAAAACTATAAATTAATTTCCTCTTGTACTAAACAAAGCGCAAAAATTAATGATGCACATTTCCCAGAGCTGACATATTCCAGTTAATAAATTCAAAATAAAGAGATATTTTTCTACCTTTTGTGCATTTTTTTTCAGTTGCAATTGCTCCAGCCACTTTCTTCTGGTTTCTTCGTGTCTTCTCCTAACTCTCCATCTGCTGTCCATTTGTCCTTTCTTCTGTCTTCTTGGTTTTTTTTTTCCATTCTCTCTCTACATCTGCTTTAACATACTAATCTTTCTCCTTTTGCTCTTTCCTCATTCCTATTTCATCTACTCAAAATTTACCCCTCCATCCTCAATCCCCACTTATTCTCCCAATACCCGGCCAATTGTAGATTTTTTATCCCTCCCACACAAAATATTTTTCCCCTCTCCATTTTACTCTCCCAGCCCCATCCCATTCTAATCCTCCCCCAACACCAGCTCCCTTCTAGTTCCAGCCTCACCCAGCATCCATTCCCTTCTAGTCCCTGCATCAGCCCATTTCCAGTCCTAGCAGCCCCCCAACCCATTTCCAGTCCTAGCAACCTCCCAACCCAATACCAGTCCTAGCCCCCCCTCATCAACCCACTTCCAGTCCTAACCCCCCATAAGCCCATTTCCAGTCCTAGCTCCCCCATCTATTTGCAGTCCCATCCGAGTCCCTCCATCAGCTCATTTCCAAACCCAGCCCCCCATGAGCCCATTTCTAGTCCTTTCCTAGCCCCACCATCAGCCCATGTCAAATCCTAGCTCCCCTCCACTCAGCCCATTTCCAATCCAAGCCCCCCATGAGCCTACTTCCAGTTTCTAGCCCCTTCATGAGTCCATTTCAATCCAAACCCCCACCACAGCCCATTTCCAATCTTAGCACCCCCCCAACAGCCAATTTCCAGTCCTATTCTAGCCCCTCCATCAGCCCATTTCCTGTCCTAGCCCCCCTCACCCATTTCCAGTCCTAGCTCCCTCCCCCTCACAACCCATTTCCATTCCAAGCCCCAATCCCATCAGCTATTTGCAGTTCAAGCCCTCCTTCCACTCAGCCCATTTCCAGTCTTAGCCCCCCCATAGCCCATTACCAGTCCTAACCCCCCCATCAGCCCATTACCAGTCCTAACCCCCCCATCAGCCCATTTCCAGTCTTAGCCCCCCCCATAGCCCATTACTAGTCCTACCCCCCCCAAATCACCATCACCATCACCATCACCAGCCCACTTCCAGCCTTAGCACCCCCCATGGCCCATTACTAGTCCTAACCCCCCCCCCCATCAGCCCATTTCCAGTCTTAGCCCCCCCCATGGCCAATTACCAGTCCTAACCCCGGCCAATTACCAGTCCTAACCCCCCCCCCCTGGCCAATTACCAGTCCTACCCCCCACGGCCATTTACCAGTCCTACCCCCCCCCCTGGCCAATTACCAGTCCTAACCCCCCCCCATCAGCCCCTTTCCAGTCTTAGCCCCCCCCATGGCCAATTACCAGTCCTAACCCCCCCCCCCCTGCCCTATTACCTGTCGTACCCCCCGCCCCGTCCAATTACCAGTCCTACCCCCCCCCTGCCAATTACCAGTCCTACCCCCCCCCCCGGCCAATTACCAGTCCTACCCCCCCCCCGGCCAATTACCAGTCCTAACCCCCCATCAGCCCCTTTCCAGTCTTAGCCCCCCCCCCCCATCATGGCCAATTACCAGTCCTACCCCCCCCCCATCAGCCCCTTTCCAGTCTTAGCCCCCCCCATGGCCAATTACCAGTCCTACCCCCCCCATCAGCCCATTTCCAGTCTTAGCCTCCCCACCAGAGCCCATTACCAGTCCTAAACCCCCTTCCCCCCTATCATCCCAAATTTAAAAAAAAAAAACCCAAACAAAGCGGCTGCTTCTGCCGCGGCAGCCTCAAGAGCTCTGCCGCGGCAGCCTCAAGAGCTCTGCCGCGGGGCCCCCCCCCCTGCCCGGCAGAGACTCCCTGCATCATCTACCATCAAGTCGCAAAACGCGGGCTTCTTTCAGAGCCGCGAGAGTTTCCTTTCTCGCGGGAGAGCCGCGAGAAAGGAAACTCTCGCGGCTCTGAAAGAAGCCCGCGTTTTGCGACTTGAAGGTAGATGATGCAGGGAGGCTCTGCCGGGCGGGGGGGGGGGGCCGCGGCAGAGCTCTTGAGGCTGCCGCGGCAGAGCTCTTGAGGCTGCCGCGGCAGAGCTCTTGAGGCTGCCGCGGCAGAAGCAGCCGGTTTGTTTGGTTTTTTTTTTTTTTAAATTTGGGACCTTTTAAATGCGGACCTTCCCGCGTGCCAGCTGCAAGGCCTTCGCGTGCCATAGGTTCGCCATCGCTGAGCTAGGAGAACCCTAAGCTCTGTACTAGCAGTTAAATTACTACACACGCAAGTAGCTCATTACTCAAACATCACAGCACACCCACACGGTTATCGCCATCTTCCATCACTGGCGCACTATACCCAAAATGGCACCCTCATTACTAGCAATTACCATCTGCTTTCTCCTTGCTAACCTACTCCACAGAGTCGCCACCCTCTCCACCGGCTGCAACCCCATCCTGATCCTACAAGGGCTAGAAAAAAGATGTACCAGTGGCCCACAGCGACCACCAGTAGCGAATAAGCACAACTCACATTCACACCTGTTCTACCATTCCCCTTCAGCACACCACAAAAGCCAAAGAAGAAAAGCACCAAAACACCCACAACTTGAAGTGCACCCTCAAACGCACGCTCAGTCAGCAAGAAATAGCCAGCAATCTCCGACCTCATACTAAAATATGACCTGGACTGGTAACAGAATCATGGCTATCCGGATTCAGATACAGTCTTGCTCAACCACTTCACCCCCCCCCCCCCAATTCATAAGAACATAAGATATGCCATACTGGGTCAGACCAAGTCCATCAAGCCCAGTATCCTGTTTCCAACAGTGGCCAATCTAGGTCTTACGCACCTAGCAGTTTCCCCAAAAGACACAGGTTCCACAATGCTTATACTGGATCAAGCATTGATATCCTGGGTCCCTTCTTAATAATGGTTTATGGACCTTTCCCTCCAGGAACTTGTCCAAACATTTTTTAAACCCAGCTACATTAACAGCCTTTACCACATCCTCCGGTAACAAATTCCAGAGTTTGATTACATGTTGAGTGAAAAAATATTTTCTTTTATTAGTCTTAAATAGTTTACCCTGTAGCTTCATTGCATGTCCCCTAGTCTTTCTATATTCTGATAACGTAAACAATCAATCTACGTTTACCCGTTCCACTCCGTTCATTAATTTATAGACTTCTATCATATCTCCCCTCAGCCGTCTCTTTTCCAGGTTAAAGAGCCCTAACCTTTTTAGCCTTTCTTCATAGGAGTATCCTTCCATCCCCTTTACCATTTTGGTGGCTCTTCTCTGAACCTTTTCTAATAATGCTATATCCTTTTTAAGATACGGCGACCAGAATTGCACACAATATTCAAGGTGCGGTCTCACTATGGAACGATATAGAGGCATTATAATATATTTTGTTCTATTTTCCATTCCTTTCCTTATGATACCTAGCATTCTATTTGCTCTCTTGGCCGCCAATGCACACTGGGCCGAGGATTTTAACATGTTATCCACAATAATGCCTAAAACATTTTCCTGGGTGGTGGTTCCTAATGCGGAACCTTGCATCATGTAACCATAGTTTGGGTTGTTCTTCCCTAGGTGCATAACTTTGCACTTGTCGACATTAAATTTCATCTGCCATTTTGATGCCCAGTCTTCCAATTTATCAAGATCCTCTTGCAATTTTCCACAATCCTCTTGGGTTTTAACAACTTTAAATAGTTTTGTGTCAGCTGCAAATTTGATAACCTCACTCGTTATTCCACTTTCCAGGTCATTTATGAATATGTCAAAAAGCAGCAGACCCAGCACAGATCGCTGGGGTACACCACTATTCACCTTTCTCAATTGGGAAAATTGTCCATTTAGCCCTACCCTCTGCTTTCTATCTTTTAACCAGTTCCTGATCCACAGTAGTACACTGCTTCCTATCCCATGACTCTTTAGTTTTGCAAAATGTCTCTGATGAGGGACCTTGTCAAAGGCTTTCTGAAAGTCCGGATACACTATATCAACCGACTCACCTTTGTCCACCTGTTTATTCACACCTTCAAAAAAACATTACAGATTATAAAACAAGATCTTACTTGTCTAAAGCCATGTTGGCTGTCTCCCATTAGGCCATGACTATCTACATGTTCAGCAATTTTGTTCTTTATGATGGTTTCTACCATTTTTCCCGGTACTGACGTCAGGCTCACCGGTCTGTAGTTTCCCGGATCACCCCTGGAACCCTTTTTAAAAATTAGTGTTACATTGTCGATCCTCCAATCTTCAGGTATTAGAGATGATTTTAATGATAGTTCACAGATTACTAATAGCAGGTCTGTAATCTCATATTTCAGTTCTTTCAACACCCTTGGATGTATACCATCCGGCCCAGGTGATTTGCTACTCTTCAGTTTATCTAATAGTTGTAATACATCTTCCCGATGTATCGATATTTCCTTCAATTCTTCCACACCTTTAAATACCACTTCAGTCATGGGTAACATCCCTACATCTTCCTCAGTAAAGACTGAAGCAAAGAATTCATTCAGTCTCTCCGCTATCGCCTTGTCGCCTCTTAGTGCCCCTTTAACCCCTCTATCAGCTAATGGACCAACTGACTCTCTCACAGGTTTTTTGCTACGAATGTACTTGAAAAAGTCTTTATTTCGCGTTTTTGCTTCCGCAACAAGCTTCTTCTCAAATTCTCCCTTTGCCTGCTTTATCAATGCCTTGCATCTGACTTGCCAGTGCTTGTGCTGTTTCCAGGTTTCATCGTTTGGCTCTTTTTTCCACTTCCTGAAAGACGCTTTTTTGGCAACAACCTCTCTGACCTCACCTTTAAACCATGCTGGCAGTTTTTTGGACTTCCTTCCACTTTTCTTAAAGCATGGAATACAGCTGGTCTGGGCTTCCTAGATAGTATTTTTCAACAACACCCAAGCTTGATCTAAGTCCACACCTGCCACAGATCCAACCAAAGAGGGGGAGGTGCATTCATCCTCGCAAAGACGGAACTCCAATTCCAACTGCTCACCTCCTCCAGCACCACATACCTGGACTCAATCACCATAGCTAACAAATACATCTCCATCTGTTTCATCTACAGATCCCTGTCGCCGTCCCCTGCAGACCTCTCTACCATAATCAAACTTGCCTGCAACCCCAGAAACCCAAACTGGTTAATAGGTGATGTCAAACTACCAGCCCTCTGAAACACCCACTCCAAAGCCTTCCTCGAAGCACTCACTGAATTGGGCTACAAGCAGATCATCTCAGCCCCTACCCACTCAAAGGGAAACAAACTGGACCTCGTCTTTGCTCCTCTACAAACCATAAGCCCAAACTACAACCCAACCATATCCATCACCCCAGCATCTATCAAGGTAAGAGACGCAGAGCTCCCAAGCAAGACCACCATCCGCTACCTGGGCATCACCTTAGACCAGCAGCTTGACATGAAGCGCACATTAGCAATACCATCAAGGTAATATGTCATAAAATATGAACAGTCCGCCACTTATGACCTCTACTGGAACCTGGCGATTTCCGGACCATTTTTCAAGCGCTGGTAACCCCCCACTTTGACTAAGTCAACGTCATTCTACATGGTCTCCCCAAAAGCATGCTGAATACACTACAGCTAGCAATGAATGCAGCAGCCCGCATCCTGCATGGAGCCTCCAGAAGGGATCGCTAACGCCCATCCTGCAAGACCTCCACTGGCTTCCCATCCACAGTAGGACTACCTTCAAAATACTCTTGCTGACTTTCAAAGCCCTAAACAAACTATCTGCCTCATCCCTCATGGACCTTGTCCACCCCATGCTTCAAAACAGATCCTGAAGATCAACTGCAGCTAACACACTCACAATCCCCAATGCAATAACAAGAAGCTCCATCACAACGAAGAACAGAGCCTTTATGTTCTACGCACCAACATGCTGTAATACCCTCCCAACTACCATCAGAGCTATTACCGACCTCGCTCAATTCAGGAAGGCACTAAAACACCAACTTTTCCTATTACTGTACATTACTCCCACACCAATGACGTTACACAACACAGCGCACCCTCACACCCTCAGATGTAACGCCTCAGCTTGTAAATAATTTTAAATAATTCTGGATATATATATTGCAACAGAAATGCCCAGTTGTAAATAACTGCATATAGTTACCCCGGTTTAAACCCAAGTTGTATTACCTGTTCGATGTAATCTTCAATGTATGTTATCCTGCACTGTACAAGTTTATTGTTTCCTGTAAACCGCGCTGATACCAAAGAGTGCGGTATAAAAAGATTTAAATAAATAAATAAAATCAACAAACCACGAGAGCTATTCGATACAGCTAACTCCCTCATAAGGAACCCTAACACAAAACCTATAGACAAAGCACTCAGCCCACACCTCATGGCACTACACCTACAAGCCAAGAATAAAAAAGCAGAAGCCAATGAACTAGACATCCAATATATAGACATCCAGCCTGAAAGCATTAACCAATGGAC
The DNA here is from genome assembly GCA_033557465.1 of Ichthyophis bannanicus. Classification (NCBI taxonomy): domain Eukaryota; kingdom Metazoa; phylum Chordata; class Amphibia; order Gymnophiona; family Ichthyophiidae; genus Ichthyophis; species Ichthyophis bannanicus. The sequence goes on from CM066034.1 coordinate 465,473,967, forward strand.
CTCCTTCAATCCCTTTAGCACTGACCAACTGGATAATATCATATCTGCTCTCAATACCACCACATCCCCACTCAACCCTTGTCCAGGGTCTTGGGTCAAAGCAGCAAGAATACCCCTCATACCCTTCATAGTCACCATGGTCAATGACTCCCTAAAACACAGAAACCTCCCACCTGAGCTCAAACAATCCTCCATACGACTCATACTCAAGAAACCTACCCTAGATCCAACAAACCCAACATCCTATAGACTTATATCCAGTATTCCTTTCATAGCCAAAATCATCGAAAAGGCAGTTCAATCGCAGCTTCAGGAACATCTAGACGAACATGCACCTCTAGACCTGCAGCAGCACAGGTTCAGACCTAACCATGGAATTTATTTACTTATTTATTTAACAGTTTTATATACCACTTTATCATTTCAATCAATTAAATCGAAACCCTCTTCAGTTACCTCATCAACACCCTAATCATAGGCACAGAAAAATTATCACAAGGATTAATACTACCATTCATAGATATCTCTGCAGGATTTGACTTGGTAACGCACCAGCTACTGCTAAACAGGCTACCTTTCCAACCTCTTGCAACAAATTAAAATAGGATCAAACCACATCCCTCTCTTTCTCCCTCAGAAATGGTGTATCACAGGGATCAGCGCTTTCTTCTATCCTCTTCAATATCTACTTACAACCAATTTGCGATTTGATCAAGAGCTTTGACATACGGTACTTAGTTTATGCAGATGACCTCATGCTTTTTACCCCATTCACCACAAATGCCCCTGATTACACAAAACTCAATAACTGCTTCATACCAATGTCTAAATACCCTGTATATTCCTTGTACATAGTTACTCTCTGTAAATAGTTCCATGTATTGTTTCTAATTTCTGACACACATATTTATCCTTGTTCATTGTTCCATGTAAACAGTTGAAACATACTGCTATAAAATGTTCTATGTAAACCGTCCTGATTTGTACAAGGACGGTATATAAAAAATGTTAAATAAATAAATAAATAAAATAAATGGCTCAAGGCACACAACCTCAACAAAAGTCATAACAAAACTGAGCTACTACACATCACAAGAAACCAGAACTTCACACCACCACCATCACATCGGACAACATTCAAATTAATGTCAAAAATTAGATTAAATACTTTGGCATAACACTGGACCAACAGCTAACTCTTCTTGCACACATAAACCATACAACATCAGCAATATATTACAAGCTGCGCATAATAAAGAACTTACGCCCACTCCTCTCACCAATCGACTTCCAGTCCGTATGTCAAGCTGTAATAATACCATTGCTAGACTATGGCAACACAATATATCAAGGCATTCCAAAGAGATCACTATATCCACTGCAGCTAGCATAGAACACCGCTGAAAGGATTATCCTGGACAAGCTCGCCATTCCCACATCACGCCACTCCTCGAGCAACTTCACTGGCTGCCCATATCACAAAGAATCAAATATAAGGTTCTTATCAACACACAAAATCATTCAAAATGCCTTAGCTCTCATTCTGCATGCCTTAATATCAACCTGCAGCTGCAAAAGACCCATAAGACAGGGCACGTCTAACATGCTAGATATCCCAGCAGAAAGAACAAAATAACAGGGCCTTTTCATTATATGCCCCTGCACTATGGAACTCACTTCCACCACAAATAAGAGACATTCAAAAGGGGACTGTTGTAGTTGTTGATATGGAAGGACAACTCGATAGGCCATGTGGTCTTTTTCTGTCATCATATTTCTATTTATTTATTTATTTAACAGTATTTCTAAACCGCCTTATCTTAATAATCAAGGTGGTATCACAGCAAGCAATCAGGTAAAGTGTGTGTGTTGTACATGCAGTGAGGATAAAACTTAGTTGTGTGAGGGATGTGTTGGGTGCTTGATTTGTTTGAGCTATATACAGGGTGGGCTATTTACATTTCTATGTTTCTATGTTTCCTACAGGACTTCAGAAAATCCTTGAAAACCCTCCTAGTCACAGGATACTATGGATCAGCAACAAATGACACTTAACCTGCACAGCATCTCCACACACAGAACATACACCCTGAGCTCTAAACAATTAACACTGTTGCACCACAACATGTACATATGGAAATTACACTAACCTGGTAATTGTAGTTCCTGGAGGGTCCAGTTTAGTCCTCCACAATCGGGTAGTGCCCCTCCTCCTGCAGCCTGGAGACTGGACCAATCAAGTCTTCTGTAGTATATATGCAGACGGAGCTCCCAGAAGCCCCCAGTGTACTAGTAACAAAGCATACTTAACGAAGCAACACATTAGATTAATATACAAAATGACATAATGAAAATGACATAATTAAGGAACAATTTGTTTCCCCCCCACAAACATATCCAACTTTCTCCCCAAACGAGGAAGTCAGAACACTGTATTGCGCTGGAACAGACGCCCCAGAAATCAAAACACAGCTCCGTATCAGAAATCTCAGGAGCTGACTGAACACCTGAGAAAGAAAGAGCCATAGCCAAAAACGCGGCTGCAAAAAAAAAAGTTCGAACGGCAAGAGGAACCGTCTTATGATCCACCGTTCGGAAAGCGCGCCGCATTATTATAGCAGATAGTCGGGAGGGAAGGAGGACTAAACTGGACCCTCCAGGAACTACAATTACCAGGTTAGTGTAATTTCCATTTCCTGTTCGGTAATCCAGTTTAGTCCTCCACAATCGGGATGTAACAGAGCAGTCAAGACCGGGCGGGACCTTACCATCCGGCGTGCCGAACCGCCGAACAAAACAGGAATCCCGAGCCGCTGACACATCTAAACGATAGTGTTTACTGAAAGCATGCAGAGACGACCAAGCAGCCGCCTTACAGATATCTGCTGGTGGAACTAGGCTATACTCCGCCCAAGAGGTCGCCTGAGCCCTAGTGGAATGAGCCAGTAGCCCTCTCCGGAATAGACCGCTGCTGCAACAGATACGCAGACGCGAACGCTTCCTTGAGCCATCTTGCAATGGAGGCCTTAGCCACCGCTTCCCCTCTACGTGCACCACCGAAGAGCACGAATAGCCGGTCAGTCTTCCTAAAAGATTCGGTAGCATTCAAATAACGACGAAGTGCACAACCCACATCGAGACGGTGAAGACTTTTGTCCGCCGACCCGACAGAGTGCGAAGAAAGAACTGGAAGAAACACTGCCTGATTCACATGAATAGGAGAAACCACCATTGGCAAAAAGGAAGAGACCGGGGAAAAAGACAAAAAAGGTTCTCGGCAGGACAACGCATGTAGATCTGAAATACGCCGTGCCGAACAGACAGCTACAAGAAAAACCGTCTTCAGCGTAAGATCTTTCAGAGACGCCCTACTCAGGGGTTCAAAAGGTTCACGAACCAGGGCCCGCGGCACTAGATTCAAGTCCCACGGAGGAACGAAAATCCTGCGGGAGGGCCGCAAATGAACAACAGCCGTAACAAAACGACGTACGTCCGGATAAGAACCGAGGAGACGGCCTAAAACTTTGCCTCGATAACAAGAGATAGCCGCCAACCGGACTTTCAGGGAACTAGCCGCAAGGCCCTTACCAAAAGCATCCTGAAGAAACTTAAAACGACGGAAACGGAAACCGTCGCCGCCCGGACTCCACGCCGGGAGCACCAGTCTTCAAAGATCCCCCAACTCCGAACGTAAGTAAGAGAAGTGGACTTTTTCCTCGCCCGCCGTAGGGTAGAAATCACCGCGGGGGAGTAACCCATCTTTTTCAGCCGAGCCCTCTCAATGGCCAAACCGTAAGCGAGAATCGACCCACGTGGGGCATCCGCAAGGGTCCCTGAAGAAGAAGATCCGGCCGCGCGGACCGGAGCCAAGGAATGCCATCGCGCAACCGGACCAGATCGGCATACCGGGGCCTCCGAGGCCAATCCGGGGCCACCAGGAACACTCGACCCCGATGGCCCTCGATGCGCTGAACGACACGGCCGATCAGAGCCCACGGAGGAAAGACATAAAAAAGACCGTACGTTGGCCACGGCTGAATGAGAGCGTTGAGCCCCTCGGACATGCGCTCCCTTCGCCTGCTGAAGAAGCGTCCTGTCCTGGCCGATGGAAATGTCGCCATGAGAGCCATGATGGGCGGCCCCCACCGACGAACTATTTGCGCGTAAACTTGCGGGCTTAGCTGCCACCCTCCGGGGTCCACCCGCACTCTGCTGAGAAAATCGGCCTGACCATTGTCTGCGCCTGCAATATGCGCTGCCGGGATGGCCAGAAGACGAGACTGCACCCAATTGACCAAGGCCGTCGCTTCTGAATCCAGGGCCACACTGCCGGTGCCCCCTTGGCGATTGATGTAAGCTACGCTGGTCGCCTTGTCCGAGAGGACTCGCACCGGCCGGTCGAGAACTAGGGCTTCGAGGGCCAAGAGGGCTAGCCGCACCGCCCGTAATTCGAGGTGGATTGATCGACCAAGAAGTCTCCAGGGGAGACCATTCCCCTTGAGCGAAGCGGGTCTTGCAGTGAGCCCCCCAGCCGGTTAAGCTGGCATCCGTTGTGAACGGAACCCAAAGTGGAGGCTCCAGGGAATCCCCGCGTCAGGTTCTCGGAGGAGAGCCACCACCGGAGTGAACGGCGAACCGCCCTTGAGCAAGGCAATCTCCTGTTCAACGAGTCGAACTGGTTGGACCAACGGCGCAGCAGAGCACTCTGCAGCGGGCGCATGTGGAAGCGCGCCCAGGGCACCACCTCCAAGGTTGCTGCCATCGTACCGAGGAGCTGCCGGTACCACCATGCAGACGGAGCGGGCATCCCCTTGAAGAGTCGGACAAAAGACCGAATGCGGCGCTCCGGCAGGCACACCAAGCCCCGTGCTGTGTCGAGGCGCACTCCCAGATACTCGAGATCCTGCGTCGGGCACAGACAACTCTTGCATTCTTTCACCACCCAGCCGAGGGACCGCAGCAGAGCCACCACCCTGCTCGTGACGTGCACACACTCCCGACTGGACTTTGCCCGAATCAACCAGTCGTCGAGATACGGATGGACCAGGCCGCCCTCTTTGCACAAGGCCGCCGCGACCACTACCATCACGTTTGTGAAGGTGCGGGGGGCCGTGGCGAGACCAAACGGCATGGCCGGAAATTGGAAGGGGCCCCACGGAAGAGCGAAGCGGAGAAACCGTTGATGAGACGGCCGGATGGGAATGTGTAATGTGGTCTTCAGCGGCTGTGGAAGATCCTGCAGCAGGGGCTCTGAGGAGGGGGGAGATAAGGTGCTGAGGGACCCAGCTAGCAACGCAGTGGGTATGGGGAAAACCTCCGGGATGCAGCGTGCAGGTGGAACACAAGCAACCTATTAATGTTCCCTACGGCTGAGTACATTTCACCTATAATACAGCCAGAGAAAAAGGCATTGTAGAGACTTAAACCACCTTTCCTCTTCTTGTGTGGGGTTTTATTTATTTATTTATTTATTTTTTTGCATTGAAAACAAAAAGCAAGGAAGGCTCAGGGAAACCCAAGACTCTTCAAGAAACGGATTGTGAAACTCCACGTGCCTCCACAGCATGATTAAATGTGTGGAGACTGCTGTTTAGAGCTGTTTCCTCTAAAAAGAAACACGGAAGAGAAAAACAAAACAGCCGCTGGCACCGAAAAACTGTCAGGTATTCACAGAACTGAGAAGGGAACTGGCAGTCATTCACTGTGCTGGCATAGAGAAACTTTCAAAGTCAGGGTAAGGCAATTACAGTGACTGAAAGTAGGGAAATTAGAGTGGGATCCCTCCGCTGCCATTCAGACCTCCCTGGTAGGGGCTGAAAGGTGTTTCTGGGGAGGGATGTAGAAGCGCAATCCAGCCATAGGAAAATTACAGTGAGCATGCTTAATTAGGCCGAGCCCAAAACAGACAGGATCCAAAACACTGACTTAAAACCTCAACCAAATGGTATATTGAATAAGACAGGTACAATAATCAGTAGGACGTACAAAGTAACCCGGCTGCAGTTTGGGGACTAAAAATTTAAAATAGGAACTTCAAAACTCAGAGGCAGCCGGTCCGGATACAGCTGAAATCATCCCAGAGCAGCTGAGGCGAGGAAGAAAAAACAAAAACAGAGTACTCACAGTTTTCATACAAAAAATGATACCTGAACTTCCTGGAGGTATCCAAACTCTCGTGGTAAAGACTCAGTGCAGCGTAAAGCCAATGGAGAGCTCCCCTGAAGCCCAGCTCCGGAGTTCCCAAGGTCATCTGGGGAAGCAAGATGCTGGGGGAAGAGCAGAGCGGATGCATGAGGTCCCTGTGTCTCTTCTGACAGCCTATGCAGCGTAACCGGAATAAGGCACAGGGAGAACTAAAAACAAATAACTGCGTCCCGCAGGAACAGGCATTCAACAATATTCCCCATAATAGGTAATGCCTCAGCCAGCCTTCTTTGTTGGGCACAGTGGGGAATGTAACCCATGAGCCCTGCACCCTTCGTCAGTGACTCAGCATTGTACTGTGGCTCTGAATTGCATACTGTTCTCTATCCATGCCTTCTCTACTTTCTATCCCTTATGTTCATACATAGGCAGAGAAAAAAGTAACCTCTGCACAACTGACATCTAGCAAGTGTTGTGGAAAAAAACTGAAACAGCAATATAGCTGTGAGAAGCCAGCAGAGAAGCAATCTGGCTCCCCGCCCAAAACCGAGGCTCATTAGCTATTCAAAATGGCCGCCAGCAAAAATAAAACACAAAAAGAGTGATTTAAAACCCCCAAAAACTAAGGAATTAACTTAAAAAGTCAAAGGAGAAGGTGGGAGGGGCGCAGGCATGAGAGAAATGCCTAAAAACGCTGAAAAATCAAGAAAAATCAATCGAGTTACCACAGAGCTGCAGACAGCAGTGGGAGAAAGACATTCCAGGTCTGAAGAAACTGAGGTGCAGCCCCTGCAGATGCCAGAGTCAGTCACTGCACCTCTGCGGGACCCGCAAATCACGTATTGGGGTTTAGCATCCATGCTAAGGCAACCTCCGCTCAGCGGGAAAGAATGGAACAGAACCAGGGAAGCCCACACCAAAGGGACCAACCCTATGTAAAACAGTACAGACTGAAATTTAAAACGTTTTTTTTTTTTGTTTGTTTTTTTTTTTACAGACAACAAAACACTCCCCAGAATCCTAGGGGTGCCCTGAGCAAAATCGCCAGCAAAAGAAACCCCAAAAATGCAAGGGGAACCCGTGCACAAGTGTTAAAAAGTGCCTTTAAAAAGCACACTTTAGAAATTCAAAATGGCCGCCGCACTTTTTCACCCGCGGTAAAAAAGGGCGCGAAAATACAAAGGTAACCAAATAATATGGAAAAGAAAGAAAACGACCCTCTAATACAGGGCAAGCGAAAAAAATCAGGAAAAAGTGCAATTTGGGAGCCAGGGGAGCCGACAAAGCCTCTGACAATGCAAACAACAGGGAGCTGAAAAGTTAAAGCAAGGAAAATTCCTACCAGCTCAGGAAACAGCAAGGAACTCAGCCAACTTCTCCAAGTGACAGGCAATGCTGAATCAGGTATGGCTCTTCCCCGTACAGCCTAGGGGAGAGCTCAACCCAGGGTTCAGAAATTCCCAGGCAGGAAGGCAGGAGCCCAAGCAGGTCTGGCTTCCCCCAGGATGTCCCCTGTGCAATGCTTTTTTTTTTTTTTTTTAAAGATACAGCTACCTAGCAAATAAATGATAAATAAATGGTAAATAATGGACCAAAAACAAAACCCCAAAAGAACTAACTAACTAGTGTTGCTCCTTCAAGTGTCACTTAGTGTGCCCAGAAAGGGCACAGAAGTCCTCAAGCTGCAAGGAGACTGGACACACTGGGGGCTTCTGGGAGCTCCGTCTGCATATATACTACAGAAGACTTGATTGGTCCAGTCTCCAGGCTGCAGGAGGAGGGGCACTACCCGATTGTGGAGGACTAAACTGGATTACCGAACAGGAAAGTTTGGTTACTTGTTTGAGAGTTTGTTAATAGCATTTGTTACAATATATTCAACATGTTCATTGTACAATGCACTACTGTTTGAACTGTTTCCTGTTACTACACTGAGTTACTTGCAAACTGTCTTGACTTGTAGAAAGACGTTATAAAAAGAGACCGTTAAATAAATAAAAAAACACATCTAAATAAAACAAAATATATTAAGATTCCAACTTACCACACCAAGTGTGAAATAGTTGAAGAAGTAGTCATTGCACTTTGAAGGAACCTGTTTATGAGGTGAGGGAGAGTGGATTTTCATCTAAAAAAAAAAAAGCAGCATTATTTTTTTTTAGTTTATTGAATTTGCTCGACTTCCCATTAAAGCAAGCCATAATGGTGTTTTGCAAAGCATTACACCAAGAGAGTCATTACTCAAGCATACAAGAGTCAACTATGTAAATCTAGATTTATTACTACAAACAAAGGTATGTGAACAGGACAAGTTAGTGTGTGTATTACCATACTCTGCTCAGGCTTTTCAGGTTAAACAAATAGTTAAAAAGTATTGGCATATATTAAGGGCGTACCTTGTTTTTAAAGGCACCTCATGTTTGCATTCAAAAACAGGATACAATTTGAGTGACTTACTGGTACACTCAAGGATGCTAAAAACATTATTCATGAATGGGACGGAAGCTAAGGAACATACAAAATGTGGCAAGTGTGCGATTCATCCATATGTATTGGAATTAGATCAATTTGTGCACCCTAATTTGGATTAGTTATATGAACCGCAAGGATCCACCCACTGCTTAAGTAAAGGGGTCACATATGCGATTGTGTACTCATGTAACAAGATATATATAGATCAAACTGTCTAAATGTTTAAAACCCACATCCCTGAACATTTATCATCCATACGCCACTATAGGGAATCAGTTCCTTTAGTGGAGCACTGGAAGGAGAAACACTGACTGGAAGAATTGTGGTGTTTTATTATTCAGCAAGTGGGAGAGGAGGACTATATTTAACTGATTTATTTAACTGGTTTTATATCCCACTGTATTTTACAGTCAGAGCGGTTTACAGGTAACATTACAAGTAACATTACAGCAGTCACGTGATCATAGCAACATCTCTGCGGCAATTTCCCTTGATCCCTCTTCTGCCTTTGACCTTGTTGACCACACAACACTTCTTACACGACTCTATGACTTAGGTCTGCGTGGCACGGTTCTTCATTGGTTTTGCTCTTTTCTCTCTCAGCAATCCTTTTCTGTTTCTGCAGGTACTTCTTCTTCCCCCTTACTTCTTAACTGTGAGATTCCTCAAAGTTCTGTACTAGCACCCCTATCACTCAACATATTTCTCATGCCATTAGCTCTTCCAGTTCAACAACATGGCATCTCCACTCATTACTACACTGACAAGATTATATTACTTCATCACATGAATCTAATATCCCCTGACATCATCCTTCTAAATGCTTGCTTGTCCAGTATCTCATCTTGGTTATCTAATAATTTTCTCCACCTCAATCCTAATAAATCCGCGGCACTCTGGTTCTCTTTTAATAATACATCCCTTAATCTGAGCTCATCTATCTCTGACTGCGTTATCCCGTTAGCAGATTCCCTCCTGTATTTAGGCATCAGGGAAAGCTGAGGGTTTCTGTCACACTAAGCAGAAGCTTCCCACCCTCCGCATGCAGAGCCACGACACCCCCCCTCCCACTGATGCTAAGCCACGCCACCCTCCCCCTCCCCGTGCTGAACCATGCTGCTGCTGATTATGATGGAAGGGTCAGGAGGTGTCTCGGCAGCAGCGGCAGCAGACCATGTGGTTGGCACACATGGCCTGCTGCTTCTGACCCCTCCAACACAACTTGTGATAAGGAAGCTTATCAAAGCTCAGGGAGTAAGGACAAAAGAGGGGAATTTACTCTGATCAAGGGACCTGTGCTGGCAGTTCAGAGAAATAAGACAGCTTGTTTCCCTAAAAGACTACATGTTCCAGGATGCATCCGTTTTCAGAAAGCCCCCAGAGGAGCTAAAGTGGAAAATCATGAGTCTAATCAGAGAAACCATTATGTCATCCCTAATCAATCATCTTCTAGGAGACAGCTTAATCCACAACACCTGAAGAATGCAAGGGAGGAGTTGCAATCTATGCCCTTTAAAACTAGAAGGGAATCTTCAGAAAGTAGGAACGAGAGGAGGAACAGGAGCAGGAAGAACAGAAGCAAGAAGAGCGAGGAGAACAACCGGAACCTGAAGGAACAAGGACAAGGAAGCAGACGGTCCAAGAGAGGAGCTCAGAGAAGTATGTATACCTGGAGAGATTCCTGGGGGAAACAACCTTCAGAGGACTGGAGAAAGCCAGAGGTCTGGAGATCCACAGCCAGGGACCCTCAAGCAGCACCTAGGAAGAGGTCTGCTGCAGCTAAGGAGAAAAGGAGCCCAAATACCTCTTGGAGGACGTATGGAGAAAAGGCCCTGAGGTCCAGAGATAACAACTGGAGGACAGGACACAGAAGCTCTATTGCATACTGGCCAGAATACCAAAGGAATCAGCCTGATTTCAGCCTGGATTCAGGTATGAACTATGAACGTTTCTCTAGCTCTGAGCATTGCAAACAGCAGGGAAACGGTTTCTCTCTGTATAGAGGTCAGTTAATAAAGCCCTCTGAGCCAGACAATGAAAGTGATCCCATGCAATTCCAGGAGCAAGGTTTAATGTCTGATGAAGAGAATGTTTGTATGGACTGTTCCCTGTGTAGGTTGTTAGTTTAGAAAAATCCTCCAAATAAGGGCTAACATCAAAAGGAAACATTTTAATTATTGGCTCCCCAGAAAGTTCTCTTAGAGAGAGAAAGCTTTTGGGGAAGTTTGCCCGTGTGCTGAGAACAAGCTGTTGATTGCATCAGGATTGTCACCTGTTGGTAGAGCAGAGCACAGCACAAGCCAAGCACACGTGGAATGTAAAAGTTCTTTTCTGTGTGGATAAAGAGCTGTTTTTTTTGTATAAAGAAGATTTTCCTTTTTGGTTTGTTTCCACCACAGCACTGCTACGAAGTTTGATAGCAGTGGCTGTAAGAAAGCCTTTCTGTTCCATAAAGGACTTTGATACTTATTTACATAAGCTTTTCAGTTGCCTTGTTTATGTTGAATAAACCCTGGAGAAGTTATCTGGATGGTATTACCAAGTATATCTGTGTGTGGAATATTCACCCCATAAATAAACTCTAATTTTGCCTTACCAACTACAAGTTTCTTCATTTATTTAAAAGGCAAGCTTTGTGTGAATGGACTTCAATAACCACAATCCTTTGCAAGACAGTTAATTTACATACTTGCCAAGGTGATGGTATCTTCATAACAAGCACCCCCTTTTACAAACTTCAGGGCATCAGAAGTCTGCAGACCATGTGTGTCAAAGTATATGACCTGCCGCTGCACCGCTCTGTCACCAGAATCAATAGCTGCAGGGGGCAGCAGCTCAGCACGAGGGGATGGCAGGCCATGTGTGCTGTGCTGCTCATGGAGGTCTGCTGCACTAGGCATTACACTTTACTCAACCTTATCCTTCCATGCTCACATCTCCTCAGTAGAAAGTCGTCATTTTTTTTTTTGAAGCAGAATTGAAACCAAATATATTTTAAGAGCATTAAGTGTTGAAGTTTGCAAAGGTTCATCCAGTCACAATCATTATCTACATTATATGTTTTTTTCGTGTCTTTTTAAATTAAATCCTCAGCAGTCTCAGTCAATGTCATCAGAATCGGTTGAGAAGTGTAGGAAGGCTGGTCATGGACCTTTGGAGTATGGCATGCTCCTTCCAGTAACATGAAGAATGGCTGACGTCAAGTCAGGGTTGTTTTGGTGGTCATGCATTGCTCGATTCCATGGCACTCCTGGCATCATGCTCTAATAAACCTTGATGCCACTGCAACGAAGCTACCACCTGATGCTCGACATCAGAAGTTTTCAATGATTTTGAAGTTGAGGACAAATTCTTCCTCTTCTTTGGGGGGAGGAGGGGGGGGGGATCGGTAGGGTGAGTTTGAGAATTCTTTGATGCCAATGCACCACCAGCATTCAAAGCAGATCCCGGGTCCATGGCAACCCACTGGCAGGTCTTCTCAGTGCCAAAAGGTTGATGGAACTTATCCTCACGACCTTTCAACCCTTCTTCTATCATCTTCAAATACAAATGCCATAAAGAAGGGTTATGGTCAGGCCCTAGACACTGTAGGCATCATTTAGTACATTTCTTAAACCTGCTGGCAAGTTTCTGGGACATAACAGAAGGAAAAATAGCCACAGAGAAATCAAAAGGCTTAATTTTAAAGAGAAAAAAGAGAAAGTATGAACCCAGTTAGATGCGCCTGAGACTTAAATGCAGCCTAAGTGGTGTTGAAGAAAAACTTAGAAAACAGCTAAAAAACAAGACTAAAGGACAAAATAGTAGGTAGAGAAAACTAATGTGGCAGCATAGAAACATAGCAATATGATGATAGAAAAGCATAGTTACTCACCTCTAACAGGTGTTCTTCGGGGACTGGACTGGCCTGGCAGGTAAACTGCCCTGAGGGAGATGTTCTTCCCTGCTGCAAAGTTCCAGAGGCGAACGGCCTCCCAGACGAAGTGGTTCAAGCTGGTGCCGCCCTTCTTGTTGAGGCAAAGGGCGGCAAAGGGCGTGACATGGACCATAGATGCCATGTGCTAGGGCAGAGAGGCGCAGTGCATGGTCCTATGGGAGGAAGCCCCGTGCTTGGGTGGAGTCCAGCAGGGCGCTGATGAACTCCAAGCACTGGGATGGCAGCAGACGAGACTTTGGGAAGTTGACCACAAACCCTAGGCAGTGGAGCAGTCCTATGGTGCGGTGAGTGAGATGGCTTTGATGAGCCAGTCGTCCAGGTAGGGGAAGACGAAAAACCCCAGAAGATGGAGGCAGGCGGCCATGACTACTAGGCATTTGGCAAACATCTGAGGAGCGGAGGCAAGTCCGAAGGGGAGCACTCTGTATTGGTAGTGTCAGTCCCCAACCACGAACCGGAGGTACTGACAGTACCCTTGGATGTATGCAGCTTTGAGATCCAAGGAGCATAGCCAATCTCCCTGCAGGAGGTAAGGTAGCAAGGTTCCAAAGATACCAATTTTGAACTTTTCCTTGACCAGGAAGCAGTTGAGGTCCCGCAGGTCCAGAATGATCCTGAAGCCCCCGGTTTTCTTGGTGACAAAGAAGTAGTGGGAGTAGAACCCCTGGCCCTGGAAGGGCTGGGGAATGTGCTCTATTGCATGATCCTCGACCAGGTCCTTGAGTTCCCTCTGCAGGAGCTCCCTGTGCAAGAGGTCCATGGGTATTTTCTCTAGGAAGAAGGGAGGAGGCAACTGGAAGAAGGTACCCCTTCCAGACCACCTGAAGCACCCATATGTCTGTAGTGATGTCTGGCCATAGGTTTACAAAGTGGACCAGCCATTCACCTGTGAACCTTGGGCTTGTTTTGTCCTGGGGGAGGGAGGCTATGCCTAAGGAGTCAAAGGCCCCCCCAAGTCTGCACCTGTGGTGATGTTTGGGGCTTGGGGGCTTTTGGCTTACAGGGGCCGTGTCCCTGTGCCTTGGCCTGCTGCCCCTGAGGGGAAGCCAGATAGGCCATAAATTGGGGTAACCCCAGTAAGCCTTCTTGGTCTTTGAGTGAAAGGCCTTTGTCCCCCTGAAGCCTTCCAATGGGAAGGGTCAGCAGTCTTCCTGGACAGCTGGGTTCTGATCAGGAATTTTTTCTCCAGCTTGTTGGTCTTCTTAGTCATGGGGTTGCCGAAGAGGTTCTCTCCCCCACAAAGGATGTCGGCCAACTTGTCCTGAACCCATTGCTCCAGGTCAGAGGACTATAGCCAGGCAAGGCTTCGGGCACTAACCAGGGTCCTGAAGTGCTCAAGAGGTTCACCTAATAGTCCAGCCAAGAACCCAGTGAGCACCTTTGCCAGGTTACTCAGGTACATGCCTATGTACAGCTGGTATGCCTGGATCCGTGCTGTGGGCATGGAGCCCTGGAAACACTTCCTGCGAAATGCATCCATGGTGCATGCCTCTTTGCCAGGGGGGCACCGAGGAGTGCATCTTCTGGCTCTTTATGTGACTCTATGTGACTCATGGTCGACTCCACACCATGAAATTGTAAGGCAGCTGTGCTTTTTGAAAGCCCGTGCTCCGACTGACTCGATACTGAGAATCAAGTCACCAGTTAACAATCAACACTGTCACCAGATTCTCCCACATCCAGAACAGCAGCTGTTCCAGGATGGGGGGGGGGGGGGGAGGTTATGGCACTGTCAGTGCTTCCCTCGGGGGAGCCTCATACTAGAGGATCTCGAGATCCTCTATCCGGGGCTCGTCCTTGGGCACCACCATGAAGGCAAGGGCTTGGGACATCTCCCTCATGAACTCCAGGAAGGCGAGATCCTCCGGAGACCGCTGATAATGGTGTGATGGGGACAGGTTTGAAGGGATGTCCCAGTGAAGGATGGTGTTGGAGGACTCCTCATCTGTCTCCCAAGCTGACTCAGAGTCTGAGGCTCATCGACGGCTCCCAGCATTGGTACCCCATTGCAGCGGCGCCCTACAAGTTGTGTCTTCAGTCGGATGCAGATGGAGGAGGCGCCAGTCAATCCAACTTCTCAAGGATAGGCTGAGTATCCATCGAGGACAGTTCCATGGCCAGCACTGATGGTTCCGATCATAGGGTCCCGCTGCGCCTCGAGGAATGCAGCAAAGTTGTATTCCAGGGCTCCCATCCTGGCCTCGATGCCAGTTGGCTCCTCAGAAGCTGACTCAGGTCTCGAGATCATCAAACTGCAAGATTCCACATTAGGAACCACCACAGAGGAAAAAGATTTAGGTGTCATCGTGGATAACATGCTAAAACCCTCCGCCCAATGTGCAGCTTCAACAAAGAGAGCAAATAGAATGCTAGGTATCATAAGGAAAGGAATGGAGAATAAAACAAAGGATATTATAATGCCACTGTATTGTTCCATGGTGCAACCGCACCTTGAATATTATGTGAAATTCTGGTTGCCGAATCTTAAAAAGGATATAGAGTTATTGGAAAAGGTACAGAGAAGGGCCACCAAAATGGTAAAGGGGATGGAAGGACACCCCTATGAAGAGAGGCTAAATAGGTTAGGGCTCTTCAACCTTGAAGAGAGACGGCTGATGGGAGATATGATAGAGGTCTATAAATTAATGGAGTGGAACGGAAAAATATACCAATGTAAATGAAAACAAAACAATAAAAAAGTTAATTTGGATAGATCAATCAGACTTTGTGAAAGGTGGACAAGAAGCATCCAATCAGCTCTGCGGAAAAAAAACAAGACTGAGGTCCTCAGGTGGAGTGTTTAAGTTTATTACATTTGATATACCACCCTTAATATACGCAGCAGGGCAGTAAACAATAAAAACAAAATAGTATGGAAAAGGAAAAGAATGCCATACTTTGACAGGAAAGAAAGGGCATTCATTCAGGAGGGGATAAGGGTTACAGGAGCGAATGGTCAAGATGGTCAGGGAGGAAGTAAATCAAGAGACAGTAAATCAAAAGCCTTCTGAAAGAGGTGGGTCTTGAGAAGAGACTTAAACCTGGCTTGAGGTGGAGGTGAGGGGGTAGAGCATTCCAAATGGAGGGACCGAGGAAGTAAAAGGCTGAATGGCGGGTTATCTCTAGTCAAGCTCAAGTAGAAGGAGATAAATGAAGATTGTTGGGATGGATGGAGCAGAACACTAGGTGAGGAGAGTGCAAGTCAATGAGGGGATGGAAGGCTACTCCTATGAGGAGAGGCTAAAAAGGTTAGGGCTCTTCAACCTGGAAAACAGACGGCTGAGGAAAGATATGATAGAGGTCTATAAATTAATAAATGGAGTGGAACGGGTAAACATAGATTGATTGTTTACATTATCAGAATATAGAAAGACTAGGGGACATGCAATGAAGCTACAGGGTAAACTATTTAAGACAAATAGGAGAAACTATTTTTTCACTCAACGTGTAATCAAACTCTGAAATTTGTTACCGGTGGATGGAGTAAAGGCTGTTAGTGTAGCTGGGTTTAAAAAAGGTTTAGACAAGTTCCTGGAGGGAAGGTCCATAAACCATTATTAAAAAGGGACCCAGGATATCAATGCTTGACCCAATACAAGCATTGTGGAACCTGTATCATTTGGGGAAACTGCTAGGTACGAATGACCTAAATTGGCCACTGTTGGAAACAGGATACTGGGCTTGATGGACCTTGGTCTGACCCTGTATGGCATATCTTATGTTCTTAAGAAGAAAATGCAAAAAAAGTATTCTCGAGAAGGAAAACACAACACTGAGGCGGTGGACTCGAGTGGCAGAAAGGTGATCTAAGCCGATCCTGGCAAAAGCACGAAGTAAAACTGAGGAAATTAGGTGAGAAAAATCAACTTTAACCAGGGGGGTGGGTGGGGGACACAGACAGAACGTCTGCTGGGCTCTACGGAAAAAAGACGACTAAGGTAAGATGGCACCCTTGGGTGAGAAGATAACCACCCATGCATGATATAACTCCCAAAGGCTTTCTGTGAAAGCTGGGGAGTGTATCCGGGCGAGCTCCCTCAGTGCCGACATCACCCATATGTGAGTACTGATTCTGGTTTCGTCCCGGAGAAAGCCCACATGGCCTTCCATATCAACTACAATAGTCTCCTTTTTTTCCTTTGGAGATCGTCTGTGTTTGTCCCATGCTTTTTTGAATTCAGATGCTGTCCTCATTTCTACTATCTCCACTGGGAGACTATTCCACGCATCAACCACTCTTTCCGTAAAGAAGTATTTTGGCATATTACTCCTGAGTCTACCCCCTTTTACCTTTATCTTATGTCCCCCTCATTGCAGAGATCGCTTTCAATTAAAAGAGGCTCTCCTCTTGTGCATTTATACCATGGAGGTATTTAAAAGTCTCTATCATATCTCCTCTATCCCACCTTTCTCTAATGTATACACGTTAAGATCTTTAAGTCTGTCTTCATATGCTTTATAACAAAGACCATTAACTATTTTAGTAGCCACCCTATGTGCCGACTCCATCCTGTTTATATAAAAACATGACGGCCGGAAAAGACCACAAGCAGGAAAAAGGGCAAAATATACCAATGTAAATGAAAACAAAACAATAAAAAAGTTAATTTAGACAGATCAATCAGACTTTGTGACAGGTGGACAAGAAGCATCCAATCAGCTCTGTGGAAAAAAACAAGACTGAGGTCCTCAGGTGGAGTGTTTAAGTTTATTACATTTGATATACCACCCTTAATATACACAGAGGGCAGTGAACATTAAAAACAAAATAGTATGGAAAAGGAAAAGAATGCCATACTTTGACAGGAAAGAAAGGGCATTCATTCAGGAGGGGATAAGGGTTACAGGAGCGAATGGTCAAGATGGTCAGGGAGGAAGTAAATCAGGGGACAATAAATCAAAAGCCTTCTGAAAGAGGTGGGTCTTGAGAAGAGACTTAAACCTGGCATGAGATGGCTTGAGGTGGAGGTCAGGGGGTAGAGCATTCCAAATGGAGGACCAGAGGAAGTACGAGGCTGAATGGTGGGTTATCTCTAGTCAAGCTCAAGTAGAAGGAGGTAAATGAAGATTGTTGGCATGAATGGAGCAGAACACCCGGTGAGGAGAGTGCAAGTCAATGAGGTTGGAGAGGTAAAGAGGAGTACCGGAGTGAAGGACTTAAAGAACAAGTGTGAGGATTTTGAAGTGAATGAGATAGTGGACCGGAAGCTAATTAAAGCGGATAAGAAAGGGGGTGACATGACCAAAGCTTGAGGCGTGAGCAAGTATCCTTATGGTGGTGTTCTGGATGAGCTGCAAATATTGTAGTTGGTAGTGAGGAAGACCGGTGAGAACAATACTGCAATAATCTAAGCGAGACATAACAAATGTGAACAACAATGTGGCCAAGGAGGAAGTGGAGAGAAATGATTGCACGGCTCAAATCTGGTGGAGATAATAGAAAGAACGATGGACAGTGGCAGAAAGGTGACCCTGAAAAGTTAGAGAGGAGTCAAGTATAACATAGCGAGGTGAGGGGACTAGGGATATAGGGATCCTATAGCACTGGAGTAAGTGAGAGGCAAGGGCTACCACCAATGAGCCAGACAGCAATTTTCCCAGGTTCAGAAGAAGACAACTGGCAGACAACTAGTTGGTGATTTTAGAGACAGATGTTGAGCAGTGAGAGGCTGGGAGAAAGTGGATTAGTGTGGAGGAGAAGTATGATATCATCAGTGTAATAGTATGCTGATATCCCACATTCCTGCACCAGGAAGGGGAGAGAAACCAGGAAAATTCTGAATAGCAGAGGGGCAAGCATTAAGCCCTGAAGGACACCACAGGAAGAGAAGGGTGAAGGGAGATGAGGAGTCATCGAAAGTGATGGAGAAGGATCAGTGGGAAAGACCTGAATGGAACCAGTGTAGGAGGATGTCACAGAGACCAAAGTCGTGGAGATAGGTGAGGAGAATAGCGTGAAGGAGGGAGGGTTATGAGGACTGATTTCTGCTGTCTCAGGAGAACACTTGTTACAGGTGAGTAACTACACTTTCTCCAGGAACAAGCAGGAAGTCAGTCCTCATATATGGGACTCCCTAGCTACAGGCTACCGAGAGCCTGTAGAAAAATACGGCCAAGCAGTGAGCATCCGCAGGCGAGTCTGAGGAGAGACTCTATGTACCCAAAGTCCAGGGAGAACCATCACTACGGTAGCCTTAACACAGAAGGGTCAAAGGTTAGGAGTTGCCTAGACACCAAAGAGATTATATGGAGTACGGCCTGGCCGAAGGCGCTGTCCCATCAGGGCTTCCTCTCCAGGCAGCAGTGAGCTGCAAAGATGTGGACTGAGGACCAGGTGGCAGCCCGGCAGATGTCTGCCATAGAGACAGAGGGCAAGCTTGCAACCGAGGTTGCCATAGCCCTGATGTTGTATGTCGTTACTTGGCACTCCAACGAGAGCTCAGTCTGACTGTGGGCAAAGGTGAAGCAGTCTGCCACCCAGATAGACAGGGTCTGCTTGGTAACAGCCTCCCCCAAGCGATTGGAGTCAGAGGAAACGAAAAGCTGTGCGGCTTTGCAGTGGCCCTGGGCAAGCTGCAGGCAGGACAAGGCCTTCTTACAATCCAGAGTATGGAGAACGGCCGCCGCCTTGTCATCAAGGGGCTGTGGGTAGAAGTTGGGGAGTACCATCTCCTGATTGAGGTGGAACATGGACACTATCTTTGGAAGGAATTTAGGGTGGGTGCGAAGCACGACCTTGTACTTGTAGAACCTCATGTAGGGTGGCTCAGCCACCAAGGCCTGAAGCTTGCTGACTGTGCGCAGAGGTGAGCAGCACCAGGAAAGCATAGTTACTCACCTGTAAAAGGTGATCTTCGGGAACAGCAGGAATTTAGTCTTCACACAAGGGGATCATCGGTACCGATGGAGCCTAAGCGGAAACGCTCCCCAGCATCCAATAGGAAAGCTTTTGGGAGCATCCCACAGCGCCTGCGTGCTGCCTTCCCACCTTTCCCAACTGTCCCCTCTCCAGTTGAGTTTATAGCTGAGACAAGAGAGAGAGAGAGGGAAAAAGAGAGAGAGAGAGAGAGAGATACAACTCCTAGGGGAGGTGGGCAGGTTGTGAAGACTAAATTCCTGCTGTTCCCGGAGATCATCTGTTACAGGTGAGTAACTATGCTATCTCCAGGAACAAGCAGGAATGTAGTCCTCACATATGGGAACTATCGAGCTGCAGATGCCAGGGAGAAGGCCCCAGAGGTTGTGTGCCCTTGTGAAAGGGCTCCACTTCCCCCCATGGATCTCTGGCATCCTACCAGGGATGGCGGGTAGGAGTTGATTAAGTATGGAACAGGTGTTGAAGAACAGCTTGACCAAACAAGGCATCCCGGCGGGAGTCCTTGTCTAAGCAGTAATGGGCTGTGAAGGTATGAACGGAAGCCCAAGTAGCTGCTCGACAGATGTCGTCGATAGACACAGAGTGAAGATGAGCCATTGTGGCTTCCATGGCTCTCACACTGTGAGCTGTGACATGGCCTTCAAGAGGAAGGTTCTTACATTTGATATACCAGCCATAGGCAAAAGATATACACTGTGCAATCCAGCTGGACAGTGTTCTTTTGGAGACTGGAAATCCCAAATGACTAGGATGAAAAGCAACAAAGAGCTGAGAGGACTTTCTATGTTGCTGTGTCCTTTGAACGTAAAAGGCCAAAGCTCTTTTACAGTCCAAAGTATGAAGATTCCTTTCTGCATTTGAGGCGTGAGGCCTTGGAAAGAATACAGGAAGGTAAACCGCTTGGTTTAAATGAAAAGGCGACACAACCTTTGGCATAAAGTGTGGATGAGTCCTAAGGACTACCTTATCATGATGGAACCTTGTATAAGGAGGATCAGCCACCAACGCTTGCAATTCACTGATGCGACGTGCTGATGTGATTGCAATAAGAAAGATGATCTTCCAGGAAAGGAATTTCAAAGAGGTAGTGGGGCTAATGGTTCAAAGGGTGGTTTCATGAGCTGCAGAAGTACCAGATTTAAGTCCCATGCAACCGGTGGTGACTTAATGGGAGGCTTAGTTAAAAGAAGGCCTCTCATAAATCTTGCTATGAGAGGATGAGAGGAAATAGGTTGTCCATTTAGAGGCTTGAAAGAAGCTGCAATAGCACTCAAATGGACTCATTTTATAAATGAAGGAGATACTCCAGTAATGATTCCAGAGGTATAGCAAAAGAGGGTTAAGACCCTTCTGCGAGCACCATATGGCAAACCTTTTCCACATATGCATAAGAGCGTCTTGTGGAAGGCTTCCTGGAAGCATAAAGAATATCCTTTACCTGCTGAGAAAGATTAAGACCGTGAAGTTCTAGGCTTTCAGCAACCAGGGCCTGAGATGCAGAGACTGGGGATTGGGAAGCCACAGCATCCCGTCCTCCTGAGAAAAGAGATTTGGAGCAGATCCTAACTCCAGAGGCAGAGCTTGAGAGAGATCCAGGAGCAGAGGGTACCACATTTGCCATGGCCAGTGTGGAGCTATGAGAAATCAGTTACTTACCTGTAACAGATGATCTCTGGGAACAGCAGGAATAAGTCTTCACATATGGGTACGTCGGTACTGACGGAGCCTGTGCGGGAACGCTCCCCAGCGTCCCAAAAAAGGAAAGCTTTTGGGAGCATCCCAAAGCGCCTGCGCGCTGCCTTCCCGCCTTTCCTAACCGCCTCTCTCCAGTTCGAGTTTTAAAGCTGAGACAAAGAGAGAGAGAGAGGAATGGAAAGATAGATAGAGAGATACAACTCCTAGGGGAGGTGGGTGGGTTGTGAAGACTTATTCCTGCTGTTCCCAGAGATCACCTGTTACAGGTAAGTAACTGTGCTATCTCCAGGAACAAGCAGGAATGAGTCTTCACATATGGGGACTCCCCAGCTAGAGATGCCCGGGAGATGCCCAAGGTTGTGAGACCCTGAGAAGGCCTCTACCTCCTCCCATGGATCTCAGGCATCCAACCAGGGATGGAGGGTAGGAGTTGATTAAGCATGGAACAGGTGTTTGAGAACAGCCTGACCAAACAAGGCATCCCGGCGGGAGTCCTTGTCCAAGCAGTAATGGGCTGTAAAGGTATGAACCGAGGCCCAGGTGGCCGCTCGACAGATCTGGTCAATGGACACAGAATTTAGATGAGCCATAGAGGTTGCCATGGCCCTCACATTGTGAGCTGTGACATGGCCCTCCAGAGAAAGGTTCTTACTCTGGTAGGCGAAAGAAATACACTGAGCAATCCAATTTGACAGTGTCCTCTTAGAGACTGGAAGTACCAAATGAGAGGGATCAAAGGCAACAAAGAGTTGAGAAGACTTTCTATGTTGCTGTGTCCTTTGCAAGTAAAAGGCAAGAGCCCTCTTACAATCCAGGGTATGAAGATTCCTCTCTGCACTTGATGCATGAGGACCTGGAAAAAAGACAGGTAAATATACCTCTTGGTTAAGATGAAAGGGCGAGACCACTTTAGGCATAAAGTGTGGATTGGTCCTAAGGACTACCTTATCATGATGGAACCTTGTATAAAGTGGATTAGCCACTAAGGCTTGCAGTTCACTGATGCGGCGAGCTGAGGTGACTGCAATAAGAAAGATAACCTTCCAGGAAAGAACTTTCAAGGAGGTAGTGGCTTTCAAAGGGTGGCTTCATGAGCTGACCAAGAACCAGATTCAAGTCCCATGCCACTGAAGGTGGTCTAATGGGAGGTTTAGTTAAAAGAAGGCCTCTCATGAATCTTGCAATACGAGGATGAGAGGTAACAGGTTGTCCATTGAGAGGCTTGAGAGATGCTGCAATAGCACTCAAATGGACCCTTACTGAATTTGTCTTGAGGCCTGCATGGGAAAGATGCAGGAGATACTCTAGTAAGGAATTCAAAGGTATTGCTAGAGGGTTAATACCCTTCTCAGCACACCAAATGGTAAACCTTTTCCATTTAAAAGCATAGGAACGTCTGGTAGAAGGCTTTCTGGAAGCATGAAGGATATCCCTCACTTGCTGAGAAAGATGCCAATCTTGAAGGTCTAAGCCTTCAGCAACCAAGCCCTGAGATGGAGAGATTGGGGGTTTGGGTGCCACAACGTTCCCCCCTCCTAAGACAGGAGATCTGGAGCAGACCCTAAGTCCAGGGAGGGAGCTTGGGAAAGATGCAGAAGTAGAGGGTACCACACTTGGCGTGGCCAACGTGGAGCTATGAGGATCATAGTCCCTCGATCTCTCTGAAGCTTGAACAGGGTCTTGGGAATTAGGGGAATGGGTGGAAAGGCGTACAGGAAGTCTTGACCCCAATGAAGGAGGAAGGCATCCTTGGCCTGAACTCCCTGACACGGAATTCTGGAACAGAATTGGGGAAGTTTGGCATTCCACGGACTTGCGAAGAGGTCTATGTCCGTGGTTCCCCAAATTCGAAAGATTCTGACTATCTGGTCCATATGAAGGGACCATTCGTGTGGAAGCAGAACTCGACTGAGTCTGTCTGCCCAAGAGTTTTGAACTCCTGGAAGGTATACTGCCAGAAGATGAATTTGATGCTCTCTGGCGAAGGCCCACAATCTCAGAGCTTCGTTGCAAAGCGACAGAGAGCCAGTTCCTCCCTGCTTGTTCACACAGAACATGGCTACTTGGTTGTTCGTGTGAATGAGGACTGTCTTGTAGCTGAGCAGGGTATGGAAGACTCTGAGAGCCAAGAAAATTGCTCTGAGCTCTAAGAAGTTGATATGTAGGGAGGTCTCCTGTGGGGACCAAATGCCTTGGGTGGAGAGGTCTTGAAGATGAGCTCCCCAACCCTTTGGAGAGGCATCTGTTGTAAGGATTGCTTGGGGTAACAACTGTTGGAAGGGGGACCCCAGCAACAGATTTTGAGTGGACTTCCACCACTGGAGAGACCAAAAGAGGCGCCTGGAGGTTGCTATTTTGTCTGACAGACTTCCAGATGCCTGGGTCCACTGGGTGGACAAAGTCCATTGAGCTGCCCTCATGTGAAGGCGAGCATAAGGGACCACATGCACAGTGGATGCCATGTGGCCTAGCAGTTGTAACATCTCTCGAGCAGTTATGTGCGTTTTTAACTGAATCTGAGAGGCTAACTGCACTAACCGTAGGCAACAGGCCTGGGGAAGATAGGCCCTTGCAGTTGTGGTATCCAGCAAGGCCCCTATGAACTCTAGAGACTGAGTAGGGGTGAGTTGGGACTTTGGAATGTTTATAACCAGTCCCAGATACTGCGGGACACGCATTGTGCAGGCTAGGGAAGTCTGGGCCTCTGACTGGGATGGAGCTCGGATGAGCCAGTCGTCCAGAAATGGGAATACGAATATTCTTAGAGTGCATAGAAATGCAGCTATTACTGCCATGCATTTTGTGAACACTCTTGGAGTAGAGGCCAGACCAAAGGGAAGCACCTTGTATTGATAGTGCTTTCCCTGATAAAGGAACCGAAGGAACCTTCTGTGTGCTGGATGGATGAGTATATGGGCATACGCATCCTTGAGATCTAGAGAACAAAGCCAATCCTGACTGAAGGAATGGAAGGAGAGTACCTAGAGAAATCATCTTGAATTTCTCCTTGCATAGGAATTTGTTCAATTCTCTGAGATCTAATATGGGTCTGTAACCCCCTGTTTTCTTTGGAATCAGAAAGTAGGGGGAGTAGAAACCTGAGCCCTGTTGAAGAAGAGGCACTTCTTCTATTGCCCCTTGGGCAAGAAGGGTAGAAATCTCTTGACCCAGAAGGTCGAGGAGAGATGTTGGAGAATTGAACTGTCTCACCATGGTGTGAGGAAGGTTGGTTTAAGAAATGAAGTTTGTACCCTTCCCTTATGATGGAAAGGGTCCACTGCTCTGCTGTAATTTGCTCCCATCTGGGAGCAAAGTGAGCTAACCTTCCTGGAATGGTGAGAGGCTCTGGTTCTTTTAGAGCCAGAAAGGCTAAGTTCTCTAGCTGCAAGTCAAAGGCCCTGAGGAGGCTGAGGCTGTTGGGCTACAGTAGGCCTTGCAGCCTTAGACGTGGCCTGTTTAGGTTGTTGACGCTTTGCAGCAAAACGACCTGCAGAAGATGTCTGCTGACCATAAATAGGATAATATCTTCTCTTCTTGGGAAAATATGTCTTTTTGAACAACCTCTTCTGGACAGGATTAGAGGTAGACTTTGAAAGCCTATCCAAAGCACAGTTTTCTGCATCCATCTGGGTGGCCTTTGCTTGCCAATCTTTGCCAAACAGGTTTTCACCTGTACAAGGAAGATTTCTTAATCCATCTTGGACCCAGGGTTCCAAATCAGAAGCTTGTAACCAAGCAATTCTGCGTGCACCTATGGCAATGGCCGAGGCTCTGCTGGCCCCCTCAAAAGAGTCAAAGGCTGCACGGTTAGAGAATTTGGAAACATCCTGGGCATGCTTAAGCCAGGTAAGAAAGTCCTCCCTTTTATCTTCTATAAGAAAAGGGAGGAAAGTTTGCAGATGATCTGTAACTTCCTTCAGAAACATCCCCATATAGAGACTATAGGAGTTGATTCTGGCAACAAGCATACTGGCCTGGAAGATTTTCCTGCCAAAAGCATCTAAGGTTCTACATTCTCTTCCTGGAGGAGCAGATGAGTGCCTCTTTGCACTCTAACCTTTTCATAGCAGACTCCACCACAATAGAATGGTGAGGAAGCTGAGTTTTATGAAATCCAGGACAAGGAGGGACACGATACATGGTGTCCAACCTACGAGAAAGAGAAGAGATGGTGAGAGGAGTCTCCCATATGCCTATCATGTGGTCATAAAGGATCTCATGAATTGGCAAAGTGGCTGCTTCTTTAGGAGCCTTGGGATATTGCAAAATATCCAATTTTTTGGCTCTAGGCTCTGTCTCAGGGGCTACTGAGATAGAAAGCCCCTTGGCCACTTCCCTTATGAAGTCTTGAAAAGACAAGTCTTCTGGAGGGGACATTCTTCTTTTTGGAGAAGGCGGCTCCTGAGGAAGGAGTACCGATGCTTCGACAGAGGCCTCCGATGCATCAGAGTCTTCGGAGGAATCGAAGTATCGCCTGTCTGGATGCTCCTGTAAAGCCCGATATGCATACCTTGTGGTATCGACATCGGGAGTCATCGGTACCGGCATCATCAGACAGGGTACCGCTGCAATCGACACCGAAGCCGATGTCGATGCAACCGGTACCGGCACCGGAACCGATATCGGAGCCGGTACCGACAACGAAGCTTGTTGCGGTACCAGCGGCGTCGCAGCTTGTATGAATGCCGTAATGGCATGCTGCATGGTCAGAACATTCTGATTCATCGACGCCATGAATGTCTGGAGGTCGGTACTGGCAGATTTCACCAGTACCCCAGAACATTGCAACAGGTGATCGGTCGAGGCCGTGCCATCGATGTCAACCTGTGACCCCATAGGAGGAGCTTTGGAAGCCGGAGCTTCCCGCCGGGGTACTTTTGCTGGTGCAGGATCCTCGAGGGCAAGCCCGGAGGCATCTCGATGCTTAGAGGGAGATCTACCCTTCGAGGACCGGCTGGAATTATGTTTGGTTACCTGAGATCCATAGGAGGAAGAAGAAGAGGCCCTGGACGACGTCGATGCCACCGAAGCTGCATCAGAGGGAAACAGTGTACTGAGCTTGGCTGCTCTGTTCTGTAAACCTCTTTTAGACATCATGGAGCAGGACGCACAATCCGTGATGGAATGGTCAGGACCCAAACACTTAAGACACCAGTCATGGGTGTCGGTAACAGAGATGGTACCACTGCACCCGGAGGCGGGCTTTTCCATGAGGAATTTTTCTGTTAGGCCCAAGGCCCAAAGAAGAAAAAATACACTGAAGTGGAACGGAGTATTCTTTTTTTTTGTTTTTTTAAAGAAAAGAAAGAAAAGACCGGCGGTACCGGTCCGACGTCGAAGAAGGCAGATGCGCAACTAAAGAAATAAAATAAAATAAAGAACTTCTTCAGCGGTGACAGGAACATGACCTGCTGGCTCCGCGGAAAAGAAGAACTGGAGAGAGGTGGTTAGGAAAGGCGGGAAGGCAGCGCACAGGCGCTGTGGGATGCTCCCAAAAGCTTTCCTTTTTTGGGACGCTGGGGAGCGTTCCCGCGCAGGCTCTGTCGGTACCGACGTACCCATATGTGAAGACTCATTCCTGCTTGTTCCAGGAGATTCATATGACCTCTGTCTCTCTGCAGCTTGAACAGGGTTTGGGGAATTAGGGGAATGGGTGGACAGGCATACAGGAAGTCTTGGCCCCAATGGAGGAGGAAAGCATCCCTGTCCTGAGAACCCTGACCCGGAATTCTGGAACAGAACCAGGGAAGATTGGCATTCAGCGGACTTGCAAAGAGGTCTATGTCTGGGGTTCCCCAATTTTGGAAAATTTTGGCCACCTGGTCTGTATGGAGAGACCATTTGTGTGGAAGCAGAACTCGACTGAGTCTGTCTGCCAAAGAGTTTTGAATGCCTGGAAGATACACCGCAGGGAGATGAATCTGATGCTCTCTGGTGAGGGCCCATAGTCGCAAAGCTTAGTTGCAAAGCGACAGAGAGCTTGCCCCCCCCCCCCTGCTTGTTCACGTAGAACATGGCTACTTGATTGTCCGTATGGATGAGGACTGTCTTGTAGCTGAGCAGGGTGTGGAACACTCGAAGAGCAAGGAAGATTGCTTTGAACTCCAAGAGACTGATGTGTAGATGAGTCTCCTGTGGAGACGAGGTGCCTTGGGTGGAGAGGTCTTGCAGATGAGTTCCCCAACCCCTCGGAGAAGCATCTGTTGTGAGAGTTGCCTGGGGTAAGGGTTGTTGAAAAGGGGACCCCAGCAACACGTTTTGAGTGGACTTCCACCACTGGAGGGACAAAATAAGGCGACTTGTGTTTGTTATTTTGTCTGACAGGCATCCTGATGCCTGGGTCCATTGAGTGGATAAAGTCCACTGAGCTGCCCTCATATGGAGGTGAGCAGGGAACCACATGCACAGTAGATGCCATGTGGCCTAGTAGTTGTAGCATTTCTCGGGCAGTGAGATGAGGTTTTAGCACTGCTTGAGAAGCTAACTGCACCATGCGAAGGCAACGGGCCTGGGGGAGATAGGCCCTTGCCTTTCTGGTATCCAGCAAAGCTCCTATGAACTCTAAAGACTGAGTGGGAGTTAGACTGGATTTTGGGATGTTTATTACCAGACCCAAACACTGAAGGATACGCATCGTGCAGGAGAGAAAAGTCCTGGCCTCTGACTCTGTTGGGGCTCGAATGAGCCAGTCGTCTAAGTAGGGGAAGACGAATATCCCTAGAGTGCGGAGAAATGTTGCTACCACAGCCATGCATTTCGTGAACACCCTTGGTGCTGAGGCCAGGCCAAATGGAAGCACCCTGTATTGGTAGTGCTTTCCTTGAAAAAGGAACCGAAGAACCTTCTATGAGTTGGATGGATGAGAACATGTGTGTACGCATCCTTGAGATCTAGAGAACAAAGCCAATACTGACTCTGAAGGTATGGCAGCAGAGTTCTAAGAGAAATCATCTTGAATTTCTCTTTGACAAGGAATTTCTTCAATTCTCTGAGGTCCAGAATAGGTCTGTATCCCCCTGTTTTCTTTGGGATAAGGAAATAGGGAGAGCAAAACCCTGTACCCTGCTGATGGATGGGTACTTCTTCTATTGCCCCTTGGGCAAGAAGCATAGTGACCTCCTGACCTAACAGGTTGATGAGAGAGGTCGGAGAATTGAACTGTCTTATCATTGTGGGAGGGGGCATGCTTGAAAAATGAAGCTTGTACCCCTCCTTTATGATGGAGAGTGTCCAATGCTCTGCTGTTATCTGCCCCCATCTGGGGGCAAAGTGACACAACCTTCCTGGAATGGTGGAAAGCTCTGGTCCAACGACAGCCAGGAAGGCTAAGTTCTCTAGCTGGAAGTCAAAGGCCTTGTGGAGGCTGAGACTGCTGGGACGGCTGAGGCTTAGCAGTCTTTGCTTTTCTTTGTTTGGGTGGTTGCTGACCTTTCCTAACAAGCTGACCTGCAGAACGTCCCTGCTGAGAATAAGCAGGATAATATCTTTTCTTTTTAGAAAAGAATGGTTTCTTGAAAGATTTCTTTGTTGCAGGATCAGCTGTGGACTTGGATAATCTATCCAAGGTGGAGTTGTCAGCATCCAACTCATTGGCTTTTTCCTGCCAATCTTTACCAAACAGGTTCTCACCAGTACAAGGGATATTTCCCAGTTTGTACCCAGAGCTCCAGATCAGATGCCTGGAGCCAAGCAATTCTACGTGCACCTATGGCAATGGCAGAGGTTCTGCTTATGCACTCAAAACAGTCAAAAGCTGCACGGTTGACAAATTTAGAAACATCTTGGGCATGTTTGACCAATGTGAGAAAATCCTGCCTTCTATTCTCAGGAAGAAGAGGACTCAAAGCCTCTAAATCACCTGTGACTTCCTTTAGGAACATTCCCATGTATAGACTATAGGAACTGATCCTGGCAGAAAGCATGGAAGCTTGGAAGACACGACGTCCAAAAGCATTCAAAGTTCTGCACTCACGTCCTGGAGGATTAGAGGCATGTCTCTTTGTACTCTTGATCCTTCTCATAGCTGATTCCACTACAATAGAGTGGTGAGGAAGCTGAGTTTTTTGGAAATCAGGACAAGGAGGGACTCGATACAGAGTATCCAGTCTACGAGAATGAGGCGAGGTGGTAAGAGGTGTCTCCCACATTCTTAACATGAGATCATGTAAGATCTCATGGATGGGCAGGGCAGCTGCCTTCTTAGGAGCTTTGGGATATTGTAAAATTTCCAACTCCTTTACCCTAGGCTCTGTTTCAGGGGCCACAGTAATGGATAGACCCCGAGCCACCTCCCTGATAAAATCCTGAAAGGAAATATCCTCTGGAGGAGACATCCTGCGCTTAGGGGAGGAGGGCTCCTCTGGGAGAAGCATTTCTGCATCAACAGATCTATCAGAATCCTCAGATTCTTCTGAGGACTCGAAGTACCGCCTGTCCGGATGCTCTTGAAGAGCCCGATACCCATGCCGACCGAAGTCGGTACCGGGAGTAATCGGTACCGGAAGGCATCGGCTGACTGGGTGCCGGCAATGCAGATACCGATGTCGATGCTATCGGTACCGGTACCGATACCGGTGCCGGTACCAGTTGAAATGTCTGACGCGGTTCCGAGGGCGTCGATGCCGCAAGGAGAGCCGCCAGACTGCGCTCAATAGCCAGGACTCTCTGGTCTATTGACGCTGCCGATGCCTGGATGTCGGTACCAGAGAAGATCGCCGGTACCCCAGAACATGGTACCAGTAGTTCTGCAGAGGTTGAGGCCTCGAGAATGTCCTGGAGCCCCGATAATGCTTTGGAAGCCGAAGCCTCCCGCCGGGGCTATTTTGCCGTAGCAGAATCCTCAAGGGCAACACCAGAGGCATCTCGATGCTTAGAAGGAGATCTACCCTTTGAGGACCGGCTAGACTTGTGTTTAGTTACATGAGATCCACGGGAGGAAGACGAAGCCCTGGAAGACGTCGATGCCACCGAAGCTGCATCAGAGGGAAACAGGGTACTGAGCTTGGCAGCTCGGTTCTGTCGACCTCTCTTGGACATCATGGCACATGCCATACATTCCGAGATAGAATGGTCAGGGCCTAAACATTTCAGACACCACTCAAGGGTATCGGTGACGGAGATGGTACCGCCACATTTGGTGCACTTTTTAAAACCCGAAGAGGGTTTTTCCATTGTGGAAAAAATCTTGGGCCTAAGGCCCAAAATGGTGCGTGCACCTGGAAAAAAAATGGAAAAAAGTACTATGGAATTTTTTTTTTTAAAAAGAAAGAAAGAAAGAAAAACCGGCGGTACCTGTAAAACATCGAGGAAGGCAGACGCCACCACAAAAAAGAAGGAAAATTTTCTGCGGTGACAGGAACACGACCTGCTGGCTCCGTGGAAAATGAAGAACTGGAGAGAGGCAGTTGGGAAAGGCGGGAAGGCACGCAGGCGCTGTTGGATGCTCCCAAAAGCTTTCTAATTGAACGCTGGGGAGCATTCCCATGCAGGCTCCGTCGGTACCGACGATACCCATATGTGATGACTACATTCCTGCTTGTTCCTGGAAATTGGTAGTGACCCCCTCCCTCCACGAAGCAGAGGTATTTTCAGTGGGTGAGATGGATCAGGATGTGTGTATAAGCATCCTTCAGGTCTAAGGAGCATAGCCAGTCTCCCTGCTGGAGGCATGGCGGCAGTGTTCCAAGAGAGAGCATCTTGAACTTCTCCCTTACCAAAAATCTGTTCAGGTCCCGCAGGTCCAAGATGGGTCGAGGCCCCCTGTTCATATGGGAATGAGGAAATATCTGAAGTAGAAGCCAGCGCCCCAGAAATGCTTGGGCACTGGTTCCACCACCTTGTCCTCGAGGAGACCTACGAGCTCGGTGAGGAGCAGAGTCTGGTGGAGGAGAGGTCTTATGGGTTCCCACGGAAATTATGAGGGTAGTACCCATTGCAGGTGGAGTAGGTAGCTCTTCTTGACCACTTGCAGTACCCAGGAATCCGTGGTGATCATGGACTACACCTGTGGACAAAAAGGGCCAGATGCCCCCCTGTAGGCTGTTGGGGACCTTCTGGGGGAAAGGAGGTCATGCCCAAGGAGTCAAAAGCTCCCCCCAGTATGAGCCAGAGCCAGTGCCTGGGACTTGGGGGTCTTTTGTTTGCAGAAGCCATGCCATTGCCCCTTATGTGCTGGCTTTGTTGAGAGGCCAAGAAGGTTTGGAACTGTGAGCTTTTGCCAAAACCTCCCCTTTTCCTTGGAAAAAGGGCTTCTACCCGAGGGCCTTCTTGCAGGGCTGCACCCAAGTCTTTTTAGAGAGTCTGGTCCTTGTCAGGAAGTCAGTCTCTATTTCTGCCACCTCCCATTGTTTGCGGTCAGATGACTGCCACCATGCCTGGCGTCGGGTCCCAATGCCCGTGGTGGCTACTCTGGCTGAGGACTTGAAGCAGTCATGAGCTGCTTGGGATAAAAACTTTGAGCACTCCTTGACTGCTGAGGCCAGAGACTTGAACCACTGAAGGGGTTCCCTATTGAGGCTCACTGAGAAAACGGTAAGCTCCCTCGCCATTTTTTGAGGTACATGCCGATGTATAGTTAGCAGAATTGGATTCAGCACACAAGCATTGAGTCCTGGAAGGCCTTTCGTCTGAGGGCATCGAGGGTCTGGGCCTCCCTGCTGGGAGGCACTGAAAAATGGGTCTTTTGACTCTTGTCTGCGCATGGCAGACTCAACGATTATCGAGTTGTGGGGAAGTCGAGTCTTCTGGAACCCAGGACTTTGGTGGATTCGGTACATAGAGTCACATCACCTGCTGACAATGTGCACAGACATCGGTGTCTCCCACATACGGAGAAGGCGGCACTCGAGGATCGGAGGGACAGGCACCATAAGGGCTTCCTTGGGGGGGGGGGCCTTGTACTGGAGAATCTCCAGTTCCTCCATGCAGGGATCCTCTTCAGCCTCGGCCATGTCCCGCACAAGTTGAGGAAAGTGACATCTTTGGGCAGGGGAATGGCGCCGGGAACATAAGAACATAAGATATGCCATACTGGGTCAGACCAAGGTCCATCAAGCCCAGTATCCTGTTTCCAACAGTGGCCAATCTACGTCATATGTACCTAGCAGTTTCCCCAAAAGACACAGGTTTCACAATGCTTGTACTGGGTCAAGCATTGATATCCTGGGTCCTTTCTTAATAATGGTTTATGGACCTTTCCTCCGGGAACTTGTCCAAACCTTTTTTAAACCCAGCTACACTAACAGCCTTTACTACATCCTCCGGTAACAAATTCCATAGTTTGATTACACGTTGAGTGAAAAAATATTTTCTTTTATTAGTCTTAAATAGTTTACCCTGTAGCTTCATTGCATGTCCCCTAGTCTTTCTATATTCTGATAACGTAAACAATTGATCTACGTTTACCCGTTCCACTCCGTTCATTAATTTATAGACTTCTATCATATCTCCCCTCAGCCGTCTCTTTTCCAGGTTAAAGAGCCCTAACCTTTTTAGCCTTTCTTCATAGGAGTATCCTTCCATCCCCTTTACCATTTTGGTGGCTCTTCTCTGAACCTTTTCTAAAATCGCTATATCCTTTTTAAGATACAGCGACCAGAATTGTACACAATATTCAAGGTGCGGTCTCACCATGGAACGATATAGAGGCATTATATCATCTTTTGTTTTATTTTCCATTCCTTTCCTTATAATACATAGCATTTTATTTGCTCTCTTGACCGCCGCTGCATACTGGGCCGAGGGTTTTAACATGGCATCCACAATGACGCCTAAATCTTTTTCCTGGGTGGTGGTTCCTAATGTGGAACCTTGCATCATATAACCATAGTTTGGGTTGTTCTTCCCTAGGTGCATAACTTTGCACTTGTCCACATTAAATTTCATCTGCCATTTTGATGCCCAGTCTTCCAATTTATCAAGATCCTCTTGCAATTTTCCACAATCCTCTTGGTTTTAACAACTTTAAATAGTTTTCTGTCATCTGCAAATTTGATAACCTCACTTGTTATTCCACTTTCCAGGTCATTTATGAATATGTCAAAAAGCAGCGGACCCAGCACAGATCCCTGGGGTATACCACTATTCACCTTTCTCCATTGGGAAAATTGGCCATTTAGCCCTACCTCTGCTTTCTATCTTTTAACCAGTTCCTGATCCACAGAAGTACACTGCCTCCCATCCCATGACTCTTTAGTTTGGCCAAAAGTCTCTGATGAGGGACCTTGTTAAAGGCTTTCTGAAAGTCCAGATACACTATATCAACCGACTCACCTTTGTCCACCTGTTTATTCACACCTTCAAAAAAACATAACAGATTAGTAAAACAAGATCTTCCTTCTCTAAAGCCATGTTGGCTGTCTCCCATTAGGCCATGACTATTTACATGCTGAGTAATTTTATTCTTTATGATGGTTTCTACCATTTTTCCCGGTGCTGACGTGAGGCTCACCGGTCTGTAGTTTCCCGGATCACCCCTGGAACCCTTTTTAAAAATTGGTGTTACACTGGCGATACTCCAATCTTCAGGTATTAGAGATGATTTTAATGATAGGTCACAGATTACTAATAGCAGGTCTGCAATCTCATATTTCAGTTCTTTCAACACCCTTGGATGTATACCATCCGGCCCAGGTGATTTGCTACTCTTCAGTTTATCTAATAGCTGTAATACATCTTCCCAATGTATCACTATTTCCTTCAATTCTTACGCACCTTTAAATACCACTTCAGTCATGGGTAACATCCCCACATCTTCCTCAGTAAAGACCGAAGCAAAGAATTCATTCAGTCTCTCTGCTATCGCCCTGTCGCCTCTTAGTGCCCCTTTAACCCCTCTGTCACTGGGAGTGATGGGTTTGAGGGCATGTCTCGTGTCGCTGAGTGTCCAGGGACTGTTCATCCTCCTATTCCAACCCATAGTTTCAGGACGCCCCCGAAGCCCTGCAGGCACCACGGTCGAGGCCCGAGCTTGAAAGCCCATGACCTCCGGGGGATCTGTGGTCTGAACCACGTGCAGTTGCTGGAGAGGACCACTACCCAGAAGAACGGGACTGGGACCTTGTCCGATGCCGATGGGTCTCTCGAGGCTGGTGACACTAGATGATCAGTTTGACATCTGGGGAAGCCCTGATGTCAAGGGTCCTGTTAGGGCAGATGAACAGGAGGAACCTGACAAACGCACACTGTTCTCTAAGGCCACCATCCTGGAATCCATGCCATTTGTCTCCGCACTCTTCAATGTGGGCACCCAGGACTTCGGGCCCGGCATCGGTTCTGTCAAGGGGGAGTCCTCAACGAGGATGGCCTTGGATGTCCGAGGTCGGTTGCCAGGTACAGACTCCTTCTGGGGCAGCTAGTGGGGCCGCTCCCGCTCCAACCCTTCTGACTCACGCCAGGGACTGCGGGGCCTGGAATGGGATTTTCCCTTCTTCCCAGATCTGTCCTCCGAGGCAGTCTTCGAGGGTTTCAACTTCTTGCGTTCCATCTCCGGGGATTTTCAGGGGAAAACTGGACAGACATCCGGAGGGCTCCGCAGAAAAAAGGAGACTGAGGCAAGATGGCACCCTTGGGTGGGAAGGGGACCACACATGCATGGTGCTTATCCCAAAGGCTTTCTTTGAAACCTAGGGAGATGCTTCAGTGTGTGCTTCGTTGGAACTGTCACCCATATGTGAGGACTGACTTCCTGCTTGCTCCCAGAGAACTACCTGTTTATTCACACCTTCAAGAAAATAAAGATTGGTGAGAAAGCCTTTCCTTGGCTAAATCCATGTTAGCTTTCTGCCATTGCATCATGACTATCTACATTTTTTATAACTGGTTCTACCATTTTGCCTGGTACAGATGTCAGTCTCACTAGTCTGTAGTTTCCTGCATCACTCCTAGAACAGTTTTTTTAAAAATTGGCATTACATTGGCCACTCTCCAATCTTTGCATACTACAGATGATTTTAATGATAAATCAGATTACTGATAGTTGCTCTACAATCTCATATTTCAGTTCTTTCAGCTTCCTGGGATACCTGACATCCAGTCCAGATGATTTGCTGCTGTTTAGTTTATCAATTAGCTGTATTACATCTTCCCGATTTATCGAGATATGTTTAGATTCCTTTAATACATCATCTTTAAATATCATTTCTGGCATGGGTACATTTCCAATATCTTCTTTCGTAAAGATTGATGCAAAAAATTAATTCAGTTTCTCCACTGTGGCCTTGTTTTTTCAGTGCACCCTTTACCCCTCCATCATCTAATGGTACAACTGCCTCCCTCACAGGTGTTTTGTTACGAATTTACAGTACTTAAAAATTTTTTATTACGCATTTTTGCTTCCATGGCAACCTTCTTTTCTCTATGCCTGCCTTATCAAAGCCTTGCATTTAACTTGCCAGTACTTATGCTTTTTCCTGTTTTCGTCAGTTTTCTCTTTTTTTCCATTTTCTGAAAGATTCTCTCTTAGCCATAACAGCCTCTCTGATCGCACCTTTAAGTCATGTTGGCTACTGTTTGGCCTTCCTTCCACCTTTTTTAAAGCATGGAATACATCTGGTCTGGGTTTCCAAGATAGTATTTTTAAAAAATGCCCAGGCCTGATGTAAACTCTTAACCTTTGCAGTTGTTCCTTTTAGGTTTTTTTAACCATTTTCCTCATTTTATCATAGTCTCCTTTTAAAAAGTTGAATACTAGTGCAGTCAATTTCCTTCCTATCCCCCCTCCATTTATTAACTGTATAGATATGAACCCTGTAATCAGCACTGGTTTTCTGTGTAAAAAAGGGGAAGAGTGGCAGTGGGGGTGTACTACCAGCCGCCTAGATAGAATGGACAGATCATGAAATGCTAACAGAAATTAGGAAAGCTAGCAAAGTTTACAACACAGTAATAATGGGAGATTTCAGTTACCTTGATATTGACAGGGTCAATGTCATATCACGACATGCTAGGAAGAGAAAGTTTCTTGATGAAATAAATGACTGCTTCATGGAGCAGCTGATTTAGGAACCAACACGCAGGGTTGCTATTTTAGACCACGTCCTCAGTAAAGCACAGTTACTTACCTGTAACAGGTGATCTCTGGGAACAGCAGGAATTAGTCCTCACATATGGGTACGTCGATACCGATGGAGCCTGAGCGGGAAAGCTCCCCAGCTTCCCAGAAGGAAAGCTTTTGGGGCCTCCCACTGCGCATGCGCGCTGCCTTCCCGCCTTCCTGACCAACTCTCCTCAGTTCGAGTTTATAGCTGAGACAATAGAGAGAGGAA
This sequence comes from Ichthyophis bannanicus, assembly GCA_033557465.1. Classification (NCBI taxonomy): domain Eukaryota; kingdom Metazoa; phylum Chordata; class Amphibia; order Gymnophiona; family Ichthyophiidae; genus Ichthyophis; species Ichthyophis bannanicus. Next base: position 465,510,355 of record CM066034.1, read on the forward strand.
AGGAAGAGAGAGAGAGAGAGATGCAACTCCTAGGGGAGGTGGGCGGGTTGTGAGGACTAATTCCTGCTGTTCCCAGAGATCACCTGTTACAGGTAAGTAACTGTGCTATCTCCAGGAACAAGCAGGAATAAGTCCTCACATATGGGGACTCCCTAGCTAAGATGCCCGGGAGATCCCCTGAAGGGTATGAGACCCTGAAAGGTTCTTCATCTTCCTATGGATCTCAGGCATCCATTCAGGGAAGGTGGGCTGGAGTTGTTCATGAATGGAACAGGTGTCTGAGGACAGCCTGACCAAACAAGGCATCCCGGCGGGAGTCCTTGTCCAAACAGTAATGGGCTGTAAAGGTATGAACCGAGGCCCAGGTGGCTGCTCGACAGATCTGGTCAATGGACACAGAGTTTAGATGAGCCATAGAGGTGGCCATGGCCCTCACGTTGTGAGCGGTGACATGGCCCTCCAGAGAAAGGTTCTTACTCTGGTAAGCAAAAGAGATACACTGAGTAATCCAATTGGAGAGTGTTCTTTTGGAGACTGGAAGTCCTAAATGAGAAGGATCAAAAGCAACAAAAAGCTGAGAAGACTTTCGATGTTGCTGTGTCCTGTGGAGGTAAAAGGCAAGAGCTCTTTTACAGTCTAGAGTATGAAGGTTCCTCTCTGCATTGGATGCATGAGGAGCTGGAAAAAAGACAGGTAAATAAACCTCTTGATTAAGATGAAAAGGTGAGACCACTTTAGGCATAAAGTGAGGATTTGTCCTAAGGACTACCTTATCATGATGGAACCTTGTGTAAGGTGGATTAGCCACTAAGGCCTGCAGTTCACTGATGCGGCGAGCTGAAGTGACTGCAATGAGGAAAATAACCTTCCAGGAAAGAAATTTCAAGGAGGTAGTGGCTAAGGGTTCAAAAGGTGGCTTCATAAGCTGACCAAGAACCAAGTTTAAGTCCCATGCCACCGGAGGAGGTCGAATGGGAGGTTTAGTTAAAGTTAAGCCTCTCATGAATCTTGCAATAAGAAGATGAGAGGAAACAGGTTGTCCATTGATGGGCTTAAGTGATGCCGCAATAGCAATCAAATGGACTCTTACTGAATTCGTTTTGAGTCCTGCATTGGAAAGATGCAGGAGATATTCCAAAAGAGAATTCAATGGGAGTGTCAGAGGGTTAAGACCCCCTTTGAGCACACCAAATGGAAAATCTTTTCCATTTAAAAGCGTAAGAACGCCTAGTGGAAGGTTTCCTAGAGGCATGTAGGATATCCTTCACTTGCTGCGAAAGATTGAAGTGTTGAAGGTCTAGGCCTTCAGTAACCAAGCTCTGAGGTGAAGGGACTTGGGGTTTGGGTGCCACAAAGTCCCCTCCTCTTGAGAGACAGAAGGTCTGGAGCCGCTCCCAAGTCCAGGGAGGGGGCTTGGGAGAGATGCAGAAGTAGAGGGTACCACACTTGGCGTGGCCAGCGATGAGCTATGAGGATCATGGACCCTTGATCCCTTTGAAGTTTGAACAGAGTCTTGGGAATCAAAGGAATGTGTGGAAAGGCATACAGGAAACCCTGACCCCAATTCAGGAGGAAGGCATCGTTGGTCTGAACTCCCTGACACGGAATTCTGGAACAGAACCGGGGAAGTTTGGCATTCCACGGACTTGCAAAGAGGTCTATGTCCGGGGTTCCCCATTTCTGGAAGATTCTGAGTACCTGATCCATGTGCAGGGACGATTTGTGTGGAAGCAGAACTCGACTGAGTCTGTCTGCCCAAGAGTTTTGGATTCCTGGAAGATATACTGCCAGGAGATGGATTTGATGCTCTCTGGCGAAGGCCCATAATCTTAGAGCTTCGTTGCAAAGCGACAGAGAGCCAGTCCCTCCTTGTTTGTTTATGTAAAACATGGCTACTTGATTGTCCGTGTGAATAAGGACTGTCATGTTGCTGAGGAGGGTATGAAAAACTTTGAGAGCTAGAAAGATTGCTCGAAGTTCCAAGTGGTTGATATGAAGGGTGGTCTCCTGTGGAGACCAAGTGCCCTGAGTGGAGAGATCTTGGAGATGAGCCCCCCAACCTGTTTGGGAGGCATCTGTTGTGAGGGTTGCTTGGGGCAACAATGGTTGAAAGGGGCCCCCAACAATAGATTTTGAGAGGATATCCACCATTGGAGAGACCAAAAGAGACGATTGGAGGTTGCTATTTGGTCTGAGAGAGCTCCTGATGCTTGAGTCTACTGGGTGGATAAAGTCCATTGAGCTGCTCTCATATGTAGGCGAGCATAAGGCACCACATGCACTGTGGAGGCCATGTGGCCTAATAGTTGTAGCATCTCTCTGGCAGTCAAGTGGCTTCTGGACTGAGTCTGAGAGGCTAAGTGCACTAGACGTTGGCAACGGGCCTGAGGTAGATAGGCCCTTGCGGTGGTGGTATCCAACCAGGCCCCTATGAATTCTAGGGATTGAGTAGGGGTGAGTTGGGACTTTGGCAGATTGATCACAAGTCCCAGATACTGTAGAATTCGCCTGGTGCGATCCAGGGAAGTCTGAGCCTCGGACTGAGACGGAGCTCGGATGAGCCAGTCATCCAGGTATGGGAAGACAAAAATTCCCAGGGTGCGTAGGAATGCAGCTACTATTGCCATGCATTTGGTAAATACCCTTGGAGCAGAGGCTAGACCGAAGGGAAGTACTCTGTATTGGAAATGTTTTCCCTGGAACAGAAACCATAGGAATTTTCTGTGGGATGGATGGATGAGTATATGTGTGTACGCATCCTTGAGATCTAGAGAACAAAGCCAGTCCTGACTCTGTAGGTATGGAAGGAGGGTGCCTAGAGAAAGCATCTTGAATTTCTCCCTGTATAGAAATTTGTTCAATTCTCTGAGATCCAAAATGGGTCTGTACCCCCCTGTTTTCTTGGGAATGAGAAAATAAGGGGAGTAAAAACCTGACCCTTGTTGAGGAAGAGGAACCTCTTCTATTGCCTTTTGGGCGAGAAGAGTGGTCACCTCCTGACCCAACAGGTCTAGGAGAGATGGGGGAGAATTGAAACTTCTCACCATGGTATGGGGAGTAAGGTTGGAGAAATGTAGTTTGTAGCCCTCTCTGATGATAGAGAGGGTCCATTGCTCTGATGTGATTTGCTCCCATCTGGGAGCAAAATGAGTTAACCTTCCTGGAATGGTGAGAGGTTCTGGATGTTTTAGAGCCAGAAAGGTTAAGTTCTCTAGTTTTAAGTCAAAAACCCTGAGGGGGTTGGGACTGTTGGGCTGTAGCAGCCCCTGCAGGTTTTGCCCTGGCCTGTTTAGGCTGCTGACGCTTAGGAGCAAAGCGAGCTGCAGAAGATTGTTGGCCAGTATTTGTGGCAAATCTGGCCTTCTTGTAGAAAGGCTTTTTGAAAGATTTCTTCTTGACAGGGGTAGAGGTAGACTTAGAAAGTCTATCTAAAGCAGCATTTTCTGCATCCATTTGAGTAGCTTTGATTTGCCACTCCTTACCAAACAGATTCTCACCCGTACAGGGCAAATTTCCCAACCCATCCTGGACCCAGGGTTCAAGGTTAGAAGCCAAGCAATTCTGCGAGCCGCTATGGCAATACCTGAGGCTCTGCTAGCACCCTCAAAGGAGTCAAAGGCTGCTCTGTTGGAGAACTTTGAAATATCTTGGGTATGCTTCAGCAGAAGAAGGAACTCCTCCTTTCTATCCTCTGGGATAAAGGGGAGAAAATGGCGTATTTTTAATGCAATTTCCTTCAGAAACATGCCCATATAGAGGCTGTATGAGTTGATTCTGGCAATAAGCATACTTGCTTGGAAGATTTTTCTTCCAAAAGCATCCAGAGTCCTACATTCTCCTTCCTGGGGGAGTAGAAGAGTGTCTTTTAGTACTCTTGATCCTTTTCATAGCTGACTGCACCACAATGGAGTGGTGCGGGATCTGAGTTTTTTGAAACCCAGGAGAAGGGGGGACACGATACATGGTGTCCAGACGACGAGAATGTGGAGATAGGGTGAGAGGAGTCTCCCATAAGTCCATCATGTGATCTTGAAGAATTTCATGGATGGGCAGGGTGACTGCCTCTTTGGGAACCTTAGAGTATCCTAAAATGTCTAACTTTTTTGCTCTAGGTTCTTTTTCAGAGGATACAGAAATAGAAAGACCTTTAGCTACTTCAATGATGAAGTCTTGAAAGGATAAATCCTCTGGAGGAGACATTCTCCTCTTTGGAGAAGAGGGCTCCTCAGGTAGAGTAAGGGATACTTCAGCAGAGTCATCTGATGAATCAGGATCATCAGAAGACAAAGTATCGTCTGTTTGTTTCCAGGGATCGATAAGCGTATCGACCGGTATCGACATCGGGGGTACCCGGAACCGGATCGGTATCGGGAAAAACCCCGGAACCGGGAACCGGAATCGGTATCCTGGTCGATGTGGAAGGTATGGGTACCGGTATCGGTTGTGGTACCGGAACCGAAGTCGGTACCGCAGGGTGCGGTACCGAGGGCGTCGCAGCCTTAATAAAAGCCAAAATGGCCTGCTGCATGGATTGAACTGTATGATCCATGGACGCCACGACTGTCTGGATGTCGGTACTGGATGATTGAGCCGGTACCCCAGAACAGTCTAACAGGTGATCGGTCGAGGCCGTGCCATCGATGTCAACCTGTAACCCCATAGGAGGAGCTTTGGAAGCCGGAGCTTCCCGCCGGGGTTGTTTGGCTGGGGCAGGGTCCTCAGGGTCAAGCCCAGGGGTATCTCGATACTTAGAGGGAGGGAGATTTGCCCTTTGAGGACCTGCCAGAGGAATGTTTGGTTACCTGAGATCCATCAGGAGAGGAAGACCTGGAAGATGTCGATGCTGGAGTATCTGTAGAAAACAGCATGTGAAACTTGGCTGCCCGGTTCTGTAAGCCACGTTTAGACATCAAAGAACAGGATGGGCAATCCGGAATGGAATGGTCAGGCCCCAAACATTTAAGACACCATTCATGGGTGTCTGTGACTGAAATAGTACCGCTGCACTTGGTGCATTTTTTAAAACCCAGAGGCTTGTTTCTCCATGAGGGAGAATTAGTGAAGGCCTAAAGGCCTCACAGAACTAACACACCAAGTGAGGGAAAAAAAGAAGATTTTTTTTTTTTTTTTTAAATAAAGGAAAAAGACCGGCGGTACCGGTCTGGAATCGGGGAAGGCAGACACGCAGCCAAAGAAATAAATTAAAATAACAACTTCTTCAGCGGTGACAGGAACACGACCTGCTGGCTCCGCGGAAAAAGAAGAACTGAGGAGAGTTGGTCAGGAAGGCGGGAAGGCAGCGCGCATGCGCAGTGGGAGGCCCCAAAAGCTTTCCTTCTGGGAAGCTGGGGAGCTTTCCCGCTCAGGCTCCGTCGGTACCGACGTACCCATAAGTGAGGACTTATTCCTGCTTGTTCCTGGAGATAATGCAGGATCCACTGTAACTGTTTGGGCCCACTTGGCAATAGTGATCATAACATGATCACATTTCATTTATTACTTACCATAGGAGACTGACGTTTGGGGAACTATTTTTGTAAATAAAAATAAAGTTAGCGGTTTTTTTTGTAGTAGTACTGCAATGATGGAAACCTGACTAAATGCTACTGCAGGTCAGAAATTCCAGCAGTGACATCACTTCAAACTCAAATATGAAGCTACATGTCTGTAGTGATATGAAAAGCTAGGCCATCACTTACCACAGAATCAGTTACAACAATTTAGAGTCAAATTAGAATATATTTCTCAGTCTACTAAGAGAAAAGGTTTGTTCAACAGCAATAATATCACTAAAGAAAGGAGAGGGGAGAAACCACAGCCACATGAAAAGGTCTTCAATAAAGTATGTTAATAGAAGACATGTTGGTGTAGCTGTAGTCTCTGCTCCCTCCTTTGGCATTCTGGTTTGTGAAGGTCACTTTCCTCGGTTTTTTTCTTCAACAGCAAGAATACACAAACACACAAAGGATTTTCTACTATTTTACATTTACAGAGAAATGCTCTGCTCATATTCCTCATTATATTTTGCTTCTATACAGTTTCCTTCATAATAACGTGAAAATTATTTACCTGTAAATTTCCTTTTCTTAAGTCCTAACAGACCAGGCCAAATGCCTGGGTTTATACTGACATCACCACATATAGAGCAGATGGTAGGTGAAGCAGCTTATACAGCCAGCTGTCTATGGCATTGGTAGGGCAGCTTCACAAGTCCAGTATACCTATACCAATGATAAAATATACAAAAATACTAAACAGCTTCCCTCCTTTAAGATTTGCATTTTTCTGAACCAAGCCAGCCAACAGGATAGAAATACAGAAACATGACAGCAGACAAACACCATATGGCCTATCCAGTCTGCCCTTCCAAACCAACCACTGATCTCTACAGTTCCTTTTTCCGTTAGAGATTTTCTGTGTTTGTCCCATACTTTCTTGAATTCAGATACAGTTTTTGTCTCTACTATTTCCACTGGTGGACTATTCCATGCATTTACCACTCTCTTTCCGTAAAGAAATATTTCTGCAAATTTCTCCTGAGTCTACAATATCTCCTTTCACCTTAATCCTATGCCCCCTTGTTACAGAGCTTTCTTTCAGTTGAAAGAGGCTCTCCTCTTGTGTATTTATACCATGAAGGTATTTAAACACACATTTAAGACTAATCAGAGAAAGCGTAGTTACTCACCTGTAACAACTGTTCTCCAGGGATAGCAGGAATCAGTCCTCATATATGGATGATGTCGGCACCAATGGAGCCCGCGCAGAAGCATCTCCCCAGCTTTGAAGGAAAACATTTGTGAGACACACCACGCATGCATTGTCCACTTCCCGCCCTAGGGTACATCTTGCCTCAGTCTAATGACATAGCTAAGACGATAAAAATATAAGATGTTAAAGAAGCAACTCCAAGGGGAGGAGGGAGGGCTGTGAGGACTGATTCCTGCTATCCCATAGGCAAGGGTAATGCAGTCCGCCATCCAGGTGGACAGAGTTTGCTTAGTTACTGGGAGCCCCGAACAACTGGGGTTGTAGGATACGAAAAGCTGTTGAGCTTTGCGGTGACCCTAGGTCCGTTGCAGGTAGAAGGATAGGGCTCTCTTGCAATCCAGAGTATGGAGAATGGCCTCAGCTCTGCCGGTGTGAGGCCTGGGAAAGAAAGTGGGTAGCACCACCTCCTGATTGAGGTGGAATGGGGCCACTACCTTTGGCAGAAACTTAGAGTGTGTGCGGAGCACCACCCTGTTCTTGTAGAACCTGGAGTAAAAAGGCTCTGCCATCAGAGCCTGGAGCTTGGTAACTCTGCGAGCTGATTTGAGTGTTACCAGGAAGGCAACCTTTCAGGAGAGGTACTGCAGGTGGCAGGTAGCTAAAGGCTCAAATGGAAGCTTAGTGAGTTGCAAGAGCACCACACTAAGGTTGAGATGAGAGGGGCTTCCCCTCGATGGAGTGGTGATGTGCCACGATGATGCTTAGAACCGAGTTGGACTTCAGTCCCGCCTGCGATAGGTGGAGCAGGTATTGGAGCACCACATGTACTGAGCAGGGGAATGGATTTGTCTGTTTCTCTGTGCACCACAGTGAGAAATGTCACCACGTGAAGGCGTGCGCCCTTCTCGTGGAGACCTTCCAAAAGGCCAGGAGGATGTCTTCCACGTCCCATGGAAGGTTATAGGGGGCTAGTGCTACCCTTTCAGCAGCCAAGCCATGAGCGAGAGGGACCTCAGATTGGAGTGTAGGACAGTGCTCTGCTCTTGCGAAAGTAGTCCTGGGGCTTGGCCCAGGGGGATCGGCAGTACCAATGATAAGGAGAGGAGCAGTGGGAACCAGGGCTGCCTGGGCCATCAAGGGGCTATCAGAACTAGCGACGCTCTGTCGCGTTGAGCCTTGAACAGGGTCTTGGCTATCAGCAGTGTTGGGGGGAAGGCATACAGGAGGCCTTCCGACCACAGGATGAGGAATGCATCCACCACTAACCGAGATGGGTGCAGTTGGCGGAAGCAGAAACGGGGCAACTGCACATTGTCTGGGCTGGCAAACAGGTCCATCACTGGGACACACTAGAGCCATAACAGCCTTGAGGCTACTGCTGGTTCCAGGCACCACTTGTGCAGCTGGAGTACACTGCTCAGCTTCTACATCAAGATATTCTCCTGGCCTGGAATGCAGACCGCCTTCAGAAGAATCCTGCTGCATGTGGCATAAGAGCAGAAGGCTACTGCCTCCTGGCAGAAGGGGTACAATCCCATTCCTCCCTGTTTGTTCATGTAGAACACTGTGACCTGATTGTAGGTCTGGATCAGAACTGCATGATGCTGTAGCTGGTGACGGAAAGCCTTGAGGTCCAGGAATAAGGCCCTGATTTCCAGCAGGTTAATCTTCATTTCGGATTCCCTCAGGGACCAGACGCCTTGTCTAGAGGGTGTCGCAATGCACTTCCCAGCCCATTAGAGAGATGTCAGTCGTGAGGACTTTCTGGGGAGTGGGTGCCTGGAAGGGAATCCCGGCCTGAAGGTGACCTGGATTCTGCTACCATCCGAAGAAGTCCATCAGCTGGCAGGTCACATGCACCCTGTCCCTGAGCCAGCCTGTAGCTTGGGTCTACTAACAGCGGAGGCACAACTGGGCTGCCCTCATGTGCAGGCACGGATCTGGGGTCACGTGGACCGTGGAGGTCATGTACCCAGCAGGCAGAGGAGAAGTCAGGCCATTGCACTCCTGCGACTAGTTCCCTGAGACATGCTGATCTCTCCAGAGGGAATGAAGCTTTTGCCTGAAGGGTGTCCAGCTGAGCCCCTCTGAACTCTAGGCTCTGAGTGGGAGTGAAATACCTGAAGATTGGAGGATCACCAATGTAACACCAATTTTTAAAAAGGGTTCCAGGGGTGATCCTGGAAACTACAGACCGGTGAGCCTCACGTCAGTACCGGGAAAAATGGTAGAAACCATCATAAAGAATAAAATTACTCAGCATGTAGATAGTCATGGCCTAATGGGAGACAGCCAACATGGCTTTAGACAAGGAAGATCTTGTCTTACTAATCTGTTATGTTTTTTTGAAGGTGTGAATAAACAGGTGGACAAAGGTGAGTCGGTTGATATAGTGTATCTGGACTTTCAGAAAGCCTTTGACAAGGTCCCTCATCAGAGACTTTTGACAAATGGCTCCTCACCCAATCACAGGGTTCGGGAGCCGGAGACCCCAGCAATCACTCCCTCACTCTTCCCTGGAGGTACCCACCGGCTTCCAGGGAGGGGGGCAATGTTCCCTCTAATTTTCTGTAGGCTGTGTGCGCATAAAATATCAGCTGTGTGCAGCTTTTGAAGAAAGGTTAAATTTTTGTGCGCCATATAAACGTCACTCGGAGTTATATACTTTAAAATTTGACTACACATCAGAATACAGTATGTACACCACACTGATTTTAATCAAATTAAATGAAAATAGACTATTACTAAATGAAGCGGGAAATTTCTAGTAATTACAATCATAACTTTTAAATTTTAAGACGTCTGTGTTGTTTTCTATCAGAATCAGAGCCGTAATTTTTGTGCGCTCTGTTCTAAAGTATGTGTGCTCGCTCGGCGAGGTGTGTGCATGCGCACAGCTTAGAAGGAACAGTGGAGGGGGGCAAGCTTTGCAGCTACTAACAGTTGCAGTGCAGGGAATCAGAGCACCGGAGCATCACAGCCTTAAAGGGATATCTCCCTTTTTCTTTAGCATTATTTTTTTTTTCAATTAAGCTAAATTACCTATCACTAACTACTCTACCTCTGCCTTAACTATTCCTCTAGTGAGCCCTGAACCTCTTAGGCTCACAACTCCACCAGCTGCTTGGAGACTGGATTACTGGAGCAAGGAGGTGGTCCCTGGACTATTTATACTAGCGTCACCAAAAGAGTGATGTGTTCAGTCTCCAAGCTGCGAGAGGAGGAGCTTAAACCCCAGAGGTTCGGTACTAGACTGGAGGGACGATAAGGAAAAGCTGTTAGTGTAGCTGGATTTAAAAGGGGTTTGGACGGGTTCCTGTAAGAAAAGTCCATAAACAATTATTAAAGACCAGGGGAGATCCACTGCTTACCCATGGGACAAGCTGAATGGAATCTGTATACCTTTTGGGAACCTGACAGGTACTTGTGACCTGGATTGTCCACTGTTGGAAACAGGATACTGGGCCTGATGAACCCTTGGCATAGCTTATGTTCTTAACTAACAACTGAGCACAAAATGCAGTCCTACAACAAAGCCCAACAGAAGACAAGGCAAAACAAGGAATTCCTTCTTTAACCCTAAATGAAAACAGTTGTGCAGATAGGTTGGCTAGACTAAGAACCAGGTGGGTTTTTGACTGGTCTAGCAGTACAGACACCTTGAATGTACTCAAAAATTCCCTCAGAGCAGGTGGGAAACTGACAAGCCTGCCTTCAGCATGCCTGCCCCAAAAATGGTATCCTTCTTGGACAAAACGTCCAGTCCATAATACTTTGCAAAAGAATGTAAGGAAGACCAGGTAGATGCCTTACAGATCTCCCATGGAGGCAACAGCCAATGCCCCGCCCAAGATAAAGCCTGTTTGCTGGTAGTGTGTGCACAAGATCCAACCTTAAAAACATATGGTGAACCTAAACCCTCCTTAATCCAAAAAGGCACTGAAGCTTTGATTGCAGCCTCTTTTTTCCTGATCCCATTACACAGAACAAATTATTTTATCTGCAAAACAAATTGGCAACCTTCAGGTATAGCAAGTAAGCTCTGTGAATATCCAAAAGGTGGAACTGTGTATACCGCTCCCCGAATCTCACCTAACACACACAAAAGGATGGACCAACTGATGTGTCATCTCTTGCTCGGGTATCCCCAAGAAAAGCTCTCAACAGGAAAAGGACTACAACTCAAACTTCCATCACGAAGCAAATAGCCACCAGAAACACTGATCCTCTATGGATCTCACAAAGTTCAAGCCAGGGGATCCACATACTACAGCATCTATGGCCAATCCAGCATGATCAGAATGACAAGATCTGGGTGTCTGTTGATCCTCTGAAGGACCCAGCTAATGAGAGGCTATGATAGAAAAATAAAAGGAGATCCCTCCTGGGACCAGGCCTGCATCAAAGTGTCCAAACCGGTGCAGCACTTTTTCTTCCTTAAGCTAAAAGAGACCTCTGCCTTAGAGTTCTTGCTGATCATTATCAAGTCCATCCACTGCCTTCACCAATAACTCATTATGAAGGCAAAGGCTGCCATAGTCAGCTCCCATTCTTTTGAATCCAAGAAGTTTCTCCTCAGACGTACTCTACTCCCATACTGTGGCCCACAGACAATGCTAACAAATGGCATTCTTCCCACTGCAGCAATAGTTTCACTTTCTCTGCCATCTGATGGCTCCTGGTACTCCTTTCTGGTTCACATACACCACAGTATTGGCACTGCCCCAAAGAAAATGCACTAGCTTCCCTTGAACTATCAGCATGAGGTCCAATGACAAAAGAATTCCCCCTATCACAGCGCCACTATAACTTACTTTAGGGTATTCGTGCCAAAATGCCACATTCACAAGGCCATGTTGAATCCACTATGGGCCAAAATGACTTTACCTTCTTGGAGATCACAAAATAGATCAAGTACTTACACACTATTAGCAGAACCAGTACTGCTGCCTCCAAACTGAGCAACCAATCTAGCAGCATCCTTACTGCCTCTTGCTTTGCTGGAGAAAGATTGGGGACACCATAAGGGCATTGGAGAAGGGACACATGAACTTCATAACCATTCCACACTATCTCCTATACCCAACCATCTGAGCTTATCTGGGCCCTGCACCAACAGACCACTTATGCACAGCACTAAAAGCTGGAGCCCCAAAATTTCACTTGGAAACTTTGGGTATCTCCAGTACTCCCCAACCCTCCCCTCCCCCCCCCAGTTTGACCACTTTTTCCTCCCCAAAAGGACTGCCCCCTTCTAGAAAAGTACTCCCTCTAGAGCAACAGGTTCTTACCCAGATGACACTTACAAAGATCTCTGAATCACCCTTTAGCAGGGAGAGACTGGATTAATCTCGGCAGCCTATCCCTCATGCAACCTGGGTACCTTGGACTCATCCAAAACCTTAACCAGCTTCTCTAGATCCTCTTCAAATAGGAACTTGTCCTTGAATGGCAATTTGCTCAGGTGACTCCTGAAAGCCACACTCACTGCTCAGTTTCAAAGCCACAAGAACTTCCAAATCATGACCACCATAATGATATTCTTGGCAAATGCATGGATTAGATACAATACAATAAAAATTTTCTATATCATCTTTTGGATAAGTGAAAAACTGGTGCAAAATGTTAAACACAGAAAATTAATACGTTAAGGAACCACAAAGGATTGGGAAGGAAAGAACAGGTACTCATCAACCAATCCCAGTATAGCACACAATCATATCAAGAGCCAAAAGCACAATTGAAAAAAAAGTCTTAAGTCCTTTTCTACACTTATCAAATGAAGCTTCCAGTCTTAGATAGGCAGGTAAATCGTTTCAAACCCTAGGAGTCAGATAAGTAAACCAGTCTCCAAATATCTCTTTTGTGAGGGAGGGTCATATAGCAAATTGTCTCTTGAGAGGAACACAATGCTTGAGCAGGAATAAAAGGAATCAAATGATCTGATGCCTTTTTGGTCTGAGCGGTATATCAAATTCGAATAAATAAATAAATAAAAACTAACACATACTGCCTGCGGAACTGAACAGGTGACCTTGAAAGCCTGCTTCAAAAGCATTTCTGTCCTCCAGTTCTGAGAATCCTGTAGGACTTTGCCCTCTTCCACCAGAATAATTATTTTACTAATCACTGCTGTGACCAGATCCCTAGAGAGCCACAGCTTCTCCTTCTCAGCCTGAATGAAGTAGAGCCTGCCCATGGCTTTGCCTACTTTCTATCTGGTCTCTGGGGTATCCCACTCAGCTTCAGCTATCTCCTTAATTGTTCTGTGAACGGGGAAAAACAAAGGACTTCCGGATTCCCTCCAGGAAGGGGTTCTCAGAGGGTTTAACTTTTTCTGTGCACTTGTCTGCAATGTCCAGGGCTCCCAAGGCCTGTTCAATCAAGAAAGCAACTCTTCCTTCTTGAAAATTCTAACCACCGGGGGAGTCAATCTGAACCTCTGCCAGTAGCTCGCCACACTTCAGGCTTGCCCCCCCATGCCTTTGTCAGCCCTATGTCCAGAACATTCTGAAGAATGAGAGGTCCCTAGTGCCAGATTCCAATTAGATTCCATTCAGATCTGATGACTCAAGAACTGGGAGCAATGCAGAGGGGCTAGCCCCTGGAAAAGCCACCTGCCAAAGGCAAAATGCAGGACGCATTAATAAAGCAAAACCAGATGAAAAAAGAAGCTAGAGAATATGAGGGAAGGTGAGGTCTGCAACCCCTCTCCCCACTGGGACATGTCAGTCTGTCCCTGTGAGGAACTCCCTACCTCGCAAGTTACCCCTGTTGAACCCCCAAGTTGTAATACCTGTTTATTGTAAAGTTAATGTTTGTTTTTAGCCTGCATTGTACTAATTAATGTTACTTGTAAACTGCACTGATTCTAAAGAGCGCGGTATAAAAAAGATCTAAATAAACAAATAAATTTACAAACAGCAGCAGGAAGTCTTCAAATGCATGGCTTCTCAGGGCTCTGGCCTCTCAAAATGGCAGCAGCAGTCCCCACCAAAGAAACACCCCCCATCTCCAGGACTAGCCCAGCTCCAGACCTGCCAATCTGTCCTCATGCAACTCAAGCTCCCTGCTCTTGACTTTTGTGTTAGGAAGGGTTACCTGTGCTCAAATTGTCCTGGAGGCTTTCATCTGCCTCCCATCCCAGGCAGAAACAACCCACACAAAGCTGTGTGTGGAAGAAACCACAGACCACAGAGAGCCTGTCATGCTCTTTCTGCCATGACATCCTTGCGTCGTGACTTGCTTTTTTTATGCTGCTATACCCAAGTGTTCTGACCGCTTGCTCTATGATACCTGGAAACCTTTGGGGCCTCACTCCTGAGCCTGAACAGCTAGGCATCTGCAGCTCTGCTCTTTGCCTTTGTAGGCTTTTTTTTTTTTTTAAATTCAAAACCTTATGCACCTCCTTTCCACTTTGCCTTGGCCTCTTAATGCAAACTGCCCATGCTTGCCCATAGCCAGGTTGAAGAGAAGGAAGGCAGGAAAGGAGCTAGAGAGGGAGGAATCTTGGGAATCTGAGTCACTGCAGGAGTGCTGCCCATCCTGGAGCCAAATACCAAGGACAATCAACTAGCCTTACACAGAAGTGTCCTTAGGCCCTGCACCAAGGACTAACAGGCCGATGAAGAAAGCTTGCATGGGCTTTACAAGCCCCTACCACCACATTTAAGCACCGTTAACAATCCTGCAAATGCAGGAAAAAGACATAAATGCTGGTGGAAAACCTAGCACCCAATTAACGCAATGTATATTTAAATGAACTTGAATTATTTAAATCTGTTATTATCTCCAAGTTATAATGCCCTGTTCAACATAATTTCAGTTTGTTCAATGTAAACCGCCTTGATATCATGAAAGGCGGTATATAAGAAATGTTAAATAAAATAAAAATAATCAGCTGGGCTGGTATGTAAACCATAGCTACACCCGATGCAGAGACAGGCGTAGAGGATTCTGCAACCAGCCACAGCACCAAAATTTTTATTTCAGGGTCTGAGTTGAAGTAAACCTCTAACCCGTGCCCCCAACAGTATTTTGATGGCACCGGGTACTTTCCCCGATGCCTAGATCATCTCCTCCTCAGATGATCAGGCAATGGGAAAAGCCCCTGATGCCATCAAAATACAGTCGGGGGCCATGCCCCACAGTAAAATGATCCCTGATGGTCTAGTGCAGCGATGGCGAACCTATGGCACGCGTGCCAGCTGTGGCACGCGAAGGCCTTGCAGCTGGCACGCGGGAAGGTCGCACATTAAAAAAAAAAAAAAAGCTGCCCGCTGCCGCCGCGGCGGCATGGAGTGTCCCGCGGGGCTCCCTCTGCCGGTGGGACTCTCCCGGCGCTGCTCCGCCCCTCTCTGCCGGCGTGCAGAGACGCGTCGGGAGAGTCTCCCTCGCGTCTCCGTTAAGCCCGCAGGGGCTGATGGGAAATTTCCCATCTGCCCCTGCGGGCTTAAGAGAGACGCGAGGGAGACTCTCTCTCCCTTCGCGTCTCTGCAAGCCGGCAGAGAGGGGCTGAGCAGCGCCGGGAGAGTCCCGCCGGGCAGAGGGAGCCCCGCGGGACACTCCATGCCGCCGTGGCGGCAGCGGGCAGCTTTTTTTTTTTTTTATTGCCATGAGCCGAGGGAGGGGGTTAAGACTGGCAATGGGCTAGGGAGGGAGAGAGGGGGGTTAAGACTGGCAATGGGCTAGGGAGGGAGGGAGGGAGGGGGGTTAAGACTGGCAATGGGCTAGGGAGGGAGGGAGGTTAAGACTGGCAATGGGCTAGGGAGGGAGGGGGGGTTGAGACTGGCAATGGGCTAGGGAGGGAGGGAGGGAGGGGGTTGAGACTGGCAATGGGCTAGGGAGGGAGGGGGTTGAGACTGGCAATGGGCTAGGGAGGGAGGGAGGGGGTTGAGACTGGCAATGGGCTAGGGAGGGAGGGAGGGGGTTGAGACTGGCAATGGGCTAGGGAGGGAGGGAGGGAGGGGGTTGAGACTGGCAATGGGCGAGGGAGGGAGGGGGTTGAGACTGGCAATGGGCTAGGGAGGGAGGGAGGGGGTTAAAACTGGCAATGGGCTAGGGAGGGGGGTTAAGACTGGCAATGGGCTAGGGAGGGAGGGGGGTTGAGACTGGCAATGGGCTAGGGAGGGGGGTTGAGACTGGCAATGGGCTTGGGAGGGAGGGGGGTTGAGACTGGCAATGGGCTAGGGAGGGAGGGAGGGAGGGGGGTTGAGACTGGCAATGGGCTAGGGAGGGGGGTTAAGACTGGCAGTGGGCTGGGGAGGGTTTTTAATACTAATTGGGAAATGGGGGGGAGTTAAGACTAGCAATCTGCTGTGGGCTGATGAGGGCTGGCAATGGGCTATGAGCTGATGAGGGCTGTCTGGAAATGGGGTGATGGGGGGGTTAGGACTGGTAATGGGCTATGGGGGGGGGTTTTTAAGACTGGTAGTGGGCTGATGGGGGGGGTTAGGACTGGTAATGGGCTATGGGGGGGTTAAGACTGGTAGTGGGCTGATGGGGGTGTAGGACTGATAATGGGTTATGGGGGGGGCTAGGACAGGAAATGGGCTGATGGGGAGGGGTTAGGACTTGAGGTGGGCTGATGTGGTTAGGACTGGTAATGGGCTGTGGGCTGATGGGGGGGGTTTAGGACTGGCAATGGGCTATGGGGGGCTGACTGGAAATGGGCTGATGGGGGGTTAGGACTGGTAAAGGGTTATAGGGGGGGGGCTTAAACTGAAAATGGGGTGATGGGGGTTAGGACTGGAAGTTGATTGACGGGGGGCTAGGACTGGTAATGGGTTGGGGTGTTGCTAGGACTGGAAATGGGCTGAGTGGAAGGGGAGGCTTGAACTGCAAATAGCTGATGGGGAGGGGGCTTGGAATGGAAATGGGCTGTGAGGGAAGGGAGCTAGGACTGAAAATGGGCTGATGGAACAGCTAGGATAGGACTGGAAATGGGCTGTTGGGGGGAGCTAAGATTGGAAATGGGCTGTGGTGGGGGCTTGAATTGAAATGGACTCATGGAGGGGCTAGAACTGGAAGTAGGCTCATGGGGGGGCTTGGACTGGAATTGGGCTGAGTGGAGGGGAGCTATGATTTGACATGGGCTGATGGTGGGGCTAGGATTGAAAATGAGCTGATGAAGGGACTTGGACTGGAAATGGGCTGATGCAGGGACTAGAAGGGAATGGATGCTGGGTGAGACTGGAACTAGAAGGGAGCTGATGTTGGGGGAGGATTAGAATGGGATGGGGCTGGGAGAGTAAAATGGAGAGGGGAAAAATATTTTGTGTAGGAGGGATGAAAAATCTACAATTGGCCAGGTATTGGGAGAATAATTGGGGATTGAGGATGGAGGGGTAAAATTTGTGTGGATGAAATAGGAATGAGGAAAGAGCAAAAGGAGAAAGATTAGTATGTTAAAGCAGATGTAGAGAGAGAGAGAATGGAAAAAAAACTAGAAGAGAGAAGAAAGGACAAATGGACAGCAGACGATGGAGAGTTAACAGAAAACATGAAGAAACCAGAAGAAGGTGGCTGGACCAATTGCAACTGAAAAAAAAATGCACAAAAGGTAGAAAGATATCTCTTTATTTTGAATTTATTAACTGGAATATGTCAGCTCTGGGAAATGTGCATCATTAACATCTGCGCTTTGTTTGGTACAAGAGGAAATTCCTATTTGACGTTGCCACTTGTTCTCTTTCCCCAGTATTCTCTGAAATGTATTGGTTTAATATTTTGCAGTGTTGCCTTTTGATAGGTAGGGTATGGTGCTTTGTGAGTCCTGGTAATGCTGTCAGGATACGGCGGGTTTGCTATGGGTTCTAAATGGGCAGCGTTTGTAGTAGTTCCTAATGTGCCTGGCGGTTGGCACTGGATTATAGTAATGTAGAAATCTTTTAGTCTTTCTTTATCCATACACTCATTAAGAGACATGTTTACTAAAAGTTAGTGTATGGTAACATTATGCAAATATTTATGCAAATAAGACAACTTATGCAAATGACGTGCTGGCACTTTGAGGAAATTCTTTGGTTTTGTGCGGCAGTTTGGGCACTCGGGTTCAAAAAGGTTAGCCATCACTGGTCTAGTGGTTCCTTCCCCCCCCCCACCCCATTAAATAAAAAAAGAAACCCAGTGATCTAGAGGCCCCTTCTCCCCACACCCCATTAAATTAAAAAAAAAAAAGTCTGATGGTCTAGAGGCCCCTACCTGTCAGCCCCCAAATTCACCTTAAGCGGGAGCGCTGCCTATGCGCTCCCGCTCTGCATCAACCATCTTGTAAATAGCGGTATCTGGCCCTGCGTGGTGCATCCTGGGATGCACCAGGTAAGGTCAGATTGCCATATAAGGCATATTCTACCTTATATGGCAGTCTGACCTCACCCAGGGCATCCCATGTTGCATTATGCGGGACCAGATATCACCATGTTGCACTATGCGGGACTAGATACCGCCATTTTGCAAGATGGCTGACACAGGAGAATTTGGAGGCTGCCAGACCACCAGGTAGGGGCTTCTAGACCACTAGATTTTTTTTTTTTTTTTTTAATTTAATGGGGGGGGGGGAAGGGACCACTAGACCACCAGGGATCATTTTATGATGGGGCACGGCCCCCAACAGTATTTTGATGGCATTGAGAGCCTTTCCTGAAGCCGCGATCATCCCCCATATCAAAATACTGTCGGAGCTGCTATGCATATTAGCCACGCAGTGCCCGGAGAGTCAGCCAAACTAGCGCAGACTTCTTGTACGTATGTGTTTGGCTTGCTCTCCCAGTTTAACACTGTGATGGCTTATTTGCATGCACACGGTTAACGTGGGGGGTCATTTGCATGCCCTATCTTTGCTGCATCCGGTGTTAAAAATATGCATTGTCTGGCTGCGCTAAAGTCGTCTTCAGCACATGTTAAGTGACGGTTTTCTGCATTGGCCTGTAAGAGAGCCATATCCCAACAATCTGTTCTACCAATACTAGAGACCAGCCAGCTGCATGGGCTGCTTCACCTACCATCTACTGGAGACACAAATACTAGTCTCATGAAGCTGCATGGACCCCTTTAGCAGTGATGTCAGCAAATCAATTGTTCTCTAGCATAAATCGGTCCAATAGGAGGATAAGGAAATTCACTTTTGTTTTGTTATACACTATGAGTACTGTTTAATCTGTGAAAAAATATCTCCCACTCCAAAAACAACTCAGCTTGATAGCATTATTGTATTTACTAGATATTAACATTTAATAAACAAGATCCCCAAGACTACCTACTAAGAAACGTATGTCAACTGTAAGTTGTTACTTTCTGTTCAAATCATCAATGTTGGCCCCCATGGTGATGGCCCCCCCTTCTCTGTCGAATTGATTACTGTCACCCCCCCTTTTTTGTTAAACCGCTTTGACCCAGTGAAAAGCGGGATATAAATACAGCTAAATAAATAAATAAAGATCCCACTGCTAAATAAGGAAGTAAACAGAACTGATGACAATGCCTGCTCAAACTAAAATTTTTATTTTTTTTTTAAAGTACAAACAAAAACAACAATTCTACACAGACTTTAATACCTTGTCTTCTGACTTGTAGAAAACTTTATGCGGAGAGCCCAGCATGCTCAGCACATCTTGGCAAGAATCACCAAAGTACACACAGCGTTCAGATACTCGCATTTTAGTATCTGCTAGCACCCCCGGGCCAGAGCCTGAAAGTGAAAACAAATTTAAATACTTTGTTTTTGGGGAATCCTTCACAACTCATATTATCCACTCACTGACCAAAAATAATTTAGTGAAGCTCAGCTCCTTGTAAATACCTAAATTCCAACAACAAAGCCTAACAACATTTTGATCCAATAATACTAATTTATACTCTCTCTTCCATTTTAATTTTCCAGGCTGTTCATTAACCAGATCTGTTTCTATTCTGCTTGCAAGTGTGACCTGAAACACAGCATATCTTTAGGCATTATGGAACAGTTTGGGTATAATTTTATAAGTGGCTCTAACACGGAAAAGAAGAAATTAGACCTTACCTGCTAATCGTCTTTCCTTAAGTTCTCTCCGGGCCATTCCGGCACTTGAGGGTTGTCAACCTTCTCCAGCAGCTGAGGACTGAATGCAGAATCTTTTCTGTGAACTAGTATCTGGCTCCACCTACTGGCTCACCTCAGTCTAAACGTGATAAGCAGGGGATAAAGAACCGAAAACCCGAAAAACACGAACCCCCAAGAAAAAAAGACCCTCGCGGGAACCAAGCCTGCCTCAACCCGGTTGTATTGACCCGCGAAGGAAACCAGACTGTCTCAGAAAATAGAATTGCAGAGGCTCACCTCTGTTTAGTTTTTTTTTTGTTTTGTTTGTTTGTTGTCATGTTTGTGATCGTGGACCCCCTGAAACCGAGCGAGCAAAATCTCAGAGCGGACACGTCCACACAGACTTGATGCAGTCCCCTCCTAGCACTCCACTGTGAAAAGTGACAACGAACCCGGCCAGAAGATCCACGGAAGTACCTGAACCGAAAAAGGAAGACCATTTATCGGGTGGGTCCCGGACTGGCCCGGAGAGAACTTAAGGAAAGACAATTAGCAG
Organism: Ichthyophis bannanicus; assembly: GCA_033557465.1. Taxonomy (NCBI): domain Eukaryota; kingdom Metazoa; phylum Chordata; class Amphibia; order Gymnophiona; family Ichthyophiidae; genus Ichthyophis; species Ichthyophis bannanicus. Next base: position 465,530,640 of record CM066034.1, read on the forward strand.
GTAAGGTCTAATTTCTTCTTCCTTGTCGTCTCTCCGGGCCAGTCCGGCACTTGAGGGTAGTACCAAAGCAGTATCAGAAAGGACAGGGTAGGAAGAAGGGGAGGAGGAGGAGTGGCACTATATGTAAAAACTACTATTAAAGCTTTGGAATTACAGAGCTTAAAAGGGAGAGAGGAGGCATTGTGGGTTAAACTAGAAAGAGGGAAAGAGAAATCTATTTGCATTGGAGTGATATACAGACCTCCCTCACAAGAGGAAGAGGTGGACAGAGAGTTAATTGAAGACATACGCAGCATTGCTAGGAAAGGGGAAGTGCTACTGATAGGAGATTTCAATATGCCAGATGTTGATTGGCACATTCCTGCTGCAGTATCATCTAGAAGTAAGGAGATCCTGGATTCTCTACAGGGAGAACTATTCAGGCAATTGGTAACAGACCCCACACGTGAAGGGGCCATACTGGACTTGGTGCTTACCAATGGTGAAAGTGTTTCTGATGTTGTAGTGGAAGATCATTTTGCATCCAGTGATCACCAGATGGTGTGGTTCAGTATTAGGACTAGGGCTGTTAGAATCCATTCCAAGGTGAGGATCTCAGACTTTAGGAAGACTAACTTTGCGAAGATGGGCCAATACCTCAGGGAGTCATTAGTGGGATGGGAACAGCTGGGGGATGTAGAAAAACAGTGGGCAAAACTGAAAGGGGGTATTTTAAAGGCAACCAACCTTTTTGTTAAAATGGTAAATAAAGGCAAAAGGAACAGGAGACCGCTATGGTTTTCGAAGGAAGTAGCTGAACAAGTGAAGAAAAAGAGGGAGGCCTTCATGAAATACAAGAGATCACAGAGAGAGGAAGACAGGCATCTGTATTTGGAAAAACTTAGAGAAGCTAACAAAGTAGTCAAGAAGGCAAAGATTCAAAAGGAGGAGGAAATAGCCAATGCAATAAAATGGGGGGATAAGACATTTTTCAGATATATTAGTGAGAAGAGGAAGGGAAAAAGTGGTATTGTCAGACTCAAGGGTGCAGGGGGGGGGGAATATATAGAAGCTGATAAGGATAAAGCAGAATTGCTTAACAAATATTTTTGTTCTGTGTTCACAGATGAAGAACCAGGAGCAGGACCTCAGAAAATATCCACAAATAAGAACAGAAGCGAGGGACATCTTGAACTATTTTCAGAAGACTGTGTTCATGAGAAACTAGCTCAACTTAAAGTAGACAAAGCGATGGGACCGGATGGGATACACCCTAGAATACTGAGGGAACTTGGGGACGTTCTACCAACTCCACTGACTAACCTTTTCAATGCCTCATTGGAGTCGGGAGTGGTGCCAAAGGACTGGAGAGAGGCTCATGTGTTGCCTTTACACAAAAGCGGAAGTAAGGATGTGGTTGAAAACTACAGGCCGGTTAGTTTAACTTCAGTGGTGAGTAAATTATTGGAAACGCTGCTGAAAGAGAAAATAGTGAGGTTTCTGGAGTCCAGCGGATTACAGGATCCGAGGCAGCATGGATTCACCAGAGGCAGGTCTTGTCAGACAAATCTGATTGATTTCTTTGACTGGGTGACCATGGAGTTGGACCGAGGGAGAGCTCTAGATGTGGTGTATTTAGATTTCCGTAAAGCCTTTGACACTGTTCCTCACAGGCGACTTATAAACAAACTGAGCACCCTAGGGATGGACCCTAAAGTTACTGCTTGGGTTAGAAATTGGTTGGGTGGGAGGCGACAAAGAGTACAAGTAAATGGAGCTCACTCTGAGGAGAAGGATGTTACCAGTGGTGTGCCCCAGGGATCTGTCCTTGGTCCGATTCTGTTTAACATCTTTGTTAGTGATATAGCGGAAGGGCTGTCGGGTAAGGTTTGCCTCTTTGCGGATGATACCAAAATCTGCAATAGAGTAGACACCCAGGAAGGGGTAGATAACATGAGGAGGGATCTAGCTAAGCTTGAAGAATGGTCTAGAATTTGGCAGCTGGGATTTAATGTTAAAAAATGTAAGGTCATGCATTTGGGCTGCAGCAATCCAAGGGAGCAATACAGTATAGGAGGTGAAGTACTTTTGTCCACTAAAGAAGAGCGGGACCTAGGCATGGTTGTGTCTGATGATCTTAAAGTAGCTAAACAGGTAGAAAATGCGACAGCAAAAGCTAGAAGGATGCTTGGGTGCATACGGAGAGGAATGGCTAGCAGAAAAAAGGAGGTGATAATGCCTCTGTATAAGTCTTTGGTGCGACCTCATTTGGAGTATGGTGTGCAATTCTGGAGACCGCACCTTCAAAAGGATGTGAACAGGATTGAGTCGGTGCAGAGGGTTGCTACTAAAATGATTAATGGGCTTCATTATAAAGCATATGAGGACAGACTTAAGGATCTTAATATGTACACCTAGGCGGGATAGAGGTGATATGATTGAGATGTTTAAATACCTCCGTGGCATAAATGTTCAGGGAGAGAGCCTCTTTCAATTGAAAGCAAGTTCTGCTACAAGGGGACATGGGATGAGGGTGAAGGGAGATAGATTCAGGAGTGATATGCGGAAATATTTCTTTACGGAAAGAGTAGTGGATCCATGGAATAGTCTCCCAGTGGAGGTGGTAGAGATGAGGACAGTAACTGAATTCAAAAAAGCATGGGACCAACATAGAGGATCTCTAAAGGTAAAAAGTGGACTGTTGTAGTTGTTATGGAAGGACAGACTAGTTAGGCCATGTGGTCTTTTTCTGTCATCATGTTTCTATGTTTCTATGTATCCCAGGGAGGGACCCGCTAGCCCCGCAATAACGGCCGACGCCCCCACCATAGCATCTCTGCGAGCCTGAACATCCAATCTATGTCTTGAAAAAGTGTGCAGCGAAGACCACGTCGCCACCCGACAAATATCAACGGGTGGAATCAAGGCAAACTCCGCCCAGGACGTTGCAAGACCACGCGTGGAATGTGCCCGGAAGCCCTCCGGGAGCGTCCGCCCACTGGCTTGATATGCCGCCACCACGGCCTGTTTCACCCATCGAGCGATGGAGGCTTTGGAGGCCACTTCCCCCTTTCGAGGACCTCCAAACAGAACGAACAGCCTGTCCGTCTTGCGAAACGCTGCTGTACAGCGCAAATATCGTTTGAGCACTCTGCCTAAATCTAAGCTGCGGAGTACCGCCTCAATGGGCTTGCCTTCCCGCACCGGAAAGGTCGGCAGAGAGATAGATTGATTCACATGAAAACTGGAGACCACTTTGGGAAGAAAAGATGGAACCGGCCTCAAGGTCACCTTCTCCGGTGAAAACTGAAGAAAAGGCTCGCGGCAAGACAGTGCTTGAAGATCCGACACGCGCCTCGCAGAACATCAGGCCACCAGGAAAACAGTCTTCCAGGAGAGGTCCCTGAGGGAGACTTCTTTAAAAGGTTCAAATGGAGGCTTTTCCAAAGCCTCGAGTACCAAGTTGAGATCCCAGGCTGGCACCACGGAATGCACCGGGGGACGGATGTTCCGTACCGCTCGTAAGAAACGTACCACATCCGGGTGAGAGGCGAGGAGCACCCCCTTCACCTTACTCCGAAAACATGCTAGTGCCGCCAACAGCACCTTGATGGTAGCAAGTGCCAACCCCTTATCGAGACCGTCCTGGAGAAAAGCCAAAATGTCCGGAATGAGAGCTTTGAGCGGAAGCAAACTCCGCTGCGCGCACCAGCGCTCAAAGACACGCCAAACGCGAACATACGCCACCGAAGTCGAGTGTCTCCTTGCCCGTAACAGAGTGGAGACCACCGCAGACGAATATCCTCTACTCCTCAACCTGTCCCTTTCAAGAGCCAAGCCGTAAGTGAGAAACGATCCACATCCGGCATGAAGAGTGGCCCCTGCCTCAACAGGTCTGATCGGGCTGGCAACCACCAGGGCTTGTCGATAAGGAGTCGGACCAGATCTGCGTACCAAGCTCTCCTGGGCCAATCCGGGGCTACCAGAATCAAAGGCCCATCGTGACACTGCACCTTCCGAATGACCCTGCCTATCAGAGGCCAGGGCGGGAACACATATAGCAGAACTCCCGCCGGCCACGGCTGCGCTAGACCATCCAGGCCTTCCAACATGAAATCTCTGCGCCTGCTGTAAAACCGCTCCATCTTGGCATTCTCAAACATGGCCATAAGGTCCATCACTGGCTGACCCCAACGCCGGGACAGCTCGCGAAAAACCTCTGTGTTCAATTCCAATTCTCCCGGATCCACGACACGCCGACTGAGGTAGTCTGCTTGCACATTGTCACGACCCGCTACATGCACCGCTGACAGGGCCACCAAGTGCGACTCTGCCCAGGTCATCAACCGCAGGCTCTCTTCTAAGAGGGACGCACTGCCCGTCCCCCCTTGACGATTGATGTACGAAACTGTGACCACGTTGTCGGAAAACACTCGCACGGCCTTCTGCTCGAACAGAGAAGCAAAAGCGAGCAGAGCCAGACGGACAGTCTTGAGTTCTAAAAGATTGATGGAACACGTGGCTTCCAACTAAGACCACTCTCCCTGCACGAACTGGGATTGACAATGGGCCCCCCAACCTACTAGGCTGGCATCCGTCGTGAGAAGCAGCCAGTCCGGCTGCCGCAAGGGCATGCCTGCCCGAAGATGAACCGGATTCATCCACCACTGCAGACTGTCGCGCGCCTCCGGCGTCTGACATAACGTCCGGTCCAACGAGTGACGCTGTGGAGACCACCGTGTTAGCAGGGAGTGTTGTAACGGTCGCATGTGCGCTCGAGCCCAGGGAACAAGGTCCAAGGTCGCTGCCATGGACCCGAGCAGCTGTAAATAGCGCCATGCCGACGGAGCTTTGAGCCGTAAGAAGGCCCTGATCTGCCTCCAGATCTTTTGAATGCGAGCTTCCAGAAGAAACACTGCGCCAACGTTCATGTCGAACAGTGCCCCTAGATACAACAGCCGCTGCACCGGCACCAGCTGACGTTTGGCCCGGTTTATGATCCAGCCAAGGCTTTCCAGAAGCGAGACCACTTTCGCTGTCGCCACTAGCGACTCCGCCACCGACGGCGCTCGAATCAGCCAGTCGTCTAGATAGGGATGCACCAGCAGCCCGTCTCGCCACAACGCCGCCGCCACTACCACCATCACCTTTGTGAATGTCCGAGGCGCCGTAGCGAGCCCAAACGGCAGGGCCCGAAACTGGAAGTGTCCCATGGGCACCGCAAAACGAAAAAATCGTTGATGCTCTTGCCGCACGGGAATATGGAGATAGGCCTCCGTGAGATCTATGGAGGTAAGGACTTTGGACGGCTGCACTGACGCAATCACGGAACGTAGAGTCTCCATGCGGAAGTGCGGGACGCGCAGACAGCGGTTGACGTGCTTGAGATCCAAAATCGGACGGAAGGAACCTTCCTTCTTGGGAACCACGAAATAAATCGAGTACCGACCTAAGCCGCACTGGTCGGACGGAACGGGTACCACCGCCCGCAGCCGCACCAAACGCTGAAGCGTCTCCGCCACCGCCAGTGCCTTGACCTGCGATCCACAGGGAGACACCACGAAAGACTCCGCCAACGGTTGGGCAAACTCGAGAGCATAGCCGTCCCGGATTATTTCCAGGACCCATTGGTCCGTGATGATGGTGGTCCAGACGGAAAGAAATCGCTGCAACCGTCCTCCTACCAGAACCTCCGTCTGGACCAACGTCCCTTCATTGGGGCTTTTTGCTCATATGTGGCTGGGTTGCGAAATAACCCCTGCCAAGCCCCCGAGCTCCACGAAAGGACTGGCCACGCGCCGCAAAGCGCCCTCGCGCATAAGGAGCAAATCTCGAACCTCGAAATCTACGAGAATCCCTGGAGAGGACTCTGAGACCCCCACTGGGCCTCTGGGCCCTAGAGCGATCCTCTGGGAGGCGACCGCCCTTGGAATCCCCCAGGTCTTTAACAATCTTTTCTAAGGCAGCTCCGAACAAGAGCGCGCCCTTGTACGGCAGCTTGGTAAGCCGTGCTTTGGAGGAAACGTCCGCCGCCCAATTGCGGAGCCATAAAAAGCGGCGGGCCGCGATGACAGAAGCCAAAGACTTCGTTGACATCCGCACTAGATCATAGAAAGTGTCGGCCAAATACGCTGCGGCTGACTCCAGCTTTTCCCCCTCATCGGCCTCCGCAGTGGCACAGGAGGCACCCTGGATCCATCGAATGGATGCCCGGGAGACATAAGCCCCACAGATAGACGCTCGGAGCGCCAAGGCGCACGTTTCAAAGGTCTGCTTGAGCAGAGTCTCCAGCCGCCTATCCTGTAAATCCTTGAGAACCGCTCCGCCCTCCACGGGAATAGTGGTCTTTTTAGTCACTGCCGAGACAAGGGCATCGACCTTGGGCATTTTCAGCAAGTCCTGCTCTTCCTGTGGCAAGGGGTACAAACGACCGATCGCCCTGGCCTCCAGGCATTCCCATTCGGACTCCACCATCTGTTTCATTACTCTGTGTACCGGAAAGCACTTCTGATCCGTCTTAAACCCCCTGGAGCAGGGGATCCTCCAACGGCTGGTCCTGCACCGCTGGCAGTGCAATATTCAAGGCTGTTAACGTCTGGGTGATTAAAGCAGGCAATTCCTCTTTCCTAAACACCCTAAAAAGACTCGGATCATCCGAATCCCCCAACTCACCATCCTCTAAATTCACCAGCCAGTGATCCAGATCGGATCCTGCCAAAAGATCACCTTCTTCCATGGGCGAGGGCGCCGGGTAGGAACACCCAAAGCTATCGGGAACCCCTGGCGCTCCGCGGACCGATTGGGAAAAGCCCTCCCCCGGGTCCAAGGAGGAAAGATCTTTCTCCGGGCCTGAGGCAGGTAGAAAGACAGTCTCTGCCTCCTGAAACTGCCGCAGCTTCAGACAGTAAGCACGATGCATCCCCAAAATAAAATCTGCCAAAAACACCGACTGTAAAGTGCTCTGAGCTGCTGCCACGGGCAGTGAAGGAGCGTCCTCCACCAAAGCCGGCTTTTTGGACTTGCACTTCTTTTTTGTCGGCTTCTCTGGATGTGCCTCTGAAATCAGCGCCTTAGAAGAAATGGCCGCCTTTCCCGCCATTTCAGGCACGCCCTGAACGGCCTTGAGAGAAACACTCGATTCAGGCCTGCCATCCATGCAGGCGGGAGGAGCAAGCAACAACCGGCGCCACAAACTAACTCAGAGACACGTGACGGCGATACAAGACTTCGGCGGCTAAAACCGAGGAACCTCTGAAAAGCCCAAAAACAATCAGACTAACCTACCTCGTGAAACTTCCAGGATGGCACTGACCTTGTAGCTGAAACCCCGCACTCCCGCTGCTAGCGAAAGCGGTCAGCTGGGTGCCGGAGGAGATCGCGTGAGCGAGCGATGTGCTTCAGACCTGCGCTCCCGCTGCTAGCGGGGGAGGTCTGGCTTGAGCCGGAGAGAATCGGTCGGTTGCCGGGGGCTCCCCGCCGCGCCGAAAACAGTCCCTCCGGTCAACGCACCCGCAGTTGAGACAGGCTCTGCCCCAGCAGGACGCGCACACGAGGCTGTGCTCTGGCTGAGCCAAGAGCCGCACTGAACCCCAACAAAACCCTGCTAGGGCTTTGCAACTCTAGTCAAAGTCGGAGCAAAGGACTCCAAGACCAGAAACAAAAAAAAGAAAATGACCGGAATTCTAGCCTTTGTCACACCTTGCACCGGGAGGCAGATAACCTAACGTCCGTTCCAGCTGCTGAGGACTGAAAGACTGAGGTGAGCCAGTAGGTGGAGCCAGATACTAGTTCACAGAAAAGATTCTGCATTCAGTCCTCAGCTGCTGGAGAAGGTTGACAACCCTCAAGTGCCGGGAGAATTGTGAGGACTGATTTCTGCTGTAACTGGAGAACACCTGTTACAGGTAACTACCATGCTGTACATAGTTTATTGTATATAGTTATAACAAGTTAACTGTAGATAGTTGCTAAGTTCAATGTAAAGTTTGCTGTAACGTTCTATGTATACCACCCCTGATCTCAGGAAGGGGCGGTATATAAAAGCATGTTAAATAAAAATAAATGAACTATGCTTTCTCCAGGAACAAGCAGGAAGTCAGTCCTCATATATGGGACTTCCTAGCTCCAGGCTGCCATAGACCGAACCATAACAGTACCAATGGCGATGGGTCAGGTGGCCTTGTATTGCAGAAGGTGAGCCCTCACTATCACTCTGGTACCATGAACACAGAGGGTCGGAGGGCAGGACTGGCCTACACTCCAAGAATATTACGCAGCACTGCCTGACCAAAGGCACTGTCCCTATGGGATTCGCTTTCCAGGCAGTAGTGTGCTGCGAACGTGTGAATGGATGACCAAGTGGCAGCTCTGCACATTTCTGTCACTGGCACAGAATTGAGTTGGGCCATCGATGTGGCCATCGCCCTCACGCGATGCGCTGTGATCCAGTGCTCCAGGGAGAGGCCTGCTCGCTCAAAGGTGAGGGCAATGCAGTCCGCAAGGGGATAGGGTACGCTTGATTACAGGCAGCCCCAGTGTGCTGTGGTCATAGGACACAAAAAGCTGAGGTGCCTTGTGGTGGAACCTGGGTCCACTGCAGATAAAAGAACAGGTCCCATTTATAGTCCAGTGTGTGGAGTACGAGCTCCTCCCTGCTGGCAGGAGGTCGTGGGTAAAAGGTGGGAAGCACCACCTCCTGGTTGAGGTGAAAAGTGGATACCGCCTTCGGGAGGAATTTAGGGAGAGTGCAGAGTACTACCCTGTTCTTGAAGAACCTGGTGTATGGGTGGTCCACAACCAGCGCTTGAAGCTCGTTGACTCTGCGAGCTAAAGTCAGGGCCACCAGAAAGGCCACCTTCCAGGATAGGTATCTGAGGTGGCAGGTGACCAATGGCTCAAACGGTGGCTGAGCTGGGAGAGCACCACACTGAGATCCCATTCTGGTGCCGGAGGGTGGACAGGGGGCTTGGAAAGCAGAAAAACCCGTAGGAAACGGGAAACCAGGGGCTAGCTAGATAAGGCCTTTCCCCCACTGGGTGGTGGTGAGTGGCTATGGTGCTCAGATGCACCTGGACTGAGTTAGATTTTAGTCCTTTGCGTGACAGATGCACTAGGTACTGGAGTACCAGCTGGACGTGGCAGGAGAATGGGTTCTCCTTCCTATCTGCGCACCACAGAGCAAACCTGTGCCATTTAAAGGCATAAGCCCTCCCCCTGTGGAGAGCTTCCTGGAGGCTAGTAGGATTTCCTCAACCTCTTGTGGTAGGTTGAGTAGGGCCAAGGCTACCCTCTCAGCAGCCAGGCCATTAGAGTCAATGACCCCATATTGGGGTGCAGAAGGGAGCCCTCCTCCTGTGTCACGAGTTTCAGGGATCGGCCCAGGGATACTGGGAGTATCGCCGTCAGTGAGAGCAGTAGTGGGAACTAGGGATGCCTAGGCCACCTAGGGGCGATCAGCATCACCGATGAGCTCTCATTCTGAATTTTGAACAGGAGTCTTGGCGACTACAGGAGTTGGTGGGAATGCATACAGCAGTCCCTTGGATCATTGAGATCAGGAACGCATCTGCCGCTACCCTCTGTGGGTGCGGCTGCCTAGAGCAGAAGCGAGCCAGCTGCGCATTGTCGGAAGAGGCGAAGAGGTCCATCTCGGGCCAGCCCCAAAGGTGGAAGAGCTTCTTCGCCACTGCAGGGTCAAGATGCCACTCCTGTGGGCAGAGGACTCTGCTGAGTCTGTCTGCCAGGTAGTTGTCCTGGCCCGAGAGGTAGACTGCTCGCAGGAGCATGCCATTGTGCACTGCAAAGCTGAGGGTGGCTACAGTCTCCTGGCAGAGGGAGTACAAACCTGTGCCCCCCTGCTTGTTTATATGGAACACTGCGACCTGGTTGTCCGTCTGGACCAGCATAGGTCTGTTCCGCAGAAAGGAGCAGAACGCACGTAGGGCAAGGGCTACCGCCCGGAATTCCAGGTGGTTGATCTGTGGTAGACACTCCTTTCTGGACCAGCAACCCTGAGTGCAGTGATCCACAGTGAGCTCCCCAGCCCTGGAGAGAGGCATCTGTGGTCAGGGTACACTGCGGTGGGGGCACCTGGAAGGGCATCCCTGCCCGAAGGCGGCTCTAGTTCTGCCACAAGTTGAGGGATCTCATCAGCTGGTGGGAGTCGGTCCATGGCCTGGGTCCACTGAGAACGCAGGCACCACTGGGCTATCCACATTTACAGGTGGGCTAGGGGTATGACATGGACCATGGAGGCCATGTGTCCCAGCAGGCAAAGGAGAAGGCGAGCTGGCACTGTTGTGTGGTGATGGACCTTCCCTGCCAGCTGTCTGAGGCATTCTGTCCTGTCCTGAGGAAGGAGGGCTCTGGCCCCACCATGTCCAGCTGAGCACTGATGAACTCTAGGTCTTGCACCAGAGAGAGATGTGATTTGGGGTAGTTGATGATGAACCCCAGGTGCTTCAGGAGGAGGATGGTATGTTCTGTGCCCTGACTGGCCTCTGCAGCTGTGCCACCCTTGATAAACCAGTCGTCCAAGTAGGGGAAGACGAACACCCCTTGTAGGTGCAGATGGGCAGCTTCCACTGCTAGGCGCTTTGTGAACACTCTTAGCGAGGAGGTCAGGCCAAAGGGAAGTACCCTGTATTAATAATGGCCTCTCTCTACCATGAATCTCAGGTATTGCTGGTGAGATGGGTGGACCAGGATGTATGTGTAGGCATCCTTTAGGTCCAAGAGCGAAGCCAGTCTCCCTGGTGGAGGTAGGGCAGCAGTGTCCCAAGGAAGAGCATTTTGAACTTCTCCCTCATCAGGAACTTGTTCAGATCTTGAAGGTCCAGGATGGGCCTGAGACCCCCGGTTCTCTTGGGGACAAGAAAGTACCTTGGGTGGAAGCCCTTGTCCCAGAGGTGCTGGGGAACAGGCTCTACCGCCCTGTCTCTTAGTAGACCTACTAGCTCTGAAAGCAAGAAGGCCTGGTGAAGGAGAGGTCACACTGGCTTTCCTGGAAAATGCCCCGGAGGTGGTAGTTGGAAGCGGAGGTGGTAACCCTCCAACACTTGGAGTGCCCACTAGTCCGAGGTGACCTCTAGCCACCTGTGGGAGAAGAGTGCCAAGCGACCCCCTGTGGGCTGGTGAAGGTCTCCCAGGGGGAGGGAGGCCCCAACCTGGGAGTCAAAAGCTCCCACCATATTGGGCTGGAGCTGATGTCTGCGGCTTGGGAGCCTTTGGCTTCCTGGGTCCGTGACCCTGGCCCTTGGGCTGGGGCCCCTGGTGCTGCTGGCCTGGAAAGACATGGTAGTGGTAACACTGATGGAAATGGCCCTTCTTTCTCGAGAAAGTTGGCCATTTCCCTGAGACTTTCATACGGGGAAGGGTAGAGGCCTTCTTTGAGAGCCTCTCCATGGTCACCACCCCAGCCTCAATTTTGGCCGCTTTGTTGGCCGTAGGTTTTCCAGATAGATTCTCCCCAGTGCAGAGGACATCCAGCAGTTTTTCCTGGACCCATTGCTCGAGGTCTGAGGTCTGCAGCCAGGCCTGGCGCCAGCACCAATGCCTGTGACTGCTGCCGGGGCTGCAGCCTCTAACCCATCATAGGTGGCCCGGGACAGGAACTTGGAGTAGTCCCGGATGATGGCTACCAAGGTCTGGAACCGCTGCAGGGGTTCCCTAGTGAGTCCTGCTGAGAAGTCAGTGAGTTCCTGGATGAGGCTAAGATACATCCCTATGTAGAGCTCATAGGTTTGTATCACGCAGACCAGCATGGACCCTTGGAAACACTTACTCCCCAGGGCGTTGAGAGTCCTGGCCTCTCTACCCAGGGGTACAGAAGAATAAATCTTCTGGATCTTCAGCTTTGGCATCAAGGACTCCACCACCATGGAATTGTGGGGAAATTGGGCCTTCTGGAAGTCTGGACGCCTCTTGAGGCGGTAGATGGTGTCGAGGTGTCGGTTGACCACTGACACTGAGGCCGGGGTCTCTCACATCCATAGGAGCAGCCGTTCGAGGATGGGTTGCACCGGCACTACACTGATAGAGCCTTCTTTGGCGAAGACTCATAATGGAGGATCTCCAGTTCTTCGGTGCATGGGTCCTCCTTGGACTAGGTGGGGACAGAGAGGGTTGGGCCATGTCCCGGACGAAGTTGTGGAATGCCACGTCCTCGGGTGGGGAATGGTGTCAGAGTTCCGGGGGAGACAGCTCTGAGGGGATGTCTCTGTGTCGAGAGGTCTTAGGAAAGGCCTTGACGTTTGGAGTCCGAGGCTCGTAGCTCTCGTGCCTCGAGGCCTGCTTCGGGGAATCGAGACCCACACACCCCCCCCCCCCCGACCAGTCTCGGGTCAGACTCCCAGAAACTAGCCGGAGAGGATCGGACACCCAAGGATCAGGACCAGGACCTTGATTGGTGCCAAGAGCTGGCCCGAGGCCGATAGCACTCAGGGCCCAGCTCGATGCCTGAGGACGCCACCGCAGTTGGGGGACCAGTTGTCGCCTCCTGCATGGTCAGGATGGCAGTGATACTCTGTTCCGGGATTGCCATTCTGGTCTTGATGCCAGAAGGCTCCACAGCTTTCGGTGCGGGTACCAAGGGTTTCAAGCCCGGCATCTGCACTAGTGCTCTGGTGAGCGCATCCTCTATAAGAGCGGTGGTCTCGGGGAGCCTTGCACGGTCACCGTCAGCCGAGGACACCTTCCTAGAGACCTTAGGAGGGCGCTGCTTGGAGTCGCCCAAGTCCAGCCACAGCACCTTACCGGGTTTCCCCGGTGGAACCTTAACAGGCTTCAAGGATTTTTTCTTTTTCTTGCCAGGGTCCGGAGTCATTCCAGAGGAGCCGCCGCCGCGGGATTCTGAAGATGCCTGGATCTCACGGGAGGTGCTCAGCTTCAGGATCAGCATCAGGGAAGCTGGAACAGAGCCGGACCGCGAGAACATCTTCTCCTGCAACTCCGACCATTTCTTGTTGGTCTGAGGGGTCATAGATTAACACAGGTCACAGGAGGTTCTATTGTGGTCCGGGCCAAGGCAGTGTAAGCAGCAGTTGTGGGTGTCTGTGACAGACATAATTTGACTGCAACGATCACACTTTTTAAAGCCACCGGGAGACATGATGGATCACTCCCAGATGGGGTTGATGACCCCCAGGCAAAAAAGGGCATGAATGCCGGTCAAGGCGAGCCTTGATGAAAAAAGAGAAAGCAGCCAAGAGCACCGGGGTCAGCGCCAGCTTGAGGCGGAAAGAGGAACAGGTATGCAAACTGGGAAAAACTCATGAAGAGGATCATTTTTAAGGAATTTTTCCAGAGACACAGGACATGCATCCATTGGGCTTCTCAGAAAAAAGGAGACTGAGCAAGATGGCACCCTTGAGAGGAAAGGGGACCACGCATGCATGGTAGCATTCCCAAAGGCTTACTTTGAAAGCTGGGGAAATGCTCTGCGTGGGCTCCATTGGCGCCATCACCCATATGTGAGGACTGACTTCCTGCTTGTTCCTGGAGAATTGTGTTTTACACACACAAAACGTTATACGATTACCCCACTGTATATATGCATAAAAGCGGGGGCTAGGACAAGATTTACATTTACATTTATTCATCACTTGATAGACCACATATTTAAAGAAAAACCTATGTGGTACTTTTATGCAATCTACAGGTAGAGATGCTCCCTGTGGTAAAGTTGCAATTTACATATGCATCATGTACAGAGTTGTGAAAAAATAGAATGGAAAATTTCTACAAGGTTAAGAACAGGTATAAAAGTTGGTGTCTACTTTTGGGGGGGTATGGGAGGGGCAACTTTATAAAGGCACATAGCTGCATATGTCGCCTTTATAAAATAGGTTTAACATATGCATCTAAGTGCCATTTTGCCTAGATGGCCCATTATAAAATTTCTCTCTTAGTGGGTAATCACAGGCCACAACACCTCTAGTGGACTGAAACAACAAACTTTATCAAAGGAAGCACTTAGCTAATCATAAAATGTTTAAAATTATCAATTTTACAAATGAATAAAGCTTCTTCTTCATTTTGCCACCTAAGGAAATGCCCCCACAGTTGGGATGAAAGATCCCTTTAGTTCAAATCATTTTTATTCATTTTGTATAAGAACAAAGATAAATGCAAATACAAAACTCAGAAGGCCCGGGTCAATGGCACACAAGATACAGTACACTCCTTATGTAACATGCAGGAGAAAACATAGAAGGCACAATCTACAAGATACATGATAGAAACCCTACAAGAGAGAAAAATGCACAATATACACTACATATATGCACATTATACACTATATATGCAATCCCCAAAACCCCCTCGTCCCTCGGTCTCATCAACGCCCGCAACGGGATCCGCGCCCTCCTCCCCCTCCACAGAAACCCACGCAAGGATTTCTCCAAGCTCCGCCAATCCTTATCAGAGACCCAGAGTGGTAATAGGCGAAGTACATACAGCCAGCGCGGTAATTCAACCATAGTATACAACGCAATTCTCCCCCGTAATGACAGCGGGAGACCCCTCCAGCCGCTCAGGGTCCGCACTGTCCGAGCCAGTAGGCCCGGCACGTTTACCCGATACAGATCCTCCGGTCGATCCGGCAACTGTATCCCCAGGTACTTGATCAGGCCATCCGCCCAAACTAGCGGAAAGGGACCCTGCCAACGGGGCCGAACACGACCCCCCACATCCAGCACCATCGATTTAGTGGTATTAATTTTTAAACCTGAAAATTCACCAAAGTCCCTGATCAACTGCAGCACACGGACTAGGGAGGACTGCGGTTCCGTGAGGCAGAGGAGCATATCGTCAGCAAAAACACTGACCTTCAGTTCCTCACCTCCAAGGGTAACGCCTGTAATCAACGCATCGTCCTGAATGGCTCGAAGCAAGGGTTCCAACGAGAGAACAAAAAGTAGCGGGGACAGTGGGCAGCCCTGCCTCGTCCCGCGTTCCAAGATAAAAGTATCAGAAGAGGCTCCACTCGCCACCACTCTAGCCAGGGGGCCGTTGTACAGGGCCTGGAGCCACTGGATGAAATCCCCCTGCAAGCCAAAGCCCGCTAGCGCATCCCACAGATATTCCCATGCCACCCTACCGAACGCCTTCTCAGCGTCTAGACTCACCAGCAACAGGTCGCGCCCCTCTCCATGGTGACATCCCATGCCTAACAATAGACGAGCAATATTCCTAGTGGCTTCCCTACCCTTGACAAAACCCACTTGCCTTTCCGCTATCAAGGAGGGGAGTATGGGGTTCAGCCTCCCGGCCAGCACTGAGGCCAAAATCTTCATGTCACAATTGATTAAGGATATAGGTCGATATGAAGCAGGGTCTAGCTTATCTTTTCCTGGCTTAGGAAGCACCGAGATATCAGCGCAACGCATATCCCTAGGGAATTCCCCATGCTGACGCACCCAATCAAACATCACCACCATGGTAGGGGCCACCCTGAGCACCAACATCTTATAATACTCAGCGCTAAAGCCATCGGGACCAGGAGCCTTGTGAGGTTTCCCCTTCTTAATACCCTGCACAATCTCCCACACCGTCAGAGGCGCATTAAGGCTATTCAAGTCATCGGCTGACACCTGAGGCAGCTTAAGGTCTCGCAAAAAGGCCTTACCCCTCGCATAATCCCGGTGCTCTTCACTATACAAGCGCGCATAAAAAGTTCGAAACACTTGCACTATCTTCTGGGGCTGATGTTGCAACCCACCCTCAGAATCTTTAAGCACCGGAATAAAACGGGCACCCCCAGGATCCCGTACCAGTCGGGCCAATAAGCGCCCAGTCCTATTGCCATATCGATGCAATTGATGCTTGTAGTATTGAATAGACAACACAGCCCGCCGTTGCAAGAGCTCACTCAAAGCCAGTTTCGTTCTAGCATACTCACAGTGGGCGCTGCCATCCCCACCCCTACTGATCTGCCGCTGCAAGCCCTGAAGGCTCCTCTCCATTACAATGATACTGCGATCCAGATGTCTACGCCTCTGCGCCGTATAGGATATGATGGCACCTCGCAATACTGCCTTACTCGCCTCCCAAAATAACAGGGGGGAACATTGCGGCGTGTCATTATATAAGACATATTCATCCCATTGCTTTTCCAAATACGTTTGGAAGGCCTTATCAGTACTGAGATAGGCGGGAAAGCGCCAACGCCGCTGCATCACTCCCTGACACTCCCACATGATCCAAACCATCCCATGGTCCGATACTGTACCGGCTCTATTTCCGCTCTGAGCACCTTCGAAAGCCCTCCCTCACCCACCAAGACATAGTCAATACGTGACCAGGTTTTGTGTGTTCGAGATTGGTGGGTGTATTCCCGAACCCCTGGGTGAAGGAGTCTCCAGACATCTACCAACTCACCCAAGCGGCAAAGATACCCCACCCCTCTACGTGTCCCAGCCGGTTCCCCACCCTTCGAGGACTTATCTAGGGAAGGGTCATGTAAGCAATCCAAATCACCCGCCAGGATCAGTTTACCTCTACCCGCTTTCTCCACCAAGCCCAGGAGCGTCTTAAAGAATGCCTGATCATAGACGTTGGGGGCATATACGTTCACTATCCATACAGGTTCATTATAAAGCTTCGCGGACAGGAGAACAAATCGCCCCCGGGGATCTGTTTGCACCTGAGTCACTTCAAAAGGAAGGCCACGTTTAACAAGCGCCACCACCCCCGCCTTCTTGGTTCCTGAGGAAGCCCCATACACCTCTGCTACCCAATCTCAAACTAGCTTCCGGTGCTCCAAATCACTGAGATGCGTCTCTTGTAACAAAGCAATGTGTGCTCCTTTCCGTTTTAACATTTGTAAAACCTGGGCTCTTTTTACGGGAGATCCAAGACCCCCAACATTCCAGGAAATTAACTTAATATGGGACATAACACGTAAGCCAAGATTCCCTCATTCTAAGATATAGCAGTACTAGCTCCAAGAGACGCCCAGCCCTGCCCCCAGAGCATATAAGTATCCTACTGCCAGCAGTACAAAAATGGAACGGCCTGTGCTCACATCTCTGTAACCATGAGGAGTCAATGACCATGCGCCCCCCCTAACACTACCCCCCCTCCCTCCCACTCCCCCCCCGCCACACAGTCTCCCCCAGCGCAAACTGCAAAAACTACAAAAACCCTTGCCCCCCTTCCCGACCTCCCCCCCTGAAGCCCCCAACACACAAACAGCCAACAACACACATCCAAACACACATCCAACCAACCTCAAAAGCCCAAACATTCCCACTGAAACGCTCCCCAACCCCCCTCCCCCACAACCCCGTACATATAGACATTAGTAAATCCCGCCAATGCGGGACACCCCCCGGAGGGAGTGAGATCACAGTTCATGCACCTCTGGGTCGCCCCCTGGAACTCAGGACTCTGCCATGGCTAAGTAGGCCTCGCTGTTCAAATAAAGTCAATTCCAGTGCATGTTACACGTCCGAGATCTCTCCGTCCTCTCCGGACATATGCTCAATCCCACCAACAGGCTCAGAGTCAAATCATGGCGGAGGCGACGATCTCTCAGCCCCCAGTGCAGACACAAATTTCTTCGCCGCATCCACCCGTTCAAAAGTATGCGCAGCGCCTTTGTAAAAGATTTTTAAGACCGCAGGGTAGAAGAGCGCAAATTTGATTCCAGCCTTGACCAGGTCGCTGCATACTGGCGAAAACTCTTTACGCTTAGCCGCTAACGCAGCCGAGTAGTACGGAAAGAGCAGGATCTGTGCATTATCCATCTTCAGGTCGCGCCGCTTACGATAGGCCTGCAGCAGCAAAACTTTATGCTGAAAGTTCAGTAGACGCGCCAGCACTGGCCTCGGCCTGCTATTACCGGCCCCAAGCTGCCCCAGCCTGTGAGCTCTTTCCACACAGATCTTGCCCAGTAATGTATTAAGGCCCAACTCTTTAGGCAGCCATTCCTCGAAGAGAGTGAAGAGCTGACTTCCAGTCCAGGACTCCGGCACTCCAACCAGTCGAAGATTATTCCGTCGCGATCTATTTTCTAGATCATCCACTTTTAGCAAAAGTTCAGCAATTTGTTTCTGATGCTTCTGGTTAGCTCTCTCGAGGGCCAGCTCATCTTCCTCCAAGACTGCCACGCGATGCTCTACTTCCTCCAGTCTTCTAGTATGCTCGCTAAAAGCCTCGCTCATCTCTTCCAATTTCTTCATGACTATGTCAAACTTAGGTTCAAGCAGTTTAACTACCTCTTGAGCCACTTCATCCGGGCCCGAGTCAGTGCTCTCCCTCCCGGGAGATCCCACTACCACCAGGCCTCGTGCTGACACCGCCATCTTGCTCTCCTGCACAACAGCAGCTTTCTCCTTCTTTGCGACCGCTTTCATTCTGCCGCCCTCGAACACCAGCCCTACAGAGGATGCTTCAGCACTCAGAGTTTCCAAAGCCGTCACACCAGCACTTTTTGCACGCCTCCTTAACCGAGTTTGTCAAAGGTTTCGAGGACGACCCGGGAGCGCTACGAGGAAACACTCCTCACCCGCTCATGTGCACACGTGATCTCTTAAAGATCCCTTTAAAACAAAGAGGTCAAACAATTTCTGCTGAACTAGGGTATTGTTGTGGTTCTTTTTAACAGCATGTGAGCAAAACAGAACACACCAAGTAAGCAGCTCAAGCTTTTTGCTTGGTACTACTGGTAATGCTGGGGAAAGGAAGGGACCCCCACAAGATCTGGACTGTACCAGAAGTTTCTAGTTTTATATTTGGCCAGTGGGAACTATGTTTCTAAGATCAGCATCAGTGCACCACTGGGTTAATTTGCAATTGACATATACAACGTTTTATGGAAAAAAGAGAGCACCAGAAGGTGTGCTTTAAATATTGGACAGAACCACCATAACTTTGCGCTTTGAATGGTTCTGTCTAGTATTTGATGTTCTACTGCATATCTTTTAGGAGTAAATGTAAGGACATTATACATTGTCCAGGAGATAAGAAAGCTACATACCTTTTAAGAGCACCACATAATTAAATGCTCTGACTTATATTCAGATAAACACTTAGGAATCTTTTCAAGATATTTAGGGGAATGTTTACTCAAGTGCATAGCTGTCATCACAGCACTAACACAAGAAAGCGTAGTTACCCACCTGTAACAGGTGATCACAGGGAACAGCAGGAATTTAGTCCTCACATATGGGTATCGTCGGTACCGACGGAGCCTGTGCGGGAACGCTCCCCAGCGTCCAATAGGAACGCTTTTGGGAGCATCCCTCAGCACATGCGCACTGCCTTCCCGCCTTTCCAACTGTCCCTCTTCAGTTAAGTTTGTAGCTGAGTGAAAGGATAGAGGGAGAGAGGAAAGAGACAAAGAGAGAGAGAGAGACAACTCCTAGGGGGAGGTGGGTGGGTTGTGAGGACTAAATTCCTGCTGTTCCCGGAGATCACCTGTTACAGGTGAGTAACTACGCTATCTCCAGGAACAAGAAGGAATGTGGTCCTCACATATGGGACTCCCTAGCTGAAGATGCCAGGGAGATATCCCCAGGAAGGTGCCACCGTCGAAGGTGAGAATCCTTCCTCCCATGGATCTCTGGCATCCCACCAGGGTTGGTGGGTAGGAGTTGGTTTAGGTTTTAAAGAGATTTTGAAGAACAGCTTGGCCAAAGAAGGCATCCCGACGGGAGGCTTTATCTAGGCAGTAGTGGGCTGTGAAGGGGTGTACCGAAGCCCAGATGGCTGCTCGGCAAATGTCATCAATCTTTATCTTTATTTAGCAGATTTGATATACCGCCCATTACAAAAGTATTAAGGCGGTGTACAATGAAAACTATCTTGGCTGTGGAAAAGAAGGATAGAAAGGAACGCCATTTGATGGATAGGAAAGTGGACAGAGAGAAAGGGACAGCAAAAGGTAGTGAAAAGCGAGCTACAGAAAACAACATGATGGACGAGACGAGACGTAGCAGATGGACCAACATAACGAATAATAGACAGGGTGACGAAGACAAGTAACAAAGCAGACAAGCTATGCAACAGGGATACAACAGGCAACATAGGGGAACATCAGAGCGGGGAGACAACAAGGGAGGACGACTCAGGGGGCCATGAGAGCGTCCCGGGTGGGTATAGAGGTGTTATAGCCCCTTAATGAGTTGCGAGTGGGTAAGTGTGCTTGACTGGGTGGTGGTGAATGGAGGGAGAGGGAGGTCAAAGGCCTGGCAAAAGAGATACGTTTTAAGCTTAGCTTTGAAATGAGGGAAAGATAGCTCGGTACGAATGACATGTGGGAGGGAGTTCCATAAAGCGGGGCTAGCGAAGAAGAAAGCGGCGTAACGGGTGGATTCGAGATGAGCCTGAGTTGGGGAAGGGAGGAAAAGGCGATTGCCATGGGCGGAACGTAACAGGCGGGGGGTAGGTTGAAGAAAAATAAGGTCGGCTAGGTACTGGGGGGTGTTAGTATAAAGAACTTTGTGAGTGATGATAAGAAGCTTATAGACATAGCGGGCTTTGACGGGAAGCCAGTGAAGGGAGAGCAGGCAGGGGGTGACATGATCATGAGGGGAGGAAAAGGTGAGAAGACGGGCAGCTGTATTTTGAATTAACTGCAATCTACGAAGTTGGTACTGAGGGATGCCGGCGAGTAGGGAGTTACAATAATCAAGGTGACTGATGAATAGACAGAGTGGAGATTAGCCATAGAAGCTGCCATGGCTCTCACACTGTGAGCTGTGACATGGTCCTGAAGAGGAAGACCCTTACTCTCATAAGTAAAGGATATGCATTGGGCAATCCATTTAGATAAAGTTCTTTTGAAGACTGGAAGTCCCAAATGACTAGGGTCAAAAGCTACAAAAAGTTGCGAGGACTTTCTATGTTGCTGTGTTCTTTGAATGTAAAAGGCTAAGGCCCTTTTACAATCCAAAGTATGAAGGTTTCTTTCTGCATTAGAGGCCTCGGAAAAAATACAGGAAGATAAATTGATTGGTTTAAATGAAAAGGCGAAACCACCTTTGGCATAAAGTGTGGGTGAGTTTGAAGAACAACCTTTTCATGATGAAATCTAGTATAAGGAGGATCAGCCACTAAAGCTTGCAATTCACTAATGCGATGGGCAGAGGTGATTGCAATCAGGAAGTTGACCTTCCAAGTCAAAAACATAAGGGCTGTAGTGGCTAAGGGTTCAAAAGGCGGCTTCATGAGCTGCCCGAGAACTAGATTTAGATCCCATGCTACCGGTGGTGGCTTGATGGGAGGTATATTTAATAAAAGGCCTCTCATAAATCTTGATAGGAGTGGATGAGAGGAAATTGGTTGTCCATTTAGAGCTTATAAGAAGCTGCAATTGTACTAAGATGGACTCTTACCGAATTGGTCTTTAACCCAAAATTTGATAAGTGAAGGAGATACTCTAGTATCGATTCTAAGGGTAGGACCAGGGGGTTTAATCCCTTCTTGGAGCACCATATAGTAAAATGTTTCCACTTGAAGGCATAAGATCTTCTTGTGGAAAGTTTCCTAGAAGCCTGAAGGATATCTTTTACCTGCTGGGACAGGTTGATATCCTGGAGGTCTAAGCCTTCAACAACCAGGCCGTAAGATGCAGGGACTGGGGATTCGGGTGCCATAGCATCCCGTTCTCCTGGGAAAGGAGATCTGGAGCATGCCCTAACTCCAGAGGTGCCGCTTGAGAGAGATGCAGAAGCAGGGAATACCACATTTGGCGTGGCCATCGTGGTGCTATGAGAATCATGCGACCTCTGTCTCTCTGAAGTTTGAAGAGTGTCTTGGGGATGAGGGGAATGGGTGGAAAGGCATAAAGGAAGTCCTGACCCCAGTGAAGGAGGAAGGCATCCCTTGCCTGACAGTTGTGCGCCGGAATCCTGGAACAGAACCGGGGAAGTTTGGCATTCAGTGGACTTGCAAAGAGGTCTATGTCTGGAGTGCCCCAGAGATGAAATATCTTTGCCACCTGGTCTAGGTGGAGTGACCACTTGTGAGGTAGCAGTACTCGACTGAGTTTGTCTGCCCAAAGGTTTTGAGTGCCTGGCAGATATACCACTAGAAGGTGGATTTTATGCTCTCTGGCGAGGGCCCCTAGTCATAAAGCTTCGTTGCATAACGACAGAGAGCCTGTCCCGCCCTGCTTGTTCACATAGAACATGGCTACCTGATTGTCCGTCTGGACTAGGACTGTCTTTGTAGCTGAGCTGGGCATGGAACACTCGAAGAGCTAAATAAATTGCTCTTAACTCCAGGAGGTTTATGTGTAAACCAACCTCCTGTGGCGTCCAGGTGCCCTGGGTAGAAAGATGATTCAGGTGTGCTTCCCCAACCCACCTGTGATGCATCTGTTAGGGTGGCCTGAAAGAGGGGTTGATGGAAAGGAGATCCTACTGTCAGATTTTCTAATGATTGCCACCATTGGAGGAACAAAATTGGTCATTGAGAGATTGCTATTTTGTCCAACAAATGCCCCATGGCCTGTGTCCACTGTGTGGAGAAGGTCCACTGAGCTGCTCGCATGTGGAGGTGAGCATATGGGACTACATGAACTGTGGATGCCATGTGTTCCAGTAACTGCAGTAGCTCCCGAGCAGTGAGGGAGGATTTGCCTGCTGCTTGGGAAGCCAACTGCATTATGCAAAGACAGCGGGCTTGTGGAAGGAAAGCCCTTGCCTGTCTGGTATCCAAGACAGGCTCCTATGAATTCTAGGCATTGGGAAGGAACTAGTTGAGATTTCGGGAAGTTTATTACCAATCCCAAGTATTGGAGGATTCGCATTGTACGAGACAGTGCAGTGCTGGCCTCTGTCACTGAGGAAGCTCGGATGAGCCAGTTGTCTAAGTAAGGGAAGACAAAAATCCCCAGGGTTCGTAGAAATACAGCTACTACTGCCATGCATTTCGTGAATACCCTTGGTGCTGAAGCCAGACCAAAAGGAAGAACCCTGTACTGGAAATGTCTTCCCCTGAACAGGAAACGTAGAAATTTCCTGTGATCTGGATGGATAAGAATGTGAGTGTATGCATCCTTTAAGTCTAGAGAGCAAAGCCAGTCCTGGCTTTGAAGGTATGGCAGAAGAGTTCCCAAGAAATCATCTTGAATTTCTCTCGAAACAGATATTTGTTCAATTCTCTGAGGTCTAGAATGGGTCTGTCCCCCCCTGTTTTCTTTGGCATAAGAAAATAGGGGGAGTAGAACCCTGCACCCTGTTGAAGAATGGGTACTTCCTCTATTGCCCCTTGGGCAAGAGGTGTGGAGACCTCATGATCTAGCAGATTGTCTGCAGAGGTTTGTGAATTGAACTGCTTTAGAATTGTAGGAGGGGGTACGCTGTGAAAATGAAGTTTGTACCCGTCCCCTACAATGGACAAAGTCCAATCTTCTGCTGTTATCTGATGCCATCTGTTGACAAAGCGGCATAACCTGCCGGGAATATTGGGGGGTTGAGGACCCCTCAGAGGCAGGAAGGCAAAGCTCTCTAGGAAGGAGTCAAAGCCCTTGAGGGGGCTGAACCTGGAGAGCTGGTTGGGCTCTCGGGCCTTTAGGTTTCTTTTGTTGTCTAGTTTGTCCCTTTTGGGCAACCAGACCTGGAGCTTGAGTCTGATGAGTATAGGAAGGATAAAACTTTCTCTTTTAGCTAAAAGAGGGTTTTTATAAGGCTTTCTTTTGGCTGGAGTGGCTGTAGACTTTGACAGTCTATCTAAGGCAGAATTGTCAGCATCTAACTCGTTAGCCTTCTCCTGCCAGTTCTTGCTGAAGAGATTCTCTCCCGTGCAAGGAATGTTGCCTAACTTGTCCTGTACCCAAGTCTCCAAGTCTGATGCCTGTAGCCAGGCAATCCGTCGTGCGCCAATGGCAATAGCCGAAGTTCTGCTGATGCATTCGAAGCAGTCAAAGGTAGCACGATTGACAAACTTGGAGACATCCTGAGCATGCTTAACCAGAGTAAGAAAGTCTTGTCTCTTATCTGGGAGAAATGGGCTCATAAGTTCCAAATCTCCTGTGATTTCTTTGAGGAACATGCCCCTATATAGGATATATGAGCTGATCCTAGCTGAAAGCATGGAAACTTGGAAAGTTCTGCGTTCAAAAGCATCCAGAGTCCTGCATTCACGACCTGGAGGATTGGATGCATGTCTTTTAGCACTTTTCATCCTACGCATGGCTTACTCCACTACCATTGAATGGTGTGGCAGCTGAGTTTTCTGAAATCCAGGACATGGTGGGACTCGATACATAGTATCAAGTCTCCTAGAGTGAGGAGAAGTAGTCAGAGGTGTCTCCCACATTCTCAGAATCAAGTTATGCAGAATTTCATGGATAGGCAGAGTAGCTGCCTCCTTAGGAGCTTTAGGATATTGGAGGATTTCCAATTCCTTTGCTCTGGGTTCTTCTTCAGGAGCTACTGTGATTGAAAGACCTTTGGGCATATCACGGATGAAATCCTGAAAAGACATGTCCTCTGGAAGTGAAATTCTGCATTGGGGAGAAGAGGGATCTTCTAGAAGAAACCCTCTAGTGCCAGCAGAATTGTCAGAGTCTTCGGAATCGGAGGAATCAAAGTATTCCTGACTCCAATGCTCTTGCAAAGCACGATCCCGGTACCGATTGAAGTCGGTACTGAGGTGAGCCGGTACTGCTTTGTCCCCTCCAGCCAGAGATGGCATAGGAACAGTTCCCATCGGGGCCGGCATCATTGGTACCGGCATCGGTACCAGTGTCTGTACCGGCATCGGTGTCGATGTCGGCACCAGTGCTCTTGGGACCACCGGTACCGCAGCCGAGAGAAGAGCTGCGATACTGTGCTCGATAGCGAGGAACCTCTGGTATATCGACGCTGCCGATGCCTGGGTGTCGGTACCGGTAAGGACGGCCTGAACCCCTGAGCATGGCACAGGTAGTTCTTGCAAGGCTGAGGCCTCGAGATCATCCTGAAGCCCCACCAATGCTTTGGAAGCCGAAGCCTCCCGTCGGGGCTGTTTTGCCGGTGTGGTTCTCTCAAGGGCAATGCCAACGGTCTCTCAATGCTTAGCAGGAGAGTTACCCTTTGAGGACCGGCTCTTATGTTTAGTTACCTGAGATCCATGGGAGGAAGAAGAGGCCCTCGACGATGTCTATGCAATGGATCTGGCATCCGAAGAAAAAAGGGTACCGAGCTTTGCGGCCCGGTTCTGTCTTCCTCTTTTGGTCATCCCATGCAGGAGAGACATTCAGTTGAAGAATGGTCAGGTCCTAAACATTTTAGACACCAATCATGGGTGTCAGTGACGGAAATGGTACCGCTACACTTAGTACATTTTTTAAAGCCACTAGTTGGCTTTTCCATGATTTAGGAAAATGGGGCCTAGTGCCCAAAATGGCGCCTAGCACCAAAAAGGAAAGTTTCTGAACGAAACACAGAAAGTTGTTTTTTTTTTTTAAAGAAGAAAAGAACCGGCGGTACCGGTAGGCGTCGTGCGGTAGGCAAACGCAATCACAGAAAGAAGTTTAAAGATGTCATTTTCTGTGGTGACAGGGAATAGGTCCTGTCGGCTCCGCGGAAAACGAAGAACTGAAGAGGGATAGTTGGAAAGGCAGGAAGGCAGCGCGCATGTGCTGAGAGATGCTCCCAAAAGCATTCCTATTGGACGCTGGGAAGCGTTCCCGTGCAGGCTCCGTCGGTACCGACGATACACATATGTGAGGACTGCATGCCTGCTTGTTCCTGGAGATATTTAGTGACACAGTGACAGCTAACGTAGTTGAAATGCAGAAATCACAGGCAATTTTCTGTGCTATCTGCATTTCATGCAGTAGAGGAGGGGGAGGCAGGATCAGGTCGTAGGAAACGGCATGGCGATCAGAGGCAACCATCGTGCAAGCAATGGTTGGACAATGAAAGCCTAAATCAGCATGATTGCTGCTGCAGATAATGCCACCCAACCCCCCTGAACTCTATCCATCCAGACTAGCTAGTTGGCCAATACCCACTTCCACCCCCACAGACCTCAATCCATCCCAGCTAGCCAGTCGGTCAACACCCTCTAATCCTTCCCCAGCCCTTACCTAAAGGATCCTTGGTGGTGCCGTGGTCCAGGGGCAGGAGCGGTCTGGTCCTCTCCACTCCTGCCCTCATCTCCATTGCTATTTAAAATGCTGCCAGTCTTGCAGTGCTACTCCTTAGCAAGAAGATGCTGACATATCGGGTTGTATTTGCTGACTGGCTAGCCTGGATGGATAGAGGTCAGAAGCATAGGAAATATTGCCAACTGGCTAGTTGACATCATTGTTTTGGGGGGGGGGGGCACCAAGATCCCACTGGATAGCATCCCTTAGGGGGTAGGGCGCTGTCTGAGGGAGGGGAGGTTCTGACAGGTTGAGGCTTCAATGCTGCCAGTGCCCGGATCAGAAGATTTGTGGCACCGGCATCTTCAAGCACCTTCAGAGCGGGACCTAGGTGTGGTTGTCTCTGATGATCTTAAAGTAGCTAAACAGGTAGAAAAGGCGACGGCAAAAGTTAGAAGGATGCATACGGAGAGGAATGGCTAGCAGAAAAAAGGAGGTAATAATGCCTCTGTATAAGTCTTTGGTGCGACCTCATTTGGAGTATAGTGTGTAATTCTGGAGACCGCACCTTCAAAAGGATGTGAACAGGATGGAGTCGGTGCAGAGGGTGGCTACTAAAATGATTAGTGGTCTTCATTATAAAGCATATGAGGACAGACTGAAGGATCTTAATATGTACACCTTAGAGGAAAGGCAGGATAGAGGTGATATGATTGAGATGTTTAAATACCTCCGTGGCAGGGAGAGAGCCTCTTTCAATTGAAAGCAAGTTCTGCTATGAGGGGGAATAAGATGAGGGTGAAAGGGGAAAGAGTGGTGGATCCATGGAATGGTCTCCCAGTGGAGGTGGTGGAGATGAGGAGGATGTCTGAATTCAAAAAAGCATGGGACAAACACAGAGGATCTCTAAAGGAAAAAAGGGGGCTGTTGTAGTTATGGAAGGACAGACTAGATAGGCCATGTGGTCTTTTTCTGTCATCATATTTCTATGTTTCAATTACTTTCTCTGTCCTTCCCTTTCTCCCCACCTTGATCTCACGATCCCTGCATTAGCAGGCATTGCGGGACTACCTGTGTTACCTGCCGATGCAGGGATCGCAGGTCTCTGTGCTAAATGCTAGCCCTGCATGGTATCTGCATGGTAGGTGAGGGTCATCCCTCCCACCCCCTTGCAAATACCACACAGGTTTAGCAGTTACCACATGGTATTTTCATATATGCTACACAGTAGCTGCAAAAGCACTTACCACACTAAAAAAATGCCCCTTTAGAGTTTGGATTTAGGATTTTTCGCCCACCAAGATCTTTGCGATCAGAAGGCACGTGCTTTCTCATTATTCTATTGGTGAAACATTATCACCTGGCCAGCATTAAAGTGTGTGCTTTTTTGATTTTTTTTAAATAGCTTGGCCTGTGCTGTGGAATGCTCTATCTCAAGAGCTGAACAATTTGTCTCACTATTTGCTCTTTTGGAAGCACTTAAAACCTATTTATTCTAGCAGGCTTTCGCCAAGTGAAACCAAGAGTTACTGAGATGCAGTCCTAATCTGTAGATTATTAAAAGCAGATATTTATTCTTAATTGTTATTAATGCTTTTTATGCTAATGGACCGAGTTGATTTTATATTGTATTGTTTGTATAATTTGTTTTATAACTGCAATCCATCAAGATCATTGGATTGTGCAGAATATAAATTTTCAAATAAATAAATGAAAGAATAAGTGAATGTATTTTTTTTCAATCAAGGTAGCAGTATTTTATGGCAAAAGAATGATTTAAAGTGTAAATTTTTCCTTAGAGTAAGATCTTTAAAACATTTCTCTAATAGTGAAGGCTTTTTTCATTGCTTCAAGCTTGGTACATTAATTGAATCAAATTTATAGAGGTTAAAAGTCAGACAAATACGTTTATCTTAGGCCCACAATGTTATTTATGACCATTACAGAACCTAACGTTTGTTTCACTGTACGTAAGAACGATATCAATCTTTCACCCTTTCCATCCATGCCCAGTAATAATACCTGCAGTGAGTAAGCGGAGCCTTAAACCTGAGGGTCCAGATTCATCTCTCAAAACATCAACACACTCTGTATACACATTACCAAGGAAACAGCTGAGAGGCATCAAAGGTGCCCTGAAAAAGAAGCAGGTCCTTATTGTGAAATAGAGCTGAGGAAGATGATGCACTGTGAAGTCTTTGAAGCTTGGAGTCCGGTTTTATCCTGGACTGCACTCAAGAAAAAAAACACACATCAATGCAAATGCATCTTGGAGTAAATTTTCATAACAGAGACACAATTGAATACATAAACAGAGGTATTTCAGCAGGAGAAGTGGTTGTTAAAAACTATATACATACACTTCCTTTTCAAAAATTTACCCATGCTGCTAGTTTGTGGATTTTACCCAATTGTTTAAATACTGTATAAATGTAGTACACATGTACTTTAAGTTGCATGACAAGACAATATTCAAACACAATATATGGGATTATCTTGTGTTTGAAAACCAGTTGAATCTGTGCACACTAACTATGCATGTGTGTTGCCAGTTAGGTACCCAATTGAAATTTACCCTCGTGTCTAATGCTAGGAATGCGTTTCGATAACAAATTTTTGAAAGGGTTGTTTATTTACAAAGTCCACCATGTATAGGATAAATAATAAAATATAAATGGTTTTAAAAATTTTGCTTACAGAACAATTTTAGATTTGTGCATCTTATAAAATGAATTATGTAGAAAACATCCTTTCACCTTGAAGATGGAGGTAGATGGATGGCCAGAGAAAGCATCCATGATGATTTCTGTAACCGTTTAATTATAACACAAAACCTGCACCAGGAGAACTGAACTTCAGGCCTCCAGTAAACTAATGATTGATGGCTACTGTATTGTAAAGGAAACATACTAAACTGTAGTAAGCATATATGACTAACAGATGTTACCTGGGCTTAATTTGTACAGAAAAAGGAGGTGGAACTTATTCACACTCTCTTCCTCCGCCTAATCCCTAGGGAGCATTGATGGATGAAAGATGGCTAAGGATTGAGCACTAGTGGGGGCCGAGAAAGCATAGTTACTCACCTGTAACATGTGATCTCTGGGAACAGTAGGAATTTAGTCTTCACATATGGGTATCGTCGGTATCGACGGAGCCTGCGCGGGAACGCTCCCCAGCGTCCAATTAGAAAGCTTTTGGGAGCATCCCACAGCGCCTAGGTGCTGCCTTCCCACCATTCCCAACTGCCTCTCTCCAGTTGAGTTTTTAAGCTGAGACAAAGAGAGAGAGAGGGAAAGGAAAGAAAAGAGAGATACAACTCCTAGGAGAGGTGGGTGGGTTGTGAAGACTAAATTCCTGCTGTTCCTGGAGATCACCTGTTACAGGTGAGTAACTATGCTATCTCCAGAAACAAGCAGGAATATAGTCTTCACATATGGGACTCCCTAGCTACTGATGCCAGGAAGATACCCCAGAAGTTGTGTGCCCTTGTGAAAGGGCTCCACTTCCCCCCATGGATCTCTGGCATCACAATGGGAATGGTGGGTAGGAGTTGATTAAGTATGGAACAGGTGTTGTAGAACAGCCTGATCAAACAAGGCATCCCAGCGGGAGTCCTTGTCCAAGCAGTAATGAGCTGTGAAGATATGAACCGAGGCCCAAGTCGCTGCTCGACAGATGTCGTCAATAGACAGAGTGTAGATGAGCTATTGAGGCTGCCATGGCCCTCACATTGTGAGCTGTGACATGGCCTTCCAGAGAAAGGTTCTTACTCTGATAGGCAAAGGAAATACACTGTGCAATCCAATTGGACAATGTTCTCTTGGAGACTGGAAGTCCCAAATGAGAAGGATCAAAAGCAACAAAGAGTTGAGAGGACTTTCTATGTTGCTGTGTTCTTTGCAAGTAAAAGGCAAGTGCTCTTTTGCAGTCCAAAGTATGAAGATTCCTTTCCGCATTTGAAGCATGAGGCCTTCGAAAAAAATACAGGCAGGTAAACTGCTTGGTTTAAATGAAAAGGTGAGACCATTTTGGCATAAAGTGTGGATGAGTCCTAAGGACTACATAGAAACATGATGACAGAAAAAGACCACATGGCCTATCTAGTCTGTCCTTTCATAACAACAACTACAACAGTCCACTTTTTACCTTTAGAGATCCTCTGTGTTGGTCCCATGCTTTTTTGAATTCAGTTACTGTCCTCATCTCTACCACCTCCACTGGGAGACTATTCCACGGATCCACTACTCTGTCTGTAAAGAAATATTTCCGCATATCAGTCCTGAATCTATCTCCCTTCACCCTCATCCCATGTCCCCTCGTAGCAGAACTTGCTTTCAATTGAAAGAGGCTCTCTCCCTGAACATTTATGCCACCGAGGTATTTAAACATCTCAATCATATCACCTCTATCCCGCCTTTCCTCTAAGGTGTACATATTAAGATCCTTCAGTCTGTCCTCATATGCTTTATAATGAAGCCCATTAATCATTTTAGTAGCAACCCTCTGCACCGACTCCATCCTGTTCACATCCTTTTGAAGGTGCGGTCTCCAGAATTGCACACCATACTCCAAATGAGGTCGCACCAAAGACTTATACAGAGGCAATATCACCTCCTTTTTTCTGCTAGCCATTCCTCTCCGTATGCACCCAAGCATCCTTCTAGCTTTTGCCGTCGCCTTTTCTACCTGTTTAGCTACTTTAAGATCATCAGACACAACCACGCCTAGGTCCCGCTCTTCTTTAGTGGACAAAAGTACTTCACCTCCTATACTGTATTGCTACCTTGGATTGCTGCAGCCCAAATGCATGACCTTACATTTTTTAACATTAAATCCCAGCTGCCAAATTCTAGACCATTCTTCAAGCTTAGCTAGATCCCTCCTCATGTTATCTACACCTTCCTGGCTGTCTACTCTATTGCAGATTTTGGTATCATCTGCAAAGAGGCAAACCTTACCCCACAGCCCTTCCGCTATATCACTAACAAAGATGTTAAAAAGAATCGGACCAAGGACAGATCCCTGGGGCACACCACTGGTAACATCCTTCTCCTCAGAGTGAGCTCCATTTACTTGTACTCTTTGTCGCCTCCCACCCAACCAATTTCTAACTCAAGCAGTAACGTGGGTTAGAAATTGGTTGGGTGGGAAGGGGACAAAGAGTACAAGTAAATGGAGCTTATCATGATGGAACCTCGTATAAGGAGGATCAGCAACCAATGCTTGCAATTCACTGATGCGACGTGCTGATGTGATTGCAATGAGAAAGATAACTTTCCAGGAAAGGAATTTCAAGGAGGTAGTAGCTAAAGGTTCAAAAGGCGGCTTCATGAGCTGGCCAAGAACCAGATTCAGGTCCCATGCCACTGGTGGTGGCCTAATGGGAGGCTTAGTTAGCAGAAGGTCCCTCATAAATCTCGCTATGAGAGGATGAGAGGAAATAGGCTGCCCATTTAAAGGCTTTAAAGAAGCTGAAATAGCACTTAAATGGACTCTTACTGAGTTAGTTTTAAGTCCTGCATTAGATAAATGAAAGAGATACTCCAGTAATGATTCCAGAGGTATCGCAAGGGGGTCAAGACCCTTCTGCGAACACCATATGGAAAACCTTTTCCACTTGAAAGCATAAGAGCGTCTTGTGGAAGGTTTCCTGGAAGCATAAAGGACATCCCTTACTTGTTGAGAAAGGTTAAGACCATGTAGGTCTAGGCTCTCAGCAACCAGGCCCTGAGATGCAGAGCATGGGGATTTCGATGCCACAACATTCCGTCCTGGTCTGCATGGAGAGACCATTCATGTGGGAGCAGAACTCGACTGAGTCAGTCTGCCCAAGAGTTTTGAATGCCTGGTAGATATACTGCAAGGAGATGAATTTAATGCTATCTGGCGAGGGCCCAAAGTCACAAAGCTTCATTGCAAAGCGATAGAGAGCCTGTTCCTCCCTGCTTGTTCAGATAGAACATAGCTACTTGATTGTCCATCTGAATTAGGACTGTCTTGTAGCTTAGCTGGGTATGGAACACTCGAAGAGCAAAGGAGATTGCTCTGAGTTCTAGGAGATTGATATGTAATTGGGTCTCCTGTGGAGTCCAGGTGCTTTGGGTAGAGAGATCTTGCAGGTGAGCTCCCCAACCCAGCTGTGAGGCATCTGTTGTTAGAGAGACCTGGGGTAGGGGCTGCTAGAAAGGGCACCCTACCAACAGGTGTTGGGTTGATTGCCACCATTGGAGAGACAAAATAAGGCGACTTGTGTTTGCTATTTTGTCTGATAGGCAGCCTGATGCCTGAGTCCATTGAGTGGATAGAGTCCATTGGGCTGCTCTCATATGGAGACGAGCATAGGGGACCACATGCACGGTAGATGCCATGTGGCCTAGTAATTGTAACATTTCCCGAGCAGTGAGATGAGTTTTCAACAATGCCTGGGAGGCTAAGTGCACAATGCGAAGGCAGCCGGGCTGTGGAAGATAGGCCCTTGCTTTTCTGGTATCCAGCAAAGCTCCTATGAACTCTAGAGACTGAGTGGGAGTTAGGCTGGATTTTGGGATGTTTATGACCAGACCCAAATACTGAAGAATATGCATTGTGCACGATAGAGAAATCCTGGCCTCTGACTCTGATGGGGCTCGAATGAGCCCGTCGTCTAAGTAGGGGAAGACGAATATTCCTAGAGTGCAAAGAAATGCTGTTACTACAGCCATGCATTTCGTAAACACCCTTGGTGCTGAGGCCAGACCAAAAGGAAGCACCCTGCATTGGTAGTGCTTTCCTTGAAAAAGGAACCAAAGGAATCTTCTGTGAGCTGGATGGATGAGAACATGAGTGTACGCATCCTTGAGATCTAGAGAACAAAGCCAATCCTGACTCTGAAGGTATGGCAGCAGAGTTCCCAGAGAAATCATCTTGAATTTCTCTTTGAACAGTAATTTGTTCAATTCTCTGAGGTCTAAAATAGGTCTGTGTCCCCCTGTCTTCTTTGGGACAAGGAAATAGGGGGAGTAAAACCCTGAACCCTGTTGAGGAATGGGTACTTCTTCTATTGCCCCTTGGGCAAGAAGCATAGTGACCTCTTGACTTAACTGGTTGTTGAGAGGGGTCTGAGAATTGAACTGTCTTACCATTGTAGGAGGGGGCATGTGAAGGAAGTGAAGCTTGTACCCCTCTTTTACGATGGAAAGAGTCCAATCTTCTGCTGTTATCTGCCCCATCTGGGGGCAAAATGACACAACCTTCCTGGAATGGTGGAAGGCTCTGGTCCGCTGAAGGCCAGGAAGGCTAAGTTCTCTAGATGGAAGTCAAAGGCCTTGTGGAGGCTGAGACTGCTGAGACGGCTGAGGCTTAGCAGTCTTTGCTTTCCTTAGTTTAGGTGGTTGCTGACCCTTTCGGGCAGACAGACCTGCAGAACGTCCCTGCTGGGTATAAGAGGGGTAAAACCTCTTCTTTTTGGAGAAGAATGTTTTTTTGAAAGATTTCTTCCTTGCAGGATCAGCTGTAGCTTTGGATAATCTATCCAAGGTGGAGTTATCAGCATCGAGTTCATTGGCTTTCTCTTGCCAATTTTTGCCAAAGAGATTCTCACCTGTACAAGGCATATTGCCCAGTTTGTCCTGCACCCAGAGCTCCAAGTCAGATGCCTGGAGCCAGGCAATCCTACGTGCCCCTATGGCAATGGCAGAGGTTCTGCTTATGCACTCAAAACAGTCAAAAGCTGCACGATTGACAAACTTAGAAACATCCTGGGCATGTTTAACCAGTGTGAGAAAATCCTGCCTCTTATCATCAGGAAGGAGAGGGCTTAAAATCTCCAAATCTCCTGTGACTTCCCTTAAGGAACATTCCCCATATATAAAATATAGGAACTGATCCTGGCAGAAAGCATGGAAGCCTTGAAAGTACGACGTCCAAAGGCATCCAAAGTTCTACACTCACGTCCTGGAAGACTAGAGGCATGCCTCTTTGCACTCCTGATCCTTCTCATAGCTGATTCCACTACAATGGAGTGGTGAGGAAGCTGAGTCTTCTGGAAGCCAGGACAAGGAGGCACTCGATACATGGTATCCAGTCTACGAGAGTGAGGAGAGGTGGTAAGAGGTGTTTCCCACATTCTTAACATGAGATCATGTAAGATCTCATGAAAAGGCAAAGTGGCTGCCTCCTTAGGAGCCTTGGGATATTGTAGAATCTCCAACTCCTTTGCTCTGGGCTCTATTTCAGGAGCTACTGTAATGGAAAGACCTTGAGCCACCTCTCTGATAAAATCCTGAAAGGATATATCTTCTGGAGGAGACATCCTACGTTTAGGAGAGGAAGGCTCCTCCAGGAGAAGTACTCCGGTACCGACCGAGCTGTCAGAATCCTCGGACTCCTCCGAGGATTCAAAATACCTTCTATCCAGATGCTCTTGTAGAGCACGATACCCGTACCGACCGAAGTCGGTGTCAGGGGGAATAGGTACCGGTCTATCGGTACGGGAAAGGCATAGCATGACTCTGTGCCAGCAATGCAATCACCAATGTTGATGCCGATGCTGTCAGTACTGGTACCGATACTGGTGCCGGAACCAATACCAGTACCGGTTGAACTGTCTGAAGTGGTTCCAAGGGTACCGATGCCGCAAGGAGAGCCGCTAGACTGAGTTCAATAGCCAGGAATCTCTGGTCTATCGACGCTGTCGATGCCTGGGTATCGGTACCGGAGAAAGCGGCCGGTACCCCAGAGCATGGCACCAGTATTTCTGCCGAGGCTGAGGCCTCGAGAACATCCTGGAGCCACGATAATGCTTTGGAAGCCGAAGCCTCCCGCCGGGGCAATTTTGCCGGTGCAAGACCCTCAAGGGCAACACTAGAGGCATCTCGATGCTTGGAAGGAGATCTACCCTTTGAGGACCGGCCAGACTTATGTTTAGTTACCTGAGATCCATGGGAGGAGGACAAAGCCCTGGAAGACGTTGATGCCACAGAGGCTGCATCGGAGGGAAAAAGGGTGCTGAGCTTAGCAGCTCGGTTTTGCTGACTCCTCAGACATCATCCCACAGGCCATACACTCCAAAATGGAGTGGTCAGGACCTAAACATTTAAGGCACCACTCGTGGTTGTCGGTGACGGAGATGGTACTGCCACACTTGGTACACTTCTTGAAACCCGAAGCGGGTTTTTCCATAGTAAAGGATATTTTGGGCCTAGTGCCCAAAATGGCGTGTGCACCTGAAGAAGAAAGATTTGGAAAAAAATTATTATATATATATTTTTTTTATTTTTTTTTAAAAGAAAGAAAGAAAGAACCGGCGGTACCGGTATAGCGTCGAGGGAAGGCAGACGCGACCACAAAAAAGAAGAATAGGAAAATTTTCTGCGGTGACAGGAACTACAACCTGCTGGCTCCACGGAAAACGAAGAACTGGAGAGAGGCAATTGGGAAAGGCAGGAAGGCAGCACGCAGGCACTGTGGGATGCTCCCAAAAGCTTTCTAATTGAACGCTGGGGAGAGTTCCCGTGCAGGCTCCGTCGGTACCAACGATACCCATATGTGAAGACTACAATCCTGCTTGTTCCTGGAGATTACAGGATTACTGAGGATAGAAAATAAGGACGTGGTCAAGCAAAAAATGTTTTCTTTTTTCCCCATATGGGAGACTGGCTGCACTGCCTGTTGTCCTCAACCTCCTCAGATGAGTGTGGGAGTCTGAGAATTCAAATATATAGCGTGCTTTATGTTTTCTCGGGGTTGGGCAGGGATGGAGAGGACAGCATTGCCTACTTTTTTGGCTTCTTGGGAGTGTGAAGGGAGCATCATTGCTTGCTTTCCTCACTGACCTTTCTTCCTTCCTCCACTTCATACATCCATACACCTCTGATTGCTTTACTCACACAGCCTGCTTCTCACACCTCACATTTCTTTTAACCCTCTCAACTCAGAGCCTGTAGCATCTTCATTTCCCTTAATCACACTCCCCCCTCCTCCCGACACAACTTGCAATCCTTTTAATCTTTTTACCATCTTTCCCCTCTACATCCCCTCACTCACTCTTACTCCTCTTTACACCTTCACGTTCAAAGAGGTTTGGACAAGTTCCTAGAGGAAAAGTCTATAAACCATTATTAAAGTGGACTGGGGAAATCTGCTTACTCCTGGGATAAGTAGCATGGAATCTGTCTACCTTTTGGCAACCTGGCGGTACTTCTGATCTGGACTGGCTACTGTTAGAAACAGGATACTGGGTTTGATGGCCCTTTGGTCTAACCCAATATGGCATATCTTATGTTCTTCCCCCTCCTTAGAGTCCTTCATTAATTCACCCCTTCACTCAGTTTGGTTGCCACTGGCAGAGGTAAAAAGGCCATAATTTTCAAACTTGTGAGCAGAAAGGTCAATCATCAAGGCCAGTGCTAAATCCACAAAGACTGGCACTACCCTTCAGTAATTTCAGATGTGTGTTAATTCAACCCCTTTTGAGAGGTAATTTTATAAGGGTGCCATGTAAGGATATACACCGTTTATGTGTGCAAGTCACTATATTCAAGGACTTATGCATGTGAAGGTGACATTTTACTTAACGGATAATGTCCTTTCCTTGAGTCCTGCCAGGCCAGTCCAGACAAGTGGGTTGTGTGCCCCTACTAGCAGAGATGGAGACAGAAAAATCAAGAGGTTTCTAACAACTTCATTCTGCCCTAAATCTGGAGCAGACAGGGGCATACAACCTTAGTATTTGTAC
Source organism: Ichthyophis bannanicus (assembly GCA_033557465.1). Taxonomy (NCBI): domain Eukaryota; kingdom Metazoa; phylum Chordata; class Amphibia; order Gymnophiona; family Ichthyophiidae; genus Ichthyophis; species Ichthyophis bannanicus. The sequence continues at coordinate 465,567,359 of CM066034.1, forward strand.
GTAAGCCATGGACAAAAACCCCTAGATGCACAAGCCTCAAGGAGGGCAACAAATACTAACAGTCCCAGGAACAAAACTAAATACAGAACATCCTCTGGCTAGAAGGTCTGCAAAGAAGAAAATAGCCTGCAGCGCCTAACCACAGAAAATAGCATAACAGATCATAGTAGATCCTAGGGGAGGCTGGTCCTGAACTGTCCTAGTAGAACTTAAGGAAAGCGTAGTTACTCACCTGTAACAGGTGTTCTCCGGGGACAGCAGGAAGTCAGTCCTCACATATGGGTGATGTCAGCGCGGACGGAGCCCTCGCGCGGAGCAAATCCCCAGCTTTCAAAGAAAGCCTTTGGGAATTGCATCACGCATGCGCGGTCCTCTTCCCGCCCAAGGGTGCCTTCCTGCTCAGTCAAATGACATAGCTAAAAAGACGGCAAAAAGAACAAAATATAATAATAATAATAGGACTGCAACTCTAAGGGGAGGGAGGGTCGTGAGGACTGATTCCTGCTGTTCCCGGAGAACACCTGTTACAGGTGAGTAACTAAGCTTTCTCCGGGAACAAGCAGGAAGTCAGTTCTCAAATATGGGACTCCCCAGCTATAGGCTACCAAGGACCCACAGCTGAAAAATAGGCTCCCTCTACGAGAGCCGCAAGCAGCCACAATAGGAATCTAACTGAGAAAGTAGCACTCCGGTAGCCTGACACCGAAGGGTCGGAGGGTAGGAGTTGCCTAGACCTCAAACAGATTACGGAGTACAGCCTGGCTGAAAGCACTGTCCCGTTGGTACTTCCTATCCAGGCAGTAATGGGATGTGAAAGTCTGACCCGAAGACCAAGTGGCGGCCCGGCAGATGTCTTCCAGTGGAACAGAGCGGAAATGAGCAACTGATGTCGCCATGGCCCTGACCCGACCCTCCAACGGAAGCTCGGCTGCCATGTATGCCCAGGCAATGCAGTCTGCCACCCAGGTGGACAGCGTATGTTTTGAAACAGCCACCCCCAGCTTACTGGGGTCATAGGATACGAAGAGCTGAGAAGCCCTTCGATGGCTCTGCGTACACTGCAGATAGAAGGTCAATGCCCTCTTACAATCCAGGGTATGCAGAACTGCCTCTGCCCGACTGGCACAGGGCCTTGGAAAGAAGGTAGGCAGCACAACCTCCTGATTGAGGTGGAAGAGAGAGACCACTTTTGGTAGGAACTTGGGATGTGTGCGTAGCACCACCCTGTTCCTATAGAACCTTGTATAAGGCCTGTCAGACACCAGTACCTGAAGTTCACTCACTCATCGGGTCGATGTGAGTGCCACTAAGAACACTACCTTCCAAGAAAGGTAGCAGAGATGGCATGTTGCCATCGGCTCAAAAGGCGGCCGAGTAAGCCACCCTAAAACCACATTCAAATCCCACTTGGTCGCTGGGGGGGCAGACCGGAGGCTTCAGAAGAAGTAGGCCTCTCAAGAACTAAGCCACCAAAGGATGGGAGGAGAAAGGTTTTCCTTCCACTGGGAAGTGGTTTGTTGCAAGGGCATTGAGGTGCACTTTAACGGAATTGGACTTAAGGCCCAACTCCGAAAGATGGAGAAGATATTGTAGTACCACTGCAACCTGGCAGGAGAAAGGATTCACCTTCTGCTTCTCGCACCATAACCCAAATCTACACCATTTAAAGGTGTAGGTTCGTCTAATTGATAACCTCCTTGAGGCTAGCAAGACCTCTTCCACATCTCTTGGAAGGAGGAGTGGTGCGAGTGCTATCCTTTCAGTGGCCATGCCATCAGGTTGAGGAAAGTGAGATTGGGGTGCAGAAGACTGCCCCCCTCCTGGGACAGGAGATTCAGGGAGGACCCCATAGGAATGGGGGACTCCACTGCTAGCTGAAGTAGAAGTGGAAACCAGGGTTGCCTCGGCCACCTGGGGGCTACCAGGATGACCGAGGCCCTGGCCTGGAGAACCTTGAATAGGGTTTTGGCCACTAGAGGCATTGGGGGAAATGCATAGAGGAGGCCCACAGACCAGGATATCAGAAACGCGTCGGCAGCCACCCTGTCTGGGTGTGGCTGCCTGGAGCAGAACTGTGGCAACTGGTGATTCTGTGGACTTGCGAACAAGTCCAGCACTGGCCATCCTCAGGTCTCAAAAAGCCAATGGACTACTCCCCTGTCCAGTTGCCATTCGTGGGGCTGTAGGATCCTGTTTAGCCTGTCTGCTAAGCAGTTGTCCTGACCTGGCAAGTACACTGCTTTGAGGCGCATGCCATGTTGGACTGCAAAGGAGCAGAGATTCAGGGTCTCCTGACACAGTAGGCGGGACCCCGTGCCTCCCTATTTGTTCACACAGAACATGGCTACTTGGCTGTCTGTCTGTATCAAGACCGGCTGGTGGGCCAGAGTCTGACAGAAGACTCGCAGAGCCAGACGGATGGCACGAAGTTCCAGAAAGTTGATCTGTTGTGTGCTCTTGTGCAGAGACCACACACCCTGAGTACAGAGACCCTGGCAATGGGCTCCCCAGCCCAGCAAGAATGCATCCATGGTTAAAATCCTTGTGTGACGAGGAGCCTGGAAGGGCATCCCCGCCTCCAAGTGTGATGGGTGAAGCCACCACTCCAAGGACTGTACCAGTGTCTTGGATACTGTGATTCTGTCGCTAAGGAGGCCTGTGTCCACTGATCTCTGAGGCACCATTGAGCTGTGCGCATGTGGAGGTGGACATCTGGTGTTACATGGACTGTAGAGGCCATGTGCTCAAGGAGGCGCAGAAAATGTCTTGCTGAAATCTGAGAACTTCGACTTATCTGACTTGCCAAGGCCAGAAGCCCATTTGTCCTGTCTGTTGGCAGGTAGGCCCTTGTCTGCAGTGTATCCAGATTTGCCCCTATGAACTACAGTTGTTGAGTGGGCACTAGGTTGGACTTGGGATAATTTATCACAAACCCTAGGTTTTGGAGCACCTGAATGGTGCGAAGCGTGGCCTGTTGGACCTCCATGGCTGAAGTGGCTCGGACGAGCCAGTCGTCTATGTAGGGTAAGACAAAAATTCCTTGCAGTCTGAGGAAGGCAGCCACCACCACCACAAGGCATTTTGTGAATACCCGGGGCGGAGGCCAGGCCAAACGGAAGTATCCTATACTGGTAGTGAGTGCCTCCCACCACAAAGCGTAGATACTGCCTGAGGTCTGAATGTATCAGGATGTGTGTCAGACGGCTGCCTGGGTGAAAATCTTCACAGTCTTGGCAAGTGCATATCTCTATATGATTTGCAAGGTATTGTGGACAATGTAGTTCATTCACACCAGACACAGCTGCTGACAATAATTTAGTTGTGCTCTTGGGTAAAGCCAATAAGATATTTATTTATGGGGTTATTTCTCCCAACACAGATATGCTTGGTAGCACATAAATTAGGTTACTTGCTTCAGTGTTAACTTGGAAAAACAAAGTCAAAATCAGGAAAACAACAAATGAAAAGCCACAAAGCAAGAAACAAACTGTTCTTTTCAGGTTAACTTCTGATTACTTCCCACATAGATACAGAAGTGATTCTCTCCTAGCTAGCTCACAAGCAATTAGGTAAGGCTTAATTGCTAGCAGTTATCCAGCTGAAACCCCTTAGCTGGCTTGCTTTCTACTGTGTGGGTCAAATCCTGCTTCAGGAGCTTTTCTGAGTAGATTAAAGAACAAATTTGTATTTCTTTGTGATGGTTGCTGTACTTTATAACAGAAAGTTACCAACGGAGTTTAGAAAGAGAACAGTCCATATAAACAGGATCCTCATCTGCTATTATTCCCCCTTGTTCAACAAGCATGGGTTCAATATCATGGATTGGCACAGATGAATCTCTCAATGGAGCATTTTCAGGAGAATACTTGTTTCCCTGCTGTCTTTCAAGGTTATAGCTAGGGCATAGATCAGTGTTCATACCTGAGCTTCCATTGCTGCTAGAGTTCCTCTCTATATAGCCTGGCCAGTATGTAGTCCAGTTCTTATGTCCAGCCTTCCAATCCAGATCCCTGGACACTGGATCTCTCTTCACATACCTTCTGGCACAGGTCTTAGGGTCCCTTCCACGTGCAGCCGTCTCCCTCACAGGTAGCCTCTGGTGATTCCTAGCTCTGCAGCACCATTCCTCTGGCTTTCCCCAGTCCAATGGTGTATGCTGGCCCTTGGAATACCTCCCATTATACGTACTGCTTTGGACTCTTCTAGACCTCTCAAAGGCTTTTCTCTTCCTTCTTCCAAAGGGTCTCTTTCCCTCTCTGTCCGTCCGGTTTGGCTTCTGCTTCTGATGATCCTTCAGATGAAACTGATGATCAAACTCAAGCTGATTCTCAGGATACTGAGGACAATTCTCTGGATATCCAAGGTGATCATGAAGATGGTCATCTGTAGAATAAACTCTACTCTTATTCTGCTTCGATTAGTGTTCCTCCCTAACACAGCGCAGCTGTGCTGAATCAGGCCTTGCCCTTTGAGATGAGTGTTCCATCCTAGCACAGCGCAGCTGTGCTGAATCAAGCCCTGCCCTTTGCAATGAGTGCTTGGGGATTACCTCATAGCCCTTTTGATTGAACACACGTTTTCTCACTTCAGCTCCTCTCATGGCTGTTGGAAACCTGGTGCATTCTGGGACTGGTAGTCTTTTTGGCAAAATTCTGTTTTCTCATTTCTACCAGCACTGACAGGTTGCTTGTTCAGAGACACTTCACCTTTTCTATAGCCCCTTCCTGAGCTATGATAAGCTTCCTTATCACAATACGCATCCTTTAGGTCTAAGGAACATAGCCAGTCTCCCTGGGGAGGTAAGGCAGCAATATTCCAAGGGAGAGCATTTTGAATTTCTCCCTCACCAGGAATTTGTTGAGGTTGCACAGGTCAAGGATGTGTCTGAGGCCTCCTGTCTTTTTTGGTACCAGAAAGTACCTGGAGTAGAAGCCCTTTCCCTGCAGGTGGTGGGGCACCGGTTCTACCGCCTGATCCTCAAGAAGACCTGCTAACTCCTTCAGAAGAAGGTCCTGGTGAAGGGGAGATCTGAGGGGCTCTCCTGGAAAATAAGGAGGCGGCACCTGGGTCAAATGAAGAAGATAACCCTGATGGACTATCTGCAGTACACAGGCATCAGTGGTGATGTCTGTCCACCTGTGGGTATACAGGACCAGCCGTCCTCCTGTGCGTTGCCTGTCTCCTCTGGTGAGAGGGGCTATGCTGGGAGAGTCAAAAGCCACTACCAGGCTGGGCTGGAGCCGGTGCCTGGGGTTTGGGGGCTTTCTGCTTACGCGGGCCATGCCCCTGTCCCATGATCTGCTGCCCCCGTTGGGGAGCCGGGGAGGCCTGAAAAGAGGGGTAGCTTCGGTAAGTAATACCCTTCCTCGAGTAAAAGGGCTTTTTACCCAAACCCTTCTTTTTGGAAGGGGCAGAAGTCTTTGAGCGTCGTGTCCTGATCATGTACTTAGACTTGATCTCAGCAGCCTTGTCGGTCATGGGCTTGCCAAAGAGGTTCTCTCCCTGGCATGGGACATCGACCAACTTGTCCTGAACCCATTGCTCAAGATCTGACGACTGTAGCCAAGCCTGGCGGCGTGCACCGATGGCTGCCGCAGCTACCCGGGCCGCTGACTCGAAGCCGTCATAGACCGCTCGAGTCATGAACTTCAAGCACTCACAGACCCCGGTGGACAGACTCTTGAAGCACTGCAAAGGTCCCTCGGAGAGTCCAGCCAAGAACCTGGCGAGTTCCTTCACCAGGTCCCTTAGGTATATGCCCATGTACAGCTGGTAGGCCTGGATCCGACATGTCAGCATAGATCCCTGGAAGCACTTCTTGCCGAGGACATCTAAGTTGCAGGCCTCCCTGCCAGGAGGCACCGAGGAATACATCTTCTGGCTTTTCAGCCTGTGCATGGCCGATTCCACAACCATGGAGTTGTGTGGCAATTGTGCTTTTTGAAACCCAGGGCTCTTACGGATTCAATAGATGGAATCGATCCGCCTGCTGAGCGCTGGTGTCTCCCACATGCGAAGCATGAGTCTCTCCAGGATCGGAGGCACGGGTACAGTAAGGGCTTCCTGAGGGGGACAGTCATACTGGAGGATCTCGATCTCCTCAGCTTGAGGCTCCTCCTCGGCCTCCGCGGAGAATGCCAAAGCCTTTGACATATCCCTCATGAAGTCCAAGAACCTAGTGTCCTCCGGGGGGGACCTTCTCTGAGGTTCAGACATCGGGGAATTGGACGGAATGTCCCTGTGCCGGCGGGTATCCGGGGACGGTTCATCCTCCATCTCCCACCCCAAAGCCTCCGAGGAGGAATCGAGGGGCTATGGGCCCCAAGGGCCCTGGTCTCGACCGCCCCGATGCCCTCGGCTGAGGATCGACTCGAGAACGCATGGTCTCGAGGATCGGCCTCCAGGGTCGACTTGGACGTCAGTATCCCAGTGGTCAGGGCAGATGGACCGGTCAGGCCGGCTATCAATGCCCACTGCTGCTCCATGAAGGCAGACATGCTGCGCTCCAAAGCCACCATTCTGAGACCGAGCTCAGAAGGCTCCGCCGCCCCCGGGTCGGGTCCCGAGGTCATTGGACCCGACGCCGGTTCCCCCAGAGGGGAATCTTCAACAAGAACCAGTACTTGCCTCGGCTGTTCCGAATCCCTTCGAGGAAGCTTCACTGGGCGTTCCATCTCCGAGGATCTGGGCCAGCGCTTGGGGCTCCGCGACCGATCCCGGGCGGGACCTGGCCGTTCAGAGTTGTCCACTGATGCCGCCTTCGAGGATTTTTTCTTCCTCTGGTGTTCCCGCGAAGGAGACCCCCCTCTCCGTGGAACCTCTACGATGCTCAGCCTCAGAGTGTTCTCCCCCGAGATGTAGAGGCCTCAGACGAGGTCCAGGCTCGCGAAGGCATGGACTCAGCAAAAATCCTATCATGCTGCTGCTGCTGGCAGCTTCTCAGGGCCTTCGAGGTCATTTTCCTGCACGGGCCACAGACCTTCAGGTCATGGTCAGACCCAAGGCACCGGAGACAGCAGTCATGTGTATCGGTGAGGGACATACATTTTGTACACCGATCACACTTTTTAAACCCGCTGGCAGCCATGGGGGGAAAAAGGGTCCCTACAAGGTCGAAGCCTCGGGCTGCCAGTGAAAAAAGAAAAAGAGCGTGAACGCTAGTCACGAAGGACAAAAACTGAAAAAAATCAAATGGACTCAATACCGATGTACCGAGCCGAAGGTGGGAAGAACCGGTGTCGATCCGGTATGAAAAGAGTAATTTTCTACAATTTTAATACTTTTTTCGCAGTGACACGAGGAAAACGTCCGGAGGGCTCCGTGGAAAAAAGGAGACTGAGCAAGATGGCACCCTTGGGAGGGAAGGGGACCGCGCATGCGTGACGCAATTCCCAAAGGCTTTCTTTGAAAACTGGGGATTTGCTCCGCACAAGGGCTCTGTTGGTGCCGACGTCACCCATATGTGACTTTCTGCTTGTTCCCAGAGAAAGAACATTATCTGGTAAGTAAAAATGTCACCTTCCATATCATCCTGCTAGGCCAGTACCAAAGCTACACCTCCAATGAGTGGAAGAAGACAAGGCAGCCTTCAAGACGTCTGCACTGAAGACCATATCTGCCCCAGCATGGATATCCAAACAGTAATTTTATTTATTTATTTATTCAACTGTATTTATATACCGCCTTTCACTGGGTCAAGGCGATTTACATAGAACAAGAGAGAAAATACACTGTAATAGCATCTTCAACTATATACAATGCAGTTGATACATAATGGTTTATAATTATATACAGTCTTAAACTATGTACATTATACAGACTTAGATTATGTGCAGGTGAAGTCAACTGGCTTATGTTAAGGGGGTGAAGTGCTCGGTAAATAGGTGTGTTTTCAGATGTGGGGGGATGACCAGGGTGTTCACAATGGAGGTCTGTCTAGATCTGAATTGCTTGGTGGTCTGAAGAAGCATGCGTATGTGTGGGGAGGTGGGGGGGGGGGGCAATCGGTGTGAATTGCTTTGTGGGTTAGAATGAGAGTTCTGAATTTTATTTGTCTCTGTCAGTGGAGCTGTTTGAGGATAGGGGTGATATGATCCTACCTTTTTGCTGCTTGTAGGGTGCTTGCTGTTGAGTGGAGAGCCATTTGCAATGGGAGGAGGGTGAACTGTGGAAGGCCTTTGTAGATAGTGGTGCAGAAACCTAGGTGTGGTATTATAGATGCTTGCAGGACAGTCCGGAAGTCTGTCAGTTCAAGAAGTGATTGTAGGTGTTGTAGTGTTTTCATTTTGAAGTAGATTGTCTTGGTGATTTTACTGATGTAGACTTTTAAAGTGAGGTGTTGATCAAAAGTGATCCCTAGGTACCAGACTTCAGTCTGGGTTTTGATTGTTGTGTTGTTCAATGTTATAGTGGGGGGTGGGGGTGGGACAAAGGTGGTATCTTTTGTTATATAGAGAGTCTCCATTTTGTTCTAGTTGGTTTGAAGGTTGTTGTTTTTCATCCAGTTGGTTATATCTGTGAAGCGTTCTGAGTGGGCGAATAGTGTGGGCTGGTGTATGTTGATTGGTCCATAGATCATATCATCATCAGCATAGACGTGGATATATAGGTTCTGAGATCTTATGATTGTGCAGAGTGGTCGAATGTAGAGGTTGAAAAGAAGAGCACAGAGGGTGGATCCTTGGGGAACTCCTTGGGTCTGCTTGTAAGGGGTGGAGGTGTTTTGTCCAATTTTTATTTGCTGGTGCCGATCTGTGAGGTAGGACATGAACTATTTTAGTACTGTGCCTTGGATTCCATAGGTGCGGAGGTGTTGCAGGATGATATTGTGGTTTACAGTGTCAAATGCAGACAAGATGTCTAAAAAGATTAATAGGAAGCCTTGATTGATAGGCTGTATTCCCTGAACCAGAGTATTTACCAGGGTGGTCAATAGTGTTTCCACTCTGTGGTGAAGATGGAATCCGTGTTGTTGAGGGTCTAGGAGGTTGTGCTGCTCAATATGGTCTTGAAGTTGATGTTGGACAGTTTTCTCCATAATTTTGCAGTGAAGGGCACGCTAGCGATGGGTCTTCATGATGAAGGGCCGGATGGATACCAGGGTGGGTTTTTTCAGAGTTGGACGTATGGATGACATCTTCAGGCATGTGGGCATTGTACCTTGCTGTAATATTGCATTTGTGATTTTGGTGAATGCTCCGCTTAGTTCTTTCTTGGCTGCTTTAATCTATGAGACAGGGCAGGGATCCAGAGGGGAGGTTGTTGTGTTTAGAGATGAGATGGGGTTTTCATTTGTCACTTTTTTTTTATATCTGTGAAGGAGGTCCAGGGGTCCATGAAAGTGAGATTATCTTCGAGAGGGGCTTCAGGTTAAGGGGTGCAGTTGCTTGTACTGTTTTGCCAGTTGTTGAGGGGTCAGCATTATTTCAATGTTTTCAGTAATTGGTGCTTTTGTTAAATGTTTTACGATGTTGAAGAGCTCTCTTGGCCGGCTGACTGCAGAGTTAAGTAGTTTGGTGTTGTGTTCCCGTCTTGTTTTGGTTGTTGCAACAAGGTAGTCATTTAGAAGTCAAAGGTATTGTAGTCTGGCTTCATTGCTTTTTGTTTTTTGCCACTTTTGTTCATGTTTGCGGGGTTGTCATAATGCTTGACAAAGGTGGAATGCAATGACCACGCTGCTGCCTGACAGATGTCTATGGGAGTGACCAAACTGTGCTCCATCCAGGAGGAAGCCTGAACCCATGTTGAATACGCATGCAAACCATCCAGTACCTAGGTCCAGGCTATCATCTCTTATCAAGCAGCTCAAGGTAGACATCATGGCTGGTTTACCATTACACAAGGCCTGCAAAAAAAGGACAAAAGATTTGTCCAACTTTCGGAAGGAGTTAGTGACCTTCAGGTGCCGAAGAAAGACTTTCCTGACATCTATCAAGTGAAGGTCCTTATCCTTCCCCTGGCATTGTTCCTTCAGAAATGAAGGCAAACAGATCACCTGCTTGATGAGGAAAGCTGACACCGCTTTAGGCAAGAAAGGAAGGAAGGAACAGGCTGCAAATACATGGCCTCCTCTGAAAAGGACAGCTAGGGATCTCGGCAAGACAAAGAATGCAACTCTAAGATATGTGTTGCTGAGAAGACTGCAACCAAGAAGGCAGCCTTAAGGGACAAATCTCTGAGTGTAGCCCTTCTCAAGGGCTCAAATAGCTCAGCAATCAAGGCTCAAAGAACCAAACTGAGATCCCAAAAAGGAACTACAGAGTATGGGGAGGACACAAGTGTTTAACTCCCCGCAGGAAATGGGTCACATCTGGGTGCCAGACCAGGGAATGCCCCACCACTGGACCTCTAAAACAAGCCAAGGCCACCACCTGAATCCTCAGCAAACTGAAGAAAAGACTCTTGTCAAATCCATCTTGGAGAAAGGAGAGCAGAGCTAGCATGTCTGCAGTGCTAGGGCTGACCTGGTGCCCACGGCACCAGTGCTCAAAACGTTGACAAACGCGCAATAGGCAAGAAAGGTGGAGCCTCTTTTGCCTCTTCTGTGGAAATCACAGCAGCAAAACATCAATTACGCACTAAGCATCACCTCTCAAGAGCCAAGTCGTAAGTGAGAAGGGAGCCAAATCATCTAGAAGGACTGGCCTTTGGGTCTTTTTCCCTCTACAGTACAGAAGGTAATTGGGGGATAGGAGATACACCAATAATTTCAATTGCCCTCAAGGATAGCATTTACTAGATTAACAAATCTTTTCCATCCAAAAACCTAAGGAGACCTTGAGTATTGATGAATGATGGCCTACCCACCAAACCCCAATAAACAAATCCTTGGATATCGCCCCATCCCACACACACACTTGAAACCAATGCCGAAATGTTTGTTCTCATTGCCTTGGGGTATTCCTGCCAATGTTGGTGTCATTTTACCCCTCCCCTGATGCCTTTGGGGCTTTATTCCAATGCTGGTGGCTGTTTTACCCTTGTCCTAGTTCCTTTTGGGCTTCATTCCAATGTTGGTGCCACTTTCCTGGTGCCTTGAGGTTTCCATTCGAACACTGATGCCACTTTATCTTCCTCTTAGTGCCTTGGTGTCTTCATGCCACTATTTATATATTAATTTTACTTGCTACAATCTTATTGCCCCTGAGCTGTATCTGTGATTGGTCAATAGCAGCTCCTTTTTGATATGTGCAGTAGTTTGAAATGATATAAGAAATGCCAATAAATTATCCTATGTCATTTGATGTCCTTTTCTAAATGGAATGAAAGAACCCCCCTTCAAATTTTAGATTTTTCATTGTGTCATCAAAAGCGCATACTATGTCCCTTGAAGTGAAGTCCAGATAACAGGGACTTAGATGCTGTGTCTACTGCCCAATGGTGAAGTCAAAGCCAGAGACATGCCACCATGGAAAAGGCAATATCCATGGCCGCCAAGTGGATAAAATCATATTTGGCGTCTGTCAAAAAAGCCGCTGCTGATTCCAGAAGCACTGAAGTGTCATCCTGCAGGAGCAAATGGATCCAATGGAACAGGGCATGAGCTATAAGTTCTCTGCAAGCCTATGTCTGGAGGATAAGGGAGGCAGCCAAAAACTGGCTCTTTAGGATGGCCTCGACCTTCCGATCCATTTGATCCTTTAAAGAGCCTCACCATCCTCCATCAGAATGGTGTTGCACTTAGTAATAGCCATCACTTCACATCCAGGCAGCAAGATCCTTCTGAGGGAGAGTGTAGTGCCTACTCACGAACCTGTCCCTTTTCAATGGGGTGGCAGGTGCGTCCCATTACATGCATCCCATTACATGCATATCATGCTCTTCAGGACTTCCGGGAAAGAAAACGTCCTGGAGGGTTTTCTGACCCCCCTACAAGAGGGGTCAATGCAACATTCAACAGCTGCAGGGCAGAAGAAATTTGATCAATCAGCACTGCCAGCTCCCCTTTCCAAACAAACAAATAAGAGAATCTTTCTGGTCATCCTGCGCCTGATGCTCATCTTCTTCACATGTGGAGTCACCGTCTAATCCCCCAGAACTCAGAGCAGCACAGAAGAGCTGATCCAAGTTCCCCAAATCCATTCTCTTCCAGGGGCACTTCTGCAGAGCTGCTCCTGGAAGGCTCTGCCTACCCCAAAAAGAGGGGCTTTCCTCTGAGCAAGAGAAGGAGCAAGAGGGCCTAAGGCTGATGGGTCTGAATTGTCATGCCAGAAGGACCATGCATGCTGAAGAAAGGAGAAGAATTCTGGAAGAGACAGGCCAGAGGCTTGGAACTTTCAGTCAGCCTTGGCTGTCCCCCTAGTTGAAGGCAGGTGGACATTGGGGAACCCTGCTGGGAAAACTCTGGCAGACTGAGTTCCAAAGAACGAATGGAAGGATCTTGAGTAGGGGATGCTGCCTCTTTCTCTAGCCAACCCCATTACCGCCTGCAGAGCTGAAGAGGTAGAAGAGAAGTCCATGTTCACCAGCTGCAAGAACGACATCCTCAAGGGATGAGCAAAAGCCTCCATGCCAAGAAAGCAGAGGGAGGGTATTAAGGCAGCATCTCCTCCCAGAAGACAAGTGCCTATGTCAAGCAGAATGGCTTCTGGAAGCAAGTTCTTCTGTTCAACCAAGGCATGCTGGAGTAAGTCGCATTTATAGTACGCGCAACAGAAATGCAGGGCTACCATGCATTTCAGAGATAGTGCTCAGATAGCACACTCATGGCACATGATAAAGGCAATACATACAGATACTGTGTGCACCAAAAGGCAGCACACACAGATACTGCGCGTACCAACACGCACAGCATGGAACATGGGTTAATGTACAACCAGGCGCCAATAGCATGTGCACGCAGCACAAAATGGAAACTGGCGGGGAAAAGACTCAATCACCAAAGGTTCTGCTTCCGTACCCAACAATCACCCCACTAAGCAGCCAGTCGGGGGCTCACACAGAAGCGTACATTCGGTACAGAAACAGGAATTTAAGATCTGCTACTCATCCCCGGAGAGCTCAAGCAGCAACGGTGCTGGGTTCAATGTCGCTCCCCTGCAGCCACATACCTCTTGAAACCTTCATCCAATCTTCAGGGGAGAGCCAGGGAAGGGAGCACTGAGGCTGTGCAAGGCTTGGGGTCCTCATCCAACAATTCTATCTGTTTAAACAGCCCTTAACAGGATATGAACAGACAGACCTCCTCCTCTGGCAAATCCAGGAGGGTACCGGTGAGAGTAGTTACTCACCTGTAACAGGTGTTCTCCAGGAGCAGCAGGAATCAGTCCTCACTTATGGGTGACGTCGGCGCCGACGGAGCCCTCGCGGAGCAATTTTCCCCAGCTTTCGCAGAAAGCTTTTGGGAATTGCAGCGCGCATGCGCGGTCCCCTTCCCGCCCAAGGGTGCCATCTTGCTCAGTCTGATGACATAGCGGAAAGACAGCAAAAAGTTAGCAAAAATATGCAATAAGAATGACTGCAACTCCAAGGGGAGGAGGGAGGGTAGTGAGGACTGATTCCTGCTGCTCCTGGAGAACACCTGTTACAGGTGAGTAACTACTCTTTCTCCAGGACCAAGCAGGAAGTCAGTCCTCACTTATGGGACTCCCAAGCTTAAGGCTACCGGAGACCTCAAGCCGAAAAGAGCTCCCTCAAGCTCAACAGTACAGAGGGAAGGAATCTTCTCTGAATACGAATCCGGCCGGTAGCCCAACACCAGGGCCGGAGGGTAGGAGCTGCCTAAACCTCAAAGAGATTGTGGAGGACTGCCTGTCCGAAAGCACTGTCCCTGCGGGACTCCCTCTCCAGGCAGTAATGAGCCGCAAAGGTCTGGCTTGAAGACCAAGTAGCGGCCCGGCAGATGTCTGCCAATGGAACAGAGCGAAGATGAGCCACGGACGCAGCCTTCGCCCTGACACGGTGAGCCGTGACTCAACTCCCTAAGGAGAGGCCGGCTGCCCCATAAGCCCAGGCGATACAGTCAGCTACCCAGATGGACAAAGTACGCTTAGAGACAGGTACCCCCAACCGATTGGGGTCAAAAGATACGAAAAGCTGGACAGCCTTTCCATGCTCCCGCGTACAGTCAAGGTAGAAGGACAGGGCTCTTCTACAGTCCAGGGTATGCAGAACAGTCTCAGCCTGGCTGGTATGCAGCCTGGGAAAGAAGGTCGGAAGAACCACCTCCTGGTTGATGTGAAAGTGGGAGACCACCTTTGGAAGAAACTTAGGGTGAGTCCGTAGGACAACCCTATTCCTGTAGAACCTAGTGTATGGGGGCTCCGACACTAGGGCCTGTAGTTCACTTACGCGCCTAGCCGAAGTAAGGGCTACCAAGAAGAGCATTTTCCAGGAGAGGAAACGAAGAGGGCAGGTAGCCATGGGTTCAAAAGGTGGACAGGTAAGCCTTTGCAGAACCACATTGAGGTCCCAGTCAGGAGCTGGAGGACGCAACGGAGGCTTAAGCAGAAGGAGGCCTCTGAAAAAACGCGCCACCAAGAGGTGCGAAGAAAGAGGCTGGCCCTCCATCGGTGAATGACGTGCCCAGAGAGCACTGAGGTGGACTCTGACAGAGTTGGATTTGAGACCTAGATCGGAGAGGTGAAGCAAATATTGCAGTACCACCGATACTAAACAGGCGAAGGGGTCCTCAGAGCGCTGAGAACACCAGACCGAGAAGCGACGCCAATTAAGGGCGTAAGATTTCCGGGTGGAAGGTCGCCGAGACGCTAGGACGACGGCTTCCACCTCCGGAGGAAGCAGAAGCAGAGCTAGGACTACCCTTTCAGCAGCCAGGCCATCAGATGCAGGGCCCGGAGGTTGGGGTGCAGAAGAGTACCTTGATCCTGTGTCAGGAGATCGGGCTGAAACCCCAGAGGAAGAGGGGTGTCCACCGCTGCTGTAGAAGTAGAGGGAACTAAGGTTGTCTCGGCCACCTGGGCGCTACCAGGATCACGGAGGCCCTGTCCTGGACAACTTTGAACAATGTCCGGGACACAAGTGGTGTGGGAGGGAAGGCATACAGAAGACCCGTGGACCACGAGATGAGGAAAGCATCCGGCGCTACTCTGAGAGGATGCGGGTGCCGGGAGCAGAACCTGGGAAGCTGCCGGTTCAGGGGACTGGCAAAGAGATCCACGGTGGGAGAGCCCCACCGGCAGAAAATCTGCTGGGCCACTGCGGGGTTCAACCTCCATTCGTGCGGCTGCAGAATCCGGCTCAGTTTGTCCGCCAGGCAATTGTCCTGCCCGAGCAGGTAAACAGCCTTGAGGAGGATGTCGTGACCGACTGCCCAAGAGCACAGTCTCCGAGCCTCTTGACATAGAAGGAGGGAGCCCGTGCCCCCCTGTTTGTTCACGTAGAACATGGCAACCTGATTGTCCGTCTGCACCAGTACAGACTGACAAGATGTGAGGTGAGAGAAGGCCCGCAGAGCTAGGCGGATCGCCCGTAGCTCCAGGAAGTTTATCTGCTGGGCGGCTTCCCAAGGTGTCCAAAGGCCTTGAGTGCATGTCCCTTGACAATGCGCTCCCCATCCCAGGAGAGAGGTATCTGTCGTGAGCACCCGGGACGGTGGGGGAGCCTGAAAGGTCATGCCGAGTACCAGGTTGGGCAGGTGAAGCCACCATTGCAGAGAGGAGACCAGGCGGTCGGAAACTGTATTAGGTCCAACAGCCTCCCTGTGGCCTGATGCCATTGAGTGCGAAGGCTCCACTGAGCAGGTCCCATATGTAGACGGGCATTCGGAGTGACATGGACCGTGGAGGCCATGTGCCCGAGCAGCTGCAGGAACTGTCTGGCAGAGACCGGTGACGTGCTGTTGAACCTGCCGGCCAGAGCTATGAGCCTGTTGGCCCGTTCCAAAGGCAAGAAGGCACGAGCCTGCAGAGTGTCCAGCCGTGCTCCTATGAGCTCGAGATCCTGAGAGGGGAGCAAAGTGGACTTTTCGAGGTTTATGACGAACCCCAAGTGCTGCAGCAGAGCCACCGTGCGTTGAGCGGCCTGAGTGACCTCTGGGGCAGACGGTGCCCGGATGAGCCAGTCGTCCAGGTAGGGGAAGACGAAAAGGCCTTGAAGCCTCAGGAAGGCTGCCACCACTGCCAGGCATTTCGTGAACACCCTGGGAGTGGAAGAGAGGCCAAAAGGCAGTACTCGGTACTGATAATGATTGCCTGCCACCACAAATCGTAGATATTGCCGGTGGTCCGGATGAATAAGGATGTGGGTATAAGCATCCTTTAGATCCAAGGAGCATAGCCAATCTCCCTGCCGGAGGTAGGGCAGTAGGATTCCAAGGGTAAGCATCTTGAACTTTTCCCGCTGCAAGAACTTGTTGAGGTTGCGTAAGTCCAGAATGGGTCTGAGGCCTCCTGTTCTCTTTGGAACCAGGAAGTACCTCGAGTAAAACCTGTGACCCCACAGATGTTGGGGCACTGGTTCCACAGCCTGTTCGTGAAGCAGACTTTGCAGCTCCTGAAGGAGTAAGTCCCTGTGCAGGGGGGGTCTTGGAGGCTCCCCTGGAAAGAAGGGGGGGTACCTGGTGAAAATGCAAGAGGTATCCCTTCTGAACCACCTGCAGCACCCAGGAATCAGATGTTATGACAGACCACCAGTGGGCAAAGTGGGTCAGCCGGCCCCCCGTGCTGGGCGAAGGCCCCTGAGGGGGAGAGGCTATGCTGGCATAGTCAAAAAACCCCACCTTGCTGGGCCGGGGCCTGCGTAGCAGGCTTGGGGCCCTCTGCCTACGGGATCCGTTACCCTGCCCCTTAGGCTGCTGCCCCTGATGGGGGGTTGCTGAGGCCTGATATTGTGGGTGGTGTTGTTTATAAGCCAACACCTTCCTCGAGTAAAAAGGCTTTTTCCCCGAGCCCTTCATCTTCTGTGAAGGGGCAGAGGTCTTTCTGGATAGGCGAGTCCTGGTGAGAGTCTCGGACTCGAGCTCCGCCGCCTTTTTGGCCATGGGTTTGCCAAAGAGGTTTTCACCTCTGCAAGGGACATCGACCAACTTGTCCTGCACCCATGGCTCGAGGTCGGATGACTGAAGCCAAGCCTGACGGCGAGCCCCGATGCCGGCTCCGGCTACTCGAGCCGATGCTTCGAAGCCATCGTAGGCCGCTCGAGAAATGAACTTTGAACACTCTCGAATCCCTGTGGACAAGGCCTGGAACCGCTGCAAAGGTTCCTCGGAGAGACCAGCAGAGAACCCCGCAAGTTCTTTTGCCAGGTCTCGAAGATACATGCCCATATATAGCTGATATATCTGGACTCGACAAGCAAGCATAGAGCCCTGGAAGCACTTTCTACCGAGAGCATCCAGGTTCCGGGCCTCCTTACCCGGAGGCACCGAGGAGTGCATCTTCTGACTCTTCAGTCGATGCATGGCCGATTCCACCACCATGGAATGGTGTGGCAGTTGTGCCTTCTGGAACCCGGGGCTCTTGCGGACTCGATACATGGAATCGACCCGCTTGCTCAGCACCGGCGTTGAGGCCGGGCTCTCCCACATGCGGAAGAGTAGCCGCTCCAGCATCGGGGGAACCGGTACAGTAAAGGCCTCCTTCGGGGGAGAGTCATACTGGAGGGCCTCGAGCTCTTCGGCTCGAGGCTCCTCCTCCGGATCCGCGGGGAAGGCCAAAGCTTTGGCCATATCCTTCACGAAATCGGAGAACCGGGTATCCTCCGGGGGGGACCGCCTCCGAGGCTCCGACTCGGGTGAGTCGGAGGGGACGCACCGAGTCTGAAAAGAACCGGGTGACTCGTCCTCCTCCGTGTCCTAGCCCGACTCCTCCGAGGAGGAATCGAGCGGCTCCGTGCGTGCGGGAGCCGGGGACCTCCGCCCCGACCTTGGTCCCGAACGGGAGGCCGAGGGAGACCTAGGTCGAGGATCGACTCGAGCTCGTATGGACTCGAGGATCGACTCAGCCTCCGGGGTCGACTTGGGCGTCGACGTCCCGGTGGTCGGGGCAGATGCACTGGCGAAGCCGGTGATCAATGCCCGCTGCTGGTCCATGAAGGCAGCGATACTGTGCTCCAAGGTCGTCAATCTGAGACCAAACTCAGAAGACCCAGCAGCCCCCGACTCGGGCCCCGACGGCGTCGGGCCCAACGTCGGCTCTCCCGGAGGAGAGTCCAGGAGGACTATAGCACTCACGTGTCCAGGCGACTCCACCTCAAGACGAGGAAGCTTCAAAGGCCTCTCCCTCTCCAAGGACCCGGGGCGTCCGACGGGGCTATGCGACCTGGCCCTCGAGGGACCAGGAGTGTCCTCCGACGCCACCCTTGCGGGCTTCTTCTTCCGACGGTGTTCCCGGCCGGGGGACCCCCATTCAGAGGAACTCCGACGGTGCTCAGAGCCAGAGCCACGAGACGTCGAGGCCTCTGACGAGGTCCGGGCCCGACCGGACGCGGGGTCAGAGAAGATTCGTTCCTTTTGAGACTGCCGACTCCTCAACGCCTTCGAGGACATCTTGCTGCACGGACCGCAACTCATTGAGTCATGTTCGGGTCCGAGGCAGCGGAGGCAGCAGTCATGCGTGTCGGTAAGAGACATAAGTTTGACACAACGATCACACTTTTTAAACCCACTGGCAGCCATCGGGGGAAAAAGGGCCCCTGCAAGGTCGAAAGACCATGCTGCCAGGGAAGAAGGAAAAAGTGGCGGGAACGCCAGTTGGAGAGAAAAATAGAGAAAAATTATGTGAACGGGCCCGATAGGGGATATCGAGGCCCAGCGGGGAAGAGGACACACGAACCGAGAAAAAATAACAAAATAAAAGAAATCAACTTTTTCAGCGGCGACAACAAACTACGTCTGTAGGGCTCCGCGGAAAAAAGGAGACTGAGCAAGATGGCACCCTTGGGCGGGAAGGGGACCGCGCATGCGCGCTGCAATTCCCAAAAGCTTTCTGCGAAAGCTGGGGAAAATTGCTCCACGAGGGCTCCGTCGGCGCCGACGTCACCCATAAGTGAGGAGTGACTTCTTGCTTGGTACTGGAGAATTAAGGGTGACCCAACATTAGCCTCCCATGAAGAGCTCAAATGAGGAAGCCACCCCTAAGAGCGGTTACTCATGAGCTAAACCAGTCTCTTTCAAAGTTTTCACAGAGCTGCTCAGATGTGTCCACACTCTGCTGGAGACAGAAATACCAGGGCTATATGCCCTTAGCTGCTCCAGATATAATGCAGGATGAGGTCATCATAAACCTTTGGATTTTTTTCTGTCTCCACCTCTGTTGGTATGGGAACACAATCCACTTGTCTAGACTGGCCTAGCAGGATAATATGGAATGAGCATTAATGCACATACTTCAGGTGATGGCTATTCTGTAAGCATGTGCTTAAGACTTATCATGCCTACTTTCAATGTGTGCGCGCAAGGGGCAGGGTTCAGGCAGAAGGCGGCAGTGTGCAAATTTACACATGCATGGTATAAAATATTATAACTTATGTGCTTGCTAGAAAATTCTAGGCACAGGCATTTACACCTGCCTAGTTTGTGTGCGCATCTTTTTTAAAATTTCACTTTATAAAATACATAGGTACTAACATGCGTTAAACCTACAAGAATTTATAAAATTACCCTCTAGGTCTGTTCTGTCCCTTGCAATGTCTGCTTCTGGATCAATCTGCTCCCAGCTCTACAGAAAAGAAGGGGAGGTGGGGAGCAACAGAAGAGGAGATGGATTAGAGAGCAGAGTGAGTCTTCTCTGCTCTGAAAATTTTCAAAAGCGTAGCCATCTTAGCCTGGAGTATCAAATACGAGGGACGCAGATGGTACCTTACAGATTAACCAAGTTATTGAAGCATGAGCTTTGGAAGATAAGAATACACTTCATATGCCCTGTGCCACCTGTCTCTTCTCTCCTCTGTCTCCTCCAGATTCATCCCTTTCCCTATAGGCCAGGGCTCAACAAATTCCAGGTGCCAGGTCACCATGGCAACTGAAAACTCAGACCTGGTGCCTGGGGCTCAAAGCACATGGGCATAAGCACTAGAGAAGGCTACGATCATGGCCAGGAGTGTCTGTGTTTGCAGAACCTGCGAAAGCATAGTTACTCAACTATAGCAGGTGTTCGCATATAGGACTCCCTAGCTAGAGGCTACCCAAAAAAAACCTGTAAGAGACCCAACAGGGTAACCAGAAAAAATGAACTGAGAGCAAACAGCATGAGCAATCGCTGAGAGGTTCCGAGAGTCAGCATCCAGCATGGACATCAACATCAATTTGACTCTACAGTAGCCTGGACAGACAGAAGGGCCGGTGGGAAGGAGTTGCTTCAATTCCCAAAAAGATGCCGGAGTACAGCTTGGCCAAAGTTGCTGTCATGCAGGGAATCTCTATCCAAACAGTAATGGGCTATGAATGTGTGGACTGAAGACCACATAGCAGCTCTACATATCTCCACTGTGGAGACTGACCACAAGTTGGCCACCGAAGCAGCCATAACTCCGACATTGTGAGCCATAACATGGTGTTCCAATGTCAGCTCAGCCTAAGCGTAAGCGAAGGAGATACAGTCCATCACCCAAATGGACAGGGTGCATTTCGACACCACCACCCCCAGCTTATAGGGGGTCAAAAGAGATAAAGAGCTGGGAGGAGTGGCGATGGGCTTTCATCCTCTTCAAGTAGAAAGCCAGTGCTCTCTTTACAGTCCAAAGTGTGCAACAAGGCCTCAGCTCTGTTGGCATGAATTCTTGGGAAAAAGGAGGGTAACACCACCAATTCATTGAGATGAAAAGCAGAAACTATCTTAGGTAGAAATTTTGGGTGAGTTTGGAGAACTATCTTGTTCTTATAAAAACTGGCGTACAGCAGGTGCACCACCAGTGCTTGCAATTCGCTGACTCTGCACAGAAGTGCCACCAGAAAAATGACCTTCCCGGTAAGGAATTTGAGCGGGCAGGAGCTAGGCAACTCAAAGTGGGATGCTCCGGGCACCACATTAAGGTCCCAGGTTTAATGGGGGGACAAGTGGCTACAGAACTGAGATGCACTCTGACAGAGTTGGACTTTAGACCAGAGTCCTGCAGGTGCAGAAGATAAGACAAAACTGACTCCACAGAGCAGAAGGGTCCAGAGACTTGTTCTCACACCATACGGAGAACCTGCGCCACTTGAAGGCGTAAACACATCTTGTTGAGTCCTTATGCGAGGCAAGCAGGATGTTCTCCATGTCCTGCGGTAAGCAGAGCTCAGCGAGTAGTACCCACTCAGCATCCAAGCTCTTAGCACTAGGGACGACAAGTTGGGATGAAGCAGTCTTGTCCTGTGAGATCTGTTTTGGGGCACAGCCCAGTCTGAGCGGTCATCATTGAGACAATCAGAGCAATAGTGGAAACCAGAGCTGCTTAGGCCAGTGCAGCGCAATGAGGAGTGCCGTCTGCCTGCAACTTGAAAAGGGCCTTGGCCACCAGAGAAGTCGGTGGGTAGACATAGAGAAGACCCTCGCTCCAGTCCAGGAGAAAAGCATCAGGAGTCAAGTGATTCTTGCATGGCACTCTGGAGCTGAACAGCAGGAGCTGGGTGTTGCGGGGAGTAGCAAAGAGATCTATGGACGGCATGCTCCACATCTGAAAGTGATGTTGGCAACCTGACTATTCAGAATCCACTCATGTGGTTGAAGGACCCTGCTGAGGCAATCCACTAAGATGATGAACTCCCCTGGCAGGTATACCACTCTAAGGAGCATACTGTGCAAGAATGCAAACTTCCAGAGGCGGACTGCCTCCCAGCAGAGGAAGTATGAACCCATGCAGCCATGCTTGTTGAGGTTTGACATGGCCACCTGGTTATCAGTCTGTATGAGGATGATCTGGTTGGAGAGCTGTTCCTGAAACGCTCGAAGGGCACTGGCAAAAGCTCGAAGCTCCGGGACGTTGATCTAATGGCGGCTTTCCCCCACAGTCCAGAGGCCCTATGTGGACAGACTATTCAGATGTGCCCCCCAGCCGAGTTTGGAGGCATCGATCATTAGGAGTTGCTGGTGCCGGGGGGCCTGGAAGGGAAGCCCCGCAAACGGTTGAGCAGGGTGCTGTCACCAGAACAGGGATTCCAGGAGGGGCAGAGTCACTGTGACCCTGTCCAAAAGACATCTCATCGTCTGACACCACTGTGTGCAGACAGTCCACTGTGTCTGACACATTTGAAGTTGGGCTGAGGGGGGGTAAATGGACTGTAGAGGCCTTATGGCCCAGAAGGCGCATCATCTGCTGAGCCAGAGAGAGTTTGCTGCACAGACAGCTGAATACACTTAAAGGGGCAGTAGGTTTTAGTAAATAATGAATGGTGGGGGCAATGGAGGGCAGGAAGTAAGTGGGGCAGTTGAAGGGCACAGTCTGGGAAGGGAAACAGAGTTGGAGGTGGGGGAGGAAAGGCAGAAGGATTGGAGGGGGGAGGGAAGAGTGCAAGAGGTTGGAAGGTGAAAAGATGAATTCATGGGAAGTAAAGAGCACAATGTGTATGTGCACAAGGCGCACCCCATCTCCGCACCACACACACAAGCACCCCATCTACATACCACACACATACACTTCTAGCTTAAAGGGTCAGTATGGGTGGTCGGAGAGGAGGAGGAGGAGTGGGGCCACTGACTTCTGTTGGTACTGTGCAATGGCCCATCAAGGGCCTGATTTATTAAGCTTTTTCCCCATAGAAAGTGGGAAAACAATCTTTGTAAATCAGGCCCTAAAACCTGAAAAAGTAACTGTGATGCACCATTTTGGGAGGGAGGAGGCAGGTATGCCCTTTGACCTAGGTTTTGGCACTTGGCGCCTAGATTTTAGAGGCTGGCTCCTAGAGTCCAAGAACATTTGGCAAGGCCTACTGAAGGCTACTTAGAAGGGGAAGATGAGGGGAACTGAAGCAGAATATACTCTTGTTGCTCTGGTTTTGAAGTCTTAAAAGAAGTGTCAAAACTGTGCTCCAGGCCATTCCACCAGAAATTAAGCTCAGCATTGTTTTATTCGTAAAGCTGATATAATGTACAGGGCCTGATATTCAAAGGGGTTTAATCCTGTTAGCAGGCTCTGCTAACCAATTAAACCCTAGTGAGAGCAATATTCAGCAGCACTATCCTGATAGTGTTGCTGAATACTTCTTTTGATTGCCATGGCATTATCCTGATACTGCTGGAGTATGTGGGAAGGGCTAGGGTGGAGCCAGAGATTATCTAGATAGCAGCGATATTCAGCTGCTATCAGGCAAGCTTTTTGGATAAAGTTAAGACTTAAAAAGCAGTCCTAACTTTATCCAAAAAGGCCTATGTTGATAATAGCTGTCGCTGACTGTAAAATCTGGATATTCAACAGCAGCCACTATCCAGATACCGCCACTGTATATCAGCTATAATTTGAGCCAGTGGCTGCCAGTTAAAGAAACTGCTGACCGCCATGGGCTGAATATTGCCTGAGAGAAACTGAATGTCAAATCTACAATTATTACATTAAATCATAAGTAAATAAACCAAAATTATTTAAATTCAAAGCAATGCACATCAGAGCTATCTGCTCAGACTGATATAATGTTGTCAACACTGAGAAAATAGCCAAATCTTTTCAAACAATATAACTGATTATAGTGCAATGAAAAGTTTGTTCAATTCTCTAAACCCTTCAACTTGGAACTATTTGTCTTTAAATAACCGAGTATAGATTACAGGTCTCAGTAAAATCTTATAGCACTCCAGCAAGGGCATGTACCCATTAACTGTGCTGAAAATCACATCAGTGACCTGTACTTCTACTCATGTTATTTTAAAACGTAACCAATCATCTTCTTCCTTTGCTCATGTATTAATCTGCAATGACATATGAAAAGTTCTCCTATGAGCTAAAGGAATCGTAGTAGGTAAATTATAGCCAAAACCAACGGGAATTAGAATAATTTTCAGAATACATCAGCTCGCTCTACAAACTGGGTCAGTAAGTCAATGTTCAGCTTATTGTGCCATTAAGAAATTATTTGAAAAGACGCTGAAAATCAACACTTAACTTGACCATCATATTGAGCTGAAGATAACCAACTGTCAATTCTCCCCGCTGTGTTCCAAAGTTCCGACGCCTTCTGCAGGCTCACCCAGCGTTTCACATCGAGAGTTTCTTCAGGGAACTATGCTCTTTGGCTCATGAGATCATGCTGCCCACGTTTCTAATGACTGCTATTGCACAAACTTCGTAAGATACTGAAATCTTAACAGGAAAACGCCGCGCGTAAGATTTCAGTATCTTACGAAGTTTGTGCAATAGCAGTCATTAGAAACGTGGGCAGCATGATCTCATGAGCCAAAGAGCATAGTTCCCTGAAGAAACTCTCGATGTGAAACGCTGGGTGAGCCTGCAGAAGGCGTCGGAACTTTGTAACACAGCGGGGAGAATTGACAGTTGGTTATCTTCAGCTCAATATGATGGTCAAGTTAAGTGTTGATTTTCAGCGTCTTTTCAAATAATTTCTTAATGGCACAATAAGCTGAACATTGACTTACTGACCCAGTTTGTAGAGCGAGCTGATGTATTCTGAAAATTATTCTAATTCCCGTTGGTTTTGGCTATAATTTACCTACTACGATTCCTTTAGCTCATAGGAGAACTTTTCATATGTCATTGCAGATTAATACATGAGCAAAGGAAGAAGATGATTGGTTACGTTTTAAAATAACATGAGTAGAAGTACAGGTCACTGATGTGATTTTCAGCACAGTTAATGGGTACATGCCCTTGCTGGAGTGCTATAAGATTTTACTGAGACCTGTAATCTATACTCAGTTATTTAAAGACAAATAGTTCCAAGTTGAAGGGTTTAGAGAATCGAACGAACTTTTCATTGCACTATAATCAGACTGATATAATGGCAACTCGGTGCAAAATGTAAGTGAGAATATAAGCCACCAGGAAACCAGAGCTCTAGCCTCAGTCATAGCATTGTAATCAGAAAGAAACAGGCTGCATTTGACACACAGAAGACACTAAGGGGTATGTTTACTAAGCTGGGCTAACGGTTAACCCGGGCTATCTGCAACTAGGTCCCATGTTATTCAATGGGACCTAGTTGCAGATAGCCCGGGTTAACTGTTAACCTGGCTTAGTAAACATACCCCTAAATCTCAGAACAGGGGGGATAACCACACAATAGTAATTTTCTATATCATTTCTGCACAAAAAGCAATGATTTATGTACAGAAATAGGATTTTTTTTTAATTGCCTGCCTGATATACACGTGCAGACTATACATTTTTTATTTATTTTTATTTAAAGGGTATTTATATCCCGCCTTATCCTTCAATCAAGGCGGTGTACAAAGCAAACAATCAATTTAAATTGGCATTTGTGTTCTCATGTGTTCTTATACTGTACAGTGAATGTGTGTGAGTGTGGTAGGTTGATTGGAGTGCGCTAATTACAGCATGAGCTTTTATATAGTGTTATGTGCAATGAGCATGCAGGTATGTCATTAGTCTGGGTTGGTAATCCCATTATGTGTTCAGGCCATAGTGCTCTTTGAAGAGCAAAGTCTTTAGTTACTTTTGAAAGTGTACATGTGTAGCTTTACCTGCAGTAAGTGGAGGCATTCCCCGAGGTGAAGTGTTAGCATTTATGTGCAAAACTTTGCCTGTCAAAAAGCAGGTACAAATGTAAGTGCATACTGTACATTCCCTGGGGTAATTTTCAAAGTAAAATTTACCAATGCCTGCACAGGGAAAAGTATGCACAAACTTTCTACATATGTATGCAGTTATAAAATGACCCTTTAGTCAAGAAACTATCGGGCCGATATTCCGCCTTGGCAAGTCACTATCTTTTTAAAACGCCAGCCACCATGGCTGAATAAAATCCAGATATTCAGTACCAACATCCGAATAATGGCTGGCACTAAATTTCTGAATGCAACAGTAACTGGCGCTGCTATCTGAATAGTTGCAATATTGAGCCCACTATCCAGATAGCTAATCACAGAGTTAGAACAGTCATTTTCCATCCTAACTTTATCCAGATAATTATCTGGTTAGTGGACTGAAAATTGCCACTAACCAGAGCTCTGAATTTCACCAAAGCTCTGTCCACAGACCACCGTGGCATTATCCAGATAATACCAAGAGAATCCGAGGGAATATCCAACAGCAATACATGAAAAACTGGGGAAAATCACTCCTGCTGCTGCTAACTGAATAAGTGCTTTCAAATTTCAGCCACCATATTATTGATTAAGTATACCGCTATTTTCATATTTTGGCCCACTTCCATGGAGCAAGTTACCTCCTTCCATCAAGATGAGACTTCCAGGACTCATTTAAAAATGCTCTTAAGATGCATCTTATTTTCTCAAGTTTTTAGCATGGCATCACTGTCAGTTGTATGGTTGGATTCCCAGTGTTTGAATGTTGGTTGGGACCTGGAAGTACTGGCTATCTAATCTTTTCTTTTGCTTTAATTTAAATTGTAAACCCCTTTGCTGTTCTTTGATCTAAGGGTGGTATAACAAATCTATAATATAATTTTCTCGGTCATTGACAGGTTTCAGTCAGTTTCTCCAGAGGTGGTGAAGTGGGTTTTTCACTCTATATATTGGTGACTACTTGTTCCTTGGACTCTTATCCTTCTTCTTGGGGGCATATGGGAGGTTCAATTTTGGAAGCACATATTTGCCAGATTGTGAATGCCTCTTTAACAGAGGTGTTTTCTCATGGCTTTGAAACAACCAGTGGTGCGGCCTGAAGGGATAATTGGCTCAGGTCTGCTTTATATGTTTGCTTTATATGACTGCACCCTTGCCTGCTTGAAATGCACACAGCGACATATGGCTGGCACAGAAGACAAAGCATGTGGGCTACGAGAGAGAGTATATGCGGCCTACTATAAGAGAGTCTAGGGAACCACACTTTTGGACAGGAATGTGCAGAGTTTGGGCCCAGACAAGAAAAAATACAGGCCAAGCTAGAAACAATGAGCACAAATACTCTGAGCCCTGAAGATTACAAGCAGTGGCAGTAGATAGAATAACATGTACAGAACACAGGAAGAGGGCTGCGGTCAGCAGCACAGATAAGCAGACCTTGAAACACAAGCTGCGAGACCTGATAAACATGGGAGGGTCCCGGGGAGAGAACATTGCAGAAAGCTGCAAATGACATAAGAATTTATGCAGCACTTTCTGGAACTTTGTAACAGAGAGGTATATAAGAAAGCAACTATAGAGCATCAGGGGCAGCCTTGCTTCTCTACTAGGAGAAGGAATATTGCCCGCCATCTCTCAGACAGACATTTGCTATCTGCATTTACAATTATTTTGCTATGCCAAATAAAGAGTTTTTGTAGCCAAGCAACTGTTGTCTCAACCATTCATTGGTGTATTTGGGAATACTTTGTAGGTGAGCCCGGCCTACAATTGGCGCCCTGAACAGGGACCCTGAGTTCTTAAACTCCTAAATTTTCTAAATTGCCCAGTGTTTCCTCTGACTGCATTTTTGTCAGAGAGTAAGGATACCTCCTGTTACATTAGGAAAACAGGGGATAAGAACATAAGATATGCCATACTGGGTCAGACCAAGGTCCATCAAGCCCAGTATTCTGTTTCCAACAGTGGCCAATCTAGGTCATATGTACCTAGCAGTTTCCCCAAGAGACACAAGTTCCACAATGCTTGTACTGGGTCAAGCATTGATATCTTCGGTCACTTCTTAATAATGGTTTATGGACCTTTCCTCCAGGAACTTGTCCAAACCTTTTTTAAACCCAGCTACACTAACAGCCTTTACTACATCCTCCGGTAACAAATTCCAGAGTTTGATTACACGTTGAGTGAAAAAATATTTTCTTTTATTAGTCTTAAATAGTTTACCCTGTAGCTTCATTGCAAGTCCCCTAGTCTTTCTATATTCTGATAACGTAAACAATCGATCTACGTTTACCCGTTCCACTCCATTCATTAATTTATAGACTTCTATCATATCTCCCCTCAGCCGTCTCTTTTCCAGGTTAAAGAGCCCTAACCTTTTTAGCCTTTCTTCATAGGAGTATCCTTCCATCGCCTTTACCATTTTGGTGGCTCTTCTCTGAACCTTTTCTAAAATCGCTATATCCTTTTTAAGATACGGCGACCAGAATTGCACACAATATTCAAGGTGCGGTCTCACCATGGAACGATATAGAGGCATTATAATATCTTTTGTTTTATTTTCCATTCCTTTCCTTATCATACCTAGCATTCTATTTGCTCTCTTGGCCGCCGCTGCACACTGGGCCGAGGGTTTTAACATGGTATCCACAATGACGCCTAAATCTTTTTCCTGGGTGGTGGTTCCTAATGTGGAATCTTGCATCGTGTAACCATAGTTTGGGTTGTTCTTCCCTAGGTGCATAACCTTGCACTTGTCCACATTAAATTTCATCTGCCATTTTGATGCCCAGTCTTCCAATTTATCAAGATCCTCTTGCAATTTTTCACAATCCTCTTGGGTTTTAACAAACTTTAAACAGTTTTGTGTCATCCGCAAATTTGATAACCTCACTCGTTATTCCACTTTCCAGGTCATTTATGAATATGTCAAAAAGCAGCGGACCCAGCACAGATCCCTGGGGTACACCACTATTCACCTTTCTCCATTGGGAAAATTGGCCATTTAGCCCTACCCTCTGCTTTCTATCTTTTAACCAGTTCCTGATCCACAATAGTACACTGCCTCCTATCCCATGACTCTTTAGTTTTGCCAAAAGTCTCTGATGAGGGACCCTGTCAAAGGGATGAGGATACCGTTCCAAAAGGGGACGAGAGATACCTCCTGCCGGTCCAGGGGATGATGATACCGTCCTAGTGAGGACGAGAGAAAAGGATACCGTTCTATGAGGAACGAGAGATTTGGATACCCTAGGAAGACTCCAGTGGTGAGTATTGCGTTTCCTGTCTGCCCATCAAGGACAGAAGACTTACCCGGTTCAACTAGTGGGTGAATAGAGAATTCATACATATGCATATGTATTTTATGTAATTAATGTTCTGTTATGTAGAAAATATTAGAGTGTTTTGTATCTAGTTGTAATATTAGGGAAAGGAAGTTTTTGTCCAGACATTAGGTCTTCA
Source organism: Ichthyophis bannanicus (assembly GCA_033557465.1). Classification (NCBI taxonomy): domain Eukaryota; kingdom Metazoa; phylum Chordata; class Amphibia; order Gymnophiona; family Ichthyophiidae; genus Ichthyophis; species Ichthyophis bannanicus. The sequence goes on from CM066034.1 coordinate 465,596,410, forward strand.
TATCTCCAGGATTGACTGTGTATGTGTGAGACGTACAATTGCGTACGAAGCGAGTGTGGAGTCCCAATCCGCGGTTCCATACTCCCGCGAGGGGGACAGCTGGAGATGAACGAAGCGTAAGGACAGCGTGTCTGTATGAGTCCTGGATTTTGTACCTTCGTCCCTCTGTAGATAAAGAGGTTCGATTTTACATCGGTAAAAGGGCAAACTTATTAACAGGATCATTCCTGTAATTAAGTGTCCCCGAAACAGTGAAAACACAAGGTTTACAGATTATAGGACGAGGGACAGTTAAGGAGAATGTTTAAGAAAAATTCCAATGAGGGGGAAGATAGTAAGAAAGGAGCTGAGCCTGGCCATAACCCCATAGATTGCCTCATTAAACAAAACCCCCTGTTGGAATCCTCAATAAAAGATTGTTCTAAACAATGGGAGAAATGGGCGATAAAGGATCCTACTCTCGCCTGGCCAGCGGGAGGATCATGCGACCCGCTCATTTTAGCAAAAATTAGGGACCTGATTCTATTCTATGTGTAATGTATTTTTAGTTATAATTGTTGTGAATGAATGGGAAGATCTTCCATACTTTGATGTATTTAGATATTTGATAAATTGTGTGGATTTGTGTGATGTGACAAAGGTTAAGAAAAATTAAGTGTTTAAAGGAAGGATAGAAGTTAGTAACTTAACTGGAAAAGCAAAACAAAACAAAACTGAATTGCTTGTCAAGTTAAGTCAAGCAAGTTTGTTTACTTAAAGGAAGAAAGTGAATGATACAACTACATTCAAACAAGTGAATTAAGTAATTAAAACAATATTACAAGCTAGTTATATTAGAACTGTTAAACTGCCAATAGGATGGTTATTGTCTTGTGGTAATATCACATACATATATTCCAGGAAAATTAGAAATAGAAGAACAACAACAGCTATGATAACTGCAGATTGTGATTCAAAAGTTACTTTGCTTTCTAAAGCAGAATATACCAGTGCAGTCGTTTCCCTTCTGGGAGTGCCTGGTTTAGCCCTGTATAACACTCGCACAATTAATGCTTTCTCAATTAGATTTCATGGTCACTGGAACTGAACTGACTATAGAGTTCTTTACTAAAGCTGAACGAAACAAACAAAAAGATAGAAAATTAAGGAAACTACTTCCGTTTTTCCTTTGACCTTCAAAGTAGAGGTTAAGAGCCCTGACAGAACAATGGGGCATTCTGAGTCAGTAGTTACCAGATTGCAACTTGAAAATGATTTTAATCCTGAGTGAATAAGAAGGTAATCATGCTTGAATTTTATCTCTGGTATATATATTTGGTTTTGACTGCATATGCTATCGAGCAAAATTAAAAGTTAAAAGGCTCTGTCTCTTGTTCAGCTGCATGGTCACTTGCAGTTGCCTTGAAGGTTAGAAAAGAGACCTACTGTTTACTTTGCTATCTGTGTTTAAGATAACATCAAGGTTGGCTGTAACTCTCAGTAATTTGCTTTAAAATAACTTAAAAGGGGAGTTTTTGCATTCCAGATATCCACTAACCTTTTTATGAAAAAGTATCAGTTTCATGTCATTTGAATGCCTGTTTTCTGAACTGTAAGATTTAAGGTAATTACTTTGCATTGTTAAGCTCAGTGCTGATGACTGCTGAACAGGACAGTAACACCATAGGCGGTAACTACACTGATCTTTCCAGTTTTATTTGTTACAATATTGAATTTTAGGATAAATTCACCTGTTTTTCTGTATTTGAATTTTACGTGTTGGTGTCCAGAGAAAAAGTGTACTGAAGGTTTTTTTAAATTTCAGTTGCAGGAAGTAGTAAACACCATAATTAATAAGTAGCTTACACAAATCCTTGTGGACACTGCCGTTTTAAGATCAGTCCAAATATTTTTAAGTTTCCTACAGCACTCTCACTGAGAACAGTGTATATGATAGACTCTAGTATACGTGAGAGATATGTGGCTGTCATGTTAGGAGCCATATTTCTTTCTATTGGGATTGATGTTATAAAATGTTGCAAAATAATAGTTTTATATTGTAAGAACTTTGCATATATTGTTTAGACAGTTGCTATTTAGAATGAGCACATATATCCATTTAGAACTACACCAATTAAGTTAGTGGGAAAGGGACTCTGTTTACTCATGCTGTTATGCTTATTGGAAGAATCTAAGTTTATGTTTTCTGCCTACCATTTGTTTACACCAATACTAAGTTTTTAACAACTGTTTGATGTTCTTAGCAACCATGCCAAATAAGGATACATTAGTATGGTATAAAAACATGAAAAGGACCTATGTATGTAGTTGGTGGAATGATGCAAGTGATGAAAAAATGTTATGAGGGATGAAGTGGGTAAAAGGAAAGGACTCTGATGAACAGTAAACTGATGAAGGTAATTTAATGATGTGAATTTCCTACCAGCAAATGAATCTCCAGTGATAAAGAGACAAAGGGGTATGTTTACTAAAACCCCGGTAGAGTGCGGGCCCCGGTAGTGTGCGGGTGCCATATAAGGAGTGGGCGTTCCATCCTGAAAAAGAAAAGCCGGAATTTACATATGCGCTAAGTTGCGCGGCGCCCATGTGCGCCCCGCACCTTAGCGCATGAGATAGCTGCGCGGGAGGCATAAGCGGCGCGCTGAAGTGCAAGAAAAAGAGCAGAGCCACAGCACAATGGTTAAGACACTGACCAATGGTGCAGGGATCAGGGGTTCAATCCCCCACAGTGCCCAATGAAGACGGCTGGCTGAGGCGTTAATTTATGAGGTGCAGAAATACTGGGCGGCATATGGCGGCGCGCTAATGTTTTTGGCAGCATATTAATACTGGGCGGCATAAGGCGGCGCGCTGATGTTTATGGAGGCATTATAATACTGGGCGATATAAGTGGCGTGCTGATGTGCAGGAAGAAAAGCAGAGCCACAGCACAATGGTTAAGGCACTTACCAATGGTGCAGGGATCAGGGTTTCAATCCCCCCCAGTGTCGAATGGAGACAGCTGGCTGAGGCATTATTTTAGGAGGCATTTAAATGATGGGCGGTATAAGGCGGCGCGCTGATGGGCATAAGGTGGCACGCTAATGTTTTAGGAGGCTTTTATTACTGGGCAGCATAAGGCGGCGCACTGATGTGCAATCACAGGAACAGAACCACAGCACAATGGTTAAGACACTGACCAATGGTGCAAGGATCAGGGGTTCAATCCCCCAAAGTGCCCAATGAACAAGGCTGGCTGAGGCATAACATATTATGGGGAAGAATGCTTTAGGAGGCATTTTATTCATATTTTAAATTATCACTACTAGCAAACGCACTCTCAAAGCGTGTTAACATAAGGCGCCCTATAAGGCACATTTTAAAGTGCACTGTCAGCCAAGGCACCCTAGAATGTTGCTTATAGGGCTCTTTAGAGGGTGCCGTATGAGGTACCGCAAGGTCAGTGTACTGTTTTTTATGGCAGCACTGTGCAGTTTAAGGAATGAAAAGCATAAGTAGGTGCGCTGACAGGCAAGGAGGAGCAGCAGTGGAGCACAATGGTTAAGGCACTGACTGCTGATACAGTTTGCTCCCCAGTGTGCCTAATACGTAAGGCTGGCTGTGGCATCAGCTTTGCATTGTGCATATTTTGTCCTGCAGCACTTTATTTTTATGTTATTAATTGCTGCCAGCAAACACGCCCTCACGTGCCGTAATTGAAGGTGCCGTATAAGGCACCCTATAAGGCACTCCATAGGGCACATTATAAATTGCACTGTCCGCCACAGCACCCTAAAATGTCCCCAAAGGGCACCCTATAGGTTGCGTCACAGGATATTGTATAGTGCACCTTATATGGACGGGAACCATAAGGTGCCCTATAGGGCGCCCTATAAAGCACCCTCAGAGGCACCTTATGGGTACAGTACACTGAGGGTGTTTTTGCTGGCATCAAAATATGTACAACCCTATCAAATAACCCCACGACCTCTGGCTTCAGAGGCAGTGAAGTAACCATTGGGCTACAGCTCTATAGCTGCTAGCAAGCCCCTGGCTGGCTGCAGAGAGCATGCACGTCACCACACAGACAGTCTGCTGTGGTCACCAGGATAGGGTTAGCCCACCCATACCCATGATGCACTGCACATGCAAATCAGCTGTCCACAGATTAACACAAGATGGGCAATGCACCCCCACAGCACCTCGGCCCGGTAGAGGGAAGTGACCATGTGCACCCACACACCACCTCGGCCTGGTAGGGGGTACTGACCATGTGTTTTACTGGCACAGAGTACCTACACACCGTCACATTGTGCGGGTACTGTGCTCACCCTGAGGGTGCAATGAGGCACCCAGGACCAGGTCCACAACACCTTCCATGGCTGAAAGAGGCCATGCCGGAGGTCCAAAGCAGTGTTAATGTGTGAGATAGGTAGTTCCTGCAGAAACACCTTGGATATCTCTGTCTGACTCTGTCAGGTGTAGCCCCTATGGACCCCTAGGTGGGCTATGCACCACCACCACCACCCCCCCCTCCAGGGCTGAGGGTGGCAAACAGGGTCTCCTATCAATAGATCCACATTCTACCTCCCTGCAAAGGTGGCAGTAGAGGGGTCCATCAACCCCGGTCCTGCTGAGGAGCAGACACCCCACAGGGCAGTCAATGCAGCTCTATACACATCCATAACACAATAGCAGACAGACATTAGGCCTGGATATGGTGAGCTGCACCCACCACTATCTGATATTCTCCTGCAGCAAGTCGTCATCTGCTGCACCCTGTAAGCTGCTCCATCACGACACATACCAGCTGTAAACAGTGCCCTTAATCAGGATGGGACCAGACTGCTGGCATTAACCTTTAAAAAAGAGATAGAGAAGCTTTTAAACTAGAAAATAGGGGAAAGCCGACAGTCACCCAGGAGCGCATGGTTCGGACAAAGGTATCCTTGAAGGATACTACCAAAAGCAGTGAGGTTCCAAAAGGGGGTATAGTAGCCCAAATGCCCTTGAGTAAGGAGCAGACAGAGCATAAAGATTCCAAATTACCCCTGCCTACCAATAGCCAGATTAATATGAATAAAATACAGTCTCTAAAATGCTTGTATGCCAATGCTAGAAGTCTAAACAATAAGATGGGGGAGTTAGAATATATAGCACTAAATGAGAGGTTAGATATGATTGCACTCTCAGAGACATGGTGGAAGGAGGATAACCAGTGGGACACTGTGATACCTGGATACAAACTATATCGTAATGATAGAGCTGATCAAACTGGTGGAGGGGTTGCGCTCTATGTTAGAGAGGGCATTGAGTCAGAAAGGATTACAGTTTTGCAGGGAACAAAATTTGCTGTAGAATCTCTATGGATTGAAATCCCATTTATGAAGGGGAAGGCAATGGCAGTGGGAGTATACTATCGACCGCCTGGCCAGAATGAACAAATGGATGATGAAATGCTCAAAGAAATCAAGGAAGCTAACAAAAGTCACAACAGAGTAGTAATAATGGGTGATTTCAATTACCCCGGTATCGACTGGGTCAGTGTCACGGCAGGACAAGCTAAAGAGATAAAGTTTCTAGATGGAATAAATGACTGCTTCTTGGAGCAACTGGTTCATGAACCGACCAGAGGGGAAGCCATACTGGACCTAATCCTTAGTGGAACGCCAGATCTGGTGCAAGAAATAAGGGTGTTGGGACCACTTGGCAATAGTGATCACAGTATGATCATGTTTGATTTAATTAGTGGAGGACAGATAGTAAAGGAATCCACAGTATTACCTTTTAACTTTCAAAAGGGAGACTATGATAGAATGAGGAATATAGTTAGGAAAAAACTAAAAGGAGCGGTTCCAAAGGTTAAAGACTTACAGCAAGCTTGGGTGTTATTTAAAAATACTATCCTCGAAGCCCAGACCAGCTGTATTCCACGCATTAAGAAGAGTGGAAGAAAGTCCAAAAAACTGCCAGCATGGTTTAAAGGTGCGGTCAGAGAGGCTGTTGCTGCCAAAAAAGCAACCTTCAGGAAATGGAAAAAAGAGCCAAATGATGAAAACTGGAAACAACACAAGCACTGGCAAGTTAAATGCAAAGCATTGATAAGGCAGGCAAAGCGGGAATTTGAGAAGAAACTTGCTACGGAAGCAAAAACACAAAATAAAGACTTTTTCAAGTACATTCGTAGCAAAAGGCCTGTGAGAGAGTCAATTGGACTGTTAGATGATAGAGGGGTAAAAGGGGCAGTAAGAGGAGACAAGGCTATAGCAGAGAGACTGAATGAATTCTTTGCTTCGGTCTTTACTGAGGAAGATGTAGGGATGTTACCCATGACTGAAGTGGTATTTAAAGGAGATACTGCAGAGGAATTGAGAGAAATATCACTACATCGGGAAGATATATTACAACTATTTGATAAACTGAATAGTAGCAAATCACCTGGACCGGATGGTATACATCCCAGAGTGTTGAAAGAACTGAAATATGAGATTGCAGACCTGCTATTGGTAATCTGTGAACTTTCATTAAAATCATCTGTAATACCTGAAGATTGGAGGGTCGCCAACGTAACACCAATTTTTAAAAAAGGTTCCAGGGGTGACCCGGGAAATTACAGACCGGTGAGCCTGACGTCAGTACCAGGGAAAATGGTAGAAACCATCATAAAGAACAAAATTACACAACATGTAGATAGTCATGGCCTAATGGGAGACAGCCAACATGGCTTTAGACAAGGAAGATCTTGTCTTACTAATCTGATATGTTTCTTTGAAGGTGTGCATAAACAGGTAGACAAAGGTGAGTCGGTTGATATAGTGTATCTGGACTTCCAGAAAGCTTTTGACAAGGTCCCCCATCAGAGACTTTTGGCAAAGCTAAAAAGTCATGGGATAGGAGGCAGTGTACTATTGTGGATCGGGAACTGGTTAAAAGATAGAAAGCAGAGGGTAGGGCTAAATGGCCAATATTCCCAATGGAAAAAAGTGAATAGTGGAGTACCCCAGGGATCTGTACTGGGTCCGCTACTTTTTGACATATTCATAAATGACCTGGAAAAGGGAATAACTAGTGAGGTTATCAAATTTGCAGATGACACAAAACTGTTTAAAGTTGTTAAAACCCAAGAGGATTGTGGAAAACTGCAGGAGGATCTTGATAAATTGGAAGACTGGGCATCCAAATGGCAGATGAAATTTAATGTGGACAAATGCAAAGTTATGCACCTAGGAAAGAACAACCCACACTATAGTTACACGATGCAAGGCTCCACATTAGAAACCACCACCCAGGAAAAGGACTTAGGAGTCATCGTGGATAACATGTTAAAACCCTCCGCCCAGTGTGCAGCGGCGGCCAAGAAAGCAAATAGAATGCTAGGTATCATAAAGAAAGGGATGGAGAATAAAACAAAGGATATTATAATGCCTCTGTATCGCTCCATGGTACGACCGCACCTTGAATATTGTGTGCAATTCTGGTCGCCGTATCTTAAAAAGGACATAGCGTTATTAGAAAAAGTACAGAGAAGAGCCATCAAATTGGTGAAGGGGATGGAAGGCTACTCCTATGAAGAGAGGCTAAAAAGGTTAGGGCTCTTTAGCCTGGAAAAGAGACGGCTGAGGGGAGATATGATAGAGGTCTATAAATTAATGAATGGAGTGGAACGGATAAACGTGGATCAATTGTTTACGCTATCAGAATATAGAAAGACTAGGGGACATGTAATGAAGCTACAGGGTAAACTATTTAAGACAAATAAGAGAAAATATTTTTTCACTCAACGTGTAATCAAACTCTGGAATCTGTTACCGGAGGATGTAGTAAGGGCTGTTAGTATAGCTGGGTTTAAAAAAGGTTTGGACAAGTTCCTGGAGGAAAGGTCCATAAACCACTATTAAAAAGGGACCCAGGATATCAATGCTTGACCCAGTACAAGCATTATGGAACCTGTGTCTTTTGGGGATATTGCTAGGTACGTAGGACCTAGATTGGCCACTGTTGGAAACAGGATACTGGGCTTGATGGACCTCGGTCTGACCCAGTATGGCATGTCTTATGTTCTTATGTTCTTATACTTAGTCCACAGTGCATGTTCCCAGTGGAGATGCGTGCACCCAGAACTGGGATGTCAGCATACACAGCAAGCAGATAGATCAGTGACTGGGCCCCAAAAGGAAACCCATATCTATCACATGAGAGAAATACTATATGGCGCTATGGGGGTGCCTAGCCATGCTGTGGTCACTGCAAAGTCAGGGTGAGAGTGATATCTCAGCAGGACATACTGAGGTCACCCTGTCCGTGTAGGTGGTGGCCGGGCACTAAAATGTCCCAGTCAGTGCCCTATGCAGATGCACCCTGGCCAGGCCACCCTGTCCAGCCTATACCCATGGTACCTTGCTCCTCATTATGCACATTGGCAGCCCAATACTGGCAACATTGCTGGCAGTGTGGGCTGTGGAAGGTGTTTGCAGCCACCACACACTGGATAGACAGACAGCCACCCCCACACCTATGCCAGCAGTGTGCTACTATAGAGGGGTTCAGCAGCCATACCCACCACACCAGTCCTGGGCACAGTACAGGCATGGATATGGTACGCAATACTGTTGGTGGTCACTCCCCAGGGCGGTAAACACTGTCAGAGACCAGACCTGCAGCACACACCGCAGACATCAGAATGATTGTTATGGTGGAGCCCAAGGAGCAAAATGTGCTTAACGTAGTAATTGATATCTGCCAGTTATCATGGGAAACATTTGATAGCTGTGTACCATATACCCAGGTGTAGGGTGGCATTGCTAAGGTATGCAACTGCTAGTATTGGGAGATACAGGCAGGGCCCAATGTCCTGCCTCTCCAGGAGGCATTGGCCAATGGGGCCTGTGGGTGTGTGTGTGGGTGTGTCTGGCCATGTTGGCTGCTGCTTTACGGCAGAGTTTCCCAACTCCAGTCCTGGTGTTCCACTGTTCGGGTTTTCATGCTGTCCCTCATAAATATGCATGAGCTACATCTGCATACCATGGGGGTGGTGCATAGATATGCAGCACAGGCATCTTTATTAGAGGCAGCATGGAACCTGAATGGTGTGGGGCCCTCCAGGACTGCATTTGGGAGACTCTGCTCTAGGTAATGCGGCAGTTTATGGTGTCTGTGTTTGGTGTGGTAAAATATAGGCGTATTAACCATGCGTATGTTCTCAGCAATAAAGGTTTGTCCTTACTATCACGGTTTAGTTGTGGGAAAAATATGTGGACAGGATTGGAGGTAGCCCCAGCTGGCCTTTGAACCTGTGACCTTCTGTTCCTGCACACACTGTCTGTGTGCACTGCACCACCGTGTTGCCACAGATATGCTGCCTTCCCTGGGGAGTCCATGACTGTACATCCAACAGAGCCTGTCTGTTGCGTTGGACGGTGCCAGCCTGCACATGCCTAGGCCACTGTCTGCTGTGGCTTATTTATTTATTTATTATTTAACACTCATTTTTATACCGCATCTTCCAGAGATCAGTTGCGGTGTACAAATAACAACAGTCAACAAAGCGAAGTTTGTTTTACATAGAACATCTTAATTTTACATAGAACATCTTAAAATATCGTAAATTAAACAAAGTGAGTTTAAACTGGAACCGTGTTAAAACAATTAACTAACAAAGTGTAGTGTCTATATACATAAGACAATACATAACAGATACAACTATATACATGCTTAGGTATTAGGGCATAAGAGATAGGATCGTTATTTCGTTAGAGCTAAGTGTGTTGTCCATTTAGGTGGGGGTTTGTGCTTTATGTGGTCGGTTACCTGTTTAGCCTTTATCTAAGTTGAGTGCAAGGTTTTCCATGGTATTGTAGTGTTTAGTGAATAGATACGTTTTTAATTTTTTGCGGAATTCCATGATCTCTGTTAGTGAACGTAGATCCTCTGGTAAGGAATTCCAGATAGTAGGGGCTATGTGAGAGAAGGCTCTATTGTTGGTTAATTTATGTGCTTTTATGAAGTCCTTCGGAATCTTTAGTTTATTTAAATGTTCTTTTCTATGAGTAGGCTTAGGTGTTTCTTTGCATATTAGATTACATAGTGTTGTCGGCGCCATGTCGTTTAATGCTTTAAATGAGGTTATTATTGTTTTGTATATTATCCTGCTTTGTATTGGTAACCAGTGAAGGGATGCCATTATTGGTGTTATGTGGTGGAGTGAGTTTATTTTTAGTATTATTCTTGCCGTTGCATTTTGGGCTAGTTGAATTCTTTTAATGTTCTGTTTTGAAATGCCCATAAGTATTAGGTTGGCGAAATCAAAGTGAGGGGTTATGATAGCTTGTGTTATATTAATGAAATCTTGTACAAATACTAGCGGACGTAGTTGTTTGAGAATTTTAAGTTTGAAATAGATTTTCTTTATGGTGTTTCTAACGTGGGTTTCCATTGTAAGGTGTGTATCTAGGATAACACCTAGATATCTTATTTCATTTTTTATTTTAATTTCTTGATCTTGTAGTGTTATATGTGTTGGGGGGATAAATGATTGATTTTTTGTTACGATTAGGACTTCGGTTTTAGCATGGTTTATGTGGAGGTTTTGAGTTTTTAGCCAAATTGTGATTTCATTATAGCAGTCTGAGAGGAGTTGTAACGGTAGGTTAGGGATAGTAAATGGAATGTACATCATAATATCGTCTGCATAGAGGTGATATTGTACTCCAAATTTTTAAAAGATATTACAAACCGGTTTTATGTAAATGTTAAAAAGTAGGGCTGATAATGCAGATCCTTGTGGTAAACCTATTTCTTGGTTATATGTAGTTGAAGTTTGATTACCTATTCGTACATTTTGTGTTCTGTTGTTTAAATAGGAAGTGAACCAATTATGTACTGTAGAGCTTATGCCTATCTTCCTTAAGTTGCTGAGCATTATTGAGTGATGTACACTATCAAATGCCGCTGATATGTCGATGAAGAGGAGGATGAATGCTTGTTTATGATTGTCGATTCCTCTTAGTAGAGTATCAATTAATACTGTTAGTAGTGTTTCTACTCCGTGGCGGGGCCGAAATTCATATTGTTGCTCGTCAAGCGGGTAAGATGTGTCTATGTATTCCTGTGTCTGTAATTGCACTAGTTTTTCTATTATTTTGGCCAAAAATGGTATGCTAGAAATGGGCCTGTATGATACTGGGGATGTTTTATCTAGTTTGCCATTCTTTAGGATTGGGCGTATTTGTGCATGTTTGAGTGATTGTGGGAGGTAACCTTGGGATAATGAGAGGTTGACTATTGGGAGAATGAAGGATAGTAGGGTTGGCAGTGTGTTTTTTATCCATGACACTGGGCATGGGTCTAAATAAGAGGTTGTGGTATTGAGTCCGGATATGATAGTTTTTAATGTCGTACTTGAAATGGGGTAAAAGTCTGACCATTCGTCAACAGATTGGTGAGAGGTGTTAATTGTATCAAAAAACATTTGAGGTTTTTTTGATTTGTTTTGGTAGTGATTAGCTAGTGTTTGTACTGAGATGTCGGTGATTTCGTTGCTAGAAGTTTGAGCGTTATTGGTAAGGTTTCTGACAATAGAAAATAGTTCTCTAGGTCTGTTATATGATTTTGATAAGGTTGCAGCGTAGTGGTTTTTCTTTGTACTATCGAGTGTTTCTTTATATTTTAAGAGATGGTTATTGTATATTTCCATATGTATGGTCAACTTAGATTTTCGCCATTTAATTTCGTGTTTTCTTAGTTCTTTTTTCATTTGTTTTAATGTGTTATTGAACCATGGTGTACTGTTTGTTTTGGGGTGTGTCCTTTGTTTATTTGTGTGATTGATTTTGGCTGCATTATTGATGGTTTCATACCAGTTGTTGACAGCATCATCTAGGTCTGATGTGGATGGCAAGAGATGGGGGATTGTTGAATCGAGGAATTCCGTTTCATTAAATTTTTTAAATTTTGATGTGGGGCCACTTAATGTATAGCTTTTGACATTAGCAGTATGATATGTGAGATTTATATTGATAATATAATGATCAGACCAGGGTGTCTCTGTGAGTGTTATGGAATTTGGGTTGATTAGTTTGAAGAGTGAATCGGGGAGAAAGATCAGGTCTAGTGGTTCCTCCTTTTATATGTGTTGCGGTATTTATTATTTGATGATAATCTATATCTGATAAAGCATCCAGAAATAATTTGGAGTTTTGTGTTGATAGTGATGGTAGGTTGAAATCACCTAGCATGATTACAGGGTTTTGTTCAGTGGATGAGCTAAGGCGATCAATAAAGGAGTTCAGGCAATCTGCATTTTGGTCTTGAGGTCTATAAATTAAACAGATTTTCATGAGGCCGATTTTTATCAATAATGTGTCTATGTTATTAGAGATGTTTGATTGAATTGATTTGGCGTTTAGTATCTTTTTTGTCATCATTAAGACTCCTCCGCCTTTTTTGTTGGATCTATGTTTGTAAAATAGGTCATAGTTTTCATTATCAAGTTGGTTTAGGTAGACTGTGTCTGTTTCAGAAAGCCAAGTCTCTGTGACACATAATATGTCTGGTTTAGAGTCTGTTATTAGATCATTAAATATAGGGAGTTTGTTTTTCATTGATCGTGCATTAATAAGGATGCATGATAGAGAGGATGTGTTTGAGCAGATTTCCTTGCAAATTTGGGGTGAGTTTGTTTGTTTTATGTGTATTAGTCTATGGTAGTTTATTTTTGGATAGTTATTTGGGTGATTGTGTCCAATATGGTTGTCATATCGGGTATGAGTGTGTATTATAGGGATGGTCATGTAATTTTTGCTGTTTAGACTTAGTGATAGGTTAATTATTATTATTGCCAAAAGTATACAGGTGTATGATATTCTTAGAAACATGATGGTGGAGTGTGGCATTTTCTGAATCTGATTCAGGGGTATATTAGCCAATGTATCTGATTCAGTGGTGTGCCCCCTCCACCACCTGTACCCTCCGCCAACATGCAGACATGTCCTTATCTTGGAAAAAGCATATGACCTGACTGAGTTGTGGCACTCCAGGACTGAATTTGGGGGACTCGGCTGTAGATAATGCCCATTGTTATGGTTTGTGTGCGGTGTAGGGTAAAATATGGGTGTTTGAACCATGCTTATGTTCTCAGCAATAAAGAAGTGTCTTTACTGTCACTGTTTAGTGGTGGGTAAAACTATGGAGACTGGGTTGGCAGGTGCCCCAGCTGGGATTTGAACCTGTGACCCTCTGGTCCTACAGGCGCTGGCTGTGTCCGCTGCACCACACTGTGACCACAGAGACAGTGCAGTCTCTGGAGATAGGAAACCTGGCCGCACGAGTCAGACACCCTGCTCTGCACAATTTTACTGTGGGCTCGTTTACCTTGTATGGGGACAAAGGTGCAAATAAACCTCAAAAATGACCTCCAAAAAAGGGGAAGAAAACCAAAACCAAGCTGGGCAACAGTGATATCAATGGGCAACCATAAAAAACACTCCCAGGAAAGCTCCACTAAAATGCAGTGATTTTTGAAAGAGTCTACGGAGCGTAGACCCTTCCAAAAATCATTTCTTTTTTTTGGAGCTTTCCTGGGAGTGTTTTTTATGGTTGCCCATTAATATCACTGTTGCCCAGCTGGATTATAATTTTTTTGGAATTTGTTGTGGTCATTTTCAATTTATATTTGCTATTTTGATCTCCAGGAACAAGCAGGAATGAGTCCTCACATATGGGTACGTCGGTACCGACGGAGCCTGCGCGGGAAAGCTCCCCAGCTTCCCAAAAGGAAAGCTTTTGGGGCTTCCCACAGCGCATGCGCGCTGCCTTCCCGCCTTCCTGACCAACTCTCCTCAGTTCTTCTTTTTCCCGCGGAGCCAGCAGGTCGTGTTCCTGTCACCGCTGAAGAATTTCTTGTTTTTAAAAGTTGTTCTGACCGCGTATCTGCCTTCCCCGATTCCGAACCGGTACCGCCGGTCTTTACTTCTTTATTTCTTTAAAAAAAAAAAAAAATTATTTTTCTTTTTCCACACCTGGTGTATTTCTTTTTGTAAGGCCTACCGGCCTTTACAAATTCTCCCTCATGGAGAAACCATCTTCTGGTTTTAAAAAATGCACCAAGTGCTCTGGTACTATTTCAGTCACAGACACCCATGAGTGGCGTCTTAAATGTTTGGGCCATGACCATTCGGTTCCGGATTGTCCATCCTGCTCTCTGATGTCCAAACGGGGCTTACAGAACCGAGCAGCTAAATTTCATGTGCTGTTTTCTGCAGATAATCCAGCATCAGCATCATCCAGGTCTTCATCTCCGTATGGATCTCAGGTAACCAAACATTCCTCGGGCAAGTCTTCAAGGGGCAAATCTCCCTCAAAGCAGAGAGAGGCCCTTGGGTTCGACCCTGAAGACCCTGCCCCAGCCAAACAACCCCGGCGGGAAGCTCCGGCTTCCAAAGCTCCTCCTATGGGGTTACAGGTTGACATCGATGGCACGGCCTCGACCGATCACCTGTTAGACTGCTCTGGGGTACCGGCTCAAACCGGTACCGACATCCAGGCAGTTGTGGCGTCAATGGGTACTACGGTACAATCCATGCAGCAGGCCATAATGGCTTTTATTAATGCTGCGACGCCCTCGGTACCGCAACCGTCGGTTCCGACCCCGGTTCCGGTACCACAACCGATACCGGTACCCAGAGCATCTACTTCCAGTAGAAGGCCGGTACCGGTTTTTGCTTCCCGCAATATTCTCGGTACCGACCCGGCTCCCGGTACGCCCGAGGTCGATACCGGTCGGTACTCGTATCAATCTCTGGAAGCAAGTAGGCAATACTTCGAGTCTTCTGATGATGCCGATACCTCAGATGATTCTGATGAAGCATCCCTTATTCTTCCTGAGGAGCCTTCTTCCCCAAAGAGAAGAATGTCTCCTCCAGAGGACTTGTCCTTTCAGGACTTCATCTTGGAAGTTGCCAAAGGACTTTCCATTACAGTATCCTCTGAAAAGGAACCTAGAGCTCAAAAATTAGACATTTTAGGATACTCTAAGGTTCCCAAAGAGGCAGTCACCTTACCCATTCATAATATTCTCCAAGAACATATGATGGATTTATGGGAGGCTCCTCTTACACTATCTCCACATTCTCGTCGGTTGGATACCATGTATCGGGTCCCTCCTTCTCCTGGTTTTCAAAAAACCCAGCTTCCTCACCATTCTATTGTGGTGAAGTCTGCTATGAAAAAGATTAAGAGTACCAAAAGGCACTCTTCTACCCCTCCAGGAAGAGAATGTAGAACTTTGGATGCTTTTGGCAGGAAAATCTTTCAAGCTAGTATGCTTATTGCCAGAATCAACTCCTACAGCCTCTATATGGGCATGTTTCTAAAGGAGCTTGCTCTTAAAGTACAAGATTTTCTCCCCTTTATTCCAGAGGATAGAAAAGAGGAGTTCCTGCTTCTGTTAAAGCATATCCAAGATGTGTCAAAGTTCTCCAATAGGGCTGCCTTTGACTCTTTTGAGGGTGCTAGTAGAGCATCTGGCATAGCCATAGCTGCTCGTCGAATTGCTTGGCTCCAGGCCTCTGACCTGGAATCCTGGGTGCAAGATGGCCTAGGCAATTTACCTTGTACAGGTGAAAATCTCTTTGGCAAAGAGTGGCAAGTCAAAGCCATTCAAATGGATGCAGAGAATGCTGCTTTGGATAGACTCTCTAAGTCTACTTCACTCCCTGCCAAAAAGAAGTCTTTTAAGAAGTCTTTCTACAAAAAGCCTAGATTTGGTTCCAATGCTGGCCAGTCATCTGCTCAAGCTCGCTTTGTTCCTAAGCGACAGCAGACTAAACAGGCCAGAACAAAGCCTGCAGGAGCTGCTACGCTTCAACAGTCCCAACCCCCTCAGGATTTTTGACTTACTTCTAGAGAACATACCCTTTCTGGCTCTGCAGCAACCAGAGCCTCTCACCATTCCAGGAAGGCTAACTCATTTTGCTCCCAGATGGGAACAGATTACATCAGAGCAGTGGACCCTCTCTATCATCAGAGAGGGATACAAACTTCATTTTTCCAGCCTTCCTATCTATCCCAGTGTGAGACATTTCGTCTCTCCCCCATCTCTCCTACACCTGTTGGATCAGGAGGTGAATACCCTGCTTGCCCAAGGGGCCATATAACAGGTTCCCCTCCTCCAACAGGGCTCAGGGTTCTACTCCCCCTATTTTCTGATACCAAAGAAAACAGGAGGACACAGACCCATCCTAGATCTGAGAGAATTAAACAAATTCCTGTGCAAGGAAAAATTCAAAATGCTCTCTCTGGGTATTCTCCTTCCTTACCTTCAGAGTCAGGACTGGCTTTGTTCTCTAGACCTAAAGGATGCGTACACACATATACTCATCCATCCATCCCACAGAAAATTCCTTCGATTTCTGTTCCAGGGAAAACATTTCCAGTACAGAGTACTCCCCTTCGGTCTAGCCTCTGCTCCAAGAGTGTTCACAAAATGCATGTCAGTAGTGGCTGCATTTCTACGCTCTCAGGGAATCTTTGTCTTCCCATACCTAGACGACTGGCTCATCCGAGCTCCATCTCAGTCTCAGGCTCAGACTTCCCTGGACCACACCATCTGCATTCTGCAGTATCTGGGACTTGTCATCAATCTGCCAAAGTCTCAACTCACCCCTACTCAATCCCTAGAATTCATAGGGGCCTGGTTAGATACCACCACAGCAAAGGCCTATCTTCCACAGGCACGTTGCCACCGGCTAGTGCACCTGGCCTCTCAGATTCAGTCCAGAACTCACTTGACTGCCCGAGAGATGTTACAATTGCTAGGCCACAGTTCATGTGGTGCCTTATGCTCGCCTGCATATGAGAGCAGCTCAATGGACTCTGTCCACTCAGTGGACCCGAGCATCAGGAGCTCTCTCCGACCAAATAGAAACCTCCAAACGTCTCTTTGGGTCTCTCCAGTGGTGGATGTCCATTCAAAACCTGTTGCTGGGGTCCCCCTTCCAACCGCTACCACCCCAGGCAACCCTCACTACAGATGCCTCCCAGACAGGCTGGGGAGCTCATCTTCAAGACCTCTCCACTCAAGGCCTTTGGTCTCCGCAGGAGACTGCCCTTCATATCAACCTTCTGGAGCTTCGAGCAATTTTTCTTGCTCTCAAGGTCTTTCATACCCTCCTTTACAACATGACAGTGCTTGTTCATACCGACAATCAAGTAGCCATGTTCTACGTAAACAAACAAGGAGGACTGGCTCTCTGTCGCTTTGCAACCAAGCTCTCAGACTGTGGGCCTTCGCCAGAGAGCATCAAATCCATCTCCTGGCAGTATATCTCCCAGGAATTCAAAACTCTTGGGCAGACAGACTCAGCCGAGTTCTGCTTCCACACGAGTGGTCCCTGCACATGGATCAGGTACTCAGAATCTTTCAGAAATGGGGAACCCCGGACATAGACCTCTTTGAAAGTCCGTGGAATGCCAAACTTCCCCGGTTCTGTTCCAGAACTCCATGTCAAGGGGTTCAGGCCAGGGATGCCTTCCTCCTTCATTGGGGTCAGGGCCTCCTATATGCCTTTCCACCCATTCCTTTGATTCCCAAGACTCTGTTCAAACTGCAGAGGGATCACGGATCTATGATCCTCATAGCTCCACGCTGGCCACGCCAAGTGTGGTTCCCTCTACTTCTGTATCTCTCCCAGGGTCCCTCTCCCTAGACCTGGGAGCTGCTCCAGACCTTCTGTCTCAGGAGGAGGGGACTTTGTGGCACCCAAACCCCAAGTCCCTCCACCTCAGAGCATGGTTACTGAAGGCCTAGACCTTCAAGACTTAAATGTCTCTCAACAAGTGCAAGATATCCTCCATGCTTCCAGAAAACCTTCCACAAGGCGTTCTTATGCTTTTAAATGGAAAAGATTTTCCATTTGGTGTGCTCAAAAGGATCCTGATCCTTTTGCTCTTCCTATCAATTCTCTATTGGAATATCTCCTGCATCTCTCCAATGCAGGACTTAAAATGAATTCAGTAAGGGTCCATTTGAGTGCTATTGCAGCATCCCTCAAGCCTTTCAATGGACAATCTATTTCCTCTCATCCTCTTATTGCAAGATTCATGAGAGGCCTAACTTTAACTAAACCTCCCATTAGGCCTCATCCGGTGGCATGGGACTTAAACTTGGTTCTTGGTCAGCTTATGAAGCAACCTTTTGAACCCTTAGCCACTACCTCCTTGAAATTTCTTTCCTGGAAGGTTATTTTCCTCATTTCAGTCACTTCAGCTCGTCGAATCAGTGAGCTGCAAGCCTTAGTGGCGAATCCACCCTATACAAGGTTCCATCATGATAAGGTAGTCCTTCGGACAAATCCACACTTTATGCCTCAAGTGGTTTCACCTTTTCATCTTAATCAAGAGGTATACCTACCTGTCTTCTTTCCAGCTCCTCATGCATCCAGTGCAGAGCGGAACCTTCATACTCTAGATTGTAAAAGAGCTCTTGCCTTTTACCTCCATAGGACTCAGCCACATCGAAAGTCTTCCCAACTTTTTGTTGCTTTCGATCCTTCTCATTTGAGACTTCCAGTCTCAAAACGAACATTTTCCAATTGGATTGCTCAGTGTATTTCGTTTGCTTACCAGAGTAAAAACATTTCTCTGGAGGGCCATGTCACAGCTCACAATGTGAGAGCCATGGCCACCTCTATGGCTCATCTTCACTCTGTATCCATAGATCAGATCTGTCAAGCAGCCACCTGGGCCTCGGTTCATACCTTCACAGCCCATTACTGCTTGGATAAGGACTCCCGCCGGGATGCCTTATTTGGTCAGGCTGTCCTCAAACACCTGTTCCATTCTTAAACAACTCCTGCCCACCTTCCCTTAATGGATGTCTAAGATCCATCGGAAGATGAAATACCTACGGAGGGGATCTCCCAGGCATCTCAGCTAGGGAGTCCCCATATGTGAGGACTCATTCCTGCTTGTTCCTGGAGATAGCACAGTTACTTACCTGTAACAGGTGATCTCTGGGAACAGCAGGAATAGTCCTCACAACCCACCCACCTCCCCTAGGAGTTGTATCTCTTTCTCTTCCTTTCCTCTCTCTATTGTCTCAGCTTTAAACTCGAACTGAGGAGAGTTGGTCAGGAAGGCGGGAAGGCAGCGCGCATGCGCTGTGGGAAGCCCCAAAAGCTTTCCTTTTGGGAAGCTGGGGAGCTTTCCCGCGCAGGCTCCGTCGGTACCGACGTACCCATATGTGAGGACTATTCCTGCTGTTCCCAGAGATCACCTGTTACAGGTAAGTAACTGTGCTTTCTGTGCACATGTATCACACTGCTCACGTTTTTCAGGTTTCCCCGGTTTTGCTGTACATTGCTGACGGAAATGGTTTCTCTTCCCTTTAAATCGGCTCTAACGCGAGGGTTTCACTCGCGGTATTTTTTTTGCCAAAATTCAGCCCCACTCCTGTGCGTGGAGCCTCTCCCCTCCCACTCTCCACCCATTGACCCCGTCCCCCGCCCCTCGGGAGCCTTCCTCCACCCTCGAAATGCCTTTCCACGCCTCTATCGCACATCAGCGCACCGCACACTTGCGCGGGCCCGTCAGTGTGAGGGGCACGTGTGCGGGGGCCCGTTAGTGTGACGCGCACACGTGCGGGGCACTTAAGAGCACTTAAGTGCATCATTAGCGTACGCTACTGTGCGCCGCGCACGTGTGCGCGGTTTAGTAAACATACCCCAAAGAGTTTATCAGACTGAGAGACACAGTTGACACCATACGAGATAGTTATGATCTTAAGTAAATATGGATGAAATTAAGTTTGTCTCATTGCATTGTCTCATTGTGAAATCTCATCTAGAATATTTAGTCTTTTCATTTGATATTGGTTGCTGCTCTTCTGAATGAGGCCTGGAGCCATTTCACCAATTGCAATCAAGAGATTCCAGCAGAGGGAATCGGCCAGAGTCCAGATGGAACAGACCATCCCAAGAACTCCGAACTACACACCGCAGAAATGTGTGAAGGCTTCCCTACCTGGATCAGTGTGTTAAATTGGAAAAAGGCCCAAGATATCCGCCCATGAGAATGAGAGGTTCAACTTTTGAGAGAAACCAAACTTAAACCTAAGGGAAAGGTGAAGCACACTACGAAGTCCTGAAGAACTGCTGAGAAGCAGGACCAACTTATCTGAAAATAGGAAGATGACTATTGGGGACTTTTGTAAATGATTGTATTGTTATCCTTTTCTTATTGTTTTTCTTAGAAAGTAACTGAAATCTGCAAGCCATTTGGGCTTCAGCAATTGCAATACCCACACCAGCTCAAGTTTTGCTGTAATATTTTAAAGCTTTCTTCATTACTTTGTTGAGTATTGCTGTGTTCGGTATTATTGCATGCTGTGTCTTTTCAATATTACTGGGTTGTTGTAAGAAAATGATATCACAACCTACTAAGACTATGTATATATTGTCTCTAGGGAGCAGTATGAGCTGTTACCTCTTGATGACCCCTCTCCGCCTCAAATGGTTGTTGTCCATGCCCCTTAGTGGGATTACCTTTGCTTCCCTCCTCGACAAGAACAAAAAGAGAAAGAGAAAAAGAAAAAGTGGGGGATAATTGGCTCAGGTCTGCTTTATATGTTTGCTTTATATGACTGCACCCTTGCCTGCTTGAAATGCACACAGCGACATATGGCTGGCACAGAAGACAAATCATGTGGGCTACGAGAGAGAGTATATG
Source organism: Ichthyophis bannanicus (assembly GCA_033557465.1). NCBI lineage: Eukaryota > Metazoa > Chordata > Amphibia > Gymnophiona > Ichthyophiidae > Ichthyophis > Ichthyophis bannanicus. The sequence goes on from CM066034.1 coordinate 465,617,110, forward strand.
CAGCCTACTATAAAAGAGTCTAGGGAACCACACTTTGGACAGGAATGTGCAGAGTTTGGGCCCAGACAAGAAAAAATACAGGCCAAGCTAGAAACAATGAGCACAAATACTCTGAGCCCTGAAGATTAAGCACAGTTACTTACCTGTAACAGGTGATCTCTGGAACAGCAGGAATTAGTCTTCACATGTGGGTACGTCGGCGCCGACGGAGCCCGCACGGGAATGCTTCCCAGCATCCAATCAGAAGGCTTTTGGGAGCATCCCTCGCGCCTGCGCGGTGACTTCCCGCCTTTCCCCCTGCCTCTCCCCAGTTGGGTTTCATAGTTGAGACAGAAGGAGAGGAGAGGAAAGGAGATAGGTAGATTCAACTCCTAGGGGAGGTGGGAGGTTTGTGAAGACTAATTCCTGCTGTTCCGGAGATCACCTGTTACAGGTAAGTAACTGTGCTATCTCCAGGAACAAGCAGGAATGAGTCTTCACATGTGGGGACTCCCTAGCTGAGGGTGCCAGGGGAGATCCCCTGAAAAGCGCGCCCCTGGGAAGACGCATTTCCCCAACCTGGATCCCCGGCATCCCATGAGGGACTGGGGGTAGGAGTTGAGAAGAGAAGAGGAACAGCAAGAACTAAAGACTACAGGGGAGGTGAGTCTTTAGAATGAATGCCAGTTATCATTAAGTACTTAATGCACTAGTGCAATAGAGAGCTTACCTACTGGATTGTAGGAGTAGAGCTGTGACGGAGGTAACTGTAGACGCAGTAGCGGGACCTCCAAGGGAACTTCACAACAGTGAGGATGAAGCCCCAAAGCCGGGATGGGCAGGTGACCCAGGTGACACCTGGTGCAGGAGAAGAACGGCAGGTCTTCAATGGAAAGCTTTATGTGGAAAAACTGAGAACTCTTTCAGGTACAGCGCTAGTAACACTGAAGACTAAAAGAGGAAGACTGACCGAACCGGAGTTTAGCCCAGTCCTGAAGGGAAGAGAGGGTGTAGAAGGAAACCCCTTCCCCAGGGAGAACAGAAGTGTGCTCCGGCCTACTGAAGGAGTACACTGTCATTCCTAGCTGGTAAGAGATAGGGAGACATGGAAGTAGACACCTCATAGGTAGGGAGGTGTATACTCCAAAAATAGAAGCGGTAGGGAGTATAACCCGACCCAGTTACCGAGTCGTATAAAATTAGGTAAGCGGACTGTCTGGACCTCTTAATGCCGACAGTCAGGGAGATAAAGGCAAAACACAGCGTGCTTTGACTTCTTCCAAAATGCGCATACCATACGGCATACATATAACCATATTGACATAGAACTGCAGACATATCTATGCAGGCCTGAATAGATATGTCCAGTCAAGTCCGGCATATATATATATATATGATAGATAGATAGATAGATATAGATAGATAGATAGATAGATAGATAGATAGATAGATAGATAGATAGATACGGAGATGTATACATATACAGAGATAGTATAGATGGGCAGGGCTTATGCCCACCCAGGGTACAAAAACATGTATGCATCCGTACATGAAAAATAATACTGAGAATCCAGGCCTGCCACTGGGCCACAGAAGAAACACCCTCACGGGGGATGTTACGGAGACAGATTCGTCTAATACGGGGGAGGGGGGTGAAACCCACCAGAAGAATTATCGTGAATCTATTTCTGCGGTGCAGGAGGCAGAGCAGTGGAAAGAGCAGCATGTTTGCGTGAGGAATAGATGATGACATCAATCTGGTAAGAGCACATCAGGAATACTTTAGGCTTCTGATGTGCCCAAGGACAAGAAAGCGCACTGACCAAGATACCGGGAAGACCCAGCCAAGGGACTCAGGGGTATCATGCCCAGTAGAAGAGCATGCGCTGCCCAAGTGGGGTAGAAACAGAATGCCAAGCTGCAAGGAAAAAGGGGGTAGATTCCTGCCAGATTGGGAGCTCCTTGGACATTCATGCAGAAAAACTTGACCTCGGTATCCCAAGGAGAGACCAGAGGGCATAATTAGCTATATAGCCCTGGAAGGACTATACAAGCCACTTCTATGAAGAGGACCCTCAGAGACGAAGTCCCCCATAGTGGGAAGCTTCACTGACGGTTGCAGAGATCATAGAGGAGAATCATGGGATAAAACTGCCAGAAGTCAGGCATGACGCCACATCCTAAAGAGGATATGGCCCGAAGAAGATAGCCTGCAGTGAGTGCTTGCAGAGCAGAAAGTACTCACCGGACTCCTGCACGCCCAGCCACTGAACCAATGACCGAGGGGATTCCCCCGTATTAAAACAGTGGAGAACACCGACAAAGGGAGCGGGGATACTCCGGCCCTGTCAGATGTCCAGAACATGCATTAAGGATAACAGGAAATCTAGCCTGGAAGAGAGAGAGAGATGTTCCAGTATTGTACCAGCTCCAGCAGGGGAACCCTGAGAGATAGGGGTTGGGGGTGACGTACCACTAGGTAAGTCAGCTGAAGGAAAAATGTCCACAGTGGCAATCTCCCTTCGAGTAATAAGAAAGGGAGGGTACTGTAGCCCATGGGCAAAGTATCCTGGGCATACTGAAAGAAACACCACAGCGTAGAGTTGGAAGAGCAAACTTCTGGCAATAAGAAGGCAAATTGTAGCCTGCAGCATACAGGAGCCTATGGTTGCTGGTTCTGAGTAGCCTGGTGGGAGCCTGGGAACTTCAGACTAGGACAGAATGCCCTAGGCTGGGGCACAGCTGGGGGATGGGCTGAAGGAAGATGACACTTTCCTTTCTTAGGGAAAGAAGGTTTGGTAGGACATTTCCTCCATCCTGGGGAAGAAGGCGGCTTAGGACGGTTTCCAGGCTTAGGAAAGTCAGTGGAGCTCTGAGCAACCTGACGTAAAGCCTCTCTATTGAAAAGATTTTCCCCAGTACACGGAGAGTTACCCAGTGTATGTTGTGCCCATCTGTTCAAGTTTGAAGCCTGCAGCCAGGCTGTACGACGTGCTCCAATGGCAATAGCCGAGGACCTGCTAACAGACTCGAAAGAGTCTAGAGCAGCAAGGGAGAGAAACCAAGCGATATTCCTGCTAAGATTAAGAAGCAAGGAATAGTCAGAGGCCTTCGGTTCTGACAAAAAGGGAGACATAAGAGATAACTTCTCCGTGACCTCCCGAAGCGTTAGACTCATATAAAAAATATATGAGATAATCCTTGAAGCCAGCATCGAAGTCTGGAAGGTTTGACGTCCAAAGGCATCCAGTGTCTTGGATGCACGACCTGGAGGGTAGGAAGAATGCTTCTTCTTACTCCTGACTTTCCTCATCGCTGACTCCACTACAATAGAATGATGTGGGAGTTGGTTTTTCTGAAACCCCGGAGAGGGGGGCACCTGATACAGAGCATGCATGGCTGTAGAAGGCGCTGGAACCCTCAGGGGTGACTGCCAAATCCCTAGAAGAAGATCCTGCAAGGAAGGATGCAAAGGAAGCATAATGCTTTCTTTGTCTGCAGGACCCTGGGCAAGAGTGGGACCAGGGATAGGAATGGCAAGAAAGGCAGCCATGGCAAGGAGAAATTCCTGAAAGGAAGGATCTCCCAGCTGAACCATTCCTGGGCATGCTGATGTGGCTTCAGCAGCTTGAGCGCCAGAAGGAAGCCCGCTAGAGGGAGAGAGATACCGACCGCTCCGGTTCGAGGCAGTGAGTACTGCATCGTCGGCTCCCGGTATCGATTCCAAGCTAGGCATAGAACGGATCGACGACACCGATGGAACAGCGGGAGTCGACCTCGATACCGGCGCCGGGGATGGCAAGGCCCTCGTAGCAGGCAGTGGGGATTGCCGAGGCGGTACCGAGGCCACCAGGGAGCTTCGGTGATTATCCTTGGCGATGTGTAGCCGGAAGGGACATGGATTGGATCTGAAGCGTGTCGGAACCCAGTCATCCAGACTGGACGACGATTCTAGACTGGGCATCGAACCGAGCGAGGTTACCGATGCCCGCCTGGAGTTCACTGGCGTCGGAGGAGGCGCCGGCGATTCCGGCCCCTGAAGGTCAAGCGGAATCGCATCGATCGGCGCCGAGGATGTCCGCAGACGACGCCCAGCGAAGAGAGGAATACTCGACACCGACGCCGAGGTCGGGGCATCGGTACCGCCCGAGGCCGGTACCCCCTCCGAGCATGAGGGGAAACCCATCCGAGGCATATCGATCGGCCCCGAGGCCCAGGACACCCGGCGACGAGCCCAGGTGGAGAATGGGACACTCAACACCGACGCCGATGCCAGGGCATCGGCGCTGCTTGAAGCCGGAACCCACCCTGCGGCTGGTCCGGACAGCGGGAACCCAGTCTGGGTCATATCGACCGAGGGCCCCGAGGACCCAGGATGATGGCCCCTAGTGACGAGCGGAGCGCTCAACACTGGCCTCGACGCCGGGGAATCGGCACCGCCTGAAGCAGGCACCAACCCCGTGCCTGGGTGGGTTGCAGGAGAGGCCGTTCGGGTCGGATTGATCGGCCCCGAAGGAACCGAGGACACCCGACGCTGATCCCCGGTGACGAGCAAGTCACTCGACACCGATGCCGATGCCGGGGAATCGGCACCGCTCGAAGCCGGTGCCAGCCCCGTGCATGGCCGGGATGCAGGAAAGCCAGTCTGGGTAGAGTCGATCGGCCCCGAAGGCACCAGTTGACGATCCTCGGCGAAGAGTGGAGCACTCGACGCCGATGCCGATGCCGGGGAATCGGTACCGCTCGAAGCGGATACGACCCCCGAGCATGGCTCAGGTATGTATGTTCTGTGAGGAGTGAACCCCAGGAACAACCTGAAACCCCGTGAATGCTTTGGAGCCCGAAGACTCCCCCCGGGGTTTTCTTGCCAATGGGGTCTTGAGGGGAAGGCCGGAGCCGTCATCATGCCGGGCATGAGACTTACCCCTCAAGGATTGGCTAGTCTTAACAGACTGTTTGTGGGTTACCTGATCCCGGAGAGAAGAATAAACCGGTATCCGCACCTCAGGTGGAAAGACGGCGTCGAGGGACACCCGAAAGAGAGAAGGTCTTCTCCCGACACTAAAGCCCAATGAATTGGGGGAACAAGGGTCAGGCCCCAAACAGGTTAGACACCAGGTGTTGGAGTCTAAAACGAAAACTAAGTTTCCACAGTGAAGGCACTTCTTAGGGGAAGAAGGCTCCATGTTGGAAGGACCCGTAGGTCTCTAAAGAGAAACCGAAACTAGTTTGTTTTTTTTTGAAAGAAAAGAAAGGATAAAGAAAAATTAGAGCACCGGCAACGCTGGTATCGGCGGGAAAAGGCCGCGACCACAAGAAAACAAAAACAAAAGGATATTTGAGAAAAAAGGTTTCTGCGGTGACAGGAGGTACGTCCTGCTGGCTCCGTGGAAAAACGAAAACTGGGGAGAGGCAGGGGGAAAGGCGGGAAGTCACCGCGCAGGCGTGAGGGATGCTCCCAAAAGCCTTCTGATTGGATGCTGGGGAGCATTCCCATGCGGGCTCCGTCGACGCCGACGTACCCACATGTGAAGACTCATTCCTGCTTGTTCCTGGAGATCAAGCAGTGCCAGTAGATGGAATAACACGTACAGAACACAGGAAGAGGACTGCGGTCAGCAGCACAGATAAGCAGACCTTGAAACACAAGCTGCGAGACCTGATAAACATGGGAGGGTCCCGGGGAGAGAACTTTGCAGAAAGCTGCAAATGATATAAGAATTTATGCAGCACTTTCTGGAACTTTGTAACAGAGAAGTATATAAGAAAGCAACTATAGAGCATCAGGGGCAGCCTTGCTTCTCTGCTAGGAGAAGGAACGTTGCCCGCCATTTCTCAGACAGACATTTGCTATCTGCATTTACAATTATTTTGCTATGCCAAATAAAGAGTTTTTGTAGCCAAGCAACTGTTGTCTGAACCATTCATTGGTGATATCTGGGAATACTTTGTAGGTGAGCCAGGCCAACAGGCCGTTGCTTAAGTGTTACTTGAGTGATGTTTCAAAGTTTATCGGACAGTGCCAACTTGCCATACTTGGGGAAGGTTATTGAGAAGGTTGTTTTATGTCAGTTGACTGAGTGTTTGGAAGATAGACATGTTTTGGATGATAATTAGTAAGGCTTTGGAAGATACCATAGTACAAAGACTTTGATGTTGCCTTTGAAGAATGACGTGTTGCAAATGTTTCATGGTGGGGAGTATGGTGTTTATTATTAGATTTGTCGGCAGCGTTTGACACCCTCCACCATGAAACACTGCAGCAGTATCTTTCAGCACTGGGTTGGCAGGAGAGGTGATGTTGCAGTTCTGTTCTTATTTACAGGGTCAAGTCCAGAGCGTACAATTGGATACTAAGTATTCTGTTTTTCACTCTTTAAATTATGGGGGTGCCTCAGGGCACTATTTTATCCCTAATATTATTTAACATCTATTTGGTTCCAATTTATATGGTATTTAGGAATTTGGGTGCAATTTTATCTTTATGCGGAAGATATTCAAATTTTGGTTCTGTAGCCAAATAAGAACATAAGACATGCCATAAGAGGAAAGATGTGAATGTTGAGCTTTGGCAAAGGTTGGCCCCTTTAGCAAAATGGCTCCAGGCATTTTCTCTTAAGCTGAATGTAGATAGAAGTTTGGGAGTTCATTTGGATTTGCATTTAAGTGGAAGGTGCAAGTCTCTCAAGAAGTAAAGGGTATTTATCAGACCCTGTAGCGTGTGCACCAGTTGCATCCTTTTCTAATGAAATCAGATTTGCAAATGGTAACTACTATGCTAGAAGCTGTCTGTGCAGTCAACACTAATCATAAACCCTTGCTGCTATTGGGAGACTTCAACCTCAAATCAGCTACCATCAAGGATAAAGAAACCTTCCTACAAGCAATGGCCTCCTTACAATACATTCAACTGAACAAAACACCGACACACAGACACGGATAATCACCAGACCTCATATTCGCCCCCAACTACCTACTTGACAGAGGTAGCATATTAACACCCTCTGTCACACCTGTGCCTTGGTCAGACCATCACATAATTTAAAAAAAATTTGTGCCACAAGGGGGAAAACACAATGACCCTCGAGACAACCCACCCGTGCAAAGAAGATTCAAAAGCTTCGACAAGGACCAATTTCTACAGGACATTCTACCTCACCTGAACCCTGAAACAGATGATTTAGACAAGCAAATCAACAAATGGAACAGTATCATCAATGCTGCCACCAAAGCCACTGAATACAAAGCCAAGAAAACTCACTGCATCAAAAACCATCACACACCCTGGTACTCAAAAGTCATATGTAACGCAAAAAGGAACCTAAAGAAACTAGAACACCGATTGAGACGCACCAAATCTCCCACCACGCAGGATCTATACCTAACAAAGCAAAGGGACTACAACGAACTCATCAAACAGATGAAAAGAGAATACCACACAAACATTATACTCAAAGCCTACAACAAACCAAGAGAACTCTTCGAAATAGTGAAAAATCTTACTAATGAACCCAATACTGAAAGAGATGTGCAAATAGATCCACAATCCTTCGCAGACCACCTCCAAAAAAAATTCTATACCTCACCACAACCAACAAATACAACCACTAAACCAACCACATCTTCAAAAACATGGGACAAATTCAGCACTCCATCTACAGAGCAGCTCTCACACATCATCACCACGCTCAACACGAGCACTGCACCCACAGATCCATGCCCAGTGATAAGGATTAATGCAACGAAGGAAAACTTCATCCACACCATACACAACATGGTACACAGCTCACTGACCCAAGGAATCATGCCAAAGCGACTAAACCTAGCTACAATAAGATCAATCCCAAAGAAATCCCCACTAGACAAGAGCAACCCAGCTGCCTACAGACCCATCTCAAGCATACCACTACTAGCAAAGATTATAGAAAAAGTGGTACAGCATCAGCTCCAGGACCACACTGACAATCATGCCCCACTGGACATCAACCAACACGGTTTCCGCCCTAACCATGGAGTCAAAACCTTCCTGTTATACCTCTTTAACAACATAATCCAAATCATAGACAACTGCAAGAGAGGAACACTTATGATCTTCTTAGACATCTCGTCAGCGTTTGACACAGTGGACCACAGAACTCTACTAGCAAGACTATAGAACATTGGACTACACAGCACCACCCTGAAGTGTTTCAACTCATACCTAATGGATAGACAGATCCAGGTCAAGATTGGCCCCAACACCTCCCGTTCCATAAAAATCAAGCAAGGCGTCCCACAAGGATCCGCCCTATCAGCGCTTTTATTTAACTTCTACATTCCACCGATCTGCAACATCATGAAAGAACACAAAATATAATACACAATCTATGCCGACGACATCATGATATATACCCCAGTCAACCTCGACAACTCTGACTACACCAAAATAACAGACTGTCTCAAACATATAACCAACTGGTTTCAAGACAACAACCTGACCATAAACTACAACAAGACTAAGGCACTACTCATCACCTGAAACACCAGCTTCGTCCCTCCACCCTCCATCAAGGTCAACAACACAACAATACCCATAAAACCTGAAGTGAAATACCTCGGAGTGACTCTCGACAAAGAACTAAACCTACAGTCACACATCAGCAGAACCACCAAAAATATATACCTCAAGATGAGACTAATCCGATGCCTTAAACCCCTCCTCTCAAGATCATTTCCGCACAGTCTGTCAAGCACTAATAACTCCCATCCTAGACTTCTGCAAACCAATCTATCTTGGCCTAACAAAGCAGACACTCTGGCCACTGCAAATGGCTCAAAACACAGCAGCACGCATAATATCTGGCTCATCAAGACAAGATCACATCACCCCATTCTAAAACACCTCCACTGGCTCCCAATCAGCTCCCACATCAGATATAAGAGAGTCTTAAACATATTCAAAATCAAAGACCGGACCTCAGCGCTCAGCCTACAACCACTCATACAACCCGACATCAGCACAAGACCGAGGAGGAGAGCCACCTCTGACATCATCAATACACCAAAAGACTTCATCAAGGTACGCAGGAACACCGCAAGAAGAGTTCAATCGCTGGCGGCACCTGCAATATAGAACACCCTCCCTGATGACCTACGATCGACAGAGGACATCAAGGACTTTCGGAAACAGCTCAAGACGACGCTCTTCATTGAGAACTATGGTGATATCACATAACTCTGCCTGGCAGCTCCCGGACTACATACCAACCCCCCTCCCTTTCTCTCTCATGTACATAGCATTGTAAAGTAGCGCACACTGTAAATAGCCCACCACGGATCAACGCCAACTTACACACACACACATTCACTATATAACACTGCATGCACACACAAATGTCAATAAAATTTGATTGGTTTCTGTGTACACCGCCTTGATTACAGGAGAAGGCGGTATATATATCCTTTTAGATAAATAAATAAATGTTAGTGGTGCCATGGCTGGATTACTGTAATGGGTTATTGTTGGTGTGGGCTGCTTGTGACATGTCCTGGTTAAAAGTGGCTCAGAATACTGCTGAGCAGGTGATTAAAAAGTCAGGTAGATTTGCTCATGTATTTCTGGTTTTGTGAGAGCTGCACTGGTTGCCAGTTCAGCAACAGATTGCTTATAAAGTATTACTGCTGATTTAACATAATGTATGGTCTTGCCTATTCGGTGGTATTTCCTGCAATGTATGCTCCATTCTGAAGAGGCCTTCCGGTTGGAAGTACTCTCTGTTCAGGTTCAGCATAAGGAAGGTTTATGCCAGTATGCATTTTTTGTACAGGCTCCATTGTTGTGGAACACACTCTCAGTACAACTACGTGGTATTTCAGATGGGTGGGAATATCACTGGGGCTTAAATATACATTTTTTTGTCTGGCTTTTGGTACAGGATGAAGTATTTTGATTGTGAATGTGTTATGTTTATGGGGTAGTAGGAGGGATTGATGTACAATGTACTGTTTATTGGAGTTTGTAAATTTTGAGTAAATTTTTGTATAGCAATTAATAAATAAAATAAATAATGTAACAAAGCTTCTGCTACTTGGCTATATGTCCTGGAGGCCAAATACTGGAGAATATGTTAGTGATTTAATTTGCTGGTTTGCATATGGCACCTATCTTGCAGGATTAAAAAGATCGATAAGACTGTTGTTGTAGGCTAAGCCTCCAAATGAGCTTGCTCTAAGATGTTAGAACTGGAGAGAGAGGGTAAAAGGTGAAACTAGGTTAAGTTATACAGAAATGATGGGTGGATTAGCCTGTGAAAAATCCTAAGTACTGTAGTCAGACGATAATAGTATGTGTGGTTTGGTCAGCCATTCATTTGCTGCACAGTAATTAGCACCCCCAAAATGGATCAAAATAAAGCAGCAAGAGAGGGTGATAAACTCTTTATTGGGCTGAGCTTCCCAGAAGGAAAATGGACATTGCTGCAATGCTGTGCAGTTGGAAGGTGAACATAAGATATGCCATAATACTGGGCCAGACCAAAGATTAATTAAGCCCAGTGTCCTGTTTCCAAAAGTAGCCAATTCAGGTCACAAGTATCTCATAGGTTCCCAAATGGTAGAGAGATTCCATACTGCTTACCCAGGTGTATGCAGTGGATTTTCCCAATTCAATTTAATAATAGATAATGGACTTTTTCTCCAGGAACTTGTCCAAACCTCTTTAAACCCAGTTAAACTAACAGCTTTTACTACATCCTCCAGCAATGAATTCCAGAGTTTGATTATGAGTGGAGTGAAAAAGCATAGTTATTCACCTGTAACAGGTGTTCTCCGGGGACAGCAGGAATCAGTCCTCACATATGGGTGATGACGAACCCGTATGGAAGCATCTCCCCAGCTTTCAAAGAAAACCTTTGGGAGATGCACCACGCATGCGTGGTCCCCTTCCCGCTCAAGGGTACCAGCTTGTCTCAGTCCAATGACATAGCTAAGATGGCAAAAATTAAAATAAGATAAAGAAACAACTCCAAGGGGAGGAGGGAGGGTTGTAAGGACTTATTCCTGCTGTCCCCAGAGAACATCTGCTACAGGTGAGTAACTATGCTTTCTCCGGGAACAAGCAGAAGTCAGTCCTCACATATGGGACTCCCCAGCTACAGGCCACCTGACAACTTCAAAATGTCACAGCAACCTGCAAATAGGGAACCGTGAGCTGCAGCAGTTGAGTCCCAACTGAGAGATTCTCGCAAGATCCAAGTGTCCAGTAGGGTACCAGCACTCCGGTGGCCTGAACAGAGAAGGATCGGAGAGCAGGAGTTGACTACACCTGAAGAGATTATGGAGTATGGCCTGACCGAAGGTGCTGTCCCATCGAGACTCTCTCTCCAGGGAGTAGTGAGCTTCGAAGGTATGTACTGAAGATCAGGTGGCAGCCTGGCAGATTTCCATCATAAGTACAAACAGAGATTTGCTACTGACGTAGCCATGGCCCTGCCACAGTGCACCATGACTTGCTGGTGTAGTGGGATCCCCAGCCTGCTGGTAGGTGAGGGCAATGCAGTCCACCACCCAAGTGGACAGTTTGCTTCCTGTCCCACAGCATGAGGAACACATCTGCAGCCACCTGGATAGGTGCAGCTGACGGGAGCAGAAGCGGGGCAACTGCTCATTGTTCGGGCTGGCAAACAGGTCCACTAGGAGGACGCCCATGAGGCCACTCTGGGATCTAGGTGTCATTCGTGCAGCTGAAGGACTCTGCTCAGCTTGTCTGCCAGGGCATTGTCCTGGCCCAGGAGGTAGACCGCCCTCAGGAGCATCTCGTTGTGCGTCACATATTAGCAGAGGGATACCGTCTCCCAGTAGAGTGAGTACGATCCTGTGCCTCCTTGCTTGCTGACAGTGAACATTGCGACTTGGTTGTCAGTCTGGACCAGCACAGACTGGTGTTGCAGCCGGTGGTGGAAGGCTTGGAGAGCCAGAAATATCACCCAGAGCTCCAGAAAGTTGATCTGCATCTAGCATTCCATCTGGAACCAGCTGCTTTGTGTGCTGAGGTCCCCACAGTGAGCTTCCCAATCCATCAGGGCGGCCTCCATAGTGAGGACCCTCTGGGGGGTAGGTACCTGTTAGGGCATCCTGGCCTGGAGGTGGTGGAGATTCTGCCACCAGTCGAGGGAGTCCGCCAGCTGGCAGGTCACTCTCACCTTGTCCCAAAGCCTGCTCGTGGCTTACCATCCACTGAGAGCGGAAGCACCACTGGGCCACCCTCATATGTAGACGGGCATATGGGGCCCAGCAGGCAGAGGAAAAGACAGGCAGGTAACGTCCGGTGGTGCTGTACCTCTGCGGTTAGCCTCCTGCTCTCTCCTGAGGGAGAAAAGCTTTTGCTTGGAGGGTGTCTATCTGAGACCCTATAAACTCTAGGCACTGAGTCGGGGGAGGTGCGACTTGGGGTGGTTTATGATCTTTATCTTTATTTAACACTTTATATACCGCCCTTGTCGGGACGTGAGAGCGGTTTACACTAAAAAAAAATATATGCTAGCGCCATAGGAAGAAAGGAACTCCATTATTAAATAAAAGGAAAGATTGACCAGAGGGGTCATCTAGAGACAGGCAGAAAAACGATAACTAGACAGAACTACTGGGAGGAAGGTCATAAGCCTGTTGAAACAGGTATGTTCTCAATAAGCTTTTGAAATTATGGTACGAGAATTCCAGTTGGAGGGAAGATGGCAAGGCGTTCCAAAGTGAAGATCCAAGGAAAAAGAATGCAGCATGACGCGTCTGCTCTAAATGGGCCTGTGAAGGGGAAGGGAGAGACAGTCGATTGGCACGCAATGAACGGAGTTGTCGGTAGGGAGTGTGGAGGGAGACAAGGTTTGCTAGGTACAAAGGATTTGATGTATGGGTATGGATAACCCTATGTGTTAGGATGAGAAGCTTATATTTAAACCTACAACGGAGTGGTAACCAATGAAGTTGAAAAAGCAGAGGTGTTACATGATCAGATTTCCGGGCACGAGTAACAAGTCGAGCAGCTCTATTCTGTAACAGTTGTAACCGCTGAAGTTGGTAGGATGGAAGATTAGCAAAAACCACATTACAGTAGTCCAATCTGGACATAACTAAGGCCAATAAAAGGGTAATGAGGGAATCAGAAGACAAGATAGAGCGGACTGATCTAAGCTGCCGCAAGGTTAAAAAAGAACGGCGAGATAGATTTGATACATGGTCATGGAAAGATAGTGAAGAATCTAGAATTACACCTAAGTAACGAAAAGAGGAAGTGAGAGGAATAGAAACGGAATTTATTTGAGGCATGATGGTTGGACAAGGTGTGCTCAAAGAGACCCACATGGCTGTGGATTTTGATAGATTCAAATGCAGAAAATTGGAAGAAAGCCAGGTAGCAACATGAGAGGGACAAGTATTAAGTTAAGTAATATCAATGCTAACCGGGGATGTGTGGAAGAGGAGAATAATATTGTCAGAGTAGATATAAACTGAGACTGGGAACTGTTGAATCAAGAGAGGTAACGGAGCAAGGAAAATATTAAAGAGTAAAGGAGAGAGAACTGAACCTTGAGGTACCCCACATAAGGAAACAGGTGAGGAGGACTGATGATTAGAATGGACGACAAAGGAACGAGCTGTAAGAAAAGAACGAAACCAACGCAGTACCATGCCCCACAATCCTACATCAAAAAGACGGGAAAGAAGGGTTCGGTGATCGATCAGATCAAATGCTGCTGATAAGTCTAAAGAGACCAGAAGAGTAATATCTCCGCAATCGTGGGCAACATGAATCTCATTCAAAAGGGCCAAGAGGATTGTTTCTGTGCTATGCCCGGCTCTAAATCCTGCTTGTCGTGGGAGGAGGGCATTGGTAGCTTCGGCGTGAGATGTTATCTGGAGAAAGAAAAAACGTTCCAATATTTTAGCTAGGAAAGGAATGTTGGATACCGGTCGCCAATGAGATAAAACAGAAGGATCAAGTGAAGGCTGTTTCAGTAGAGGATGGACTATAGCAAATTTCCACAAAGAGGGAAAGCAGCCCGAAGATAAGCTGGAATTAAGAATGGTTGTGATGAAAGGCACCAACTGTAAGGAAGGTTCCATTAACCAACCTGAGGGAATGGGGCCTAATGAACAGGTGGTCTTTCTAGACTTAGATAAAGTTAGCAATACTTCTTCAGAGGTAATGGGATGAAAGTTGGACCAAGTGTGGGCTAAGGCTCTATTTACTGAGGAGGAGGGTAAAACAGCTGACTTACAAATAGCCAATTCCTCAGAGGGAGATGATGCGACTGAGACTGAAGAGGGAGAACAAGGAGGAGAAAGGGGTAAAGGAGGGGCAACAGTAAAAGAGGCACGTAGATTCTGGACCTTTTCTGAGAAAAAAGTAGCCAGAGATGCAGGGGCCGGGACCGCCACCTGAGGGGCAGAGGCAGGGGCAGTAGAGGAAAGCTGACGCAAGATTGAGTGAAGTTGTCTGGAGGAATTAACGGCTCTTGATATCTCCGAGGCGTAGAAAGAACGCTTAGCGGATTGGACTGATGCACGATAGTCTGAATATAGTAATTTGAATCGGGACATAGTATCTAGTGAAGGATGTCATAACCAACGGCGTTCTGCTTGACGTAATTGTGCGCACTGTAGCCGCAAGCCAGGATGGAACCAGGGGGAATGGGCTGAGTGGGATGATGTGTTGGTAGGGTGAAGCGGAGCCAGATCATCCAAAGTGTTTGTAAGAACAGTATTCCAAAGATGGACCTGAGAGTCAGGAGATAGCACAGAAAAGTCTGGTGGGAACAAAGAGTGAGCAGGAGGAAAAGCAATTAGAGTAGACGGGGAAATATTATGCCGTAGGCGTGGAGGGGACTGGGTCGAGGGGGGGCCACTAGTATCTGAGTCTAGTAAAGAAACTGAAAAGAGACGCAGTAATGATCAGACCAGGGGATACTGTGAAAGATCGGAGCAGACAACATTGAACACAAGTTTGACGGAGTGAGGACCAGATCTAAGGTATGGCTCATACAATGCGTGGGCCCAGATACATGTTGATGGAGTGATAAGTCATGCAGAAGGTTCATGAAGACCCGGTTTTAGGTCTGGAAGGGGCATCTACGTGAATGTTAAAGTCACCCAAGACAATAGTATTGGGATAATGAAGAACCGTCTCAGAGAGGGTTAATAAAAACGCTTCCCATCGGGCAGTAGAGATAGAAGGGGAGAGGTAAAGTAAAAGGAAATTGAGTGGGGGGGGGGGGGGTAGAGTGAAGACGCAGAAAGAGGGACTCTGAAAAATGGATGGCGGAAACAGTAACCTCCACAATAGGGAGTGAGGAACGATAAAGAAGAGCCACACCACCCCCACATCTGCCCAGCCGAGGTGTGGAAAAGGCTGAGTAACCAGAGGGGAGTGAGCTAGATAAAAGATGAAATCCAGTTGCTGCAGGGAGTGGGATGGTGTGCCCGGTGGCATGGTGCACCTCTGCAGCCATGCCCTCCCTTATGAGCCAGTCATCCAGGTAGGGAAAGACGAAGGCCCCTTGGAGATGAATGTGGGCTGCTACCACTGATAGGCACTTGGTGAAGACCCTTGGTGATGAAGCCATTTCGAAGGGTAACACCTTGTATTGGTAGTGACCTCCTCCCACCTCAAAGCAGAGGTATGTTTGATGCTGGGATGGAGCAGGATGTGCGTATAAGCATCAAAGGGCTCCGTGGAAAAAGGGAGACTGAGCAAGATGGCACCCTTGGACGGGAAGAGGACCATGCATGCGTGGCAGCAATCCCAAAGGTTTTCTTTGAAAGCTAGGGAATTGCTCCATGCGGGCTCCGTCGGTGCTGACGTCACCCATAAGTGAGGACTGACTTCATGCTTGTTCCTTGAGAATTGAGATTTCTACTTCAGGTATTTTCTAATTTAAAAAAAAAGTATGGGAGGGATTTACAATCCATCCTGGACCTCACATATCTCAAATGATTTCTTCACAAAAAAAAACATTCTGAATGAATATTCTTCCCTTCTTTCTATCTTTTAAAAATAACTCTACTCTAGATCTCAAGAAACCAAAAGTACATACCACTCCATCTTCGCTACAGGAAGTAACTGAGATTCATTCTCTGGACGAACCATTTTTGGTACAACATGCTTCGTTTGGCCTCTCACTGGCCCCTAGAATCTTCATAAAATGCCTTGTGACAACATCCTCAAACAGAGAGATTTATTTTTCCCATATTTCCAGGATTGCCTTCTACTGGGCTCTTTGGAAATCCAAGCCCTAGCTCAAAGAAATGAGACACTTTAAGAGTTGCCTATGCTCTGAGCTTCATTATCAAAGATCTACCTTGTGCCCTACAAATACTATTTTCTTTATAGGCATCATACTACTACTACTATTAATCATTTGTATAGCGAAGTTCAGGTAAAGAGCTTCCTTTCTGAAAGCAGGCCCTCCTTTTGCATGTTCAAGCCATACAAACAGCATTAGAAGTTACACCCAAGAACTTCTTCCAAATACTGGGTCATATGGCTGCAGCTATATTTGTAGACCTTCTAGTCTGTATGCAAATAAGTCATCCTCAATGGGTCATCAAGGCCCAAAGGAATCAACTCTCTAATCCTCTCTCAATAATAACTCATCCACAGACTCAAATTCAATCAGTGCTACGGTGGCAGTCTTCCAAACTTAATTTGGCAACAGATGTTCTTTTCACACTATGGTAGCATCAGTTAGTCCTAACCACGGATGGTTTGAACGTGGCATAGGCACCTCATAAGGGGCTCATCATTGATATGGAATGTGATCAAAAGTTGAGAAACTTCTCCACATCAACCACTTAGTATTCCTCATGACATATTCTGCCCTTCAAGTTTTTCTTCATTTGTTCCAGGGTTCATCATTCTTAATTCAGACAGACAATCATTTAGCAATATTTATGTCAAAAAACAAGGATAGATGGGTTCTCTGCATCTTTGTCGAGAATCAGTTAAAATGTGAACCTTTCCCACAGACTCCTGCATCCAAATACAAGCTGCTTATTTCCTAGGAGTTCAAAACCATATAGCCAACAAGCTCAAAGTTGTTCAAACTCAAAGTTGTTCCTAGATGCAGCTTTCAGAGTACAGTCAAACCTCGGTTTTCGTGTGCCCCGGTTTTCGTTCGTTTCGGTTTTCGACGTCTTTTCTGACTGAGATCTTGTCTCGGTTATCGTTTATCGCCTCGGTTTTCGTCAGGAACCAGTGCTGCCAGATCTGAAAACCTACACCCTCGCGCTGGTCTGCCCGCCCAGTCCCGGCAGCACTACCCCCCCCCCCCCCCGGACTCACCGATCGCGTGTTGAGAAGCCAAAGTCAGCTGAGCAACATCCTCGAGCCAGAGATGCAAGGATTGCACAGAGAGGAAGGCCCCGATCTCTCCACCGCCTGCCTGTTCTCTGGAGCGCCCCCTCAGGCTCGGAGGTAGCAGGGTAGCTGTCAATGTAAGCAGGAGATGTTGCATGAATGTGGGAGGCAGTTCTTTATCTTGCAGGGTACGCTTGCAAATTGCTGTTGAGACGGAGTCAGCGATCAGATTACAGTGCCGTACAGTACAATATCTGTGTGTTTGCTGTCCTGTGGACGATCGGGCAGGTGAGAGAAGTGACAGGAGCTGGGTGTCTGGAACGGATTACATTGAATTTACATTATTTCCTATGGGAAATATTGCTTCGGTTTTCGTACGTTTCGGTTTTAGTCAGACTTCTTAGAACGGATTAATCATTAAAACCGAGGTTTGACTGTATATTATGAAAATTGAGGACTCTCAGATCGCCCTATTCACCAGCACCAAAAACATGAAGCTTCCTCTCTATTTCTCTACTGCTGCATCCTCCCATCCCCCAAATATCTAGCTCCAGATGCCCTGGCAATTCCATGAACTCCCCAATACCCGATGAATTATTTATTTCCATACAAACTTCAGTGAAATCTTCGCTAACCACAGCTGGTACAATGGTACTGGGTGCCCTACTCAACAATCACGATCACCCCAAAGCCATTCCTCCCAAAACAATCCTGTATAAATGCATAATTAGACATCTTACTTATAAATATTAAACTTTGCTTTATATGTATGTGTGTCCCCACTCTCCCTGTAGATAAGAATGTGCTGATGGCTCTTTAAATTTGGCTGGCCATCAGAATGTATTGTTGGACAATTAGATGATAGAAGGGTAAAAGGGGAACTAAGAGGGCACTAAGAGGGGACAAGGCCATAGCGGATAGACTGAATGAATTCTTTGCTTTGGTCTTTACTGAGGAAGATGTAGAGATGTTACCCATGACTGAAATGGTATTTAAAGGTGATGCTGCAGAAGAATTGAAAGAAATATCAATACACTGAGAAGATGCATTACAACTATTTGATAAAATAAAGAGTAGCAAAACACCTGGATCGGATGGTATACATCCAAGGGTGTCGAAAGAACTGAAATATGGCAGACCTACTATTAGTAATCTGTAAGCTATCATTAAAATCATCTGTCATACCTGAAGATTGGAGGATGGCCAATGTAACGCCAATTTTTACAAAGGGTTTCAGGGGTGATCCGGGAAACTACAGACCTACAGAGCCTAATGTCAGTACCAGGAAAAATGGTAGAAACCATCATAAAGAACAAAATTACTGAAAATGTAGATAGTCATGGTTTAATGGAGACAGCCAACATGGCTTTAGCAAAGGAAGGTCTTGTCTTACTAATCTGTTATGTTTTTTTGAAGGTGTGAATAAACAGGTAGACAAAGGTGAGTCGGTTGATATGGTGTATCTGGATTTTCAGAAAGCCTTTGACAAGGTCCCTCATGAGAGACTCTTGTCGAAATTAAAGAGTCATGGGATAGGAGGCAGTGTACTATTGTGGATCAGGAACTGGTTAAAAGATAGAAAGCAGAGGGTAGGGTTAAATGGCCAATTTTCCCAATGGAGAAAGGTGAATAGTGGAGTATCTCAGGGATCTGTGCTGAGTCCGCTGTTTTTTGTTTTTTTTTAACATATTTGTAAATTACCTGGAAATGGAAATAACGAGTGAGGTAATCAAATTTGCAGATGACACAAAATTATTCAAAGTTGTTAAAACCCAAGAGGATTGTGAAAAATTGTAAGAGGACCTTGATAAATTGGAGGACTGGATATTCAAATGGCAGATGAAATTTAATATGGACAAGTGCAAAGTTATGCACCTTGGAAAGAACAACCCAAACTATGGTTACACGATGCAAGATTCCATATTAGGAACCACCACCTAGCAATAAGATTTAGGTGTCATCATGGATAACATGTTGAAACCCTCCGACCAGTGTGCAACAGCAGCCAAGAAAGTAAATAGAATGGTAGGAATCATAAGGAAAGGAATGGAGAATAAAACCAAGGATATTATAATGTCTCTATATTGTTCCATGGTGAGATCGCACCTTGAAT
The DNA here is from genome assembly GCA_033557465.1 of Ichthyophis bannanicus. Taxonomy (NCBI): domain Eukaryota; kingdom Metazoa; phylum Chordata; class Amphibia; order Gymnophiona; family Ichthyophiidae; genus Ichthyophis; species Ichthyophis bannanicus. The sequence goes on from CM066034.1 coordinate 465,636,531, forward strand.
ATTGTGTGCAATTCTGGTCGCCGTATCTTAGAAAGGATAAAGCATTATTAGAAAAGGTACAGAGAAGAGCCACCAAAATGGTCAAGGAGATGGAGGGATACCACTGTGAAGAGAAGCTAAAATGGTTAGGGCCCTTCAACCTGGAAAACAGATTGTGAGGGGAGATATGATAGAGGTCTATAAATTAATGAATGGAGTGGAACGGGTAAACGTAGATTGATTGTTTACGCCATCAAAATATAGAAAGACTAGGGGACATGCAATGAAGCTACAGTGTAACCTATTTAAGACTAATAAGAGAAAATATTTTTTCACTCATCGCGTAATCAAACACTGGAATTCGTTACCGGAAGAGTAGTATTACACATTCCTCACGCCGTTATAAAGTTCTCATTTCCGGTCATCAGGTCATGTACACTCATAATCTGCAATAACTGGCAGACCTCCCTTCATTTTCATGTCCCTACACGTAGCCTTCGCTTAGCCCATATAAACCGTCTCCATCTTCCCTCGTCGTCCTGTGCTCACCTACAGTCCACTCGCCATTCAGCCTTCTTTTTCCTTGGTCCTGCCTTATGAAACTCCCTTCCCACTCTACTCCATCTAGAGCAGAATTACGTCAGATTCAAATCACTACTCAAATCGTACCTTTTCCCTCTGCCTTTGACCTCCCAGTTCCTACTGCCTGACCTAGTTATATACTGTATGTGGTGGGGGTTTTTTTCCTCCTATGTCTTTTCTGTATGCTTTATTAGCCTTTCTTTCCTGTCATAAGTTGTAGTTCTTTTTCTCCTCAGGCTTACCTTATATTTTTGGATTGTACACCGCCCTGATGTCATAAAGGGCGGTATATCAAGTGATAATAAACAAACATAAGCTGCTAGTGTAGCTGGATTTAAAAAAGGTTTGACTGAAAAAACCAGCAGAGGGCACTGGCTTGGAACGGACTATCTATCTGAACCGTTGAAGCTTCGGTAACGACCTGGTAAGAGTGGTATTGTTCCACCCTTCTGGACAGACACTACGTTTAGCATTTTGTACCCCCTGACGAAGGCCTAAGGCCGAAACTTGTAAAGTCGGGTCTCCAATAAAGTTATTTTGTTTCAACATAGCGTTTGGCCATGGTCCCTACCCTCCGCTGTTTTTTTCAGTTCACTTTCCTGCGGAAGGCTTCCTTCTCCCATTTAAAAAAGGTTTGGACAAGTTCCTGGAGGATAGGTCCATAAACCATTATTAAATGGGACCCTGGAAATCCACTGCTTGCATTGTGGAACCTGTGTCTTTTGGGGAAACTGCTAGGTACTTGTGACCTAGATTGGCCACTATTGGAAACAGGATACTGGACCTGATGGACCTTGGCCTGTACCAGTATGGCGTTTCTTATGTTCTTACGCTTTGACTGCTGCTGCAACTTTTTGCCACCCCAGGAGATAACTGCCCGATGGATGGGCCTGCCCTGCTCCCTACATGAGAATCATCTGACATTTTGTCAATGGCTTCAGCTCAGTTTGAGTCAACCCATCATTTAGCATTTTCTATTTAGGATCATTTTTTGGAATAGTCTTCCTTGTTCTCTAAGATTGGAGGCCTCATACATTAAATTTTAAAGCAGGTCTTAAAATCTATTTGTTTTAAGAAGCTTATCTGGAGCATCTCTGACTCCCAAGTAAATAAACTATGCCCACTTATAGTTTATTTCAGCTTTGATATACCACCCTATCACAATGTATCAGGGCAGTTTACAATAACATTTAAAGAGAAAGTAATATAAAATCAAGTATAAAAGTGAGAGAATAGAAGAGAGGCAAGAGGGAATAATATAGGTAAAAATTACACATATTTGGGAGACAAACAGGAGATGGAAGGGGAATAATAGCTGTCTCATTCATAGGTGGTCAGTATGGCTGCTTGTAGGTAAGCTCAAAGTAATAGGCCTACTTTAAACTTTTAAAATGACAGTTCTCTAAGGTATAACAAGAGTTTCATAAATGGGGCTAAGAAATAAAAAGCTACAGTGTGGGCGGATTCTAATCTGGCAGTATGTTTGGTGAGAAGTATTAGTAGGTAAGTGTTTAATAGACGGAGAATTCGATTGGGAGAATAAGGGACTAAATACTATTCAAGTAAGGGAGGATGCCTGCATAGAAGGCTTTCTAAGCTATTGCTAGCAAGAGCAAGAAGGTCACATGATCAAATCCTGAGGCATTATGAAGGCGTTTAGTGACCATATTTTGAACATGCTGGAGTTTGGACAGATTTGTAGTAGTAGTACCATTCAGGATGCTATTGTACCTAAGAACATAAGATATGCCATACTGGGTCAGACCAAGGTCCATCAAGCCCAGTATCCTGTTTCCAACAGTGGCCAATCTAGGTCATACGTACCTAGCAATATCCCCAAAAGGCACAGGTTCCACAATGCTTGTATTGGGTCAAGCATTGATATCCTGGGTCCCTTTTTAATAAAGGTTTATGGACCTTTACCTTATAGTAGTCAATGCAGGACATGACCAGTATCAGAATGACCGTATAGAGGGCAGGAAAGGTAAGAGATTTTTAAATGGACCAGAGTTTTCTTAGAGCTTATTTCTATTTATTTATTTAAGATATTTATATACCGTCATATGCACACTGCATTCAAAGCGGTTCATAGCACATTAAAACCATAGACATGGGACCCTAAACAGAAACACAACTATAAAAAGGGAACTCTGTGACAAAACAGCTCTTGATTATAGTGGACACATAGAAGTTGAAGGCTAGTTCTAAGCCAATGAGGCAGGATTTTGAGGGTGTCAACTATGGCTAGCTGATAGCTTTTAATGATTGGAAACAAGAATGAACAGGATGCTAAATCTGTAATCCACATGGCTTCAATTTTTGTGTGGTTTAATTTGAATTGGTGTGAGGAGAGCTAGTTACTATTGGTTTGTAGGTAGGAGAATCAGATACCTGCTAAAAAGCGTAGTTCTCCAGGGACAGCAGGAATCAGTCCTAACTTATGGGTGACATCGGCACTGACTGAGCCCACGCGGTGCAATTCCCCAACTTTCAAAGAAAGTCTTTAGGATTGCTGCCACGCATGCGTGGTCCTCTTCCCGCCCAAGGGTGCCATCTTGCTCAGTCATGTTCCAGAGCTAGAGCCCTACTAAGCAGATAGCAAGGGAAGGTCAAAAAAAGTTCAACTCATCAGAGGCGGTGGGTGGGTAGTGAGGACTGATTCCTGTTGTCCCTGGAGAATATCTGTTACAGATGAGTAACTACGCTTTCTCCAGGAACAAGCAGGAAGTCAGACCTCACTTATGGGACTCCCCAGCTACAGGCTACCGAACCTGTAAGCCAAAAAGTGCCTCCTGGAGGCCATGAGCAGAAGCCAATGTCCGAAGGAAGCCCGAATGCACGGGCCTTCAGGGCAAGCTCTCGGTAGCCGCAGAAGAAGGGTCGGAGGGCAGGAGTTGCTTATACTCCAAACAGACTACAGAGTACCGCCTGGCTGAAGGCGCTGTCCTGGCGGGACTCCCTCTCCAGGCAGTAGTGCGAAGCGAAGGTATTCGCTGAAGACCAGGTCATAGCCCGGCAGATGTCCATCAGAGGGACGGAGTGCAGCAAAGCCACAGACACCACCTTGGCGTGGATGCCATGCGCAGTGACCCGATGGATCCAGTGGGGCGCCCGCCTTTACTTTGACAAAGGCGATGCAGTCCACCACTCAAATGGAGAGGGTGTGCATGGTGACTGCCAGCCCCAGGCGGTTGGGATCATAGGCGATGAAGAACCGGGCGGACCTGCGATGACCTTTGGTGTGTTGCAGGTAGAAGGCGAGAGCCCTCTTGCAATCGAGTGTATGCAGGACCTCCAATGCCCGGTCGGCATGAGGTCTCGGGAAGAAAGTCGGCAAGACCACCTTCTGATTGAGGTGGGTGCGAAGGACCATCCTGTTCCTGTAAAACCTGGTGTAGGGGGCCTTGGCCATGAGGGCTTGAAGTTCACTGACTCGCTGCGCTGAGGTCAGTGCCATCAGGAAAATCACTTTCCAGGAGAGATGCCGGAGTGAGCACGTCAGCTGCATGAGCACGATGTTCAGGTTCCATTCTGCCGGTGGAGGCCAGATGGGGGGTCTGGAAAGCAGGAGGCCCCGCATGAAGCGGGAGGCCAGAAGCTGACCTGAAAGGGGTTTGCCCTCGATATGCAAGTGGGTTGGCGAGGATGGCTCTCAGGTGGACCCTGACCGAGTTGGACTTCAGTCCCACCTGCAAAAGGTGGAGAAGGTAATGGAGAACCCAACAGGTGGAGCAGGAGAATGGGTCAATCAGGAGCTCGGAGCACCAGTTCAAAAACTGCCGCCACTTCAGGGCGTAGGTCTGTCTCGTCAAGTCCTTCCTCGACGCGAGGAGGATGTCCTCGATCTCCACTGGGAGGTACAGCGAGGCTAAAGAGGCCTGTTCAGCTGCCAGGCTGTCAGGGATAGCAAGATCAAGTTCAGATGAAGCACCCGCCCCTCCTCTTGCGTCAGCAGACTTGGGGCACTGCCCAGGGGAACTGGAGGCTCAGACAAGAGCCAGAGTAGAAATGAGAACCAAGGTTGTCGAGGCCACGAAGGAGCCATGAGAATCACCGAGGCTCAGTCACGCTGGATCCTGTGGAGGGTCCTCGCCAGGAGAGGAGTGGGACGGAATGCATACAGAAGCCCAGAGGTCGCCATCCAGGGCCACCCTGCTCGGGTGTGGTGTTGGCCCGCAGAAGCGGGGGAGCTGCGAGTTTGCCGGGCTGGCAAACAGGACCATGGATGGAGTCCCCCAAGGTGGAACAGGTGGATAACCACCTGTGGACTCAGGCACCACTCACGCGCGGCGGAGAAGCCTGCTGAGCCTGTCCGCAAGGACATTGTCTTGGCCTGGGAGGTAGACAGCTCTTAGGGTCATGCCCCGGTGCACTGTGAAGGAGCAGAGGACTGCCTCCCAGCAGAGGCGGCGGGAGCCCGTGCACCTCTCCTTGTTTATGTAGAACATCGCGACTCTGTTGTCGGTCTGCATGAGCACCAATCTGCCCCTAAGGTGGCACTCGAAGACCTTCAAGACCAACCGGACCGCCCAAAGCTCAAGCAGGTTGATCTGCTGTCGAGATTCCTTGGGTGACCACTGCCCCTGGGTACAGAGGTGGCCAAAGTGGGCTCCCAAGCCCAACAGCGAGGTGTCAGTCGTCAAGATGAGTTTGTGCAGATGAGTCTGGAAGGGCATGCCCCGAAGGAGGCTCTGGGGGTCCTGCCACCAGACTAGGGACTCAACTAGGCTGCGAGACACCCGGACGGGGTCCCAGAGGTGGCTCAAGGCCTGGGCCCATTGCGCCCTGAGGCACCATTGGGCCGCTCGCATGTGCATGCGACCCAATGGTGCCTCAGGGCGCAATGTGCATGCAAGCATGGGGAACGATGTGTACAGTCGAGGCCAGGTGTCCCAGGAGGTGCAGCATGGCCCGTGACAAGACTCTGGGCCAGCCCTAGACCTCGGCAGCCAGAGAACAGAGCCGATCCGCGCGTGCTCGAGGAAGAAAAGCATTTGCAAGTTCTGTGTCGAGAAGAGTGTCAATGAAATCCAGGGTCCGCACCGGTGTGAGGTGGGATTTGGAGTAGTTGATGAGGAAACCGTGGCGCTCGAGAACTGTGCGTGATGCCAAGAAATGAGCTTCCTCTACCGAGGTGCCCGAGATGAGCCAATCGTCTAGGTAAGGGTAGACGGATATGCCCTGCAGCTGGAGGTGGGCCACGGCTGCTGCCAGGCACTTGGTGAAGATTCGCGGGGCAGACGCAAGCCCGAAGGTGAGCACTCTGTACTGGAAGTGCTCTCCCTGCACCCTGAAATGTAGGTACTTCTTGTGCTTGGGATGGACAGGAATGTGGGTGTAAGTGTGTCTGAGATCCAAGGAGCATAGTCAATTGCCCTGCTGGAAATAGGGCAGCAGGATGCCAAGGGATAGCATTTTGAACTTCTCCCGCACCAGAAACTTGTTCAAGTTCCTGAGGTCAAGGATGGGGCGCAGGCCCCCCATCCTCTTCGGAACGAGAAAGTACCGTGAATAAAATCCCTGACCATGGAGGTGCAACGGAACCCTTTCAACTGTCTGTTGACCGAGAAGATTGTTCAGCTCTTGCTGCAAGTAAGCCTGGTGTGAGCGAAGCCAGGTAGGCTCCGCCGGAGAGAAGGGAGGAGGGTATCTAGACGAAGACGATACCCGTTCCAGATCACCTGTAAAACCCAGGAGTCCAAAGTGATAGACGCACATTTGGGGGCAAAAAGAGACAGGCGTCGTCCCATGGGCCGAAGCAACCCCGGGGGGCGAGAGGCTATGCTTTCGGCATCAAAACCCCAGGGTTGGCTGGGGTGGTGCCAGTGGATGGGTCTTGGGCCCCTTAGGTTTCCGGTGACCCTGAGCACCCCCTTTGCACTGAATGCTGGTCGTCAGCACGGGGGCAGGCGGGTATCCCCGGTAGGGGAGCCCTTTCCTCTGGAAAAAGGGCTTTTTGGTATGCTGCTTCTTCTGTGGAAGTGAGGTGGTTTTGCGAGAAAGATGGGTGCGAATCACAAACTCCGTCTCAATCTCGGCTGCCTTGTCCTCCATGGGCTTGCCGAACAGCTTTTTGCAGATGCAGGGGACATCCAGGAGCTTCTCCTGGACCCACTGCTCTAGGTCTAAAGACTGAAGCCATGCCTGGCATTGGGCTCTGATGCCAGCAGCCGCAGCACAGGCGGAAGACTTGAACCCATCATATGAGGCACAGAAAAGGGTCTTTTTGAGGAGTCTGGAACCTGAGGAGGTACTCCCCACCCAGACCCGCAGAAAAAACACCAAGCTCCTTGGCGAGGTCGTGAAGAAACATACCCACATACAATTTGTATGCCTGGATGCAGCATGCCAGCATGGATCCCTGGTAAGCCTTGCACCCGAGGGCGTCAAGGGCATGGGATTCCCTGCCTGGCGGGACCGAAGAGTGCGACTTCAGACTCTTCTGTTTCCGCATAGCAGACTGAACTACCATGGAGGTGTGAGGAAGTTGGGTCTTCCGAAACCCCGGGCCATGCTGGACCCTATACATGGCATCGAGTCTCCACATGCGGAGGAGCAGCCAGGATAGAATGGATGGTATTGGAACCATAAGAGACTCCCTGGGCTGAGACTCATATTGCAAGATGTCGAGTTCCTCTGCACTCAGCTCCTCCTCAGTCTGCATCAGCAGGTTGAGGGCCCGAGCAATATCCCGCACAAATACCAGGAAAGGTGTCCTCTGGAGACGACCGCCATTGGGTGGCAGGCGGGGATGGGTTGGAAGGGAAATCCCTGTGGGCGCAGGTCTCCGGGGAAGTGCCCCGTCTGATTCCCAGCCCGAGAGGTCCGAGGAGGACTCAAAGTCAGGCTGGTCCCTGACCCTGTGGCCGGGGCCCGCTTAGAGCCGGAGCCACTGGCTCTGGAAGACCTCATCCCCGAGGTACAGGACAGCAAGCGAGATTGGTGCAGAGGACCCTCATGAGGCCCGTGGCTCTTGGGGATTTCCAGGGCAGTTTTCAGGACCCCAGTCGGGTGACCCTCGGTCTCAAAGCACGAGCCAGCAGGGCTGGGCAAGAGTGCCTTGCTGGGCAGTGAGGAAGGCAGAAATGCTGTGCTCCAATGCCAGCATACGGGACTCCCACTCGGGAGTGGGTCCCTACAACACAGACGCCAGGGTTACCGGGTCTAAAGTGGAGGAGGCGAGGGGTCCTCACCAGGATGACCCTCAGGAGACCGGGCACCATTGCCGAAGGCCTCTGTGTCCGTATGAGGTACTTTCCAAGGCCGCTCCTTGTCCGACCTTTGGGAACACCGGGGAAGGCTAAAGGAATGAGCGCAAGACCGCTCGCACTTATCTGGAGCCCCGACAGCAACCGAGGTCGTCGTCTTCTTTCACCATTCCACCTCGGGCGAACCCTGATCGGAATGACGCCTGGGCCGCGGGGTCACTGCGGGGGACCCCACCAGCGGTGAATCAGTAGGGCGAGGTGCCACCGGGCATCCCGGGGCTGTCTTGCGGAAAACGTCGTCGGACTTCTGCTTGCGGCTTAGCAAGGCCTTAGCGGACATTTTCTTACAAAGTGAGCAGAGCTCTGGGTTGTGGTCAGCCCCCAGACACCGTAGACAACAGTCGTGGGTGTCCGTGAGCGACATATTTTTGGAGCATCTGTCACATTTCTTAAACATGGTGGCCATGGGGGCATAAAGGGTCCCCCTGTGAGGTCGAAAACCCTTGAGACCAGCGGTTGGAGAAAAAAGGGCACGAAAAGGGCCGGACAGAAAAAACTAAGGATTAGAAAAAAAAGGGATCCCCTAACCCACAGCCAAAGCAGGGGTGAAGGGGAGGATGGCAGAGGACCAGTGCAACCGGAAAAAAAGGCCAAAAGGCCGAAGTCAGAAAACTTTTTCCGAGGGACAAGGATGTGTGTCCAAAGGGCTCCGCGGACAAAGGGAGACTGAGCAAGATGGCACCCTTGGGCAGGAAGAGGACCACGCATGCGTGGTAGCAATCCCAAAGGCTTTCTTTGAAAGCTGGGGAATTGTTCCACCGGGCTCTGTCAGAGCCAACCTCACCCATAAGTGAGGACTGACTTCCTGCTTGTTCCTGGAGAATAGGCTTAATGTCTCAATGCATCGGCCTTGATGTCATCGAAGCCACAGCCTCATGCTGTGCAAAGAAAACGTCTATCTGTCAAAGCTCTTCAGAAGGCACTCCTCAAAGATTGTAAAGATGCAGACGCTACAGCAGATTAGGTCACCACCAGTGGAATCTGGAAGGGAGCATTATCAGACAGGTCCTGGCCTCTTGAAGATTCTCATGCCCCCTCTAGTGCAGAGGAGGATGAGCAATCCTCATATTAGTGCCACTACAAAAATACTAACACCTTTAATACTATGATGCTTTGGACATCGTGCTCCAATGAACCTGAATCTCTGCCCGCTGCTTGGTATGTCATTGAAGCAGAGGATGAATCCTCTATCTTCTTCAGGCAAAAAGTAGGAAAACTAGAGGACATGCAATGAAGCTACAATGTAACCCACTTAAGACTAATAAGAGAAAATATTTTTTCACTCAACACGTAATCAAACTCTGGAAATCATTACCAGAGGATGTAGTAAAAGCTATTAGTTAATGTAGCTGGATTTAAAAAAGGTTTGGACAAGTTCATGGAGGAAAGGTCCATAAACCATTATTAAAGATGACCAGAGAAATCTACTGCTTACCCCAGGATGAGCATTGTGGAAGCTGTAGACTTTGGGTACCTGCCAGGTACTTGTGACCTGGACTGGCCATTGTTGGAAACAGTATACTGGGCTTGATGGACCTTGGTCTGACCCAGTATGGCATTTCTAATGATCTTATATTACGAGTGGTGTGCAACAGGGATCTGTCCTTGGTCCAATTCTTTTTAACATTTTTGTTAGTGATTATGGAAGGGCTGTCTGGTAAGGTCTGTCTCTGTGTGGATGATACCAAAACCTGCAATAGAGTAGAAACCCAGGAAGAAGTAGATAACATGAGGAGGGATAGAGCTAAGCTTGAAGAATGGTCGAGAATATGGCAGCTGTTATTTAATGCTAAAAAATGCAGGGTCATGCATTTAGGCTGCAAAATTCCGAGGGAGCGATACACTATAGGGGGTGAAGTACTTCTGACCACGAAGAAGCACGGGACCTAGTCGGGATCGTTTCCCATGATCTTAAAGTGGCTAAAAAAGAGGTAGAAAAGGCAATGGCAAAAGCCAGAAGAATGCTTGGATGCATAGGGAGAGGAATGGCCATCAGGGAAAAGGAAGCGATAGTGCCTCTGTATCAATCTTTGGTGAATCCTCATTTGGAGTATTGTGTGCAATTCTGGAGACCACACTTTCAAAAGGATATAAAGAGGATGGAATTTGTGCAGAGGGTAGCTACTAAAATGGTCAGTGGTCTTCATTATAAACCATATGGAAACTTTAGATGAAAGGCGGGATAGAGGAGATATAGTAACATAGTAAATGACGGCAGATAAAGCGTAGTTACTCACCTGTAACAGGTGATCTCCGGGAACAGTAGGAATTTAGTCTTCACATATGGGATATCATCGGTACCGACGGAGCCCGTGCGGGAACGCTCCCCAGCGTCCAATAGGAAAGCTTTTGGGAGCATCCAACAGCGCATGCATGCTGCCTTCCCACCTCTGTACCTCTCACTTCAGTTGAGTTTATAGCTGAGACCAAAGGAGAGAAGTAGAGAAAGAGAGAGATAGAGACAAACTCCTAGGGGAGGTGGGTGGGTTGTGAAGACTAAATTCTTGCTGTTCCTGGAGATCACCTGTTACAGGTGAGTAACTACGCTATCTCCAGGAACAAGCAGGAATGTAGTCTTCACATATGGGAGGACTCCCAGCTGAAAGACGCCAAGGGGTGACCCTAGCTGCGAACCTAGGTGAGATGGGTCATGCTTCCTCCCATGAACCTTAGGCATCCAAACTGTGAATGGTGGGTAGGAGTTGTATTAAGTACGGAAGAGATGTTGTAGAACAGCCTGGCCAAACGAGGCATCCCGACAGGAGTCCTTGTCTAAGCAATAGTGGGCTGTGAAGGTATGTACCGAAGTCCAAGTGGCTGCTTTGCAGATGTCAATAGAGACAGAACGAAGGTTAGCCGCTGAGGCTGCCATTGCTCTCACATTATGAGCTGTGACATGGCCTTCGAGAGAAAGTCCCTTACTCTGATATGTATAGGCTATGCAATCTGCAATCCAATTTGACAGAGTTCTTTTAGAAACTGGAAGTCTCAAATGACTAGAGTCAAAAGCCAGAAAAAGCTGAGAAAGTTTTCTATGTGGCTTAGTTCTTTGTAAAAAGCCTTGGCTTTTTATCTCCAATCTAATGTGTGAAGATTCCTTTCCGCACTGGAGGCATGAGGCCTACGGAAGAATATAGGAAGATAAACCGACTGGTTTAAATGAAAAGGCGAAACCACCTTTGGCAGAAAGTGAGGATGAGTGAAACCTTGTATAAGGAGTGTCAGCTACTAAACGCCTGTAGTTCACTAATGCGTCTTGCAGAAGTGATGGCAATTAGGAAAATAACTTTCCATGAAATAAACTTTAGGTTTGATGTGGCTTAAGGTTCAAAGGGCGGTTTCATAAGCTGACCAAGAACAAGATTTAGATCCCATGCCACCGGTGGTGGTTTAATGGGCAGTTTTGTTAAAAGTAGGCCTCTCATAAATCTTGATATAAGTGGATGAGAGGAAATAGGTTGTCCACTGAAAGGTTTATGAAAAGCAGCAATAGCACTAAGATGGACCCTAACTGAATTGGTCTTCAGAACAGAAGTTGATAATTGTAGAAGATACTCTAGTAGCAACTCTACAGGTACTAAAAGGGGGTTAAGTCCCTTTTGTGAACACCAGATAGAGAACCTTTTCCACTTGAAAGCATAGGAACGTCTTGTGGAGGGTTTTCTGGAAGCCAGGAGGATATCCTTTACTTGTTGAGAAAGGTTAACATCCTGGAATTCTAGGCTTTCAGTAACCAGGCCCTGAGATGTAGGGCCTGGGGATTGCGATGCAGTAAAGATCTGTTCTCTTGCGACAGGAGATCTGGAGCATTCCACAACTCCAGAGGAGTGGTTTGAGAGAGACGCAGAAGAGGATACCACGTTTGCCGTGGCCAACATGGAGCTATGAGTATCATATGACCTCTGTCTCTCTGAAGTTTGAATAAAGTCTTGGGAATGAGGGGAATGGGTGGCAAGGCATAGAGGAAGTCCTGTCCCCAGTGGAGTAGGAAAGCATCTCTTGCCTGACAGTTTTGAGCCAGAATCCTGGAACAGAATCGGGGAAGTTTGGCATTCTGTGGACTTGCAAAGAGGTCTATACCTGGTGTTCCCCAGATTCGAAACATTCGAGCAAGCTGGTATGAGTGGAGGGACTACTCGTATGGCAGCAATATTCGACTGAGTTTGTCTGCCCACAAGTTTTGAATGCCCGGAAGGTATACTGCAAACAGGTGAATTTGTAACTCTCTGGCGAGGGCCCATATTTGCAAAGCTTTGTTGCATAGCAACAGAGAGCCTGTTCCGCCTTGCTTGTTCACAAAGAAGATAGCTACCTGATTGTCGGTTTGGACCAGAACTGTTTTGTTGCCGAGATGGCCCTGAAAGACTTGAATAGCACTGAAAATGGCTCTCAGCTCTAGGAGGTTTATGTGAAGGGAAACCTCCTGTGAGGTCCAAAGACCCTGAGTGGAGAGATTGTGCAAGTGGGCTCCCCAACCCATCTTGGACGCATCTGTCACCATAGTGGTTTGGCATAGAGGCTACTGGAAAGGAGAGCCTACAAGGAGGTTTTCCAGGGATTGCCACCATTGCAGGGACAAAATCAGACGTGTGGTAGTTCTGATTTTGTCTGTTAGTCAACCCGAGGCTTGTGACCACTGAGAGGAAAGGGTCCACTGTGCTGCTCGCATGTGGAGGCGAGCATAGGGAACCACATGGATAGTGGATGCCATGTGTCCTAGAAGTTGAAGCATCTCCCGAGCAGTAAGGAATACCTTCATAGATGCTTGAGATGCCACTTGTATTATATGTAGACAGCTTGGCTGGGGCAGGAAAGCCTTTGACTGCCCTGTGTCTAGACGAGCCCCTATGAATTGTAGAGATTGAGAGGGGGTGAGATGAGATTTTGGGAGGTTTATGACCAGCCCCAAGTACTGAAGAATTGTCATTGCTCGAGAGAGAGCAAACTGGCCTCTGGAGCTGTCGATGCTCGAATGAGCCAATCGTCTAAGTAAGGGAAGACGAATATTCCCAGAGTCCTCATAAATGCTACCACCACTGCCATGCATTTTGTGAAGACTCTTGGAGCAGAGGCTAGTCCGAAAGGAAGAACTCTGTACTGGAAGTGTCTTCCTTGGATCAGGAATCGTAGGAACTTCCTGTGATCTGAGTGGATGAGAATATGCGTGTACGCATCTCTTAGATCTAGAGAACATAGACAATCTTGACTTTGAAGGTATTGTAAAAGTGTTCCGAGGGAGATCATCTTGAACTTTTCTCGAACAAATACTTGTTTAATTCTCCGAGGTCTAGTATAGGCCTGTGTCCCCCTGTCGTCTTTGGAATAAGAAAATAGGGGGAATAGAACCCTGACCCCTGTTGGGATATGGGCACTTCTTCAATTGCTCCTTGAGCTAAAAGTAACGTGACCTCCTGCCACAAGAGGTCGGTGGCAGGGCCCTGAGAATTGAACTGTCTCAGAATTGTAAGTGGGGGCAAGTTGAGGAAATGAAGCTTGTATCCCAATCTTACAATGGACAGAGTCCAATTTTCTGATGTTATTTGTTGCCATCTTTTGGCAAAATGGCATAGTCTGCCTGGAATGGTCAAGGATTCTGGACCTTTTAGGGGCAGAATGACAAAGTTCTCTAGGTGGAAGTCAAAGACCCTGAGGGGGCTGAGTCTGTTCAGCTTTCTGAGCTTGTGGCTTTCTCTGCTGTCTGTTCTGTTGTTATCCCTTTTGGGAAACATGAAGTGGACAGTGAGTTTGATGGGTGTAAGATTGGTAAGACTTCTTTTTCTTACTGAAAAAAGGTTTCTTGAATGTTTTCTTTTTTGCTGGGTTGGCTGTAGCCTTTGACAATCTGTTCAAAGTAGTATTGTGAGATTCATGCTGATTAGCCTCGTTCTGCCAGTCCTTACCAAAGAGATGTTCTCCTGTGCAAGGAATGTCTCTCAGCTTTTCTTGCACCCATTGTTCCAAGACTGATGCTTGAAGCCAAGCAATACAATGTGCTCCTATGGATATAGCAGAGGTTCTGCTAAGCCATTCAAAACAATCAAAGGTAGCGCGGTTCATGAATTTAGAGACATTCTGTGCATGTTTGACCAGAATAAGGTAGTCTGCTCTTTTTTCCTCTGAGACAGAAGGACTAATGAGCTCTAAGTCCTTTGTGACTTCTTCCAGGAACATTCCCATATACAGAATGTAGGAACTGATCCTGGCTCCCAGCATGGCGGACTGAAAACATCAACGGCCAAAGGCATCGAGTGTCCTGGATTCACGGCTTGGAGGATTAGAAGAGTGTGTGTTTTTGCACTCTTGATTCTTCACATGGCCTATTCCACTACCATTGAATGGTGTGGTAACTGAGTTTTTTTAAAACCAGGACAACTTGGCACTCGGTACATAGTGTCCAGGCATCAGGAATGTGAAGATATTGTTAAAGGAGTCTCCCACATTCTCAACATCAGATCATGTAAGATCTTCTGAATGGGAAGCATAGCTGCTTCCTTGGGAGCCATAGGGTATTGTGGAATTCTTAATTCCTCTGCCCTAGGTTCTTTTTCTGCAATCACAGTGATTGCAAGGCCCTTTGCTAAATCACGTATGAAGTCCTGGAAGGACATAGCCTCTGGAGGAGACATCCTGCGTTGAGGAGAGGGAGATGACTTTTCTAAAAGATTCACTCTGGTACCGGTAGAATCATCAGAGTCATCGGAATCGGAAGACTTAAGCATCGGGTGCTTCTGTGACGCATGGTATCGGTACCGCTCGAAGTCGGTACCGAATAGTGTCTGTTCCTGATCCCCGATACCGGACATCGGCATGGGGGGGAAGCAGTCCTGTTGAAGCAGGTGTTGTCAGTGCCGGTACCGATGTCGGTACCAATACCTGCAGAACCATCTGTTGCGGTCTTAGCGGTACCGAGGCTGCTAAGAGGACCACTAGACTGCGTTCAATAGCGAGGATTCTGTGATCCATGGCTCCTGCCGGTGCCTGGGTGCCGGTACCGGTGAATGTGGCCACGACCTCAGAGGATGGCACCAGTACTTCCGCAGAGGTTGAGGTCTCTGGAACATCCTGGAGCCCCGTTAATGCTTTGGAGATCGAAGACTCCCGCCAGGGCTGTTTTGCCAGTGAAGTATCCTCAAGGGAAATGTCCAAGGCTTCTCGATACTTCGAAGGAGATTTTCCCTTTGAGAACCAGCTAGTTTTACTTTTGGTTACCTGAGGATCCATGTGAGGAAGATGAAGCCCTGGAAGACGTTGATGCAACTGACATCGTGTAGGAGGCAAAAAGGGTACCGAGTTTTGCAGCTCTATTCTGCCGGCCCCTCTTGATCATCCTCGTGCAGGAGAGATACTCCGCTGGACAATGTTCAGGACCCAAACATTTTAGACACCAATCATGGGTGTCAGTGACGGAGATGGTACCGCCACATTTTAAGCATTTTTTGAAACCACTGGCTGGTTTCTCCATGCTTCAAGAAAATATGGGCCTGGTGCCCAAAATGGCGCCTAGCACCAGAAATAGGGAAAAGCCCTGAAGAAAAATATATGTTTTTTTGGTTTTTTTTAAAGAAAGAAGAAGAGAAGAACCGGTGGTACCCGTAGGCGTCGAATGAAGGCAAATGCGACCACAAAAAACAAGAAATAAAGGTAGATTTTCTGTGGTGACAGGGTACCGTGCCCTGTCAGCTCCATGGAAAACGAAGAACTGAAGTGAGAGAGGTACAGAGGCGGGAAGGCAGCACGCAGGTGCTGTGGGATGCTCCCAAAAGCTTTCCTGTTGGATGCTGGGGAGCATTCCCGCGTGGGCTCCGTCGGTACCGACGATACCCCATATAGAGTAGTTACTCACCTGTAACAGGTGTTCTCCAGGAGCAGCAGGAATCAGTCCTCACTTATGGGTGACGTCGGCGCCGACGGAGCCCTCGCGGAGCAGTTTTCCCCAGCTTTCGCAGAAAACCTTTGGGAATTGCAGCGCGCATGCGCGGTCCCCTTCCCGCCCAGGGATGCCATCTTGCTCAGTCTGATGACATAGCGGAAAGACAACAAAAAAGTTAGCAAAGCTATGCAATGAGAATGACTGCAACTCCAAGGGGAGGAGGGAGGGTAGTGAGGACTGATTCCTGCTGCTCCTGGAGAACACCTGTTACAGGTGAGTAACTACTCTTTCTCCAGGACCAAGCAGGAAGTCAGTCCTCACTTATGGGACTCCCAAGTTTAAGGCTACCGGAGACCTCAAGCCGAAAGAGCTCCCCCAAGCTCAGCAGTACAGAGGGAGGAAACTTCTCTGAATACGAATCCGGCCGGTAGCCCAACACCAGGGCCGGAGGGTAGGAGTTGCCTAAACCTCAAAGAGATTGTGGAGGACTGCCTGACCGAAAGCACTGTCCCTGCGGGACTCCCTCTCCAGGCAGTAATGAGCCGCAAAGGTCTGGCTTGTAGACCAAGTAGCAGCCCGGCAGATGTCTGCCAATGGAACAGAGCGAAGATGAGCCACAGACGTAGCCTTCGCCCGGACACGATGGGCCGTGACGCGACTCTCCAAGGAGAGTCCGGCAGCCCCGTAAGCCCAGGCGATACAGTCGGCCACCCAGATGGACAGGGTACGTTTGGAGACAGGTACCCCCAACCGATTGGGGTCAAAAGATACGAAAAGCTGGACCGCTTTTCTATGCTCTCGTGTACGATCAAGGTAGAAGGACAAGGCTCTTCGACAGTCCAGGGTATGCAGAACAGACTCAGCTCGGCTGGTATGCGGCCTGGGAAAGAAAGTCGGAAGAACCACCTCCTGGTTGATGTGAAAGTGGGAGACCACCTTTGGAAGAAACTTAGGGTGGGTCCTTAGGACTACACTATTCCTGTAGAACCTAGTGTACGGGGGCTCCGACACTAGGGCTTGTAGCTCAGTTACGCGCCTCGCGGAAGTAAGGGCTACCAAGAAGAGAGTTTTCCAGGAGAGGAAACGAAGAGGGCAGGTAGCCATGGGTTCAAAAGGCGGACAGGTAAGCCTTTGCAGAACCACATTGAGGTCCCAGTCAGGGGCTGGAGGGCGCAACGGAGGTTTAAGCAGAAGGAGGCCTCTAAGAAAACGCGCCACCAAGGGGTGCGAGGAAAGAGGCTGGCCTTCCACCGGTGAATGGTGCGCGGAGACAGCACTGAGGTGGACTCTGACAGAGTTGGATTTGAGGCCTAGATCGGAGAGGTGAAGCAAATACTGCAGTACCACCGATACTAGACAGGCGAAGGGGTCCTCAGATCGCTGAGAACACCAGACCGAGAAGCGACGCCATTTAAGGGCGTAAGACTTCTGGGTGGAAGGACGCCGAGACGCTAGGACGATGGCTTCCACCTCTGGGGGTAGCAGAAGCGGAGCTAGGACTACCCTTTCAGCAGCCAGGCCATCAGGTGCAGGGCCCGGAGGTTGGGGTGCAGAAGAGTACCCTGATCCTGGGTCAGGAGATCGGGCCGAAACCCCAGAGGAAGAGGGGTGTCCACTGCTAACTGTAGAAGCAGAGGGAACCATGGTTGCCTCGGCCACCGGGGCGCTACCAGGATCACGGAGGCCCTGTCCTGGACAACTTTGAACAATGTCCGGGACACAAGTGGTGTGGGAGGGAAGGCATACAGCAGACCCGTGGACCACGAGATGAGGAAAGCATCCGGCGCTACTCTGAGCGGATGCGGGTGCCGGGAGAAGAACCTGGGAAGCTGCCGGTTCAGGGGA
The DNA here is from genome assembly GCA_033557465.1 of Ichthyophis bannanicus. Taxonomy (NCBI): domain Eukaryota; kingdom Metazoa; phylum Chordata; class Amphibia; order Gymnophiona; family Ichthyophiidae; genus Ichthyophis; species Ichthyophis bannanicus. The sequence continues at coordinate 465,654,075 of CM066034.1, forward strand.
CTGGCAAAGAGATCCACGGTGGGAGAGTCCCACCGGCGGAAGAGCTGCTGGACCACTGCGGGGTGCAACCTCCATTCGTGCGGCTACAGAATCCGGCTCAGTTTGTCCACCAGGCAATTGTCCTGCCCTGGCAGGTAAACCGCCTTGAGGAGGATGTCGTGACCGACTGCCCAAGAGCACAGTCTCCGAGCCTCCTGGCATAGAAGGAGGGAGCCCGTGCCCCCCTGTTTGTTCATGCAGAACATTGCAACCTGATTGTCTGTCTGCACCAGTACGGACTGACAAAACGTGAGGTGAGAGAAGGCCCGCAGAGCTAGGCGGATCGCCCGGAGCTCTAGGAAGTTTATCTGCTGGGCAGCTTCCCAAGGTGTCCAAAGGCCTTGAGTGCATGTCCCTTGACAATGCGCCACCCATCCCAGGAGAGAGGCATCTGTCGTGAGCACCCGGGACGGTGGGGGAGACTGAAAGGTCATGCCGAGCCCCAGGTTAGGCAGGTGAAGCCACCATTGCAGGGAGGAGACCAGACGGTCGGAAATCTGTATCAGGTCCGACAGCTTCCCTGTGGCCTGATGCCATTGAGTGCGAAGGCTCCACTGAGCAGGTCTCATATGTAGACGGGCATTCGGGGTGACATGGACCATGGAGGCCATGTGCCCGAGCAGCTGCAGGAACTGTCTGGCAGAGACTGGCGACATGCTGTTGAACCTGCCAGCTAGAGCTATGAGCCTGTTGGCCCGTTCCAGAAGCAAGAAGGCACGAGCCTGCAGAGTGTCCAGCCGTGCCCCTATGAACTCGAGGTCCTGAGAGGGGAGCAAAGCGGACTTTTCGAAGTTTATGATGAAGCCCAAGTGCTGAAGCAGAGCCACTGTGCATTGAGTGGCCCGAGTAACCTCTGGAGCAGACGATGCCCGGATGAGCCAGTCGTCCAGGTATGGAAAGACGAAGAGGCCTTGAAGCCTCAGGAAGGCTGCCACCACTGCCAGGCACTTCGTGAATACCCTGGGAGCGGAGGACAGTCCAAAGGGCAGTACGCGGTACTGATAATGATTCCCTGCCACCACAAATCTTAGATATTGCCGGTGGTCCGGATGAATAAGGATGTGTGTATAAGCATCCTTTAGAGCAGTGGTCCTCAACCCAGTCCTCTGGGTCCCACAGGCCAGTCAGGTTTTCAGGATACCCACAATGCATGAGATAGATCTGCATGTACTGCTTCCATTGTATGCAGATCTATCTCATGCATATTCATTGTGGGTATCCTGAAAACCTGACTGGCCTGTGGGCCCCAGAGGACTGGGTTGAGGACCACTGCTTTAGATCCAAGGAGCATAGCCAATCTCCCTGCTGGAGGTAGGGCAGTAGGGTTCCAAGGGTAAGCATCTTGAACTTTTCCCGCTGCAGGAACTTGTTGAGGTTGCATAGGTCCAGAATGGGTCTGAGGCCTCCTGTTCTCTTTGGAATCAGGAAGTATCTTGAGTAAAACCCGTGACCCCACAGGTGTTGGGGCACTGGCTCCACAGCCCGTTCTTGAAGCAGACCTTTCAGCTCCTGAAGGAGTAAGTCCCTGTGCAGAGGGGGTCTGGGAGGCTCCCCTGGAAAGTAGGGGGAGGCACCTGGTGAAAATGTAAGAGGTAGCCCCTTTGAACCACCTGAAGCACCCAGGAATCAGATGTTATGGCTGACCACTTGTGGGCAAAGTGGGTCAGCCGGCCCCCCGTGCTGGGCGAAGGCCCCTGAGGGGGAGAGGCTATGCGGGCATAGTCAAAATCCCCCACCCTGCTGGGCCAGGGCCTACGTAGCGGGCTTGGGGGCTTTCTGCCTCCGGGATCCGTTACCCTGCCCCTTAGGCTGCTGCCCCTGATGGGGGGTTGCTGAGGCCTGATATTGTGGGTGGTGTTGCTTATAAGCAAACACCTTCCTCGGGTAAAAAGGCTTTTTCCCCGAGCCCTTCTTTTTCTGTGAAGGGGCAGAGGTCTTTCTGGAAAGGCGAGTCCTGGTGAGGGTCTCCGACTCGAGCTCCGCCGCCTTTTCGGCCATGGGTTTGCCGAAGAGGTTCTCACCTCTGCAAGGAACATCGACCAACTTGTCCTGCACCCATGGCTCGAGGTTGGATGACTGAAGCCACGCCTGGTGGCGAGCCCCGATGCTGGCTCCGGCCACCCGAGCCGATGCTTCGAAGCCATCGTAGGCCGCTCGAGAAATGAACTTTGAACACTCTCGAATCCCTGTGGACAAGGCCTGGAACCGCTGCAAAGGTTCCTTGGAGAGACCGGCCGATAACTCCGCAATTTCTTTCGCCAGGTCTCGAAGATACATGCCCATATACAGCTGATATGTCTGGACTCGACAAGCAAGCATAGAGCCCTGGAAGCACTATCTACCGAGGGCATCCAGGTCCCGGGCCTCCTTACCCGGAGGCACCGAGGAGTGCATCTTTTGACTCTTAAGCTGATGCATTGCCAATTCCACCACCATGGAATGGTGTGGTAGTTGCGCCTTCTGGAACCCGGGGCTCTTGCGGACTCGATACATGGAATCGACCCGCTTGCTCAACACCAGCGTCGAGGCCGGGCTCTCCCACATGTGGAAGAGAAGTCTCTCCAGCATCGGGGGAACCAGTACAGTAAAGGCCTCCTTCGGGGGAGAGTCATATTGAAGGGCCTCGAGCTCTTCGGCTTGAGGTTCCTCCTCCGGATCCGCGGGGAAGGCCAAAGCCTTGGCCATATCCCTCACGAAATCTGAGAACCGGGTATCCTCCGGGGGGGGGGACCGCCTCTGAGGCTCCGACTCGGGCGAGTCGGAGGGGACGCACCGAGTCTGAAAAGAACCGGGTGACTCGCCCTCCTCCGTGTCCCAGCCCGATTCCTCCTCCGAGGAATCGAGCTCCGTGCGGGCGGGGGCCGGAGACCTCTGCCCCGATGCCGAGGCCAGCGTCGAGGACCTCGGTCCCGAACGGGAAGCCGAGGGAGACCTAGGTCGAGGATCGACTCGAGCTCGTATGGACTCGAGGATCGACTCGGCCTCCGGGGTCGACTTGGGTGTCGACGTCCCGGTGGTCGGGGCAGATGCACTGGCAAAGCCGGTGATCAATGCCCGCTGCTGGTCCATGAAGGCAGCGATACTGCGCTCCAAGGTCGTCAGTCTGAGACCAAGCTCAGAAGACCCAGCAGCCGCCGACTCGGGCCCCGACGGCGTCGGGCCCGACGTCGGTTCTCCCGGGGGAGAGTCCAGGAGGACTATAGCACTCACGTGTCCAGACGACTCCATCTCAAGACGAGGAAGCTTCGCAGGCCTCTCCCTCTCCGAGGACCCGGGGCGTCCGACGGGGCTGAGCGACCTGGCCCTCGAGGGACCAGGAGCGTCCTCCGACGCCACCCTCGCGGGCCTCTTCTCCCGACAGTGTTCCCGGCCAGGGGACCCCCGCTCAGAAGAACTCCGACGATGCTCGGTGCCGGAGCCACGAGACGTCGAGGCCTCTGACGAAGTCCGGGCCCGATCGGACGCGGAGCCAGGGAAGATTCTATCCCTTTGCGACTGCCGACTCCTTAGTGCCTTTGAGGACATCTTGCTGCACGGACTGCAACTCATAGGGTCATGTTCGGGCCCGAGGCAGCGGAGGCAGCAGTCATGCGTGTCAGTAAGAGACATGAGTTTGACACAACGATCACACTTTTTAAACCCACTGGCAGCCATCGGGGGAAAAAGGGCCCCTGCAAGGTCGAAAGACCGCGCTGCCAGGGAAGAAGGAGAAACAGGCGGGAACGCCAGTTGGAGAGAAAAAAAGAAAATAAAAACTGTGAACGGGCCCTTTAGGCGATGCCCGGCGGGAAGAGGACACACGAACCGAGAAAATAACAAAAGAAATCAACTTTTTCAGCGGCGACAACAAACTACGTCTGTAGGGCTCCGCGGAAAAAAGGAGACTGAGCAAGATGGCATCCCTGGGCGGGAAGGGGACCGCGCATGCGCGCTGCAATTCCCAAAGGCTTTCTGCGAAAGCTGGGGAAAATTGCTCCGCGAGGGCTCCGTCGGCGCCGACGTCACCCATAAGTGAGGACTGACTTCCTGCTTGGTCCTGGAGAAGTGAAGACTACATTCCTGCTCGTTCCTGGAGATAGACCAGTATGGTCCATAATAGAGATATTTAAATACCTCTGTGGCATAAATGCGCATGAGCAGAGCTTCTCAATTGAAAGAAAGCTCTGCAAAAAGGGGACACATAATGAGGATGAAAGGAGACAGACTCGCATTAATAGGTGGAAATATTTCTTTACAGAAAGAATGGTAGATGCATGGGATAGTCTCCCAGTATCTGAATTTAAGAAAGCATAGGACAAAGAGAGAAGATCTCTCAAGGAAAAAAAAGGGAATATAGTAGTTGATATGAAAGGGCAGACTAGATAGACAATATGGTCTTCTTCCGCCATCATGTTTCTATGTTTAAGAAAGACCACATGATTAAGAAGCATGGCATAAGATATAAGCCATCAATCAGCTGCCAATTCCTGTACTCTCATATAGTTCTGGGATTATAGACTAGCCTCAAGGATCTTGAAAAACTGGATGTGCGAACACCACAAATTCTCCATGCCCTTGAGGTAACTTACAAGAATCAGTGTGTACCAAGATTGTACATCCCTAGAGCAGAAGGAGGGCTAGGCCTCACAGAGATTGATTACAAATACAGGACTACCATCACAGGCTCGCCTAACAACATTATTGGATCCAAATACACAAAAAGTGCTGAAATATGACAGTAGATGGACAAGTGTTCTGATGACTAGAAGGAATGAGTGAGAATCCACAAACACACATAGAAAAGGAAGCAATAAAAATGCAAAACATGAGAAAAAACTCTTCAAGAATAAGATCAGCAAAAGAGGAAAAACAAGTGGGAAATACAAAGTGTTAATCCAGGAACCCTTTGTTGATCAAGACTGGACACATGAATGGTTAAGGAGAGGTGAATTTAAACTAAAGGATAAGAGATTGATAGTTGCAGCCCAGATTAGCAGATTAAGACAAGATGGTTTACAGCGAGCACTGAAAAAAACAAGCAAAACAGACATAGGCCGATTCTGTAAGAAAGACCTAGAAACAGCGACTCACCTCATAGTTGGCTGTGAAACTCTGATGGTGGAAAAATTTGTATACGGAAAGGGACAACAAAATAGCATGCCTCATACATTGGAAAGTCTGTAAACACTATTACTGTACCTGAAAAACACTGAGATCATAACCCTAAGAGAATTACTGAGAATGAAGAGGTTATCACCTGGGGCATTCTCATTTCTGACTGATAAGAAATTGGAGGTGAGGAAACACAACATAGTGGTAAAGGAGAAAAACATCAGAACGGCACTGATAACAGAAGTGTCCGTTCCAAGTGATTATTCTCTGAAATGCGTGGAGAGAGAAGATCCCGAAGTACCACGAAATGCAGTTAGAGACGAAGAAAATGTGGCAGAAAGATACAGAAATATTTCCCATCATATTGGGAGCTACAGGCTTGTTAAAGAAGAACTTCCAAACACATCTTGATATATTACCCATGCCTTTTACATCTTATAAGCTCCAGAAGGAAGCTCTCTGACACGATGCGAGTACTACGCCGAGCATTAGCAGTACATTTGAGAGACTGAGATCATACTCCACATAGAACTAGAACGCGTAGTAACTCACCTGTAACAGGTGTTCTCCAGGGACAGCAGGAATCAGTCCTCACATATGGGTGACGTCGGCGCCGATGGAGCCCTCGTGCGGAGCAATTTCCCCAGCTTTCAAAGAAAGCCTTTGGGAATGCCTTGCGCATGCACGGTCCCCTTCCTGCCCGTGCAGTTGGAGGTCAGCTGTACGCCAAGCGATACAGTCCGCCACCCAGGTGGATAACGTGCGCTTGGAGCCCGGTAGACCTAGTTTACTAGGTTCATAAGAGACGAAGAGCTGAGAAGCCCTTCGATGCCTCCGCGTATGCTCCAAGTAGAAGGCGAGCGCCCTCTTATAGTCCAGGGTATGCAGAACTGTTTTTGCCTTGCTGGTGTGTGGCCTGGGAAAGAAGGCTGGAAGAACCACCTCTTGGTTAAGTTGAAACGAGGAAACCACTTTTGGGAGGAACTTGGGATGTGTGCAGAGCACCACCTTGTTCTTGTACAACCGTGTGTATGGTCTATCTGAGACTACAGCCTGCAGCTCACTCACACGTCTAGCCGACGTGAGTGCCACCAGGAAGAGCACCTTCCAGGAGAGGAAGCACAGATGGCAAGTGGACATCGGCTCGAAAGGAGGGCGAGTAAGTTGCTGCAAGACCACATTGAGATCCCACTCCGTCGCTGGAGGACAGATGGGAGGTTTCAGCAGGAGCAGGCCCCTGAGAAACCTGGCTACCAAGGGGTGAGCCAAGAGAGGCTGACCATCTATTGGAGTGTGGTTAGCCAACAAGGCACTCAGGTGGACCCTGACTGAGTTTGACTTGAGTCCCACCTCCGAGAGATGAAGCAGGTACTGTAATCCTTGGGGAACCTGAGAAGGATTCCACGGCATGTTGGTGACACCACACCTGGAACCTGCGCCATTTACAAGCATATGATTTTCTGGTGGATGGCCTTCTGGAGGCCAACAACACTTCTTCTACCCCCTTGGGTAGGAGAAGAGGTGCAAGGCCTGCCCTCTCAGCAGCCAGGCCATCAAATTGAGGGATCTGGGATTGGGGTGCACGAGGGAACCCTGCTCCTGGGTGAGGAGGTCGGGTCGCACCCCCAAGGGGAGAGGGGTCTCTACCGCCAGTTGAAGAAGAAGTGGGAACCAAGGCTGTCTCGGCCACCTGGGTGTTACTAGGATCACCCAGGCTTTGTCCCTGCGAATCTTGAAGAGAGTCCGTGCTACCAGTGGGGTAGGTGGAAAAGCATACAGGATGCTCCCCGACCAAGGGAGAAGAAAAGCATCAGCCGCTACATTTAGGGGGTGTGGTTGTCTGGAGCAAACCGGAGCAACTGATGATTTTGTGGACTGGCAAAGAGATCCATGGATGGGAGGCCCCAGTGGTTGAAAATCTTCTGGGCGACCTCCCTGTTTAGGTGCCATTCGTGGGGTTGAAGAACCCTGCTCAGTCTGTCTGCCAGGCAGTTCTCCTGGCCCAGTAGGTAAACTACATGGAGAGACATGTGCTGAACTGCAAAGCAACAGAGGTCCAGAGACTCCTGGCAAAGGATCAGCGATCCTGTGCCGCCTTGTTTGTTCACATAGAACATAGCCACCTGGTTGTCTGTCTGTACCAGGACAGAGTGATTGGAGAGGACAGGAGCAAAGGCTTTTATAGCTAAACTAATGGCTTGGAGTTCCAACAGGTTGATCTGGAGTGTGGCCTCCTGAGGAGTCCACTGACCTTGAGCGCAAGAGCCCTGACAATGGACTCCCCCAACCATCAAGGAGGCATCCATGGTCAGCACCCTTATATGCACGGGAAGCTGGAACGGTACCCCCCGCAGGAGGTTAACTGATTGTGACCACCACTGCAGGGAATGCCTCAGGGGTTTGGGTACTGCCACTCCGCCGGACAGGCGTCCCGTGGCCTGTGACCACTGGTCCCGCAAGGACCACTGAGCTGTCCGCATGTGCATGCGTGCAAAACGAGTAATATGAATGGTGGAGGCCATGTGGCCGAGCAGGCGTAAGAACCTCCGTGCTGACACGTGGGATACGTGACTCACCATGTCTATCTGAGATAGCAGGCGGCCTGCTCTGTCCAGTGGTAAGTAAGCCCTTCATTGCAGGGTGTTTAGCCTTGCCCCTATGAATTTCAAGTTCTGGGTGGGGAGCAAAGAGGACTTTGAGTGATTGATGATGAACCCCAGATGCTGAAGCAGAGTGATTATGTGAGCTGTGGCGTGGTGCACTTCCTGGGCTGACTGGTCCCTTACGAGCCAGTCGTCTAGGTAAGGGAACACAAAGATCCCCTGAGTCCTGAGGAAGGCCGCTACCATAGCTAGGCACTTTGTAAAAACCTTTGGAGCAGAAGCCAGACCAAAAGGGAAGCACTCTGTATTGGAAGTGGTTTCCTCCGACCACAAACCTGAGGTATTGTCTATGGTCTGGGTGTATGAGGATGTGCGAGTACACATTCTTTAAGTCCAAGGAGCATAGCCAGTCTCCCTGCTGGAGGTAAGGCAGAAGTATCCCAAGTGAAAGCATCTTTAACTTTTCCCCCACCAAGAACTTGTTGAGATTTCGCAGGTCCAGGATGGGGCAAAGGCCTCCTTGTCTTTTCGGTATGAGGAAATACCTGGAGTAAAGCATAGTTACTCACCTGTAACAGGAGATCTCTGGGAACAGCAGGAATTTAGTCATCACATATGGGTATCGTCGTTAACGACGGAGCCTGCGCGGGAACGCTCCCCAGGGTCCAATAGGAAAGCTTTAGGGAGCATCCCACAGTGCCTGCGTGCTGCCTTCCCGCCTTTCCCAACTGTCCCTCTCCAGGTGAGTTTACAGCTGAGAGAAAGAGAGAGGGAAAGAGAGAAAGAGAGAGAGATACAACTCATAGTGGAGGTGGGTGGGTTGTGAAGACTAAATTCCTGCTGTTCCCGGAGATCACCTGTAACAGGTGAGTAACTATGCTATCTCCAGGAACAAGCAGGAATGTAGTCTTCACATATGGGGACTCCCTAGCTGCAGATGCCAGGGATAAGGCCCCAGAAGTTGTGTGCCCTTGTGAAAGGGCTCCACTTCCCCCCATGCATCTCTGGCATCCTACCAGGGATGGTGGGTAGGAGTTGATTAAGTATGGAACAGGTGTTGAAGAACAGCCTGACCAAACAAGGCATCCCGGCGGGAGTCCTAGTCTAAGCACTAATGGGCTGTGATGGTATGAACCAAAGCCCAAGTAGCTGCTCGACAGATGTCACCGATAGACACAGAGTGAAGATGAGCCATAGAGGCTGCCATGGCTCTCACATTGTGAGCTGTGACATGGCCTTCAAGAGGAAGATTCTTACTCTCATAGGCAAAAGATATACACTGTGCAATCCAGCTGGACAGTGTTCTTTTGGAGACTGAAAGTCCCAAATGACTAGGATGAAAAGCAACAAAGAGTTGAGAGGACTTTCTATGTTGCTGTGTCCTTTGCAAGTAAAAGGCCAAAGCCCTTTTACAGTCCAAAGTATGAAGATTCCTTTCTGAATTTGAGGCGTAAGGCCTTAGGAAGAATACAGGAAGCTAAACCGCTTGGTTTAAATGAAAAGGTGACACCACCTTTGGCATAAAGTGTGGATGAGTCCTAAGGACTACCTTATCATGATGGAACCTTGTATAAGGAGGATCAGCCACCAACGCTTGCAATTCACTGATGCGACGTGCTGATGTGATTGCAATAAGAAAGATGACCTTCCAGGAAAGGAATTTCAAAGAGGTAGTAGCTAATGGTTCAAAAGGCGGCTTCATGAGCTGCCCAAGAACCAGATTTAAGTCCCATGCCACCGGTGGTGGCTTAATGGAAGGCTTAGTTAAAAGAAGGCCTCTCATAAATCTCGCTATGAGAGGATGAGAGGAAACAGGTTGTCCATTTAGAGGCTTCAAAGAAGCTGCAATAGCACTCAAATGAACTCTCACTGAATTGGTCTTAAGCCCTGCATTAGATAAATGAAGGAGATACTCCAGTAATGATCCCAGATGTATCGCAAGAGGGTTAAGACCCTTCTGCGAGCACCATATGGTAAAACCTTTCCACTTGAATGCATAAGAGCGTCTTGTGGAAGGCTTCCTGGAAGCATAAAGGATATCCTTTACCTGCTGAGAAAGGTTAAGACTGTGAAGTTCTAGGCTTTCAGCAACCAGGCCCTGAGATACAGAGACTGGGGATTGGGATGCCACAGCATCCCGTCCTCCTGAGGAGATTTGGAGCAGATCTTAAATCCAGAGGCGGAGCTTAAGAAAGATGTAGGAGCAGAGGGTATCACATCTGCCGTGGCCAATCTGGAGCTATGAGAATCATATGACCTTTGTCTCTCTGAAGCTTGAACAGGGTTTTAGGAATTAGGGGAATGGGTGGAAAGGCATACAGGAAGTCCTGGCCCCAATGGAGGAGGAAAACATCCCTGGCCTGGCAACCCTGAGCCGGAATTCTGGAAAAGAACTGGGGAATTTTGGCATTCAGTGGACTTGCAAAGAGGTCTATGTCCAGGGTTCCCCAAATTTGGAAAATTTTGGCCACCTGGTCTGCATGGCGAAACCATTCGTGTGGAAGCAGAACTTGACAGAGTCTGTCTGCCCAAGAGATTTGAATGCCTGGAAGATACACCGCATGGAGATGAATCCGAGGCTCTCTGGAGAGGGCCAATAGTAGCAAAGCTTCGTTGCATAGCAACAGAGAGCCTGTTCCGCCCTGCTTGTTCACATAGAACATGGCTACTTGATTGTCCGTTTGAACTAGGACTGTCCTGTAGCTGAGCTGGATGTGGAATACTCTAAGAGCAAGAAGACTGCTCTGAGTTCCAGGAGATTGATGTGTAGATAGGTCTCCTGTGGAGTCCAGGTACTCTGGGTAGAGAGGACTTGCAGGTGGGCGCCCCAACCCACCTGTGAGGCATCTGTTGTTACAGTGGCTTGGGGTGGGGGCTGCTGAAAAGGAGACCCCACCAAAAGGTTTAGGGCTGACTGCCACCATTGGAGGGACAAAATAAGGCGATCTGAGTTTGCTATTTTGTCTGACAGGCAACCTGACGCCTGAGTCCACTGAGTGGATAAAGTCCACTGGGCTGCCCTCATATGGAGGAGAGCATAAGGAACCACATGCATGGTGGATGCCATGTCAACTAGCAACTGTAACATTTCCCGAGCAGTGCGGTGAGGCTTTTGCACTGCTTGGGAAGCTAACTGCACAATGCGAAGGCAGCGGGGCTGTGAAAGGTAGGCCCTTGTCTGTCTGGTATCCAGCAGAGCTCCTATAAACTCCAGGGACTGAGTGGGAGCAAGGTTGGATTTTGGGAAGTTTATGACAAGTCCCAAATACTGAAGGATGCGCATTGTGCGAGACAGAGCAACCCTGGCCTCTGGCACAAGGGGCTCGAATGAGCCAGTCATCTAAGTAAGGGAAGACGAATACTCCTAGAGAATTGCTGCCACCACAGTCATGCATTTTGTGAACACCCTTGGTGCAGAGGCCAGGCCAAAAGGAAGAACTCTGTATTGGTAGTGCTTCCCTTGAAACAGAAAGTGAAAGAACTTTCGATGAGTTGGATGGATGAGAACATGAGTGTACGCATCCTTGAGATCTAGAGAACAAAGCCAATCCTGACTCTGAAGGTATGGCAGCAGAGTTCCTAGAGAAATCATTTTGAACTTCTTTGAAAAGGAATTTGTTCAATTCTCTGAGGTCTAGAATGGGTCTGTGTCCTCCTGTTTTCTTTGGAATAAGGAAATAGGGGGAGTAAAACCCTGTACCCCGTTGGGGAATGGGTACCTCTTCTATTGCCCCTTGGGCAAGAAGCACAGTGACCTCTTGACCTAACTGGTCGTTGAGAGAGGTCTGAGAATTGAACTGTCTTACCATTGTAGGAGGGGGGCATGGTGAGGAAATGAAGCTTGTACCCCTCTCTTACAATAGACAGAGTCCAATTTTCTGCTATTATCTGACCCCATCTGGGGGCAAAATGACATAACCTTCATGGTATAGTGGAGGGTTCTGGGCTGGTCAGGGCCAGGAAGGCAAAGTTCTCTAGATAGGAGTCAAAGCCCCTGTGGAGGCTGAGTCTGCTGAGCCGGTTGAGGCTTAGTTGCTTTTGTCTTTCTTTGTCTAGGTTGTTGCTGCTATCCCTTTTGTGCTGACTGACCTAAACAATGTCCCTGTTGGCTATGAGAGGGATAAAACTTCTTCTTCTTACTGAAGAATGGTTTCTTAGAGGATTTTTTCCTCGCAGGATCAGCTGTAGATTTAGACAATCTATCCAAAGTGATATTGTCAGCATCTATCTCATTAGCTTTTTCCTGCCAATTCTTGCCAAAGAGATTCTCTCCTGTGCAAGGAATATTCCCTAGTTTATCCTGTACCCAAAGTTCCAAGTCAGATGCCTGGAGCCAGGCAATCCTACATGCACCTATGGCAATGGCAGAGGTTCTGCTTATGCACTCAAAGCAATCAAAAGCTGCACGATTCACAAACTTGGAAACATCTTGAGCATGTTTGACAAGGGCAAGATAATCTTGCCTCTTATCAGGAAGGACAGGGCTCATGAGCTCTAAATCTCCTTTGCCCTCCTTAAGGAACATTCCCATATATAAGATATAGGAACTGATCCTAGCAGAAAGCATGAAGCCTGGAAGGTTCGTCGTCCAAAGGCGTCAAAAGTCCTACACTCACGTCCTGGAGGATTAGATGCATGCCTTTTTGCACTCTTTATCCTTCTCATTGCTGACTCCACCACCATGGAATGGTGTGGTAATTGAGTCTTATGAAACCCAGGACAGGGAGGAACTCGATACATAGTGTCGAGTCTTCGAGAGTGAGGAGATGTGGTTAGAGGTGTTTCCCACATCCTTAACATGAGATCATGCAAGATCTCATGAATAGGTAAGGTAGCTGCCTCTTTGGGAACTTTAAGGTATTGCAAGATTTCTAATTCCTTTGCCCTAGGCTCTTTTTCAGGCGCCACTGTGATGGAAAGACCTCGAGCCACATCTCGTATAAAATCCTGAAAGGACATATCCTCTGGTGGAGACATCCTACGCTGAGGAGAAGAAGAATCCTCAGGAAGAAGTACTCTGGTATCGGCAGAGTTTTCAGAGTCTTCAGACTCATCCGAGGATTCGAAGTATCTCTGATCCGGGTGATCGTGCAAGGCACAGTACCGGTACCGATCAAAGTCGGCATCGGAGTGGTCCGGTACCAACCTGTCGATACCGGATGGATACGCATGACTCGGTCCCGGTAGAATACCTGCCGATGTTGATGCAGTCGGTGCCGGTTGAATTGTCTGAAGCGGTTTCAAGGGCATCGAGGCCGTGAGAAGAGCCGCCAGACTGCGTTCAATAGTCAAGAATCTCTGGCCTGTCGACGCTGCCGATGCTTGGGTATCGGTACCGGAAGAAGCGGCTGGTACCCCAGAGCATGGCACCAGTAGTTCTGCCGAGGTTGAAGCCTCGAGAACATCCTGGAGCCCCGTTAGTGCTTTGGAAGCCGAAGCTTCCCGCTGGGGCAATTTTGCCGGTGAAAGACCCTCAAGGGCAACGCCAGAGGCATCTCGCTGTCTAGAAGGAGATCTACCCTTTGAGGACAGGCTAGATTTATGTTTAGTTACCTGAGATCCATAGGAGGAAGATGAAGCCCTGGAAGACGTCGAAGCCATGGAGGCTGCATCAGAGGGAAAAAGGGTGCTAAGCATAGCAGCTCGGTTCTGCCGGCCCCTTTTTGACATCATCCCACAGGCAACACACTCTGAAATAGAGTGGTCAGGACCTAAACATTTGAGGCACCACTCATGGGTGTCGGTGATGGAGATAGTACTGCCACACTTAGAACACTTTTTAAAACCCTTAGTGGGTTTTTCCATTCTGAAGGAAACGTTGGGCCTAGTGCCCAAAATGGCACGTGGCACCTGAGAGAAAATTACTGGAAAGACTCTAGAAGTTAGTTTTTTTTTAAGAAAAGAAATAAGAAGAACTGGAGGTACCGGTGCAGCGTTGAGGGAAGATAGAAGCGACCACAAAAAAGAAGAATAGAAGGGATTTTTTTTCTGCGGTGACAGGATGTGCGACCCGTCGGCTCCGCGGAAAACGAAGAACTGGAGAGGGACAGTTGGGAAAGACGGGAAGGCAGCACGCAGGTGCTGTGGGATGCTCCCAAAAGCTTTCCTATTGGACGCTGGGGAGCGTTCCCGCGCAGGCTCCGTTGGTACCGACGATACCCATATGTGAAGACTACATTCCTGCTTGTTCCTGGAGATAAGCCTTTCCCTTGCAGGTGGTGGGGCACCGGTTCCACCGCCTGATCCCTGAGAAGACCAGCTAACTCCTGCAAGAGGAGGTTTTTGTGTAAGAGGGGTCTGAGATGCTCTCCTGGGAAATAGGAGGTAGGTACTTGGCTGAAATGGAGAAGGTAGCCATCCTGGACTATCCTTAAAACCCAAGTATCAGATGTAATGGCTTGCTACCTGTGGGCGTACAGGAACAGCCGACCTCCTGTGCAGGGCCAAACCGGTGGGAGAGGAGCTACGCACTGGGAGTCAAAAACCCCCTCCCTGCGGGGCAGGGGCAGGAGCAGGAGCTGGAGGCTTGGGGGTTTAAGGCTTACGAGGGCCATTCCCCCATCCCCTGGCTTGCTGCCCCTGCTGGGGAGGCCTGGTAAGTGGGGTAGTTTCTGTAAGCCTGTCCCCCTTCCTCGAGTAAAAAGGCTTTTTCCCCCCGAGGCCTTCTTCCTGTGAGAAGGAGCAGATGTCTTCGACAGCCTTGTCCAGGTCAAGTACTCGGACTCGAGTTCAGCAGTCTTTTCAGTCATGGTTTTGCCGAAGAGGTTATCTCCTCGGCAGGGGACATCGACAAACTTGTCCTGTACCCATGGCTCGAGGTCAGACGACATAAGCTGAGCCTGGCGCCTTGCACTGATGCCGGCCGCGGCTACTCGGGCCGAAGCCTCGAAGCCATCATAGGCTGCACGAGACAAACTTTGAGCACTCTCTGATCCCGGTGGACAGGGCCTTGAAGCTTTGCAAAGATTCCTCCGAGAGGCCAGCAGAGAATCCGGCAATCTCCTTTGCCAGGTCTCTTAAATACATGCCCATGTACAGCTGGTATGTCTGGACACGGCATGACAGCAGCGAGCCCTGGAAGCACTTTCTGCTGAGGGCATCCAGGTTCCGGACCTCCCTGAAGGGAGGCACCGAGGAGTGCGTCTTCTGGCTCTTGAGCCTTTGCATGGCCGATTCCACAACCATGGAGTTGTGCAGCAGCTGTGCCTTTTGGAACATGGGGCTCTTACGGACTCGATAAATGGAATCGACCCGTTTGCTGAGGACCGGCACCGAGGCCGGGGACTCCCACATGCGGAGCATCAACCGTTCCAGCATCGGAGGCACCGGTATAGTAAGGGCCTCCTTCGGAGGAGAGTCATACTGGAGGACGTCAAGCTCCTCGGCTCAAGGCTCTCTCCTCGGCATCTTCAGGGAAAGCCAAAACTTTGGCCATATCCCTAACAAAGTCCGAGAACCTGGTGTCCTCCGGGGGCGACCGTCTCTGAGTTTCCGAACCCAGTGAGTCCGATGGGACATACCGGGTCCGGTGGGTATCTGGCAAGTCTTCCTCCTCCATCTCCCAAGCTGAGCACGCCGAGGAGGACTCGAGGGGCTCCGGCCTCGAGGGCTTCGAGCGCATCTGTCCCGACGCCGATGGCCCCGGTGAAGACAACCTCGGTCCCGAACGGGAGGTCGAGGGAGACCTTGGTCGAGGGAGACCTTGGCCGAGGATCGACTCAAGCCCGCATGAACTCTAGGATCAGCTCTGCCTGCGGGGTAGACTTAGATGTCTTGATCCCAGTGGTCGAGGCGGATGCACGGGTGAGACCGGCTATCAGCGCCCGCTGCTGGTCCATGAAGGCAGACACGCTGCTCTCCAAGGCCACCAACCTTAGACCCAGCTCAGAAGGCTCCGCAGCCACCGGCTCGGTTCCCGACGCCAGGACCAACACCAGTTCTCCCGGAGGAGAGTCCACGAGGACAACAGGCATTACCTTGTACGATGCCACCGGCTCCGTACGAGGTATTTTGGCAAGCCTCTCTGACTCGGCGAACCCGGGGCGGCGTTCGGCGCTCCTCGACCTGGTACCCGAGGGCCCTGACCAATCGGAGCCTTCCAGAGACGCAGTCCTCACGGCTTTCTTCTTCTTACGGTGCTCCCGGGTGGGAGATTCCCGCTCAGTAGATCCCTGACGGTGCTCGGGTTCAGAGTACAGAGACGTCGAGGCTTCTGATGAGGTCCTGCCCCAGACGGATCCAGACGCGGAGAAAATAGTCCGGCGCTGTTGCTGCCTGCTCCTCAATGCCTTGGAGGACATCTTGCCACACGGACCGCAGACCACCGGGTCATAGTCGGGTCCGAAGCAGCGGAGGTAGCAGTCATGGGTGTCGGTGAGGGACATACGTTTTTTTCACAGATCACACTTTTTAAACCCGCTGGCAGCCATCAGGGGAAAAAGGGCCCCTGCGAGGTCAAAAGACCGGACTGCCAGTTAAAAGAAAAAGAGCGCGAATGCTAGTCACTAAGGACAAAAATGAAAAAAGTAGCTGGACTCGATACCGGTGTACCGAGCCGAGGCAGAAAGGGGAACCGGTGTCGAACCGGTATCAAAAATGGTAGAATGTTCAAAAAACAATCAACTTTTCAGAGGAAAATGGGACGACGTCTGTCGGGCTCCGCGTAAAAAAGACGACTGAGCAAGATGACACCCTTGGGCGGGAAGGGGACTGCGCATGCGCAAGGCATTCCCAAAGGCTTTCTTTGAAAGCTGGGGAAATTGTTCCGCACGAGGGCTCCATCGGCGCCGCCGTCACCCATATGTGAGGACTGACTTCCTGCTTGTTCCTGGAGAAACATAGAAATATGACGACAGAAAAAGACCACATGGCCTATCTAGTCTGTCCTTCCATATCAACAACAACAACAGTTCCCTTTTTACCTTTAGAGATCCTCTGTGTTTGTCCCATGCTTTTTTGGATTCAGTTACTGTCCTCATCTCTAACACCTCCACTGGGAGACTATTCCACAGATCCACTACTCTTTCCGTAAAGAAATATTTCCGCATATCACTCCTGAATCTATCTCCCTTCACCCTCATCCCATGTCCCCTCAAAGCAGAACTTGCTTTCAATTGAAAGAGGCTCTCTCCCTGAACATTTATGCCATGGAGTTATTTAAACATCTCAATCATATCACCTCTATCCGGCCTTTCCTCTAAGGTGTACATATTAAGATCCTTAAGTCTGTCCTCATATGCTTTATAAAGAAGACCACTAATCATTTTAGTAGTCACCCTCTGCACCGTCTCCATCCTGTTCACATCTTTTTGAAGGTGCGGTCTCCAGAATTGCTCAGTATACTCCAAATGAGGTCGCACCAAAGACATAAGAACATAAGATATGCCATACTGGGTCAGACCAAGGTCCATCAAGCCCAGTATCCTGTTTCCAACAGTGGCCAATCTAGGTCATACGTACCTAGCAGTTTCCCCAAAAGACACAGATTCCACAATGCTTGTACTGGGTCAAGCATTGATATCCTGGGTCCCTTCTTAATAATGGTTTATGGACCTTTCCTCCAGGAACTTGTCCAAACCTTTTTTAAACACAGCAACACTAACAGCCTTTACCACATCCTCCGGTAACAAATTCCAGAGTTTGATTACACGTTGAGTGAAAAAATATTTTCTTTTATTAGTCTTAAATAGTTTACCCTGTACTTTCATTGCATGTCCCCTAGTCTTTCTATATTCTGATAACGTAAACAATCGATCTACGTTTACCCGTTCCACTCCATTCATTAATTTATAGACTTCTATCATATCTCCCCTCAGCCGTCTCTTTTCCAGGTTAAAGAGCCCTAACCTTTTTAGCCTTTCTTCATAGGAGTATCCTTCCATCCCCTTTACCATTTTGGTGGCTCTTCTCTGAACCTTTTCTAATAACGCTATATCCTTTTTAAGACATGGAACGATATAGAGGCATTATAATATCTTTTGTTTTATTTTCCATTCCTTTCCTTATGATACCTAGCATTCTATTTGCTCTCTTGGCCGCCGCTGCACACTGGGCCGAGGGTTTTAATATGGTATCCACAATGACGCCTAAATCTTTTTCCTGGGTGGTGGTTCCTAATGCGTAACCTTGCATCGTGTAACCATAGTTTGGGTTGTTCTTCCCTAGGTGCATAAATGGAAATTACACATACCTGGTAATTGTAGTTCCTGGAGGGTCCAGTTTAGTCCTCCACATCCGGGTAGTGCACCTCCTCCCGCAGCCAGGAGACTGGACCAATCAAAATCCTGCCGTGTATGATGTATGCTGTCGGAGCTCCCATCAGCCCCCAGTAAACTAGTGACAAAGCAGACTTAGAGAAGCAACACATGAGACTATCAGAAATGCATATTGAAAACAAACTCAACTCCCTAGATACGAATGAATATACCGACCACCTCCCCAAACGAGGAAGCCAGAACGCTACACAGCGCTTCTACCTGCCCCCCAGAAGAAAAAGACAGTTGTGTTCGGGCAGAAGAAGAAAATGAAAAGAATGACGCCCGCCAGAAGAGCGTATCGTCTGTAAACCAAAAACGCGCCGCAAGAGTGAACCTGAGATATGGGAGGAAAGGAGGACTAAACTGGACCCTCCAGGAACTACAATTACCAGGTATGTGTAATTTCCATTTCCTGAGCGGTCCTCCAGTTTAGTCCTCCACATCCAAGATGTAACAGAGCAGTCAACACCGGGCGGGACCATGCCATCCGGCGCGCAGCACTGCTGAACCAAAACGAGAATCCTGAGCGGCAAGCACATCCAACCGGTAATGCTTACTGAAGGCATGCAGCGTGGACCACGTAGCCGCTTTACAGATCTCCGCAGGGGGAACCAGACTATGTTCCGCCCAAGAGGTCGCTTGAGCCCTGGTCGAGTGGGCTCGCAGACCCGCCGGAACCGGCTGATGCTGCAACAGATACGCCGAAGCAATCGCCTCTTTAATCCACCGAGCAATGGAGGCCTTAGCCGCCGCTTCACCCCGCCGTGCCCCGCCAAAGAGCACGAATAGGCGGTCTGTTTTCCGGAAAGACTCAGAAACCTTCAAGTAACGGCGAAGAACATGCCGGACATCCAGACAGTGAAGTCCACCGCTAGCAGGACTTTCCGGACCGGCCCGCAGAACCGGAAGAAACACCGCCTGATGCAAATGAAAAGGCGATACCACTTTGGGCAAAAAAGAGGGAACCGGTCGAAGCACTACGCGATCCCTAGAAATTGATAAGAAGGGCTCCCTGCACGAGAGCGCCTGCAACTCGGAAATACGCCTCGCCGAGCAGATGGCCACCAGAAAAACCGTCTTCAGGGTCAGATCCTTAAGAGACGCCTGCCGGAGAGGCTCAAAGGGTTCGCGAACCAGAGCCCGCAACACCAAGTTCAAATCCCAGGAAGGAATGGATACCCGACGCGAAGGCCTCAAACGGAAAACGGCCTTGAGAAAACGCAGCACGTCCGGGTGAGACCCTAGGCTAGTACCCAACACTTTGCCTCTGTAACAAGCGAGAGCCGCCAGCTGAACCTTGAGAGAACTGGCCGCAAGACCCTTATCAAACCCGTCCTGTAAAAAACTGAGTACTACGGGCACGGAGGTCGTCGCCACTCGGACACCATGCCGGGAACACCAGTCCTCAAAAATCCTCCACACCCGAATATAAGCGAGAGAGGTGGAAGACTTTCGCGCTTGAAGAAGGGTGGAAACAACTGCAGGGGAATAACCCCTCTTCCTCAGCCGAGCCCTTTCAATGGCCAAACCGTAAGCGAGAAGCGATCCACCTGGGGCATCCGAAGGGGACCCTGAAGCATAAGATCCAGCAACGACGGTAGATGCCAGAGAATCCCGTCGCGCAACCGCACCAGGTCCGCGTACCACGGTCTTCGGGGCCAATCCGGAGCAACCAGCAACACTCGCCCCCGGTGAGCCTCGATGCGCTGAACGACCCGACCGATTAGCGCCCAAGGAGGGAAGACATAAAGGAGACCGCACTCTGGCCATGGCTGGAGAAGGGCATCGATCCCTTCTGACATGCGCTCCCTGCGTCTGCTGAAACAGCGCCCTGTCTTTGCCGATTGGAATGTCGCCATGAGATCCATGACGGGCGGACCCCATCGATGAACTATTTGGGAGTAAATCTGCGGGTTCAGCTCCCATTCCCCGGGATCCACCCGCACCCTGCTGAGAAAATCCGCTGTCACATTGTCCCGTCCCGCGATATGCGTCGCCGAGATCGCCGGCAGCCGGGATTGAACCCAAGAGAACAACGCCACCGCCTCGGACTCCAGGGCCACACTCCCGGTGCCCCCCTGGCGGTTGATGTAGGCCACGGTCGCCGAGTTGTCCGAGAGAACCCGCACCGGTCGCCCCGCTACCAACGCTTTGAGGGCAAGCAGCGCGAGCCGTACCACTCGCAGCTTGAGACGGTTGATCGACCAAGATGCCTCCAGGCGAGACCACATCCCCTGAGCAAAGCGGCCCTGGCAATGGGCTCCCCAGCCTGACAGGCTGGCATCCGTGATGAACGGAACCCAAAGGGGCATCTCCAAGGGAAGCCCCTTTCTCAGGTTCTCCGGGCACAGCCACCACCGGAGTGACCGACGCACGGTCTTCGGGCAGGGCAATCGCATGCTCAACGAATCGAACTGATTCGACCAGCGACGTAGCAGGGCGCTCTGGAGTGGTCGCATATGAAACCGCGCCCAAGGAACCACCTCCAGGGTCGCTGCCATAGTGCCGAGGAGCCGTAGGTACCACCAGGCGGACGGAGCGGGCATCGCTAGAAAAGTGCGTACTAGGCCCCGTAAGGCCAGGACACGGCGTTCCGGCAAGCACACCAACCCTCGCGCCGTGTCGAAGAGAACCCCGAGATATTCGAGGGATTGAGTCGGCGTCAAGTGACTCTTCTGTTCGTTGACCACCCAGCCGAGAGATCGCAGGAGAGTAACCACTCTGTCCGTGACCTGCACACTCTCGCCTCTGGACTTCGCGCGAATCAACCAATCGTTGAGGTAAGGGTGAACCAAGATGCCTTCCCGCCGCAAAGCCGCCGCGACCACCACCATAACCTTCGTGAAGGTGCGAGGAGCGGTAGCCAGCCCAAACGGCAGGGCTCGAAACTGAAAGTGGCCCCACGGGAAAGCAAACCGAAGGAACTTTTGATGAGACGGTCGAATAGGAATGTGCAAATAGGCCTCCGAGAGGTCGAGGGATGTGAGAAACTCTCCGCGACGCACCGCCACAATGACCGACCGCAAGGTTTCCAATCGAAAATGAGGAACCCGGAGAACACGATTCACCCCCTTGAGGTCTAGAATGGGGCGTAGCAACCCGTCTTTCTTTGGCACCACAAAATAAATGGAGTAGTGACCGGCGCCGTGCTCGGCAGGCGGGACGGGAATGACGGCTCCTAAGGCTAAAAGCTTGCGCAAAGTCAACCGAATCGCCTGTATTTTCTGCTCGCCCTTGCTGGGAGAGAGAACAAAGGAATCGGGGAGCGGGCGAGCAAACTCCAGCGCATAGCCTTCTCTCACGATCTCCAGCACCCACTGATCGGAGGTAATTTGGGCCCAAGAAGGAAGGAAATTGCGCAAGCGACCCTGATGACCAGTCTTCCCTCTGGGGCCCGCCTCGCTTCATTGTGGTTTGCGACTAAAGGAAGAGGCTGAGGAGGCGGAAGCCCCCGAGAAGCCTCGGCCCGCTCCTCGAAAACCCCGAAATCCTTGGGTTCTGGAACTAAAGCGGCCGCGTTGGGAAGACCAAAGGCGGGAAGAACGAAATCTGCGAAAGTCCAGAAAGTGTCCCCGTGCTGGCGGTGCGTTCCTACTGAGCTTGGGCTTATCCTCGGGCAGTCTACCGCCCTTAGACTCTCCGAGGTCCTTAACCAACTTATCCAGGGCTTCTCCAAACAATAATCTGCCCTTAAAGGGAAGTTTACTGAGGCGGGATTTAGAAGAGCCGTCGGCCGCCCAGTTCCTCAACCAGATAGACCTGCGAGCCGCCACCAAAGAAGCCATGCTATTAGCCAAAGTCCTGATCAAATCATAATGCACATCTGCCAAGTACGCCAACCCAGACTCCAGACGTGTCAGTTCTAGCAATCCCTGCGGGTCCAAGCTGGAAACCGACCACAGGTGCTGAGCCCAGCGCAAGCAGACCCAAGCGCCGCAGATAGAGGCCTGCAAGGATAAAGCATTGGTATCAAAGGCTTGTTTCAACAAGTTATCCACTTTCTTGTCCTGCGCATCCTTTAGGGCAGCACTGCCCTCAACTGGAATGGTGGTCTTTTTAGTCATCGCCGACACAGCGGCATCGACGCGCGGAGACTTAAACTTTTCCTTGTCTTTGCTAAGGGATAGAGACGGTTCATAGTCCTTATCCCCTTCAGACCGGAGTCAGGCTGATCCCACTCAGTTTGAATCATTTGCTCCACCACTCGGTGCACGGGAAACACCACTTGGGAGTCCCGCACGGCCTGTATGAGCGGATCTTCCAAGCCGTCCTCCTTCATAGGCCGAGCTACCGCTAGATTAAGGGTCTGGAGAGACTGCGTGATCAAGGGTACCAGCTCTTCTCTACGAAATACCCGAATAATTCGGGCCTGATCTTCCGGCTCTGGAATTTCACCGTCTTCCAACTCCTCAGGATCAGCATCCGGCTCAAGTTCTGCATCCACATTCTGCCAACCCAGATCTTCCGGTTCCGGTTCCTGGTCAATGGTCCGAAGGCGATTGGCAGCAGGCTGAGAAGTGCGCCGGGGCTCCCCTGCCGAGCCGGAGGGGAGTGACACCGGCCATGACTCCGGAAGCTTACCAGAACGGCTTAAGCGAAAGGCCTGGTGCATAAGAAGAACAAAATCCGGGGAGAATCCCTCGGAAGGGGATTCCACATCTCCAGTGACGAAGTACTAGCCAGCCCTTTAGGAAGGGCCGCCGAACAAGATGGTAGTGGACCCGGCGTGGGCTCCCCCTCCACCAAGACAGGGGGGCCGGCAGCGTCAGGAAGCTCTTTCAACTCCACCTGATGTTCCACATCTGAAGAGACGGAGGCACAGCTCCGACATATGCCAGACTCAGCCACCGCTCCCCTGCGCGATCCGCAGATCACGCACTGCGGTTTAGCGGCCATGCAAGCCTAGGAGTCTCTCCAGAAAAATAAATTCTGACCTATGGCACCCCAAGGAAAGGAAAAAAGAAACGCTCCGTTTTTGTAATTTTTTTTTTTTTAAAACATCCAGTGAGAAGGCAGAGATGTAGGCAGAGAAAATCGCCACTTCAAAACTAAGAAAATGCAAGGGGGGCCTGTGCACAGCTGAATTCGCCGGCGGGAAAAAGTAAAAATAAACTGCAAAATGGCCGCCGGCTTTCTTTACCAGCAAAGGAAAAAAGGGCGCGAAAAACCACGTTGGAAAGAAAGTGCAAAGAAAAGTATGGAAATAAAGGCAAACAAGCAAATAAAGGCAAATAACAGCAAATAAAGAAAACACGCGATCTGCACTGAAAGGGCACCCGCTGTCAGAGACGGAGCTCCGCTGAAAGCCGGCTCACTGCTCGAGTCATGAGCAGGAGTCTACACAGCCGCGGACTTACCAGCAGGCAGTTAAAGCGTGGCAATGGGACCGCAGGAGCCCAGAGAGGCCCGAAAAAGACCGGGGAGGTCTGGCCAAGGCAGCTCTCTTCCCCGTGTAGTCGAGGGGAGAGATG
The DNA here is from genome assembly GCA_033557465.1 of Ichthyophis bannanicus. Lineage (NCBI taxonomy): Eukaryota > Metazoa > Chordata > Amphibia > Gymnophiona > Ichthyophiidae > Ichthyophis > Ichthyophis bannanicus. Next base: position 465,677,535 of record CM066034.1, read on the forward strand.
CAGCCTAACTGACTGCTAGAAAACCTCCGGAGGGAAGGCAGAAGGCTAATGCTGTCCTGGCTCCTCAACACCGGCCTGCCCCCGTATAGCCTTTCACTCTTTTTTTTTAAATTAAAGGGACATCTACCTGAAAAAGAAAGGGATAACAGAAAGCAAAACCCTGTACAAAACTCTCTAGTGTTGCTCCCCCAAATGATCCTAAGTGAGCCTATACCAGGCATACACGTCCTCCAGTTGCAAGGAGACTGGACACACTGGGGGCTGATGGGAGCTCCGACAGCATACATCATACACGGCAGGATTTTGATTGGTCCAGTCTCCTGGCTGCGGGAGGAGGTGCACTACCCGGATGTGGAGGACTAACTGGAGGACTGCTCAGGAACTTTGCAAGACTTATAGAGAGGCATTATCACCTCCTTTTTTCTGCTAGCCATTCCTCTCCGTACCTAAGCATCCTTCTAGCTTTTGCCGTCACCTTTTCTACTGGTTTAGCTACTTTAAGATCATCAGACACAACCACGCCTAGGTCCCGCTCTTCTTTAGTGGACAAAAGTACTTCACCCCCTATACTATATTGCTCCCTTGGATTGCTGCAGCCCAAATGCATGACCTTACATTTTTTAACATTAAATACCAGCTGCCAAATTCTACACCATTCTTCAAGCTTAGCTAGATCCCTTTTCATGTTATCTACACCTTCCTGGGTGTCTACTCTATTGCAGATTTTGGTATCATCTGCAAAGAGGCAAACCTTACCCGACAGCCCTTCCGCTATATCACTAACAAAGATGTTAAAAAGAATCGGACCAAGGACAGATCCCTGAGGCACACCACTGGTAACATCCTTCTCCTCAGAGTGAGCCCCATTTACCTGTACTCTGTCGCCTCCCACCCAACCAATTTCTAACCCAAGCAGTAACTTTAGGGTCCATCCCTGGGGTGCTCAGTTTGTTAATAAGTCGCCTGTGAGGAACAGTCTCAAAGGCTTTATTGAAATCTAAATACACCACATCTAGGGCTCTCTCTCGGTCCAACTCCCTGGTCACCCAGTCAAAGAAATCAATCAGATTTGACTGACAAGACCTGCCTCTGGTGAATCCATGCTGCCTCGGATCCTGTAATCCGCTGGACTCCAGAAACCTCACTATTTTCTCCTTCAGCAGCGTTTCCAATAATTTACTCACCACCAAAGTTAAACTAACCGGCCTGTAGTTTTCAACCACATCCTTACTTCCGTTTTTGTGTAAAGGCACCACATGAGCCTCTCTCCAGTCCTTTAGCACCACTCCCGACTCCAACGAGGCACCACATACCTGAGCTTAGAAGTGAGGTTCACAACTGCCATGGCAGGCGCAAAACTAACCCATTTGGAGAAACTGCCCCTTAAAAGACAGAATCTGTTATACTGCCTATAAGCATATTTTAGGAACAAATGAGTGGCTATTACGTGACAGGAGCGTACAATTTGTGTAAATAGCAATTTAAACCCCCAAAACGTTTATCCATAGATAACCTCCAAAAAACCCACATTTCAGTGGAGAATACAATACATATAAACGAACTAAGGAAAATGAACCAGCAAAAAAGATTAACAAGGGTTTTATTGCTATTTTTAAGATTTACTTTCATTTATTTCAATGTACCTTCATCCACTTGTCAATCACCCTGCATCGCGGGAATATCAGTGTTTAAAGGCAGCAGTGCTATTCAGCAACATAACAGATTGCCTTTTAAGGTCTCGCTCTGGGCGGTTTCTGCAAATAGGTTAGTTTTCCGCATACCATGAAGCGCATTTCTAAGTCAGGGCATGTGGAGTATGATCTCAGTCTCTCAAATTTACTGCTAATGCTTAGTGCAGTACTTGTATCGTGCCAAAGATAACGTCCTTCTGGAGTTTGTAAGATGTAACAAGTATGGGTAGTTTGTGAAGAAGTGCTTGGAAATTCTTCATTATCAAGCCTGTGGCTCACAGTAACAGATTGCCCTTTAAGCTCTATAAAGGGACCTGGTGAGGTTTCTTAACTTAGATACTACCACCTCCCTTTTTATTTATGAAATAGGTCCATGACTATTTCTTTTAGTGGCTCATTGGTATCTTTGGAGACAATTATTAAAGTCCATATGAAGATGAAGCTCAGCTGAGTAATAAGGTAATTCGGTCTGTCTGGTGTGAAGGGTACATGCTTATTAGTTAAAGTGTGGTTTGACCTGAGCCTATGTGGCTTTTTTTTCAAATTTTTAACTTTTCCATATTGTAAGTGATGCTCCTTTTTGTAGGTATTTTCCAACAGTTGGTTAAGCTAAGCCCTTTATGGGCAAGTTTTCCCTCCCTTTTTATGTTTGTGAAAAGGAATTTGAGACGGGACGTCCAGGAAGAATCTGAGACATCCAGAGCAGACTGTCCAAATATCCATAGGAGTGGCAGCACTGAAGGTAGGCACATAGAAGTGCCTTCGGAAATCACTATGTCCCCACCCCAAAAAATGAATGTTCCAGTATGCGGTTCTGGAGACAGGCCCTGCACAGATAGCAAGTCCAGGGTAAGTGCATGGATGCAGGCCATTTCACAAATGTAGACATCCCTGAATTGCACACCAGCAAAACTGGGTACTTGGACATCCTGATTGGGGTGTTTCAGAAGTGGAGTGATCATATTCTGTGACTAGCATATCTCTCGCCTGCCATTTCAGATACTCAGACATCGGCAGCAGGCCTCTAATATGTTTGGAGTATGTATTTACATTCAGGTTTCTTTGGCCAGGAAATATTAACTATGGCGAAGAAAGCACATCTTGCTCTTTCCCCTGGAATATTACAGCCATGAAACAAGCACTTTTTTGCACCTTATTCATGGTCAGGAGCAGGTATAGACATGGATGCTTGAACAACCAGGGCCAGATATGCTTGTATTTTTATTTATTTAAAATTATTTTTACACTGCCTTTCTATCATTCAAAGCGGTTTACATATAACAAAAACCATAACAGGGCCAGATGATGCACACTGTTGCACAAACAAGAACATAGTAATAGGTAAGGGGGGCAAAGGGGATTATAACTATGTACATTTCAAGTTAATTTACCATCATGGATCCCTTAACATTATCAACTATCGAGAAGGCTAGTAGTGAGCTTAGGTGTTCTAGATCACACTCGTGTGTGGGCTGAATGTTAAAGTATTTCTGGAACAGGAATAATGTACTGTTCTGAAATCACATCGCGACATGCATCTCCCTTGCTTTACCCAGGGCGTGCTTCCACCATGCCCCTGTGCTACATGATGTTCTCACACTGGGGCATCTATATACCCGGCTTTCTAAAATGGTTCTGGGGATATCGCATTGATTTGCATATTTAAGTGCCCGTTTTCAGACATCCATCACATAAACAGGGCTTCTAAAATGGCTTCCTTTGTGGGTTTTTCCCCCATTAAGTGTGTGTGTGTGTGTGTGTGTGTATATATATATATATATATATATATATATATATATACACATATATATATATACACACACACACACACAAACGCACATATACATATTCATTCTTTAATCAATATCTACTTTGTTTATTATTTATTTTTCTCCTCCCTTCCCTATTTCATTTGATTCATAGGTTTCATTCCATTTGATAACGTCTCATTTACTGTCCCTTTTGGTCATCAACCTTGCTGTTAATAAGTTCCCTGAGGCTGCCATCATGGCAAAACATGTCTGGCACCTATCCTATATGACAGTTTTAAATATGTTGATGATGTTCCGTGGATTATCTCTCTATGTTTTGTAATTAGTATGATTTTTTGACTATAATAAATGTGTTTTATCTAGCCAATTTGCATTTTATATCTTATTTAATTAATATATTTATATATTGATCTGTTTTATTAGATAAACAATAGTCCCTTTGCTTCCATCTGGAACTATTCGTTTGCACAGAAGGGTGGCCTCTCTTATTCTGTAGACTGCTCCAGACATAGAGTTTCCATAAGACTCAAATACCATTTCCTATGTGACATATACAGCATTTGCATTGGCTGAGGCTGGATCTCTCAGTATCATAACGATTCAGCTTTTCCTTCCCTAAACAGTTACAAAGATGCACATCAGAAAGCAAGAAAAATAAGGACTGGATTTTTCGGTGCATCTATTGTCCAACTTACCGAGGAACCCAGTGTACTCACTTAGTATCCTGAAGACTATTTCCACCGTAGATATACATGCGCTTCACTGTTGCACCATGTGGAATTTGTAGAGATGCTAGACCATGGGCAAAATTAGGCTGTATAAGAAAAACACAATGGTTTTTTTATTTTGTGAAAATGCAGAAAGAAGCTTATGTTAATGTTTGTTTCTAGATATGCATTTCAACACTCTCACAACTAAACATAGTTACTTACTTGTAGCAGGTATTCTTGATGGACATGCAGGATAAGTCTTCACACATGAGCGATGTCACCAAATGAGCCGAAATGCAAGAGCAGCTCTACAGCTTCTCATCTTCTAGAAGCTTTTGGAAAAGCATCAACATGCATGTGCACCACCTCCCCCTGCCACCGCCACATGGAATTCCTTCAGTATTATACAATAGTTGACTATGGAATTCAACTTCGAGGGGAGGAGGTCTGGTTTTATGAGGACATATCCTGCTGTCCATGGAGAACACCTATTACGGGCGAGTAACTTTGTTTTCTCTATGGACAAATAGCATATGTCCTTGCACATGGAAATCCTAGCTACAGAATGCCTTAAAGGAAAAAAGGGAAGTAACATGTCGCAACAAGCTAACCCCAGAACCTTCTTTTTGGTGGCAACATGCCTTTTAATGGATTTTCTACCCCCCCCCCCCCCCCACAACCACCTTTCTTTTTTTTTTCTTTTTTTTTTTAAATAAAGGCAGCCTCGAAAGAAAAATTACTGGGCATAGAGAGAATGGAGTTGGATTTTACTACCCAAACAGATTCTGAAGACCTGACTGTCCAAACGTACTGTTGCATCAGGAGTCTCCTTCCAACAGTAGTTGGATGTGAATTCCACTCCTTGAACCAGAAGACTTTCGCTCAGCACTCCAAGCCCTTGCTCTCCCTCATGCTGACTACTGCAATATATACCAGGGCCTACAACAGGTCACTCTACTCCCCCTCCAATCTGTACTCCACACAGCTGCCCGCACAATACAGAATGCTGCTAAATTTGACCACATTACCCCCATCCTAAAGCAGTTCCACTGGCTGCTCCTCACAACCAGAATTAGATATAAGACATTGCTACTAACACACAAAAGCACTGCACTCACATTCTCCCACCCTCCTACAATCCCTCCTTCAGAAGTTCAACACAAATAGACCATGAAGATCCACCACATCCAACAAGCTCAAAGTACCACAATCTAAAACAAAATTCAATCAACACATCTGCCAAAGAGCATTTGAACTCTCCACACCATCCCTTTGGAACTCTCTACCCGATACACTAAGGCGCATCACTGACCTTCCCTCTTTCAGCAAATACTTGAAAACCCACTTATTCACCGACCACTTTGGACCCACCACCTAACCTACCCACTAACACGATAAAAATGTGATGGACATACACATAATAGAACTTGTATCTGTAAACAGATAAAGAACATACTGATAGGTGTAGCTATTGTAATTGTATATAGTTTGCTGATTGAAAATATTGGCTAACACATATATATAAATTTGTTGTTGATTGTTTACTACAATGTTATCCTATTCCGTGTAAAAACTGGTTTTGTTCAATGTAAACTGCTTTGACCCAGTGAAAAGCATAGTTACTCACCTGTAACAGGTGACCTCCGGGAACAGCAGGAATTTAGTCCTCACATATGGGTATCGTCGGTACCGACGGAGCCTGCGTGGGAACACTCGCCAGCGTCCAATCAGAAAGCTTTTGGGAGCATCCCACAGCGCCTGCGTGCTGCCTTCCCGCCTTTCCCAACTGCCTCTCTCCAGTTGAGTTTTAAAGCTGAGACAAAGAGAGAGAGAGGGAAAGGAAAGAGATAGATAGAGAGATACAACTCCTAGGGGAGGTGGGTGGGTTGTGAGGACTAAATTCCTGCTGTTCCCGGAGATCACCCGTTACAGGTGAGTAACTATGCTATCTCCAGGAACAAGCAGGAATGTAGTCATCACATATGGGGGACTCCCTAGCTTTAGGTGCCAGGGAGAGACCCCAGAAGTTGTGTGTCCCTGAACAGGGCTCCACTTCCCCCCATGGATCTCTGGCATCCTACCAGGGATGGTGGGTAGGAGTTCATTAGGTATGGAACAGGTGTTTGAGAACAGCCTGACCAAACAAGGCATCCCGGCGGGAGTCCTTGTCCAAGCAGTAATGGGCTGTGAAGGTATGAACCGATGCCCAAGTGGCTGCTCGACAGATGTCGTCGATAGACACAGAGTGCAGATGAGCCACTGAGGCTGCCATGGCTCTCACATTGTGAGCTGTGACATGGCCCTCCAGAGAAAGGTTCTTACTCTGATAGGCAAAGGAAATACACTGAGCAATCCAGTTAGTGTTCTCTTGGAGACTGGAAGTCCCAAATGAGAAGGATCAAAAGCAACAAAGAGTTGAGAGGACTTTCTATGTTGCTGTGTTCTTTGTAAATAAAAAGCTAGAGCTCTTTTACAGTCCAAGGTATGAAGATTCCTCTCTGCATTTCATGCATGAGGCCCTGGAAAAAACACAGGTAGGTAGACCGCTTGGTTCAGATGAAAAGGCGAGACCACCTTAGGCATAAAGTGTGGATGAGTCCTAAGGACTACCTTGTCATGATGGAACCTTGTATAAGGTGGATTAGCTACTAGTGCTTGCAACTCACTAATGTGACGTGATGATGTGATTGCAATGAGAAAGCTAAGCTTCCAAGAAAGGAATTTCAAGGAGGTGGTAGCTAAAGGTTCGAAAGGTGGCTTCATGAGTTGCCCGAGAACCAGGTTTAAGTCCCATGCCACCGGTGGATGGCCTAATGGGAGGCTTAGTTAGAAGAAGGCCTCTCATAAATCTTGCTATAAGAGGATGAGAGGAAATAGGCTGTCCATTTAGAGGCTTAAGGGAAGCTGCAATAGCACTCAAATGGACTCTTACTGAATTTGTCTTAAGGCCTGCATTAGATAAATGAAGGAGATACTCCAGCAAAGATTCCAGAGGTATCGCAAGAGGGTTAAGACCCTTTTACGAACACCAAACGGTAAACCTTTTCCACTTGAAAGCATAAGAGCGTCTAGTGGAAGGTTTTCTGGGGGCATAAAGAACATCTTTCACTTGCTGAGAAATATTGAGAACTTGGAGATCTAGGCCTTCAGCAACCAAGCCCTGAGATGCAGAGACTGGGGATTGGGATGCCATAACATTCCGCCCTCCTGAGACAGGAGATCTGGAGCAGACCCTAACTCCAGGGAGGGAGCTTGAGAGAGATGTAGAAGCAGAGGGTACCACACTTGCCGTGGCCAATGTGGTGCTATGAGGATCATATGGCCTCTGTCTCTCCTAAGTTTGAACAGGGTTTTGGGAATTAGGGGAATGGGTGGAAAGGCATACAGGAAGTCTTGACCCCAGTAAAGGAGGAAAGCATCCCTGGCCTGAGCCCCCTGAGCTGGAGTTCTGGAACAGAACTGGGGAAGTTTGGCATCCCATGAACTTGCAAAGAGGTCTATGTCCGGGGTTCCCCAAAGTTAAAATATCCTGGTCACCTGGTCTGCATGCAGAGACCACTCGTGTGGAAGCAGAACTCGACTGAGTCTGTCCGCCCAAGAGTTTTGAATGCCTGGAAGATACACTGCCAGAAGATGAATCTGATGCTCTCTGGCGAGGGCCCATAGTCGCAAAGCTTCATTGCAAAGCGACAGAGCCCGTTCCCCCTTTCTTGTTCACATAAAACATGGCTACTTGATTGTCCGTATGAATGAGGACTGTCTTGTAGCTGAGCAGGGAGTGGAACACTCGCAGAGCAAGAAAAATTGCTCTGAGTTCCAAGAGATTGATATGTAGACAACTCTCTTGTGGAGACAAGGTGCCCTGGGTGGAGAGGTCTTGCAGATGAGCTCCCCATCTGTTGTGTGAGTTGCTTGGGGTAAGGGTTGCTGAAAGGGGGACCCCCAGCAACAGGTTTTGAGTGGACTTCCACCACTGGAGGGACAAAATGAGGCGACTTGTGTTTGCTATTTTGTCTGACAGGCATCCTGATGCCTGGGTCCATTCGGTGGATAAAGTCCACTGAGCTGCCCTCATGTGGAGGCGAGCATATGGAACCACATGCATGGTGGATGCCATGTGGCCTAGTAGTTGCAACATTTCTCGAGCAGTTAGATGAGGCTTTAGCACTCCTTGAGAAGCTAACTGCACCAAGTGAAGGCAACGGGCCTGGGGGAGATAGGCCCTTGCCCTTGTGGTATCCAGGAAAGCTCCTATGAACTCTAAAGAATGAGTGGGAGTTAGACTGGATTTTGGGATGTTTATTACCAGCCCTAAATACTGAAGGATACGCATTGTGCAGGATAGAGAAGTCCTGGCCTCTGACTCTTTGGGGCTAGAATGAGCCAGTCGTCCAAGTAAGGGAAGACAAATATCCCTAGAGTGCGGAGAAATGCTGCTACTACAGCCATGTATTTCGTGAAAACCCTTGGTGCTGAGGCCAGGCCAAAAGGAAGCACCCTGTATTGGTAGTGCTTTCCTTGAAAAAGGAACCGAAGGAACCTTCTGTGGGTTGGATGGATGAGGACATGGGTGTACGCATCCTTGAGATCTAGAGAACAAAGCCAATCCTGACTCTGAAGTTATGGTAGCAGAGCTCCGAGAGAAACCATCTTGAATTTCTCCTTGACAAGGAATTTGTTTAATTCTCTAAGATCTAAAATAGGCCTGTAACCCCCTGTTTTCTTTGGAATAAGAAAATAAGGGGAATAGAACCCTGTGCCCTGTTGATGAAGAGGTACTTCTTCTATTGCCCCTTGGGCAAGAAGGATAGCCACCCTCCTGACCTAACAGGTTGATGAGAGAGGTCGGAGAATTGAACTGCTTTACTATTGTGTGAGGGGGCATGCTTGAAAAATGAAGCTTGTACCCCTCCTTTATGATGGAGAGTGTCCAAAGCTCTGCTGTTATTTTCCCCCATCTGGGGGCAAAATGACATAACCTTCCTGGTATGGTGGAAGGTTCTGGTCCCTCCAGAACCAGAAAGGCTAAGTTCTCTAGCTGAAAGTCAAAGGCCCTGAGGAGGTTGAGGCTGCTGGGCCGGTGGAGGCCTAGCAGCCTTTGCTTTCTTCTGTTTGGGTGGTTGCTGACCTTTCCTTGAAAGCTGACCTGCAGAAGATGACTGCTGAACATAAGCAGGATAAAATCTTTTATTTTTAGAAAAAGATGGTTTCTTGAACAATTTCTTTCTAACAGGATCAGCAGTGGACTTGGATAGTCTATCCAAGGTGGAATTTTCAGCATCCATTTCATTGGCTTTTTCCTGCCAATCTTTACCAAACAGGTTTTCATCAGTACATCGGATATTTCCCAATTTGTCTTGTACCCAGAGCTCTAGATCAGATGCCTGGAGCCAAGCAATTCTACGTGTACCTATGGCGATAGCCGAGGTTCTGCTTATACACTCAAAGCAGTCAAAGGCTGCACGGTTGGCAAATTTAGAAACATCTTGGTCATGTTTGACCAAAGTGAGAAAATCCCGTCTTCTATCTCAGGAAGAATAGGACTTAAAGCTTCTAAATCATCTGTGACCTCCTTTAGGAACATACCCATGTAGAGACTATAGGAACTGATCCTGGCAGAAAGCATGGAAGCTTGGAAAACTCTACGTCCAAAAGCATCCAGGGTTCTGCACTCACGTCCTGGAGGATTAGAGGCATGCCTTTTTGCACTTCTGATATTTCTTGTAGCTGACTCCACCACAATAGAGTGGTGAGGAAGCTAAGTCTTATGGAATCCAGGACAAGGAGGGACTCGATACATAGTATCCAATCTACGAGAATGTGGAGAGGTGGTAAGAGGTGTTTCCCACATCCTCAACATGAGATCATATAAAATCTCATGAATGGGCAAGGTAGCTGCCTCCTTAGGAGTTTTGGGATATTGTAGAATTTCCAACTCCTTGGCCCTTGGCTCTGTTTCAGGGGCCACAGTAATGGAGAGCCCCGAGCCACCTCCCTGATGAAGTCTTGGAGGAACATATCCTCTGGAGGAGACATCCTGCGTTAGGGGAGGAGGACTCCTCTGGAAGAACCATCGCTGCATCGACAGAACTTTCAGAATCCTCAGATTCTTCTGAGGACTCGAAGTATCGTCTGTCCAGATGCTCTTGCATAGCCCGATACCCGTACCGACCAAGGTCGGTACCGGGAATAACCAGTACCGGAGAATCGGTACCGGAGGGCATAGGAGGACAGGGTACCGGCAGAGCAGACACCGATGCCAATGTCGATGCTATCGGTACTGGTACCGATACCGATAACGATGCCAGTGCCGGTACCGGTGGAGTTGTCTGTCGCGGTACCAAGGGCGTCGATGCCACAAGGAGAGCCGCCAGACTGCGTTCCATAGCCAGAACTCTCTGGTCTATCGACGCTGCCAATGCTGGATGTCGGTACCGGTACCCCAGAGCATGGCACCAGGAGATCTGTTGAAGCCGAGCCATCGAGAACATCCTGGAACCCCGATAATGCTTTGGAAGCCGAAGCCTCCCGCCGGGGTAATTTTGCCAGTGCAGAATCCTCAAGGGCAATGCCAGAGGCATCTTGATGCTTAGAAGGAGATCTACCCTTCAAGGACCGGCTGGATTTATGTTTAGTTACCCGAGATCCACGGGAGGAAGAAGCAGCCCTGGAAGACGTCGATGCCACCGAAGCTGCATCATAGGGAAACAGGGTACTGAGCTTGGCCGCTCGGTTCTGCCGACCTCTTTTAGACATGATGGCACAGGACACACAATCCGTGATGAAGTGGTCAGGACCTAAACATTTTAAACACCATTCATGGGTGTCGGTGACGGAAATGGTACCGCCACACTTGGTGCACTTTTCAAAACCTGAGGCAGGCTTTCCCATGTTAAGGAAAAATGTTTGGGCCTAAGGCCCAAAAAGGCACGTGCACTTGATGAAGAGGAAAAAAGACGATTTTTGGGGTTTTTTTTTTTTTACAGAAATAAGAAAAGAAAGACCGGCGGTACCGGTAGAGCGTCGAAGAAGACAGACGCGACCACAAAAAGAAAGAAAGAAAAAAGGAATTCTTCTGCAATGACAGGAACACGACCTGCTGGCTCCGCGAAAAAAGAAGAACTGGAGAGAGGCAATTGGGAAAGGCGGGAAGGCAGCACGCAGGCGCTGTGGGATGCTCCCAAAAGCTTTCTGATTGGACGCTGGGGAGCGTTCCCGCACAGGCTCCGTCGGTACCGACGATACCCATATGTGATGACTACATTCCTGCTTGTTCCTGGAGATAGCAGTATATAAAAACAGCTAAATAAATAAATTCCATGATACATCCTTGAAAATATCCTCCATGGAGGCTAATTTTAAGTAGGCTACCAGTGCAGTCATTGACATTATGAGCCATGACATGACCTTCGGGTAAAGCCTGCCTGGTGTGGGGGACCCGAGCCCAGGCCGCGGCCTATAGGCGTAGGGCTGCCCTTGTTAGTCTTTAAATAAAGATTATGTTATCCTCGTCCAGAGCCTGGGCTTCTGGGACTTGTAGTTGTGTTACTTGTTCAAAAACAGAAGTATGGAAACCGAAGGTTTTTTTCAAAGGCAAACAGGAATTTATTTCTTCCTTTTTTTTTCCAAAACAATAAGGCTTAACAGAAAGCAACAGCATTCTTCTCCAAACAATATTCCTCAGGAAATTCCATGAAACCAAAGACTGAAACTGCTTTAGAAGGCTCTCTTAACACATGCAGCTGTCTCTCAATATATAACAAATAAATACGTCCCTTTTTTTTTCCAAACAAAAGCAAATGTCTTCTCTGCATTAAACAGGGTTCTTAGCTTTCCTGGCTAGAGTAACTCTCCCCGTTTCCTTAAAGCTTTGGGGTTTTCAAGTTACAGGGTTTTCTTTCTCCAGAAGCTTTTATTCAGCTCTCTGACACCATGAACAGTCCATTAATGAATGTTCAGACATAGAAACAGGTTCAGAACAATCTACCTGCATTTCTTCTAGATTTCCTGCCGGTACGTCTTGACTCTAAAGCTCCATGCAATGCTTCTGGTTCAATGCACTCCAAAAGCTCCTGAACTTTTCTCCACTGAAGCTTTCCACTACGAGCAAGGTTTTCACCTGGAATGTGAAGCTTCTTTTCCTGAATTAAATGCCACAGTGCCTCTAACTGTTTCAGGTCACTGTTAGCTGTACTTTTGTTCACCCACCTTTTGGGAGCTTGAACCCTTAGAGCTGGTTCATGAACTGTAGAAACTGCACTTTGCTGCTGGCCAGTAATTCTCCCAGCCACACCTCTGCTGGCTTCAGAACTACTTGTACTTTTCCTGCAAGCCTGACTTTCTCTTGGGAAGTCTCCACCGGTCTCCTCCACGGTGAATTCTCTGGGTCTTCCTTGGGTGCTTCTCTCCCCAGCAGTCTCTGTGGTCAACTCCAACTCCCTGATCAATTCCCCGATCGAATCCCCGGTCGAACTCCCCGGTCGAACTCTGTGATAAGGAAGCTTATCATAGCTCAGGAAGGAGCTATAGAAAAGGTGAAGTGACTCTGAACAAGCAACCTGTCAGTTCTGGTAGAAATAAGAAAACAGAATTTTCCCATAAAAGACTACCAGTCCCAGAATGCACCAGGTTTCCAGCAGCCATTAGAGGAGCTGAAGTGGGGAAACGTGTGTTCAATCAGGAGGGCTATGAGGTAATCCCTAAGCACTCATCTCAAAGGGCAGGGCCTGATTCAGCACAGCTGCGCTGTGTTAGGGAGGAGCACTCATCTAAGCAGAATAAAAGTAGAGTTTATTCTACAGAGAATCAGCTTGAGCTTGATCATCTTCATCATCAGGAGGATCATCAGAAGCAGAAGCCAAACCGGACGGACAGAGAGGGAAAGAAACCCTTTGGAAGAAAGAGGAGAAAAGCCTTTGAGAGGTCTAGAAGAGTCCAGAGCAGTACGTATACTGGGAGGCATTCCAAGGGCCAGCATACACCATTGGACTGGGGAAAGCCAGAGGAATGGTGCTGCAGAGCTAGGAATCTCCAGATGGTACCTGTGAGGGAGACGGCTGCACGTGGAAGAGACCCTAAGACCCGTGCCAGAAGGTATGTGAAGAGAGATCCAGTGTCCAGGGATCTGGATTGGAAGGCTGGACATAAGAACTGGACTACATACTGGCCAGGCTATATAGAGAGGAACTCTAACAGCAATGGAAGCTCAGGTATGAACACTGATCTATGCCCTAGCTATAACCTTGAAAGACAGCAGGGAAACAAGTATTCTCCTGAAAGTGCTCCATTGGGAGATTCATCGGTGCCAATCCATGATATTGAACCCATGCTTGTTGAAGAAGAGGGGGTGATAGCAGATGAAGAATCTGTTTACATGGACTGCTCTCTGTCTAAACTCCTTTGGTGATTTTCTGTTATAAAGTACAGCAACCATCACAAAGAAATACAAACTTGTTCTTTAATCTACTCAGAAAAGCTCCTGTGTAGGATTTCTAGCCACGCAGTAGAAAGCAAGCCAGCTAAGGGGTTTCAGCTGGATAACTGCTAGCAATTGAGCCTTACCTAATTGCTTGTGAGCTAGGAGATAATCACTTCTGAATCTATGTGGGAAGATATAAGAAGTTTACCTGAAAAGAACAGGTTTTTTTTTCTTTCTTTGTGGCTTTTGGTTTGTTGTTTGATATATGCTAAGAAAACATTAGCTAATGCCTACAGAAAAGACCAGTTTGTACCAACTAGGACTTATTTCTTTTGCTTTGCTTGCCTGACAAGTTTAAATGTTGTTTTCCTGATTTTGGGTTTTTTTCAAGTTTAACACTGAAAGCAAGTAACCTGATTTATGTGCTACCAAGCATATCTGTGTTGGGAGAAATAACCCCATAAATAAATATCTTATTGGCTTTACCCAAAAGCACAACTAAATTATTGTGAGCAGCTGTGTCTGGTGTGAAGGAACTGCATTGCCCACAATCCCTTGCAAATCATACAGATATATGCACTTGCCAAGACTGTGAAGATTCTCACCCAGGCAGCCGTCTGACAACTCCCTTTCCTTCCTGTTCCTCTGGGTTTATAAAGCTGTTTTTTTTCCTATCGTGCACTGCCCCCTGCTCAGGTGTTTTTCATTAGTTTCAAAGCCTGCCCCTAGGTTAGCAGAGCTTGGGTGTGGCCTGCCTTCAGCCACTGTGTGTTTTTTCTCTTTTCCTGCACTCTGCAGGCTATGGATTCGCTGCCTGTCTCTTTCCTTAAAGGTAGATTTTTGATTTTCCTCTATTTCCATGGGCTCAGCAACACTCTCCTCATCACACTGGGCATAAGCGAAGGAGATGCACTTATGCAATTGACTAGTGGACTGCATCTGTTGATTGCAGTCCCCAGCTTATTAGGGTCCAAAGAAACAAAATGCTGGACAGACTTCAGGGCTTTAGTCTGCTCCAAGTAGAAAGCCAAGACTCCCTTACAGTCCAACACGTGGGTACTCAGCAGTCTGGGTTTCATCGATTTTCCAGTACTAAAATGTAGATAAGGGCATTGTTGGATGATATCTTTGAGGCATTTGAATAAGGCTTGTTGCTGTTTTGCTGCAGTTGGAAGTCTTTGCCACTTTTTATACAGTTAATTTTAGTTTATTGCTGGCGTGTTTGGAAGGAGTAGGTTTGGGTGGACGGGTGTTGAAGTGTTTCAGTTCCTTTTTGGCTAAGAGTGAGTAGGGAGTAAATTTAATGATTGTCCACCCCTTGGTGTCAGGATAGTGGTGCTCCCTCAAGGCTCTAATTTTGTCCCCTTATTTGTTTAATATCTATATGTTGCTAATTTGTCTGAAAATGTGCACTATGGGTTTGAGATTTTATGTATATGCTGATAATGCGCACATTTTGTTTTTGCTTGCATAGGGGAAACTAGATGTGAGAGAGCAATTTCAGTTGTTGATGGATTCTTAACAAGCTGTGCTTGGGTCTCTGTTTTTGCATTTGAATCTGGTTAAGATCTTGACAAGCATCTATTACAGGAAGAACAGAAAACCATCTTTTATATGAATAAAACAATTCTGTCAGATCTTAATCAAGACCTTGATTTTCTTTTTTAATTTTTTAAAATAATTTTTGGGGGTCCTCTCTTTCTATCTGTTGATAGTTTCTGTCTGCCCTGGTTTTTACAATATGTCTTTGTATTTATATTTTTGTTCAATTATTTTTAAATTAATTTTTATTTTTAATTTTGCTATTTTTACTCATTTTTTAAAATTATTTTTAATATATTTATATTTTAAGCTTTTATATTAATTATTTGCCTTCTCGTTGTCAACCTCTCTTTCCTTTTTTTGGTTGTTTTTTTTGTATTTTTTATTGTTATTTATTAGTTGTACTATGCTTATGGGACATTATTTGTATAGACATATTGGCATGTTTGCCTGCAGATATTTTCTGCTTTTCTCTTTTCTGTGTTTTTCTCTTTCCTTTTTTAGGGCAGCTTTTTTAAAAATCACCTGAAAATGATGGGAAAATTGTTTTTTTAAATCAGTAACAAAGAAAAAGGTATTCAATGCTGTTTCTAAAGACTGGAGAACATTGTTTCAGCATTTCTAGGTGCAACTAAGGTAAAACTATTGATTTTTATTAGTTTTTTGCTGTTATAGACAGATCCCCTGATTTTACTTTCCTTTTCACTTTCATTTTTACAACTAGTCTTCCTTTTTAATTTCGGTGGGGGGTAGCAGTTTTTTTGTTTTAGTGGTTTTGTTTTAGGTTATATATTGCTCCCTGTGAATATTTCTAATGGATCAAGTGACCTTTCTTAATATTTAAATTCCTATCTATACACACACACACACTGCGCCTGATTCCGTCCTGGACATAGATCCCCTCTGTACGTCCTGTCTGAACCGGACGTACAGAGGGGAATCACGATTCTGATCCTGCAGGACATGTCTAGCTCCACGGGATCAGACTCATGAACAGTCCTGCACGTGCAGCCCGGGACTGCGATTCAGTTCAGCTTGCATGTGCAGGACTGTCCCCAGCTAACTCAGTCAAGGCTCTTTTATGGAGTCGGAGTGCCATAAGGTCATGTTGCCATGGCACCGCAGCTCCATTGAAGAGCTGCGATGCCGGCTGCCACAAAATAAAGTGAATTCATTGCAGCCCAACCCCCGATCTAGCCTTTTAAAGCCAGTGTTGGGCTGCAGGGAATGTCCTACGGGCCCCCCCCCTGCCCCATCCGCACCCCGGCAATACAATAAAGTAACATCCAGGGAAGTTATTCCATCTCAGAGGTGGAATAACTTTCCCACACATGTCGCTGGCCCTGGACATCCAGGGCCGGCGACCACCCAGACTCCACCCCTTCCCTGCCCAACTTCCCTGCACAACCAGCAGGGAAGTTAGTTGTGGCTGAGTAAAGGCACGAATAATAGGGATGGACGTCCCATTGGGCATCCATCCCCGCTATTTGTGGCACAGAATAACCCATATAGCCTAATTCTTTAGCTTTATAATTATGTAAAGCTATATACTTGATGCTGCTTATGTTTAGCAGGCTGCTTTTTATTGGGTCCCTTCTTTTTTAAAAGGTTTAACACCCCCTTTTTTAGTTAAATGAGTATATATTTTCCTTTCTTTTGGATCATACCAAGCTCACTACAGAGCCTTAGTAAATTCTAGGCTTCATATTTTGTCTTTTTCTTGTTTGGATTGGTTTTTATAATGAGTTTTAATGCTCTCTTTTCAACAATATTGGCATTCTTTATGGTTTTTAGTGCAGAGATTTTCTACTTAGCTGCACACTACCATGGAGGCTGTTTTTACACTGCATATTTAGGTAGGTCTGAACCCCCTTTTTTAACATTTTTCTCTTTAGGTTTTTGTATTTTTTAGAATTCCCCCAGTGGGACCCTCCTATACACACTCTTCTGTTCTGTGACCTATTCAGGTTTAGCAGTCCCTTGTGTGGATTAGGTTTTTCAAGATTTTATGTGAGCACATTTTTTGGGTTATAATATACTACATATTTTTTTATATTTTAATATTTTATTATTTCCTTTTCTTCTTAGGCTTCAGGGTAGCATTGTGTTTGTCCTCTCTATGTCAACACTCTCAAAATAAGTCCCTTGAAACAGACTATTCTCAGAACATGTTGGGCGACTAAATCTGTTCTTACAGATAATTGTAATCATAAATATTGGTGTTAACGCAAAAATATATATTGTACCCATGGTTCTTAGTCGTGATTGATACTCTTTTTAGATTATCAAAACAATTAAAAACAATCAATTTTTGTATTATTTTTTTTTCAATTCTTTATTTATCAAAGATTATACAGCATACAAACACAAGACCCCATAACAAACAAACCCCTGAACCCCCCCTTCCCCCCCAAACAATTTACTCAGTACAGAAGGTCTATAATCCACATATCACAACAACCCAGATATCCGGAAAAGTACTAAAACCCACTCGGTCCCCGCTACCCAGCCCCCCGCTCAACTCCATGCGCCATCCCAAAACACAGACAGGCGAACAAACTGGGGCTAGTACAGGACCCGAACAGCCGAGTGCAGAGTCCCGACTCAACCAAAAACCCCCAAACCCCCTACCGGCCTCTATATTCCCGGAGCCCCCCTCCTTCCCCCCCCCCGGACACTCCCCTAAGACCCTAGTAAAGATTTTGAAGTCCCCCCCTAAGAGGGAGATGGGCCGATACGAACCACAATCCGTCGGGTCCTTCCCCTCCTTATGTAGCAAACTGATCCCTGCCAACCGTAAGGAGTCAGGCAGCGGCCCCACACAAGTCCAGGAATTAAACATGCGTGCTAACGGTCCGACCAGAGCAGCGACAAATACCTTATAAAATTTATTTGAAAAGCCATCCAGGCCCGGGGCCTTAATCACTGCTACAATCTCAGACTCCCTAATAGGCTCAGACTATTCCAAACACTCCGCCGGGTCCAAAGGAGGCATAGAGACCTCAGCCAAGTACTCCTGTATTTTTTCCTCTGCCACTGCAGTCTCAGGGGTATATAACGCTTGATAAAATTGCCAAAAACGCTCCTCTATGTCTCTCCCCTCCCACAGATCCAACCCCCGCTCATCCTTAACTCTCACAATCGTATTCCGGGCTCTCAACTTCTGGACTTTGCGTGCCAACATCCTCCCCGCTTTATTATTAAACTCAAAACTCCTCTGTTGCAACATAGAGAGCTTATACCTGATCTCCTGCATATGCAGTTCACTTAACTCTCGCTTCAAGGACCCCAGGTCTGCAATCCCTTGGGGGTCTTTCAAATTCAATTTTAATTTATTCTCTAAATCCTTAATCCCAGCTAATAGGACTCTCTCCTTCTGCAACTTCTCCTTTTTCCGGTGCGAGCCTACTGCAATAAGTTTACCCCGCACTACCGCCTTCAGGCAGTCCCAGACCATCCCTGGGTCACACCCATCCACCTCATTCCACAACAAGTAGTCCACTATACATTCCTGAACCTGTTTCACCACTTCCATATCCTCAATCAAGGACTCATTTAATTTCCACCACCCTCTAGTCTGCCGCATATTCCCCATATTCACCACCCCAAACACAGGGGCGTGGTCCGACCACGTGCGTTCTTTAATCACACACGATCGCGTCTCTCCGCCAACCAATGTACGATCCACCAACAACATATCTATGCGGGAGTAACCGCCATGTACCGCTGAAAAATACGAGTAGTCCCGTTGCCCATGATTCAGTTCCCTCCACAAATCCACCAGACTTATGCACGCCAGGAGTTTTTTCAAGCTGGCCCTATGCCGCTTGGCTTGCGAGGACGACCCGTGTGAGGTATCCACCCGGGGGTCCAAGGTAACATTAAAGTCACCACCGACTATTATCTTCCCTTCTGGTAACCCCACCAGCTTCCCCTGAAGATCCTTAAAAAACTGGTGCTGATTAACATTCGGGGCATATACAGCAACCAAATTGTACCGCTGCCGATCCCAGCACAACTGGACCGACACAAATCGGCCCAGCTTGTCTCGAACAACCTCCCCCACTTGTCCCTGCACCCGTGCAGACAACAGGATCCCCACACCCCCTTTCTTTTTCTCCACCCTATTAGATGCAAAAAATTGCTGGGGGTATTGCAGATGTTGCATTAATCTCTCATCCCTGGTCAGGAGGTGTGTCTCTTGAATGAACACAATGTCCCCCTGGAGTCTCTTGCACTCTTTTAGCAATAGTTGACGCTTGGTAAAGGAGTTGAGGCCTCTAACATTCAATGAAATCACATTCATCTCCGGCATTTAATCTTAGGTCCTTTCCCCACCCCATCCATGCCTTCCATGCTGTCTTGTACCCCCCTCCCCCCCATCGTCCCCATAACCCAACCCCCCTCCCCCCTTCCCTCTGTCTCCTCAAGGAAACTGTCCCGGTCCGGTCCTGCCCCCTATCCCCCCTCCACTGTCGCAAGTACTTCACACACACACACACACCCCACACCCACACCCCCGAATTACACAAGCAACAAAACCCCCTTTCATCCCCCCCTATTACATTCGAACTAACAGTCTATATATAAACAAGCAGTCATTCTGCTAATAAACATTCTACCCCCCGCACAACTTACCCCACCATTCCAACCCGCCACCCAACATTTTGTCACACCCCTCAGGAACAGCTGCTTAGGAAACATATCATTTCGGCAGTCTCTGGCGGCGCAGACTTCGCGCCCCACCTAGCACCCTGCTCCACTGATTCTGCGACTCTTGTCTCCGACTCCCCTTGTCCTGGCGGTCCGGCTGCAATGATGCCAAAGTAGGAAGGTCCGTCCAGCCCACCTGTTTCAGACCCGCAAGGGCCTCCGCCACCGAGTGGGCGATAATGGATTTAGTCTGTATGGTGTATTGTAGGCCCACAGGAAACAGCCAACGATATCGCACATTTTCGTCCCGCAATCTCTTGGTGACCACTTGGTATTCCCTCCTTTTTTTAATAGTGAGACTGGAGATGTCAGCAAACACCTCCACATCAGACCCTTGCCACTTAATCTTGCCCAGCTGTCGCGCTGCTTTCATTACCAGCTCTTTGGTTCGAAATTCATGCAGGCAGGCAATCACATCCCGTACTCTATTCTCCTGCCGTGGCCCCAGCGCCCGGTGCGCTCTATCCACCTTTAAGCAGATATTGTCCACGTCCATATCAGCTGCTTTGAGGACTACCCCACAAAATTCCTCCGCCAGTGCTATATAATCCACCACTCCCTCACTCTCCTGGAGGCCTCGTATCCTTATATTTGACCGTCGGGAACGATTCTCAAGGTCCTCAACCTTTTGCCATTAAGTCCTCCTGGGCAGCCCGGAGAGTGTCCATTCGTTGTTCATGGGGCCCCCAGCTCTCCTCCATTTTATTCTCCACATCTTCCATCCTTGTCCACAGTGCCACCATTTCCCCCTTCATTTCTTGCATCCAGTTCTGCACCTCTGTTTTCATGGCCCCCAGCTCATGCTTCAGAGAGTCCAGCCACTCTTTAAGGCCTGATCGCAAGGCCTGTATTTCACTGGGGGGTCCCCATTATCCCCCTCTCCTCCAAATCCCTCTGCTCTCCGCCAGAGGCTGCCAGTTTTGGCCCTGACCCCTTGGTCCTTCCAGCATTCTTAAACGAATAGGCCTTTAGGTCCACGGCTGACTTCCGCGCTATTTACCACCCCTCTCTCACTGGGCGCCAATTGGGGCCCCAAACTCAGCGATGAATCGGGGGTGGGAGAAAGCCGCTGTCAATCTGAAGATCCCACACTTCTCACCACCGCACTCCCCTCCGCTCTACAGGGCAATCCCAGGCGTCCGTTTCAGGATTGCCCCAGCCAGGATAATGCACTGCTCTTCAGGCCCACGTGTCAGTGTGCTAGGCCGCCCACCACACGGGTACCTCGTGTGAGCCGAATTGCTCCCGACCTCCGCTCTGCAGCCGCTGCTTAGCCCCAGCCGCTCTCTCTGCTTACCGCTTCCGCCTGCCAAACAAACTCCCACTCCTGCAGGCACACTCTCGGACGATAGGGCTCTCCGATTGGATTGCTCTCCGGGCCTTGCTCTCTTCCCAGGCCCTCCGACTGGATCGCGCCTCTGAGCACGGTCACCCAACAGCGCTGCACGGCTCCCCAAGCGGTGAGCAGCGATCAGTTGTTGTTCTTTTGGTTTTTGTTGGTTTTTTTTTTTTTTTGGCGGTGATAACTGCGGGGGGGGGGGGGGTCCCAGCTTAGGTGCACCACTCCCTGTGGATTAACAGCCCCGGAGGGACACCGTTTCACCTCGGGGGGGGGGGCGGGCGCCGCGGAGCACGATCAGAACGCCGCCATCACCTCGGCCGGCGCCACCGGAAGCCAATTTTTGTATTATTTTTTTATCCACTATTTGATAGTAAAAGATTTTACTACATGCTATTTATGTGATTGAAATACATAATATAGCCTAGTCTCTTAATTTTCTTTTTTTATTGTCGCTTTGTGCAGTGGTTTGTGCTTCTCCATATTGTTTGTTGCTCATTTTGAGACATGCCAAGGGTGTGATATGTATTGAAGAGCCCATGTGCCTCAACATGCTCCAAGCTGTTATCTGCTGACTCTTTCAAATATCTTCCGCTATGGAAATCAGATTAGGAGTCCTCATGCATGGAAGAAAGGCTTTTTCCAGAGTTATGTCTAGCAAAGCTCCTATGAGCTCCAATTGAGATGACAAGCTTAAATTAGACTTGGGATAATTTATGACAAACCCTAGGAATTCCAGGACCCAGATGGTTGTGGGCACAGATTCTTGAGCTCCTTCCCAAGTTATGCTCTAAACATGTGCAAGCCCAGTCTTCATAGATATGCTGTGACTACTGCAAGGTACTTTGGGTATATGCAACAAAAACCGGACACTAGGCCAAATGGAAATACATGTAGTGATGTTTCCCCCTATGATGTTTCACTATGACTGGTATATGTCTGACTATGGTGACCAGATCCTTTAAATCCATAGCCAGTCCCTTTTTTGCAGGTAAGGCATGAGAATGCCTAGGAAGATCATTCTTTATTTTACTTTTTCAAATATCTGTTCAGATCCTTGAGGTCTAGGATGGAAAGCACAGTTACTTACCTGTAACAGGTGATCTCTGGGAACAGCAGGAATTAGTCCTCACATATGGGTACGTCGGAACCGACGGAGCCTGCGCGGGAAAGCTCCCCAGCTTCCTAGAATGGAAGCTTTTGGGACCTCCCACTGCACATGCGCGCTGCCTTCCCGCCTTCCTGAACAGCTCTCCTCAGTTTCGAGTTTATAGCTGAGACAATAGAGAGAGGACAGGAAGACAGATAGATAGAAGATACAACTCCTAGGGGAGGTGGGTGGGTTGTGAGGACTAATTCCTGCTGTTCCCAGAGATCACCTGTTACAGGTAAGTAACTGTGCTATCTCCAGGAACAAGCAGGAATAAGTCCTCACATATGGGGACTCCCTAGCTGAGATGCCTGGGAGATCCCCCTCCAAGGGTTCGCCATCTTCGTATGGATCTCAGGCATCCATCCTGGGAAGGTGGGCAGGAGTTGTCTAAGAATGGAACAGGTGTTTGAGGACAGCCTGGCCAAACAAGGCATCCCGGCGGGAGTCCTTGTCCAAACAGTAATGGGCTGTAAAGGTATGAACCGAGGCCCAGGTAGCGGCTCGACAGATCTGATCAATGGAAACAGAGTGCAGATGAGCCATAGAAGTTGCCATGGCTCTCACATTGTGAGCTGTGACATGGCCTTCCAGAGAAATGTTTGTACTCTGGTAAGCAAAGGAAATACACTGAGCAATCCAATGGAAAGTGTACGCTTGGAGACTGGAAGTCCCAAATGTGAAGGATCAAAAGCCACGAAAAGTTGAGAAGACTTTCGATGTGGCTGAGTCCTATTAAGGTAAAAGGCTAGAGCTCTTTTACAATCCAGAGTATGAAGGTTCCTCTCTGCACTGGAGGCATGAGGAGCCGGAAAAAAAAACCGGTAGATATACCTCTTGATTAAGATGAAAAGGCGAGACCACTTTGGGCATAAAGTGGGGATTCGTCCTAAGGACCACCTTGTCATGATGAAATCTTGTATAAGGTGGATTAGCCACTAGAGCCTGCAGTTCGCTGATGCGGCGAGCGGAAGTGACTGCAATTAGGAATAGTACCTTCCAGGAAAGAAATTTCAAGGAGGTAGAAAATAACGGCTCAAAAGGTGGCTTCATAAGCTGACCAAGCACTAGATTCAAATCCCATGCGACCGGGGGGGGTCTGATGGGAGGTTTAGTGAGAGTCAGGCCTCTCATGAATCTTGCAACAAGAGGATGAGAGGAGATAGGTTGTCCATTTATAGGTTTCAGGGATGCTGAAATAGCACTTAAATGGACTCTTACAGAATTCGTCTTAAGGCCTGCATTGGAAAGATGCAGGAGATAGTCTAAGAGGGAATTCAAAGGAAGTGCCAGAGGGTCAAGGCCCTGCTGAGCACACCAAATGGAAAAACGTTTCCATTTGAAAGCATAAGACCGCCTCGTGGAAGGTTTCCTAGAGGCATGAAGGATATCTTTCACAGGTTGAGAAAGATTAAAGTCTTGAAGACTTAAGCCTTCAGTAACCAAGCTCGGAGATGTAGGGATTTGGGGTTTGGGTGCCACAAAGTCCCCTCCTCCTGAGACAGAAGGTCTGGTGCAGCTCCTAAGTCCAGGGAGGATCCCTGGGAGAGCTGTAGAAGCAGAGGGAACCACACTTGGCGTGGCCAGCGTGGAGCTATGAGGATCATAGAGCCGTGATCTCTCTGGAGTTTGAACAGAGTCTTGGGAATCAGCGGAATGGGTGGAAAGGCATATAGGAACGCCTGACCCCAATGGAGGAGAAAGGCGTCCGTGGCCTGAGCTTCCTGACACGGAGTCCTGGAACAGAACCGGGGAAGTTTGGCATTCCACGGACTTGCAAAGAGGTCTATGTCCGGGGTCCCCCATTCCTGAAAGATTCTGCTTATCTGGTCCACGTGTAGGGACCACTCGTGTGGCAGCAGAACTCGACTGAGCCTGTCTGCTCGAGAGTTTTGAACTCCTGGAAGATACACTGCTAGCAGATGAATTTGGTGCTCTCTGGCGAAGGCCCATAATCTGAGAGCTTCGTTGCAAAGCGACAGAGAGCCCGTCCCTCCTTGTTTGTTTATGTAAAACATGGCCACCTGATTGTCTGTCTGAACCAGGACAGTCAGGTTGGCAAGGAGGGTATAGAAGACCTTGAGGGCAAGGTAAATTGCTCGCAGTTCCAGGAGGTTGATATGAAGGGTGGCCTCCTGTGGAGACCAAGTGCCCTGAGTGGAGAGAGTTAGCAGATGGGCCTCCCCACCCCAATTGGGAGGCATCTGTTGTGAGGGTTGCTTGGGGTAGCAAGGGCTGAAAGGGAGCCCCCAACAACAGATTCTTGGTGGATATCCACCAATGGAGGGACCAAGACAGACGGTTTGAGGTTTGTATTTGGTCTGAGAGTGCTCCCGACGCCTGAGTCCACTGGGTGGCCAGGGTCCATTGAGCTGCTCTCATATGAAGACGAGCATAGGGCACCACATGTATTGTGGAGGCCATATGGCCCAGGAGGCGTAGCATTTCCCTGGCTGTCAAGTGAGTACTGGACTGGGCTTGGGAGGCCAAGCTCAGCAGACGCTGACCCCGAACCAGTGGAAGGTAGGCTCTTGCAGTGGTGGTGTCCAACTGGGCCCCTATGAATTCTAGAGACTGAGTAGGGCTGAGTTGAGACTTGGGAAGGTTTACCACCAGTCCCAGATACTGCAGAAGGCTCCTTGTGCGGTCTAGGGAAATCTGGGCTTGCGACTGAGTTGGAGCTCGAATGAGCCAGTCGTCCAGATATGGGAATACGAAAATCCCCATGCTTCTGAGAAAGGCGGCTACGACTGCCATGCATTTGGTAAAGACTCTTGGGGCAGAGGCGAGACCGAAGGGAAGTACTCTGTATTGGTAATGACTTCCCCTGAACAGAAAGCGAAGATATTTTCTGTGGGATGGATGGATGAGTAGATGTGTATACGCATCCTGCAGGTCTAGAGAACAAAGCCAGTCCTGACTCTGAAGGTATGGAAGGAGAATGCCCAAAGAGAGCATTTTGAATTTCTCCTTGTACAGAAATTTGTTCAATTCTCTCAGATCTAGGATTGGTCTGAATCCCCCTGTCTTCTTTGGAATGAGAAAATAGGGGGAGTAGAAACCTGACCCTTGTTGATGAAGAGGAACCTCTTCTATGGCCCCTTGGGCAAGCAGAGAAGAGATCTCCCGATCCAACAGGGCTAGGAGAGGAGATGGAGAATTGAAGGGTCTCACCATGTGATGAGGAGGAAGGTTGGAGAAATGAAGTTTGTAACCCTCTCGGATGATAGAGAGGGTCCATTGCTCTGTTGTGATTTGTTCCCATCTGGGAGCAAAGTGAGCTAACCTTCCAGGTATGGTGAGAGGTTCTGGTTGGTCCAGAACCAGGAATGGCAAGTTCTCTAGGGGCAAGTCAAAACCCCTGAGGGGGTGGAGCCTGTTGAGCTGCAGTAGCTGCTGCAGGCTTTGCTCTTGCTTGTTTCGTTTGCTGACGTTTAGCCGCAAAACGAGGTTGAGAAGATTGCTGGCCAGTATTGGAAGCATATCTGGCCTTCTTATAATAAGGCCTCTTGAAAGACTTCTTCTTAGTGGGAGTAGAAGTGGACTTAGAAAGTCTCTCTAAGGTGGCATTTTC
Source organism: Ichthyophis bannanicus (assembly GCA_033557465.1). NCBI lineage: Eukaryota > Metazoa > Chordata > Amphibia > Gymnophiona > Ichthyophiidae > Ichthyophis > Ichthyophis bannanicus. The sequence continues at coordinate 465,703,444 of CM066034.1, forward strand.
AGCGTCCATTTGAGTGGCTTTAACTTGCCACTCTGCACCGAATAAGTTCTCACCTGTACAGGGCAGATTCCGTAAGCCATCTAGAACCCAGGGTTCCAGATCAGAAGCCTGGAGCCAAGCCAGACGTCTGGCTGCAATAGCAATGCCAGAAGCTCTGCTGGCTCCCTCGAAGGAATCAAAGGCAGCTCTGTTGGAGAACTTAGAAACATCTGAGAGTTGTTTCACAACAGAAAGGAAGTCCTCCTGTTTATCCTCAGGGATAAAGGGGGCAAAATGCCGCACTTTATTGGCAAGTTCCCCTAGGAACATGCCCATATAGAGGCTGTAGGAATTAATCCTGGCTATAAGCATACTAGCCTGGAAGATTTTTCTACCAAAAGAGTCCAGTGTCTTACATTCCCTTCCTGGAGGTGTAGAAGAGTGCCTTTTAGTACTCTTGATCTTTTTCATTGCAGACTTTACCACAATGGAGTGGTGAGGCAATTCAGTTTTCTGAAAACCAGGAGAAGGAGGGACCCGATACATGGTGTCCAACCTACGGGAATAAGGAGACAGAGTTAAAGGGTTCTCCCAGAAATCCATCAATTGTTCCTGAAGGATTTCATGGATAGGCAGGGTAACTGCTTCTTTAGGAGACTTAGAGTATCCTAAAATATCCAATCTTTTTGACCTTGGTTCCCTTTCAGAGGAGGTAGTGATAGAAAGGCCTTTAGCCATTTCTAAAATAAAGTCCTGAAAGGACAAATCCTCTGGAGGAGACATTCTCCTTTTTGGAGAAGAAGGTTCCTCAGGAAGGTCAAGGGAGAGCTCTGCAGACTCATCAGAGGAGCCAAAATCCTCAGAGGAATCGGTGTATTCTCTAGTTTCCTCCAACGCACGATACGCATACCGATCGGTATCGACATCGGGCGTACCGGGTATGGAAGCGGTATGGAGCGAAAGCCCATACGGTACCGATTTGCGTTTAGAAGAGGAAGGCCTGGGTTCCGGCATGGCGGACGATACCGGAACCGGGCCCGGAACCGCTGGAAGTGGTACCGATGGCGTTGCAGCTTTAATGAAAGCCATGACGGCCTGCTGCATGGATTGGACAGTATTGCCCATAGACGCCACGGCTGCCTGGATGTCGGTACCAGTATGGGCCGGTACCCCAGAGCAGTCCAACAGGTGATCTGTCGAGGCCGTGCCATCGATGTCAACCTGTAGCCCCTGAATTGGCGTTTTGGAAGGCAGAGCTTCCCGCCGGGGCTGTTTGGCTGGGGCAGGGTCCTCAAAACTAAGAGCCTCTCGATGCTTTGAAGGAGATTTGCCCTTTGAGGACTTGCCCACAGAAGGTTTGGTTACCTGAGATCCATCCGGAGATGATGACCTGGATGACTGTGATGTTGGATTCTCTGAAGCAAACAGCACATGGAATTTGTTGGCCCGGTTCTGCAGCCCACGCTTAGACATTTGGGAGCAGGAAGGGCAGTCCGGAATGGAGTGGTCAGGCCCCAAACATTTAAGACACCATTCATGGGTGTCTGTGACTGATATTACAGCAGTACACTTGGTACACTTCTTAAATCCAGGGGCTGGCTTCTCCATGTGGAGAATTCAAGTAGGCCTGAAGGCCTAACTGAAGTGACCAAGTGCTGAAAAATAATAAAAGAAAAGAAAATAATTTTTCAAGAAAGAAAAAGGAAGACCGGCGATACCGGTATCGGTATGGGAAGGCAGGTACGCGGTCTAAAGAAACAAAACAAAAAACTACAATTTCTTCAGCGGTGACAGGATACACGACCTGCTGGCTCCGCGGAAAAAGAGAAACTGAGGAGAGCTGTTCAGGAAGGCGGGAAGGCAGCGCGCATGTGCAGTGGGAGGTCCCAAAAGCTTCCATTCTAGGAAGCTGGGGAGCTTTCCCGCGCAGGCTCCGTCGGTTCCGACGTACCCATATGTGAGGACTTATTCCTGCTTGTTCCTGGAGATCAGAATCCTCCTAGCTTCACTGTAATCAAGCGGCACAGAGTAAAATCCCTTCCTTTCTTCCACTGATGGAACAGATTAGACTAACCTGGCTGCTGGAAGGTAAGCCAGCTCCTCTGTTATCACCTACTGATTCTGAGAGCTTATCCATGACACTCTCAGTGGGCAATTTGGTGGAGTGTCGAATAGATTAATTGGTATCTCAGCCAGATGATTTTTAAAACCCAACTGTTGGAGGTTATAATGGGCCAGTTTGTTGTTAAGTACCGTCGAGTCCGTGCCAACTCCTGGCTTCCCTCTGGATAGCAGTCCTAAACTGTGTTTAGTCTTCAGTCAGGCAGCTCATTGTTGATAGAGTGGTACCCACAGCCATTGTTATTGTACTGATCCATCTCATTGTTGGCCTTTTTCTTTTGCATTGACCTTCAACCTTGCCAAGCATGCCGTCTTTCTCTCTCTCTCTCTCATGATTGCATGATGTGTCCAAAGTATGAAAGTCGAAGTCTTCTCATCTGAGCTTCCAAAGAAAGCTTTTGTTTCATCTCCTCTAATACTGACTGGTTTGTTCTTCGAACAGTCCATGGAATACACAGTATTCTTCACCAGCATCTAATTCAAAGGCATCAATTTTTTTCCTGTCTTATCTTTTTTACTGTCCAACATTCACATCCATATGACATTATTGAAAATACCATGGCTTGGAGAAGTCACATTTTTGTATGGAGAGAGATATCTCTGCTCTTGAGAATCTTATCTATGTCCTTCATAGCCATTCTGCCAACAGCAATGCATTGTTGGATTTCTTACATAGTAACATAGTATCATAGTATATGATGGCAGATATATATGATGGTTCGTCTAGTCTGTCCAGCAAGGTGGCAAGAGTAGGTGCACCTGCCTCTCCGTGCAGGTGACCCCATCCCATGCCTTTGTTTAGGGATGTCCCACTGTTCTGTGCAGGTCACCCCTATTTGTGAGATATAAGAGATTGTTAAGTTTATTTTGATTTTATCCTTTTGCTATAAAGGGATCCACTGTGTCTGTCTTGGGAAGCATAGTTACTCACCTGTAACAGGTGATCTCCGGGAACAGCAGGAATTTAGTCCTCACATATGGGTATCGTCGGTACCGACAGAGCCTGCGCGGGAACGCTCCCCAGTGTCCAATTAGAAAGCTTTTGGGAGCATCCCACAGCGCCTGCGTGCTGCCTTCCCGCCTTTCCCAATTGCCTCTCTCCAGTTGAGTTTTAAAGCTGAGACAAAGAGAGAGAGAGGGAAAGGAAAGAGATAGATAGAGAGATACAACTCCTAGGGGAGGTGGGTGGGCTATGAGGACTAAATTCCTGCTATTCCCGGAGATCACCTGTTATAGGCGAGTAACTATGCTATCTTCAGGAACAAGCAGGAATGTAGTCATCACATATGGGGACTCCCTAGCTTTAGGTGCCAGGAAGAGACCCCAGACGTTGTGTGTCCCTGAACAGGGCTCCACTTCCCCCCATGGATCTCTGGCATCCTATCAGGGATGGCGGGTAGGAGTTGATTAGGTATGGAACAGGTGTTGGAGAACAGCCTGACCAAACAAGGCATCCCGGCGGGAGTCCTTGTCCAAGCAGTAATGGGCTGTGAAGGTATGAACCGAGGCCCAAGTGGCTGCTCGACACATGTCGTCGATAGACACAGAGTGCAGATGAGCCATTGAGGCTGCCATGGCTCTCACATTGTGAGCTGTGACATGGCCCTCCAGAGAAAGGTTCTTACTCTGATAGGTGAAGGAAATACACTGAGCAATCCAGTTAGACAGTGTTCTCTTGGAGACTGGAAGTCCCAAATGAGAAGGATCAAAAGCAACAAAGAGTTGAGAGGACTTTCTATGTTGCTGTGTTCTTTGTAAGTAAAAAGCTAAAGCTCTTTTACAGTCCGAGGTATGAAGATTCCTCTCTGCATTTGATGCATGAGGCCTTGAAAAAACACAGGTAGGTAGACCACTTGGTTCAGATGAAAAGGCGAGACCACCTTTGGCATAAAGTGTGGATGAGTCCTAAGGACTATCTTGTCATGATGGAACCTTGTATAAGGTGGATCAGCTACTAGCACTTGCAACTCACTAATGCGGCGTGCTGATGTGATTGCAACGAGAAAGATAACCTTCCAAGAAAGGAATTTCAAGGAGGTAGTAGCTAAAGGTTCGAAAGGTGGCTTCATGAGCTGCCCAAGAACCAGGTTTGAGTCCCATGCCACCAGTGGTGGCCTAATGGGAGGCTTAGTTAGAAGAAGGCCTCTCATAAATCTTGCTATACGAGGATGAGAGGAAATAGGCTGTCCATTTAGAGGCTTTAAGGAAGCTGCAATAGCACTCAAATGGACTCTTACTGAATTAGTCTTAATACCTGCATTGGATAAATGAAGGAGATACTCCAGCAATGATTCCAGAGGTATCGCAAGGGGGTTAAGACCCTTTTGCGAACACCATATGGTAAACCTTTTCCACTTGAAAGCATAAGAGCGTCTTGTGGAAGGTTTCCAGGAAGCAAGAAGAATATCTTTTACTTGCTGAGGGAGATTAAGATCAGGGAGATCTAGGCCTTAAGCAACCAAGCCCTGAGATGCAGAGACTGGGGATTGGGATGCCATAACATTCCATCCTCCTGAGATAGGAGATCTGGAGCAGACCCTAACTCCAGGGAGGGAGCTTGAGAGAGATGTAGAAGCAGAGGGTACCACACTTGCCGTGGCCAATGTGGAGCTATGAGAATCATATGGCCTCTGTCTCTCTGAAGCTTGAACAGGGCTTTGGGAATTAGGGGAATGGGTGGAAAGGCATACAGGAAGTCTTGAACCCAGTAAAGGAGGAAAGCATCCCTGGCCTGAGCCCCCTGAGCCGGAATTCTGGAACAGAACTGGGGAAGTTTGGCATTCCACGGACTTGCAAAGAGTTCTACGTCCGGGGTTCCCCAAAGTTGAAAAATCTTGGCCACCTGGTCTGCATGCAGAGACTACTCGTGCGGAAGCAGAACTCGATGAGTCTGTCTGCCCAAGAGTTTTGAATACCTGGAAGATACAATGGGAGAAGATGAATCTGATGCTCTCTGGCGAGGGCCCATAGTCGCAAAGCTTTGTTGCAAAGTGACAGAGAGCCTGTTTCGCCCTGCTTGTTCACATAGAACATGGCTACTTGATTGTCCGTATGAATGAGGACTGTCTTGTAGCTGAGCAGGGTGTGGAACACTCGAAGAGCAAGGAAGATTGCTCTGAGCTCCAAGAGATTGATATGTAGATGAGTCTCCTGTGGAGACCAGGTGCCTTGAGTGGAGAGGTCTTGCAGATGAGCTCCCCAACCCTTCGGAGAAGCATCTGTTGTGAGAGTTGCTTGGGGTAAGGGTTGTTGAAAAGGGGACCCCAGCAACAGGTTTTGAGTGGACTTCCACCACTGGAGGGACAAAATAAGGCGATTTGTGTTTACTATTTTGTCTGACAGGCATCCTGATGCCTGGGTCCATTGAGTGGATAAAGTCCACTGGGCTGCCCTCATATGGAGGCAAGCATAGGGAACTACATGCACAGTAGATGCCATGTGGCCTAGTAGTTGTAACATTTCTCGAGCAGTGAGATGAGGTTTTAGCACTGCTTGAGAAGCTAACTGCAACATGCGAAGGCAACAGGCCTGGGGGAGATAGGCCCTTGCCTTTCTGGTATCCAGCAAAGCTCCTATGAACTCTAAAGACTGAGTGGGAGTTAGACTGGATTTTGGGATGTTTATTACCAGCCCCAAATACTGAAGGATACGCATTGTGCAGGATAGAGAAGTCCTGGCCTCTGACCCTTTGGGGCGCGAATGAGCCAGTCGTCTAAGTAGGGGAAGACGAATATCCCTAGAGTGCGGAGAAATGCTGCTACTACAGCCATGTATTTCGTGAACACCCTTGGTGCTGAGGCCAGGCCAAATGGAAGCACCCTGTATTGGTAGTGCTTTCCTTGAAAAAGGAACCGAAGGAACCTTCTGTGGGTTGGATGGTGAGGACATGTGTGTACGCATCCTTGAGATTTAGAGAACAAAGTCAATCCTGACTCTGAAGGTATGGCAGCAGAGATCCGAGAGAAATCATCTTGAATTTCTCCTTGACAAGGAATTTGTTCAATTCTCTGAGGTCTAAGATAGGTCTGTAACCCCATGTTTTCTTTGGGATAAGGAAATAAGGGGAGTAGAACCCTGTACCCTGCTGATGAATGGGTACTTCTTCTATTGCCCCTTGGGCAAGAAGGATAGCGACCTCCTGACCTAACAGGTTGATGAGAGAGGTCGGAGAACTGAACTGCCTTACTATTGTGGAGGGGGCATGCTTGAAAAATGAAGCTTGTACCCCTCCTTTATGATGGAGAGTGTCCAATGCTCTGCTGTTATTTGCCCCCATCTGGGGGCAAAATGACATAACCTTCCTGGAATGGTGGAAGGCTCTGGTCCCCCGAGAGCCAGGAAGGCTAGGTTCTCTAGCTGTAAGTCAAAGGCCTTGTGGAGGCTGAGACTGCTGGGCTGGCTGAGGCTTAGCAGTCTTTGCTTTCTTCTGTTTGGGTGGTTACTGACCTTTCCTGGCAAGCTGACCTGCAGAACGTCCCTGCTTTACATAAGCAGGATAATATCTTTTCTTTTTAGAAAAGAATGGTTTCTTGAACAATTTCTTTCTAGCAGGATCAGCTGTGGACTTGGATAACCTATCCAAGGTGGAGTTGTCAGCATCCATCTCATTGGCCTTTTCTTGCCAATCTCTACCAAACAATTTGTCTTGTACCCAGAGCTCTAGATCAGATGCCTGGAGCCAAGCAATTCTACGTGCACCTATGGCAATAACCAAGGTTCAGCTTATGCAATCAAAGCAGTCAAAGGCTGCAGGGTTGGCAAATTTAGAAACATCTTGGGCATGTTTGACCAAAGTGAGAAAATCCTGTCTTCTATCCTCAGGAAGAATAGGACTTAAAGCTTCTAAATCATCTGTGAACTCCTTCAGGAACATTCCCATGTAGAGACTATAGGAACTGATCCTGGCAGAAAGCATGGAAGCTTGGAAGACACGACGTCCAAAAGCATCCAGGGTTCTGCACTCACGTCCTGGAGGATTAGAGGCATGCCTCTTTGCACTCTTGATCCTTCTCATAGCTGATTCCACTACAATAGAGTGGTGAGGAAGCTGAGTCTTTTGGAAAACAGGACAAGAAGGGACTCGATACATAGTATCCAGTCTGCGAGAATGAAGAGAGGTGGTAAGAGGTGTCTCCCACATCCTTAACATGAGATTATATAATATCTCATGAATGGGCAAGGTTGCTGCCTCTTTAGGAGTTTTGGGATACTGTAAAATTTCCAACTCCTTGGCTCTTGGCTGTGTTTCAGGGGCTACAGTAATGGACAGACCCCGAGCCACCTCCCTGACAATAAAATCCTGGAAGGAAATATCTTCTGGAGGAGACATCCTGCGCTTAGGGGAGGAGGGCTCCTCTGAGAGAAGCATTCCTGCATCAACAGAACTGTCAGAATCCTCAGATTCTTCTGAGGACTCGAAGTACTATCTGTCCGGATGCTCTTGAAGAGCCCAATACCCGTACCGACCGAAGTCAGTACCGGGAGTAATCGGTACCAGAGGGCATCGGATGACTGGGTACCGGCAAAGCAGACACCGATGCCGATGCTATCGGTACCGGTACCGATGCCGATACCGGCTGAATTGTCTGTCGCAGTTCCGAGGGCGTCGATGCCGCAAGGAGAGCCGCCAGACTGTGCTCAATAGCCAGGACTCTCAGGTCTATCGACGCTGCCGATGCCTGGATGTCGGTACCGGAGAAGACCGCCGGTATCCCAGAACATGGCACCAGTAGTTCTGCCGAGGTCGAGGCCTCGAGAACATCCTGGAGCCCCGATAATGCTTTGGAAGCCGAAGCTTCCTGCCGGAGCAATTTTGCCGGTGCAGAATCCTCAAGGGCAACGCCAGAGGCATCTCGATGCTTAGAAGGAGATCTACCCTTTGAGGACCGGCTGGACTTATGTTTAGTTACCTGAGATCCACGGGAGGAAGAGGAAGCCCTGGAAGACGTCGATGCCACCGAAGCTGCATCAGAGGGAAACAGGGTACTGAGCTTAGCAGCTCGGTTCTGCCGACCTCTTTTAGACATCATGGTGCAAGACATACAATCCGTGATGGAGTGGTCAGGACCTAAACATTTTAGACACCATTCATGAGTGTCGGTGACGGAAATGGTGAAGCATCAAAGTGGCTTAACCAGCATAACCTCAAGGTCAATTATAGCAAAACAGATATGCTATATGTAAATAAGAAATACTCACTTCACTCCACCCCCAAAATTGTGCCTTAGTGAGGCTGACCTATTAGTAAAAAATGAAGGAGAAATTAGACCTTACCTGCTAATTGTCTTTCCTTGAGTTCTCTCCGGGCCATTCCAGGAATGTAGGGGTAGTCAATCCCTTCCAGCAGCTCTGAGGACTGACAAACTGAAAAACTCTTTGCTGACAGGTCCTATAGCTCCCCCTGGTTTCAGAGAGAGTCAGTCTTATGGTAACAAAGCAGTGGAACTAAGTCCCTAAACTACGAACCGAACCCCTCAAAAAAAAGAAAACAACTACTGGCTCGGCCATTTCTTTTCCTTCTTTTTTTTTTCCCCTTTTAACTACCTCTGAATAAGGATTCCGCACCGCAGAGAGAACAAACTCTGCCACCAACCACTAAAAAGTCTGCAGAATATGTCAGACAATGTCCCCAGCTCTGGTCACCCACATAGCAACCTCAAAACGAAAAATCTTCTGGCCGAGGATCATAACAGCTTTAACTCTCGCAGCCCAAAAGAGGGAGGGTCCTGGACTGGCCCGGAGAGAACTCAAGGAAAGACAATTAGCAGGTAAGGTCTAATTTCTCCTTCCTATTCGTCTCTCCGAGCCAGTCCAGGAATGTAGGGCAGTACCAAAGCAGTACGCACCCCCCCGGGAGGGCCCTGCGAGCCCCGCCACAATAGCCGAGGCCCCCACACTGGCATCTCTCTGCGCCTGGACATCCAACCGATAATGCCTAGCAAACGTATGCAAAGAAGACCAAGTCGCCGCTCTACAGATGTCCACCGGAGGAACTAAGGCAGACTCTGCCCATGACGTAGCCTGACCCCTAGTCTAGTGAGCCCTGATTCCTACCGGAGCCGCTACGCCTTTGGCCTCGTAAGCTGCTCGGATGGCATGCTTCACCCACCGAGCGATCGAAGCCTTGGTCGCTGTCTTCCCCTTAGCTGGACCGCCAAAAAGCACGAATAGCCTGTCCAATCTCCTAAACGGCTCAGTTTCTCTGAGATACTTCCGCAACACGCGCCCTAAATCTAACTTCTTCAGCGAGCGATCCCGCTTGGCCCCCTCGCGAGGCCGAAACATAGGCAGAAAAACGGCCTGATTCATGTGAAAACTAGATACTACTTTAGGCAGAAAGCACGGCACCGGCCGCAACACTACCTTCTCTGCTGAAAACTGAAGGTACGGCTCCCTGCACGACAGCGCCTGCAGATCCGACACCCTGCGAGCGGAACACAAGGCTACCAAGCAAGCAGTCTTCCAGGAGAGCTCCCATATATTCCCCGCCGATTTAGACTCAAACGGCGGTTCTGTCAAGGCTTCCAACACCAAATTCAGATTCCAAGGCAGTACCATTTGCCGAAGCGGAGGCCGAATGATGCGGGATGCTCTCAGAAACCGCCGCACATCTGGATGGGAGGAAATTGAACGACCTTGCACCTTTCCTCTATAACAGGCTATCGCCGCTAGCTGTACCTTAAGAGTATTCAGGGCTAGACCTTTCTCCAAACCTCCCTGCAGGAATTGTAAAATGTCTGGCAACTGTACGCCTGAAGGCCTAATCTGTCTCTCCGCACACCACACTTCAAAAATACGCCATACCCAAACGTACGCCAAGGAAGTAGACGTCTTTTGAGACCTTAACAAGGTGGCTATCACTGCCTGTGAGTATCCCCTGCGTCTCAACCTTGCCCTCTCAAGAGCCAAGCCGTAAGCAAGAACCGATCCACTTGTGGCATTAAGACGGGGCCTTGGAATAACAGATTCATCCGAGACGGCAACCGCCACGGAGGAGCCACTAGCAGCCTTACCAGATCGGCATACCACGGACGCCTGGGCCAATCCGGAGCTATGAGGATTACCGTACCGTCGTACCTTGCTATCCGCTGAATGAGCCGTCCTATCAGCAGCCACGGAGGGAACACATATAGGAGCTGACCCGACGGCCAAGGCTGTACCAACCCGTCGAGCCCTTCCAACATATGCTCTCTGCGCCTGCTGTAAAACCGAGCCGCTTTGGCATTCACCTGAGTAGCCATGAGATCCACAACCAGCAGGCCCCACTGCTCCGTGATCTCGTGAAACACTGCGCAGTTCAGCTCCCACTCTCCGGGATCCAATGCATGCCGACTGAGATAGTCTGCCTGAACCTTGTCCTTTCCTGCCACATGCGCCGCTGATATCGCCAAGAGGTGTGCTTCCGCCCATTGAAACAGCTGTTGACTCTCCTCTAGAAGCCAGGCACTGCCTGTGCCTCCCTGCTTGTTGATGTAAGCCACCGTCACAAAGTTGTCTGAAAACACACGCACCGCTCGGCCCCGGAGCCGATCGACAAACTGTACCAGCGCTAACCGTACCTCTCTGAGTTCTAACCTATTGATCGACCAAAGACTCTCCTCCGCCATCCAGGCACCTTGCGCTATCTGCCCCAGACAGTGCGCCCCCCAACCTGACAGACTGGCATCCGTAGTAAGCAACACCCAGTCCGGAACCGTTAAGGGAACTCCCGCCTGAAGATGAGCCGGAACCAACCACCACTGCAGACTGAACCGCACCTCCCCCGGACACGGCAACCGCTGGGAGAGAGGATGATCCTGCAGCGAGCATCTGGTCAGCAGCGCCTGCTGAAGCGGACGCATATGCGCCCTGGCCCACGGCACTAGGTTCAATGCTGCCACCATCGACCCTAACACCTGCAAATACCTCCACGCAGTCGGAGCCGTAACGCGCAGGAACGCCGTAACCTGTGACCGCAGTTTTTGCACTCTTTCCGCAGGCAGGAAAACTGAGCCTACCTCTGTATCGAAGAAAGCGCCCAGATAAGTTAGCTTCGTCACCGGTTCGAGATGACTCTTTGACCGATTGATGACCCAACCAAGCTGCTCGAGGAATTCCACTACCCGAGACGTCGCCGCGCGGGACTCTGCCACTAACGGAGCTCGAATCAACCAATCGTCGAGATAACGATGAACCTGAATCCCTTCCTTCCGAAGCACTGCCGCCGCCACTACCATCACCTTGGTAAAGGTCCGAGGTGCCGTAGCTAGCCCAAACGGAAGCGCTCGGAACTGAAAATGACCCATGGGCACCGCAAACCAAAGGAATTTCTGGTGCTCTGATCTGATGGGTATATGCAAATACGCTTCCGTCAAATCTACGGAAGAGAGAACCTCTCCCTGCTTTACCGACTGGATGACGGATCTTAAAGTTTCCATCCTGAAATGAGGCACTCTCAAACAACGGTTGACGTGCTTGAGATCTAGAATCAGCCGAAAAGAACCTTCTTTCTTGGGAACTATGAAATAAATCGAGTATCGAGCTAATCCGCACTGGTCTGCGGGTACTGGTACTACCGCTTGAAGGCGTAACAAACGCAACAAGGTGTCGTTGACTGCCGCTCTCTTGGACCGGGAAACGCAAGGAGATGCTACAAAAGTCTCCATCAGTGGGTGAGCAAACTCCAGAGCATAACCCTCTCTGATAATTTCGAGCACCCACTGGTCCGTAGTGATGTTGGCCCAGGCAGAGAGGAACCCCTGCAAATGACCTCCCACAGGGATCTCTGCCTGGACCTGCGCCCCTTCATTGCGGCTTTTTGGGAGTGGACTGCTGAGCGTTAAAGTAGCTCCTATTAAATCCTCTGGCTCCTCGAAAGGACTGGCCTCTATGCACAAAACGGCCGAGCTGATAGGGCGTAAACCGGGAACCCCGGAACCTGCGAAACTCTAGCCCTTGTCCTCTCTGCCCCGCAGCCACTTTAGACGCTCGTGGACGATCTTCGGGAAGACGACCCCCTTTAGAATCCCCCAAATCCTTCACAATCTTTTCAAAGCTTCTCCAAAAAGCAGTCTGCCCTTGTAGGTGAGCTTACTGAGACGAGCTTTAGACGAAGCATCTGCTGCCCAGCTCCGCAACCACAGAAAACGTCTAGCCGCTATTACCGACGCCATCGACTTCGCTGAAATTCTCACCAAATCATAAAAGGCATCCGGCCAGGTAAGCCGCAGCCGACTCCAGCTTCGCTCCTTCCGCTGCCGACTCCGTCTCCTTCTCTGCGCTGTCCTCTCCCTGAAGCCAGCATATGGAAGCTCGAGACACATACGCTCCACAAACCGAAGCGCCAAGGCACTGGAATTGAAAGCTTGCTTTAGGAGCGCTTCCAACCGACAATCCTGAAAATCCTTAAGAGCCACACCCCCCTCCACCGGGATGGTGGTCTTCTTGGTAACTGCAGCCACTAAGGCATCCACCTTAGGCATGCGCAGCAATTCCTTCTCTTCTTGGGGAACGGGGTACAATCGAGCCAGTGCGCGACTTCCCCTCAAAGAGGCTTCAGGACACTCCCAATCAGAATCAATCATCTGCTTGATAACCCAGTGAATGGGGAAACAGCGCTGCTCAGGCTTAAAACCTTGTAACAAGGGATCCTCTAAGGGCTCTTGCTGCACCTTAGGGACTACCATATTTAACGCCGCCAAAGAATGTGCAATTAAAGCACCCAGCTCCTCTTTTCTAAAAACGCGGAACACATTAGGGTCCTCGCCAGGCCCTAACTCTCCCTCCTCCAATTCCTCCGGCCACACATCTACTCCTGCCTCTGAAACCACCTCTGCTTCCTCTGGTAACTGAGACCCCTCACCCAGAGGACTAGTTTCCAGCAAGGGAGCCTCTACACCTGAAAACAAGGAGGAGACCCCCTCCTTAGGGTCAGTTTCTGAGCGCTCACGCTTGCTCATCTCTGCCCCCCCAGCAGTAGAGGGGGAACCCGCTGTCTGAGATTTCTTCACTAGAAAAGCCTTATGGAGCGCTAAAATAAACTCCGGGGATAGAAAAGACTCAAACGATCCTTGCCCCTCAGAAAAAGATTGCTGAATCTCTCCTTCAGCAGGAGGAGTTGTGCGTTTCTTCGATTTACGCTTTGCCGGCTTCAGCGGCAGCGCGGGAACTGAGCACGGCTGTGATAAAATGGCCGCCGTTCCCGCTCGATCTGCAACAGCCTGAGGGCAAACTAAGCCCTCTTCTGCAGATCCCTGATGAGCCTCCATGAAAAAACGTTCAGTTACACTACAGAACAGACCCCCACAGAGGCCACACCAACCAACAACCTAAAAGGAAGCAAATCGCCGCGATCCCCTTTAAACGCGATGAAAGAAAAAACAAAAATAAACGCGACGGGCAACGTGCTCACCAAAAACTAGGCCAATCCCGACTCCAATAAATCAACCTAAACTAAAGTCACTAGCTACCAACCCTCTCCTACCTGAAACTCCAGCGAGAGGTGAAGCTGCCAGGATCCGCTGCACCGCAGCCAGCGGGAAATCGGAACCGCAGCAAACGGAGACTGGGAAGAGGGATCCGGGGCTCCCAGACCTTTCCCAAAGCCCTCAAACTTGTACTCTCCAAGTGGCCGGCTGATCTAAATCGCACCGATTAGGTGCTCGAGGGCTCTTACTCTCTTTTTGGGTGGGTTTTTTTTTTTTTTTTTAATGCTTTGACAAGCCAGAAAATGGAAGAGTGCTGAGCTGATCTGCTCTGCTAGAGCCAAATAGTCAGCGCTTCTGAAGGGCTGCAACCTCTTCAAATGAAGCTTTGATTTTATTTAAACACACTGCCGTTCCTATTAGCCTCTCTGAGGAGCCTGTCAGCTATACATCTTCCTCCGCTACTGAGGACTGAAAGACTGACTCTCTCTGACACCAGGGGGAGCTATAAGACCTGTCAGCAAAGAGTTTGTCAGTTTGTCAGTCCTCAGAGCTGCTGGAAGGGATTGACTACCCCTACATTCCTGGACTGGCCTGGAGAGACGAATAGGAATATATCTTGATGTCACTCTAGATCAGACCCTCAGTATGGCCACACACATAAAACTAATTACCAGAACAATCTATTATAAACTCAGGATGGTACAGCAACTAAGACCCCTACTCTCAAACTATGATTTCAGATCAGTACTCCAGGCACTGTTCATGCTACACTTCGACTACTGCAATAGCATCCTACAAGACCTACCTAAGCAAGCATTAAATCAATTACAGATGGCCAAACATGTTGCTGCACACATTGCCTGAAGGCCCATATAACAAACCACATCACTCCCATACTATATAATTTACATTGGTTACCAATCCAAAGTCGTATTAATTACAAATCACTAGTAACAGCATTTAAGCTTTTCAGGGATATAGCCCCTTCTCACCTCACTTCCCTCATTACCAAAACAGCAGATGGACGAATAAGAGGATGCACACAGAATACACTAGCAGTCCCCTCTGACTTTCATAAATCTAACCGGACCACAAGTAATAGAGCATTCTCGTACTTTATACCCCTATTCGGGAACTCCCTCCTTGCCAAAGAGCTATCAATAATCTCTCCACTTTCCATAAGGAAATTAAAACATACCTTTTCATGGAGCATTTTGGAAATACACAGAAACCAGTCAACATTGATCCAACCTAACATCCCACCCAACATCCCCCCCACCCTCTATATAATCCTATATGATTTCAACCACACTTGTAGATATGTTCTGCAAATAGTGCATGCTCTGTAAATAGCATATGTTCTGTAAACAGCAGCAAAACCCTCTTTACATCTCCATGTTAAAGCACAAGGATTTACTAATTGTAAATAGTTCTTGATTGAACTTAATTAGAAACATTAAACATTGGAATATATATAATCTAAACTGTTCCTTGTAACTGGTTTAATTTTCATTCCCTGTAGAGCACATTTGATCTCTGGAAAAGGCGGTATATAAATGCTAATAAAAAAATTAAAAATTAAAACTCGCAAAGCGGCGGTAGGCAAGAAATGACACACATGTATGGCGATGTGCTTTTAAAAGCTTCTCAAAGATAAGCTGGGGAACTGCTCCTGCACTTGGGCTACGAAAGTGATGTCACTCATGTGTGAGGACATTATCCTGCTTGGCCAAAGAAGAAAAAAAATCTATATCAGCTGCGCACCTTTAAAATCAAAAAGTGGATCAACAGATTTAAAAAAAAACAGATCATTAAATTCTGAACTACAACTTTCTTTTCCTCTAAGGAAATAGTAGTTTACATCTCTCTCCTTACTTCTTCCTAATTTCTCAGCCCCCCCACCCCTGAATGAAACAGAAAAGAGACATGTTTGGGAACTGAAGTTTGCAGCACAAAGGCATTATTAATAGTGTATCACCAAAGCACAGTCTTAAATACTTAAATAATTGGCAAATGACAACAGATTTACTTGCACAGATGAAATCAATGCAGAAAAAACAATGTGATTAGCCATGTGACAGATTGTCTTTGAGGTGAGATGTGTAATTTTACTATTTTTAACATCATTATAATACATTTAAAAAAGGTTTTAAACTTTATTTTGATCACAAAACTTTCAATATATACAAGCAAAGCAAAAACTCAAACCGAACATGTTATTTAATACATACAAGCAAGCAACAGTTCTCTAGGCTAAAATATTGAACACTAAGGTCATTTTAGAGCTCTAATCATGATTTGCATATCTGAAAACATCTATTCACATGTGCAAATCACATCCACACCCCAAAAGTCATTTTAAAAAGACCAAAATTTACCCGTCTCTAGCACGATCATGTCCATGTCGCACAGTGGCATGGCAGAGATGTGTCTAGGTCGTCAACAAAAAGAACCATGTGTATCTCAGATTTCACAACAGTGCCACACGTCTAAACCTGCCAGCAGACATGTCTATAATTAGACCTTGATGCTAATATGCACTTCAGAAGTGCTCGTTTTGGCAGTTCTCAGCAGTAGGGGTCACAGGGATATTCCCTCCTCTTTTTAAATTATATATCATCTAATTTTAGAATTTATCAGCTTGTAAAAGGCTACTGCAATATCTGTCCTCAATGAACTTCACCTAATCACTCTAGATTTTCACTCACCCCACTAGAAGTTAAATCTCCTAAAAAGCCTCATTCCTTTCAATTTCACTCAATTTAAGTTGCCCCACCTTGATTAATCCCATCAAATACCCACCTAGTTTAGTTATTCCCAATTTCTCTCTTTAAGCTCCCAGCTTCTTATTTATATCTGTATGTCTTTTCTAGAATGTAAGCTCCAAGGGGTAGGGACTGTCTATTATATGTGTCTATAAAGTGTTATATTTAGTAGAACAACAGAAATAATAACAGTAGTATACTACTAGGTCTCTTGGTTTCCATGATGGATCGCACTTCCTTCAGCTAACTGTGACGAATTAAACTCATAGATCAGACCAGTATCAAGAAACAGGTGACCCTATTCACTAAAACAGAACGGTATCCTAGTTATTTTCAATCACCACATCAATATCTCCATTACGGCCTATCAAAACAGTAAACTAAGTACACCCTCTCACGACCAAGTTATCTTCAGAAAGCACACAAACTCTGAAATCTATGTTGAAATTTCTTGGGCAAAGTCTTTCAAAGACACTTGGAAGTTAAAGGCTAGATTTTAGCTAATAAGCAACATTTAAAGAATGTAGAAGTAATCACCCTCCAGCCACTTACAAGACATGCAAGTTCTGACCTCATATTTTGGAGCTTCCATCCATGAATCCAGTTGAAAGGAAAAGGAAAGACCTCTGAAATTGAGGTGAAAGAGTTGTTCTGCTGAATTGTACACTGAAATAAATAGTGAAATAATGAGCAATATAATGAGCAATACAGTATGTTTATAGCCTATCTATTCCAGTCCTATCAAATTCAGGTTTCTCCTGCTAACATATTTCATCAAGTACAGAATGGGGTCTAGAAAACCAAAGTAGGCAGGTTTAGATATGGAGAGCAACCTATGATTCAAGTTGAAGAGTTCCCTGCAATACCTTTTAAATTTACTTAACAATATTACCAACACCACTATAAAAGTGCAGTCAATCCAACTCTTTAATAAAAACAGATCTCACTTAAAGCATAGTTACTCACCTGTAACAGGTGATCTCGGGGAACAGCAGGAATTTAGTCTTCACATATGGGTATCGTCGGTACCCAGGGTCCAATAGGAAAGCTTTTGGGAGCATCCCACAACGCCTGCGTGCTGCCTTCCCGTCTTTCCCAACTGTCCCTCCCCAGTTGAGTTTAAAGCTGAGACAAAAGAGAGAGGGAAAGGGAGAAAGAGAGAGAGAGATAAAAAGATACAACTCCTAGGGGAGGTGGGTGGGTTGTGAAGTCTAAATTCCTGCTGTTCCCGGAGATCACCTGTTACAGGTGAGTAACTATGCTATCTCCAGAAACAAGCAGGAATGTAGTATTCACATATGGGGACTCCCTAGCTGCAGATGCCAGGGAGATGGCCCCAGAGTTGTGTGCCCTTGTGAAAGGGCTCCACTTCCCCCCCCCATGCATCTCTGGCATCCTACCAGGGATGGTGGGTAGGAGTTGATTAAGTCTGGAACAGGTGTTGAAGAACAGCCTGACCAAACAAGGCAACCCGGTGGGAGTCCTTGTCTAAGCAGTAATGGGCTGTGAAGGTATGTACCGAAGCCCAAGTAGCTGCTCGACAGATGTCGTCGATAGACACAGAGTGAAGATGAGCCAGTGAGGCTGCCATGGCTCTCACACTGTGAGCTGTGACATGGCCTTCAAGAGGAAGGTTCTTATTCTCATAGGCACAAGATATACACTGTGCAATCCAACTGGACAGTGTCCTTTTGGAGATTGGAAGTCCCAAATGACTAGGATCAAAAGCAACAGAGTTGAGAGGATTTTCTATGTTGCTGTGTTCCTTTGCAAATAAAAGGCCAAAGCTCTTTTACAGTCCAAAGTATGAAGGTTCCTTTCTGCATTTGAGGCGTGAGACCTTGGAAAGAATAAAGGAAGGAAAACCGCTTGGTTTAAATGAAAGGGCGAAACCACCTATGGCATAAAGTGTGGATGAGTCCTAAGGACTACCTTATCATGATGGAACCTTGTATAAGGAGGATCAGCCACCACCGCTTGCAATTCACTAATGCGACATGCTGATGTGATTGCAATGAGAAAGATAACCTTCCAGGAAAGGAATTTAAAAGAGGTAGTGGCTAATGGTTCAAAGGGCGGCTTCATGAGCTGCCCAAGTACCAGATTCAAGTCCCATGCCACCCGTGGTGGCTTAATGGGAGGCTTCGTTAAAAGAAGGCCTCTCATAAATCTCGCTATGAGAGGATGAGAGGAAATAGGTTGTCCATTTAGAGGCTTGAAAGAAGCTGCAATAGCACTCAAATGAACTCTCACTGAATTAGTCTCAAGCCCTGCATTTGATAAATGAAGGAGGTACTCCAGTAATGATTCCAGAGGTATCGCAAGAGGGTTAAGACCCTTCTGCGAGCACCATATGGTAAACCTTATCCACTTAAATGCATAAGAGCGTCTTGTGGAAGATTTCCTGGAAGCATGAAGGATATCCTTTACCTGCTGGGAAAGGTTCAGACCCTGAAGTTCCAGGCTTTCAGCAACCAGGCCCTGAGATGCAGAGACTGTGGAATGGGATGCCACAGCATCCTGTCCTCTTGAGAAAGAAGATATGGAGCAGATCCTAACTCCAGAGGCGGAGCTTGAGAGAGATGTAGGAGCAGAGGGTACCACATTTGCCGTGGGCAACGTTGAGCTATGAGGATCATATGACCTCTGTCTCTCTGAAGCTTGAACAGGGTTTTGGGAATTAGGGGAATGGGTGGAAAGGCATACAGGAAGCCCTAACCCTAGTAAAGGAAGAAAGCATCCCTGGCCTGACAACAGAACCGGGGAAGTTTGGCATTCAGCGGACTTGCAAAGAGGTCTATTTCTGGGGTTCCCCAAATTTGAAAAATTTTGGCCACCTGATCTGCATGGACAGACCATTCGTGTGGAAGCAGAACTCGACTGAGTCTGTCTGCCCAAGAGTTTTGAATGCCTGGAAGATACACCGCAAGGAGATGAATCTGATGCTCTCTGGCGAGGGCCCATAGTCGCAAAGCTTCGTTGTTCTGCCCTGCTTGTTCACAAAGAACATGGCTACCTGATTGTCCGTTTGAACTAGGACTGTCTTGTAGCTGAACTGGTGTGAAATATTCGAAGAGCAAGGAAAATTGCTCTGAGCTCCAGGAGGTTGATATGGACATAGGCCTCCTGTGGAGTCCAGGTACCCTGGGTAAAGAGGCCTTGCAGGTGGGCTCCCCAACCCACCTGTGAAACATCTGTTGTTAGAGTGGCTTGTGGTGGGGGTTGCTGAAAAGGAAACCCCACCAGAAGGTTTTTGGGTGACTGCCACCATTGGAGGGACAAAATAAGGCGAACTGAGTTTGCTATTTTGTCTGACAGGCAACCTGACGCCTGAGTCCACTAAGTGGATAAGGTCCACTGGGCTGCCCTCATATGGAGGCGAGCATAAGGAACCACATGCACGGTGGATGCCATGTGGCCTAGCAACTGTAACATTTCTCGAGCAGTGAGGTGAGGGTTTAGCACTTCTTGGGAAGCTAACTGCACAATGCGAAGGCAGCGGGGCTGTGGAAGGAAGGCCCTTGTCTGTCTGGTATCCAGAAGAGCTCCTATAAAATCTAGGGATTGAGTGTGAGCAAGGTTGGACTTTGGGAAGTTTATGACAAGTCCCAAATACTGAAAGATGCACATTGTGCGAGACAGAACAACCCTGGCCTCTGGCTCTGAAGGGGCTTGAATAAGCCAATCGTCTAAGTAAGGGAAGATGAATATTCCCAGGGTGCGGAGAAATGCTGCTACCACAGCCATGCATTTTGTGAACACCCTTGGTGCAGAAGCCAGGCCAAAAGGAAGAACCCTGTATTGGTAGTGCTTCCCTTGAAACAGGAATCGAAGGGACGTTCGGTGAGTTGGATGGATGAGAACATGAGTGTACACATCCTTGAGATCTAGAGAACAAAGCCAATCCTGACTCTGAAGGTATGGCAGCAGAGTTCCTAGAGAAATCATTTTGAGCTTCTCTCTGAACAGGAATTTGTTCAATTCTCTGAGGTCTAGAATGGGTCTGTGTCCTCCTGTTTTCTTTGGAATAAGGAAATAGGGGGGAGTAAAACCCTGTACCCCGTTGGGGAATGGGCAGCTCTTCTATTGCTCCTTGAGCAAGGAGCATTGTGACTTCTTGACCTAACCGGTTGTTGGGAGAGGTCTGAGAATTGAACTGTCTTACTATTGTAGGAGGGGGCATGTTGAGGAAAAGCACAGTTACTTACCTGTAAACAGGTGATCTCTGGGAACAGCAGGAATTAGTCATCACATATGGGTACGTCGGTACCGACGGAGCCCGCGCGGGAAAGCTCCCCAGCTTTTCAGATTAAAAGCTTTTGGGGCCTCCCACTGCACATGCGCGCTGCCTTCCCGCCTTCCTGACCAGCTCTCGTCAGTTCGAGTTTAAAGCTGAGACAATAGAGAGAGAGGACAGGAAGATAGATAGATAGAGATACAACTCCTAGGGGAGGTGGGTGGGTTGTGATGACTAATTCCTGCTGTTCCCAGAGATCACCTGTTACAGGTAAGTAACTGTGCTATCTCCAGGAACAAGCAGGAATAAGTCATCACATATGGGGACTCCCTAGCTAAGATGCCTGGGAGATCCCCCTCCAAGGGTAAACCATCTTCGTATGGATCTCAGGCATCCATCCAGGGAAGGTGGGCAGGAGTTGTTTAAGTATGGAACAGGTGTTTGAGGACAGCCTGACCAAACAAGGCATCCCGGCGGGAGTCCTTGTCCAAGCAGTAATGGGCTGTGAAGGTATGAACCGAGGCCCAAGTGGCTGCTCGACAGATCTGATCTATGGACACAGAGTGAAGATGAGCCATAGAAGTGGCCATGGCTCTCACATTGTGAGCTGTGACATGGCCCTCCAGAGAAATGTTCTTACTCTGGTAAGCAAAAGAAATACACTGAGCGAACCAATTGGAAAGTGTACGCTTGGTGACTGGAAGTCCCAAATGAGAAGGATCAAAAGCCACGAAAAGTTGGGAAGACTTTCGATGTGGTTGAGTCCTGTTGAGGTAAAAGGCAAGAGCTCTTTTACAATCCAGAGTATGAAGGTTCCTCTCTGCACTGAATGAATGAGGAGCCGGGAAAAAGACAGGTAGATATACCTCTTGATTAAGATGAAAAGGCGAGACCACTTTGGGCATAAAGTGGGGATTCATCCTAAGGACCACCTTATCATGATGAAACCTAGTATAAGGTGGATGAGCCACTAAAGCCTGCAGTTCACTGATGCGGCGAGCCGAAGTGACTGCAATAAGGAAAACAACCTTCCAGGAAAGAAATTTGAAGGAGGTAGAGTCCAAAGGCTCAAAAGGTGGCTTCATAAGCTGACTTAGAACTAGGTTCAAATCCCATGCTACCGGGGGAGGTCGGATGGGAGGTTTAGTTAGGGTCAGGCCTCTCATGAAACGTGCAACAAGAGGATGAGAGGAGACAGGTTGTCCATTTATAGGTTTTAAGGATGCTGCAATAGCACTCAAATGGACCCTTACTGAATTCGTCTTAAGGCCTGCATTTGAAAGATGCAGGAGATAGTCCAAGAGGGAATTCAAAGGAAGTGCTAGAGGGTCAAGACCCTGCTGAGCACACCAAATGGAAAAACGCTCCCATTTGAAAGCATAAGAACGCCTCGTGGAAGGTTTCCTAGAGGCATGAAGGATATCTTTCACAGGCTGAGAAAGATTAAAGTCTTGAAGACTTAGGCCTTCAGTAACCAAGCTCTGAGATGTAGGGATTTGGGGTTTGGGTGCCACAAAGTCCCCTTCTCCTGAGACAGGAGGTCTGGCGCAGCTCCCAGGTCTAGGGAGGATCCCTGGGAGAGATGCAGAAGTAGAGGGAACCACACCTGGCGTGGCCAGCGGGGAGCTATGAGGATCATAGTCCCGTGATCCCTCTGGAGCTTGAACAGAGTCTTGGATATTAGAGGAATGGGTGGAAAGGCATAGAGGAATTCCTGACCCCAATGCAGGAGGAAGGCATCGTGGGCCTGAGCTCCCTGACACTGAGTTCTGGAACAGAACCGGGGAAGTTTGGCATTCCACGGACTTGCAAAGAGGTCTATGTCCGGGGCCATTCCTGAAAGATTCTGCGTATCTGGTCCATATGTAGGGACCATTCGTGTGGAAGCAGAACTCGACTGAGTCTGTCCGCACGAGAGTTTTGAACTCCTGGAAGATACACGGCAAGAAGGTGAATTTGATGCTCTCTGGCAAAGGCCCATAATCTGAGAGCTTCGTTGCAAAGCAACAGAGAGCCTGTCCCTCCTTGTTTGTTTATATAGAACATGGCTACCTGATTGTCTGTCTGAACTAGGACAGTCAGGTTGACAAGGAGGGTATAGAAGACCTTGAGGGCAAGGTAAATTGCTCGCAGTTCCAGGAGGTTGATATGAAGGGTGGTCTCCTGTGGAGACCGAGTGCCCTGAGTGGAGAGGTTCTGAAGATGAGCTCCCCACCCTGTCTGGGAGGCATCTGTTGTGAGGGTTGCTTGGGGCAACAAAGGTTGGAAGGGGGCCCCCAACAACAGATTCTTGGTGGATGTCCACCATTGGAGGGACCAAAACAGACGGCTTGAGGTGAGTATTTGGTCGGAGAGCGCTCCAGATGCTTGAGTCCACTGGGTGGCCAAGGTCCATTGAGCTGCTCTCATATGCAGACGAGCGTAGGGCACCACATGTACCGTGGAGGCCATGTGGCCCAGAAGTCGCAGCATTTCCCGGGCTGTCAAATGACTGCTGGACTGAGCTTGGGAGGCCAAACTCAGCAGGCGTTGGGCCCTGAGCTGAGGCAGGTAGGCCCTCGCAGTGATGGTGTCTAACTGGGCCCCTATGAACTCGAGAGACTGAGTAGGGATTAGTTGAGACTTGGGAAGGTTTACTACCAGTCCCAGATACTGCAGAAGATGCCTTGTGCGGTCCAGGGAAATTTGGGCCTGGGACTGAGATGGAGCTCGGATGAGCCAGTCGTCCAGGTATGGGAATATGAAAATTCCCAGGCCTCTTAGAAAGGCAGCTACGACTGCCATGCATTTGGTGAACACTCTTGGAGCAGAGGCTAGACCGAAGGGGAGTACTCTGTACTGGAAATGTTGTCCCTGAAACAGAAATCGAAGGTATTTTCTGTGGGATGGGTGGATGAGTATGTGTGTATACGCATCCTTTAGGTCTAGAGAACAAAGCCAATCCTGACTCTGAAGGTATGGAAGGAGAATGCCCAGAGAAAGCATTTTGAATTTCTCCTTGAAAAGAAATCTGTTCAATTCTCTCAGATCTAGAATTGGTCTGAAGCCCTCTGTCTTCTTTGGTATTAGAAAATAAGGGGAGTAGAATCCCGTCCCCTGTTGAAGAAGAGGGACCTCCTCTATTGCCGCTTGGGCAAGGAGGGAGGAGACTTCCTGACCCAAGAGGGTCAGGAGAGATGGGGGAGAATTGAACTGCCTCACCATAGTATAAGGAGGAAGGTCGGAAAAATGGAGTTTGTAACCCTATCTGATGATAGAGAGGGTCCATTGCTCTGATGTAATTTGCTCCCATCTGGGAGCAAAGTGAGCTAACCTTCCGGGTATGGTGAGGGGCTCTGGTTGTTCTAGAGCCAGAAAAGTTAAGTTCTCTAGGGGCAAGTCAAAACCCCTGAGGGGGTTGAGCCTGCTGAGGCGTAGCAGACGCCGCAGGCTTTGACCTTGCCTGTTTAGGTTGCTGAGGTTTGGCAGCAAAACGAGGCTGAGAGGATTGTTGGCCAGTATTTGTGGAAAATCTGGACTTCTTGTAATAAGGCCTCTTAAAAGACTTCTTTTTGGCAGGAGTGGAGGTAGACTTAGAAAGTCTATCTAAGGTGGCATTTTCTGCGTCCATTTGAGTGGCCTTAATTTGCCACTCCTCACCAAATAAGTTCTCACCTGTACAGGGCAGATTCTGTAAGCCATCTAGGACCCAAGGTTCTAGATCAGAAGCCTGGAGCCAAGCAAGACGTCGGGCTGCTATAGCAATGCCCGAAGCCCTACCAGCACCCTCAAAGGAATCAAAAGCTGCCCTGTTGGAGAACTTTGAAATATCCAAAAGGTGTTTCACTAAGAAAATGAACTCCTCCCTTTTATCCTCAGGGATGAAGGGGGCAAAATGCCGAACTTTTAGAGCGATTTCACTGAGAAACATGCCCATGTAAAGACTATAGGAATTAATCCTGGCTATAAGCATAGTAGCCTAGAAAATTTTCCTGCCAAAAGAGTCTAGAGTCTTACATTCTCGCCCTGGAGGAGTAGAAGAGTGCCTTTTGGTACTCTTTATCGTCTTCATTGCAGACTTCACCACAATAGAATGGTGAGGCAACTGGGTTTTTTGGAAACCAGGAGAAGGGGGGACACGGTACATGGTGTCCAACCTGCGAGAAGAAGGAGACAATGTTAGAGGAGCCTCCCATAAGTCCATCAAGTGTTCTTGAAGGATTTCATGGATAGGCAGGGTGACTGCCTCTTTAGGAGACTTAGAGTATCCTAAAATATCCAGTTTCTTTGATCTGGGTTCCTTTTCAGAGGATGAAGCAATAGAAAGACCTTTAGCTATTTCTATGATGAAGTCCTGAAAGGACAAATCCTCTGGTGGAGACATTCTCCTTTTAGGAGAAGAAGGCTCCTCAGGAAGATCAAGGGAGAACTCATCAGAATCATCAGAGGAGTTAAAATCCTCTGAAGAAGCAGAGTATCCTCTATGTGCTTCCAACGCACGATACGCATACCGTTCGGTATCGACATCGGGCGTACCGGGTATGGGATCGGTACCGGGCAAAAGCCCGGATCCGGCATGCGGAACCGATCTGCGTTTGGAAGACGATGGTCTCGGTTCCGGTATGGAAGCCATTACCGGAACCGGACCCGGTACCGCTGGCCGCGGTACCGAGGGCGTAGCAGCATTAATAAAAGCCAGAATGGCCTGCTGCATGACTTGGACAGTATTGCCCATAGACGCCACTGCTGCCTGGATGTCGGTACCGGTATGGGCCGGTACCCCAGAGCAGCACAACAGGTGATCTGTCGAGGCCGCGCCATCGATGTCAACCTGTGACCCCATGATTGCTTTGGAGGCCGGAACCTCCCGCCGGGGTTTTTTGGCCTGGGCAGAATCCTCGAACTCAGAATTGAGAGCCTCTCGATCTTTAGAAAGAGATTTGCTTTTAGAGGATTTGCCCACTGGAGTTTTGGTTACCTGAGATCCATCCGGAGAGGAAGACCTGGATGACTGTGATGCTTCTGAAGGAAACAGCACATGGAACTTGTTGGCCCGGTTCTGCAATCCACGTTTCGACATCTGGGAGCAGGATGGGCAGTCCGGTATGGAATGGTCAGGTCCTAAACAATTAAGACACCATTCATGTGTGTCTGTAACAGGAATGACAGCACTGCACTTGGTACACTTTTTAAAAGCAGGAACTGGCTTCTCCATGAGGAGAATTTGTGTAGGCCTGAAGGCCTAACAAAGTACCAAGCTGTGCTGAAGAAAAGAAAAATATATATATTTTTTTTTTTAAAGAAAGAAAGAGAGACCGGCAGTACCGGTTTCAGAATGGGGAAGGCAGGTACGCGGTCTAAAGAAAACAATAAAATTAACAATTTCTTCAGCGGTGACAGGAACACGACCTGCTGGCTCCGTGGAAAAAAAGAAACTGACGAGAGCTGGTCAGGAAGGCGGGAAGGCAGCGCGCATGTGCAGTGGGAGGCCCCAAAAGCTTTTAATCTGAAAAGCTGGGGAGCTTTCCCGCGCGGGCTCCGTCGGTACCGACGTACCCATATGTGATTATTCCTGCTTGTTCCTGGAGATTGAAGCTTATAACCCTCTCGTACAATAGACAGAGTCCAATTTTCTGCTGTTATCTGACACCGTCTGGGGGCAAAATGACATAACCTTCCTGGGATGGTGGAGGGTTCTGGGCCGTTCAGGGCCAGGAAGGCCAAGTTCTCTAGATAGGAGTCAAAGCCCCTGTGGAGGCTGAGTCTGCTGAGCCGGTTGAGGTTTAGCTGCTTTTGGCTTCCTTTGTTGCCTATGTTGTTGCTGCTCTCCCTTTTGGGCAGACTGACCTGAATGATGTCCCTGCTGGGTATAGGAGGGATAAAACTTCTTCTTCTTACTGAAGAATGGTTTCTTAGAGGATCTTTTCCTCGCAGGATCAGCTGTAGATTTGGACAATCTATCCACAGTGATATTGTCAGCATCTATCTCATTAGCTTTTTCCTGCCAATTCTTGCCAAAGAGATTCTCTTTCTGTGCAAGGTATATTCCCCAGTTTATTTACAGTCTCTTATATACCGCACTATTCAGCATCAGCGCGGTTTACATGGAACAAAAATGCTCAGTACAGTTAACACGTATGAGTTTACAGATAACAGGGCAAAAAACTTGGATAACAGGGGTAAACTATTTACAAGACTTACTACATAGAGTCATATAAATGCACCACTAAGGGTTAGGGTATCTGCCTTGGCGTGTTGTTGAGATACCATATATTTGCTTAGTGAATTGTATCGTTGGACTCTATGGGGTGTCGTTGGGCTCTATGAGGTACTTGTTGAAAAGGTGGAATTTGATGGCTTTCCTAAACTGTGTTAGGCTCTTAATAGCCCGGATACAAGGGGGTAATGCATTCCAGCATCTTGGCGCATTGAGACTAAAGGCCCTTTTGGCTGTAGATGTAGTGCAATCTGTTAGTGCTTTCGGGACTTTTAGAGAGTTTATAGCCGTGGATCTTCTTGCTCTATTTGGAGATGTGGAATGGATGAGGGCAGTTAAGGATGCAGAGAGCAGCTTGTTAACAGCTTTAAAAGTGAGTAGCAAGGTCTTGAAAACGATTCTAGCCTGGATGGGTAGCCAATGTAACTGTATCAGCAGAGGCGTCACGTGGTCATTCCTGGAGGCTCCATGGAGGACCCTTGCTGCTGCGTTCATGGCGAGTTGCAGCGGGTTCTAGGTGGATTGGGGAAGACCTTGCAGGATGGCATTGGCATAGTCAAAATGAGGTATGATCAACGCCTGGTAGATAGTCCTGAAATCATTTGGTTCCAGCATGGATCGTAAATGCCTAAGTGAGCGGATCTTGTAGTATACTGCTCTGACTGTGTTTCATATGTGGGCCTTCATGTCCAGGCGTTGATCCAAAGTGACTCCCAGGTAACATATTGAAGGTTTAGATTGTAATTCAGCTTCTTTTACTTTAAGATATTGTGGTGGGGTAAAGTTAGGGTTCCTCGTAATGAAGAGTACTTCCGTTTTCTTATGTTGTATTCGGAGGTTTTGGGAGAGAAACCAGTCAGATATTGCATTGAAACAGCTCGTCAGTGGGGAGAGGTCCAAATGTTCAGTAGAGAAGGGTATGTAAAGCAGGACCATGCACAATAAAAACATAAATATCTAAGACCATGCATAATAAAAACCTAAACACTAATTGTTATTAATGTCCCATAATACATGCAAAACTTCCACTTGTTGTGTACATAAATACAACCCAGGAATACCTTTGAATAACTAACTTCACTTAATATATAATAAAAACGAAATGAACTACCTAACTTATACATGATAAAAACATAAACACATATTTAGCTAAAATACTAAAATAAATTATGGAAGAGTATTTATTGAGAAGGACTGATTCTAAGCATATTCCTACTGCTTTCCTCATGGCTATAGCAAAATTTGCTTTATGTGAAAATTATTTTTGTTTTAGAGAGATTTTTTTCAAACAAATAAAAGGGGTAGCCATGGGGTCATCGATGGCACCGGATGTCGCCAATTTATACATGTTTAAATTTGAAGAAAAATTTTTGAAGGAACATATGTATAAGGACAACATCAAACTTTGGATACGCTATATCGATGACGTTTTGATCCTGTGGGAAGGAGATATGGGCAGATTGGGGGAATTCAACTTGTGGATTAATAGTTTAGATGTGAATTTGAAATTTCAGATCACGTATGACGTACAACAAATACCATATTTGGATTTAGTCATCAGGAAAGAAGATAAGCAATTCACTACTACTATGTATAGAAAGCCAACTGATCGAAACCAATTGCTGCATTTTGACAGTTTCCACAATCCATCCTTAAAAAGGAATCTGCCAGTTGGGCAATTTTTCAGAGCCCGGAGGACATGTACTACAATACAAGGTTTTGAAGCTCATGCTGAATCGATGAAGGATAGATTTGTAGCAAGAAAATATCCTGTACAATATACTGACCAAGCATATTATAGAGCTAGAAATACACCTCGTGATGAACTGCTTCAACAGAACAAAGAGAAGAAAGACGTAGGATTGGTATGCCCTTTACTATATTCAGTCTATTCAAAACAGGTTACGAAAATTTTGAAGAAAGAATGGTACCTTATTCAGACAATACCAGGTTTTGAAGACACTGCAATTACAGTAGCGCACAAATGTAACATTAATTTGAAAAATATGTTAGTGCCATCAGCACTAATCGAACAGAAATTTCTACCTAAGTACAAAGGTCAATATCAGTGCGGACGATGTTCCGTATGCACCCATGTAATGCCAGTTCGAGATAAGTTTATACATCCCACTATGCAACAAGTGTTTAGAATAGAAGATTTTTCCAATTGTGAATCCACTCATGTAGTGTACGTGATACAGCGCCCCTGCAACAAATTATATGTGGGGAAGACAATTAGGAATGTGAGAGTGCGAATAATAGAGCACAAGAGCTGTATCAAGAGGGGTGTTGTGGAAAAACCACTTGTGGCACACTGGCAAGAGATGAAACACCGGGTTAGTGATTTGAATTTTTTTGTTATAAAAAAAGCTAAACTTAATTGGAGAGGGGGAGATGCTGATAAGATGATACAGAGGTTGGAGCAGCGATATCTTTCAACTAGGGTCCCTAGCTCCTCACGGTTTGAATATGGAAAGAGACCTGTCAGTATTTTTGTAGTTCAAGTGAACTCTTTACATGATATTTTCATAGTAATTAGTCCTTATAAGATACATGTTAGAAAGAGATTAAGTATTATTGTAATACTTTCCAAATGGGTCAGGCAAGGTTACGTTTATATACTCCAATACTTATCCTAGTACAATATTCCCTACTGAAATAAGGAAGTGCATAAGAGAATTGACAGTAGCTTGGTAATACAGGGAGAAGATTGATAGTAGATATGAAAAAGACGGCGGTCTTGCACAGAAATGATTATAAGAATGATACTCTTATTCAAGGATTGGATATACTAGTGGTTATAATTACCGCACAAGACGATGGGGGAGACTTTACCACAGATATTGTAGGATTTTAAATAGCATATGCAGGCTTTAAACAACTAGTGACGTAGACAATGCTGGAGCAGGACACGTCATTTTTCCCGCGGTTAAGTAGAGCGCAAGTGTGGGCGTTTTTGATGTAGAAGTTTTTTCACACAATAGATGGCAG
This sequence comes from Ichthyophis bannanicus, assembly GCA_033557465.1. Taxonomy (NCBI): domain Eukaryota; kingdom Metazoa; phylum Chordata; class Amphibia; order Gymnophiona; family Ichthyophiidae; genus Ichthyophis; species Ichthyophis bannanicus. The sequence continues at coordinate 465,733,138 of CM066034.1, forward strand.
TTTTTTTCGATCCAAGATCTCTTGAATATTGTGTCAGTAAGTGCCGTTTAAGTTTTTGAATGTTTTTTAGTATAATGAAGTTTGCAGATGTAATTTCTCGATATCTTAGTCAACTTCATGGCAAGTCTTTATTTATAATAGTGATACTTCTGGTAAAATTAATATATGGGATCCAAAATAAGAATGTTTTCTCTAGTTTTGAGATACGGAATACAATCGCCTAGAATTAAAGATAAGGAGACATTTATGTAAACGATATAAAGTCACATTCAAACAAGCAGCCCTTTATAAGGATAGTTCAGCGCGCCTGTCCAGTGGGTAATACGCTGTCCATGAATAAGGTTTCTTATATTTTCATTTAAGAATACGCTCAAGCAATTCCATTGGTTTTGGAACATACTTTTTGTAAATCATGTTAGTGAAGGCCTGTCCGATTACTTGTGTCTCGTAATACATCGAGGTTTGGAGACATAACGTTCCGACGTCTCCGATCTGTCTAGGGTATTGGTGCTTCTGAAAAATAACACTCTGAAATAAGGCGGCTTTTATTTGCATTATGATATGGAAGTTATTACATCGTGACTAAAAAATACAGTTTTGAAGAATGAATAATAGATAGATGATTGTGGCATTTGGATGTACTTTTTGACGAAAATAGCCCCTCACGAGGGTAGTAAGTTGATGCAGTTTAAAATGCAAGTAAAAAGCAATCCGTGAGTAAAGTTTTTTCCAAAATGAGTAGATTTGCTTACAGTGCAGAAAAGAGAGTTTAGTTAAAAACGAGCGGTTTCATCCGAAGCGCAGGCAAGCAGCGATCAAGATATAACAAAAGATCCCTATCACTGCGGTGGTTATTATATTACATTAATCATCATATGTACAGTAGTTTCGACAAATAGGATAAAGTCTGAATGTCTTATGTCTTTCATATAGAGAAGGCGTTTATTCACCTCTCAGAGAGGATCAAAATTTAAGCTGTGTATATTTGAACACACAAACGGGTATGGTACTTTTTGGTTATATTCTTTGAATACCTACATTTGTGGTATTTTATTTTGGTCTTAGTGGTTTATTAATGATTTATTTATTATTTTTATCATATGTTTTATCATTTTTGTTCAGCTCACTCACTCCTAGCTCCTAGTCATTATCTGCGATTATGGTGGTTACATAATCATTTGATGTACATGTGGTTCTGTACACCCTTCTAATACTTTTAGATTGATATTGGTGAATAATTATTGATCTTCTTAACTTTTGTAACGATTAAGTGAACACACATGGTTTTATTTTTTAGTTATTATGGTCTTATTGGTTTTATATGTTTTTATAATGTTTTTTTATAATAATGTTTATAATGTTATTACTATGTTTTTATGATTTTATTTTTAAGTGTATTACAGTATTTATGGTTATTTATCTGCAGCAGACCTGAAACCCCAAAGGAAGTGAAAAAACGAAACACGGCCTGTGTCGGGCTCTCAGGTTTTGGAATTAATAAAAGTATCCTTTAGTTTTAACCACCATGTATTAGTGACTGGGTTCTTTCGAACAACATGGTGAAATGTTGAACAATAGGGCAGAAAGGGAGGATCCTTGTGGGACTCCCTGGCTTTGGTGGAAAGGTTCTGAAGTTATCCCTCCAGAACGAACATGCTGCCATCTTTCGGACAGGTAAGATCTGCACCATTCAAGTGCTCTTCCATTAATGCCTTTCTCAATTAGTCGTCCTAAGAGAAGCTCATGACTTACTGAATCAAAAGCTGCAGCGATGTCCAGAAAGATGAGAGCAAATCCTTGACGGATGTCGTCAATGCCGGTGATTATCTTGCAGAAGAGAGTGGTAAGAAGAGTTTCTACACCATGGAATTCCCTAAAACCATGTTGGCAGGGGTCTAACGGTGCAGCAGCGTCGATGTGGTCCTCTTTTTCAATGATCTTCGCGAGTAGTGGTATGCTGGATATAGGTCTGTATGATTCTACCTTCTGGGGATCGAGCTTGCAGTTTTTTAGCAGAGGTCTGATAGAGGTATGCTTAAGGGCTGAAGGGAATGAGCCGGTTGAGAAGGAGAGGTTCATTATTTTGGATAGTACTGAGCTGAAGTGACTGCGGAGCTCCTTAATCCAGAAGGCTGGGCATGGATCGGACAGGGATGTGGTGGTGTTAAGGGCCATAATAGTGTCTTCAATTCCTTTCCTGGTAGGGGTAGAGAATACGGTTAGGGCTGTTGGGCAATCTTGCTCTGGGGTGGTGGTTGTGGTAGAGGTTTTGTTGGTCTGGCATATCTTGGATTGTATGTAGGTTGCAAAATCTTGTGGGTGTATCTCAAATTGAGGCCCAGAGGTTGGTTCCTTTGATAGAGTCTTGACCAGGTCAAAAAGGTCGTGTGGTTTATTAAGTGATCTCTTTAAGGTATCTGAGTAGTACTGTTTCATTGATTCAGTGATTGCTTTGCGGTGCGCAGCCAGATGACCGTTGTATGCTGTCTGGTCACTTAAAGAATGAGATCGGCGCCAGCGTTTCTCGAGTTTCCGTAAGTGGGTAAGAGATACTCTAAGATCAGCTGTGTACCAGGGAGCACTCGCTCTTTTCCCTGGGGGCTTGTTTGTTGGTGTGCGTAGGGCGATTGCGCTGAGGCAATTGTTCCAGTGAGAAATTAGTTCGTCGAGGTTCAGGGTGGTTTCATTGAAGAGTCGTTGAGTTTCCGCAAGGATAATATCTCTGTTGAATGGCTTGAAACATCGAGAGGGCGGTCTTGCGGTGTTGCCTGGTATCTTGTTGCTCTTTGAATGGGCTTTGTGCAAAGGAATCTGGAGGATGATCAGTTTGTGATCTGACCAAGGAACAGACGTGATGGGATCCTGAGATGAGTTAAGAGATATCTGCGGGGCGAATACTAAGTCCAGGATATTTCCCTTAATATGAGTAGGTTCCCTAACTAATTGCTTGAAGCCGAGATTTGCAAGGGCATCGAAGGAGGATGACGCTTGATTATCTTGTAGCGTAGGCAGGTTAAAGTCTCCTAGGATCCAATTTGGGATGCTTGGGTTATGAGTGCTGGAGGCGATATCAATGATAGCAGCGAGATCATCCGGAGAAGCTGAGGGTGCTCTGTAAAGCAAGTTGATTGAGCAGCATTTGTTGGAAATGGTGACGGTCTCCAGGTGATTTGTACTGGTGGAGTCCACCGTCTGGAAATGGAGGTCTGTCCTGGTAAGGATGAGCACACCTCCTCCTCTTTTGTCTTGTCTATGACTTGTATGTACTGTGAAATTCAGGGGGAGGAGCTGGTTGAGTATGACGTCATCTTCAGCGGATAGCCACGTCTCTGTGACCATGAGTATGTCAAGGTCGTGGAGGGAAATTATGTCAGTGACAACTGGCCACTTCTTCCGGATTGAACGGGCATTGATGAGGGCACATTTTAGGCTATGAGGGTAGGGGTTTTCCACCTGTTTGGATTTCATAGAGTGTTGAAGTGCAATATGTATCAGATGAGGGTGGTGTGAGCGGGTGTCCCAATTTAAGTTGTTACAGGATGCACCAGTCCATCTCCTTCCATGGCACTGTAATATTGGGATCTGGTTGGAGGATGGGGTTAAGGCAAGAGAGCTGGAAAACCAACTTGAAAAGATGATATAACATCCGACTATGGTGGTAATGGGGGAACCCATCTTGGTAGGGCGCTATGTAATTGTGAATGGGTAGCTAAGGGCAGACCACCAGGAGATTATTAACGGGACTCTTGGTCTGTTAACTGACGGCAGGCACAAAGGAGGAGATAAAGGACAGATGTTAGTGCGTAGATGGGTGGAGGTGCTGGTAATGGAGATGTTGCAGGTTGACTGTAGGTTACTGACAACAGTACAATTGTATACAGGTTACTGGTAATAGTGAAATTGGAAAGCAGGTTACTGGCAACAGGTAACTGAGAGCAGAAAGGTGGATGCAGGTTACTACAATAGTGAACTTGACTGCAGGTTACTGGCAACAGTACAATTGTATACAGGTTACTGGTAACAGTGAAATTAGAGAGCAGGTTACTGGTAACATTTGTCCTGTACCCAGATTTCTAAGGCAGATGCCTGGAGCCAGGCAATTCTACGTGCACCTATGGCAATAGCAGAGGTTCTGCTTATGCATTCAAAGTAGTCAAAGGCTGCACGATTCACAAACTTGGAAACATCCTGAGCATGTTTAACAAGAGTAAGATATATAATCTTGCCTTTTATCATCAGGAAGGAGAGGACTCATAAGCTCTAAGTCTCCTGTGACCTAAGGAACATTCCCATATACAAGATATAGGAACTGATCCTAGCAGAAAGCATGGAAGCCTGGAAGGATCGACGTCCAAAGGCATCAAGAGTCCTACACTCACGTCCTGGAGGATTAGATGCATGCCTTTTTGCACTCTTTCTGTCTCATGGCTGATTCCACCACCATGGAATAGTGTGGTAATTGAGTCTTCTGAAACCCAGGACAAGGAGGAACTAGATACATGGTGTCGAGTCTTCAAGAATGAGGAGATGTGGTTAGAGGTGTTTCCCACATCCTTAACATAAGATCATGCAAGATCTCATGAATAGGTAAGTTGGCTACCTCCCTGGGAGCTTTAGGGTATTGTAGGATTTCTAATTCCTTTGCCCTAGGCTCTTTTTCAGGAGCCACTGTGATGGAAAGACCTCGGGCCACATCTCGGATAAAATCCTGAAAGGACATATCCTCTGGTGGAGACATCCTACGTTGAGGAGAAGAGGAATCCTCAGGAAGAAGTACTCTGGTATTGGCAGAGCCTTCGGAGTCTTCAGACTCATCCGAGGATTCGAAGTATCTCCCATCCGGGTGATCATGCAAGGCACGGTACTGGTACCGATCGAAGTCGGCATCGGAGTGGTCCGGTACTGACTTGTCGATGCCGGATAGAGACGCATGACTCGGTTCTGGTAGAATACCTGCCGATGTCGATGCAGTCGGTGCCGGTACCGGTAGAATTGTCTGAAGCGGTTTCAGAGGCATCGAGGCCATGAGAAGAGCCGCCAGACTGTGTTCAATAGCCAAGAATCTCTGGACTATCGACGCTGCCGATGCTTGGGTATTGTGTGGCAAGGAGGCCTATCCAGAGTCCAGGGGAGGACAAAGAGACAGGGAATTTACTCTAGTAAAGGGCCCCCTTTTACCAAGACAGGGTAGAAAAGCCATAAACACCTCCAGGGATCAGAAAACTTCCACGTGGACCACATTTCATGCTCCCCCTAGTGGAATGAAGGGGAGAGGATACAAGGCTCAGAACCCTTTAGGCAGTGAATGCTTCAAGCACTCAGGTGCCCGGAGTCAGGCTGATTGCCATCACCTGAGTAGGGTGGGGTTGGAGCTAGAGCCCTGGAAATATAAACCCAGAGCAGAGTATGATTTAGTAGAAAGGAGGAGAGGAGAAGCAGGAAGCCAGGCTGAGCAGAGCAGAGGAACGGAGCTTCCAGCTGGAGAGAGTGCTATTTGGCATGTAGCACGGCTGCAGGACAGTTTGGAGCCAGGAACAAGAGAGACTCCAAGATCCCCCGGGAGGCTGTTAGCTGAGCAGGAAGGGGAGTCAGAGCCTATGCAGCTGGGAGAGCCCGAGGTGAAGCTGATTGAGGAGGACACTCCCATGGATTGTTCTTTGTGCCAAGCAATAAACCTGGGAACGTAGAGAAGGCAAGCCAGTCCTGAAAGAAGGTTATCCAGGAAAAAGATACCCTTATTACACAAGCAGGGTGGCTGAGAGTCCCATGTGTTTATAAAGGGGAAGTTTACCACACACTTTAAATGTGCTTTTTGTTTGGTGCTTTAGCCAGCAAAGCTAAGAAGGGAATTATAATTAGGCTTGCTGGTAAAGACTGTGTATCCTGCAATAGAGAGAACCTTTAAAACTGCATTTTGTGGTTGGATATGTTTTGGACAATTTTTGCTTCCAAGAGTCCTGAACCAACAATCCTATGTGTGGTATGAGCGAACCATTGTGTATATAAAAATAATAAATTTCTGTCATTTGCCTTACCTACTTGAGCCTGACTACAGCTTTCTGCATGGTGCTCTCATACAGCTGAATAAGGACTACCTTTCCCAGAGGGCATTGCAGGGAAATAGCTTAAAAAAAAGCTGAAAAAGCATACAGCAGAAAGTTCCTTCAATAATCCACGCCCCTCTAACCTAGAGGCAAGTGGTGGTGGCATGACAATTGGTGCCGGTTAAAGCGGCCGGAACCCCAGAGCATGGCACCAATAGTTCTGCCGAGGCTGAAGCCTCGAGAACATCCTGGAGCCCCGTTAGTGCTTTGGAAGCCGAAGCCTCCCGCAGGGGCAATTTTGCCGGTGAAAGTCCCTCAAGGGCAACGCCAGAGGCATCTTGATGTTTAGAAGGAGATCTACCCTTTGAGGACCGGCTAGATTTATGTTTAGTTACCTGAGATCCATGGGAGGAGGATGAAGCCCTGGAGGACGTCAATGCCACGGAGGCTGCATCAGAGGGAAAAAGAGTGCCGAGCTTAGCAGCTCGGTTTTGCCGGCCCTTTTTGACATCATTCCACAGGCAACACACTCTGAAATAGAGTGGTCAGGACCTAAACATTTGAGGCACCACTCATGGGTGTCGGTGACGGAGATGGTACCGCCACACTTAGAACACTTTTTAAAACTCGAAGCGGGTTTTTCCATTTTGAGGGGAAAATTTGGGCCTAGTGCCCAAAATGGTGCATGGCACCCGAGAAGAAAATTACTGGAGAAAGACGCCAGAAACAAAGTTTTTTTTTTTTAGAAAAAAGAAAAGAACCACCAGCGGTACCGGTATAGCGTCGATGGAAGGCAGACACGACCACAAAAAAGAAGTATAAGAAGGGAATTTTCTGCGGTGACAGGATGTGCGACCTGTCGGCTCCACAGAAAACGAAGAACTGGAGAGGGACAGTTGGGAAAGGCGGGAAGGCAGCACGCAGGCGCTGTGGGATGCTCCCAAAAGCTTTCCTATTGGACGCTGGGAAGCGTTCCTGCGCAGGCTCCGTTGGTACCGACGATACCCATATGTGAAGACTACAATTCCTGCTTGTTCCTGGAGATTAGCAGTTTCACATAGCAGGTTTTGGAACATCTCATGACTATAAAATGAGCATCCTTCATAGACGTTTGTTTCTATTAGATATGCTTCCCTTCTATGTTCAGAAAACAGTTTTTCTCTAAATTGCATTCAGCTATGGCTAAATTTGTATTGAAAGCAAGAAAGCTAAAATTGCACTGAATGGTCTAAATGCTCACAAAATGAAAAGAAGTCTGAGTTTCCCTAATTTCCAGTTAGATTGGTAGCTATAATGAACTGGATAAACTATGGATTGACTTTTAATAAATGAATAGCTCAATTTTTTAAAATGTACTAATCATTCTTGCAGATACCCCAAAGTGATGTACATATTCAATACAATAGTATAATACGGGAAAACCTAAGAGAATGATCTTCATTTCTCTCTTTGACTACGCAATATGATTCACATATATATATATATACTGTATATGGATAGCATCAATTTGTACATACAATTCTGAATACCAGAAAAAATATACTCAACTCAAAGTTCAATGGCACATTCATCTAACTTAAAATGTTAACTTGTGTTTAAAGTTAAAGAGATATCTGCCACTGAAACTATGTATAAGGTGACATTTTGCTTACCAGTTAATGTCCTTTCATTGAGTCTTACTAAACCAGTCCAGATAAGTGATTTGGATTCTCCTACCAGCAAATTAGTAAAGAACCAATCAAAAGATCATATTTCAATGCAATCACTTCCATGCCTCTATTTCCCTCAGTCACCAGAGGTCTCTTCAGTAATCGTCCCAAAGCATATGGGAGAAACATGGCAAGCCTCACACAATCTCAATCGAAGGTAACGATGAGTAATAAATAGTAGAGAACTATGTACAGGAAAGCATAAATAGAGAGTTGACAGTAGAAGATGAACCTGCAAAATCAAGCATAAAAATCATAGTAGACCCAAGCATACCGCAGCAGCAGGACAGGGCAAATATAGTTTCAGGGGCGGGCCCTGGACTGGTCTAGCAGGACTAAAGAAAAGGACATTGACAGGTAAGTAAAATGTCACTTTCCATATCATCCTGCTAGACCAGCACAGACAAGTGGGCAGGAAGAAGACACAGCAGCTCGCAAAACGCTTGAGCCAAAGGCCACATCTATCCACATGTGGACATCCAAGCAGTAATGCATGACAAATGTAGAAAGTGATGCCTATGTTGCTGCTCAACAAATGTCAGCAGGAGTAACCAAGCTCCGCTCCACTAACAAGGGCACTTGTGCTCGGCTAGAATGAGCGTGCAAACCTTCAGGAACTGGCTGGATCTGCAACAGATATACCAAGGCAATGGCCTCCTTAATCCAGCACCCCAAGGTCAACATGGCCACTGCATCACCCCTGCGCGGTCAGCAAACACCAAGAGGTTGTTAGACTTACAGAAGGAATTTGTAACCTCCAAGTACCAGAGAAGCACCCTCCGGACATCCACATGGCGAAGATCCTTATCCTTCCCATGACACTGTTTCTTAGAGAAGGAGGGCAGGCAGACCACCTGGTTCACGTGAAAGAGAGAAAGCACCTTAGGCAAGAAGGAAGACACAGGCTGAATGGAAACAGCCTCCAATGAAAAAGACAGATAAGGATTTTGGCAAGATAAAGTCTGCAGCTCAGAAATCCAGCTTGTGAAAAAATCACGATGAAGACGACCGCCCTGAGCATCAAATTCTTTAAAGGAGCACACTTCAACAGCTCAAAAGGCACCACCATCGGGACCCTGAGCACCAGACAGAGATCCCATACTGGAGGGGGAGGACCCAGACATCTGGAGAAAGCGAGAGATGTCCAGATGTAAGGCTAGAGACTTACCAGCCACCAGACCATAGAAACAGGCCAAAGGTGCCACATGAACTTTCAGGAAGCTAAGGGAAAGGCCCTTCTCTAGGTCATCCTGTAGAAATGCACCATAGCCGGCTCAGCAACCAAATGCTGAGCACCACATCATCGCTCAAAAAGGCACCTGATCTGCACATATGCCAAGTTGGTAGACCTCCTCCGGGCTCTGAAAAGAATGGAGATCACCACTAGAGAGTAGCCCTTACGCACTAACCGTCTCCTTTCAAGAGCCAAGCCATAAGCAAAAAGGGAATCGGGTCCTCCAGGATGATAAGTCCCTGTGGCAATAGGCCTTGAGAGAGGGGCAACTGAAGAGGACGTGCCTGCAAGAGCCACATCAAGTCTCTGAACCACACTCTCCTTGGCCAGTCCAGAGCCACCAGAAGACTCCTGCTTGGGTAGAGTTCTATAAGCCAAATCACATGCCTCAGCAGGGGTCAAGGAGGAAATACATACAAGCAAGTGTTGACATGGCCAAGGCTAGGTCAAGGCACAGACACCCTTGAACCCTGTCTCTGTGTAGCAACTGAAGAAGCGGCAAACGTTGGTATTAGAGAGGGTCACCATCAGATCCATTTCAGGGCGACCCTATCAATGCAGAATCAACTGAAATGCCTCCTGACAACTCCCACTCTCCAGGATCCAGAGAGTACCAGCTGAGGAAATCTGCTTCCACATTGTCCACCATGGTAATGTCCTGAGCTGACAAAACTAGGCGATTCTTCACTGCCCAGGCAAACAGTAGAGCCACCTCTACAGCTACCCTGGCACTCCTTGTACTGCCTTGCAGATTGACATCAGACATCGCCACCGTGGTGGCTTTGTCTGAGAACGCTCGAACTTCCCCGTCCTCAACGGGGGGCGAGAAATGCAGAAACTCCAACCTGATGGACCTCACCTCAAGGCGGTTAATGGACCACACCGCTTCTCTGTGGTTCCAATGGCCCTTGGTCGAATGGTCTTGGCAGTGAGTTCCCCAGCCCAAGAGGCTGGCATCCATCAGAAGGATCCAGGAGAAATCGTCAAGTGACACGCCCTTCCTCAATTGACAGGGCTGCTGCCACCATTGCAGGCTGGCCTTCACCATCATCAAGAGCAGGAGCCTGTGTTCGAACTTGAGAACCGTGGACTACTAAGTCAACAGAGACTGCTGGAAAGGGCGCATGTGAGCTGTACCCACAGCACCATCTCTATGATTGCTACCATCAATCTGAGGAGCTGAAGATAATACCAAACTCTGGGAGCCTGCTTACACAGAACAGTGCCAGGCAATCCAACAGTCTTTTGACTGTCTCCTCTGGCAAGAATACGCTGCCCACTTGAGTGTCAAAACGTGCTCCCAGGAACTTTAGAAACTAGTAAGGCAACTACTACTACTACGACGACTATTATTATTATTATTATTATTATTAATCATTTATATAGCACCGTATGCAGTGCTGTACAAATACACGTAAAAGACAGTCCCTGCTCGTTAGAGCTTACAGTCTAATTAAGACAGAACCATATAATAGATGAGAACAAGCATACAAACAGGGAAAGGTAAGGAGAAACAAGGAATTGGGATCCAAAGACAGCCTCAAAGAGGTGAACATTTAGCATAGAATTGAAAAGAGGGAGAGATGAAACCTGATGTATAGACTAAGGTAGTTTGTTCCAGGCATAAGGAGCAGCAAGATGAAAGGATCGAAATCTGGAGTTGGTAGTGGAAGAAAAGGACATAGAGAGAAGTAAGTCAGAGGAAGAGTGTAGTTCACCAGGTGGGGTATAGGAGAGAGGAAAGGTAGTGAGGAGCAGAACGAATGCATTTATAGGTCAGAAGTACTAGTTTGAATTGGATAAAGAAATGGAAGGGGAGAAGAGGGGCTATATGAGTATATCAAGGCTGGCAGAAGATTAGCCACATAGCAGAGCTCTGAATGACTGAAGGGGAGAGAGATGACTCAGAGGGATAACAGCAAGGAGGAGGTTGCAATAGTCAAATCGGAAGGTGACTAAAGAGTGGATAAGTGTTTTAGTAGTATGTTCAAAAAGGAAGGGACAAATTTTGTTAATGTTATAGAGAAAGAAACAACAGGTTTTAGCTATCTGTTGGATATGTGTGGAGAAGGAGAGGGTGGTCAAAAACGACCCCAAGGCGGGCAGAGGAAACAGGAAGTAGAGTGATCAACAGAGATAGAGAAAGAAGGGAGGGAGGAGGATGGTTTAGGGGGAAAAATAAGAAGTTCAGTTTTGGCCATGCTAAATTTCAAACAGCGGCGAGACCGCCAGGCAGCGATATCAAATAGGCAGTCAAAGATATGGGCCTGGAGTGTCTGAGAAATATCAGCTGTAGATAGATAGATTTTAGAGTCATCAGCATAAAAATGATACTGAAAGCCAAGGGAGGACATGAGAACACCAAGGGGCTTGGTATAGAGAGAGAAAAGGAGAGGGCCCAGAACACCCCTGGGGTATACCAACTGAGAGTGGGATAGCAGTAGAGGAAGAACCACAAGAATAAACACTGAAGGAGCAATGTGACCAGGACAGCTCAGAGCTCCTAAAACCAAGTGAGGACAATGTCTCAAGGAGAAGGTGGTAATCAACAGCGTCAAAAGCAGTAGAAAGGTAAAAAAGAATGAGGATTGAGCAAATGCCCTTGTATTTAGCCAGGAACAAGTCGCTGGAGACTTTGGCAAGAGCCGTTTCAGTAGAATGTAAGGGGTGAAAGCAAGATTGAAGTGGATCTAGGAGGGCTTGAGGAGAGAAATTCAAAGCAACTGTGGAGAACTGCACATTCAAGAAGTTTGGAAATGAAGGGAAGGAGATGGGTCGATTAGAAGGACAAGTAGTAGTTTTGGTGCTGTTGGAGCATTCGGTGCAACACCCTAGCACCCTTTAGTAAAAGGGCCCCTCAGTGTTTGAGAGTTGTGCCTATGGAGGTCCTTGCCAGCCAAACACAGATATAGATCTTCTAGATCAAGTCAACAAAAGAATACAATGAATTTTGGAAATCTCATCTTTGCTTACCTCCTGGATGTGTAGCTCCAAAGGACTGATCGATCTGCTCTATTGTTGGAGCTATTGCCTGAGAATTAAAGTGAACACCACTGAAAAGAGTAAAAGATTAACAGTCATTAATCCACTATGAAAGAAATTTGAACAGTTGCTTTGCATGTTACTTTCTTGAGCCAAATATTTGGATCTTGACAGTAAAAGTTACAACTAGAGCAGAAAATAGGAACAATGTGCTGTCCTTCAAGTCCTAACCTACACTAACTTTACTTGCTAAATTTTTGTTGAATTTGTTAACTGGCTCCCTAGTAGACATTACCTCTGATACTTGCATTCATGCCTCTCTTTATTTTGAGACATCAACAGGTGTTAAAAAATTTAAATATTTGCTGTTATTGCCAATATTATAAATATATGTATTGGATTTTATGAGAAAGATTGTTTTTATCATGATATTCATTCAGCAAATTAAATTTCAGCAATATAGTCATAACTTGTTTAAATCCCTTCCCCCAATAATTACAAATCAATATATGCAAGTTATATTACATACTAATTTATCTATCAAAAGCCTTAATATCTATATGCAGTTCCAAACCCCACCCCCTCCAATTTGCTTGTTCTCTGAATATCTAAATTTTGTATGTTTATTCTGACATTTTAATAACGGGCATTAAATTGTTGCACTTAATATGCGATTAGCACCGAAACCATGCCACATTATATGCAACAGTGTAGAAAGTATTTTCCTGGCAGTTAATGCAAAACCCTGTCCCATAGCACATGCTGCATTAGCATAGATGCACCTACTACTAATGCAGTTAGCACTGCGTTCACAATGCCCGCTAATTGTGCCGAGCTCACCGTGCTATCTGCCCCTACCCCGTCCACTCACATCTCTAACGCAGGTTCTGGAGTTAGCACAGGAATCACCTGGTGCTGTTGTCATGGCCCTGCAATACCTGGCAACATGCAGCCCAGCGCGCCTTTAGCGTGTGCCAGAACACACACACTGCCAGGTAGTACTGTTAGTAAGAGACTCTCAATGTCTATTTTGTTTGTTTTATGTTTATTAGATGCATATTATATTCTTGCTTTTATATTATGATGCTGTGGTAATTTATTCCTGCATTCTGTCTTAAACTATGTTTTGGTTAAGTGGTTCATAAGAAACCAAATTAAATTAGATTAAATTTCCCTTCTACCACGCAGATCTTAATTTGATTCCCAAATCTGGCTTGTTTAGGTCTGCCAGAGATGAGAAGCTGCAGAAGAAATGTTCACTGACCTATGAGAATGGGGGAGGTGGGCAATGCAAAAGAAGTTTTAGTCACTGCATAATCATGACACCCAGTAGCCAGATTGAGGGTGCATTTAAACCAGATTTGGAGAGAACTGTAGCAAATGACTCCTGTTCAAGGAATGTTACTGTGATGACAGATAGATATGGAGTAGAGGAAGAAGAGATTAGAAAACAGAGAAACCCCTAGGCATGTGTGTGTGAAGGCACCATAGCTCAGTAGACTGATCCAGAAAACCCATAAAAAAAAACAGGAAAAAGCTGCAAGGACGCAAATAAACTTTTGGATGCGTGGCAAGACGGCTTTTGCAAAGGCCATGAATCATTCTGTTAATAAACGGGTTTTTTCATTAACAGTTTTTTTTATTGAGAGACACTTGCCTCATACGGGTACAACACACATCATAACATGGCCACAACATTTGACTACATTGACCAAAGAATCTCCTAAAAGACAATGGCAATTTTACCCTCTCTGGCTCATGACCAACTCCCCCCCCACCACACACACCCTACCACTCCTTATTCCCACTCCCCAGGCACTGTTAGCCCTTATACAACACATTCAGAGAACTGAAAGCCCAAATACAAACACATACTATTCTCCCAACCCCTTCCACAAAAACCACATCAGTACCAGTCCCTTACCTATTCTGTTCCAGGTCCACTATCCTGACCACTGGACAAGATCACCAGATGGGAAGAAGACACAGTATCTCGTAAAGCCCTTGAGCTAAGGCCATGTCCACCTGCATGGTAATACTTAATAAAAGTGGAAAGTGACACCCACGCTGCTGCCCAATAAATGTCAACAGACATAGAACAAAGCCTCAAAAACAGATCGCAGAAAAATACACAAAATCAAACAATGCCATCAAAAAATGACTACTAATTTAGATTCCAAAAATAGAACAAAAAATGAAGGTGACAGGCATCGGTACAAAATGGTATACAAATTTAATGTGGGTCATAAACGGAGAAGTAGCGCCCCCTGGGTTAAGATAGCTACAAAATGATTCTGATCGTGCTCTGAAATTCTTTTAACCTCTACGACTGTTGGTGTGAGCGAATTTTAGGTTTTGTTTGGTTTAACATAAGAACATAAGATATGCCATACTGGGTCAGACCAAGGTCCACCAAGCCCAGTATCCTGTTTCCAACAGTGGCCAATCTAGGTCATACGTACCTAGCAGTTTCCCCAAAAGACACAAGTTCCGCCATGCTTGTACTGGGTCAAGCATTGATATCCTGGGTCCCTTCTTAATAATGGTTTATGAACCTTTCCTCCAGGAACTTGTCCAAACCTTTTTTAAACCCAGCTACACTAACAGCCTTTACTACATCCTCCGGTAACAAATTCCAGAGTTTGATTACACGTTGAGTGAAAAAATATTTTCTTTTATTAGTCTTAAATAGTTTACCCTGTAGCTTCATTGCATGTCCCCTAGTCTTTCTATATTCTGATAATGTAAACAATCGATCTACGTTTACCCGTTCCACTCCGTTCATTAATTTATAGACCTCTATCATATCTCCCCTCAGCCGTCTCTTTTCCAAGTTAAAGAGCCCTAACCTTTTTAGCCTTTCTTCATAGGAGTATCCTTCCATCCCCTTTAACATTTTGGTGGCTCTTCTCTGCACCTTTTCTAATAACGCTATATCCTTTTTAAGATACGGCGACCAGAAATGCACACAATATTCAAGGTGCGGTCTCACCATGGAACGATATAGAGGCATTATAATATTTTTTGTTTTATTTTCCATTCCTTTCCTTATGATACCTAGCATTCTATTTGCTCTCTTGGCCGCTGCTGCACACTGGGCCGAGGGTTTTAACATGCTATCCACAATGACGCCTAAATCTTTTTCCTGGGTGGTGGTTCCTAATGTGGAACCTTGCATTGTGTAACCATAGTTTGGGTTGTTCTTCCCTAGGTGCATAACTTTGCACTTGTCCACATTAAATTTCATCTGCCATTTTGATGCCCAGTCTTCCAACTTATCAAGATCCTCTTGCAATTTTCCGCAATCCTCTTGGGTTTTAACAACTTTAAATAGTTTTGTGTCATCTGCAAATTTGATAACCTCACTCGTTATTCCACTTTCCAGGTCATTTATGAATATGTCAAAAAGCAGCGGACCCAGCACAGATCCCTGGGGTACACCACTATTCACCTTTCTCCATTGGGAAAATTGGCCATTTAGCCCAACTCTCTGCTTTCTATATTTTAACCAGTTCCTGATCCACAGTAGTACACAGCCTCCTATCCCATGACTCTTTAATTTTGCCAAAAGTCTCTGATGAGGGACCTTGTCAAAGGCTTTCTGAAAGTCCAGATACACTATATCAACCGACTCACCTTTGTCCACCTGTTATTCACACTTTCAAAAAAACATAACAGATTAGTAAGACAAGATCTTCCTTGTCTAAAGCCATGTTGGCTGTCTCCCATTAGGCCATGACTATCTACATGCTGAGTAATTTTATTCTTTATAATGGTTTCTACCACTTTTTCCGGTACTGACGTGAGGCTCACCGGTCTGTAGTTTCCCGGATCACCCCTGGAACCCTTTTTAAAAATTGGTGTTACATTGGCGATCCTCCAATCTTCAGGTATTAGAGATGATTTTAATGATAGTGCACAGATTACTAATAGCAGGTCTGCAATCTCATATTTCAGTTCTTTCAACACCCTTGGATGCATACCATCCGGCCCAGGTGATTTGCTACTCTTCAGTTTATCTAATAGTTGTAATACATCTTCCCGATGTATCGATATTTCCTTCTTCTGCACCTTTAAATACCACTTCAGTCATGGGTAACATCCCTACATCTTCCTCAGTAAAGACCGAAGCAAAGAATTCATTCAGTCTCTCCGCTATCGCCTTGTCGCCTCTTAGTGCCCCTTTAACTCCTCTACCATCTAATGGACCAACTGACTCTCACAGGTTTTTTGCTACAAATGTACTTGAAAAAATCTTTATTTCGCGTTTTTGCTTCCGCAGCAAGCTTCTTCTCAAATTCTCCCTTTGCCTGCTTTATCAATGCCTTGCATTTGACTTGCCAGTGCTTGTGCTGTTTCCAGGTTTCGTTGCTTGGCTCTTTTTTCCATTTCCTAAAAGATGCTTTTTTGGCAACAGCCGCCTCTCTGACCTCACCTTTAAACCATGCTGGCAGTTTTTTGGACTTCCTTCCACTTTTCTTAAAGTGTGGAATACAGCTGGTCTGGGCTTCCAAGATAGTATTTTTCAACACCACCCAAGCTTGATGTAAGTCTTTAACCTTTGCAACTGCTCCTTTTAGTTTTTTCTTAACTATTTTCCTCATTTTATCATAGTCTCCCTTTCGAGAATTAAAAGGTAGTACTGTGGATTTCCGTACTATCCCTCCTCCACTAATTAAATCAAGGGCTATCATGCTATGATCACTACTGCCAAGTGGCCCCAACACCCTTATCTCTTGCATTAGATCTGGTGTTCCACTAAGGACTAGGTCTAATATGGCTTCCCCTCTGGTCAGTTCATAAACCAGCTGCTCCAAGAAGCAGTCATTTATGTCATCTAGGAACTTTACCTCCCTAGCATGTCCTGCCATGACACTGACCCAGTCGATACTGGGGTAATTGAAATCACCCATTATTATTACTGCGCTGTAACGTTTGTTAGCTACCTTGATTTCTTTGAGCATTTCATCATCCATTTGTTCATTCTGGCCAGACGGTCGATAGTACACCCCCACTGCCATCGCCTTCCCCTTTTTACATGGAATTTCAATCCATAGAGATTCTATAGCAAATTTTGTTTCCTGCAAAACTTTAATCCTTTCTGACTCAATGCCCTCTCTAACATAGAGCGCAACACCTCCACCAATTTGATCAGCTCTAGCATTACAATATAGTTTGAACCCAGGTATCGGTGTCCCACTGGTTGTCCTCCTTCCACCATGTCTCTGATATTCCAATCATATCTAACCTCTCATTTAGTGTTATATATTCTAACTCTCCCATCTTATTTTTTAGACTTCTAGCATTTGCATACAAGCATTTTAGAGACTGTATTTTATTCAGATTAATTTGGCTATTGGTAGACATGGGTAATTTGGGATCTTTAAGCTCTATCTGCTCCATACTCGAGGGCATTTGGGCTACTTTACTCTTTTTTGGAACCTCTCTGCTTTTGGTAGTATCCTTCAAGGATACAATCTTCCAAACCATGCGCTCTAGGGCGACTATCGGCTTTCCCCCATTATCTAGTTTGACTTGTCAGTGCTGGTTCTGTTGGTGTGCTAACTAATCATGGTGCTTTGGTGTTTTATTTGTAGATTACCTCCTGATGCAGCTTACGTTGCAAAATGTTGCCAGCATCGGGGTACTAGTCTGATGTTATGAAGCTGTATTGAGGCTTTGAAGCCGTATATATTTTTGAAGATAAGTGCATTTTGTATACTTTAAGTTGAAGGTGTTGGCACTTGATGTTTTACATGGTTCAGTTTATAGTGGTTTTTTTTATACCCACATTGAATTTATATACCATTTTTAAATGATGCCTATCACCTTCATTTGTTGTTCTATTTTTGGGATCCAGATTAGTAGTCATTTTTTGGATAGCATTGTTCGATTTGGCCCAATAAATGTCTGCAGAGACTATCAAGCTCTGTTCTGCCCATGAGGACGCTTGTGCTCGGGTAGAATGGGCATGCAAATGCTTCAGAACCAGCTGGTTCCACAACAGCTACACCAAGGCCATGGCCTCCTTAATTTATTTTATTTATTTATTTATTTATTTAACATCTTTTATATACCGCGCTATTTGTTTTCAGTGCGGTTTACAAGTAACAGAAGCTGCACAATCAGAAAACACTGGTGTGCTTACATTAATCCAGTGCTTCAAAAGAGACAAAGCTGTTGTGTCACCACAGAGCTGACCCGTCCACTAGACGAGCTAGGCAGCCAGCCTGAGTGGCTGCGGCAGTGGCGGCACACATGGCCGGCCTCTCTGGCCCCCCCCCCCCCGCGGCTGCCCCCCCCCAGCTGTCACAGATTGCATTTGGGGGGCAGCAGCAGTATTTCCAAAAGTAGTGGCAAAAAGCTGCCAGCTTCTGAAATACTGTTGCTGTCCACCTCCCAAGATAGAATTGACAGCAGCTGGGAGGGGGGGCTGTGGTGGCGACGGCGGCAGCAGCAGCAGCTGGGGGGCAGCGAGGCCGGGGTTTCTGTCTAGGACAGCAGAAACTCTTGGGCCGGCCCTCCAACACCCTTGCATGGGTCACCAAACTACACAAAAAGATGGTTGGACTTACTAAAAAAATTCCTAACCTCCAAGTACTAGAGAAGGACCCTCCAGACATTCACAAGGCGGAGATCCTTATCTTTCCCCTTCTCGGAGGACAGGCAGACCCCCTGGTTCAAATGAAAGGGAGAGGACACCTTAGGCAAAAAGGAAGGCACAGGCCAAATGGAAATGGCCTCCTTTGAAAAGACAGATAAGGATCTCAGCAAGACAGAGCCTCTGTTTTGCCAGCTTTTTCAATACTCGCCATAAACCATCTCACCCGTAATCCGCTGTCCTGGGCTGCAACTATCGATTTTTCGTCCTTCGGTTTCAGTTCACCTCTCCTCAACCATTCATGTGTCTGTTCTTGATCTACAAAAGGTTCTTGGATTACCACTCTGTATTTTCCACTGTATTTGTGCATTTGCCATGTTTTTCCTCACTTGCCGATCTAATTCTTTGAAGAATTTTTTCTCTTGTTTTGCAAATTCTGTTACTTCCTTTCCCGTGCATGCCTGTGGATTCTCACTTATTTCTTCTAATTGTCGGAACGCTTGTCCAAGTTTGATAATAGAGACAGATTCTGGACATTTACTTTCATATTTCAGCACTTTTTGCGTATTTGGATCCAATATTGTTGTCAGGTAGGCTTGGAAGCCTACGATAGTAGTTCTGTAGGTGTAGTCAGTCAGTCTCTATAAGTCGTAGCCCTCCTTCAGCTCTAGTAATGTACAATCTTGGCATACACTGATTCTTGTAAATTACTTCATAAGCATGGAGGAGTTTTCTAGTTTGCACATCCAGTTTTTCAAGATCTTTATGAGGCCAATCCACAATCCCAAAACTGTATGATAGTACAGGAATTGCCAGCTGATTGATGGCTTGTATCTTATTCTGTGATGTTAAAGCACTTTTTAATAACTATTTTAATCTCTTATAATATTCTTTACTGATCTCTCTCAATAGTTTCCGCTCGTGTCATTCCTTCCTCTATTCCGAGATACTAATATACGCCTTCCTGTTCAAGATCTTTGATGTCACAGCCCTCATCAAGAGAGATGTTTTCACGTTTGCTCAATTTTCCTCTGAAAAAGGTTGCCTTAGTACCCTTGTCAAGGCCAAAAGTCACCCTGATGTCATCAGAAAAGTTTTTCACCACATGAAGTTGCTCTGCTAAATATTGGTCGCTGGAACTGCAGAGTTTCAGATCTATAAATAGTAGATGGGAAGTTGTTTCTGGGTTGTTACCTTCTTTAGGATTCAGGCTAAATTCTTCTATCTGTGGCGGCAGAGTGGAATCCTTGTTGGTGGATCTTCAAGAGGTTTACTCCTGGAGAAACCAGCCAGAAGCAATAGTGGGAGGTCTGGTTGCTAGAATTCAAAGGGTTTTCCCTAGAGGAACAGCCACAATAATGCATCTGTATAGATCCATCCTGCAATCCCATCTTGAATAACGTGCTGTACTGGTCATCCCATCTCAAAAAGGATACCGTGGAACCATAAAAGGTAGAAAGAGGGCAACAAAAATGACAAATAAAATGGCACAAATCCCTTATAAAAAGAAGATGAATTGGGCTTCTCAGCTTGAAGAGAAAAATATTTACAAAAATCATAAGCAGAATGGAAAAGGTAAATAGAGAATAGTTATTTATGCCTTCAAACTTTACCAGGACTAAAGGACATGTCATTAAACCAACAGATAGAGTCAAAACAAACTGGAAAAAATATGTTTTTCACTCAATGAACAATGAAGCTATGGAATTCATTGCAAGAGAATGGTTTAAGAGAGGTTTGGGAAAATTTGTAGAAGTCCATAAACAATTATTAGACAAGCAGATCTCTGAATGCTACCATTTGCCCCTGGGAAGTAATTGCAAGAAATTGATCTATTCTTTGAGATCTGAATGGTACTTCCTAATGACCTGGTTTGGCTGCTCTTGGAGGCAGGATGCTTGGTTTGTTGGACCTTTAATATGACTTACATGGCATGTTTCATAATTCTTAAGTACTTTTCAATTTATACAGAAAGAGAAACATGATGGCAAAAAAAAAGACCATATGGCCTATCTAGTCTGCCATTCCATATCAACTACTACTATAATTATTTTTCCTTTAGAGATCTTCTGTGTTTCTCCCATGCTTTCCTGAATTCAGATACTGTCCTCATTTCTACCACCTCCACTGGGAGACTATTCAACCAACTACCTCTTTCCATAAATTGCTCCTGAGTCTATCCTCTTTTGCCTCATACTATGTTCCCTCATTGCCTAGATGACAGTTATAATGGCTATAATGGAGGTGCATCCCAGGATACAACCGAGAAGGGGAGGGTCACTCTGCCATATAAGGAATTTGTATACTTTGTTTTATTCTCCATTTCTTTCCATATAATTCTCAACATTCTATTTGTTTTCTTGACCACTGCCAAACACATTACACTGAAGATTCCAATGTACTGTTTATAATGTCTTCAAGATCATTTTTCTTGGTGTGACTCCTAATATGAAACACAGTCTCCAGTATGGTCTTATATTACAAGCTTTCTGAGGATAGGGAAATACATTCAAGTATAATAACTGCGCCCCATTGCTCAGCCAAACTGCTGATGGTGACAGGGGGAGAAAAACATGGCCCCTCTCTAAACCACAAAGGGTGGATTATTTCTGATGAAAACTAGTGATGGAATTATAGAAGTAAATACATATTTTTACTACATCCAAGTATGAAATAAATATCTACAATCCCTAAATCATTTCACCACATAGCTTTATATTTTGCCCTTTTTTACTTTGTCTCTTTTTTTCTTAATTTCTTTTGCTTTTTTCTATTTCTCTTGTATTTTTTATTAGTTTTTTATCAGCTTTCTTCTTTTTTCGTCCACTACTGGAGAAGACTCTGAAGGGCCCCATCCCATCTGGCCCTTGGTGTAAGCAAGAGCCACTAATGTTGCCCATTCAATGTCCCACCCTAGAACCTGATGAAATTCAGAGTGTGTGAAAGAGGACATTTTGTTCACACTTTTCCAGTAGACATTTGAGGCGAGCTACATTCAGGTACAGTAGTTATTTCCCTGTCCCTGGAGGGCTTACAATTGAAGTTTGCACCTCAGGCAATGGAGGGTTTAGTGACTTGCCCAAGGCCACAAGGAGTGTCAGTGGTATCTGAACCCTGGTTCCAGGCTGCTGCCCTAAACACTAGGCTATTCTTCCACATGTGCTGTATTAAAATGAAAATCATAAAAAGAACTTACCAATATTTTAACTTTACTTTAGTCAAGTCGTAAACTTCAATCACCTGAAATAGTAAGTGTAGAAATGTAAGAGATGCAGCTTAGACTATAGAAGTCCAGAAACTTTCATGATTAAGTGGTAACCAATGCAAGACCTATAGAAAGATTTAATTTTATCAAAGTACATCATAGAGTAGACTTTCTCAATATTACTTTCTAAAATCTAATTGGTTAACATCACGACTACACAACAGGCTGTGCAACAAGCAGCATATCAGTTAATTACTAAAAGTCCAGATACACTATATCAACCGACTCACCTTTGTCTACCTGTTTATTCACACCTTCAAAAAAACATAACAGATTAGTAAGACAAGATCTTCCTTGTCTAAAGCCATGTTAGCTGTCTCCCATTAAGCCATGACTATCTACATGTTCAGTAATTTTGTTCTTTATGATGGTGTCTACCATTTTTCCCCAGTACTGACGTCAGGCTCACCGGTCTGTAGTTTCCTGGATCACCCCTGAAACTCTTTTTAAAAATTGGCATTACATGGGCGAGCCTCCAATCTTCAGGTATTACAGATGATTTTAATGATAGTTCACAGATTATTAATAGCAGGTCTGCAATCTCATATATTCAGTTCTTTCAACACCCTTTGATGTATACCATCCAGTCGAGGTGATTTGCTAATCTTCAGTTTATCAAATAGCTGTAATATATCTTCCCGGTGTATCGATATTTCTTTAATTCTTCCGCAGTATCACATTCAAATACCACTTCAGTCATGGGTAACATCCCTACATCTTCCTCAGTAAAGACCGAAGCAAAGAATTCATTCAGTCTCTCCGCTATAGCCTTGTCCCCTCTTAGTGCCCCTTTTACCCCTCTATCATCTAATGGTCCAACTGACTCTCTCACAGTCTGTCCATCTATACCAACTACTAAGCTTCACAGTTCCTTTTCTCTTAGAGATCCTTTGTGTTTATCCCATACTTTCTTGAATTCAGATATACTCCTTGCCTCCACCACCTACCCTAGGAGACTATTATATGCATCTACCACTCTTTTCGTAAAGAAATATTTTCTCAAATTGCTCCCAAGTCTAACCCTTTCACTGTCATCCTATGCTCCTTGTTGCAGAGTTGTCTTTCATTTGAAAGTGGCTCTTTCATATCGCCCCTCTCCCACCTTTCTTCCAAAGTATATATACTGAGATCTTTAAGTCTGTCTCCATATGAAGACCAATGACCATTTTGGTAGTCATGCTCTGCATCAGTTCATCCTGTTTATATCCTTTTGAAGGTGTGCTCTCCAGATTTGCACATAATACTTCAAATGAGATCTCACCTACAGAGGCATTATCACCACCTTCTTCCTGCTGGCCATTTCTCTCCCTATGCACAAGCATCCCTTTTGCTTTCGCCATCACCTTTTCTACCTGCATAGCCACTTTAAGAAACAATCACCCTCAGGTCCTGCTCTTCTTTCATAGACAGAAGTACTTCTCCCCCTATATTTTATCGCTCCCTTGGATTTTTGCAAACCAAATGCATGACCCTGCATTTTTTTTTAACATTAAATCTCAGTTCTCAAATTCTTGACTATTCTTCAGGTTTCACTAGATCCATCCTCATGTTATCTATACCTTCCTGCGTGTCTACAAATATTGCAGATTTTGTTATCATTCGCAAACAGGCAAACCTTGCCCAATAGCCCTTTTCACATTATGTCACCTACAAAATTGTTAAAAAGAATGGGACCAAGGACAGATCCCTATGGCACACCACTGGTAACGTCCTTTTCCTCATAGTGAGCACCAGTCACCTATACCCTTTGTTACCTCTCACTCAACCAATTTCTAACTCAGTCACTTTAGGGTTCATCCCTAGGGCACTCAATTTATTTATAAGATGCCTGTGCGAAACAGAGTCAAAGCCTTTACTGAAAACTAAGTACACTACATTTAGGGCTCTCCCTTGGTCCAACTCTCTGGTCACCCAGTCAAAGAAATTGACCAGATTTGTCTGACAAGATCTGCCTCTAGTAAAACCATGCTGCCTTGAATTCTGACATCCACTGGTTTCCAGAAACTTCTCTATTCTCTGTTTTAGCAGAGTTTCCATTAATTTACTCACCACAGAATGTCATACTAACCAGCCTCTCTGTGATCTCTTGTATTTTATGATAGACACCCTCTTTTTCCTCACCTTTTTAGATACTGCTTCCCAGAACCATAGTGGCTTCCTTTTCCTTTAGCATGTAATTTACTTTCTTAGCATCAAATTTGTTGCCCATAAAATATCTTCTTTCAGTTTTGGCCACTGCTTTGTCACATCCCCCAGCTGTTCCTACCCAGCTAAAGACTCCTTAACACTAGAAGCCCCAAAAGGAATTTTACCTAGAAACCCCAAAGTGCGTCAATTCACACATTATCATGACGACTGCGTTTAGCATGAAATGCAGATATGAATTAATGTGAAGTTACTTATTTGTTGAATACGTGCAGTATATGATGTCATTACATGACGTCATCGTGTGTTTATTGTTTGTAATGTCGGAGTAAAACTGTAAACAGTGATTGAGATGCGCCACCTAGTGGGAACATGAATTTATACCTAGAAGCCCCAAAGTACGTCAATTGACACATCCAAGACAATTGAATGCATCAACGTACTTTGGGGCTTCTAGCTATAAATTCATTTTCCCGCTAGGTAGTGCGTCTGTCATTAATTTTTGATACACATATTTGAACATCTTGACCTTGCTAACAAAGTCATGGAACATGACTGACATGGTTCTAGCAGTGGCGCTGGTATACAACTTCGAAGATGCATTTGCGTCAATTGACGCACTTTGGGGCTTCTAGTGTTAAGGTATTGTCCTATCTTCACAAAGTCAGTTTTCCTAAAGTCTAGGACCTTCACTTTTGAATGAACTATCTCAGCCCTTGTCCTAATACTGAACCACACCATTCAGTGATGATGGGATGAGAGATTTTCACTCAGTATAACATCAGAAACCTTCTTCCCATTCCTATGCACCAGGTCCAATATGGCCCCTCCCCATGTGGGTTCTGTAACCAATTGCCAGAAAGGTTTTCCCTGTAGAGAATCCATGATCTCCTTCCTTCTAGATGACACCAAAGCAGGAAAACGTACTCACCTGTAACAGGTTTTCTCCAGGGACAGCAGGAATCAGTCCTCACATATGGGTGACGTCGGTGTCAACAGAGCCTGCGAAGAAGCATCTCCCCAGCTTTCAAAGAAAGCCTTTGGAAGATGCACCATCCATGCATGGTCCCCTTCCCACCTAAGGGTGCCATCTTGCCTCAGTATGATAACATAGCACAAGACGGCAAAAAGAGAGAAACTCCGTGGGGAGGAGGGAAGGTTGTGAAGATTGATTCTTGCTGTCCCTGGAGAACACCTGTTACAGGTGAGTAACTATGCTTTCTCCAGGAACAAGCAAGAAGTCAGTTCTTACATATGGGACTCCCTATTTATTTACTTAAAATTTTTATACTGCATTTTCCAATGTTCAAATGTAGTTTACATTAAACAAAACATTGAATTGTATAGAAAGGTAGATATTCAGTTACATAAAACATTTAACTATGTACAGTAAAACAGAAATACATAGTGAACGATTTACTAGTTACACAGGATGGCCATTGGCAACTATTTACAGTTCTGTAAAATGGCATTAGAGTGATGCGGTATGCTTAAATACATTATATCAGTTCTGGATCATTTTGGGTTGAACCAATGTTTGCATTGTTTTGTGTGTTGTTAGTGGTAGAAACTGTATCATCATTTTTATTTCCAAAGTGTAGGGTGAACAAGTGGGTTTTGATTGTTTTTCGGAAGGTAGTGAAGATAGAGTAGTTACTCACCTGTAGCAGGTGTTCTCCAGGAGCAGCAGGAATCAGTCCTCACATATGGGTGTCATCGGCGCCGATGAAGCCCCAGCGGAGCATTTCCCCAGCTTTCTATGAAAGCCTTTGGGAATGCAGGCACGCATGCGCGGTTCCCTTCCCGCCTAAAGGTGCCATCTTACCTCAGTCAAATGACATAGCTAAGAACAGCACACAAAAATGAAAAAATAAACTATGTACAACTGCAACTCCAAGGGGAGGAGGGAGGGTTGTGAGGACTGATTCCTGCTGCTCCTGGAGAACACCTGTTACAGGTGAGTAACTACTCTTTCTCCAGGACCAAGCAGGAAGTCAGTCCTCACATATGGGTGACTCCCCAGCTCTGGGTTACCGAGGAACCCAGGCTGAACAAGAGAACTCCCTCTAGTCCCAGCAGCAAATATAGGCTTTTCAAGGACACAACCTCCACCGGTAGCCCAACAGAGGGCAGGAGGGCAGGAGTTGCCTAAACCTCAAAGAGATTCCGGAGTACTGCCTGGCCAAAAGCACTGTCCCTACGGAACTCCCTCTCCAGGCAGTAATGGGCCGCAAAAGTATGGCTTGAAGATCAAGTTGCAGCCCTGCAGATGTCTACCAAGGGCACAGAGCGGAGATAAGCCACTGAGGCAGCCATTGCCCTGACACGATGGGCCGTGACCCTACCCTGCAAAGGAAGGTCAGCCACCTTGCAAGCCCAGGTGATACAGTCAGCCACCCAGATGGACAAGGTACGCTTGGACACAGCCAACCCCAACTTATGAGGTCAAAGGATACGAAGAGCTGAGTAGCCCTTCTATGCCCCTGCGTACGGTCAAGGTAGGAGGATAAGGCCCTCCTACAGTCCAGGGTATGCAGGACTGCTTCAGCCTGGTTAGCATGAGGCCTAGGGAAGAATGTTGGAAGAACCACCTCCTGATTGAGGTGGAAAGAGGAGACAACCTTAGGGAGGAACTTTGGATGAGTCCTGAGGACTACCCTGTTCCTATAAATCCTGGTGTAAGGCCTGTCACAGACCAGGGCCTGAAGCTCACTTACTCGCCTAGCCGAGGTAAGGGCTATCAGGAAGAGTGTCTTCCAGGAGAGGAAGCGTAGTGGACAAGTAGCCATCGGCTCAAAAGGTGGGCGAGTCAGTTGCTGCAAGACCACATTCAGCTCCCACTCAGGGGCAGGAGGACGGATGGGAGGCTTGAGCAAAAGCAAGCCCCTGAGAAAGCGGGACACCAAGGGGTGACCAAATAGAGATTGCCCATCTACCAATGAGTGGTGAGCTGCTAGAGCTGAGAGGTGGACCTGAACAGAATTGGACTTAAGTCCCTGATTGGATAAGTGCAGTAAGTACTGAAGAACTACCGGCACAGTACAGGAGAAAGGATCCTCTGTACGTAGGTGACACCACACAGAAAACCACTTCCACTTGAGAGCATAGGTTTTCCTAGTAGACTGTTTCCTAGAGGCTAGGACAACCTCCTCAACTTCCTGAGGTAGGCCCCAGGGAGCCAAAACTACCCTTGCAGCCTCCAGGCCATCAAATTGAGAGATTTGAGATTGGGGTGCAGAAGGGAACCCTGGTCCTGTGTGAGTAGGTCGGGTTGCAACCCTAGAGGCAGTGGAGGATCTACCGCCAGTTGAAGCAGCAGAGGAAACCAAGGCTGTCTCGGCCACCTGGGAGCTACCAGCAGGACCGAGGTCTTGTCCCGGAGAATCTTGAATAGGGTTCGGGCCACCAAGGGTGTGGGAGGAAACTCATAGAGGAGGCCCTGAGACCAAGATATCAGAAAAGCATCCGTTGCTATCCACAGAGGATGTGGTTGCCTGGAACAGAACTTTGGTAGTTGCTTGTTCAGTGGGCTGGCAAAGAGATCCATCAAAGGGAGACCCCATTTCAGGAAGATCTTCTGAACCACTGAAGGATGCAGCTGCCACTCGTGGGGCTGCAGTATCCTGCTTAACCTGTCTGCCAGGTAGTTGTCCTGGCCTGGAAGGTACACAGCCCTGAGGAGCATGTTGTGCTTGAGGGCAAAAGAACAAAGGTCCTGAGCTTCCCGACAAAGGATCCTGGACCCAGTTCCGCCCTGTTTGTTCACATAAAACATGGCAACCTGGTTGTCTGTCTGAATCAGGACAGACTGTTGAGCCAGGGTAGGAGTGAAAGCTTTGAGGGCTAATCGAATAGCTCTGAGTTTGAGGAGATTGATCTGCTGTGCAGTTTCCCAGGGAGACCACAGGCCCTGGGTGCACTTACCCAGACAATGAGCTCCCCAGCCTTGCAGGGAGGCATCTGCTGTTAGCATCACTGTGTAGAGTAGTTACTCACCTGTAACAGGTGTTCTCCAGGAGCAGCAGGAATCAGTCCTCACTTATGGGTGACGTCGCCGACGGAGCCCTCGTGGAGCAATTTCCCCAGCTTTCGCAGAAAGCCTTTGGGAATTGCAGCGCGCATGCGCAGTCCCCTTCCCGCCCAGGGATGCCATCTTGCTCAGTCTGATGACATAGCGGAAAGACAGCAAAAGTTAGCAAAAATATGCAATAAGGATGACTGCAACTCCAAGGGGAGGAGGGAGGGTAGTGAGGACTGATTCCTGCTGCTCCTGAAGAACACCTGTTACAGGTGAGTAACTACTCTTTCTCCAGGACCAAGCAGGAAGTCAGTCCTCATTTATGGGACTCCAAGCTTAAGGCTACCGGAGACCTCAAGCCTAAAGAGCTCCCTCAAGCTCAACAGTACAGAGGGAAGGAATCTTCTCTGAATACGAATCCGGCCGGTAGCCCAACAGTAGGGCCGGAGGGAGGAGTTGCCTAAACCTCAAAGAGGTTGTGGAGAACTGCCTGACCGAAAGCGCTGTCCCTGTGGGACTCCCTTTCAAGGCAGTAATGAGCCGCAAAGGTCTGGCCTGAAGACCAAGTAGCGGCCCGGCAAATGTCTGCCAATGGAACAGAGCGGAGATGAGCCACAGACGCGGCCTTCGCCCTGACCCGATGAGCCGTGACACGACTTTCCAAAGAGAGGCCGGCTGCCCCGTAAGTCCAGGCGATACAGTCGGCTACCCAGGAGGACAGAGTACGCTTAGAGACAGGTACCCCCAACCGATTGGGGTCAAAAGATACGAAGAGCTGGACGGCCTTTCTATGCTCTCGCGTACGGTCAAGGTAGAAAGATAAGGCTCTTCTACAGTCCAGGGTGTGCAGCACAGTTTCTGCTCGGCTGGCGTGAGGCCTGGGAAAGAAGGTCGGAAGAACCACCTCCTGGTTGATGTGAAAGGGGGAGACCACCTTTGGAAGAAACTTGGGGTGGGTCCGCAGTACCACCCTATTCTTGTAGAACCTAGTGTACGGAGGCTCCGACACTAGGGCCTGTAGCTCACTCACGCGCCTCGCGGAAGTGAGGGCCACCAAGAAGAGAGTTTTCCAGGAGAGAAAACGGAGAGGGCAGGTAGCCATGGGCTCGAAAGGCGGACAGGTAAGCCTTTGCAGAACCACGTTGAGGTCCCAGTCAGGGGCTGGGGGGCGCAACAGAGGTTTAAGCAGAAGGAGGCCTCTGAGGAAACGCGCCACCAAGGGATGCGAGGAGAGAGGCCGGCCTTCGACCGGTGAATGATGTGCAGAGAGAGCACTGAGGTGGACTCTGACAGAGTTGGATTTGAGACCGAGATCGGAGAGGTGAAGCAAATATTGCAGCACCACCGATACTAAACAGGCGAAGGGGTCCTCAGATCGCTGAGAACACCAGACCGAGAAGCGACACCATTTGAGGGCGTACGACTTCCGGGTGGAGGGACGCCGAGAAGCTAGGACGATGGCTTCCACCATCGGGGCTAGCCGTAGCGGAGCTAGGACTACCCTTTCAGCAGCCAGGCCGTCAGGTGTAGGGCCCGGAGGTTGGGGTGCAGAAGAGTGCCCCGATCCTGGGTCAGGAGGTCAGGCTGGAACCCCAGAGGAAGAGGGGTGTCCACCGCCAGCTGCAGTAGTAGAGGGAACCATGGCTGTCTCGGCCACCGAGACGCCACCAGGATCACGGAGGCCCTGTCCTGGACAACTTTGAACAATGTCCGGGCCACCAGTGGCGTAGGAGGGAATGCATACAGCAGACCCATGGACCACGGGATGAGGAAAGCATCCGGCGCCTCCCAAGAAGGATGGGGGTACTGGGAGCAGAATCTGGGGAGCTGCCTGTTCAGGGGACTGGCAAAAAGATCCACAGTGGGAGAGCCCCACCGGCGGAAGATCTGCTGTACCACCTCGGGGTTCAATTTCCACTCGTGCGGTAGCAGCATCCGACTCAGCTTGTCCGCCAGGCAGTTGTCCTGCCCTGGCAGGTAAACTGCTTTGAGGAGGATGTCGTGATCGACAGCCCAAGAGCACAGCCTCCGGGCTTCCCGACATAGAAGGAGGGAGCCCGTGCCCCCCTGTTTGTTCACGTAGAACATTGCAACCTGATTGTCCGTCTGTACCAGTACGGACTGGCCGAACGTCAGGTGAGAGAAGGCCCGCAGAGCTAGGCGGATCGCCCGGAGCTCCAGGAAGTTTATCTGCTGGGCGGCCTCCCAAGGCATCCAAAGGCCCTGAGTGCATGTCCCTCGACAGTGCGCCCCTCATCCCAGGAGGGAGGCATCTGTCGTGAGCACCCGGGACAGTGGGGGAGACTGAAAAGGCATGCCGAGCACTAGGTTGGGCAGGTGAAGCCACCAGTGCAGGGAGGAGACCAGACGGTCGGAAATCTGTATCAGGTCCGACAGCCTCCCTGTGGCCTGACGCCACTGAGTGCGAAGGCTCCACTGAGCAGGCCGCATATGTAGACGGGCATTCGGAGTGACATGGACCGTGGAGGCCATGTGTCCGAGTAGCTGCAGGAACTGTCTGGCCGAGGCCGGCGACCTGCCGGCTAGAGCCGTGAGCCTGTTGGCCCTTTCCAGAGGCAAGAAGGCACGAGCCTGCCGAGTGTCCAGCCGCGCCCCTATGAACTCGAGGTCCTGGGAGGGGAGCAAAGCGGACTTCTCGAAGTTTATGACAAAGCCCAAGTGCTGAAGCAGGGCCACCGTACGCTGGGTGGCTTGGGCGACCCCTGGAGCAGACGATGCCCGGATGAGCCAATCGTCCAGGTACGGGAAGACGAAGAGGCCCTGAAGCCTTAGGAAGGCGGCTACCACCGCCAGGCACTTTGTGAACACCCTGGGCGCGGAGGACAGGCCAAAGGGCAGTACCCGGTACTGATAATGATTCCCCGCCACCACAAACCTTAGGTATTGTCGGTGGTCCGGATGAATAGGGATGTGGGTATAAGCATCCTTTAGATCCAAGGAGCATAGCCAATCTCCCCGCTGAAGGTAGGGCAGCAGGGTTCCAAGGGTAAGCATCTTGAACTTTTCCCGCTGCAGGAACTTGTTGAGGTTGCGCAGGTCTAGAATGGGCCTGAGGCCTCCTCTTTGGAACCAGGAAGTACCTCGAGTAAAACCCGTGGCCCCACAAGTGTTGGGGCACGGGCTCCACCGCCCGTTCCTGAAGCACACTTTGCAGCTCCTGAAGGAGTAAGTCCCTGTGCAGAGGGGGTCTCGGAGGCTCCCCTGGGAAGTAGGGGGGAGGCACCTGGTGAAAATGCAGGAGGTAGCCCTCTCGAACTACCTGCAATACCCAGGCCTCGGATGTTATGGCTGACCACCTGTGAGCAAAGTGGGTCAGCCGACCCCCCGTACCGGACGAAGGCCCCTGAGGGGGAGGGGCTATGCTGGCATAGTCAAAAAACAACGCCCTGTGGGGCCGGGGCCTGCGTGGCGGGTTTGGGGGCTTTCTGCTTCCGGGATCCGTTACCCTGTCACCTAGGCCGCTGCCCCTGAAGGGGGGTTGCGGCCGGGTATTGTGGTTGGTGATGCGTATAAGCAAACACCTTCCTCGGGTAAAAAGGCTTTTTCCCCGAGCCCTTCTTCTTCTGTGAAGGGGCAGAGGACTTACTAGAAAGGTGAGTCCTGGTGAGAGTCTCCGACTCGAGCTCCGCCGCCTTTTCGGCCATGGGTTTGCCGAAGAGGTTTTCTCCCCTGCAGGGGACATCGACCAACTTGTCCTGCACCCAGGGCTCGAGGTCGGAGGACTGAAGCCAAGCCTGGCGGCGAGCCCCGATGCCGGCTCCGGCTACTCGAGCCGAGGCCTCGAAGCCATCATAGGCCGCTCGAGAAATGAACTTCGAACACTCTCGAATCCCGGAGGACAAGGCTTGGAACCGCTGCAAGGGTTCCTCGGAGAGACCGGCAGAGAAACCCTGAAGTTCTTTCGCCAGGTCTCGGAGGTACATACCCATGTAAAGCTGATATGTCTGGACCCGACAAGCAAGCATAGAGCCCTGGAAGCACTTCCTACCGAGGGCATCCAGGCTCCAGGCCTCCTTCCCCGGGGGCATCGAGGAGTGCAACTTTTGACTCTTAAGTCGATGCATGGCCGACTCCACCACCATGGAGTGGTGTGGAAGTTGCGCCTTCTGGAACCCGGGGC
Source organism: Ichthyophis bannanicus (assembly GCA_033557465.1). NCBI lineage: Eukaryota > Metazoa > Chordata > Amphibia > Gymnophiona > Ichthyophiidae > Ichthyophis > Ichthyophis bannanicus. Next base: position 465,765,277 of record CM066034.1, read on the forward strand.
TCTTGCGGACTCGATACATGGAATCGATCCGCTTGCTCAACACTGGCGTCGAGGCTGGGCTCTCCCACATGCGGAAGAGAAGCCGCTCCAGCATCGGGGGAACCGGTACAGTGAAGGCCTCCCTCGGGGGGAAGTCGTATTGGAGGGCCTTCGAGCTCTCCGGATCCACAGGGAAGGCCAGAGCCTTGGCCATATCCCTCACGAAATCGGAGAACCGGGTATCCTCCGGGGGGGACCGCCTCCGAGGCTCCGACTCGGGCGAGTCGGAGGGGACACACCGAGTCTGAAAAGAACCAGGTGACTCGTCCTCCTCCGTGTCCCAGCCCGACTCCTCCGAGGAGGAATCGAGCGGCTCCGTGCGGGTGGGGCCCAGGGACCTCCGCCCCGACGCCGAGGCCCAGGGACCTCCGCCCCGACGCCGAGGCCGGCGTCGAGGACCTCGGTCCCGAACGGGAAGCCGAGGGAGCCCTAGGTCGAGGATCGACTCGAGCTCGTATGGACTCGAGGATCGGCTCGGCCTCCGGTGACGACTTGAGCGTCGACGTCCCGGTGGTCGGGGCAGATGCACTGGCGAGGCCAGTGATCCATGCCCGCTGCTGGTCCATGAAGGCAGATATACTGCGCTCCAAGGTCGTCAGTCTGAGATCAAGCTCAGAGGACCCAGCAGCTGTCGACTCGGGCCCGACGTCGGCTCATCCGTGGGGGAGTCCAGGAGGACTATATCACTCACATGTCCAGGCGACTCCACTCCGAGATGAGGAATCTTCGAAGGCCTCTCCTCCTCCGAGGGCCCGGGTTGTCGGACCGGGCTAAGCGACCTGGCCCTAGAAGGACCAGGCTCGCCGCCCGGTTCCGCCCTCGCGGGCCGCTTCTCCCGCCGGTGCTTCCAGCTGGGGGAGCCCCGTTCAGAAGAACTCCTACGATGCTCCGAACCGGAGCCACGAGGTGTAGAGGCCTCTGACGAGGTCCGCGCGGAGTCAGAGAAGATCCATTCCCTCTGCGACTGCCGACTCCGCAGCGCCTTCGAGGACATCTTGCTGCACGGGCTGCAGCTCATAGGGTCATGCTCGGCCCCAAGGCAGCGGAGGCAGCAGTCATGCGTGTCAGTAAGAGACATGAGCCTGACACAGCGATCACACTTTTTAAAACCGCTGGCAGCCATCAGGGGGAAAAGGGCCCCTGCAAGGTCGAAAGACCGCGCTGCCAGGGATGAAGGGAAAAGTGGCGGGAACGCAAGTTGGGAAAAAACAAAACGTAAACGGGCCCAATAGGGATATCGAGGCCCGGCGGGAAGAGGAACACACGAACCGAGAAAATTTTTTTTAACGGAACAAATCAAAGAAATCAACTTTTCAGCGGCGTTAACAGACACGTCTGTAGGGCTCCGCGGAAAAAAGAAGACTGAGCAAGATGGCATCCCTGGGCGGGAAGGGGACCGCGCATGCGCGCTGCAATTCCCAAAGGCTTTCTGCGAAAGCTGGGGAAATTGCTCCGCGAGGGCTCCATCGGCGACGTCACCCATAAGTGAGGACTGACTTCCTGCTTGGTCATGGAGAAAACCTGGAATCTGAAAGGGCACCCCTTTCAGCAGATTGGGTGGGTGTAGCCACCAGTTGAGGGAGTGCAGAAATGGTCTGGACACCCTTATCCTGTCTCTGAGGCTGCCTGTGGCCTGTGACCACTGAGTCCGAAGGCACCACTGTGCAGGCCTCATATGGAGCCTGGCATCGGGAGTAAGCGGTACCGGTTTGGTACCGATGGGCATCCTAGGACAGGGTACCGTTGCAGCCGACACCGAAGCCGATGTCGATGTCGATGCAATCGGTACCGGCACCGGGAACGGTGCCGATGCCGGATTCGGTACCAGCAACAGGGATTGTTGCGGTGCCGAAGGCGTCGAAGCCTGCATAAACGCTGTAAGGCTGCGCTGCATGGACAGAATTTTCTGATCCATCGACGCCACCAGAGTCTGGATGTCGGTACCAGTGGAGGCCACCGGTACCCCAGAACACGGCAACAGGTGATCGGTCGAGGCCGAGCCATCGATGTCAACCTGTGACCCCATAGATAATGCTTTGGAAGCCGGAACTTCCCGCCGGGTAATTTTGCCGGAGCGGAATCCTCGATGCTTAGAGGGAGATTTTCCCTTCAAGGACCGGCTAGATTTATGTTTGGTTACCTGAGATCCATGGGAGGAAGAAGAAGCCCTGGAAGACATCGATGCCACCGAGGCTGCATCAGAGGGAAACAGGGTACTGAGCTTGGCTGCTCGGTTCTGCTGACCCCTTTTAGACATCATGGTGCAGGACACACAATCCGTGATGGAATGGTCAGGACCCAAACATTTCAGACACCAATCATGGGTGTCGGTGACAGAAATAGTACCGCCACATTTTGTGCACTTTTTGAACCCGGAAGCGGGCTTCTCCATGAGGAGAAAATATTTAGGCCTAAGGCCCAAACTAAAAATGCACAGCTGAAAGAATAAAAGGTTTTTTTTTTTAAGAAGAAGAAGAAGAAGAAAGAAAAGAAAAGACCGGCGGTACCGGTCTGACGTCGAAGGCAGACGCGACACAGAAAAATAAAGAACTTCTTCTGCGGTGACAGGAACACGACCTGCTGGCTCCGCGGAAAAGAAGAACTGGAGAGAGGCGTTTAGGAAAGGCGGGAAGGCAGCGCACAGGCGCTGTGGGATGCTCCCAAAAGCTTTCTTACTGGACGCTGGGGAGCGTTCCTGCGCAGGCTCCGTCGGTACCGACGATACCATATGTGAAGACACATTCCTGCTTGTTCCTGGAGATTGTCACCACATCTTGGTTATATGCAAAACTGACAGACTCAAACACAAAAAAGGGCCCACAAATTAGAAATAGAAATATGAAGACAAAAACTGAACTGGGATCCCAAGAAGTCAAACTTGGCAGATACTGCAACACTGAAAAACTAAAAATAGAAATGCATCTTCTTTTATACTGAACAAAATACAAAAACATCCACAATGCACATCTCTCATAGCTAACAAATTGCAGTTAATAAAATCAAAGTAAAATACTTTTCTACCATTCTTGTCTGGCCATTTTATTTTCCCTATCGTGTTGGAACTAGTTTCTCTTTTCTTCTTTCTTCATCTGTCTTCTGCCATCTCTTTCCAGTGTCTACTGTCCATTTATCCTGTCTTCCTCCATTCCCTCTCTATATCTGTTTCTGACATATCGATCATTCCCGTTCCTTTCTTTCCTGCTTCTCTGTCCATTCAAATATCACCATGTTTTTCACCTTCTAATCTTAAATCTCCTCCTTTTTAATTTTCACATATTTATCAACTATTTATCAAGAGTGGAGTAGCCGCCTAGTAGCTAGAGCACTGGCTTGGTAACCAAGAGACCAGAGTTTGATTCCCAATGGCACTCCTTGTGGCCTAGGCCAAGTTACTTAAAGTGTAGTTACTCATCTGTAACAGGTGTTCTCCAGGGATAGCAGGAATCAGTCCTCACGTATGAGTGCCGTTGGGGCCAACGGAGCCTGTGCAGTAACCTCTCCCCAGCTTTCAAAGAAAGCCTTTGGGAGATATACCATGCATGCGTGGTCCCCTTCCTGCCTAAGGGTGTCATCTTGCCTCAGTATAATATCATAGCACAAGACGGCAAAAGGAAGCAACTCCACGGGGAGGAAGGAGGGTTGTGAGGACTGATTCCTGCTGTCTTCGGAGAACACCTGTTACAGGTGAGTAACTATGCCCTCTCCGGTAATAAGCAGGAAGTCAGTCCTTACATATGAGACTCCATAGCTACAGGCTAGCGGAAAAAAAATGTAAAAAGTACACGGGTGACTAGAAAAAGTGAGCAACGAGCAGCAGCAATGAGTTGAGAGATAACAGACTCCTGAGCAGCCCAGGTGTCCAACGAGGCACCAATGCTCTGGTAGCCTAAACACACTGAAGGGCAGAAATTGCCTACATCCCAAACAAATGATGAAGCACTGCCCCAACGGGACTCGCTCTCCAGGCAGTAAAGCTGCAAAGGTATGGACTGAGAACCAGGTGGCGGCCTGGCAGATTTCTGACAAGGGAACGGAACGTAGGTTTGCCATAGAGGCTACCATGGCCCAGACACCATGCACCATGACCCAGCGCACCAGCAAGAGACCAGCCTGCTCATAGGCAAAGGCACTGCAGTCCACTACCCAGGTGGACAAGGTGCACTTAGAGATTACAGCCCCCAACCAATTTGGGCCATAGGAGAAAAAGAGCTGAGAAGCTTGGCGGTGCTCCTGGGTGCACCTTAGGTCCAACGTTTGGAGTAGGCTTCTGCCCTAAAGCGTGGGGCTGTGGAAAGAAGGCAGGAAGCACCACCTGCTGGTTTAGATGGAACGGGGACACCACCTTTGGAAGTAACTTGGGGTGAGTGCGGAGCACGACCCTGTTCTTGTGGAATGTAGTGTATGGTGGATCCACCACCAACGCTTGAAGCTCACTGACCCTGCGAACAAAAGTGTGTGCCACGAGGACCACCACCTTCCAGGAGAGATACTTGAGATGACAGGAGCCAAAAGATTCAAAAGGTGGGGCGGTGAGCTTGGAGAGCACAACATTAAAGTCCCACTCTACCACCGAGGGGGGGCCAGGTGGGCAGCTTCAACAGGAGGAGACCCCTCAGGAAGTGAGACATGAGGGGTTGAGCTGAGAGAGGCTTGCCCTCGATTAGATGGTGGTAAGCCGCGACGGCGCTGAGGTGCACTCTAACAGAGTTAGATTTCAGCCCTATCCGAGAGAGGTGGAGTAGATATTGCAGCATCAGCTAAATGGAGAAAGGATTGATCTGTCTCTCTGTGCACCAAACTGAAGGCATAAGCCCGACAGGTGGAGGTTTTATGGGAGGCCAGGAGGACCTCCTCGACTTCGGTAGAGAGATTGAAGAAAGCAGGGCTATCCTCTCAGCATCAGGCCGCGAGTGCCAGGGACCCCAGGTTGGGGTGCAGCAGAGTCCACCTCCTGTTTGAGTAGGCCTGGGTCGCACCCTAGAGGAACCAGGAGTGCTGCAGTCAGGCGGAGGAGAAGGGAAAACCACGGCTGCCTGGCTCATCATGGGACCACAAGAATCACTGTAGCCCTGTCATGCTGAACCTTGAACAGGGGCTTGGCAATCAGCAGTGTGGACGGGAAGGCCACCCATGAGATCAGGAATGCATCTGCCGCCACCCAAGAGGGGTGCAGCTGATGGGAACAGAAGCAGAGCAACTATGCATTGGCTAGATTGGTAAAGAGGTCCATCCTCAGGCTTATGCAGGCCATGCCCCTGTCCCTTGGCCTGCTGGTCCTGTTGGGGAGCTGGGAAGGCCTGATACTGTGGGTGGTTTCTGTAAGCCTTTCTCTTCTTCGGGTATGAAGACTTTCTGCCTGAGACCTTCCTCCGGGAAGGGTCAGTAGTCTTCTTGGAGAACCTGGTTCTAGTCAGGAACTGAGACTCCAGCTCGATGGCCTTATCTGTCATAGGTTTGCCGAACAGGTCTGCTCCCTGACAAGGGAAATTGACCAACTTGTCCTGAACCCACTGCTCTAGGTCAAAGGACTGTAGCCAAGCCTGGCATCAAGCACCAATGTCCGCCATAGCTATCCTAGCCGCCGACTTAAAGCCATCATAGGCTGCTCAAGTGATAAACTTGGAGCACTCTCTGACTGCCATTGCCAGGGTCCGGATCCATTGGAGGGGTTCCTCTGAGAGATCAACAGAGAACCTGATGAGCTCCTTCACAAGGTCCCACAAGTCCATGCCCATGTACAGCTGGTAGGCCTGGATCTGGTTAAAATCCATCAAGCCCTGGAAGCACGTTCTGCCTATGGCGACCATGGCATAGACCTCCCTACCCGGGGGCTCTGAGGAGTGTGTCTTCTGGCTCTTGAGCTTCTGTATGGCCAACTCCACCACCATGGAGTTACGAGACAGTTGGGTTTTTTGGAAGACAAGACTCCGGTGAACCCGATACATCAAGTCCAGCCATCTGCTTTCTATGGGCCTGGACACAGGGGTCTCCCACATTTCAGAGGAGCAGCCATTCCAGGATGATGGGGGGGGGGGGGGGAACGGGCACCATGAGTATCTCTTTCGGGGGAGCCTCATAATGGAGGATCTTGAGATTCTCCTTGCGAGGGTCCTCCTCCGATTCTGTGGCAAAGGTGAGAGCCTTTACCATGTCTCTTACGAAGCTGAGGAAGGCCATGTCCTTGGGTTGGGATTGGCGCCTCAATTCCAGGGGGACGGTCCGAGGGCACATCCTGGTGGCGGTGGGTATCCAGGGACTCATTGTCCTCATTCTCCCAATCTGATTCCTCATAGGAGAAGTCAAGGGTACTCGAGGACTCTGCATTCTGCCCTGACCCCAATGGCCTCGGGGCCCCAGCAGCTCAGCGCTCGGAGTCCAGAGTGCTGTGGGGAAGACTAAGGGCCCTAAGACCAGGACCACTACTTGGACAGAGGCATCTCTCGAAGCCTATGGCACTTGAAGATCGGCTCTACCTCCGGGAAATAGAGGGCCCGGAGGTTGGGAGTGATGACCTGGAGGAACTGAACATCAGAGCCCGCTGCTGGGCCATGAAGGCAGACAAACTGCGCTCCAAGACCATCATCCTGGCCTTGAGACCAGATAGCTCCACAGCCTTCGGCGTGGGCACTGAGGACATCGGGCCCAGCGCCTGCTCTACCAAGGGGGAGTCCTCAACCAGGATGGCCTTGGGAGTCTTAGGCTAATCCCAGGGCACTGATGGCTCCCGTCGGGGCAACTTCATCAGCCACTCCCTGCCATCACCCTCCACCTCTCGACGAGATCTGCAGGACCGAAGACGTCGCAGCTTGTATGAATGCCGTGATGGCACGTTCATGGTCAGGATATTCTGATCCATCGACGCAACCAATGTCTGGATGTCGGTACCAGTGGGAACCACCGGTACCCCAGAACATGGCATCAGGTGATCGGTCGAGGCCGAGCCATCGATGTCAACCTGTGACCCCATAGATAAAGCTTTGGAAGCCGGAACCTCCCGCCGGGGTAATTTTGCCGGTGCGGATTCCTCGAGGGCAAGCCCGGAAGCATCTCGATACTTAGAGGGAGATTTACCCTTCTAGGACCGGCTGGACTTAAGTTTGGTTACCTGAGATCCATGTGAGAAAGAAGCAGCCCTGGAAGACGTCGATGCAACCGAAGCTGCATCAGAGGGAAACAGGGTACTGAGCTTGGCTGCTCGATTCGGTAGACCTCTTTTAGACATCATGGAAAAGGACTCACAATCCGTAATGGAGTGGTCAGGACCTAAACATTTTAGACACCATTCATGGGTGTCAGTGACAGAAATAGTGCCGCTGCACTTCGTGCATTTTTTAAACCCAGAGGCGGGCTTTTCCATGAAGAAAAATTTCCTAGGCCTAAGGCCAAAGAAGAAAATGCACTGAAGTGAGAAAAACAGTAGCTTTTTTTTTTTTTTTTTTTTTAGAAGAAAGAAAGAAAAGACCGGCGGTACCGGTCTAGTGTCGAGAAGGCAGACGGGCGACCAAAGAAATAAAATAAAGAAATTCTTCAGCGGTGACAGGAACACGACCTGCTGGCTCTGCGGAAAAGAAGAACTGGAGAGAGGCAGTTGGGAAGGGCGGGAAGGCAGAGCGCAGGCGCTGTGGGATGCTCCCAAAAGCTTTCCTTTTGGACGCTGGGGAGCGTTACCGCGCAGGCTCCGTCGGTACCGACGATACCCATATGTGAAGACTCATTCCTGCTTGTTCCTGGAGATGAGGGGTTATACAAGTATACTGAGGCTGCCAAAAGATTAGTCAAGCAGCAGAGTTCTGAATAGATTGAAAGGGAGAGAGGTGACTCAGAGGGAGACCAGCAAGGAGGTTCCAATAGTTGAAATGGGAAGTAATTAGAAAGTGGACAAGTGTTTTAGTAGTGTGTTCAGAAAGGAAGGGAGAATTTTGTTAATGTTACAGAGAAAAAAAAGATGAGTTTTAGCTATCTGTTGGATATGTGAGGAGAAAAAGAGAGGGAGGAGTCAAAGATGACACCAAGGTTACAGGCTAAGGGAAAAGGAAGTAGATGAGTGCTATCTACAGAGAGAGAGAAAGGAGGAGGGTTTAGGGGGAAAAATAAGAAGTTTGGTTTTGGCCATGTTTAATTTCAAACAGTGGTGAAACATCCAGTAGACAGGCAGAAATGCGGGCCTGAAGTGTCAGAGAAATGACAGGTGTAGAAAGACAGGTCTGAGAATTGTTGTCATAAAAGTGATACTGAAATTCATGGGAGAAAGGAGTGCACCAAGGGACTGTATGTAGAGAGACCCAGAACAGACCCTTGCGGTACACCAACTTTCCATCTCCCCAAGCTCTGCCATTTCCCCATCTCACTCCCTCCCCAGTCTCTTATTCTCTTCTTTCACCCACCCACCCCCATCCACATTTCGACTGTAATCACCAGTCTCCTCTCACCTGTGCCTCAACAACCCTCCAGAAGGTTCCGCACCATGCCCAGCATCTATGGCTCTCCCTCTCCCCATCCCTGTAGCCCACCAGCTCCGGCTCACTCCCTCCCCACTGCCACCCTTGTAGCTCAGCATCTCACTCTTCCCCTACCCTCTACCCTTGTAGCCTAGCATCTCCCCTCCCCTTCTCTCTCCCACACCCACCTTGCAGCCCAGCATCTCCCCCTCCTCCCCCCACACCCACCTTGCAGCCCAGCATCTCCCCCCTCCTTCTCCCACACCCACCCTTGTAACCCCAGCATCTCCCCCTCCTCCTCCCACACCCACCCTTGTAACCCCAGCATCCCCCCTCTCTCATTCTCTATCCCTTCTCTCCACCTCCCACCCACCCATCCATCTATGTAACCCAGCAATTCACCATTCTTTCTGTAGCTTGGCATCTCCCCACTCCGTTTTCCACCCTATTTAGCCCAGTATCTCCCCTCTCCACCCACACACCTATTTAGCCCAACATCTTCCTCTCCCCCCCCTCACTCTCTCTCTCTCACCCAACCCTCCCCATCTCCCCTCTCTTTCCTCCCCCCCCCATCATCCTATGCATCCCTGTATATTTGCTCTCTCTCTCTTTCCCCATCCACACTTGTAGCTGGCATCATTCCTCTCTCTCCCTCCCTCCCCCATGTAGCCAGACATCATCTTCTCTACCCACCTTTGTAGTCCAGCATTTCCCTGTCCTCTTTCCTCTCCCTCCCCCAACATGCAGCATTTTTCCTCTCAACCTCTCTCTTTTCCCTTCCTGCCCCAATAGTGCAGCTTCTCCTTGTGTTGCCAAGCTCAGGCAAGCAATGGGCAGGGGCAGGAGCCACGACTGCCCCTGCCCATGTCATGCACTTGGGTAGCAGAAATCCAAGGGAAATGTACACGATAGGGGGCGAGAGGTTGGTATGCACAGTTCAGGAGAAAGACCTTGGTGTGATTATCTCTGATGATCTCAAGGTGGCAAAACAGTGCGACAAGGCGGTGGCAAAAGCCAGGAGGATGTTGGGCTGCATATAGAGAGGGATTACCAGCAGAAAGGAAGAGGTACTTATGCCACTGTATAAGTCACTGGTGAGGCCTCACTTGGAATACTGTGTTCAGTTTTGGAGACCATATCTTGCAAAAGATGTAAAAAGTCTGGAAACTGTTCAGAGGAAAGCGACCAAAATGATTTGGAGCCTGCGTCAGAAGCCTTATGAGAAGAGACTTGAAGACCTAAATATGTACACTTTGGAGGAGAGGAGGGACAGGGGAGATATGATTCAGACCTTTAAATACTTAAAGAGAAATGATGAACAAACAAACCTCTTCCAAAGACGGGGAAGCTGTAAAACTAGAGGGCATAACATGAAGCTGCAAGGTGGTAAATTGAAAGGCAATATCAGGAAATATTTTTTCACTGAAAGGGGGGGTGGATGCTTGGAATTCCCTCCCGAAGGAAGTGGTGGGGGCAAACACGATGACGGAATTCAAAACAGCATGGGACAAACACAGTGGATCCCTTTACAGCAATAGGATAAAAACAAAATAAACGGTACCATCTAACTTCTGAACCATATAACGTCTCAACAAATAGGGGTGTCCTACATGGAGTGGTGGGTTTACCCCTAAACAAAGACATGGGGGGGGGGGCCTGCACAGAGTGACAGGTGCACCTACTCTTGCCATCTTGCTGGGCAGACTAGATGGACCATGCTGGTCTTTATCTGCCGTCATTTACTATGTTACTATGTAACCCTGGCAATTCTTAGCTAGCACTTAAGTGATTTCACATCCATGTGCCAATGTGCACAAAAAGAGTAGTTACTCACCTGTAACAGGTGTTCTCCAGGAGCAGCAGGAATCAGTCCTCACATATGGGTGACGTCGGTGCCGACGGAGCCCTCGTGCGGAGCATTTCCCCAGCTTTCAAAGAAAGCCTTTGGGAATTGCAGCGCGCATGCGTGGTCCCCTTCCCGCCCAAGGGTGCCATCTTGCTCAGTCTGATAACATAGCTAAAAGACAGCAAAAAAAATTAGCAAAATAAATCATATGACTGCAACTCCAAGGGGAGGAGTGAGGGTTGTGAGGACTGATTCCTGCTGCTCCTGGAGAACACCTGTTACAGGTGAGTAACTACTCTTTCTCCAGGACCAAGCAGGAAGTCAGTCTTCACATATGGGACTCCCCAGCTTAAGGCTACCGGAGACCTCAAGCCGAAAAAATGAGCTCCCTCTAGCTCAGCAGCACGTAAGGAAGGAATCTTCTCTGAGAACGCCCCCGACCGGTAGCCCAACACCAGGGTCGGAGGGTAGGAGTTGCCTAAACCCCAAAGAGATTATGGAGTACTGCCTGTCCAAAAGCACTGCCCCTGCGGGACTCCCTCTCAAGGCAGTAATGGGCCGCAAAAGTCTGGCTTGAAGACCAAGTAGCGGCCCGGCAGATGTCTGCCAACGGAACAGAGCGGAGATGAGCCACTGACGCAGCCTTCGCCCTGACACGATGAGCCGTGACTCGACCCTCCAATGAGAGGCCGGCTGCCCCATAAGCCCAGGCGATACAGTCAGCGACCCATATGGACAAAGTACGCTTGGAGACAGGGAGCCCCAATTTATTGGGGTCAAAAGAAACGAAGAGCTGAACAGCCCTCCGATGCTCCCGCGTACGATCAAGGTAGAAGGACAACGCCCTCCTACAGTCCAGGGTATGCAGGACCATCTCAGCCCAGTTGGCATGCGGCCTGGGAAAGAAGGTCGGAAGAACCACCTCCTGATTGAGGTGAAAAGGGGAGACAACCTTTGGAAGAAACTTAGGGTGAGTCCGTAAGACTACCTGATTCCTGTAGAACCTAGTGTAAGGGGATCAGACACTAGTGCCTGCAGTTCACTCACTCGCCTAGCAGATGTAAGAGCTACCAAAAACAAGGTTTTCCAGGAGAGAAAATGGAGAGGGCAGGTAGCCATAGGTTCAAAGGGCGGACAAGTAATCCGCTGTAAGACCACATTCAGATCCCACTCAGGGGCTGGTGGATGCAAAGGAAGCTTAAGCAGAAGGAGGCCTCTGAGAAAACGAGCCACCAAAGGGTGGTTGGAAAGAGGCCTTCCGTCCACCGGCAAGTGGTGCGCTGAGAGAGCACTGAGGTGAACCCTGACAGAGTTGGACTTAAGGCCTAGATTGGAGAGGTAAAGCAAATATTGCAATACTACCGCTACCAAGCACGAGAAGGGATTCTCGCTGTGCTGAGCACACCATGCGGAGAATCTACGCCACTTAAGAGCGTAGGATTTCCTGGTGGATTGCCGTCGAGAGGCTAAGACTACATCTTCCACGTCTCAAAGCAGCAGTAGGGGAGCCAGGACTACCCTTTCAGCAGCCAGGCCATCAGATGAAGGGACTGGAGGTTGGGGTGCAAGAGAGTCCCCTGATCCTGAGACAGGAGATCGTGCTGAAACCCCAGAGGAAGAGGGGTGTCCACCGCAAGTTGCAGCAGAAGCGGGAACCACGGTTGCCTCGGCCACCTGGGGGCTATCAGAATCATTGAGGCCCCGTCCTTGAGGACTTTGAACAGGGTCCTGGACACTAGTGGCGTGGGAGGAAACGCATACAGTAGGCCTGTGGACCACGAGATCAGGAATGCATCCACTGCTACTCTGAGGGGATGCGGTTGTCTGGAGCAGAATCTCGGGAGTTGCCGGTTCAGAGGACTGGTGAAGAGATCCATGGTGGGGAGGCCCCACCTGAGAAAGATCTGCTGAACCACCAACGGGTTCAATCGCCATTCGTGTGGTTGCAGGATCCTGCTCAGTCTGTCCGCCAGGTAATTTTCTTGACCTGGGAGGTAGACAGCCTTGAGGAGGATTCCGTGATTGACGGCCCAAGAGCAGAGCCGTTGGGCCTCCTGACATAGAAGGAAGGAGCCTGTGCCTCCTTGTTTGTTCACGTAGAACATGGCAACTTGATTGTCCGTCTGGACTACTACAGACTGGTGAGAGGCGAGGTGGGAGAAGGCTCTCAGAGCTAGGCGTATCGCCCGTAGCTCCAGGAAGTTTATCTGTTGAGCAGCCTCCCAAGGGGTCCAGAGACCCTGAGTACATGTCCCTTGGCAATGTGCTCCCCAACCTAGAAGAGAAACATCTGTCGTCAGCACTTGAGAATGCGGAGGGAATTGAAAAACCACTCCGAGTACCAGATTCGGAAGATGAAGCCACCATTGCAGAGAGGAGATGAGCAGGTCGGATATTCTTACTGAGTCCGCTAGGCTCCCTGTGGCTTGATGCCACTGAGTGCGAAGGCTCCACTGAGCAGGCCGCATGTGCAGGCGGGCATTGGGGGTTACATGAACCGTGGAAGCCATATGGCCGAGAAGTCTCAGGAATTACCTGACAGAGACCAGGGAATTGCTGTGAAACTGCCTGGCTAGATCCATCAGCCTGTGGGCCCTGTCCATTGGCAGAAAAGCCTTCGCCTGAAGAGTGTCCAGCCTTGCTCCTATGAATTCTAAGTTCTGGGACAGGAGCAAAGTGGACTTTGCGAAGTTTAAGACAAACCCCAAGTGCTGAAGCAGAGCCACAGTGCGAAGGGTGGCCTGACTGGCCTCCTGGGAAGACTGGCCCCTTATGAGCCAGTCATCCAGGTACAGAAACACAAAAAGACCTTGAAGCCGTAGGTAGGCCGCCACCACTGCCAGGCACTTGGTGAACACCCTGGGAGCGGAGGTCAGGCCAAAGGGTAGTACTCTGTACTGATAGTGGTTTCCTCCCACAACAAATCTGAGATATTGTCTGTGGTCTGGATGAATAAGGATGTGAGTATAAGCATCCTTTAGATCTAAGGAGCATAGCCAATCTCCCTGCTGGAGGTAGGGCAGCAGGATTCCAAGGGTAAGCATCTTGAACTTTTCCCTCTCCAGGAACTTGTTGAGGTTGCGCAAGTCTAGGATGGGTCTGAGGCCTCCTGTTCTTTTTGGTACCAGAAAGTACCTGGAATAAAAGCTGTGACCTCTGGTGATGGGGCACCGGTTCCACAGCCTGTTCCTTTAGCAGACTTGCTAACTCCTGAAGGAGTAGGTCCCTGTGCAGAGGGAGTCTTGGAGGCTCCCCTGGAAAATAGGAGGGAGGTACCTGGTGAAAATGGAGAAGATAACCCTTTTGGACTATATGAAGCACCCAGGTATCTGATGTGATGGCTGACCACCTGTGGGCAAAGTGGGCCAGCCGGCCTCCTGTGCTGATAGAAGCCAGCTGAGGAGAAAAGGCTATGCTTTCAGAGTCAAAAACCCCCACCCTGCTGAGCAGGGGCCGGTGTTGGTGGCTTGGGGGCCTTCTGCCTACGGGGCCCATGACCCTACCCCTTGGCCTGCTGACCCTGTTGGGGAGCTGCAGAGGCCTGATAATGAGGGTATTGTTTATAGGCAGATGACTTCCTCGGGTAAAAAGTCTTTTATCCCGAGCCCTTCTTTTTCTGAGAAGGGGCAGAGGTTTTTCTGGACAGCCTAGTCCTGGTCAGAGTCTCGGTCTCGAGTTCAGCAGCCTTTTCAGCCATGGGCTTGCCAAAGAGGTTTTCACCCCGGCAGGGGACATCGATCAACTTGTCCTGTACCCATGGCTCGAGGTCGGATGACTGTAGCCAAGCCTGTCGGCGGGCACCGATGCCGGCCCCAGCTACTCGGGCCAAAGCCTCGAAGCCATCGTAGGCTGCTCGAGAGATAAACTTCGAGCACTCTCGAATACCGGTGGACAAGGCCTGGAACCTCTGCAAAGGTTCCTCGGAGAGACCAGCAGAGAACCCGGCAATCTCCTTTGCCAGGTCTCAGAGATACATGCCCATGTAGAGCTGGTATGTCTGGACACGGCAAGCAAGCATAGAGCCCTGGAAGCACTTCTTACCGAGGGCATCCAGGTTCCGGGCCTCCCGGCCAGGAGGCACCGAGGAGTGCATCTTCTGACTTTTCAGTCGATGCATGGCCGATTCCACAACCATGGAGTGGTGCGGTAATTGTGTCTTTTGGAACCTGGGGCTCTTGCGGACTCGATAGATGGAATCGACCCGCTTGCTTAACACCGGCGTCGAGGCCGGGGTCTCCCACATGCGGAAGAGCAGCCGCTCCAGCATCGGAGGAACCGGTACAGTAAAGGCCTCCTTCAGGGGAGAGTCATACTGGAGGGCCTCAAGCTCCTCGGCTCGAGGCTCCTCCTCGGGATCCGCGGGGAAGGCCAAGGCCTTGGCCATATCCCGCACGAAGTCCGAGAACCAGGTATCCTCCAGTGGGGATCGTCTCCGAGGTTCAGACTCCGGCGAGTCCGATGGGACACACCGAGTCTGATAGGTGTCGGGTGACTCTTCCTCCTCCGTCTCCCAGCCCGACTCCTCGGAGGAGGTGTCGGGCGGGCACCGATGCCCTCAGCCCCGATGCCGAGGGTACCGGCATCGACGACCTCGGTCCCGAATGGGAGGCCGAGGGAGACCGTGGCCGAGAATCGACTCGAGCCTGCATGGACTCAAGGATCGGCTCGGCCTCTGGGGTCGACTTGGACGTCGATGTCCCAGTGGTCGGGGCAGATGCACCGGTGAGACCGGCGATCAATGCCCGCTGCTGTTCCATGAAGGCAGCGAGGCTGCTCTCCAAGGCCGTCAACCTGAGTCCGAGCTCAGGAGACCCAGCAGCCCCCGACTCGGGCCCCGACGGTGTCGGGCCCGACATCGGCTCCCTTGGAGGAGAGTCCACGAGGACTATAGCACTCACGTGTCCAGGAGACTCCATCTCGAGACGAGGTTGCTTGGTAGGCCTCTCCGACTCCGAAGACCCGGGACGGCTATCGGGGCTATGCGACCTGGCTCTCGAGGAACCAGGAGCGTCCACCGACGCCGCCCTCGCGGGTTTCTTCTTCCTGCGCTGTTCCTGCGAAGGAGACCCCCGCTCAGAGGAACCTCGACGCTGCTCGGGGCCAGAGTCCCGAGACGTCGAGGCCTCTGACGAGGTCCGGGCCCGTCCGGACGCGGAGTCAGAGAAGATCCTATCCTTCTGGTGCTGCCGACTCCTCAATGCCTTCGAGGACATTTTGCCACACGGACCACAAATCATCGGGTCATGATCGGGTCCGAGGCAGCAGTCATGTGTGTCGGTAAGAGACATAAGTTTCTTACACCAATCACACTTTTTAAACCCGCTGGCAGCCATCGGGGGAAAAAGGGCCCCTGCGAGGTCAAAAGACAGGGCTGCCAGGGAAAAATGAAAAAATGGCGCGAACGCTAGTCACGAAGGACAAAAACCGAAAAAAGGGAGAGTGGGCTCGATACCGGCGTATCGGGCCCAGGCGGGAAAAGGATCCGGCGTCGAACCGAAGTAGTACAAAAAACAGGGAAATCAACTTTTTCCTCGGTGAAAAACGAACTATGTCCGTCGGGCTCCACGGAAAAAAGACGACTGAGCAAGATGGCACCCTTGGGCGGGAAGGGGACCGCGCACGCGCGCTGCAATTCCCAAAGGCTTTCTTTGAAAGCTGGGGAAATGCTCCACACGAGGGCTCCGTCGGCGCCGACGTCACCCATATGTGAGGACTGACTTCCTGCTTGGTCCTGGAGAACACATCTGGAACTGAAATCATAAGAACCCCAGGTTCAGAGAAGGAGCACAGCTGAAACTATATTAAACAAGACTTGCCGAGGCCAATGTGATCGTGTCGCCTGTCCCTGTTTGTGCAGAATCCGCACACGTCTCATTTCCCGAATGTTGGCTGTGTCTCCTACCCCTTCGTTTCGCAATACACCTCTCGGGTGCTTGTGACACACTGGTTGAGAATCACTGGGTTAGAGTGAAAACTACTTCTGATAGGGCTTTTTCTTGCAAGGGTCCTGGCCCTTTGGAATCAAATTCCTATGGAGCTGAAGGAGCGAGATAACCCGCTTATATTCCAGAAGCTCCATAAACTTTGGCTATTTGAAATTCCCTTTTGTAACAATGTTTTATGGATGTATGCTGTTGTATTTTATGCTTACTGTAAGTTGTAATAGTCTTACATTTGTATGTTTATGATATGTAGCATTGTATTTCATGTTTATTGCTGTAAGTCACCTTGAAGCCCCCTCTGGGAGGGATAGGTTATAAATGAATAAATGTAGAATCTCAGCAGGCAAAAGATTCTATAAACTCTCTCTCTTATTCTATGCGAACAAAGGCCAATAAAGAAGTTGTAGGTGATACTTTTCTATTGGACTAATTTAATATATTTTTGCAAACTTTCGAGAGCTGTAGTCTCATCAGGTTTAGGTAGGGACAATGCAGTTTATTTTTATTTAACAGGTTTTTTTTATACCACTTTATCATTTCAGTCAAAGTGGCTTACATTGTAACTTACAAACTTTGTATGTACATTAAAACAGGGCATTGATAACTTGGATTTTTTCTGAGGCAATGGAGGGGTAAGTGACTTGCCCAAGGCCACAAGGAGTGCTAGTGGGAATCAAAACCTAGTTCTCTTGGTTCCGTGCTCTAACCATTGCTGGATTAAACAATCTGCAAAGATGAAGCAAAGTTACACTGGGTTTAAATAGTGGGAGTTGTCTTCGTATGTCATTATATATCAAAACAAAGAGTGGGATACAGTGACAATTTACATAACACAGGTCCTATCTGATCTTAGGCAGTCTGCATCTGTCATTAAATTAAAATGAAAGGCACAGGTGAGGTGGTCAGTAACCCTTTGCATTTCAATATTTATGGCAGGGGTCTCAAACACGCGGCCCGCGGGCCGCATGCGGCCCGCGAGACAACTTTGTGCGGCCCGCGACGGAGGAAAACAAAAAAACCCCAAAACCCTGGCTTCTGCCGTTGCCGCCGTGGCAGCGGCAGAATCAATTATCAAATTTTTAAAAAAACTGACTTCTGCTGCTCAAGCAGCAAAATCAGCTGTCCTGCGGCCCCTTCCCCTGTGCCCGGAGATCCGAGTCTGCTCTATCAGCGGCGTGCTTTTCAAGCCGCGAGGAGAGTATTCCCCTCTCGCGCGGTTTCAAGCCGCGCGAGAGGGGAATACTCTCCTCGCGGCTTGAAAAGCACGCCGCTGATAGAGCAGACTCGGATCTCCGGGCACAGGGGAAGGGGCCGCAGGACAGCTGATTTTGCTGCTTGAGCAGCAGAAGCCAGGTTTTTTTTTTTAATTTACCGGGGGGGGGGGTGTAGGACTGGAAATGGGCTATTGGCAGGGGGGGGGGGTATGAATGGAAATGGCCAATTGGCAGGGGGGGGGTATGACTGGAAATGGGCTATTGGCAGGGGGGGGTATGACTGGAAATGGGCTATTGGCAGGGGGGGTATGACTGGAAATGGGCTATTGGCAGGGGGGGGTATGACTGGAAATGGGCTATTGGCAGGGGGGGGTATGACTGGAGATGGGCTATTGGCAGGGGGGGTTATGACTGGAGATGGGCTATTGGCAGGGGGGGGTTATGACTGGAGATGGGCTATTGGCAGGGGGGGGGTTATGACTGGAGATGGGCTATGGTGGGGGCTAGGACTGGAAATGGGCAGGTGGGGGTTACGAAGGACTGGAGGTGGGCTGATGGGGGGAGTTAGGACTGGTAATGAGCTATGGAAGGGCTGACTGAAATGGGGTAATGGGGGTTAGGGCTGGAAGTGGGCTATTGGCAGGGGGGTTATGACTGGTAATGGGCTATGGGGGGGGTAAGACTGAAAATGGGGTGATGGGGGGTAAAACTGGAAGTGCGCTATGGGGAGGTTAGGACTGGTAATGGGCTATGGGGGGTCTAGGACTGGTAATGGGCTGGGGGGTTGCTAGGACTGGAAATGGGCTGAGTGGAAGGGGGGCTTGAACTGCAAATGGCTGATGGGGAGGGGGGCTTGGAATGGAAATGGGCTGTGAGGGGAGGGAGCTAGGATTGGAAATGGGCTGATGGGGGGCTAGGATTGGAAATGGGCTGATGGTGAGGCTAGGATAGGACTGGAAATGGACTAATGGGGGGACTAGAAGGGAGCGGATGCTGGGTGGGGCTGGAACTAGAAGGGAGCTGATGTTGGGGGAGGATTAGAATGGGATGGAGCTGGGAAAGTGAAATGGAGAGGGGAAAAATATTTTGTCTGGGAGAGAAGACAAATCTACAATTGGCCAGGTATTGGGAGAGTAAGTGGGGATTGAGGATGGAGGGGTAAAATTTGAGTGGATGAAGTAGGAATGAGGAAAGAGAAAAAGGAGAAAGATTAGTATGTTAAAGCAGATGTAGAGAGAGAATGGAAAAAAAACTAGGAGAGAAGAAAGGGCAAATGGACAGCAGACGATGGAGAGTTAGCAGAAGACATGAAGAAACCAGAAGAAAGTGTCTGGAACAATTGCAACTGAAAAAAATGCACAAAAGGTAGAAAAATATCTCTTTATTTTGAATTTATTAACTGGAATATGTCAGCTCTGGGAAATGTGCATCATTAATGTTTGCGCTTTGTTTAGTACAAGAGGAAATTAATTTATAGTATTATTTCTACAGTGTTGTTGTACATTCCAAGTTTGGCTTTTGGGGTTCCCAGTTTAATTAATGTCTTCTTGTTTCTAAATCTTTTAGTCTTTCTTTATCCATACTCATTAAAGAGGCATGTTTACTAAAAGTTAGTGTATGGTAACATTATGCAAATATTTATGCAAATGAGGCCCCTTATGCAAATGAGGCCCCGCGTCTTATGCGGCCCCCGGGTTACTTTACAAGTCCTCATTTGGCCCTCAAAGCAATTTGAGTTTGAGACCCCTGATTTATGGGATACCCTTCAACCTCCAGATACACCATAAACTGTTACAGAGAAAAACATTATCTGCCCAGTAGGTGAGCACTTCTCAAAGGACAACACTTCCTTAATAATCTCACTATCAAAGTCCTGAAAGGAAATTTCAAGAACATACATGAAAGGAAAACATTTGAAATTAAAATGATCAAATATTTCAACACTGACAAAAAAGGACTGAAGACAAATATGGGTAGGAAAACCAATTGCTTTCTCCATTTTGTGCTTATGTAGGAGACTTCACTGAATAAGGCCCTATGACGGCAGGGTTTGCTAGTGACATTCATGTTCTCTTATTCCCCTAAGTATAGGTGCAGTGTGCAGGCCCACTATCCAATAGACATCAATGCAAGTCTTCTGCCCCAGAGAGAGTACCATGCGTGCACCAAAGGAATCAGCCCTGCCTTCTTTTTAAACAATATACAGTGCAATTGTAAAGTCCCTCTTCAGTGAGCGCTGTGTGTGAACCGGCTGCACACTGGCTACTGCGCTGTTGTTTTTTCTTAACCTAGCTAGTGTTTGTCAGACACGGACAGAGTTGTTGTGTGATTCCTTAGCCCTTCTCAGTATAGTAACTATCAAGGAACAAATATTTTTAGTGGAGCATGCGTTTAGAACAGGTGGCAAATATACAGACATGGTAAAACAAAAATTCTCAGAAAAGTTTCTAGAATCCATTGCTCCATAACGTGATAGTGTGCGAGATCTTAGAAGTAAATTTCGGAGTACTGTTTCGGTAGCTGATGCTGCAAGAAACGGTCCTAGTGTTTTGTCTGAGACAAAGCTTTGGAATATTTCTGATAAGATGATGGCCAACCCATCAAAATTATTGAGAAAACTGGCACAGGAGACTGAAATCAGCTATGGATCTGCACAAAAAGCTGTTAGATGAAAACTGTAGATTTCCATACAAAGTGACAACTTTTCAAGAATTAAAACCTGCAGATAACAAAGAGGATAGCTTATTGAGAATGGTATCAGAAGCTCATATGAAATAACAGAATTGAAGTGCTGGATTTAACATTCTACACAGATGTAGCATGGTTCCATTTATCGGGATACATTAACTCACAAAACACTCGTTTATGGGCCGCAGAAAACCTGCATGCAATGCATGAAACACCCTTGCGTGACAAGAAAATTGGTATGTGGGTAGCAATGTCAAGAAAACGAATTGTAGGCCTTTTTTTTTTTTTTTTTTTTAAGAATACCATAAACGCAGATCGGTATTGCTCTAAAATATTGTATCCATTCATTGCATAGCTTTAGGAAAACAAAATCCTGAAGTAGTTGTAACTGCAGCTCTGTGCAGGTCACCCCCCTTTATGCCTATGTTTAGGGTTGTACCTGCTGCTCTGTGTAGGTCAGCCCCCATCTATTTATTGATTAGAAAAGATACTTAAGTTTGCTTTGATTTCATCCTCTTGCTAAAAAGCAGAGGTTCCCAATTCCAGTCCTGGAGGGCCAAACACCATTCAGGTTTTCAGGCTGTCCCTAATGAATATGCATGGGATACATTTGAATACAATGGGGGCAGTGCATGCAAATGCATCTCATGCATATTTATTAGGGACAGCCTGAAAACCTGAATGGTGTTTGGCCTTCCAGGACTGGAGTTGGGAACCTCTGCTATAAAGGAATCCACTGTGTCTATCCCATGCCATTTTGAATTCCATCACTGCATATGCCTCCCAAGCATCCAACACCACCATCCGTCTACACTGCTACCATTACACGAAAGACTTCAAAAACACGACTAGAAGAGTAGCATTTTGCCTGGAAAACAATGCACAACATTTCCAACACTTGATGTAAAGGTGTAAGTTAGTTATGGACTAATAAAGCACAGTTACTTACCTGTAACAGGTGATCTCTGGGAACAGCAGGAATTAGTCCTCACATATGGGTACGTCGGTACCGACGGAGCCTGCGCGGGAAAGCTCCCCAGCCTTTCAGATGAAAGGCTTTTGGGGCCTCCCACTGCACATGCACGCTGCCTTCCCGCCTTCCTGACCAGCTCTCTTCAGTTCGAGTTTAAAGCTGAGACAATAGAGAGAGGAAAGGAAGATAGATAGATAGATAGAGATACAACTCCTAGGGGAGGTGGGTGGGTTGTGAGGACTAATTCCTGCTGTTCCCAGAGATCACCTGTTACAGGTAAGTAACTGTGCTATCTCCAGGAACAAGCAGGAATAAGTCCTCACATATGGGGACTCCCTAGCTAAGATGCCTGGGAGATCCCCCTCCAAGGGTAAACCATCTTCGTATGGATCTCAGGCATCCATCCAGGGAAGGTGGGCAGGAGTTGTTTAAGTATGGAACAGGTGTTTGAGGACAGCCTGACCAAACAAGGCACCCCGGCGGGAGTCCTTGTCCAAGCAGTAATGGGCTGTGAAGGTATGAACCGAGGCCCAAGTGGCTGCTCGACAGATCTGATCTATGGACACAGAGTGAAGATGAGCCATAGAAGTAGCCATGGCTCTCACATTGTGAGCTGTGACATGGCCTTCCAGAGAAATGTTCTTACTCTGGTAAGCAAAAGAAATACACTGAGCAATCCAATTGGAAAGTGTACGTTTGGTGACTGGAAGTCCCAAATGAGAAGGATCAAAAGCCACGAAAAGTTGGGAAGACTTTCGATGTGGCTGAGTCCTGTTGAGGTAAAAGGCGAGCTCTTTTACAGTCAAGAGTATGAAGGTTCCTCTCTGCACTGGATGCATGAGGAGCCGGGAAAAAACCAGGTAGATATACCTCTTGATTAAGATGAAAAGGCGAGACCACTTTAGGCATAAAGTGGGGATTCGTCCTAAGGACCACCTTATCATGATGAAATCTGGTATAAGGTGGATTAGCCACCAAAGCCTGCAGTTCACTGATGCGGCGAGCCGAAGTGACTGCAATAAGGAAAAGAACCTTCCAGGAAAGAAATTTCAGGGAGGTAGATACCAACGGTTCAAAAGGTGGCTTCATAAGTTGACCCAGAACTAGATTCAAGTCCCATGCTACCGGAGGAGGTCGGATGGGAGGCTTAGTGAGGGTCAGGCCTCTCATGAACCTTGCAATAAGAGGATGAGAGGAGACAGGTTGTCCATTTATAGGTTTTAAGGATGCTGCAATAGCACTTAAATGGACTCGTACTGAATTCGTCTTGAGGCCTGCATTGGAAAGATGCAGGAGATAGTCCAGTAGAGAATTCAAAGGAAGTGCTAGAGGGTGAAGACCCTGTTGCGCACACCAAATGGAAAAACGTTTCCATTTGAAAGCATAGGAACGCCTAGTAGAGGGTTTCCTAGAGGCATGAAGGATATCTTTCACTGGTTGGGAAAGATTAAACTCATGAAGGCTTAAGCCTTCAGTAACCAAGCTCGGAGATGTAGGGACTTGGGGTTTGGATGCCACAAAGTCCCCTGCTCCTGAGACAGAAGGTCTGGTGCAGCTCCCAGGTCCAGGGAGGAGCCTTGGGAGAGCTGTAGAAGGAGAGGGAACCACACTTGGCGTGGCCAGCGAGGAGCAATGAGGATCATGGATCTGTGATCCCTCTGAAGTTTGAACAGAGTCTTGGGAATCAAAGGAATGGGTGGAAAAGCGTACAGGAATTCCTGACCCCAATGTAGGAGAAAGGCATCGTTGGCCTGAGCTCCCTGACACGGAGTCCTGGAACAGAACCGGGGAAGTTTGGCATTCCACGGACTTGCAAAGAGGTCTATGTCCAGGGTCCCCCATTCCTGAAAGATTCTGCGTATCTGGTCCATATGTAGGGACCATTCGTGTGGGAGCAGAACTCGACTGAGTCTGTCTGCCCGAGAGTTTTGAACTCCTGGAAGATATACTGCCAGAAGATGAATTTGGTGCTCTCTGGCGAAGGCCCATAATCTGAGAGCTTCGTTGCAAAGCGACAGAGAGCCCGTCCCTCCTTGTTTGTTGACATAGAACATGGCTACCTGATTGTCTGTTTGGACTAGGACAGTCAGGTTGACAAGGAGGGTGTGGAAGACTGTGAGGGCAAGGAAGATTGCTCGCAGTTCCAGAAGGTTGATGTGAAGGGTGGTCTCCTGAGGAGACCAGGTGCCCTGAGTGGAGAGGTGCTGGAGATGAGCTCCCCACCCTGCTTGGGAGGCATCTGTTGTGAGGGTTGCTTGGGGCAACGAAGGTTGGAAGGGGATCCCCAACAACAGATTTTTGGAGGATGTCCACCACTGGAGAGACCAAAACAGTCGTTTTGAGGTGAGTATTTGGTCTGAGAGCAGTCCTGATGCTTGAGACCACTGGGTGGCCAAGGTCCATTGAGCTGCTCTCATATAAAGACGAGCGTAGGGCACCACGTGTACCGTGGAGGCCATGTGGCCCAGAAGCTGCAGCATTTCTCTGGCTGACAAGTGACTTCTGGACTGAGCCTGGGAGGCCAAGCTTATTAGTCTTTGGCCTCGGACCAGAGGGAGGTAGGCCCTTGCAGTGGTGGAGTCCAATTGGGCCCCTATGAATTCCAGAGACTGAGTAGGGATGAGTTGGGATTTGGGAATGTTTACCACAAGTCCCAGATATTGAAGAATACGCCTTGTGCGGTCCAGAGACATCTGGGCTTCTGACTGAGATGGAGCTCGGATGAGCCAGTCGTCCAGATATGGGAAGACAAAGATTCCCATGCCTCTGAGAAATGCAGCTACGACTGCCATGCATTTTGTGAAGACTCTTGGAGCAGAGGCCAGACCGAAGGGTAGTACTCTGTACTGGAAATGTTTTCCCTGGAACAGAAATCTTAGATATTTTCTGTGGGATGGATGGATGAGTATATGAGTGTACGCATCCTTGAGATCTAGAGAACAAAGCCAATCCTGACTCTGAAGGTATGGAAGGAGAAGGCCCAGAGAGAGCATTTTGAATTTCTCCTTGAATAGAAACCTGTTCAATTCTCTCAGATCTAGGATAGGTCTGAAGCCCCCTGTCTTCTTTGTTATGAGAAAGTAAGGGGAGTAGTAGAAACCTAACCCCTGTTGTGGAGGAGGAACCTCCTCTATTGCCCCTTGGGCAAGAAGAGAAGAGACTTCCTGACCCAACAGGGTCAGAAGAGATGGGGGAGAACTGAATTGCCTCACCATGGTATGGGGAGGAAGGCTGGAGAAATGAAGTTTGTAGCCCTCCCGGATAATAGAGAGGGTCCATTGCTCTGATGTGATTTGTTCCCATCTGGGAGCAAAATGAGCTAGCCTTCCAGGAATGGTGAGGGGCTCTGGTTGTTCTAGAGCCAGAAACGGCAAGTTCTCTAGAGGCAAGTCAAAACCCCTGAGGGGGTTGACCCTGCTGGGGTGTAGCAGACACTGCAGGCTTTGACTTTACCTGCTTAGATTGTTGACGCTTAGCCGCAAAGCGAGGCTGAGCAGATTGCTGGCCAGTATTTGTGGGAAATCTGGCCTTTTTATAGTAAGGCCTTTTAAAAGACTTCTTTTTGGCAGGGGTAGAAGTAGACTTGGAAAGTCTATCTAGAGTGGCATTTTCTGCATCCATTTGAGCAGCTTTAATCTGCCAGTCTTCCCCAAATAAGTTCTCACCGGTACAGGGCAGATTCCTGAGGCCATCTACAACCCAGGGTTCTAGGTCAGAAGCCTGGAGCCAAGCGAGACGTCGGGCTGCAATAGCAATTCCCGAAGCTCTGCCTGCAACTTCAAAGGAATCAAAGGCTGCCCTGTTGGAGAACTTGGAGACCTCTGAAAGTTGTGTCACCATAGAAAAGAAGTCCGCCCTTTGATCATCAGGGATAAAGGGGGCAAAATTCTGTATTTTTAGGGCAAGTTGTCCAAGAAACATGCCCATATAAAGGCTATAAGAATTGATCCTGGCTATAAGCATACTAGCCTGGAACATCTTTCTTCCAAAAGAGTCTAGGGTCTTACATTCTCGCCCTGGAGGGGTAGAAGAATGCCTTTTAGGACTCTTTATTTTCTTCATGGCAGACTTCACCACAATAGAGTGGTGAGGCAGCTGAGTTTTCTGGAACCCAGGCGAAGGAGGGACCCGATACATGGTGTCCAACCTACGGGAATGGGGAGACAGTGTTAAAGGAGTCTCCCACAAATCCATCAAGTGTTCTTGAAGGATTTCATGGACAGGCAGAGTGACTGCCTCTTTAGGAGCTTTTGAGTATCCTAAAATGTCCAATTTTTTTGATCTGGGTTCTTTTTCAGAAGATGTAGCAATAGAAAGTGCTTTAGCTACATCAACAATGAAATCCTGAAAGGATAAATCCTCTGGAGGAGACATCCTCCTCTTTGGAGAAGAGGGCTCCTCAGGAAGAGTAACCTCAGTAGAGTCATCAGAGGAATTGAATTCATCAGAATAATCTGAGTCTTCCCTCTGTACTGCCAATGTACGATACGCATACCGATCGGTATCGACATCGGGCGTATCGGGCATGGGATCGGTACCAGGCGAAAGCCGGAATCCGGCATGCGGAACCGATCGACGTTTGGAAGTCGATGGTCTCGGTTCCGGTGTGGATACCGGAACCGGGGTCGGTACCGCGGGCGTCGCAGCCTTAATGAATGCCAGAACGGCCTGCTGCATGGTCTGGACAGTACTGCCCATAGACGCCACTACTGCCTGGATGTCGGTACCGGTATGGGCCGGTACCCCAGAGCAGTCCAACAGGTGATCGGTCGAGGCTGTGCCATCGATGTCAACCTGTGACCCCATGATTGCTTTGGAGGCCGGAACCTCCCGCCGGGGTTTTTTGGCCTGGGCAGAATCCTCGAACTCAAAATTGAGAGCCTCTCGATCTTTAGAAAGAGATTTGCTTTTAGAAGATTTGCCCACAGAAGTTTTGGTTACCTGAGATCCATCCGGAGAGGAAGACCTGGATGACTGTGATGCTTCTGAAGGAAACAGCACATGGAGCTTGTTGGCCCGGTTCTGCAAACCACGTTTAGACATCTGGGTGCAGGATGGGCAGTCCGGTATGGAGTGTTCAGGTCCCAAACATTTGCGACACACCATTCATGGGTGTCTGTGACAGAAATGACAGCACTGCATTTGGTCCATTTTTTACAACCAGGGACTGGCTTCTCCATGAGGAGAATTTGTGTAGGCCTTAAGGCCTAACAACAGGTACCAAGCTGTGCTGAAGAAAATAAAAAAGTCTTTTTTTTTTTCTTTTTTTTATAAAGAAAGAAAGAGAGACCGGCGGTACCGGTTTCGGTATGGGGAAGGCAGGTACGCGGTCTAAAGAAAAATAACAAATTTAACAATTTCTTCAGCGGTGACAGGAACACGACCTGCTGGCTCCGCGGAAAAAGAGAAACTGAAGAGAGCTGGTCAGGAAGGCGGGAAGGCAGCGCGCATGTGCAGTGGGAGGCCCCAAAAGCCTTTCATCTGAAAGGCTGGGGAGCTTTCCCGCGCAGGCTCCGTCGGTACCGACGTACCCATATGTGAGGACTTATTCCTGCTTGTTCCTGGAGATATAACAATTCAAAATTGAAACAGTTTTCTTTTTTTATAAACTTGTTTTTATAACCTAGTCTAGAACCCATAGCGCGTACTGCGGAGGGACTTTACAAGCACTGTATATATGTAAATAAAGGAAGAATGCTGGACATTCTCAACCAATTACATAAGAATGCAATTCTGTCTAAATTCACACATCTGACTTCGCAAACTGTGTGTAAAATATGCAAATATTAGCGACTAGATGTGTGTTATCTGTCTTTGTTCAAACACAAAAAGTGAACAGAGAAATCAAGACATGAACGGTTGATACTTAAGATATAAATAAGATAGACAACAAAACAATAAGGAAATAAAATTCTCTTTAAAAATTTACAAAATGTAAAAACATTGAACTTATATGCTGTAGCATGCTTTGAGAAGTGTAAAGGTTTTGAGTGTATTACTTCAAAAGTTAACTTATTTGAGCCCTGTACCAGTAGATTGATTTTCTACCTTTGACAGTGTGATAAATTTCACTCCTTCACTACCATCTGTTTTCTTACCTTAAGTCTCTGATTGAAAGCATCAAACAACAGTTTGATTCCATCCTGAGTCAGGTTAAGGATGAGGTCATGGCTAAGAGGAGACTGAAAAACAAAACATAACATCTTAAAGAAATGGTACTGGGAATTAACATTTAACTACTTCATTATCATAAGAAAGCTGAAATTATATAAGATCTTGTGTAATTTTACTGACTTTCAAACTTAAACTTGAGGTGGCAATGCATTGGAAAACTAGCTCCTTCTCAAGCTAGTTGGGATCACTCTGAAGGCAAACAGAGGCTACAGGAACTGGGGAATCTTGATTGTTGCTTAATAGTAAGAGCCACCATCCACTATAGAGCACTTTTTATACCAGGCTCAAAAGAGCCGCCTTGCAAAACTCGTTCTGTATATAAGCTGTCTCTGTACATAGTTGTTAAATGAAATCCCTCAAGTTGTACTCCCCCAGTTGATTATCCCCCACTTGTTTAATGTATTCAGTTGAGTTCTATGTAAACCGTCCTTGATCTCTGGAAGGGGCAGTATATAAAAACCTTTAAATAAATAAATAAATAAAAGTGTCATGGGTCCTAATAATATTAAAGCTTTGGAACTGCAAAGATTAAAAGGGAGAGAGGAGGCACTGTGGGTTAAACTAGAAAGAGGGAAAGAGAAATCTATTTGCATTGGTGTGATATACAAACCTCCCTCACAGGAGAAAGAGGTGGAAAGAGAGTTAATTAAAGACATACGCAGCATTGCTAGGAAAGGGGAAGAGCTACTGATAGGGGATTTCAATATGCCATATGTTGATTGGCACATTCCTGCTGCAGTATCATCTAGAAGTAAGGAGATCCTGGATTCTCTACAAGGAGAACTATTCAGGCAACTGGTAACAGAACCTACATGTGAAGGGGCCATACTGAACTTGGTGCTTACCAATAGTGAAAGTGTTTCTGATGTTATAGTGGGAGATCATTTTGCATCCAGTGATCACCAGATGGTGTGGTTCATATTAGGACTAGGGCTGTTAAAAACCACTCAAAAGCAAGGTTTTAGACTTTAGGAAAACTAACTTTGCCAAGATGGGCCAATACCTCAGGGAGTCGTTAGCAGGATGGGAACAGCTGTGGGATGTAGAAAAAAAGTGGGCAAAACTGAAAGGGGATATTTTAAAGGCAACCAACCTTTTTGTTAAAATGGTAAATAAAGGTAAAAGGAAAAGGAGACCGCTATGGTTTTCAAAAGAAGTAGCTGAAAAGGTGAAGAAAAAGAGGGAGGATCAGTCAGATCACCTTTCTTCAGTACGGATATAAACAGATCTTTCCAGTGAGTTGGCCATGATGTCTTCCAAATTTCCTGGCAGAGCTTTGTAAGTATGGTAACAGCTACATCCGATTGCTGTAATACTTCAATGGAAATGCCATCAATACCCAGTGCTTTGTTCTTTGTTAATGCTTTGAATGCTGCTTTGACTTCTTCTTTCATCACCAATGGTTGCTGATCATAAGGTACAGGTTGAAACGGCTGTTGGTCCATTTTATCTGTATTGTATAATGACTCTGTAAATTCTTTCCACCTTTTCTTGTTCTGCACATTGGAAATCACTGTTGAGTTCTGTGATTGTCTCTTTCTCCTCTTGCAAGAACAGAACTTTGATATTGAGCAGAAGATCCAGGAGATTGAAAAATATTAACTTCAAGGGAAGAGCTTCTATATACCATCTAAGCAATTCTTTAGGTGCTAGAATTTTGAATATAGTACTATCACCCTGATGCAGAAGAGTTTGCTTCGAAACACAGTAATGTGATCCATACAATAGAATAGTGTGGCAAGAGGATAGTGTTAGATTAATGACCACAGAATTTATGGACTGTAGACATTTTTTATAACATTCTTAAGTGATGTGACAAAAATAAAAGCTCTTCAGTAGGCTTTCATGAAATACAAGAGATCACAGAGAGAGGAAGACAGACCTCTATATTTGGAAAAACTTAGAGAACCTAACAAAAGTAGTCAGAAAAGCAAAGATTCAAAAAGAGGAGGAAATAGCCAATGCAATATAATGTGGGCCTAAGACATTTTTCAGATATATTAGTAAGAAGAGGAAGGGCAAAAGTGGTATTCTCAGACTCAAGGGTGAAGGGGAGGAATATGTAGAAGCTGATTAGGATAAAGAGGAATTGCTTAACAAATATTTCTGTTGTGTGTTCACAGATGAAGAACCGGGAGCAGGACCTCAGAAAACACCCACAAACAGAACAGAAGCGAGGGGCATCTTGAACAATTTTCAGAAGACTGTGTTCGTGAGAAACTAGCTCAACTTGAAGTAGACAAACCAATGGGACTGGATGGGATACACCCTAGAATACTGACGGAAGTTGGGAATGTTCTAGCAGCTCCACTGACTGACCTTTTCAATGCCTCGGAGTCAGGAGTGGTGCCAAAGGGCTGGAGAAAGGCACATATCCTGACACACGCTTCCCGGTTTGATCATGTCACTCCCCTCCTTCTTCATCTACACTGGCTCCCTATCACCTATCGTATCCAGTATAAGTTCCTTATCTTTGTTCACAGATCAATTCACACAGGCACTCCCCTTTACCTTGCTGATCAGGTTCATCTGCACATGTCCCATCGTTCAATTAGGTCTATACATATTAACCGTATGTCCCTCCCCTCCCCCTCACTAGCACACTTGGAATCTACCCATTCATCTGCTTTTTTCTTTCTGGGCCCAAGACTCTGAAACTCGCTCCCCCTCCACCCTCTGCCTAGAACTATCATTTAAATCTTTCAAGGCTAAATTAAAAACCCACCTCTTCTGTCTAGCATTCGATCTTCCTCCTCCCTCCTCGCCACTTTCCCCTCCTACTCGCTGATGCACAAGTTATTTCCTTTCTCCTTATGCTTGTCTCTCTGTCCTGCTTTGAGTTTTAAATGGCGTTCTTTTCTATATATCTGCAGCTTTTAATTTTTGATTGTAAACCGCCCAGAAGCGTTTGTTATGGGCGGTATAACAAGTTTTAAATAAATATAAACATGTGGTCCCTTTACACAAAAGCAGAAGTAATGATGTGGTTGAAAATTATAGGTCGGTTAGTTTACCTTCAGTGGTGAGTAAATTATTGGAAGCGCTGCTGAAAGAGAAAATAGTGAGGTTTCTGGAGTCCAGCGGATTACAGGATCCGAGGCAGCATGGATTCACCAGAGGCAGATCTTGTCAGACAAATCTGATTGATTTCTTTGACTGGGTGACCAGGGAGTTGGACCGAGGGAAAGCCCTAGATGTAGCGTATTTAGATTTCAGTAAAGCCTTTGACACCGTTCCTCAGAGGCAACTTAAACTGAGCACCCTAGGGATGGACCCTAAAAGTTACTGCTTGGGTTAGAAATGTGTTGAGTGGGAGGCGACAAAGAGTACAGGTAAATGGAGCTCACTCTGAGGAGGAGGTGGTTACCAGTGGTGTGCCCCAGGGATCTGTCCTTGGTCCAATTCTTTTTAACATCTTTGTTAGTGATATAGAAGAAGGGCTGTCGGGTAAGGTTTGCCTCTTTGCGGATACCACCAAAATCTGTAATAGAGCAGATACCCAGGAAAGTTTAGTTACTCACCTGTAACAGGTGTTCTCTGGGAACAGCAGGAATCAGTCCTCACATATGGGTGATGTCGGCACCAACAAAGCCCTCACGGAAGCATCCCCCCAGCTTTCAAAGAAAGCCTTTGTCCTGTCGGGACTCTCTTGCCAGGCAGTAATGGGCTGTGAAGGTATGGACTGAAGACCAGGTGGCAGCCCAGCAGATATCCACCATTGGGACAGAGTGCAAGTTTGCCACCGAGGCCACCATGGCCCTGACACGGTGTGCCGTGACATGGGCCTTCCAGCGGGATCCCCGCCTGCTCATAGGCGAGGGCGATTCAATCTGCCACCAAGGTGGACAGTGTATGCTTCGCCATCGCCTCCCCCAGCATACTGGGGTCATAGGAGATGAAAAGCTGAGAAGCTGTGCAGTGGCCCTGATTGTATTGGATAGAGAAGGACAAAACCCTCTCTTACAGTCCAAGGTATGAAGGACCGTCTCCGCCCCACTGGAGTGAGGTCTTGGAAAGAAGGTAGGGAGCACCACTTCCTGTTTGAGATGGAAGGGCGATACTACCTTTGGCAGTTATTTTGGGTGCGTGCAAAGCACCACTCTGTTCTTGTAGAACCTGGTATAAGATAAGATTCCTCCGCCACAAGGACCTGAAGCTCGCTAACGTTGTGAACGGAGGTGAGTGCAACCAGGAAAGCCACCTTCCCAGAGAGGTAGCGAAGGTGGCAGTTAGCTAGAGGCTCGAAGGGTGGGCGAGTGAGCTGCCCCAACACTACATTGAGGTCCCATTTGGTTGCCGGAGGGTGAACCAGGGGCTTTGATAAGAGCAGGCCCCGAAAAAAATGGGTCACCAAAGGCTGGGTCGAGAGGGGCTTGCCATCCATCGGATGGTAGTGCACCGCTAGGGCACTAAGGTGCACTTGGACGTAGTTAGACTTGAGCTCGGATTGAGAGAGGTGGAGAAGGTACTGTCCCACTGGGCAGGAGAACAGGTCAGCCCCATGCTCGGTACACCAAGCCGAGAACCTGCGCCATTTGAGGGCACAGGTTCCTTCCTAGTAGAGGCCTTGCAAGAGGCCAGCAGAATCTCCTCCACCTCAACCGAAAGGTTGAAAGGGGCCAGAGTCACCCTCTCAGCAGCCACACTGTCAGCAACAGGGACTGCAGATTGGGGTGCAGAAGAGAGCCCCTCCTCCTGAGACAGGAGTTTTGGAGTGGTCCCCAAGGGGAAAGGGGTCTCCACCGTCAACCAGAGGAGCAGCGAGAACCACGGTTGCCTGGGCCACCGAGGAGCTATCATAATGAGCGAGGCCCTGTCACGGAGGGTCCTGAACAAGGTCTTGGTGATCAGCGGCATGGGAGAGAAGGTGTACATGAGGCCTTCCAACCATGAGATAAGGAATGTGTCAGCTACCACCCTGGAGGGGCAGACCTGCTGGGAACAGAAGCGGGGGCAACTGGAAGTTGTCTGGGCTGGCGAACAGATCCATCATGGGTTCCCCCCAGATCTGGAAAAGACGACTGGCTACCCTGGGGTCCAGCTGCCACTCGTGCGGCTGGAGGACTGCTCAGCCTATCGGCCAGAAGGTTGTCCTGGCCTGATAGGTACACTGCCTGAAGGAGGATACCCTGCTGTATTGCGTACAGGCAGAAGACCAGTGCCTCCTGATAAAGGGTATGAGACCCCGTGCCCCCTGTTTGTTCACGTAGAACAATCACCACCTGGTTGTCCATCTTGACCAGCACCGGCTGGTGACGCAGGTGGTGACAGAAGACTCTCAGGGCTAAGTATATGGCTCAGAGCTCTAGGAGGTTGATCTGCTGGGTACTCTCATCTGGTGACCAGATGCCCTGGGTGCAGAGCCCACCGTAATGGGCTCCCTAGCTGAGCAGGGAAGCGTCCATTGTGAGGACCCTTGAGGGGCTCGGGGCCTGAAAAGGCATGCCCGCCTCGAGATGCTGGACAGACTGCCACCAGACCACGGAGTCCACCAGATGGCGGGTTACAGAGACTGTCTCTGAGGTGATCCACTAGTCCCGGAGACACCACTGCGCCACCCTCATATGGAGGCGAGTGTCTGGGGTGACGTGGACCGTGGAGGTCATGTGCCCGAAGAGGCACAGAAAAGGCTGAATGGGCACCGAAGAATGGTACTGTACGTCCTATGCCAGAGTCCTGAGATGGTCAGCTCAGTCCCTGGGCAAGAAGACCTTCGACTGGAGAGTGTCGAGCTTTGCCCCGATGAACTCCAGACACTGTGCCAGGAGGTGGTGAGACTTGGAGTAGTTTATGACAAACCCCAAGTGTTGCAGGACCTGGATTGTGCGTGCAGTGGCCTGCTGCACCTCTGAGGCCGTGCCTCCCTTTATGAGCCAGTTGTCCAGGTAGGGGAAGACAAAGACCCCCTGGAGGTGGAGGGAGGCGGCCATGACTGCCAGGCATTTTCTGAAGACATGTAATGAATGGCTGCCCCCCACTACAAACGTGGGTAATGCCTGTGGTTGGGGTGAATGAGGATGTGAGTATAAAGTATCCTTGAGGTCCAAGGAGCATAGCCAATCTACCTGCTGGAGGTATGGCAGCAATGTTCCAAGGGAGAGCATCTTGAGATTGCACAGGTCGAGAATGGGCCTTAGGTCCAGTGTCCTTTTTGGCACAAGAAAGTACATGGAGTAGAACCTCTTGCCCTTGAGAAGGTGGGGGCACTGGTTCCACCGCTTTGTCCTCGAGAAGACATGCCAACTCCTTCAAAAGAAGGTCCCGGTGAAGGGGAGACCTGAGGGGCTCTCCCGGGAAATAAGGGGGAGGTGTCTGAATCAGGTGGAGGAGATAACACTCCCTGACTACCCGAAGTGCCCAGGAGTCAGTGGTGATGGTCAACCACCTCTGGGCATAGAGGGCCAGACGTCCCCCTATGTACTTCTGATCTCCTTGGGGTAGATAGGCTATGCTGAAGGAGTCAAAAACTCCCCCCCTAGCTGGGGTTTTGGAGCCTTCTGCTTACGAGGGCCATGCCCATGTCCCATGGCCTGCTGACCCTGTTGGGGAGCTGGGGAGGCCTGAAAAGGTGGGTAGTCTCTGTAAGCAGCTCCTCTTCCTCGGGTAGAAGGACTTTTTATCCGAGCCCTTCCATTGAGGAGGGGCAGCGGTCTTCTTAGAGAGCCTGGTCCTCTTCATGAACTTAGTCTCCAGCTCAGCAGCCTTGTCGGTCATGGGTTTGCCAAAGAGATTCTCTCCTTGGCATGGGACATCAACCAATTTGTCCTGAACCCACTGCTTGAGGGCAGATGACTGTGGCCAAGCTTGGCGCTGTGCACTGATGCCCACCACCGCTACTCGAAACGCCGACTCGTACCCGTCAAAGGCCGCGTGCGAGACATGAATTTGGAGCACTCACAGACTGCCTTGGCCAGGTTCTTGAACCACTGCAAGGGTTCCTCGGAGAGACCAGCTGAGAACCCGGCGAGTTCCTTCACCAGGTCTCTCAGGTACATGCCCATCTACAGCTGGTAGGCCTGGATGCAGCCGATGAGCATTGAGCCCTTGTACCACTTTCTGCCGAGGGCGTCCAGGGTGCGGGCCTCCCTGCCGGGGGCATCAAGGAGTGCATCTTCTGGATTTCAGCTGATGCATGGCCGACTCCACCACCATGGAGTTATGCGTCAGCTGTGACCTTTGGAAGCCCGGGCTCTGGCGGACTCGATACATTGAGTCGAGCCATTTGCTTACCACCGGTACTGAAGCCAGTGTCTCCCACATTTGGAGCATCAGCCGCTCCAGGATGGGAGCAATGGGCACTGTGAGCGATTCCCGCGGAGAAGCCTTGTACTGGAGGATTTCCAACTCATCCGCCCAAGGGTCCTCCTCCAATTCCATAGGGAATGCCAGGGCCTTTGACATATCCTTGACAAAATCAAGAAAGCCCATATCCTCC
Organism: Ichthyophis bannanicus; assembly: GCA_033557465.1. Classification (NCBI taxonomy): domain Eukaryota; kingdom Metazoa; phylum Chordata; class Amphibia; order Gymnophiona; family Ichthyophiidae; genus Ichthyophis; species Ichthyophis bannanicus. The sequence continues at coordinate 465,800,026 of CM066034.1, forward strand.
GGCAGGGATCGCTGTTAAGGCTTTGAGATGGGAGAGTCGGATGGGACGTTGCAATGGCAACGGGTATCGGGGGACTCCTCATCCTCCATCTACCACTCAGAGTAGTCCATAGTGGGCTCATAGGAGGGCTGCTCTGCGGGCCTTGGGGCTCCCAATGCTCCACGACCGGTGCCCGGCATACTTGCCAGGGATGACCACGGTCCTGTCGAGTGGGACTCGGATTGCGATCTCGGCCGAGGATCGACGAGGCCGAAGGACCTCGAGGATCGGCTCGGCCTCCAGGGACATCTTGGACATCGAAGGCCCGGTGATCAGGGTGGATGAACTGGTCATGTCAGACAACAGTGCCCGCTGCTGGTCCAAGAAGGCAGACAAACTGGGCTCCAGGACCGCCATTCTGGACTCCAGTATGGGCACCGAGGGACTTGGGCCCGACGCCGGCTCCTCTGAAGGGGAATCCTCAACGAGAATTGTGTCTGGGGACAGAGGCCAGTCCACAGTTAGATCCTTTCAGGGCATCTTTGCAGGCCGCTCCTTCTCTGAAGCCTCAGACAAGCGTCTCGGACTGCAGGATCAGGCCCGGGGGGCACCCGGCCAGTCGGAACTGTCCAAGGACGCTGCCTTTGAGGGTTTCTTCTTCTTCCTGGGTTCCCTCGAGGGAGACCCCCTTTCTGAGGACACATGACAGGGCTTGGGTTCGGGAGGTTCCGCCCGAGACATCAAGGCCTCAGATGACGGGACTCGGGGAAAGATTTATCGTGCTGCTGCTGGCAGCTCTTGAGGGCCTTACTGGACATCCTTTTGCAGAGACCACAGGCTGCTGGGTCGTGATCTGGCCCGAGGCAGCGGAGACTGTGTGTGTTGGTCAAAGACAATTTTAGAGCATTGATCACACTTCTTAAAGCCACTGGTAGCCATGGGGGGGAAAAGTACCCCTGCAAGGTCGAAGACTCTCCGGGCTGCCAGTTGGAAAAAAAGGCATGAAGATGCCAGGAAAAGAAAGAATGGAAACTACAAAAATAGACCTGAACTTGACACAGAGGCAACGAGATCAGGTGGTGGGAAGAGTACAGGTGCGATACCAGAGATGAGTATGAAACTCAGAGAAAAAAATCAACTTTTTCCGGGGACAAGCCAGACAAATGTCTGAAGGGCTCCGTGGAAAAAAAAGGAGACAGAGCAAGATGGCACCCTTGGGCGGGAAGGGGACCACACATGCGTGGTGGCATCTCCCAAAGGCTTTCATTGAAAGCTGGGGGATGCTTCAGCAAGGGCTCCGTCGGTGTCAACATCACCCATATGTGAGGGCTGACTTCCTGCTTGTTCCCGGAGAAGGTGTAGATATGAAGAGGGATCTAGCTAAGCTTGAAGAATGGTCTAGAATTTGGCAGCTGAGATTTAATGTTAAAAAATTCAAGGTCATGCATTTGGGCTGCAGCAATCCAAGGGAGCGATATAGTATAGGAGGTGAAGTACTTTTGTCCACTAAAGAAGAGTGGGACCTAGGCGTGATTGTGTCTGATGATCTTAAAGTAGCTAAACAGGTAGAAAAGGCGACAGCAAAAGCTAGAAGGATGCTTGGGTGCACAGGGAGAGGAATGGCCAGCAGAAGAAAAGAGGTGATAATACTCCAAATGAGATCGCACCAAAGACTTATACAGAGGCACTATGTGCAATTCTGGAGACCGCACCTTCAAAAGGATAAAAACAGGCTGGAGTCAGTACAGAAGGTGGCTACTAAAATGGTTAGTGGTCTTCATTATAAAGCATATGAGGACAGACTTAAGGATCTTAATATGTACACCTTATAGGAAAGGCGGGATAGAGGTGATATGATTGAGATGTTTAAATACCTCAGTGGCATAAATGCACAGGAAGAGAGCCTCTTTCAACTGAAAACAAGCTCTGCTACGAGGGCCATGGGATGAGGGTGAAAGGGGGGACAGTATCGGAATTCAAAGAAGCATGGGACAAACACAGAGGATCTCTAAAGGAAAAAAGGGGACTGATGTAGTGGTTGATATGGAAGGACAGACTAGATAGGCCATGTGGTCTTTTTCTGTTGTCATGTTTCTATTGCCTGGCCAAGAGCTGGCATAAGTTAAGTTTGGGGGAGGGGGCTCATACAAGAGTCAGTGAATAAAGCTCACATGCTGGACTTTAATAAGAATAAGCTGCATAGGCTCCTGAAAATTTAAAATTGAAAAATTTTCTCAAACATTTTGCCATACATTATTTTTGTTTACATATTTTCTCTGCAGATTTTACTATGCAAATTTTCCTGATGCTCTTCTTAAGATTTGTGATTTGATTTGAGCTATTATTAGACCGGTGTTTAGTAAATTTTAAAAAAAATATCACATTAATTTCCCACAGTATATCAATGTATTTCAAGTAGCCAACTCAATGAACTGAATTGATTGAGGAGTTAAGACCTCTGGATAGTTGGCCTAAGTTGTCTCTGGTCTTCAGTCAGATATCTAATTGCTGATAGAGATGGCATCCACAGCTGCTGTTATGCCATCGATCCATCACATTGCTGGCCTTCCTCTTTCGTGCCAGCCTTCAATCTTGCCAAGCATGATTTCTTTCTTAAATGATCTTTCTCTTTGCATGAAAATTGAAATCTTGTCATTTCAGCTGCTAAAGAAAGTTTGATCTCCTCTAGTACTGACTGATTTGTTCTTCAGGCAGTCTATGGTGTATACAGTATTCTTCACTAGCATCATAATTTAAAGTAAAGTAATCACTTTTCTTCTTTCCTTTCTTCTTCACTGTCCAACTTTCATATCCATATAACATTCTTGAAAATACTATGACTTATACAAGTCGAATCTTTGAATGTAGAAATATGTCTCTGCACTTAAGAATCTTGTCTACGTCCTTCTACCAAGAGCAATGGGCCATCAGATTTCTTGATTGCTTGTCATTTCTTTGTTGATTATTGATCCAACCAGGTTAATGCTGACTACTATTATTATTTCTTCTCCAATCAAGGATGAAAGGATTGATTTTGTGAGTGGTCAGGCTTGTTTGTTTGTCTTCTTCAAGTTAACGTGCAGGATCATTTAAGAGTATGTTCTTTGATCTTGATAATAAATGTAAAACCCCAGAAAACCTGAGAACCAAACTCAGTATAGAATAATAGAGGTCCCAGTGATAAACAGCAAAAGTATCATTCAATATTCCTTTTTGTCAGATATGCCAATAAAGGAGAAGGAAACAAACCCTTCACCTGTCTTGGCAGTTCCTTTTAATCAAAACAACTGAATGAAAACTACTTAGCTTAAAAATGAAGCGCCAAAATGCCAAACTTAGGCTCCATATAAATCCTGCATGTGACGTGTCACGTTTCAAGTCTCCACATAGACTCTGCTTCAGGCTAGAACAGGATTCCACAGATATGTGATGGGCATAAGTGCAGCAACCAATAACGTGGTATCATCAGCATAATGAAGGCTATTGATAAGTCTTCCACCAATCTTCACACCTCAGTTGTCTTCATACAGTCCTGCTTCTCTCATTTCATGTACATAGTTCTCTTCTGTTCCATGTACTTGGAGAATGCAACTGTTCATGCACTCTTCAAAATGTTGTTACCTGTAAACCGCAAATGATCATTGGAAATTGCGGCATAGAAATTGTTTCAAAATAAATAAATAAATTATATGTTCTGCATATAAAATATACAGGTAGCGTAAAAGTATGCAATCTTGTCATACACCTTCGCTGATTTAAACCATTCTGTTTCTTCTTGTTGTGTTCAAACTGTTGCTTCTTGATCAATGTAAAGGTTGTGCATAAGAACTATCAGGTGTTCTGATATACTGGTGCTTCTTGATATGGCACAGAGTTTTTCATAAGTTAGACAATCAAAGCTTTGCTGTAATCAATACAACAAATATAGATATCCTTTTGATATTCTTTTGGTCTTTTCAAAAGATCCATCTCACATTACAATGATGTCTCTTGTTCCTCGCACTTTTCTGAATCCTGCTTGCATTTCAGGTAGTTCTTGTTCCAGGTATGGTTGTAGTCTCCGCTGAATGATCTTGAGTAGAATCTTGCTGGCATGTGGGATCAGAGCGATTGAGTGATAATTTTCCCAATTCGATCATCTTTCTTCACTATTGGTAGGAACACAGATCTTTTCAGTTACTTGGCTATGATGTTATCTTCCAAATTTCCTGGCAGAGTCTTAAGTATTGAAATAGCTGCATCTGATCCAATTAAAAAAAAACAAAAAAACTTACCTTCATTCGTGGCCTCTTTAATTCTCTACATCTCCTGGCTCTTACTGAAACTTGGCTTCTCCCTGAAGATTCAGCTTCAGTCACTGCCCTCTGTCATGGAGGCTACCTATTGTCCAATACATCTCGCCCCACTGGCCATGGCAGTGGTGCTGGGTTCCTACTCTCTCATTCTTACCTACTCCAGCCCCTCCTCCTGCCTCCATCTAATTCCTATTCTTCCTTTGAAGTCCATGCCATCCGCCTATTTTCTCTACTACCTCCCTGGGTAGCTGTCATTTATTGACCCCCAAACAAGTCCAGCTCTACCTTTGACTCATGGCTCTCCTATTTTCTGGGTGCATCTTCCCTTTCCCTTATTCTTGGGGATTTTAACATTCATGCTGATGACCCTTCTGACTTAAGTTTCTTTCCCTAACCTCCTCATTCAAACTCCAGTTGTGCTCTACCACTCCTACTCACAAGCATGGCCACTGCCTAGACTTTGTCTTCTCCTCCAACTGCTCACCCTCAAACATCTTCACCTCAGTTCTGTCCTTATCGGACTATCACCTGCTAACCTTCACCCTTAACCACATCCCCATCTAGGACTCGCCCGATCTCCACCAACATGTTTAGGAATCATCACAGTGTCAACTTTTCAGCTCTTTCCACTGCTGTCTTATCACCTTTTTCCTCCACTATTTCATCTGAGTACATTGATGGGGTAGTATCCTCCTATAACTCTCCTCTGCTCTGGATGCACTTGCTCCTCCCATTCCATGCCCTGAGAAGCATATCATAACAACCCTAGATGTCATCAACAATCCATTACCTACATTCCTGTGCCCACACAGAGGAGCAACTTTGGCTTAAATCACATACCCTCACTGACTACCTACATTTCAGATTCATACTAATCTCTTACCAGTCGGCCAAAGCACTCGTCAAGCAAGAGTACTATGTCCATATGACTAAATCTCTTGCCTCTGACCCTTGCGGTCTCTTCGCTATGCTCAACTCTCCCCTCAAGGTTCCTCCTCAAAGTCCCTTCTCCCCCAATCCCTCCCTTCACTGTCTGCCCAGGCCTTGGCTGGCTACTTCCATGACAAAGTCCATTAGATAAGCCTTGAATTCTCTGCAGGGTCACCCCTCTTCAATCCCAAATCCTTCCCTCACCTTCAGTCACCCTTTCTCCCTTTTCTGAAATCACTGAGGAGGGAACTGCAAATCTTCTTGCTCCTCCAAACTGACTACCTGCTCCCTCTGATCCCATCCCCACCAGTCTATTAAACACCGTCTCTTCTGCCGTCTTCCCTTCCATCTGTAATATCCTTAACCTATTGCTTTCCACTGCAACTGTTCCTGTGGCCTTGAAACATGCTGTAGTTACACCTCTCCTCAAAAAGCCTTCAGTAGATCCTATCTTTCCTTCCAGTTATTAACCTCTCTCTCCCCTCCCCTTTGCTTCCAAACTACTTGAATACATGGTTCACCGCCGCGGTCCTGACTTTCTTTCCTCTCAAGACCTTCTGGACCCACTGCAATCTGGCTTTCGTTCTCTACATTCCACAGAAACGGCTCCTGCCAAAGTCTCCAGCGACTTGTTCCTTGCCAATTCCAAAGACCTCAAATCAATTCCCATCCTTCTTGAACTTTCTGCTGCCTTTGACACTGTTGATCACCACCTTCTCCTCAATACCTTGCCCTGCTTGGATTTAGAGGCTCTGTTCTGTCCTGGTTTTCTCTTATCTCTCCCATCACGCTTTTAAATGTATGTTCTGGTAGTTCCTCCTCTATCGTCCTGCTTTCAGTTGGTGTACCTCAGGGATCTGTCTTGGGACCTCTCCTTTTCTCTCTCTACACTCTGTTCCTTGGTGCACTTATTTCTTCCCATGGTTTTCAGTGCCATCTTTATGCTGAGGACTCTCAGATCTACCTTTCTGTGCCTGACATCTCTCCAGGAATCCAGGCCTGGATCCCTGCCTACTTATCTGACATTGCTGCCTGGATGTCTCACCGCTGTCTGAAACTGAATATGGCTAAAACTGAGCTCCTTATTTTTCCCCCTAAATCCTCTGTCTTTCCTCCCTTCTCTATTTCTGTGGATAATACTAATCCCTGTTTCCTCAGCTTGCAACCTTGGAGTCATCTTTGACTACTCTCTCTTTCTCTGCACACATCCAACAGATAGCTAAAACCTGTCTATAATATCGGCAAAATTTGTCCCTTTCTTTCTACACACATTACTAAGACACTTATCCACTCTTTAATCATATCCTGTCTAGACTATTGCAACCTCCTCCTTGCTGGTCTCCTTCTGAATCATCTCTCTCCCCTTCAATCTGTTAAAAACTCAGCTGCATGGCTAATCTTCCGCCAGCTTCAATATGCTTAGATAATCCCTCTTCTCAAGTTGCTTCACTGGCTCCCTATCCATTTTCATATCCAGTTCAAACTTCTCCTATAAGTGCACTCATTCTACTGCTCCTCACAACCTTTCCTCTCTTATCTCTCCCTACACCCCCCTCCTAGGGGAACTCCGCTCTTCTGGCAGATCCAGTCTATCTGTGCTCTTCTCTTCTACAGCCAACTCCAGACTTTGATCTTTCCACCCTGCTGCTCCTTATGCCTGGAACAAACTACCTGAGTCTGTGCATCAGGCTTTTTCTCTGGCCCTTTTCAAATCCAGGCTGAAAACTCACCTCTTTGAGGCCACTTTTGGCTCCTGATCTGCTTATGAAGTCTCCTATGTGTTTCCTTACCATTCCCCTAGATATATCCTTGTCCTCAGCTGTCGTGCTGTCTGTCTTGACTAGAATGTAAGCTCTGATGCGCAGGGACAGTCCTTTACATGTGTCTGAACAACGCTGCGTATGCTTTGCAGTGCTATACAAATGATAAGAAGTAGTAGTAGTAGTAGCAGTGTTAATACTTCAATGGGAATGCCATCAATGCCCATGCTTTGTTCTTCAACAATGCTTTCAATGTTGCTTCAACTTCTTTTTTCATCACAAATGGTTCCTGATCGTAAGGTACAGGTTGAAATGGTTGTTGGTCCACTTGATCCTTGCAGTGTGTTGAGACTGTGTATTCTTTCTACTTTTCTTGATCTTCTCGGCATCATTCAACATAGATCCTTGAGCATCTTTTAGCATTCCAGTTTGAAGCTAGAATTTTCTCCGGCTCTTGTAGCTTTAGGAAAGCCGGAAAAGTCCTGGCCTGCACGGAGTCCAGGAAGGCCCTCATGAACTCCAGAGCCTGCGCTGGAATGAGGTTGGACTTTGGATGATTTATCATGAAGCCCAGGTGCTATAAGACCTGAACAGTGCAGCCCAGTGGCCAGTCCGGCCTCGGAGGCCATGTCCCCCGTGATGAGCCAGTCATCGAGGTAAGGGAAGACAAAGGCCCCTTAGAGGCAGAGACAGGCCACCACCACTGCGAGGCACTTGGTGATGACTCTGGGGGAGGAGGTGAGGCCGAAGGGGAGTACCCTTTATTGGTAGTGGTTGCCTCCTACCACGAACCTGAGGTACTGCCTGTGACTTGGGTGGATCAGGATGTGAGTATAAGCATCCTTTAGGTCCAAGGAGCATAGCCAATCTCCCTGGTGGAAGTAGGGCAGCAGTGTTCCAAGGGAGAGCATCTTGAATTTCTCCCGCACCAGAAACTTGAGGTTTCTCAGGTCCAAGATGAGTCTCAGGCCCCCCCTCCTCTACTTTTTGGAACCAGGAAGGACCTGGAGTAAAATTCTTTGCCCTTCGCATGGTACGGAATGGACTCCACAGCTCTGTCCCTGAGAAGGGCCATTAGCTCTTGCCTCAGCAGGGCCTGGCGCAGGGCAGACCGAATGGGCTCCCTGGGAAAGAAGGATGGAGGGACCTGATCAAGGTGGAAGTGGTAGCCCTCCTTAACTACCTGAAGAGCCCAGGAGTCGGAGGTGATGGAGGCCCACCGATGGGCGAAGTGAGCCAGGTGCCCCTCTGTCGCTGGTCCTCCTATGGAAAAGAGGCTACACCGATTACGTCAAAAACCCAACCCTGGTTGGGCCGGGGCTGGCAGATGGGGTTCTGGACCCTTGGGCTTGCGTGGGGCCTGGCCTGTTCCCTTGCCCTGGGAACCCTGCTGAAGAGTCTGGGCAGCAAGGTATGGGGATAACCCCGGTAAGGCTGGCCCTTTGTAACTTATTTACAATTAAGTGATGGTGAGAAGTAGTGTAACCTGAGCAATGTGCATCTTGACAATTGAGTACTTCTTAGGAGATCTGAAGTGTTATGATTGATATGTTGAGTAGGTACTGGGTTAAGTTGTTTGTGACTGTTGATCCAAGGTAGTAAGGCCATAGTATTGGATGAATAGGTGAGTTTTGAGTTCTTTGTGAAAAGTTAGATCTTTAATCATTCTTAAATTGTCTGGAAGGGCATTCCAGAAAGTAGGGGTGACAAAGGTGAATACCCTGGATCTGGTAGCTTTATTGGTGCTACGGATGTGTGTGGTTATGGTTAGAATATTTTGAGAGCTAGTTCTTCTAACTCTAGTGTGATCAGGTAGATGTAGAAGGGAGGATAGATAGGAGGGAGCAATTTTGTTGTATAGCTTAGAAACAAAGAAACAAAGAAATATGATGACAGAAAAAGACCACATGGCCTATCTAGTCTGTCCTTCCATATCAACAACTACAACGGTCCCCTTTTTACCTTTAGAGATCCTCTGTGTTTGTCCCATGCTTTTTTGAATTCAGTTACTGTCCTCATCTCTACCACCTCCAATGGGAGACTATTCCATGGATCCACTACTCTTTCCGTAAAGAAATATTTCCACATATCACTCCTGACTATCTCCCTTCACCCTCATCCCATGTCCCCTCGTAGCAGAACTTGCTTTCAATTGAAAGAGGCTCTCTCCGAGAACATTTATGCCACGGAGGTATTTAAACATCTCAATCATATCACCTCTATCCTGTCTTTCCTCTAAGATGTACATATTAAGATCCTTCAGTCTATCCTCATATGCTTTATAATGAAGACCACTAATCATTTTAGTAGCCACCCTCTGCACCAACTCCATCCTGTTCACATCCTTTTGAAGGTGCGGTCTCCAGAATTGCACACTATACTCCAAATGAGGTTGCACCAAAGACTTATACAGAGGCATTATCACCTCCTTTTTTCTGCTTAAATACTATCATAATATATTTGTATTTGGTTCTGGTTGCAATAGGAAGCCAGAGGAGAATATATAGTAAAGGGGTGATGTGATCATTGTGGTGGGCATTGAAAATTATGCGGGCCACTAGGTTTTGAGCCATTTGAAGTTGCTGGGTGGGGGTTTTTTTTGGATAAACCTTGAAGGATACTATTACAGTAATCAAAATGTGGAGTTATAAGGACTTGCAGAACTGTGCGGAAATCATGGCTTTCCAGGAGTCATCTGGGATGCTGCTTCTGTGACTTCTTCTGAGGAAAGGTGGAAGTTTTCTTTGACAGCCAGGTACAGGTATCATAATCTGTTTCGATTTCAGCTGCTTTGTCTTTCATTGGTTTGCCGAAGAGCTATTCTCTGAGATATGGGACATCAAGAAGTTTTTCTTGTACCCACTGTTTGAGATCTGACGATTGGAGCCAGGCCTGGCGTCGAGTACCGCCACCCTCACATTGGACTCGAAACCGTTGTAGGTGGCTCAAGACTAGTACTTGGAGCACTCCGAGACAGACTTCAAAGAGTCTGGAAACGCCGGAGGTGGTCTCCATCATGGCCAGACATGAAGCCCCTGAGCTCTTTGGCCAGGTCCCGGAGGAACATGCCGATATAAAGCTGTTGTTTGAATACAGCATGTCAGCATTGAGCCCTAGTAGCATTTCCACCCGAAGGCATCGAAGGCATGGGACTCCCTGCCCGGGGGCACCGAAGAATGCGACTTCAGGCTTTTTTGCTGGTGCATGGCTGACTCGACCACTATAGAAGTGTGGGGGAGTTGCACCTTACGGAAACCCAGGCCATGCTGGACATGGTACATCGTATCCAGCCAACGGCTGATGATAGATACCAACGCAGCGGTCTCCCGCATCCTGAGGAGGAGCCGGGTAAGGATGGAGGGGATGGGGGCTGTCAAGGTCTCCTTCAGTGACGCCTTGTACTGGAGGATGTCAAGTTCCTCCATATGAGGGTCCTCCTCCAACTCTGTCATGAGGGAGAGCGCCCGAGCCATGTCCCTGACGAACACGAGGAAGGAAGTGTTCTTGGGTGGAGATCGGCACTTGGCAGCCGGCAGAGACAGGTCCAAGGGAAGGTCTCAGTGGGCTCGAGTCTCCAGGGATGTCTTGATGTCAGACTCCCAATCGGAGTTCTCCGAGGGCCGCCTGCTGTAAGAGTCAGCAGCCTCGGTCCTGGGTGCTTCGCCTGCAAAGATCTCGGTCCCAAGGAATAGGAGCGAGAATGAGACCCTCGCTGAGGATCTGACTGAGGTGTCTGGCTCTCAGCGATCGCTTCAGCGGCTCAGGGAGTCCGAGGTCAAGGTCCCTGCGATCTCTGAGGGGCCAGACAGCACCTGCTTGGAGGCAATGAACACAGAAATGCTGTGCTCCAGGGCCAACATGCGGGCTTCCCATTCGGGGGTAGCAGTCATTGATATCGACGCCAGTGTGACCGGGTCAGATGTCAGGAAGGAGAGGGGGTCCTCAATGGGACAGTTCTCGGGAGACCGAGGTCTGTCGCCAGAGGCCACGACGTCCGCCCTGGGCATCTTTCGGGGATGCTCCCGCTCAAACTGCTTGGGTTCTTGCGGGGACTGAGGGACAGGGTGCGGGACTTCCCATGCTTGTCCACTTCTCCAGAAGAGGCCCTTGAGGTCTTCTTCTTATGCTCTCGCTCCGGGGAACCTTATTCAGAGTGCCTGCAGGAGTCTTGGGTGACTCTGAGGAGCCGTGCAGGGCCTTCAAGTGTGAGGCTACCGGGGAAACTGGTCTGGAGTCTGCCTTGTGGAAGATGTCCTGCTTAAGCCGAAGGCTCTGGATGGCCTTTGCGGACATTTTCTTGCACAAGGGGCATTCTTCCGGGTCATGATCCATGCCCAGACACCAGAGGCAGCAATTATGAGTGTTGGTGAGGGACGTGTTTTTTTGAACACCAATCACATTTTTTAAAACCGGTGGCCATTGGGGTGAAAATGACGACCGCGAGGTCAGACCCTCGCCACGACCAGCGGTTGAGAAAGGCGCAAAAGCGCTGAAAATTAAAAATACAACAAGAAGAAAAATATTTGAGGCCCAATGCCTCAGCGGTGGGTTTTGAGGCTGGAAAGAGCCAGCACAAGCCGGGAAAGTACAAAAATGCACGAGTTAAATCAATTTTTTTCCAGGGGAAGAAGACAAACGTCTGTAGGGCTCCACAGAAAAAGGGAGACTGAGCAAGATGGCACCCTTGGGCTGGAAGGGGACCACACATGCGTGGTAGCATCTCCCAAAGGCTTTCTTTGAAAGCTGGGGAGATGCTTTCGCGAGGGCTCCATCAGCACTAATGGAACCCATATATGAAGACTGACTTCCTGCTTGTTCTTGGAGAACACTCAACTGATCTAACTGGTGGATACAGTGATGGACAAGATGAGGACTCAATTGGCACAGCTGAAGCAGAAGAAAGGAAGCCTGGAAGAGAGGTTGGAAAACCAAGAGAACAGGAGCAGGAGAAAGAAAACCTGGAAGAGAAGTTGGAAGACCAAGAGAACAAGAGCAGGAGAAACAACCTGCGACTGGTCGGAGTGGACAAGAGCCTCGAATATAAGGTACTGCTGCACTTCTGTGGTCAGGTGCTCCCTGAGCAGCTGTGACTGCCGCTGCCTCTCTGCCGCTGTAGGTGGAGAGAGCTCACCATTTAGGAGTGCACCAAGATAGAAATAATCACCCAAGACTGGTTATCTTCAAGGTCCTGAATTACTTGGACAAAATGGCGCTTTTAACACCTAACGCATGCAAAGATAGATGGGAAGAAGATATTAATATTCCAGGACTTTTCAGCACAACAAGTGGCTAAGAGGAGGGAGATCACATCTTACTGCTCCCATCTGTTTGAGAAGGTAGTCCATTTTAGCTTGCAGTATCTTGCCAAAAAATATTTTTGAGGGTGCAACAAGAACTTTTGAAAAGAAGGAAGACACTAAATCCTTTGTGTAGAAAGTAGAGAGAGGAATGGCCTGAAGGGTGCGCCTGAGCACTTTTAATACTTGACATTTGGGGATGGCCTTGCAGGCATGGATCGCTGAGATAGCAGACTTCCACTACTTGAACTTCTGCGAGGCCCCCACAAGACTGGAAGGATCATAAGTCATGTTATTGTTCTAGTTGGGGGGAGGGTTTATTTTGTGTGATGAGGAGGTATGAACAGCTTCTGATGGAAGTGCTCCTGCTTGAAGGAGATGATGGGAGGCAAGTGACTGCACTGCCTGGGGACCAAAAGCGTAGTTACTCACCTGTAACAGGTGTTCTCCAGGAGCAGCAGGAATCAGTCCTCACTTATGGGTGACGTCGGCGCCGACGGAGCCCTCGCGGAGCAATTTTCCCCAGCTTTCAAAGAAAGCCTTTGGGAATTGCAGCGCGCATGCGCGGTCGTCTTCCCGCCCGAGGGTGCCATCTTAGCCAGTCAGATGACATAGCTAAAAAAGACAGCATAAAAATTTGCAAAAAGAACATAAGCAGACGATTGCAACTCCAAGGGGAGGAGGGAGGGTAGTGAGGACTGATTCCTGCTGCTCCTGGAGAACACCTGTTACAGGTGAGTAACTACGCTTTCTCCAGGACCAAGCAGGAAGTCAGTCCTCACTTATGGGACTCCCAAGCTCAAGGCTACCGGAGACCCTAAGCACAAAAATGAGCTCCCTCTAGCTCAGCAGCACAGAAGGATAGAATCTTCGCTGAATTATCACCCACCGGTAGCCCACATCCGGGATGGAGGGTAGGAGTTGCTCAGACCTCAAAGAGATTACGGAGGACTGCCTGTCCGAAAGCACTGTCCCTACGGGACTCCCTCTCGAGACAGTAATGGACCGCAAAAGTCTGGCTCGAAGACCAAGTAGCGGCCCGGCAGATGTCTGCCAGCGGAACAGAGCGGAGGTAAGCCACTGACGTAGCCTTTGCCCGAACGCAATGAGCCGTGACTCGACCTTCCAAGGAGAGTCCGGCTGCCCCATAAGCCCAAGAGATACAGTCCGCAACCCAGATGGACAGAGTACGCTTGGAGACCGGGAGCCCCAATTTATTGGGGTCAAAGGACACAAAAAGCTGAGCAGCTTTACGGTGCTCCCGCGTACGGTCAAGGTAGAAGTTCAAAGCCCTTCTACAGTCCAGGGTATGGAGGACCGTTTCAGCTCGGCTGGAGTGTGGTCTGGGAAAGAAGGTTGGAAGTACCACCTCCTGATTGATGTGAAAAGGGGAGACCACTTTAGGCAGAAATTTTGGGTGAGTCCGTAGGACTACCCTATTCTTGTAGAACCTAGTGTAAGGGGGATCAGACACGAGGGCCTGCAATTCACTTACGCGTCTAGCGGAAGTGAGGGCTATCAAGAACAGTGTTTTCCAAGACAGAAAACGGAGAGAACAGGTAGCCATAGGTTCAAAAGGCGGACAGGTGATCCGCTGCAAAACCACATTCAGGTCCCAGTCAGGCGCTGGCGGGCGCAGAGGTGGTTTAAGTAGAAGGAGACCTCGGAGAAACCTCGCTACGAGAGGGTCGTTGGAGAGAGGTCTGCCGTCCACCGGCACATGATGTGCTGAAAGAGCACTGAGGTGAACTTTGACGGAGTTGGACTTAAGTCCCAGATTAGAGAGGTGCAGCAAGTACTGCAAGATCACCGACACCGGGCAGGAGAAGGGATCCTGAGACTGTTGGGTACACCAGACTGCAAAGCGACGCCATTTAAGGGCGTAGCATTTGCGGGTAGAAGGCCGTCGCGAAGCCAAGACGACCTCCTCCACCTCCGCCGGCAGGAGAAGGGGAGCAAGGACTACCCTCTCAGCAGCCAGGCCATGAGGTTGAGAGACCTGAGGTTGGGGTGCAGTAGGGACCCCTGATCCTGAGTGAGGAGATCCGGTTGTACCCCCAGAGGGATTGGATCCTCCACCGCCAGTTGCAGCAGGAGCGGAAACCACGGCTGCCTGGGCCAGCGAGGGGCCACCAGGATCATGAAGGCTTTGTCTCGGAGAACCTTGAAAAGAGTCCGAGAGACTAGCGGGATGGGAGGGAAAGCGTACAGAAGGCTCCCCGACCATGAGATCAGAAAGGCGTCCGCCGCAACCCGAAGGGGGTGTGGCTGACGAGAGCAGAAGCGAGGAAGCTGCCGGTTGTGAGGACTGGCAAAGAGATCCACCGTGGGGAGGCCCCACTCGAGGAAGAGCTTCTGAACTACCAAGGGATCCAGACGCCACTCGTGCGGCTGGAGGACCCTGCTGAGTTTGTCCGCAAGGCAATTTTCTTGGCCCGGGAGATAAACTGCCTTGAGGAGAATGCCGCGACTGACGGCCCAAGAGCAGAGCTTCTGTGCCTCCCGGCAGAGGAGGAAGGAGCCCGTGCCCCCCTGTTTGTTCACGTAGAACATGGCAACTTGATTGTCCGTCTGGACAAGGACGGACTGTTGGGAAGTCAGGTGGGAGAAGGCCTTGAGAGCTAGGCGGATCGCCCTGAGCTCCAGGAAGTTGATCTGCTGAGCAGACTCCCACGTGGTCCAGAGGCCCTGAGTACGTGCCTCTTGGCAATGTGCTCCCCAGCCCAGGAGGGATGCATCGGTGGTCAGCACCCAGGTCGGTTGAGGTGACTGGAAAGGCATTCCGAATATCAGGTTCGGCTGCCGGAGCCACCACCGGAGAGACGAGACCAGCGGCTCGGAGACGCGCACTAGGTCTGCTAGGCCACCTGTGGCTTGTCGCCACTGCTGGCGGAGACACCATTGAGCAGACCGCATATTCAGGCGGGCATTGGGGGTCACATGGACGGTGGAAGCCATATGGCCGAGCAGTCTCAGGAAGCGCCTGGCGGAGACCAGGGGCTGGCTGCGAAAGCGGTCGGCTAGGTCCATGAGCCGTTGAGCCCTGTCGAGCGGTAGGTATGCTCGCGCCTGAGGAGTGTGCAGCCTCGCGCCGATGAACTCGAGATCCTGTGAGGGGAGCAAAGTGGACTTTGCGAAGTTTATAACAAAGCCCAAGTGCTGCAGAAGAGTCACCGTGCGGCACGTGGCGTTGGTGACCTCCTGAGCGGACGCTGCTCTGATGAGCCAGTCGTCGAGGTACGGAAAGACATAGAGGCCGTGAAGCCGGAGATGGGCCGCCACGACCGCGAGACATTTTGTGAAGACTCGCGGTGTGGAGGACAGGCCAAAGGGCAGTACTCTGTACTGGTAATGATTTCCTGCCACCACAAACCTTAGGTATTGGCGGTGGCTTGGGTGGATGAGGATGTGCGTGTAGGCATCCTTTAGATCCAAGGAGCATAGCCAATCTCCCTGCTGGAGGTAGGGCAGAAGGATTCCAAGGGTAAGCATTTTGAACTTCTCCCGCACAAGGAACTTGTTGAGGTTGCGCAAGTCCAGGATGGGTCTGAGGCCCCCTGTTCTCTTTGGTATCAGAAAATACCTGGAATAAAAGCCTTGACCTCTCAGGTGGTGGGGCACCGGTTCCACCGCCTGTTCCTGCAGAAGACCTGCTAACTCCTGAAGGAGTAATTCCCTGTGCAGAGGGGGTCGCGGAGGTTCTCCCGGAAAATAGGAGGGAGGGACCTGATGGAAGTGGAGAAGATAGCCTTCTCGCACGACTTGAAGCACCCAGGCATCTGCGGTGATGCTGGACCACCTGTGGGCAAAGTGAACCAGCCGGCCTCCGGTGCTGGGAGGAACCAGCGGGGGGGGAAAGGCTATGCTGTGTGAGTCAAAAACCCCCACCCTGCTGAGCAGGGGCTGGTGGTGCAGGCTTGGGGGCTTGCTGCCTACGGGACCCGTTACCCCGTCCCTTGGCCTGCTGGCCCTGTTGGGGAGCTGCAGGGGCCTGATAATGGGGGTATTGTTTGTAGGCAGCCGCCTTCCTCGGGTAAAAGGACTTTTTCCCCGAGCCCTTCTTTTTCTGGGAAGGGGCGGAGGTCTTCCTAGAAAGCCTGGTCCTGGTGAGAGTCTCAGTCTCAATTTGCGCAGCCTTTTCCGCCATGGGCTTGCCAAAGAGGTTTTCGCCTCGGCAGGGGACATCGACCAACTTGTCCTGCACCCAGGGCTCAAGGTCTGACGACTGAAGCCAAGCCTGTCGGCGGGCACCGATGCCGGCTGCGGCCACTCGAGCCGATGCTTCAAAGCCATCATAGGCTGCTCGGGACATGAACTTTGAGCATTCCCGAATGCCAGTGGACAAGGCTAGGAACCTCCGCAAGGGTTCCTCGGACAGACCAGCGGAGAATCCGGCTAGCTCTTTAGCCAGATCCCGGAGATACATGCCCATGTATAGCTGGTAAGTCTGGACACGACATGCGAGCATAGAGCCCTGGAAACACTTCTTGCCAAGGCCATCCAGGTTACGGGCCTCCCTTCCAGGAGGCACCGAGGAGTGCATCTTCTGGCTCTTAAGACGATGCATGGCCGATTCCACTACCATGGAATGGTGTGGCAGCTGTGCCTTTTGAAAGCCAGGGCTCTTGCGGACTCGATAGATAGAATCGACCCGCTTGCTCAGGACCGGCGAGGAGGCCGGACTCTCCCACATGCGGAAGAGTAGTCGTTCCAGCATAGGAGGAACCGGTACAGTAAAGTGTTCCCTCGCGGGAGAGTCATACTGGAGGGCGTCGAGCTCTTCGGCTCGAGGCTCCTCCTCGGGATCCGCAGGGAAGGCCAAAGCCTTGGCCATATCCCTAATGAAGTCCAAGAACCGGGCATCCTCCGGGGGGGACTGCTTCCGAGGCTCGGACTCCGGTGAGTCCGATGGGACACACCGAGTCCGGAAAGAATCAGGCGACTCTTCCTCCTCAGACTCCCAGACCGACTCCGACGAGGACTCGGTAGGGTCGGCCCGGGCAGGGCGCGGTGCCAGCCGCCCCGACGCCGAGGGAGTCGGCGTCGGCGACCTCGGTCCCGAACGGGAGGCCGAGGGTGACCTCGACCGAGGATCGACTCGAGTTCTCATAGACTCGAGGATCGGCTCGGTCTCCGGGGTCGACTTGGACGTCGACGTCCCGGCGGTCGGGGCAGCGGCGCCAGCGAAGCCAGCGAGCAGTGCCCTCTGCTGGTCCATGAAGGCAGACAGTCTGCTCTCCAAGGCCGTCAACCTGAGTCCGAGCTCAGGTGACCCAGCAGCCCCCGACTCGGGCCCCGACGGCGTTGGGCCCGACGTCGGCTGTCGCAGAGGCGAGTCCAGAAGCACCACAGGACTTACCCGGGCAGGCATCTCCGACTCCAGGCGAGGTCGCTTCGGGATGTGTTCCTTCTCCAAGGACCCGGGGCGGCTGTCGGGGCTATGCGACCTGGCCCTCGCGGAACCAGGAGCGTCCACCGACGCCGCCCTCGCGGGTTTCACCTTCCGACGATGGTCCCCGGAGGGAGAACCCCGGTCGGAGGAACTCCGGCGACGGTCCGAGCTGGAGCCTTTCGACGCGGAGGCCTCCGACGAGGTCCGGGTACGGCTGGGGTCAGCGAAGATTCTCTCACGCTGATGCCGCCGACTTCTCAACGCCTTTGAGGACATTTTGCTGCAGGGCCCACAGATCAGTTCCTCATGATCCGGGCCCAGGCAGCGGAGGCAAAAGTCGTGTGTGTCAGTTAGTGACATATTTCGGTCACACCGACCACACCGCTTAAACCCACTGGCAGCCATCGGGGGAAAAAGGGCCCCTGCGAGGTCAAAGGACCGGGCTGCCAGGGAAAAACTGAAAACGAAAGCTGACTAAGTCAGAAAAACCGAAAAAAGTAAAAGGACTCGTGACCGGCGTCGCGAGTCCGGGCGGGAAAAAGATCGGCGTCGAACCGAAGGAAAAAAGGATAAAATAAAGAAGAAAATCGACTTTTTCGCGGGGACAAGACGGGGACGTCTGTAGGGCTCCGCGGAAAAAAGAAGACTGGCTAAGATGGCACCCTCGGGCGGGAAGACGACCGCGCATGCGCGCTGCAATTCCCAAAGGCTTTCTTTGAAAGCTGGGGAAAATTGCTCCGCGAGGGCTCCGTCGGCGCCGACGTCACCCATAAGTGAGGACTGACTTCCTGCTTGGTCCTGGAGAAACTCCACTTCCTTGACAGATGCTCTGGGAACCAGCTCACCAAGTACTTGGTCACCCAGGGGGTTGTGATATGACAGGGGCTAGGTTTGGGGAATGGTTTCTGCTTTCATGATCAGATGTGGAGCTCATGTTTGCAAGCACTGATATTATCTAGGGACATTGGCAGTGGGCAGGGATGGAAGAGGACGGGCGGGAAGGTCCTACCATATAAACAATGGGTAGGAAGGTGGATGACAGGTTGTATGTGGATGGATGTTTCGTTCACGGTAGAAGGAATGCATGGGGAGGGGAAGGGGGAGTGAGGGAACAGATGAGAGCTCTGGGAGGGATGAACCAACAAACATTGAGAAACTGGGCAAATGACTGGGAGAGGACCCCGCATGACTCTCAAAGAGCTAAGTATCCCTAGCTGGGGGAGGGGGAGAGAAGGCAATATAATGGCAAAAACACATGTAAGAGAAACACACACAATAGTGTATGGGACAATGGCTGAATTTGCGGTTGATCACTTGAAACGTAGGTAGAATTCGCTTACCAGTAAAACACACGAAAATTCTCACATGCTTACAGAAGGCAAAAACAGATATATTCTTACAGGAAACTCAGCTAAGTACTTTAGAGCACAAGAAACTACAAAGATCCTGGGTATAATTCTGTCTATTCATCTGCCTTTAACAGGCGGCAAAGGGGAGTAGCTATTCTCCTCAAGAAGAGGTTCAAATACACAAAGTATTCTAGGACACAGAGGGTAGATATGCTATTGTACTGGGGGAGATAGGGGGATATAAATTGATGTTCTGAAGCATTTATGCACCAAATACATATTGTCACAATTTCTTCACTACTATAGTGCCAAAGGGGGCAATGTATGCCGATTATAAGCTAATCCTCAAAGAGGATATGAATATTGCTGCTAACCCACAACTTGATTGTAAACCCAATAGGGGGGCTCGCAAGGACACTTTGATAGAGGGGTGAATTTTCTCTTAGCACAACTAGGGGGATTACTGATGCATGGAGATATCTACAAACCTGGGAGCAAGATTTCACTTTGTACTCTACCCCGCTCAATATGTACTTAGGATTGACTACTGGCTACTAGACTCCTCCCTTACAGATTAGTTGACAGCAGAACGGATAGAACCCAGCGTGATTTTGGACCACTCGGCTATCTATATAGAGATACAGAGTTGGTTGAAGGAGGGAAAGATTTTATCTGGAAAATGTCCTTGTGTTAATACTTGGACAAATGCTTTAAGGAAGCCATCTAGAAAGCATGGGTTGAATATGAGAGGCATAACAAAGGAACTGTCACCTCCCCAATGACATACTGGGAAGCTGTGAAGGCTATTTTGCAGGGATAAATCATGGCATTCGCCTCTGTGGCAAAGAGAAGGAGGGAAGAAAAGTTGAAAGAGCTTACAATAAAACGTCACAAAATCCACACCTCTTGTTTGAAGCAGCAGGATAGACAAAAGGTGGTGAAACTCAAATAGATAAGTGAAATTCTGACTAAAAGAGTTCAACGCAGCTCTTGACGCAAAAATACCAACTGCACAGGTGGGCGGGGGGGGGGGGGAGGCTGGATGATTACTGGCACATTTGGTGCATAGACCGCAGTCTAGAAAAGTGATTACTAAAATACATGACAGTGCAGGGGCACTCCAGACGGAAGCCCCAGACATTTTACAAAGTTTCATAGATTTTTACCAGACCCGCTATGGGGGGGGGGGGAGGGAGGGGGGGGAAGTCAGAAGAAACCATAAATCATACAGTAAGACAGGCTGAGGTTCTTTGAAAATTTGAAATTGCCACAATTTAGCGAGGAGGTGGTGACGACCCTAAACCAACCCACAATGGTGGAAGAGGTCAAAGCAGTTATCCAAGGATTAAAATTATCTAAGAGCCCCGGGCCCAATGGCTTGGGTGCAGAGTTTTATAAAATAATGCCAGACTTGGTGGGAGGGCCGCTGGTAGATGTGTACAAGGCCGTGATGGTGGAGGGGAAACAGACCTGAACAAAGCAATGTTTATATTGGAGTGCTCTCTAAACCCAGGAAGTACACACTAGAAGTGGGACCTTACAGACCTATATCTTTGTTAAACCAGGACATGAAAATACTAACTTCCAGAGAATGCAGAGATTCTTCCCAAACCTTATATGGAGATCAAGTAGGATTTGTGCAGGGTAAGAGAGCCTCTGTGAATATTTTGAAGGCCCTGACTGCGATGCATGCGAGTCACAGTGGCACAGGGATCCTGCGATAAGCCTAGATGCAGAAAAAGCCTTTGACAAGTTGCTATGGTAATATCTTTTCTGGGTGCTGGAATATATGATATGATATTGCTGGGACATTTGTGCACTGGGTAAAAATACCATACCATATGCTAACAGCTCAACTTATCATTAATGGTAAACAGTCACCCTAATTCCTCTCCTCACTATCTGTCCTTTCATTGGAGCCGCTAACAATTAAAATTAGGGAAGAACCGAGTATTAGGGGAATTGTTGTAGGGAAGGCCAATCAAACTTAATATGTTTGCAGATGACATGCTGCTTTTTTAGGAGAGGTAAGGACGGACATTGGTAAAGTTATTACAATGATAGAGAGCTTTAGGACTTTTCTGGGACTAAAAATAAATTTTGGGAATTCAGAAGCCCTGAGAATTGAAGTAGAGGGGTCGCTTCGGGTTAGTGCTTCTTTCTACTGCAATGGTCCGAAGAGAAACTGAAATATCTGAGAGTGTAGCTAAGCAAAAGAGTTAGGGTAATGTATGACGGTGACATTGTTGCCAAAATACAAGATATTCAGAAATCATGCGAGCAGTGGAATATCTCCCCCTCTCCTTGATGGGCCGAAATGCACTGCTGAAGATGGTACTCCCCCCTAAAATACTATGCATACTTCAAATGATACCCCTCTGGGTAGACTCACAAGAGGAGCAGTTCTTTTGGGCCATACTGAGAAAGTTTCTCTAGAAGGGAAAGATGACGCATATTAGTCAGGCCAAATTCACCCAAGCCAAAGAACTAGGGGGCACAGGATTACCAGACTTGCAGCTGTACAATGGAGCAGCAATGCTATGTTGGATACACAAACCGTGTATGAGATATGCGTAATATGAGCCAGAGGACTATTAAATCATCTCTGCGCGCCTTATAAATTTGTCAGCCTTATGCATGGGATAAAGCCCAAAAAGGAGGGAGAGGAACAGGGGGTAGAACTACTAAAGGGGTTTCAGAAAGCCTGGAAGTGGTGGCAGGGATAGACAGTAAGTCAATCACAACATCACAATATGTAAGTATAACAAGGAATCTGGATTCTTCCCCCCACTTTCCCCACCGATGGGGCACACCATCTTCTAAAAGTGGGAGGAATTCGGCTGTCATAGGCTAAGCCATATGTGGAAGACCTCCGAAATTGCTGTTGAAAGTTTTGAAACCTTACAGGAGAGATGCTCCATCCCACAGAGGCACCAATTACAATATTGGCAAGTGAAACACTACTTCCACCAAGTGCAATATACAGAAAGTATAGAGGTTAGAAGAAAAGGGTATGGCAAAGTCAGCTATCCTGAGAGTGGGGGAGGTGAGAAGCATAACAAATTCACCCTAGTTAAGGGTCCCCTTCTAGGAGTGCAGGGAGAGAAAGCCACAGCCAGGTTTCAAAGACAGAAAAACCCCAGCTGGAACAAGTTTCACACAGTGACTGATAAAGTAAGAAAGAGGGATTGCAAGCACGAGGACCAAAGCCCTTACTTGAACAAGTACACTGATTATTCTAATACCAGAAGGCAGGGGGATTACCAACACCTGGGAAAGAAAGAGGTGGGGTTAGAATCCTGGAGGTATAAGCCTGGGTTAGATTATGCAGAGAGAGGGAGACGAGAAGGAGAGCAGCCAGGAGAGCAGCTAAGACAGAGGCTGAGAGAAGGAGCTGATTCTTGGCGAAGAGCTGAGCTACCCAGAGCTGAGAGAGCTGAATTCCCTGCAACAGGTTAGCAACAGAGGTGGGGGCCAGGAAGTGGAGAAGCTTTCAGACCACCAGAGAGGTTGTCAGCTGAGCAGTCTGACCAGGTCGGTGAGTCAGAACCCATGCAGTTGGGAGAACCAGTGTCAGAGTTGGGGGAAGAAGATTGCTTTATGGATTGCTCTCTATGCCAAGCTCTAGACAGGAGGTCTTGAGGAAAGCTAGACCTGAAAGAAGTAATTTTCCTTGGAAGTTAACCATATGGCACAAGCAGTGTGGAAGTAGTTTCCTGTATGTTTTAAAAGGGAAATTTACTGCAACGTAAGCCTGATCTGGAAGCTCTGATTCATGCTTGTTTATCACCAGTGTTTGAACTGTGCAACGGCAAGAAAAGCCAAGTTAGCTGCTATAAGAGTTTTTGCTTGCTCCTCTCCTATATGAAAAGCCTGCTAAGAGTTTTGATAACAGCTGGGAATGTTTATTTTGTTCTAAGTTTGGTTTCACGTAGAAATGCAGCCTAGAGAGGTTTTTGAGGCTGGCAGAAACCAAACTGCTGTTGAAGAATTAAGCTTGAATTTTTCTTTATGCTCTGTTTAGCAAGGACTAAAAAAAGGAAACTGCTGCCTGGTTTCTAAAGGCAATACTTCTGCAGGTAAGAGGACTTTAAAAGCCATTTCTGAGTTCTTTTGGTTTGTTTGCCATTATTTGCTGTACCTTAAGCAAATCCTACAATTATAGTCCTGTAAATGATACCTTGAACCTGCTGTGTTTTGTGTTATGGAAATAAACTTTCTGTTACAAGCCTTACCCTCGGTTACCTCAACTACAAACCTTCTACTTAAAACACCAACATATTTTAGCAGTACTACACTTCCCAGAAGCCAACACGAAGAAATAGGCTGCTAAGAGCTGATAGAAGAAGGAATCCTCAACCACCACGCCCCTCAACCACTAAAGGCAAGTGGCTTTGGGCGTTGTGCTTGTGACAAGGGTAAACAAAGAATTTCAGTCCTTAGTCCCCAGACTAAACAGGTTGGCTAGATGTTACAAGGTGTGTAGGGATACCAAAAGAGGTCAACGGATGGGCACACTAGCTCAGGTGTGGACCTGGGATGTGGCCTGTCAGGTGGTGAAGGAGGATTTAGAAGTCCTCTTTAGTAACATCTACAAGTTTCTTACAAACACAACACATCAAGAAATACAATATAGGCTGCTACACAGAACATATGTAACCAAGGAAAGGGAGTGTGCAAGAAGTTGTGAAACAATGCTTGTGGAAGATGCTAATGTAGGAAGGGAACTCTGGTCCATTCCTTATTAGAATGCGTGAAACTAGAGCCTCTCTGGGAAACGGCCTTATGTGCGAATGAGGGCATGCTACAAGAGAAGCCGGAATGGTCCTATGCTATGTTATTGTTTGAGGATATGAGGGGGGGGGGGGCGGCGCAGTTCCAGAGCTCAGAGAATACCAAACTGAGATTCTTGTATAATCACCGTATTCCTGGTGTGCAAAGTCATCCTCTGCTCATGGGTGGCAGACGAGGGCCCTAATCCTGCTCAGTGGACCCAACTAATGAGGGAGTAACCAAGAGCGAAGTCCAAATATATAAACATAACATGAAACTTGAATAGCAGAGATATTGCCAGATCTGGTCTGTTTCAGGTGTAGTTGGTTGATCCTAAACCTTGGGAGCAGGATGACTGGGGGGAGGGGACAAGGAAGAAGATTAATGCTAGCAATACTGAGGAATAGGGTATGAAGGGGGGACATCAGGGGAGGGGTAGCATGGGAGGCTCTCCTGGGAAGGGTGAAACATCCCTTCGATTGATGCTGTGAAATATGTAATGGTTAATAGACTACGATTTGCCTAAAGGAGGTCTATTAAAAAGGAGACGGGTTATACAACATAAATACCTTCAGTAAGAAGCCAAACCAAACATTTTGGAATATACAGGGACTCGGTTACATTAGGCTTGACAACCTTGAAGAGACTCAGGTGCAATGGAATGGGGGAAAGGGGGAGTGTGAGTTATGTTAAAGTGAGCGATAAGTTAGTGAAATGGTGAATGGATGGAGATGTGGTGATCTGGATGACTGGCAAAAGAGTCATATTACAATAAAACAAGAACAATGGGAGATGCAGACCATGATTAATATTGAGGTCAAGCACAATGGAGGCTGGCACACTTTACTACCATGCTCTGGGGTGGAACAGGACAGACACTTATACGTGGTTTAATGACAATATTATGTACTGATGACATATCAAGTTCTTCCATTGTCTAGCTGTTGGTTTACCATGTATTGTCTGAGCAAGTCTGTGTTCCTGTTGTTGAATAATTATATGTTTATACTTGCCTTTATTTGATATATCACAATATCTGCAAGCAAGCAATGTGGTTTACATAGACCATTAATTGGAAAATGAAAAGAACACCAACTTTGATAATAGGAAAGAAGAGTAAAGAGAAAAAAAAAGGGAGACGACATCCAGGTACAGAGAGAGGAGGAAAGGTGGTTAGGTTCTGCTTGGCAATGACCAGAGAAAAGGTTCACTTTAGGGATTCACATTTAGTGATCCAAATAGGTGGGTCTTCAGTGCCCTGCTGAAACTTTTAAAGTGTGGCTCCACCCATAAGGGAGTGGATAAGCTGTTCTAGAGGGAGGGAACCAAAATAAAGAATGCGGCTTGTCAAGTGAACTCATATTTGACTGTGGATGGTCACCCCATTGTGTGTGTGTGTGGGGGCGTGTGTGTGTGGGGGCGTGTGGGGGCATGTGTGCGTGGGGGCGTGTGGGGCGTGGGCCTGTGGGGGCGTGTGTGCGTGGGGGCGTGTGTGCATGGGGGCGTGTGTACATGGGGGCGTGTGCGCGGGGGGGTGCGGGGGGGTGCGCAGGGGGTGTGGGGGTGCGGGGCGGTGCGCAGGGGGTGTGGGGGTGCGGGGGGGGTGTGCAGGGGGTGCGGGGGGGTGTGGGAGTGCGGGGGGCGTGTGGGGGCGCGGGGGTGTGGGGGGCGCGGGGGTGTGGGGGGCGTGTGGGGGCGCGGGGGCGGGCGGCGTGGGGCGGGCAGCGTGGGGCGCGGGCATGGGGGGCAGGGGCGTGGGCAGGCAGGCGCAGGTGGCGGGCGGCGCAGGCAGGCGGGGCACGGGCACAGGGAGGCATGGGGAAGGGGTGCATGGGGGTGAATGTGGTGGGGGGGTGAATGTGTTGGGGGGGTGAATGTGTTGGGGGGGTGAATGTGTGGGGGGTGAATGTGTTGGGGGTGCATGAGTGTGTATGGGTGGTGTGTGTAGTGTGCTTAGTGTGTGGAGTGGGATGGCATGTGTAGTGTAGGGTGGAGTGATGCGTGTGCATGTGTAGTGTAGTGCGTGCGGGGGGGATGTGGTGTGGTGCGGGGGGGTGTGGTGTGGTGCGTGCGGGGGGGATGTGGTGTGGTGTGGTGTGGTGTGGTGTGGTGTGGTGTGGTGCGGGGGGGTGGTGTGGTGTGGTGCGGTGGGTGCGGGGGGGGTGCGTGGTGTGGTGTGGTGCGGGTGGGGTGCGTGGTGCGGGGGGGGTGCGTGGTGCGGGGGGGGGGGCGCGGTATGCACCTTTGTCATATAGAGATTGTAATTTTTGTCCCCATGCATTCATCCCTCTAACCTTCCACCTTGCACTCTTCCCTGCCCACTTCAATACCTACCCATTCTCTGTTCCCCTTTTGGACTCTCTCCTCTTCTCCCTCCCCCCAGCACTCCCACCCCCTGCCCTCCTTTCCCCCATCCTCCTCATTTTTTTGTTTAAAGGTATTACCCCTTTAAAGTTTTGCTGTCTCTCTCCTGTATTACATTTTTTTTTGTGTTCTGAAGGCTCCAATCCCCAACAGGAATGATCTTTGCTACATCTAAGCCCCAATCATGGCAAAGATCGTTCCTGTTTTGCCCATAGCGATCCAATCTCCTGCAGGCAGTACAGGAGAGGTTTTCTGCCAGTAATAGGGGGAGAGGGCAAATCTCAGGTGCCAGGTATAAATTTCTAGTCACCATGGCAACCTGGCACCTGATTTTATCGAGCCATGACCTAATAAAGTGTGCAAGCCACCTTTTTCTCTTTACCATTAGCACAGTGTACACTGCTTCCCCATTCCAAGTTTTAATAAACAAAGCTGTATATCAAAGGCACTGTGTAAAAATAAAACAATACTGTACTATCCTACTAGCCAGTTATAATCCACTTACCTGTTCCCTGTAGAGCACCTGGACATTTTTGATAGTACGACAGTGTTTCTGAAGAATTGCTACAGCTTGAGCCAATGGCATGCCTGTAACATAAGAGATTTCTTCAACATAATTCCTAAATCTAGACAGAGTCCAATTTATGAACTCTGCTGGTCAAAGGATCAAGTGCTTAGTAACAATAGGAAATGAATGAATATATCTTTTTAAACTCACAACTTAAGAATTCTGAAATCACCTGGAATGTAAGCATTATTATATCATCCTATCAATAAAGCTAATTAAATTGTAACTTCAGATTAAATTAATTTACAACTGAAAGACTTTGCAGATCGGTACTTTTTCTGCCAAACATTTAAATTTCCCATTATTCAGATTGCTAAAATCAAATCAATACTTTCTTCTTTCTCACTTTGTACAGGGTACACACATTTATTTATTTAGACAGACAGATTTGTATACTACCTTATCCTACAATCAAAGTGGTCACATCACAATTGGAGGGTTACATTTAACATGAGGGTACTTAACAACATTATACAGTGAACTTGTATGTCTAGTTGGGATGAGTGGGTATCGAGTTAGCAGAGGTAGTTGCATTACCGTTCGGGTGGAGACTCTTGTCTGTCTGTCTGCTCATAGGTTTCTGTAAAGAGCTGGGTTTTAAGGGCCTTGCGGAAGTCTATGATGTCATTTAATGCCCTAAGGCTCGTTGTGAGGGAGTTCCAAAGTGTGGACGCCAGTAGAGAAGGAGCTCTACTTGAAGTTGTTTGTTTAGTCTTGTGATATCCTGCAGGTGTGCCGATCATGTTATCATTATTGGTCCTTCTTGGTCTATTGCTGATATCCTGTGTTATGATATTGTGGTAGCCAGGTAGCCTACACCTATAGCCAGGTAGCCAAGAACTATAGACTAGGCCATAAGCCTGAACCTGAAAGCTTTCATGTTCAGAACCAAGCTGGATTTCAGTAGTGCTGAGACATAAAATTAAAAGAGAGAATTAAATGCTGTTTTAAAATGAAGATGCTGTTACAGCAAAGTTTGCATAAAGTGAATACAATGCCTGTATGTTAAATCGTTACTCCAGAATTGTTACTTACACATTTTTAGAGCTAGATATGACCTTGATAAAGGAAAGTAACCAGGTTTGAACCAAGCCATTGTTCAGCTAGCTAGAGAAAGCAGAGCAAAGGGCATAGATCCTGATTGGTCAAATTCAGGGAAATGTCAGACCAATAGAAAGTTTGTAGAAATTAGCATGAGACCAATGGAAAGTTTTCATGTATCAAGCTAGAAAAGCGGTATAAAAAAGTTATGTTTCTATGAAGAGCTCCGCTCAGTTCCTTGAAAGCTTTGACTGACTGGGCCTGTGCACAAATAAACTGGTTTGGACCCTGTAAATTGACTCCTGGACTTGTTCATTGACTGCAGTTTGCTGCTACAATATCTTGGAGTGCATCTGCCGAGAGATGCTGAATGATTTTAAAGATGATCATGATTGTCTTAAACTTTGCTCTGGCCATCATTGCGAGCCAGTGCAATTGCTGTAAGACGGGGGTGATGTGCTCAGTTCTTGGAGTGTCTGTAATGATGCGTGCTGCAGTGTTTTGTACCATTTGGAGTGGGTGTAAGGTCTGCTGAGGGGGGCCTTGATATAACGAGTTTTCGTAATCAAGCAGAGGTGTAATGAGTGCTTGGCACACTGTGGAGAAGTGGTCCTGGCGGAGTATTGGCTTTATCTTTTTGATAGTCCTCAAACATTAATAGGCCTTGTTTGCAGTTTTGGTGATGTGGGATTTCAGGTTCAGAGCTCTGTCCACTGTGATGCCCAGGTACTTAACTTCATCTTTGACTACTATGAGTTTGTCTAGAATGGTGATAGTTTGTGGTGGAACGAAGGTGGGGTTCCTGGTGACGAACATTGCCTCAGTTTTATCGTAGTTTACGGTCAGGTCATTGGCTGTGAGCCAGGCATTCATGTCTTCAAGGCATCTGGTTATTGTTGTGGTGTTGAGTGCTAGTAGGTTGATTGGAGCATACACCATGATGTCGTCAGCATAGATGTGATAGTGGAGTTTGTGGCATTTGATGTTGCAGCATATGGGTTGTATGTAAATATTAAAGAGCATTGATGACAGGGCTGAACCTTGTGGTATTCCCTGCGTGATGGGGAACTGCTGTGATTTCTTTTGGGCGCATTTTACGGGCCACAAAAGACTTAAAAGATTTCCGCAAATTACTTAAAACCTTCCTATTCATGGAATATTATGATCAACCAGACAGTGAACTTCATTAACAATGCACGATTGTAATCATGTAAAAAAAAAAAAAAAAAAAGGAGTGGAGGAGTAGCCTGGTGGTTAGAACACTGGCTAATAAAGTATTGTTATAATGAGTTATTTTATAGTATCCCTTTGGTAAGTTGTGTTAGCTCTTATCCAATGTTATGTCACTCCTTATTTTATGTAATTTAATTTGTGCAACCCACCACTTTGATTGTAGGAAAAAGTGGTATACAAATCTAAATAAATAAATAAATTTGACTTGTTGCGTTCGATCTTCCAAGTAGGAAGTAAACCACTTCAGAATATCTTGCATTCTCCTATCTGCTGCAGGCGTTGCAGTAACCTTGCGTGGGACACAGTGTCGAAGGCTGCCGAGATAGCACAGTTACTTACCTGTAACAGGTGATCTCTGGGAACAGCAGGAATAAGTCTTCACATATGGGTACGTCGGTACCGACGGAGCCTGCACGGGAATGCTCCCCAGCATCCAATCAGAAAGCTTTTGGGAGCATCCCTCGCGCCTGCGCGCTGACTTCCCGCCCTTTCCACTTCTTCTCCTCAGTTGAGTATCATAGCTGAGACAAAGGAGAGAAAGAGGAAAGGAAGATAGATAGATAGATACAACTCCTAGGGGAGGTGGGTGGGTTGTGAAGACTTATTCCTGCTGTTCCCAGAGATCACCTGTTACATGTAAGTAACTGTGCTATCTCCAGGAACAAGCAGGAATGAGTCTTCACATATGGATCAGGAGTGCATTTCCCACACAGGATCTCCGGCATCCCATGAGGGAATGGAGGGTAGGAGTTGAGAATAGAAGAGCTGTAAGGAAAACAGCAAACCCAAGGACTACAGGAGAGGAGTCCATGGCATGTATGATAACTACCATTAACATCATTTAATGAACAGGTATAATATGGAGCTTACCTACTGGATTGTAGGAAGTAGAAAGCGTGATGGAGTCTACTGGATATGCAGTAGCGGAATCCTCAAGGTGACCTCACAGCAGTGAGGGTGAAGGTCCAGACCTGGAATTAGCAGGTGATCCAGGTGTCAACTGGGGTAGGATCAAAACGTCAGGTCTTCAATGGAAAGCTTTATGAGAAAAAGCTGAAAACTCTTTTAGATACAGAGTCATAACATTGAGGACTAAAAGAAGAAGACTGACCGATTTGGACAACTAGCCCAGTCTTGGAGGGAAGAAGGGTTATGGAAAAAAGCCCATATTCCCAAGCAGAACAATGTGTACTCAAAAACAATGAAGATGTACACTATCTTTCCTAGCTGATGAGAGATAGGAAAGATATTGAAGCTTGAATCTTCAAGGATAGGGAGACCTAGAGCAAAGCAGAAGCTGTTATCACCACAGTAGTGGTTGTGAGCATGACATACTAAGGAACAGTATGAAAAAAGGAGCCCACTGTCTGTAACCTCTGAGAAAGGTACAAATTGCTATAGCATAGACAGTGAGGAGATAGTATGTAATACATATCGATCTCTAAAAGTCTCCCAACAGATACATATATATATACATACATATATAGATATATAGATATGCAGAATATGTATCAAAATATATATATAGGTGGATATATATATACATATGGGGGCATAAATATGCACACACAACTTACAGACATATGTATGTAGAGGCATATATAGAGATATTTACATACATGACAATAAGTCTGAAGATACACTAAGCCCCATAAGAACATTCACATAGGAAATGTAAGGGGAAAGATTCATCCAATAACAAGAGGGTGAAACCCACTTGACAGATATATAGAGAATCTATTTCCGTGGGCTAAGAGGATGCAGGAATGCAATCCAGTAAAATAACCAGGATGGTTGCGTGAAAAACAGAGGATAATATCAGTCTGTAAAGAGCAAGTCGAGAGTCCTTTAGTACTCTGACATGGAAGATGGGTAGAAACGCATAGAGGAGATACCAGGAGGACCCACTGGAGGGACATAGGGGTATCATGCGTTACTAATAGCCTTGGATATTCACGCAGAAAAAGCTTATATTCTGAATTATAACAGGAGACAAGAGGGTGTGGAGAACCCTCACAGTCATGAGAATGATTTATAAGCTTTTTTCTACTATATAGAATAGCCCTCAGAGACAAAGATCAATGCTCTGTAGCAAGGGCCCATAGTAGAAAGCTTCTCTGAAGATTGCAGAGAGCATTGTGCAGGAGAATTATGAGATAAAACTGACTGAAGTCAGGTGTGTTGCCACATCCTAGGAAAAGGAGATGGCTAGAAAGAAGATAATGGAAGATAAACTGGAACTTGTGGAAAAGTACCAGTAGTTCAATCACTGGAACTCCTGCATGCACAGCAGCTGAAAAAGACAGCAGAGAGAATCTTACTGTGCAAAACAAAGAGAAACAGACAAAGGGAGAGGTGATATTCCTGTCCCTGCCTGATGAGTTACCTTGAGAATGTATTCAAGGAAACAAAAAGTCTACACTGGAATGAAAGCTAGAGAAGCTTTTCAGTATGGTACCACTCAGTCAGGGGATACCCTGGATGAGAGGGGAAGGGTGACTTACCCATATGGCGAGTCAGCTGAAGGAAAAAATGTTCATGTTGGAACAGAAACTATCATGAGATAGTTGTAACTTCCCTTCTTGGTATTAAGAAGAGGAGAATTCTGTAACCCATGGACAAGAATATCCTGACAGCTTAGCATACTGAAAAAGGAAAACTCCAGTGTAGAGCTTTAAGAAAAAACAGTGAACAAACTTCTGTTAAGAAGAAGTTAACTGTAGATTGTAACCTTCAGAACCTATGGTTTCTGGGTATGTTGAGACTGGCTAGAATTTGGAAATTTCAGACTAGGACGAAGTGTCCCTTGCTTGGGCGCCTCTGGATGATGGGCAGGAGAAGAGTGAAACCTTCTTTTCTTAGGGAAAGAAGGCTTGGTAGGACATTTCCTACATCCTGGGGAAGAAGGCGGCTTAGAATGGTCTCCAGAACCAGGGAAGTCAGTGGAGCAATGAGCAACCTGACGTAAAGCCTCCTTATTGAAGAGATTTTCTCCAGTACAAGGAGCATTATCCAGTGTATGTTGTGCCCATCTGCTCAAGTCAGAAGCTTGGAGCCAGGCTCTACGACGTGCTCCAATGGCAATAGCAGAGGATCTGCTAACAGACTCAAAAGAGTCTAGAGAAGCACGAGAAAGAAACCAAGAGATATTCCGGCTATGACTAAGAAGCAAGGAATAGTCAAGCAGCCTTAGGCTCTGACAAAAAAGGAGTCAAAAGAGATAATTTCTTTGTGACCTCCTGGAGTGTTAGATTCATATAAAATATATAAGAAATAATTCTTGATGCCAGCATAGATGTTTGGAAGGTTTGACGTCCAAAGGCATCAAGTGCTCTAGAAGCAGGACCTGGCGGATAAGAAGAATGCTTCTTCTTGCTTTTTACCTTCCTCATTGCTGATTCCACTACAATGGAATGATGGGGAAGTTGATTCTTTTGAAACCCTGGAGAGGGGGGCACCTGATACAGAACATTAGTTGCTGTAGAAGGTGAGGGAACCCTTAAAGGTGATTCCCATATTCTCAGAAGAAGATCCTGCAAAGAATGATGTAAAAGAAGCATTATATTTCCCTTTTCTGCAGGAGAGCCTTGGTTAAGATTACAGCCAGGGATAGGAATAGCAAGAAAGGTTGCCATGTCAAGGAGAAACTTCTGAAAAGAAGGATCTCCAATGGGAACCATCCCTGGGAAGGCTAAGGTTGAAGATGCAGCCTGAGCACCAGAGGATGTACTGGTCTGGTGCAGAAAAAGAACCTTACTAGATGGATAATGATACTGGCAGTCACGATTTGAGGCAGTTAGTACTGCATCGTCTATGCCAGGTATCGATTCCAAACTAGGCATGGAAAGGATCGATGGCACCGATGTAATTGTGGGAATCGACATCGATACCGATACCGGTAATGGCATCGAGGCCGTCATCGGAGGCTGCTCAAGGGGTACCGAGGTAACCAGAGAGTCTTGGTGAGTATCCTCGGTACTGCGCATCCGGAAACGACAAGAGTCGGTTCCAAGGCGCGTCGGTACCCAGTCATCTAGACTAGATATCGATTCCAGACTTGGCATCGAAGGGAGCGAGTCTATCGATGCATGTCTAGAGTGCACCGACATCGGTGGTGGTACCGGCGATGCTGATACAGGGAAGTCACCTGGGTCGTATCGATCGGTCCCGAAGGTACCGAGGACGCCAGATGACGATCCCTGGTGAAGAGTGGAACACTCGACACCGGTGCCGATGCCGGGGTATCGGTACCGCTCGAAGCGGATACCACCCCCGAGCATGGCTTAGATACAGGAAAGTCAATCTGGAACGTATCGATCGGTCCCGAAGGAACCGAGGATGCCAGAAGACGATCCCTGGTGCCGAGTGGAACACTCGATGCCGATGCCGGGGTATTGGTACCGCTCGAAGCGGGTACCACCACCGAACATGGCTTAGAAACAGGAAAGTCAATCTGGAACGTATCGATCGGTCCCGAAGGTACCGAGGACGCCAGATGACGATCCCTGGTGAAGAGTGGAACACTCGACACCGGTGCCGGGGTATCGGTACCGCTCGAAGCGGATACCACCCCCGAGCACGGCTCAGGTATGTTCTGTGAGGGGTGAGCCCCAGGAACAACCTGAAACCCCTGAAATGCTTTGGAGCCCGAAGACTCCCGCCGGGGTTTTAATGCCAATGGGGTCTTGAGGGCAAGGCCGGAGCCGTCATCATGCGTGGCATGAGACCTACCACTCAAGGATTGGCAAGTCTTAACAGACTGTTTGTGGGTTACCTGATCCTGTGGAGAAGAAAAACCCGGTGCCCTAACTGTAGGAGGGAAAACGGTATCGAGGGAAACTCGAAAGAGGGAAGGTCTTCTCTCAGCATTGCAGCCTGATAGTTCAGGGGAAAAAGGGGCAGGACCCAAACAGGTTAGACACCAGAGATTGGAGTCTAAAAAGAAAATTGTGTTTCCACAGTGAAGGCACTTCTTAAGAGAAGGCGGCTCCATGATGGAGAGGCCTTGTAGGCCCAAAAAGTTAAGACAGAAACAGGGAAAAATCTCTCTGAGTTTAAGAAAAAAGAAAGAAAAAACCACCGGCGGTACCGGTGTCGGCGGGAAAAACAGCCGCGACCACAAGAAAACAAGAAATGAAGTATTTAAAGAAAAAAGTTTCTGCGGTGACAGGAGGACGTCCTGCCGGCTCCGCGGAAAAACGAAAACTGAGGAGAAGTGGTGGAAAGGGCGGGAAGTCAGCGCGCAGGCGCGAGGGATGCTCCCAAAAGCTTTCTGATTGGATGCTGGGGAGCATTCCCGTGCAGGCTCCGTCGGTACCGACGTACCCATATGTGAAGACTCATTCCTGCTTGTTCCTGGAGATGTCCATGAACACTAGCAGGAATCCGTTCTTTATGTTATCCATGCCTCTTAGGAGCTTGTCAAAGAGGGACGTGAGTAGTGTTTCCACACCGTGCTGGGGTTTAAAGCCATGCTGATGGATATCCAGTGGGGCATTCATGTCAGTATGGTCCTGAAGTTGCCTTTGCACTGTCTTTTCAACGATTTTCACAAGGAATGGTAGGCTGGAGATGGGACGGTATGATTTTGGTTCAGAGGGGCTTAGGTTGTTGCTTTTAAGTATCGGTCGTATCATGGCGTGCTTCAGGGATTGCGGCATGTATCCTTTTGGAGTGAATCTTTGATGATTTTGTGAATGTAATGGGAGAGCTGGCTTCTTGTGGCTTTGAGCCAAGACACTGGGCATGGGTCTGACGGTGAGATTGTTGTGTTGAGTCCATTTATTATGTCCTCTACTTGATGTGTTGATGGTATGCTGAAGTCCTCCCAGGTTTGATGCTGTTCTTTCATTTCATGGTCATCTGTCCGTGGTGTGATGGAGCATGTCTGGATAGTGTTTTTCGCTTTCATGTAGTCCACAAATTCCTGTGTGTCAAAATGGTGGGTACAGTGCCGTGTGGTGTCCTTAGTAAGCTTTTGGACAATGCTAAAGAGTTCTCTCGGTCTGTTGACAGATTTCATGATAAGGATGGTATAGTGCTGCTGTTTACGCTCATTTATCAGGTTGTTATATTCAAGTTGCTTGGCTCTTTATTGAGTCAGGGAGTTATGCGACTTGTTCCACCTCCATTTTCTCTCAAGTCTTCGGAGAGTGCGTTTTGCATCTCTGATATCACTTGGGTACAAGGGGGCGTTGGACCTCCTGCGTGCTTGTGGTTCTATACTCATAGGGGCTGATGCTGCATTAGATATTATGGAGTTCCATTTCTCTATGCTTAGGTCAAGAGTGTCGTATTCTCGCTGGAGTTGTGGAATGATTTTGTTTATGAATGAGTATTTGTTGAAGGCTTTAAAACGTCTGGCTATGCTCTCATCTTCCATGTGTTGGGTGGGGTTATTCAGAGTCAATGTGAAGTCAATCACATGATGATCTGAACAAGGGACTGGTGTGATTGCTGGTGTTGTGGCCTTGCTCTGTTCCACCAAGGGTATTGGAATAAAGACCATATCCAGAGTTGTACCATGCTGGTCCGTTGGTGCACTGATTGTCTGGCAATATTTTAGTGACTCCATGGCTTTTAGGAATGCTGTGGTTCCTTGGTGGGTGCGGAGATTAGGTTGTAGTCTCCTAGTACAAAGAGGGGTTTGTGTGTTCTGCTGTGTGCACATATTGCTTCAAGTACCGTGGAGAGATGTTCAGTTGTGGCTCCAGGAGGCCTGTAGGTGAGGGAGACGCTTAGGTACTTGTTAGCTATGGTGATTGTGTTTGATTCAATTGTATTAGTGGTAGAGATTGTTTTAAATCTGTATTCCTTTCTGGCCAGTATTAGCACACTTTCTCCTCTCTTTTGTGCTCTGATGCAAGTGAATGCTAAGTAGCCTATTGGGGTTACTTGATTTAATATGACCTGGTCTGAGTCGTCTAGCCAGGTCTCGGTGATGCAGATTATATCCAGTTTTTGGTCGAGGATGGTATTCGGTTTGTTCCTGATTGATCTGGCGTTTATTAAAGCACACCTAATGTTGGCCGTTATGATTGGGTTGGTGTGTACACTATTTGTGAGATGAGTGGGCATAGTACGGGTAGCATTGTGCAGTTTGTGAACTGCAGGCTTAGTATGCTGGTGTTCTTCAGAGAAGGATGAGCCTGGTGCCCATACAGGTTGGTTGGTATGTAGGTGGAGCAAAGGGATTTGCTCGTTGGGTCTGATGCCGTGTGTGCAGGGTGCGAAAGTGTGGAGGAGTGTAAGGTAGGCAATGAGGTAGTGGGGAGTGGAGTGCATTTTTGCAATTTACTGATCTGGTATCGGCTTGAATTGTGGCCCAGTGGTGGTGGGTGTTTGACCCTTCTCTTATAGCTCTAAATTAGCCTGCTCTATTTGTTTGGTCTCTCCTCCTCTCATGCAGCTCTAAGCTAGTAATTGAGTCTACATGCTATGCAGTATGTTATTTTACAAGCAATGAGGTAGTAATGGAGTCAATAGGCTGTGCAGTATATGTTATCTTTACAGCAATGAGGTATTAGTGAGGTAGCAAAGAGGTAGCAGTGGAATTTTTAGCATGTATGCCCTACGTGCCACTCATAGGCAAAAGCAGAAATCCTAAATCAATATTAATGTAGTTTCCTGACTTACAACTCCCAATTCTTAGGAGTTTAACTGCAAAATAAAGTCAAGC
Organism: Ichthyophis bannanicus; assembly: GCA_033557465.1. NCBI lineage: Eukaryota > Metazoa > Chordata > Amphibia > Gymnophiona > Ichthyophiidae > Ichthyophis > Ichthyophis bannanicus. Next base: position 465,836,685 of record CM066034.1, read on the forward strand.
ATTAAATTACTAGTTATCCACACTCATACAGTAATATAGTAAATGACAGCATTAGAACCCTTGGTTGCATGTTAGAAATCTTGAAGCTCGTTTAGCATAAAACCACTGTCCTGGTTGGGGGTGGCTATCGATGAAGAAAAGAGAGCTGCTTTTTAAATATATTTAGTCCTGTCACTGCAAGGTTCTTCCTGCATCACCAAAAAGATAAGTTATGCGATGTTTAATATAATAAAAGGAAATCAATGAAGTTGTATATATTTATGAATTACAATGTAATGAAATTACTAATACAGAAGAATATTAATAGTTAAAGGTTGGGGAGCAATGATGATTTGTTTAGTCTCTGTCCGCTGACTTTGTGAAGCTTTTGAGCTCCTCCCTTTAAGAATTTGGGATCATGATAAATTATTGTGAATTTGTATTTTTTTTTTATTGTCCGTTTTAAAATGTAATCTTTGTATTTTTTTTACATATAGCAAAGAAAGACTAAATATGGTCAATCCAGTCTGCTTGGCAGTGATCTGTCCACTTTGGGTAAATGTGAATATAAATTCCCAATACTGTAATGGTACACACAAAATTAATGTCAAAATAATATCAATTGATATCAGTTCTTAGACAAAAATCTCAACTAACAAAATCTTATACCACAACCTATACAATTTCACAGGCAAAATGACCGCAGCACAGCTCATATTTATTTATTTATTTAGTAAACATTTGTATACCGCTGCTTCCTACGATCAGCAGCGGTTTACTTTACAGAATCATACACTATTTTAATAAGAACCCACAGCCAATCAACATCTAGACACTCCCATGATGTCACCACAAAATTTCCATAAACGAAACACTACACTGATACTTCTACACATAAACAAGAGTTGATCGGATTAAAGCTGCACAGTCCCTCTATGCAAAAAAATCACAAAAATTCAAAAAAGCAAGAATTGATACCCCTCTAATACAGCATTGTTTGGATTTACAGCATCAGTTTGAGGACCTTCGCTGTACTGTCCTGGAGTGCGTTCCCCAACAGATTAGAAGAGGAGATCCTAATAAATTATTGTTACAAAAAGAACAGCGGTTGATCTATCGCTTGAATACTTTACACCCGAATGGCCTTAATGATAAGATCGAATGGTCAATGTTTTTTTGATTTTTTTGAATTTTTTTGAATTTTTGTGATTTTTTGTATGGAGGGACTGTGCAGTTTTAATCCGATCAACTCTTGTTTATGTGTAGAAGTATCAGTGTAGTGTTTCGTTTATGGAAATTTTGTGGTCACGTCATGGGAGTGTCTAGATGTTGATTGGCTGTGGGTTCTTATTAAAATAGTGTGTCAGACGCCGTCTTGATTGATGGCGGGATAGCTGACTGAAGTGAAGCTGAAGAGGGTCTGCATTGTATACAGTTATTGAACCCCTGAAGAAGCCGTATTTCGGCGAAACAGTAGCTTCTGTAGGGTGTAAAGCAGATTGGTTTCAATTCTAGTGAAATTATTCTTTTCCCGCTGTTATTTATCCTGGGAGATCTTTGGGATCCAGTTTGAGCATTTTGGAATCCTTGCTTGCGATGGGGCGTTACAGTGCCAGCTTGCTGTTAAGATGTTAAGTACATGGAGCACTTTTGTTCTATTGTTCTTTGCTTTTGCTTGATTATATTTATATCTTCCTTTTTAGGTACAAGATTACAGCTTTGGTGGAATTCCGTATAACCCCTTGCTGTTGAAGTCGTTATGCTTTTGTATGTATTGTATGTTTGTTTGGTGGATGTTTTAGAGGTTGGTTTAGAGTATTTATCCCAAGGGTAATTGGGGGTGTTTAAAGGTTTGGTATTTATTTAGGTATAGGTGGATGAATGGTGGCAATTCTGACCAGTGATGTTAGCGTAAGCTGCTCCCTATGGTGATCATTCACTAACTGTGGGATATGAGCTGTGCTGAGGTCATTTTGCCTGTGAAATTGTATAGGTTGTGGTATAAGATTTTGTTAGTTGCGATTTTTGTCTAAGAACTGATATCAATTGATATTATTTTGACAGTAGTTTTGCTCTTACACAGCTTTTTTTGTTGGTACACACAAAATTAACCCATTTGGAGATACTATCCCCAAGAAATAGTACAAAGTAAGCATACAAAAGAACTGGTAAAACAGATTTGTGTGAATTCTGTAAGAGCTGGACAGTTACTCATCTCATAGCCTGCTGCAAAATTATGATGGGGAAAGCGTAGTTACTCACCTGTAACAGGTGATCTCCGAGAACAGCAGGAATCAGTCTTCACATATAGGTGATGTTGGCACCAACGGAGCTCGCATGGGAACGCTCCCCAGCATCTAATATGAAAGCTTTTTTGGAGCACTCCACTGCGCCTGCATGCCTGCCTTTCCAACACCTCTCCTCAATTGAGTTTGTAGCTGAGAGGAAGAGAAAAAAAAAAAAGTAACCCTACAACTCCCAAGGAAGAAGGGCGGATTATGAAGATCAATTCCGGCTGTTCCTGGAGATCACCTGTTAGAGGTGAGTAACTACGCTATCTCCAGAACAAGAAGGGACATATGGGACTCACCAACTCCCAGGTACCAGACTGGTATGGGTGGGGGAGAGCAGTGGTCCTTTGGGGGAGCACCATAAGGTAAATCTACGCCACTTGAATGCATAAGATTGGCTGGCAGAATCCTTGCGTGATGCAAGGAGGACATCCTTAACCGCCTGTGGTAGGTCGAGGTCAGCGAGCACTATCCCTTCAGCAACATGCATTCAGACTTAGGGAGTGAAGATTGGGATGAAGGAGAGTCCCATTGTCCAGAGAGAGGAGTTTGGGCACAAATCCCAGACTGAGGGGTTGAGACTGTGCAAGCTGAAGCAGCAGAGGAAACTACGATTGATGAAGCCAAAAGAGGGCTATGAGGATCACAGAGCCCCTGTCAGCCTGTAGCTTGAAAAGCGTCTTGGGTATCAAGGGGATGGGTGGGAATGCGTAGAGCAGTTCTTGACCTCAGTGTAGAAGGAAGGCATCCTGGGCTGGTCACTGCAGCAATGGGAGCCTGAAGCAGAAGAGTGGAAGCTGTGTATTTTGTGGAGTGGAAAAAATATCTATATTTGGGGTACCCCATGTGTGGAAGATCCAAGCAGCTGTCTCCCAATGCAAGGTCAATTCATGTGGATGAAGGATACGACTTAGCCTGTCCGCAAAGACAATGAGTTCGCTCGGGAGATACATCACTCTGAGGTGAAAGCGGTGTAAGATGGCAAAGGACCATAGGCGGAGAGCTTCTTCACAGAAGGAACGGACCCCGTTCCTCCCCTCCCCCCGTTTGTTCACGTAGAACATGGGAACTTGGCTGTCCATCCTGACTAGAACAGGTTACCCCAAAAGGTGGGGTTCAAAAACCCGAAGAGTATTTGTTAATGCCCGTAGTTCTAGGAGGTTGATCTGCAAAACAGATTCCTGTTGTGTCCACAGTTCCTGTGTGGTTCGGTCGTTCAGATGTGCTCCCCAACCCAGCCTGAAAGCATCCACTGTCAGGGTACATCGAGATGGAGGCATCTGAAAAGGTGACCCGACAAGAAAATTCTGTGGAGATCACCACCATTGAAGGGATTTGATCAGTTGAGGAGAGATGTGGATTCTGTCTGAGACACCCCTTTGTTTGGGTTCACTGAGAAGACAAGAGTCCACTGTGCTTGTCGCATGTGTAATTGAGCAAAAGGAATGACATGGACTGTGGAGGACGTGTGTCCTAATAGCCATTGCATTTTTAGAGATGTTGCCCGGTTCTGCTTCTGCATGCTCTTTGCCAGCTTGATCAGGTGGGCACAGTGATCCTGTGGAAGAAAAGCTTGGGCTGCTGAGTGTCCAAGTACTCCGATAAACTCCAGTTGGGTTGGAGTGAGGTGAGACTTTGGGAAGTTTATGACAAAGCCCAGGTGTTGAAGCACCATGATGGTGTGACGAAGTGAGAGCCTTACCTCTTGAGGGGAGTCTCCCCTGATCAGCCAGTCGTCTAAGTACCCCAAAGTGCATAAGTAGGCAGTGACTACTTCCATGCATTTTGTAAAGACTCTTAGGGCAGAGGCTAGACCGAAGGGGAGAACACAGTATTGATAGTAGTCTCCCTGAAATATGAGGCACAGATACTGTACAAGGAATGGATCAGAGACCAAGGTCCATCAAGCCCAATATCCTGGTTTCCAATAGTGGCCAATCCAGGTCACAAGTACCTGGCAGTTTCCCAAAAAGACACAAAAAGGTTCCACAATGCTAGTATTGGGGCAAGCCGTGGATTTCCCAGGTCCTCTTTAATAATGGTTATGGACCTTTCCTTCACATTCAAACCTTTTTTCAGCCCAGGTACACTAACAGGTTTTACTACATCCTCTAGTAACGAATTCCAAAATTTAATTACACTTTGAGTAAAAAAATATTCTCTTTTATTAGTCTTAAATGGGTTACACTGTAGCTTCATTGCATGTCTCCTAGTCTTTCTACTTTTTGATGGCATAAAACAATTGATCTACATTTACCTGTTCTGCTCCATTCATTAATTTATAGACCTCTATCATATCTCCCCTCAGCCATCTCTTTTCCAGGATGAAGAGCCCTAACCTTTTAAGCCTCTCCTCATAGGGGTTATCCTTCCATCCCGTTACCATTTTGGTGGCTTGTCTCTGTACCTTTTCTAATTCCACTATATCCTTTTTAAGATACGGTGACCACAATTGCACACAATATTCAAGTTGCAGTCATACCATGGAACAATACAGAAGCATTATAATATCCTTTGTTTTATTCTCCATTCCTTTCCTTATGATTCCTAGCATTCTATTTGCCTTCTTGCTTGCCACTTCACATTGGGAAGTGGATTTCAGTGCATTATCCATGATGACGCTTAATTTTTTTTTCCTGGGTGGTGGTTCCTGATGTGGAACCTTGCATCGTATAACCATAGTTTAGGTTGTTCTTTCCTAGGTGCATAACTTTGCACTTGTCCATATTAAATTTCATCTCCCATTTGAACGTCCAGTCTTCCAATTTATCAAAGTCCTCTTAGAATTTTCAGAATCCTCTTGGGTTTTACACAACTATTCAAAGTTGTTGTCATCTGCAAATTTGATTACCTCACTCATTTTTCCCATTTCCAGGTCACTTATGAATAATGTTATAAAGCAGCCAACCCAGCACAGATCCCTGGGATGCTCCACTATGAAAATTGGCCATTTAGCCCTACCCTTTGCTTTCTATCTTTTAACCAATTCCTGATCCACTATAGTAAACTGCCTCCTATCCCATGACTTTTTAATTTCGCCAAGAATCTCTCATGAGGGACTTTGCTGAAAGTTTTCTGAAAATCCAGATACACTATATCGACTGGCTCACTGTGTCTACCTGTTTATTCACACCTTCAAAAGAACATAACAGATTAGTAGAACAAGACCTTCCTTAGCTAAATATGTTGGCTTTCTCCCATTAAATCAAGGCCATCTACATGTTCAGTAATTTTGTCCTTTTATAATGGTTTCTACCATTTTGCTCGATACGGAAATCGGACTCACTGGTCTGTAGTTTCCCAGATCACCCCTGGAACCCTTTTTAAAAATTGGTGTTACACAGATGATTTTAATGATAGTAGGTATGCAATCTCATATTTCAATTCCTTCAGTCCAGGTAATTTGCTACTTTTTAGTTCAAATAGTTGTAATACATCTTCCCGGTTTATCAAAATTTCTTTCAATTCTTCCAATGCATCATCTTTAAATACCATTTCAGTCATGGGTAACTCTTCCCTACATCATCTTCAGTAAAGACCAAAGTAAAGTCATTCAGTCTCTCTGCTATGGCTTTGTCCTTTTACCCCTCTATCATCTAATGGTCCAACTGATCCTTTTCACAGCTTTTTTTGGCAAAAAATGTACTTGAAAACGTTTTTATTATGTGTGTTTTGCTTCCACAGCAAGCTTTTTTCCAAATTCTCTCTTTGCCTGCGTTATCAATGCCTTGCATCTGACTTGCCAATGCTTATGTTGTATTCAGTTTGTCATTTGGCTCCTTTTTCTATTTCCTGAAAGATGCTTTTTTGGCTACAACAGCCTCTCTGACCTCACCTTTAAACCATGCTGGCAGTTTTTTGGACTTCTTTCCACTCTTGTTAAAGTGTGGAATACCGTTGGTCTGGGCTTCTAAGATAGTATTTTTAAACAGCACCCATGCTTGATGTAAATCTTTAACCTTTGCAGCTGCTCCTTCTAGTTTTTTCTTAACTATTTTCCTCATTTTATCATAGTCTCCCCCTTTTGAAAGTTAAAAGTAGTACTGTGGATTTCCTTGGCATCCTTCCTCTATTTATTAAATCAAACGTGATCATGCTATGATCACTATTGTCAAGTGGCCCCAACATCCTTATCTCTTGTACCAGATCTTGTGTTCTACTAAGAACTAGGTCCAAAATGGCTCCCCCTCTTGTCAGTTCATGAGTCAGCTGCTCCAAGAAGCAGTCATTTATTTCATCTAGAAACTTTATCCCCCTAGCATTCCCAAATATAAAAATGGGAATGAAGTAGTTACCACACCATTCACAGAAGATGAGGTGTTAGAACAACTTGCAAAACTGAAAGTGGACAAGACCATGGGACCGGATGGGATACATCCTAGGATACTGAAAAGAGCTCAGGGAGGTTCTTGCAGGGCCGTTAAAGGATGTTTTCAACAGATCATTGGAAACAGGAGAGGTTCCTCAGGACTGGAGAATGGCTGATGTTGTACCTCTACACAAAAGTGGTGACAGGGAAGAAGTGTCAAACTACAGGCCTGTGAGCCTTACCTCGGTGGTGGGAAATGTCATGGAGGCGCTCCTGAAAGAGCAAATAGTGAACTTTCTCAAAACCAACAGGTTGCAAGACCCAAGGCAACATGGTTTTACCGAAGGACGATCTTGCCAAACAAATCTTATTGAGTTCTTTGACTGGGTGACCAGGGAGCTAGATCAGGGGCAGCGATGGATGTCATCTACCTGGATTTCAGCAAAGCCTTTGATACTGTTCCTCATAGGAGGCTTATCAATAAACTCAGTAGCTTGGGGATGGATCCTAAGATGGTAAATTGGATCAGAAATTGGTTGACTGACAGACGACAGAGGGTGATGGTAAATGGAGCTCACTCAGATGAAGGGAAGGTGATTAGCGGGGTGCCTCAGGGGTCGGTCCTGGGCCCGGCACTGTTCAATGTATTTGTGAGTGATATTGCTGAAGGACTGAATGGAAAAGTCTGTCTTTTTGCAGATGACACGAAAATTTGCAACAGAGTAGACTCCCCCGAGGGAGCGGTTAACATGAGGAAAGATCTACAAAAGCTGGAAGAATGGTCAAATGCTTGGCAATTAAGATTTAATGCAAAGAAGTGCAGAGTCATGCACTTTGGTAGCAGAAATCCAAGGGAAATGTACGCAATAGGGGGCGAGAGGTTGGTGTGCACAGATCAGGAGAAAGACCTTGGTGTGATTATTTCTGAAGATCTTAAGGTGGCAAAACTGTGCGACAAGGCGATAGCAAAAGCCAGGAGGATGTTGGGCTGCATACAAAGAGGAATCACCAGCAGAAAGGAAGAGGTATTTATGCCACTGTACAAGTCACTGGTGAGGTCTCACTTGGAATACTGTGTTCAGTTTTGGAGACCGTATCTTGCAAAGGATGTAAAAAGACTGGAAGCTGTTCAGAGGAAGGTGACCAAAATGATTTGGAGCCTGCGTCAGAAGCCTTATGAGAAGAGACTTGAAGTCCTAAACATGTACACTTTGGAGGAGAGGAGGGATAGGGGAAATATGATTCAGACCTTTAAATACTTAAAGGGATATAATGAACAAACAAACCTCTTCCAAAGACGGGGAAGCTGTAAAACTAGAGGGCACAACAGGAAGCTGCAAGGTGGTAAATTGAAAGGCAATGTCAGGAAATACTTTTTCACGGAAAGGGTGGTGGATGCTTGGAATGCCCTCCCGATGGAAGTGGTGGGGGCAAATACAGTGACGGAATTCAAAATGGCATGGGACAGACATAGTGGATCCCTTTACAGCAGCAGGATAAAATCAAAATAAACTGAACCATCTAATTTCTCAACAAATAGGGGTGTCCTGCATGGAGTGGTGGGTTCACCCCTAAACAGGGACATGGGGAGGGGTGGCCTGCACGGAGCGGCTGGTGCACCTACTCTTGCCATCGTGCTGGGCAGACTAGATGGACCATGCTGGTCTTTATCTGCCGTCATTTACTATGTCCTGCTGTGACACTGACCCAGTCGATACTGGGGTAATTGAAACCACCCATTATTAATACTGTGTTATAACTTTTGTTAGCTTCCCTGATTTCTTTGAGCATTTCATCATTCATTTGTTCATTCTGGCCAGGCAGTTGGTAGTACAACCCCACTGCCATCATTTTCCCCTTTTTGCATGGAATTTCAATCCAGAGAGATTCTACAGTGTATTTTGTTTCCTGCAAAACTTTAATCCTGTGTGACTCAATGCCCTCTCTAACAGAGTGCAACTCCTCCACCAATTTGATCTACTCTATCATTGCGATATAATTTGTACTCTGGTAGTACAGTGTCCCACTGGTTGCCCTCTTTCCACCAGTCTCCGAGATTTATTTATTCCTTCCTTCCTTCTATATAGCCCCTTCCTGCGATCAGGGGTGCTTTACAATGAACATCATTATTACACAGAACAAGTTTACAGTCCAAACATTGAAACAATTAACAGAACAATGTACAATTAACTATTTACAAGGATTACACAACTCCAACTTCTTTGTGTAGTAGGTGGGAGCCGTGGATTAAGGAGGGTTTAGGGAGATGTCATCAATTACATTATTTTCTCCATAGTGTTGAAAAAACAGTAGGGTTTTTAATTACTTCCTAAACGTTTGTAAATCTTTAATGGCATGTAATGAGTCTGGAAGGGCATTCCATTACATGGGTGCAACAAGGGAGTAGGCTCAGTTACTTGTGATTAGTTTTGTTTTGTGGAAGGTGGGAGGGATTAAAAGTGTATTCTGTCAGTGTTCCCTTCTAGATCTTGTATTTGTTGATCGAGTAATTAATGTTGAGAGGTATGATGGAGCAATATCATTAGCAATCTTGAATGTTATCATTAACATTTTATATTTGATTCTGCTTGCTATTGGTAACCAATGTAAAAATTGTATAGTAAGGGTGTTATGTGGTCAGTAAGACGGGCTTTGAGCAAGATTCTGGCAATTACATTCTGGGCAATTTGGAGTTGTTTCAGGCTTTTTTTGGGTAGACCATAGAGAAAGCTATTACAGAAATCAAAGTGGGGGGTGATTAGAGATACCAATCATATCTAACCTTTCCATTTAGTGCTCATTTAGTTTCCACAGCCAGTTCAAACCTCTCTTGCTGACTTATAAATGCATTCACTCTGTCGCTCCTCACTACCTTTCCTTTCTTATCTCTCCCTACGCCCCTCCTTGGGAACTCCGCTCTTCTAGCAAATCACTTCTATCTGTGCCCTTCTCTTCTACTGCTAACTCCAGACTTTGCTCCTTTCACCTTGCTGCTCCTTATGCCTGGAACAAACTACCTAAGTCGGTACGTCAGGCACCTTCTCTGGCTCTTTTCAAATCTAGGCTAAAAACTCACCTCTTCGCTACCACTTTCGGATCTTGACTCACCTGATCTCCTTTGTGTTTCCTTACCATTCCCCCTAGATGTAGTCTATGTCTACGCCTATTGTGTTGTCTATCTTGACTAGATTGTAAGCTCTGATAAGCAGGGACTGTCTCTTACATGTCTGTGCAGCGCTGCATACATCTTGTAGCGCTATACAAATGCTCAGTAGTAGTTGTAGTAGTGATAGTAGTAATATATTCTAACTTCTAGCATTTGCATACAAGCATTTTAATGATTGTATTTTATTCATATCAATCTGGTTATCGGTAGGCAGGGGTAATTTGGAATCTTTAAGCTCTGTCTGCTCTGTACTTAAGGGCATTTGGGTTACTTTTGTCTTTATTGGAACCTCTCTGTCGATATGCCCTAAGAGTGGAGGAGTGGCCTAGTGGTTGGGGCAAGGTACTTCAGGCCGGAAGGTCGGGGGTTCAAATCCCACTAGAGGACAGCAACCTTGGGCCGGAAGGACTGGGGTTTCTAGTCCCACAGGTGCTCCTTATGGTCCTGGGCAAGCCACTTAACCCTCCATAGCCCATGTTCCCTGTAAAATAGTTATCTCCAAGTTATAATGCCCTGTTCAATGTAATTTCAGTTTATTCAATGTAAACCGCACTGATGCAGAATAGCGCGGTATATAAGAGAATGTAAATAAATAAATAAACAAACTTCAATCTTGTCTCTGGAGGTATGGTATCAGAGTTCTGAGAAAAATCAATTTGAATTTTTCTCAGACCCTGAATTTGTTTAGGTCTCTGAGATCCAAGATGGGCCTGAATCCTCCTGTTTTCTTTTGAATGAAAAAATATGGAGTAGAAGCCCATTCCTGCTTGAGAAGGGGGACCTCTTTACAGGGTGGTCACCTCTTCTTTTAAGAGTGCTTTGCAGGAGTTGAGTGAGATAATACCTTGTAAAGCTGTTTGGGGGTAAGGTTTCGAAGTAAAGCTGGTAACCCCTTTGAACAACTGGAGTGTCCGCTGCTCTGATGTTATGAGGTGCCACCTGTGGGCATGACAGAGTCTGCCGGCTAGGTGGAGGGGCGGAGGACTCTCCAGGGGCAAATTGGCAATGATCTCCAGGAAGGAGTCAAAACCAAGGTGCAAGTTGTGCCTGCGGAGCTGATTGAGGCTTAGTAGTTTGGGCTTCTTGGGCTGGCGAGGGCCCTGCTGTCTCTGATGAGGATGCTGAGGCTGATAGGCAGCAGACGTCAGGTAAGAAGGATAGTATCTCTTCTTTTTAGAATAGAAAGATTTCTTGGAAAGAGTCTTCCTCTTGGATGGGTCAGCTGTCTTCCTGGAAAGTCGTTTTAGGGTGAGGTCATCAGTCTCAATCTCCCCGGTCTTCTCCTTTTAATCCTTTCCTTAGAGCTTTTCTCCAGTACATGGGATATTAGCCATTTTATCCTTGACCCATTGCTCAAGATCCATTGCCTGTAACCAGGCCATTCTGCGAGCCCTAATGCAGATTGTTGAAGCTCTGCCTGTTGATTCAAAAGCATCAAAAGAGGCCCTGGTAATAAACTTAGAAATATTTTGGCCTTGCTTGATGAGTGCCTGGAATGCACTCCACTTATCCTCAGGAAGCATGGGGGCAAAAGTCTACAGATCCTTGGTGACATCCTTGAGAAACATGCCCATGTACAGTATGTACGAGTTTATTCTGAAGGCCAACATACATGCCTGGAAGCATCGATGCCCAAAAGTACCCAGTGTCCTTGAGTATCTACCAGGAGGCATGGATGAATAATTTTTTGAACTCCTTATTCAGCACATTGCCGATTCCACCACCATTGAGTGGTGGAGAAGCTGAGGTTTCTGAAAGCCTAGGCACTCTGATATGCAGTACATAGTATCAAGCCTCCAGGGGCGGCCCAAGGGGGGTGCGGGGCCATGTGCAGAGATTAATTGCAGGGCCTCATTTGCATAATGAACCTCATTTGCATAAATATTTGCATAATATTAACATGCGCTTTTAGTAAACGTGCCTCTTAATGTGTCTGGATAAAGAAAGACTAACAGATTTCTACATTACTATATTGCAGTGACAACCCGCCAGACGCATTAGGAAATACTATAAAAACACTAACCATTTAGAACTCATAGCAAATCCACCCTATCATAACAGCACTACCAGGACTTACAAAGCACCAAACCCTACCTATAAATGGCAACACTGCAGATATTAAACCAATACATCTTAGAGAATACCAATACATCTCAGTGGGGGAAAGAGAACAAGTGGGACTGTCAAATAGAAACTACATGAACAGAATACCTCAACTCGGTTACACATGTAGAACATAGACCATCACCACACAAAGAACAAGGGATCACAATTTAGAAATAGGAAGATAATAATTAAACTGGGAACCCCAAGAGCCAAACATGAAATGTACAACAGTGAAGAAATAAAACTATAATGTCCTCTTGCACTAAACAAAAACGCAAAGATGTTAGCAATACACACTTCCCAGACTAGACATATTCCAGTTAATAAATTCAAAATAAAAAGTATTTTTCTACCTTCTGTTTGGGCATTTTATTTTTCAGTTGCAATTCTCCAGTCACTTTCTTCAGGTTTCTTCTGTCTTCTGCGAGCTATCCATTTGTCCTTTCTTCTCTTTTAGATTTTTTCCATTCTCTCTCTATATCTGCTTTAACATACTGATCGTTTCCCTTTTTCTCTTACCCCCATTTCTTTCCTTATTCCTTTATCATCCACTCAAATTTCACCCTTCCATTCTTAGTCCCCACTTACTCTCTCAATAGCTGGCCCATCATAGACTTTTCTTCCCTCCCACACAAAATATCTTTTCCCCTCTCCATTCTCATTCCCCATCCCCTTCTAGTCCTCCCCCAAAATCAGCTCCCTTATAGTTCTAGACCCACCCAGCATCCGCTCCCTTCTAGACCCATTCTCCCATGCCCCCACATCAGCCCATTTCCAGTCCTATCCCCCATATGCTCTTTTCCAGTTCCATTCCAGCCCCCCATCAGCCCATTTCCACTCCAAGCTCCCCCCATCAGCCCTTTTCCAGCCCTATTCCAACTCCCATCAACCCGCTTCCAGTCCTGTTCCAGCCCCCATCATCCCATTTCCAGGCCTATTCCAGCCCATCACCCATTTGCAGTCCAAGCTCCCCCCATCAGCCCATTTCTAGTCCTATTCCAGCTCCCCATCAGCCCATTGCTAGTCCTAGCACCCCACATGCTCTTTTCTAGTTCCATTCCAGCCCCCATCAGCCAATTTCCACTCCAAGTTCCCAAATCAGCCAATTTCCAATCCTAGCTCCCTCATCAGCCCACTTCCAGTCCTATTCCAGCTCTTCATCAGCACATTTCCAATGCTAGCCCTCCTATCACAGTCTATTTGCAGTCCTAGCCCCCCTCACCATCACAGCCCATTTTCAGTACAAGTTCCCCCCCCCACCATCACAGCCCATTTGCAATCAAGTTCCCCCCCCCATCACAGCCCATGCAGTCCTAGCCCCCCCTCCTCTGAACAGCCCTGCGGCTGCCTATGTGGCTTCAGAGGGAGCCAGGGAAGCCCACGCGAGGCCCCGGCTCCCTCTGCACAACCGCCAATGTGAAGAGCCTTTTCCCCCATGCTGGCAGCTGTTTCTGTGAAGCCGCGAATGCCGGGAAAGGTTAAAGGTCATTGCCTCCCTGGCTCCCTCTGAAGCCGTCCATTGTGCTATAATGGAGTTCGCACGGGGCCCTGTGCGAACAACATTATCGCTCAATGGACGGGCCGGCCCTGCAAGCCTCATGCTGACAGGTGGAATCGTGAGCGGGGCTTCCCACATATAGAGCATAAGATCCTGTAGGATTCAATGCACCGGTAAAGTGGCCGCCTCCTTGGGTGTGTGAGGGTATTGGAGTATCTCCAGGTCCTCTGTTCTTTTTCTGAGGCTACTTTGATGGCAAGCCCTGCTGCCATATTCCGTATAAAGTCCTGAAAGGACATATCTTCTGGTGGGGACTGACGCCATTCATGAGGCAGTGAAAGGTCCGAAGGGACATCTGGTAGTTCTTGGGAATCGAATGATTACTCATTAGAATCTGAAGAGCTGGATTCGGAGTCTGGTAAGAAGTCGAAGTATCATTGGTCCTGCGTGTGACCTCAATGTTTCATGGACATCAATGCCAATACCAATGCTCAGAGGCATTGGAATCGAGAACCATGGCAGGTTCAGCCTGTTGGGGTCTGGTGGTATCAGATGGTTCCAATAAAGATGTCAGCCTCAGGGGCTCCGATGATGTTGGTTTGAGGCCCGGCATCAGGGCTGATACATCTGGCTGTAGGCTTGATGCTGAAGACTGCACTCCTGGAGCTCTCAATTCTAATTGATACCAAGGCTGCTAGGAGTGTGGCCAAGCTCCTCTTGAGAACCAGTATGCACTGGTCCAGGGAGATGGCAGATGCCTGGGTGGATTTACCCATGGGACTTTGAGCCACCATCCCATAACATGGAACCAGTAGCTCACCAGAGTTTGATTCTTCAGGAGCATCCCCTCTTGTGCTTTGGCGGATAGGTCCCCCCGCCAGGGATGTCTGACTGGCCAGTCTGCATCAGAAGCACTTCTAGGGGAGTCGCGATGCTTATGCTGGGACTTTTCCTTGATCTCGGTATCAGTCTTCGATGCCGATAACTTAGGAGCAGCCAGAGACCTTGACTTACTTTTATGTTTGGACTTTGAGGAAACCTGAGACCCGTGAGAGGAAGTCGATATTTTCGAAGTGGAAGCCACTGAAATTGAATCCGGGGCAAACAATCCATACTGTCCGGCTCGGTTCTTTAGGACTGTCTTTGGCAGCACAAAGAACAAGAATTGGGTAAATGGTCAGGGCCCAAACATTTGAGAAACCAGTCATGTTTATCAGTGACTGAGATGGTACCGGCACACTTTGTGCATTTTTTAAAACCACTGGATTTTCCAAGCCTCAAAAAGGGTCTTTGAATTGACGATAAGGCAATGAAGGTCTAAAGGCCTAGTCTGGTGATTAAAACTACTGTATGTGAAAAAAGAAAAATGAAAATTTACAAGAGAAAAAAGAAATATCGGGGCAGGTGTCAAACTCAACAGAACTGGCAACGATGGGAAGGCAGAAAACATGATGTTTCAACAAAAAAAGAAATGTTTTTCAGCAGTGACAGGAATGAACGGGCCTGCTGGCTTTGCGGAAAAGAACTGAGGAGAGGAGATGGGAAGGCAGGCCCGCAGACACAGTGGCGTGCTCCCAAAGGCTTTCCTACTGGATGCTGGGGACGTTCCCCTTCGGGCTCCATCAGTGCCAACTTCAACCATTCCTTCTTGTTCCTGGAGATTAATTTCTATAAAAGAAAGATACAATAAAGGTGGCAAGTTTCATTCATTGGAAACTTTGTAAACACTACATCACTGTATCAGAAAAGCAATGGGATCATGATCCTTACAGAATTATGAAGAATGAAGAGGTTATGATAATCTGGGACATTTCCATTTTGACGATAAAAAGCTTGGTGCAAGGAAACCAGACAAAGGTAAAAGGAGAAAAACACAAAAGCAACCTTGATAAAGCGTAGTTACTCACCTATAAAAGGTGTTCTCCAGGGACAGCAGGAATCAGTCCTCACTTATGGGTGACGTCGGCACCGACAGAGCCTGCACAGAGCAATTCCCAACTTTCAAAGAAAGCATTTGGGATTGCTATCACGCATGCATGGTCCTCTTCCCGCCCAAGGGTGCCATCTTGCTCAGTCAGGTCCCTTAGCTCGAGCCCTACCAAGCAGATGGCAAGGGAAGGACAAAAATTCAGCAACTCATCAGGGGAGGCAGGAGGGTAGTGAGAACTGATTCCTGCTGTCCCTTCAGAACACCTGTTACAGGTGAGTAACTACGCTTTCTCCAAGAACAAGCAGGAAGTCAGTTCTCACTTATGGGACTCCCTAGCTACAGGCTACTGAACCTGTAACCAAAAAATGCCTCATGAGGCCATAAGCAGAAGCTGAAGCTCGAAGGAACCCAAGTCCTCGGGTCTTCGAGCCAAAACCCTCACTAGTCGTGAAGAAGGGTGGGAGGGCAGGAGTTGCTCATACCCCGAACAGATTATGGAGTACAGTCTGGCCGAAGGCACTGTCCCAGTGGGACTCCCTCTCCAGGCAATAGCGGACAGCAAAGGTATTCGTAGAAGACCAGGTTGCCGCCCAGCAGATGTCCATCATGGGCACGGAGCGCAGCGAGGCCACCAAGGCCACTTTGGCTCTGACCCCATGTGCAGTGGCTCGATGATCCAGGGGAAAGCCCGCCTTCGCATGGGAAAACAGAGAGGGTGCGGTTGGTGACTGCTTGCCCCTGCCTATTGAGATCGTAGGTCACGAACAGCCAGTCAGACTTGCGATGAGTCAGGGTACACGGCAAGTAGAAGGCGAGGGGCCCACTTGCAGCCGAGGGTGTGGAGTCTCGCCGACGCCTGATTGGCATGGGGCCTCGGGAAGAAGGTTGGGAGCACTCTCTCTTGATTGAGATAAAAGGCCAACACGACCTTGGGTAAGAACTTAGGATGCGTCCGGAAGACCACCCTGTTCCGATAAAACCTGATGTAAGGGGCCCGAGCCATATCCCGAACAAACACCAAAAAGGAGGTGTCCTCGGAGAGCGAACGCCGCTGGAGACCAGGCGGTGAGGGGTCCGATGGAAGATCCCAGTAGGTGCGGGTCTCCGGGGATGTTTCCCCATCGGACTCCCAATCCGAAAAATTGGTTGAGGGATCCGAGCTGGGCGGTTCGCCCTGTCCGATGGCCGACGGCCCTGGACGATCTTGCCCCCGGAGAACAGGAGAGCGAGCAAGACCGACGTATAGGACCCTCACGAGGCCCGTGGCTCTCAAGGGTTTCCCTGGACAGATTTGGGTGTCCCACGCAAGGGACCCACGGTCTCCGGGCACAGGTCAGCGAACCTGGCCGTGAGTGCCTGCTGGGAAGCAATGAACGCAGAAATGCTGCGTTCCAGCGCCAGCATATGGGATTCCCATGCGGGCATGGGGCCCTGGGATGCCGACACCGGGGTCACCGGATCAGGCGTCAAGGAGGAGAGGGGGTCCTCACCGGGACGGCCCTCAGGAGACTGGGCGCCTTCGCCAGAGCCTCCATTTCTCTGCGAGGTACCTTGCGGGGCCGCTCCTTGTCCGACTATTGGGAACACTGAAGGGGGCTAAGTGACTGGGCACGAGAGTGCTCACGCTTGTCCGGGGCCCCAGACAGCGATTTCGAGGCTTCTTTTTGCGCCGTTCCACCTCGGGGGACCCCTGGTCCGAGTGCCGTCTAGAACACGGTGCCGCAGGGGGAGAATCCACCGGAGGGGAGACGACCGAGGGCGCCGCCGGAGACACCGAGGCCACCTTTCAAAAAATGTCTTCGGACTTCTGCTTACGGCTGAGCAGGGCATTAGAGGACATTTTCTTGCAGAGCGAACAGAGCTCTGGGTCATGGTCAGCTCCCAGATACCTTAGACAACAGTCATGATTGTCCGTAAGCGACATATTCCTAGAGCATCTGTCGCATTTTTTAAACCTGGTGGCCATGGGGGCAAAAATGGCCCCTGTGAGGTTGAAGACCCACGCGGCCAGCAGTTGGGAAGAAAAAAGGGCACAAACTCGGAAGAAAAATTTGTAGAAAAGGTATCCCCGTAAGCTCCAAAAGAGAGCAAGGGGAGGACGGGTAGAGGACCGCTGCAACTGGAAAAAAGAAATAAGAGCCTGTTAAGGTGAGGAAAATCAAACTTTTTCCGAGGGATGAAGGGCTCCGTGGAAAAAGGGAGACTGAACAAGATGGCACCCTTGGGCGGGAAGAGAACCACGCATGCGTGGTAGCAATCCCAAAGGCTTAAGTGAGGACTGACTTCCTGCTTGTTCCTGGAGAACAGACATTCCAATGATTATTACGTGAATTATAGCGAAAGGGAGAACATGAGAACTGCCATACTGAGTCAGACCAAAGGTCGATCAACACCATAGTAACATACTAAACAACAGCAGGTAAAGACCAGCATGGTCTATCTAATCTGCCCAATAAGGTGGATAGAGTTCAAACTTGCATTCCATACAGAATACCTTCCTCTATTATCTTCATTTAAGGTTGTACCTTCTGCTCTGTGCAGGTTACTCCCCCCCCCCCCTTCTGATTTTTCAAGTGTATAAGTTATTTATGTTTACTTTGATTCCATCCTCTTGTGTCTGTTACATGCCTTTTTGAATTCTGTCACTGTTTTTGCCTCCACCATCTCCATTGGGAGGACATTCCAGGCATCCACCACCCATTCTGTGAAAACATATTACCTACTATTGCTTTTTAAGTTTACCTCCTTGAATCCTGGATTTCACATACTCTAGTTCTATGACCTCCCATCTTTGAAAAAAGGTTTGTTCATTAATGCCTTTTAAACATCTGTATCATATCTTCCCTGCCCTTCCTCTCCTCTAGGATATAGCACAGTTACTTACCTGTAACAGGTGATCTCTGGGAACAGCAGGAATAAGTCTTCACATATGGGTAAGTCGGTACCGACGAAGCCTGCGCGGGAACGCTCCCCAGCGTCCAAAAAGAAAGCCTTTGGGAGCATCCCACATGCATGCGCGCTGCCGAGAGAGAGAGAGAGAAACACAACTCCTAGGGGAGGTGGGTGGGTTGTGAAGACTTATTCCTGCTGTTCCCAGAGATCACCTGTTACAGGTAAGTAACTGTGCTATCTCCAGGAACAAGCAGGAATGAGTCTTCACATATGGGGGCTCCCAAGCTAGAGATGCCTGGAGGAGGTCCTAGCATGTTGCAAATCTAATAGATGGGCCATGCTATTTCCCAGAACCTCAGGCATCCAAGGGATGGAGGGTAGGAGTTGAATTAAAAAGGGTGTGCTGTGGAACAGCTTGACTAAACAAGGCATCTAGGGGGGGATCCTTGTGTAGATCATAGAGAAATATTGAATTCCAATTTTGTAATGTGGACCTTAGTCAAAAGTATTGCGAAAGTTTGTTTTTTTTTGGGGGGGGGGGGGGGTTTGAGGCTAATATGGTCTAGTGCTAAGAGCCAATACATTATCCTCAAGAAAACACCTCACTGTGAAGTAGAAGAAATAAATTTTGCAATACATGCAGAGGTCAGAAGCCTTAATGGCTAGAACTAATCCCAGAAGAAAAACCTGGGGGAGTTTAATGAGGTTGGACTTTGGATGAGAAGCTAAAGCTTCTGTAGGCCAAAGTTTGAAGCTCTTTGTCCTTGGAGCAGAATAAGGCTCTAGGAAGAGAGGAGATAAATCTGACTGGTTTGCAGAAAAAGGATGGGTCTTTAAGACCCCCTCTATCCAAATGAAAGAAACAAACATTTGTAGTAGGCGATGTAGCCTCCAATTTCTTGAAGATCAGTAATGTCTTCCCTAAGTGATGTCACTTAGAATAATGACTTACATGAAGAGCTTCAGATGTAACGTAACCGAAGAGGCTAAGGTAAAAGAAGATAGTTTCTTAATTACCATAGAAATTTGGCTGTCCATTTAAACCTTATGGTATGCTGGAACAGCATTCATATGGACAATAACAAATCTTTCAGAGTGAGATATTGTCGCGCCCCCTACTGGCCAGGCAGTAGCCCAGGAGCGGGGGACGGAACTTCTTTAAATGTCCCTTGTTTGTTACCTATGTTCCCAACAGGATGCCTGCTGGGAAATGTAGTCATGTAGTTGTGAGGTTGAAATAAATTCAGTCGAGAGGTTTTTCAAAGGCACACAGGATTTTTTATTTATTCTTCAGCCAAATGAACTTTCTGGCAGTTCAAAAATATCAAAACATAACGGTGGATATTTTCTCTGGTGAAACAAAACCAAAAGAATAAAAATGCTTCCAAGGTCAGCCTGTTACAGTGCCAAACAACAGTATTTCTCCATGTGAAAACAGCCAGTAATCTTCCTGTGCCAAACAACAGCTTTCAGCTTGGTTTAAAACAAAGGCTTTACATTCTTCAAGCTATGCATAACATTGGCATCTTTACTGCAAACTATTTTTCTCTCACACACACTGCTTTTTCTTAGTGGCTGTATTACAGACTCTGGCTTCACTTTCAAACAGTCCTTTTTCCACACTGGGCCATGCCTCGGAGATCAGCAACTCATTTGCATATTTTTCTCAGCACTGCCCCACTGATGGCTAAGCTTCCAGGTTTCCTATCTTCTAAAAACCTTATAGCTTTTCAGTTTTGAGCACAAACTAGAGAGCAATCCATTTCATTATCTGAGGGCAATTCCTCTAGCACAGATTCTTCCAGGTCCATGCTTTCTACCTCAAAGTCTGTTTGTAAATGATTTAACTCTGTCTCAGAAATGGCAGGCTTTAGTTTCTCTAAAACTTAACACTTTCTTTAATATAGATTCCTCTCTCTGCTGAGGGCTACTAGAGGAATTAGGGAGTTTCTTATTTCTCAGGACGCTCTGAGAGGATTTCAAGGTGCTCACCTTACTCTGTGGAATTAAGCTCTCTCAGACTTTACTGCCGAAGGCTCTGTTTCCATCTGTTCTCCTGGAGACAGCTCTCTGCCATTTTCATAGCTTGGCTTCTCCCCCTGGGAAGCTCTCCCTCTCAACGGATTTCTCCTGTATCTCTTACAGGTCTCAAGGGTGACTTCTATACCTCTGGAAGGCACTGCCTCTCTCACAGTTCCTGCTTTCCTGGCAGCCTCTGTTTCTCTGGCAAACTCTGCCTTTCTCCAAGAAGTCTCTGCAGACGTCTCTGCTGGAGTTCCCTTGGTTCTCCGTGTTCCCTCTGAACACTCTCCTCGGGTTCCTCCTGTCCTTGTTTTCTTTCTCATTCCTATACCGGTTCTGCTCTCCCTTGTAAGCTCTCCCTCTCCCCTTGCTTCCTGAAACTTATATATGTGATTTTCCCTTCCGTTTCCCAGCTCCACCCCCAGCTGTTCCTCATAAGCAGGGCTGGTTACCATGGAGCTAGGGTGTGGCTCTCTATCACAAACTTTCTGCAGGAAGTTTTTTTCTTAAGCAGGAGTTTTAACCCCTAAACTCCTGGAGCTAATTCCTTTTTCAGAGGAAAATACCTGGTTTTTCCCTCTTTGCCTCTGCTCTCCCACGGCTTCGCCACCACAATATGTGTGTGTAAGACTCACTTAATAACAAGGGGTAAGACCTGCTTGAGAAAATGGATAGAGAACCCCTTACTGGTTACACGTGGGAGAACCATGAAGGTGGTTACATGGAAACCAGTGGAATGTTCCTAGTCAGAAGGATAGGTCTAGATGTCTTTAAATTCTAGACGTTGAATAACCAGATATGGAGATCTACATGAAGGGGTGCAGAGAAATCCTTAGTCTTAAGACCACAAGTCTGGATCCTTCTATAACTTCAGTGTGGAGAAAGAGGCGCAATATAAGGGAATACCATATTTGCCCATCTATGAGGGCAATATGAGTATAATGCATTCTTTGTTCAGAGTAAGCTCCAATGAAGTACTAGAGATTAGAAGGAATACACTAGACAAGGACAGACTGCAGTGAAAAGAAATGCATCCCCGTTGGAGAGTTCCACTGGAGATGTGGAACAACTCAGGGAATTAAACATTTCTTTATGCTTTCACATGATCTAAGCCCTGTTATATTTTCCCTAAAATAAAATTTTAAGGAAGATAGCAGAGTATGAGAAAACCAGTCATGTGGGAGCATGACTGGGGAAAGCCCTTTAACCATCTGGAAGTTACCCACCAGGAATGGCTCTGACGCTCTCTAGCAAAGGCCCATAGTTGCAGAGCTTTTTGTAGAATTGCAGAGAGCTTGTTGTAGGTTGCTTAGGCGAGATCTGGCTGTTTAATTGCCAGTATGCAACCTAATCTATTCTGTGGGAGCCAAAGAATTGAAGATGGCTAAGAATAGTAGACAGGCCGGGTTTTCGCTAAAGCAATGTCTTCGGTACCGCCCCAGGCCGGTACCGAGACGAGTCGGTATGGAATCCTCCATGTTAGAGATCGATTCCAGGCTCGGCATCGAAGGAAGTGAGTCTGTCGAAGCAAACATGGACGGTACCGACACCGATGCTGATGTCGATACCGGTACCGGTACCGAAGCCTATACCCGAGGAACGGTCTGCAGCAACTCCAGCGGTACCGAAGTAACCGAGAGCGCTAGACTACTTTCATCAGTGAGGAGTGTTTCATCCATCACCATAGCCGATGCCGGGGTGTCGGTACCGCTGGAAGCGGCCACAACCCCCCAAGCATGGCCCAGGTATGTTCATCGAGGTAAGAACCCCGAGAACAACCTGGAGCCCCGTTAATGCTTTGGAGCCCAAAGACTCCCGCCAGGGCTTTATTGCCAATTTGTCCTCGAGGGCAAGGCCAGAGCCATCTCGATGCTTGGAAGGAGATCTACCACTCGAGGACTGGCTAGTCTTTACAGACCTTTGTTTGGTTACCTGATCCTGTGAAAAAGGAAGATATTCTAGCTGGTAACATCGAGTGCGATGTGAACCGGGTATCGAGTTGTGCTCGATCCTGAAGACTTCTTCTGTTTGAGCTCCAGCAGGAAAGACAGACACTCCAGTGGACAATGGTCAGGACCTAAACATTTTAGACACCAAGTATGAGTGTCTGAACATATATCTGTACCGCCACACTTTGAGCATTTCTTAAGGATAGTGGCTGGCTTTTCCATAATGGAAGAATAGAGGCCTAGTGGCCTAGAAACAGTCAGGCACTAAGCAGGAAAATTTTCTAAAGAAAAGAAGAAATTCTTTAGTAAAAAAAAAAGAAAAGCAGCGGCGGTACCGGTGGCGTCGGGGGAAGGCAGACGCAACCACAAAAAAGTAAAAATAAAAAGAAGAATTTTCTGCGGTGACAGGAATACGTCCTGCCGGCTCCGTGGAAAACTGATGAGAGGGAAGTGAATGGGCGGGAAGGCAGCGCGCATGCGTTTGGGATGCTCCCAAAGGCTTTCTTTTTGGACGCTGGGGAGCGTTCCCGCGCAGGCTCCGTCGGTACCGAGGTACCCATATGTGAAGACTCATTCCTGCTTGTTCCTGGAGATACATATTTACATCTTCAAGTCTCTTTTAATGTATCTTCTAGCACAGGCCCCATATTATTTTGGTCATCCTGCTCTGAACCGCTTAAAGTCTTATACCATTTGCAAAATATGGCCTCTAAAACTAGACACAATATTCCAAGTAAGGCCTCATTAACATCTTGTTCAGATACACCAACATCTTCCTTCTGCTGTTTATGCATTTTCTGTATGCAGCTTAGCATCCGTCTTGCTTTGGCCACTGCCTTGTTTTGCCTCCTTGAGATCCTCAGATGCTATCATCTCAAGGTCCTCCTTCTAGTCTGAGTACATCAGCCTCTAGCCCCCTATTGCATACAGTTCCTTTGGACAGTCGGACAGACACACAGATGGATTGGGATCCCAGCATACAGAAATTTCACCTCTACGACATATAAACTTCCCTCAGCTCATCTCTTCCCTTTCTTTGACTAGAGCAGCATTCCAGTGTTCCACCCCTCCCATTGTCTGGATCCTAGTCTCTTGTTAGACTGGAAGCAGGCGGGGAAGGCTTACTAACACACAGAGGGGAGGATTAGAAAATTGCAGATAGAGGTTTTGAACTAGGAAAATCTTCCAGACCCAGTAACCATCCTTCTACCTTCTGGATGTTACTGGAAATTATGTTGAATTCTGGATACCCCTCCCCCCCCCCCAACAACTGGCAATCCTAATGCCCTCAGTACTGAGCACAAGTCACTTTAGAGCTGAAGTTCGTGCGTAGCTTGTCAATTCTCTAATCTGGCCTTGCTCATGGCAACAGATATTAGTTGGTGGTACACATGGCAACCAATAAGGAAAATGTATGATTGTCAGCAGCTTTCACAAATAGTTAACATCAAAGAAAATGAAATATGATCAGAATGACTAAAATGGCTATCAAAATGGTCAGTGGGCTTTGTCACAAAGCATATGGGGACAGATATTCAGCAGCTATGACTAGCCCTTGTAAAGTCGCTAGCTGCCGCTGCTGAAGATTAATCTGGATATTCAGTGCGGGGCCATATCCAGCCATAAGCATTGAATATCTGGGTTGGCTGAATAGCTGTGAAGCTAACCAAGCAGCAGAAATATTCAGCCGTTACTCAGTTAGCATCAGCAGTTAAAGTTAGGCCAGCTTTTAAAATATCTAAACTATAACCACCGAAGGATAACTGGGCAGTGACTGAATATTGCTGCTGAAGGTTAAACCCAGATCATTCAGTGCCAGAGCCATATCCGGCCATCAGCACTGAATATCTGTTGGCCAGATACTGTGAAGCTAACCGGGCAGCAGAGATATTCAGACGCTACTTGGTTAGCATAAACAGTGAAAGCTAGGCCAGCTAAGTATCACCACCGAGGGATAACTGGGCAGTGGCTGAATATTGCCACTTCCTGGTTATCTCCGGATGCCGCCTCTGCTCTGCACCAGAATGCCCTAATACTAGCTGCCTAGCATAGGCGTTTAGCGGTGGCACCTATGGATAGTCAGCAGCACTAACGTATGTGGTCTGCTAACTGCATTAATCACTTTGAATTTCAGACCCAAAGAATCTGTCTACATTTTAGGATCTTACCAGGTAATTGTGACCCAGATTAGCCACTGTTAGAAACAGGATACTGGACTACAGAGATGGGTGATGGGAACAATTCTATTCAATGTTTTTGGTGAGTAATACTGCCAAAGGTTTAAATTGAAAAGTTTGCCTTTTTTTTGTGTATTACACTGAGATTTTCAACAGAGTGGACTCTTTGAAGAGAGTAGACAACATGAGAGAAGATCAGTATAATGCTTGGCAGTTATGATTTAATGCAAAAAAAGTACACTTGGGATGCAGAAATCCATATGGATCTGTTTGTTTGCACATGCACAAACAAACAGAGGTTGTGATAAAGAAGCTTATCATAGCTCAGGAAGGAGCTATAGAAAAGGTGAAGGGACTCTGAACAAGCAACCTGTCAGTTTTGGTAGAAATATGAAAACAGAATTTTGCCATAAAAGACTACCAGTCCCAGAATGCACCAGGTTTCCAACAGCCATTAGAGGAGCTGAAGTGAGGAAACGTGTGTTCAATCAGGAGGGCTATGAGGTAATCCCTAAGCACTCATCTCAAAGGGCAGGGCCTGATTCTGCACAGCTGAGCTGTGTTAGGGAGGATCACTCATCAAAGCAGAATAAGAGTAGAGTTTATTCTACAGATGACCATCTTCATGATCACCTTGGATATCCAGAGAATTGTCCTCAGTATCCTGAGAATCAGCTTGAGTTTGATCATCAGTTTCATCTGAAGGATCATCAGAAGCAGAAGCCAAACCGGACGGACAGAGAGGGAAAGAGACCCTTTGGAAGAAGGAAGAGAAAAGCCTTTGAGAGGCCTAGAAGAGTCCAAAGCAGTACGTATACTGGGAGGTATTCCAAGGGCCAGCATACACCATTGGACTGGGGAAAGCCAGAGGAATGGTGCTGCAGAGCTAGGAATCACCAGAGGCTACCTGTGAGGGAGATGGCTGCACGTGGAAGGGACCCTAAGACCTGTGCCAGAAGGTATGTGAAGAGAGATCCAGTGTCCAGGGATCTGGATTGGAAGGCTGGACATAAGAACTGGACTACATACTGGCCAGGCTATATAGAGAGGAACTCTAGCAGCAATGGAAGCTCAGGTATGAACACTGATCTATGCCCTAGCTATAACCTTGAAAGACAGTAGGGAAACAAGTATTCTCCTGAAAATGCTCCATTGAGAGATTCATCTGTGCCAATCCATGATATTGAACCCATGCTTGTTGAACAAGGGGGAATAATAGCAGATGAGGATCCTGTTTATATGGACTGCTCTCTATCTAAACTCCGTTGGTAACTTTCTGTTATAAAGTACAGCAACCATCACAAAGAAATACAAATTTGTTCTTTAATCTACCCAGAAAAGCTCCTGAAGCAGGATTTGACCCACACAGTAGAAAGCAAGCCAGCTAAGGGGTTTCAGCTGGTGACTGCTAGCAATTAAGCCTTACCTAATTGCTTGTGAGCTAGGAGAGAATCGCTTCTGTATCTATGTGGGAAATAATCAGAAGTTAACCTGAAAAGAACCGTTTGTTACTTGCTTTGTGGCTTTTCATTTGTTGTTTTCCTGATTTTGACTTTGTTTTTCCAAGTTAACACTGAAAGCAAGTAACCTAATTTATGTGCTACCAAGCATATCTGTGTTGGGAGAAATAACCCCATAAATGAATATCTTATTGGCTTTACCCAAGAGCACAACTAAATTATTGTCAGCAGCTGTGTCTGGTGTCAATGAACTACATTGCCCACAATACCTTGCAAATCATATAGAAATATGCACTTGCCAAGAGTGTGAAGATTCTCACCCAGGCAGCCGTCTGACAAGGTACACAGCTTCACTAGATTCCACAGGTCCTTTTGGCAGTACCAAAGCTAGAGAAAAGCTAAAGAAACGTTAACATGCCAGAGCAATTCTCCAGCTCCTGCTGACAAAGGGTAAGCAGAGTGGTGCAATTCCCCAGCTCCCGCCAGTGAAAATTGGCTAAGGAATGAAAAAGAGCCAGGAAGGGGAAGGAGAATTAGAGAGGGGGTGCAACAGAAGGGAAGGATTAGAGAGGAAAGGAGAGTATGAGGGGCAGAGCATAAGGTGGTGTGGGAGCAGGAAAAAGAAGGTTTATGGTGAAGGGGCAGAGCATAAGGAAGGAGGTGGGGGTTAGAAGGAAGAGGCAGATTAAGGGGAAGTGCAGGCAGAAAGAAGAGTGGATAGAGAGGAGGAAAATGGGAAAGTACATGGTGGGACAGGGAAGGAAGGGAGAGAAAGTGAGTGCAAGGGGAAACAGAGTGCAATGTCGGGTGGCAGGAGAAGAAGGGAAGGGAGAGTGGCGAAGGATTGGGGGGGGAGGGAACACCCCAAGAGGATGAGAAGAACAGCCTCGAAGCCCCTACTGGTCCCACCTCCTGACATGCACTCCCTGCCACCACTGGGGGCAGGACCATCAGGGGCTTTCAATGTGCTTCAGTGGAGGAGTAGCCTAGTGGTTGGGGCAAGGTACTTCAGGCCGGAAGGTCGGGGGTTCAAATCCCACTAGAGGACAGCAACCTTGGGCCGGAAGGACTGCGGTTTCTAGTCCCACAGGTGCTCCTTGTGGTCTTGGGCAAGCCACTTAACTATTTTACAGGGAACATGGGCTATGGAGGGTTATCTCCAAGTTATAATACCCTGTTTAATGTAATTTCAGTTTGTTCAATCTAAACTGCACTGATGCAAAATAGCGCGGTATATAAGAGAATGTATATAAATAAATAAATAAATAAATAAGCATGATGGCTTCATTTTCTTTTTGAGTGCTGCTTTAGCAAGAACAAAGGAACTGCACTGCCGAAGGCTTGAAGGAGCAGATAATGGAGGGGGTTGGGTAGGAAAGAGATTATGGGGTATGTTTACTAAACCATCTTAACGTTGCAGCGGTGGTATTATCGCGTGATAACGTCACTTATCACGCGATAACGCAGCGGCGGCGTTAAGGCACACTAACGCTGTGAAATCCGGGTCTGAAGGGTGCAGTAAGGCTTCCCACAGGGCAGAGAGAAAGGGTCAATGGGCGGAGAGTGGGAGGGGAGAGTCTCCAGGCACACTAATGCTGTGAAATCCGGATCTGAACACTAACGCCTGTGAAACCCTTGTGTTAAGGCACATTTGCAAGAAAGAGAAACCATTTCAGTCAGCAACGTGCAGCAAAGGCAGGGAAACCCAGAAAAGTGATAGTTGTGATAAGAACATAAGAACATAAGAAATGCCATACTGGGTCAGACCGAGGTCCATCAAGCCCAGTATCCTGTTTCCAACAGTGGCCAATCTAGGTCATACGTACCTAGCAGTTTCCCCAAAAGACACAGGTTCTGCAGTGCTTGTACTAGGCCAAGCATTGATATCCTGGGTCCCTTTTTAATAGTGGTTTATGGACCTTTCCTCCAGGAACTTGTCCAAACCTTTTTTAAACCCAGCTATACTAACAGCCCTTACTACATCCTCCGGTAACAGATTCCAGAGTTTGATTACACGTTGAGAGAAGAAATATTTTCTCCTATTTGTCTTAAATAGTTTACCCTGTAGCTTCATTACATGCCCCCTAGTCCTTCTATATTCTGATAGCGTA
Organism: Ichthyophis bannanicus; assembly: GCA_033557465.1. Lineage (NCBI taxonomy): Eukaryota > Metazoa > Chordata > Amphibia > Gymnophiona > Ichthyophiidae > Ichthyophis > Ichthyophis bannanicus. The sequence goes on from CM066034.1 coordinate 465,864,575, forward strand.
AACAATTTATCCACGTTTATCCGTTCCACTCCATTCATTAATTTATACACCTCTATCATATCTCCCCTCAGCCGCCTCTTTTCTAGGTTAAAGAGCCCTAACCTTTTTAGCCTCTCTTCATAGGAGTAGCCTTCCATCCCCTTCACCAATTTGGTGGCTCTTCTCTGTACTTTTTCTAATAACTCTATGTCCTTTTTAAGATACGGTGACCAGAATTGCACACAATATTCAAGGTGCGGTCGTACCATGGAGCGATACAGAGGCATTATAATATCCTTTGTTTTATTCTCCATCCCTTTCCTTATGATACCTAGCATTCTATTTGCTTTCTTGGCCGCCGCTGCACACTGGGCGGAGGGTTTTAACATGTTATCCACGGTGACTCCTAAATCTTTTTCCTGGGTGGTGGTTTCTAATGTGGAGCCTTGCATCTTGTAACTATAGTGTGGGTTGTTCTTTCCTAGGTGCATAACTTTGCACTTGTCCACATTAAATTTCATCTGCCATTTGGATGCCCAGTCTTCCAATTTATCCAGATCCTCCTGCAGTTTTCCACAATCCTCTTGGGTTTTAACAACTTTAAACAGCTTTGTGTCATCTGCAAATTTGATTACCTCACTAGTTATTCCCTTTTCCAGGTCATTTATGAATATGTCAAAAAGTAGCGGACCCAGTACAGATCCCTGGGGTACTCCACTATTCACCTTTTTCCATTGGGAATATTGGCCATTTAGCCCTACCCTCTGCTTTCTATCTTTTAACCAGTTCCCGATCCACAATAGTACACTGCCTCCTATCCCATGACTTTTTAGCTTCGCCAAAAGTCTCTGATGGGGGACCTTATCAAAAGCTTTCTGAAAGTCCAGATACACTATATCAACCGACTCACCTTTGTCTACCTGTTTATGCACACCTTCAAAAAAACATATCAGATTAGTAAGACAAGATCTTCCTTGTCTAAAGCCATGTTGGCTGTCTCCCATTAGGCCATGACTATCTACATGCTGTGTAATTTTGTTCTTTATGATGGCTTCTACCATTTTCCCTGGTACTGACGTCAGGCTCACCGGTCTGTAATTTCCCGGGTCACCCCTGGAACCCTTTTTAAAAATTGGTGTTACGTTGGCGACCCTCCAATCTTCAGGTATTACAGATGATTTTAATGAAAGTTCACAGATTACCAATAACAGGTCTGCAATCTCATATTTCAGTTCTTTCAACACTCTGGGATGTATACCATCCGGTCCAGGTGATTTGCTACTATTCAGTTTATCAAATAGTTGTAATATATCTTCCCGGTGTAGCGATATTTCTCTCAATTCCTCTGCAGTATCACCTTTAAATACCACTTCAGTCTTGGGTAACACCCCTACATCTTCCTCAGTAAAGACCGAAGCAAAGAATTCATTCAGTCTCTCTGCTATAGCCTTGTCTCCTCTTATTGCACCTTTTACCCCTCTATCATCTAATGGTCCAATTGACTCTCTCACAGGCCTTTTGCTACGAATGTACTTGAAAAAGTCTTTATTTCGTGTTTTTGCTTCCGTAGCAAGTTTCTTCTCAAATTCCCGCTTTGCCTGCCTTATCAATGCTTTGCATTTAACTTGCCAGTGCTTGTGCTGTTTCCAGTTTTCATCATTTGGCTCTTTTTTCCATTTTCTGAAGGTTGCTCTTTTGGCAGCAACAGCCTCTCTGACCTCACCTTTAAACCATGCTGGCAGTTTTTTGGACTTTCTTCCACTTTTCTTAATGCGTGGAATACAGCTGGTCTGGGCTTCGAGGATAGTATTTTTAAATAACACCCAAGCTTGCTGTAAGTCTTTAACCTTTGGAACCGCTCCTTTTAGTTTTTTCCGAACTATATTCCTCATTCTATCATAGTCACCCTTTTGAAAGTTAAAAGGTAGTACTGTGGATTCCTTTACTATCTGTCCTCCACTGATTAAATCAAACATGATCATACTATGATCACTATTGCCAAGTGGTCCCAACACCCTTATTTCTTGCACCAGATCTGGCGTTCCACTAAGGACTAGGTCCAGTATGGCTTCCCCTCTGGTCGGTTCATGAACCAGCTGCTCCAAGAAGCAGTCATTCATTTCATCTAGAAACTTTATCTCTTTAGCTTGTCCTGCTGTGACACTGTCCCAGTCGATACTGGGGTAATTGAAATCACCCATTATTACTACTCTGTTGTGGCTTTTGTTAGCTTCCTTGATTTCTTTGAGCATTTCATCATCCATTTGTTCATTCTGGCCAGGTGGTCGATAGTATACTCCCACTGCCATCACCTTCCCCTTCATAAATGGAATTTCAATCCATAGAGATTCTACAGCATATTTTGTTCCCTGCAAAACTTTAATCCTTTCTGACTCAATGCCCTCTCTAACATAGAGTGCAACCCCTCCACCAATTTGTTCAGCTCTATCATTACGATATAGTTTGTATCCAGGTATCACAGTGTCCCACTGGTTATCCTCCTTCCACCATGTCTCTGAGAGTGCAATCATATCTAACCTCTCATTTAATGCTATATATTCTAATTCTCCCATCTTATTGTTTAGACTTCTAGCATTGGCATACAAGCATTTTAGAGACTGTATTTTATTAATATTAATCTGGCTATTGGTAGGCATGGGTAATGGGGAATCTTTATGCTCTGTCTGCTCCTTACTCAAGGGCATTTGGGCTACTATACTCCCTTTTGGAACCTCACTGCTTTTGGTAGTATCCTTCAAGGATACCTTTGTCCGAACCGTGCGCTCCTGGGTGACTGTCGGCTTTCCCCTATTTTCTAGTTTAAAAGCTTCTCTATCTCTTTTTTAAAGGTTAATGCCAGCAGTCTGGTCCCATCCTGATTAAGGTGAAGCCCATCCCTTCGGAAGAGCCCCCCCTTTCCCCAGAATGTTCCCCAGTTCCTAGCAAATCCAAAACCCTCATCCTTGCACCATTGTCTCATCCACGCATTGAGACTCCGGAGCTCTGCCTGTCTTTTGGGTCCTGCACGTGGAACAGGAAGCATTTCGGAGAACGCTATCCTGGAAGTTCTGGATTTCAACTTCCTACCTAAAAGCTTAAATTTAGCCTCCAGAACTTCCCTACCACATTTTCCTATGTCATTGGTACCAACATGTACCAAGACAGCAGACTCCCCCCCAGCACTATCTATGATCCTATCTAGGCGGTGCGTGAGATCTGCTACCTTCGCACCAGGCAGGCATGTTACCAGGCGATCCTCACGTCCACCAGCCACCCAGCTATCTACATTCCTAATGATTGAATCACCAACTATAACAGCTGTCCTGACCCTCCCCTCATGGGGACATGGCCCTGGAGAAACGTCCTCGGTGCGAGAGGGTTTTACATCACCTGGAGGACAGGTCCTAGTTACAGGATCACTTCCTGCCACACCAGGGTGATGCTCTCCTGTCACGTGACCTCTCTCCTCCATGGCAACAGGGATGCTGCCAGACTGGAGGTGGGACTTCAGGACTATATCCCTGTAGGTCTCGTCCATGTACTTCTCTGTCTTTCTTATGTCTTCCAGGTCTGCTACTCTAGCCTCTAGAGAACGGACTCGTTCCCTGAGAGCAAAGAGCTCCCTGCACTTAGTGCATATGTAGGACCTCTCACCAACTGGGAGATAATCATACATGTGACACTCGATGCAAAAGACTGGAGAACCCCCATCTCGTTGCTGGACCTCTGACTGCATCTGAGTTTAAAGCTTGTGTTTAGGTCTTTTAAATCGGTATATAATAAGGATTGGTGTAGATGCTTATACTAATAAAAGTGTATCTAATACCCCTAATACACCCTGTGTACCTGAAGCTAATTAATCACAGGTCCTCTGTGTATGACTGATTTGGATTAAGAGCTGCACCTGAGAGCAGCCCCTTTCCTCTAAGATGTCCAAGTACCTATAAAACTACAATTTCCCCAGGGGTGGGTGGGTGCTGGGGAGGGAGGGGGGGAGATAAGTCCTATTAAAGAGGGCAGTTACAAGGTACCCTGTCCTGAACCCTCAGCAGGGGGATGGGGGTACCACACAAAGCCCAGTTGAGAGAGGCAAGGTAAGTACAGCTGAGAAGGCTGAAACTTGCACACCACTAAGACAAACACTAAATAATTAAACAAACAACAGTTAGACAAACAGTAAATAATTAAATAAACAGCTAGAACTCACAGTAAGATGTCCCAGGAGGCAAAAATCCACTCACTAGCAGAGCTCTGTAAAAGTTCAGCCTTTCTCTGATCAGAGAAAAGCAAACTAAAACAGCCTATGCACACGTGGAGAAAACAGGAACAAGGTTACAGGATACCTCAGGGGGAGGGGGTCAGGGGGAGGAGTCACTCAGGCAGGCAAGGACAGGAAAAAGCTTAACAGCAGGCTCTGGGGAGAGAGATTAATTCAAAATGGCTACCACACACACAGGGGGAGGAGTCACTCAGGCAGGCAAGGACAGGAAAAGCTTAACAAACAACAGGCTCTGGGGAGAGAGATTAATTCAAAATGGCTACCACACAAAGCCCAGTTGAGAGAGGCAAGGTAAGTACAGCTGAGAAGGCTGAAACTTGCACACCACTAAGACAAACACTAAATAATTAAACAAACAACAGTTAGACAAACAGTAAATAATTAAATAAACAGCTAGAACTCACAGTAAGATGTCCCAGGAGGCAAAAATCCACTCACTAGCAGAGCTCTGTAAAAGTTCAGTGTGATACATGTGCAGAAAACAAAGAGGCAAATAAACATATAAAAGGACCAGAACCACATCTAAAATCCCAATAACCAAGCTGGCCAATAGTGATATTAATGATAAACATAAAGCAACACTACTGACAAAGCGTATAAATTAAGATATCATGTTTGAAAGGGTCTATGTTCTGTCCCCCTACAAAGTGAATGATCCCACATTGAAATAGTGCTCATCAGGGTTTCTGTCGTTTAGTTTGGGCAGGTTTGTTATGGCGTGCACATGTGCAGCAACAGCAGAGTGGGCACTTAGGCAAGGGCAACTGTACTGATGCTGTAAATGGGATACAGGGGGCTGCAGGCGGCACATGCTGTGGTCCAGCTGGGGCTCAGTGCAGGCTAGGCAGATGCCTAGGTGTCACATAGGAATGCCGAAACTGTAAAGCAGCAAGACAGCAACTGACGAGGGTCCAACATGGGCACGAGTGTGTGTCCCACAGTGTCACAGGGGAGATTACCCAACAGGTAGCCCCAAGGGCACATAACACTGGCAGGCAGTGCGGGGGGGGGGAGGGGGGAAGCGCGCATGTCCATGTAGGCACCCCTACCCGAGAACCCACACCATAGGCAGCTGCCTACCGGCATACTGGATGGCCTGGGACTGCACACCACCAGCACCACCGGCATAATAGCATGGAAGCATGGTGGCGGAGGGGGCAGTGGCATCTGCCCACAGCAAACCATGGCCTAGCCCCGTTTAGGTGGGTGCCGTGCAATGCAACAGACAGGGTCTGTCTGACGAAAAGTCATGGTATCCCCAGGGAATGAACTGTTCCTGTGGCAACAGTATGGTGCAGTACACACAGCCAGTGTGTTCAGGAGCAGAAGGTCAAAAGTTCAAATCCCAGCTGTGGCTCCTGCCAACCCTTTCCCCATATTTTACCCAGTACTAAACCGTGGTAATAAAGACAGAACCTTTATTGCAGATAAAATAAACATGCCTGAAATGCCTATATTTTACCCTACAGAGCACAGACACCATAAACATATGCAATCCCTAGAGCAGAGTTTCCTAACTGCAGTCCTGGAGAGCCAAACACCATTCAGGTTTCATGCTGTCCCTAATAAATATGCCTGTGCTGCATTAGTATGCGCCGCCCCCATTGTATGTAAATGTATCTCATGCATATTTATTAGGGACAGCATGAAAACCTGAACAGTGTTTGGCCCACCAGGACCGGAGTTGGGAACCTCTGCCCTAGAGCAGCGGCCAACAGGGGCATAAACACCCACACCCACAGGCTCCACTATCCAAAGCCTCATGGAGAGTCAGGCTATTGGGCCCTGTGCGCAGCAGCATCTCCCAATACTAGCACTTGCATACCTTAGCAATGCCGCCCTAAACTTGGGAATACGTTACACATATATCAAAAGGTTGCTATGATTAATGGCAGATAGCAATTACTAAGTTCAGCACAATTTGCTGATAGAGCTGCATCATAGCAACCTTTCTGATATCTGTGGAGTGTGTTTCAGTTTTGGTTTCTGACAGTGTTTACCACCCCGGGGAGTGACCCCAACAGTATTGCATACCATAGCCATGCCTGCAGTGTGCCCAGGACTGGTGTGGTGGCCAGGGCTGCCAAAAGCCTCTATATTTGCACAATGCTAGCATAGGTGTGGGAGTGTCTGTCTGTCTATCCAGTGTGTTGTGGCTGCCTACACCTTACTGAGCCCACACTGCTTGCACTGTTTCCAGTGTTAGCCTGCCAATGTGCATAATGAGGAGCAAGGTAATGTGGGTATGGCCCGGACAGGGTGGCCTGGGCAGGATGCATCTGCACAGGGCATAGGGCAATGGCTGGGACATTGTAGTGCCCGGCCACCACCTGCACGGACAGGGTGGCCACAGCATGTCCTGCTAGGAGGTCACTCTCACCCTGACTGAGCAGTGACCACGGCATGGCTAGGTTCCCCCATAGTGCTATATAGTATTTCTCTCAAGTGATATTTATGGGTTCTCTGTTCTGGGGCCCAATAACTGACTTATCTGCTTGGTGTGTGTGCGCTCACATCCCAGTTTTGTGGGCATGCATCTCCTCCAGGAACATGCATTATGGAATAGCTAGCAGACTGTCTGCAGTTAGTATGTGTATGGCTGGAACACCTAGCAGGGTGCAGTGACTGGAGACTCACTGTGCTCGCTGCTGGAGAATGTCAGATAGTGGTGGGGGGCAGCTGAGCATTTCCAGGCCTACTGTCTGTCTGCCATTGCCTTATGGATGCGTACAGATCTGCATTGACTGCCCTGTAGAGTGCCCGTTCCCCAGAAGGACTGGGGTTGATGGTCCCCTCTACTGCCACCATTGCAGGGATGTAGAATGTGGATCTGTTGGTGGGAGATCCTGTCCCCCCCACCCTGAGCCCCAGAGGGCGGGTTGGGTGGTGCTACATAATCCGCCTATGGGTCCAAACACCCCCCTTCACTTAAATCATGTGACCATGGCACCCACACAGGATATGCACTATTCTGGGTGCTCACAAATACCCTGGTCTGATCATTACATTATCAAAACAAACTTCACATTCCACACCAATAACACAAAAAACAACACGAAGTGATCCCACTACAAAATTCAAAAAATTTAATGAAACTGAATTCTTGGATACAACAATACCCTACCTTTCATCATCCCCAACGAATCTAGATGAAGCTGTCAAAAACTGGCATGACACAATCAACAATGCAGCCAAACTTGATCAACGAACCAAAAAGCCCTCTAATTTAAAAATAAACAGAACACCATGGTTCAACAACACGCTAAAACAAATGAAAAGAGAACTAAGAAAAATAGAGCACAAATGGCGCAAAACCAAATCAATCATCAACAAGGAAATATATAACAACTATCTCACAAAATACAAGGATGCCTTAGATAGAACAAAAAAATCTTATTACGCGGCAATCTTATCAAAATCTTATAACAGACCACGAGAACTATTCTCCATTGTTAGAAATCTAACTAATAATCCCCAAACATCTAACAATGAAATTACCGATATTTCGGTACAAACCTTAGCCAATCACTATCAAAACAAATCTACACAACCTATAATGACTCTAGACAATATCAATACGGTTCATCAATGCTCAGATGAATGGTCAGACTTTCACCCTATATCAAAAGATTCACTAAAGAATATCATTTCTAATCTCAACACCACAACTTCCTTTCTTGATCCATGCCCAGTAACATGGATAAAAAGTACACTTCCAATACTACTATCATACATTCTCACCATAGTCAACCTCTCGTTACTTCAAGGACACCTCCCATCTACGCTCAAACATGCACAAATCTGCCCAATTCTCAAAAACAACATGCTTGACAAAACATCACCAAAATCATACAGACCCATCTCAAGTATCCCTTTTTTGGCTAAAATAATAGAAAAAGTGGTACAAATCCAGACACAAGAATACCTAGATTCATCCTACCCACTTGATGAGCACCAATATGGTTTTAGGCCTCGACATGGAGTTGAAACACTCTTAACAGTCTTAACTGATGTACTACTGAGAGGGATTGATAATCATAAACAAGCATTTATACTCTTATTTATTGATATTTCGGCAGCATTTGATAGTGTTCACCACACTATAATGCTTAATAACCTGAAACAAATAGGAATAAATGCCACTGTACACAAATAGTTCACATCTTATTTAAATAATAGAACACAAAATGTAAGAATAGGCAACCAAACATCAACCATATATAAACAAGAAATTGGACTCCCACAAGGCTCTGCGCTATCAGCCCTCCTGTTCAATATTTACATAAAACCGGTCTGCAATATTTTTAAAAAATTCAGAGTATACTATCATCTATATGCAGATGATATTATGATGTACATCCCATTCACAATCCCTAACTTACCAATAAAACTACTATCAGATTGTTTCAATGAAACAACAACTTGGCTAAAAGCTCAAAACCTCCACATTAATCATTCAAAAACAGAAGTTCTAATTGTAACAAAAAACCAATCATATATCCCTCCAACCCACATAACAATACAAAATCATGACATTGAAATAAAAAACGAAATAAGATACCTAGGTGTTATTCTAGATACACATCTGACGATGAATACTCACATTAGAAACACCATAAAGAAAATATATTTTAAACTCAAAATCCTTAAACAACTACGCCCATTAGTACAAGACTTCATTAATATAATCCAGGCTACAATAACCCCACACTTTGATTTTGCCAACCTAATTCTTTTAGGAATAACGAAACAAAACATCAAAAGAATCCAATTAGCACAAAACGCAGCAGCTAGAGTTATAATGAAAGCACACTCATTCCAGCACATAACACCAATATTAGCTTCCCTTCACTGGTTGCCAATTCAAAGCAGGATAATATATAAAACTACAATAACTACATTTAAAGCCTTAAATGACATGGCTCCAATCCCACTAAGCAACCTAATCAGCATGGAATCTCGAAAAACTACGCACAGAAAAGGGCACTCATACCTCATACAAATACCTGTTCCGAGAGAAGTTCAAAATGATTTCTCTAAGAACTCTTCTACCATACCTTCAAAGTCAGGATTGGCTTTGCTTTCTAGACTTAAAGGATGCATATACTCACATTCTGATCCATCCAGATCACAGGAAGTTCTTAGGATTCCTTTTCAAGGGAAAACACTTCCAATACAGGGTTCTTCCCTTTGGTCTGGCTTCGGCACCAAGAGTATTCACGAAATGCATGGCAGTAGTAGCTGCATTCCTGCGAACCCTAGGGATTTTCGTCTTCCCTTACTTGGACGACTGGCTCATTCGAGTCCCCACGGTTGCAGAGGCCAGCTCTGCACTGTCTCGCACAATGCAAATCCTCCAATATTTGGGATTGGTAATATACTTCCCAAAATCCCAACTTGTTCCTTCCCAGTCCCTGGAGTTCATAAGAGCCTGTCTAAATACCAGACAGTCAAGGGCTTGCCTTCCACAGGCCCGGTGTCTATGTTTATGTTTATTGACTTGATTGACCGCCCTTCATTGGTAAGCAGAGCGGTTTACAAAAATAATTCTTCATTGCAATAGGCACAAGGCCGGAAAAAGAAAAGAAAGTTACAACTCAGTAGAAGTAGAGAAGCAAGGACAGGAGAGGAGGGTCAATAGAGGAAAGGAGAGGCTAGGAGGGAGAGAGGTTGAAGGCAAGGGAGAAGAGGTGAGTTTTCAAGGCGTGCTTGAAGGTAGGATGGTGGGGCTCCAGACGGAGAGTAGAGGGGAGGGAATTCCAGAAGGCCAGGCCTATAAAGAAGAAGGCAGAGGAGCGGGTGGATTGGAGATGAGCAAGTGAGGGGGGGGGGAAGAGTGAGGCGGTTGAGGTGAAAGGAACGAGGAGTGTGCCGGGGGGTGTGAAAGTGGATGAGGTCGGCAAGGTACTGTGGTGTGGTGGTGTGAAGAACTTTGTGAACGAGCGTGAGAAGCTTGAATTGGATCCGGAAGGAAACGGGAAGCCAGTGGAGATGGAGGAGGAGGGGTGTGACATGGTCCCTGTGGGAGGCGGAAGAAGCGAGACTGGCAGCGGTGTTTTGGATGCATTGTAGACGAGAGAGGTGGAGCTTAGATAGGCCAGAGAGAATGGAGTTAGCGAAATCGATCCGGGAGATGACAAGGGCTAGGAGCAGGGTGGCAAGAGCGGAAAGAGAGAGGAAGGGGCGAACAGCGCGGATCTGTCTAAGATAAAAAAAAGGAGGATTTAGACACGTGAGAGACATGGGCAGAGAAGGAAAGATCCGAGTCGAAAACTACCCCAAGATATCGAAAGGTGGAGACCAGAGAGATGGGAGTGGCAGGAAACGATGGGGCAATAGACGGGGGCTGGTGACCGTGGGGGAACCAGATAGCTGTAGTTTTTGAGGGGTTGAGATGCAAGCAGTTATGGGTCATCCAGTCAGAGATAGCGGCAAGGCAGGAGTTGAGGGGAGTGAGATCAGGACAGGCTGGGGACGTATGGTAGAGAAGGAGGATGTCGTCAGCGTAGTAGAAGGCTGAGATACCAGATTGTTGGATAAGAAGTGTGAGAGGAGTCAGAAAGAGATTGAAGAGGAGGGGAGCCAGCACAGAACCCTGGGGGACCCCACAGGGGATGGGAAAGGAATCAGAGGAGGGGTGAGAGGGGGAGGGGGACAGGACAGCACCTGATCGGGAGGAGAGGAAGGAGTGGAACCACTGAAGAACAGTGCTACAGAGGCCGGCATCATGCAACCGGGAGAGAAGAAGGGAGTGATCTACAAGGTCGAAAGCAGCGGAAAGATCAAGGGCCACCGCCACCGAGATTTCACCACGGTCGTGGGCAACATGCAGGGCGTTGGTGAAGGCATGAAGAATAGTCTCAACACTGTGCCCAGGACGGAAACCGGACTGACGGGGGTGAAGGAAGTTGGTGGAGTCGAGGTGATGGGATATTTGGGCAAAGACAACCTTCTCAAGTCTTCACATACTTGCAACTAGCTTCTCAAGCAGTGGGAAAATCCTCCCTAACTGCTCGAGAACTGCTACAGTTACTGGGACACATGGCATCCAGTCCATGTAGTTCCCTATGCTCGCCTCCACTTGCGAGCAGCCCAGTGGACCCTATCCACACAGTGGACACAGGCCACAGGACGTTTGTCAGACAAGATAGCAAACTCTCATCGGCTGATCTTGTCCCTTCAATGGTGGCAATCACTGGAGAATCTTTCAGTGGGGTCTCCTTTCCAACAACCCCTATTCCAGACCACCCTAAACAGATGCATCACAGGTGGGTTGGGGGGCACACCTGCATCATCTCTCTACCCAGGGCACTTGGACTCCACAGGAGGCTTGTCTTCACATAAACCTCCTGGAATTAAGAGCAATCTATTTAGCTCTTCGAGTATTCCATGCCCAGCTCAGCTACAAGACAGTCCTAGTCCAAAAGGACAATCAAGTAGCCATGTTCTATGTGAACAAGCAGGGCAGAACAGGCTCTCTGTTGTTATGCAACGAAACTTTACGACTTTGGGCCCTCGCCAGAGAGCATCAAATCCACCTTCTCGTGGTATATCTTCCAGGCATTCAAAACGTTTGGGCAGACAAACTCAGCCGAGTACTGCTGCCTCACGAATGGTCTCTCCACCCAGACCAGGTGACAAAGATATTTCATGTCTGAGGGACTCCAGACATAGACCTCTTTGCAAGTCCACTGAATGCCAAACTTCCCCGGTTCTGTTCCAGGATTCCGGCTCACATTTGCCAGGCAAGAGATGCCTTCCTCCTTCACTGGGGTCAGGACGACTTCTATGCCTTCCCACCCATTCCCCTCATCCCAAAACACTTTTCAAGCTTCAGAGAGACAGAGGTCATATGATCCTTATAGCGCCACAGTGGCCACGCCAAACGTGGTATCCCCTGCTTCTACATCTCTCTCAAGCTGCACCTCTGGAGTTAGACTGTGCTCCAGATCTCCTTTCCCAAGAGAACGGGACGCTATGGCATCTGAATCCCCAGTCCCTGCATCTCACGGCCTGGTTGCTGAGAGCTTAAATCTTCAGGATCTCAACCTTTCCCAACAGGTAAAGGATATCCTTCAGGCTTCTAGAAAACCTTCCACAAGACGATCTTACGCCTTTAAGTGGAAACATTTCATTATATGGTGTTCCCAGAAGGGGTTAAACCCCCTGATACCTTTGGAGTCGATACTAGAGTATCTACTTCATTTATCAAATTCTGGTCTAAAGACCAATTCAGTAAGAGTTCATCTTAGCGCAATTACAGCTTCCTATAAGCCTCTAAATGGACAACCAATTTCCTCTCATATCCAGATTTATGAGAGGTCTTCTTTTAACAAAACCTCCCATCAAACCACCACCAGTGGCGTAGGATTTAAATCTAGTTCTTGGGCAGCTCATGAAACCGCCTTTTGAACCTTCAGCCACTACTACCCTAAAGTTTTTGTCCTGGAAAGTCATCTTCCTAATTGCAATCACCTCTGCACGTCGCATTAGTGAATTGCAAGCCTTAGTGGCTGATCCTCCTTACACTAGGTTTCATCATGATAAGGTTATCCTCAGAACTCATCCACACTTTATGCCAAAGGTGGTTTCGCCTTTTCATTTAAATATAGGAAATTACACTTACCTGGTAATTGTGGTTCCTTGAGCGACTCCAGTTTAGTCCTCAACCTCTGGGTAGTGAACCTCCTCCTGCAGCTTGGAGACTGGGCATGTTAAAAACTCATGACATCACTGGATATAGCCTGCTGGTCTCTGCCATCAGCCCCCCCATGAACTATTGACAAAGCAGACTCAAAGGAGCAAAAAAAAAAAAATCAGTAACTTTTTTTTTTTTTAAACTTAAACATTATATTCAAGGGCACTCAGAATATATAACCTATCTACCTACTACTCCCCTTCCAGAAGGAAAGGGACTGCTTCCTGCATGCTCTCCTTTCCGTCGAATGCTTAGCCCTAAACAATCCAGAGCAATATAGCAATATATATAATATATAACAATATCATAATATAATAATAATATAACAATATAGCGCAAAACAAATGGAAGCATCAAAATGACTGAACACCAGTGAAGGTCTATATCCACTTTTAACCTTGCACTTCCCCCAACAGAAAAACCACTGCTAAGACCCCGCCCCCGGGCGGGAATGAGGACTAAAATGGAGTCACTCAAGGAACCACAATTACCAGGTAAGTGTAATTCCTATTTCCTTATCGTTCCTCCAGTTTAGTCCTCAACCTCTGGGATGTATCAGAGCAGTAATCATTGGGAGGGACCTTTCCAGCTGGATCTCAACACCGCCTCCCTGAAAACGGCTTCCTTAGCCGCCAGAACATCTAGGTAGTAGTGCTTACTGAAAGTATGGAGAGACAACCAAGAGGCCTCCCTACAGATGTCCACTGGCAGAACCAAACTGTGCTCCATCCAAGAAGACGCTTGCACTCTGGTAGAGTGAGCTCGTAAGCTCCCTGGGACTGCACAGTCCCATAGAAGATAAGCTGACGCTCCAATCCATCCAGAAATGGACTCCTTCGCTGCCGCTTCCCTTTGCGGGCCCTCCGAAAACCCCAAAGAGAGACGATTCGCCTTGCGAAAGTTTCTGAAACCTTTAAACACTGCCGTAGCGCTCTCTTGACGTCCAAACAGCGCAAGCTATAGTTCAATACGCTCCCCTCCGCCGCACCTAGCGCTGGAAGAGAGACCATTTTAGTTAGGTGAACGTAGAAACCACTTTTGGCAACAACGACGGAACCAGCCGCCAGGCCACCTTCTGTCTGGAGACAGACAAAAAATGATTCCTAACAGGTCAATGCCTTCAACTCCGAAAATCACCTCGCCAAACAGATGACCATCAAACATACCGTCTTCAAGGCAAAACCCTTAACCTATGCCTGTTGCAAGGGCCCTAATGGCACGCTAGCTAATGTTCCTAAAACCAACTTGAGCTTCCCCGGTGGAATTAATATCCTACGACAGGGCTACAGTCTGGTAACCGCCTGAGAAAGCGTACCACATCGACCTGTACATGAGAGCCACTCCCTGTCCTTTGCCTCTATAGCAAGACAGAGCTGCTAACTGAACTCTCCAGGACCTGCCTTTACCAAACCCGTCCTGCAGAAAACGTAATACCAAGGGAACTGACACTGTTGTCGCGCGAGCGTGCCTCTGCAAGCACCCGTCCTCAAAGATATGCCATATACGCACATATGCAAGGGATGTAGACTTTTTTTTTTTTTTTGCGGCAAGGTGGCAGACTGCTGTTGAGCAACTCTTTTTCCTTAACTTTGCCCTTTCAATGGCCATCCTGTAAGCAAAAACCGATGCACCTGAGGCATTCGAAGGGAACTCCGTAGCAACAGAATCTCCAATGTCGGAAACCTCCATGGATTCCCGTTGAGCAACCGTATGAGGCAGGCATACCACGGGTGCCTCGGCCAGCCCGAGGCCCCCAACCACACGTTTCCCCGAAGCACTTTGATACGCAGAACCACTCGACCTATGAGTGCCCCCAGTGGAAAGACAGAGAAGACCGGACGACGGCCGCCATTAAAACAGTGCACCAATGCCTTCCGACCTCCTTTCGCGTCGTCTGCTGAAGAAGCGACCCATTTACGCAGAGTGAAACACCGCCATGAGGTCCATTACTGGCTGTCCCCATATGCGACCGATCTGTGCGAACACCTCCGGATGCCACTCCCATTCTCTGGCATCTACTCGGACCCAGCTGAGGAAATCCGCCGTCACAATGTCCTTACCCGCAACATGCGCCACCGAAAATGCTGGCAGCCAAAGCTCTATCCGCACACACAGACCCTCTGCCGCGGCCTCTATGGCCATACTTCCGGTTCTGCCCTGCCGATTGATGTAGGCCACTGCCGCGGAGCTGTCTGACAGTACTCACACCGCTCGACCTGTCACCGTAGCTTCAAATGACTGCAACGCCCGGCGTATCGCTCGCATTTCCAGTCGGTTTATTGACCACTGGGTCTCCTGTGTACTCCAAGAACCTTGTGCGAAACAATCTCCGAACGTAGCGGAGTTTAACAAAGTTTTTGGCCAAGCTCCCAGAGGAAAGGTCCATAACCTTTTATTAGAGAGAAGCTGGAAAATTATAATTTTTTTTTTATACCAACTTTCACCAATTCAGATGTTCTACAAGGCACACAACCCAACAGAGCGTCACGTCTGTTGTACATGCAACGGAACCCTTAAAATATGAGCATACATGAAACCACCGCTTGCCCAGATACAAGCACTGAGTAGCCTGTTCGTCTTTTTGGAAACCAGCCAGGTCCTTAAGACCTGGATTGGCTACCCTAAGAAACAGGATACTGGACCTGAAAGAGCTTGGTCTGACCCAGTATGGCATTTCTCGTATCCTTATGAACGGAACCTCCCCAAAGTCTCTGCCTTGGAAGTAACAGGCTGCACCTGGCCCTATGGCTCTGTGGCTAGCTCACACGGAGCAGTGAGGCCTAGAGGTTGAGGCAAGTTGCCAGAGGACCAAGGGTTTGAATTCCAATCGAGACAACCAACCTTGGGCCATAAAAACTGGGGTTTCTGGTCCCACAGGTGGTCCTTCTGGCCTTCGTTAATAACCCTCTGCCTCAGGTACCAAAACAAATTGTGAGCCCTTCAGGGAAAAGGGAAATAGAAATACCGTAATCGACTGTATGCCACCCTGACCTGTAGGCAATCAGTATACTCAAATAAATGACTGGGAATATGTGACCGTAGCAAACACTGGCAGTGGAGAGACATCAGAGCTGGTGCTGGTTCCTGGTCTTCCTTTCTCACTCTCCCAGTCCTTCTGCCAGCATTGAGAAAAGGCTGAGAATAGATTGTCCAGTGGGCCGGGGACCTTGCGTCCTGGACATCAGAGAGAAAGAGGGGCTAGGATCTGGGAGCAAAGCCCAAAGAGAAAGGGAAACTGGTGACTGTGACACTGTAGCTCCTCCGGATGGCTCACTCCACAACATATCCCATGACTGCATCTCCAACCCCATGTAAAACCATGAGGACCTCACGCACTTTATTACAATCGACATCCCCCCCATTACTGGAGAAATTACCTTAGTCTGATAATACAGTCTCACTCTGCAAAGAGTGCATCCAAAAATCATGCCTAAGCAATTGTGAGCACATACAAAATGCACATCTATATATACGGGTGACCCAGCACCTGTCACCCAAAACACAGTGCAGTGAGCACACTTGAACATAGGCTGAATGCATGGAGCATACACAGAGTATTGACTTCCTCTATGAAACCTTCCAGTGCCCTGGAGCGCTAAGCCCCAGACTGTGCTACCTAGACGTCCTTATCTTCACCCTCAGCTCGTGCCCTTTAACAAGATGGCACAGACGGGTCAGTGCCCTTGCTAAGTGCTTAAAGCCCTGCTCTGACAGCACAGGCTCTAGAAATAGATGAGAATTTCCTGGGAAGGGCATGCTAAGTGGAGCTATGAAACACACGGGCACCCCCCCCCCCCCAACCCGGCCTTCCTGCAGTCAGAGAAATAGCAGTGGGATACACAGACAACCTTGCAAGTGGAGGTCTTAGAGGTTGCTGCCTGTGTGAACCTGATGAGGAATATGATTTCGTATTTTACCAGCCCCCCCAGGGATGGAGGCACTGAATACTATATGTGATTCATGAGCAGTGCTGCCATCCAGTGGCCTTTAGGGCACCAGAGACCAACAAATGATACAGACGTTAAGAGCTTTAAATCTTGGTCATATAATCTTGATTTGCAGAACATTACAGTTGTTTGTTTAGTCACTAACCCCTGAGTGCCCATGAGGTGGCCCTGTGGATATTTCTTCCCTGACTTGCAGAGATCAATCTGATGATGGCTTGGCTGTATACACACGGTCACAGAAAGGCACTATTGAGTGTACCAGCTGCCCTCTGGTGGCCATAGACTGTAGCACAGGCACTTCTTGGTTGACAGTTTAACTGTCATTATTATACATTTTTTTTATATCCTAAGGTTTCCTAAACCTGTCCCTGTGAAACCATAGGCATTTGGGCAACTTTCACTATAGAATACACAAAAGCACACTTCCAGCCTGTCCCTCCTTCCACCTACGAGTTAGGGCTCTGCTCTTGAAGAATCTAAAAGCTGGCAATTTGCCTAATATCCCGGGACTTAACAGATGCTCCTCAGAGACATGATTAGGAGGGAAAGAACATGTGGCATCAGAGATCAATGCCAAAACTGCTGTCCCATAAAACTAAGAATAAACTTAAAATAAAGAGGACTGACAAGAGCTCCCTTAAGGCTGAGGACCCCCCCCCCCCCCCAGCCTCAAAAAACCTACAAACAAAAGAAAAACACTAGACCTAAAAATCTACCTATTCTGCCTGTCATCTTCCTCACACAGGCAGCTTACTGCAACTCTTGCCATGCGGTCCAAATACCTAAAGAGAAAATGGCCGCCCCTTTGCCAACGAATTTTGGCGCCAAGAACAGCAGCCACTACAAAAAGGAGGCCTCAGCAGACCAAAAGAGCCCGAAGGCCTTACCTGCAGGGCCGAAAGCCACACAGCCTGCTCCTACCACCTTGAATTCATCCGATCCTCAAGCCGCGCTGCCGTGCCCAGCAGACACAGCGAGGACCACTCAGCCGGTTCGACAGAGTAAAATTAAAATCACGTAGCAACTGAGAGGCTCCGTCTCACACAGCTTAAGTGTGGCTGTACGGGTCCCAGAGCTCTCTCCCGTACCGTCAAGGGAGAGAGATCCGCACCGGCGAATGCCTGCAGCAAGTGAAAATAACTGACAAGGAGGGAAGGCGAGAGCTGCTACTAATTTAAAGAGCCAGGCTCAAATTTAAAATTACTGTAAATATAAAGAAATTTGCTCCTAACAACTAAAGGGAACTAATCTCCGATTGCCAATTAACCAAAGATAACTGAATTAAAAGTAAAATAAAAAATAAAATCAGAATAGAATTTGTCACACTAAATGTTCCTTATCTGTTCCCCCAAGTGAGTCCAGAAGCTAGGCTCACGACGTCCTCCTGCTGCATGAAGACTGGACACACTGGGGGCTGATGGGAGAGACCAGCAGGCTATATCCAGTGATGTCATGAGTTTTTGACATGCCCAGTCTCCAAGCTGCAGAAGGAGGTTCACTACCCAGAGATTGAGGACTAAACTGAAGGAACAATAAGGAACAAGCGATTTATCTTCCTGTATTCTTTCAGAGGCCTCATGCCTCTAATGCAGAGAAGAACCTTCACACTTTGTAGGTAAAAAGCTAAGGTTCTTCTACAGTCCAAAGAACACAACATAGAAAGTCTTCTCAACTTTTGATTCTAGTCATTTGGGACTTCCAGTCTCCAAGAGGACTTTATCCAAATGGATTGCACAGTGCATATCCTTTGCTTATGAGTGTAAGAGAGTCTTCCTCTTCAAGGCCATGTCACAGCTCATAATGTGAGAGCCATGTCAGCCTCTATGGCTAACCTTCACTGTGTCTATTGATGACATTTGTCGAGCAGCCACCTGGGCTTCGGTACATACCTTTACAGCCCACTACTGCCTAGATAAAGCCTCCCGTCGGGATGCCTTCTTTGGCCAGGCTGTTCTTCAAAATCTCTTTCAAACCTAATACAACTCCTACCCACCAACCCTGGTGGGATGCCAGAGATCCATGGGAGGAAGCATGGCCCACCTCACCATAGGTGGCAGCTTCCTGGGGTCATCTCCCTGGCATCTTCAGCTAGGGAGTCCTCATATGTGAAGACTACATTCCTGCTTGTTCCTGGAGATAGCATAGTTATTCACCTGCAACAGGTGATCTCTGGGAACAGCAGAAATTTAGTCTTCACAACCCAACCACCTCCCCTAGGAGTTTTCTCTAATCTCTTTCCTCTCTCCCTCTATCCTTTCAACTCAGCTACAAACTTAACTGAAGAGGGACAGTTGGAAAGGTGGGAAGGCAGCGTGCATGTGCTGAGGGATGCACCAAAAAGCGTTCCTATTGAATGCTGGGGAGCGTTCCCGCGCAGGCTCCGTCGGTACCGACGATATCCATATGTGAAGACTAAATTCCTGCTGTTCCCGGAGATCACCTGTTACAGGTGAATAACTATGCTTTATTGTTCCACATACAGTCTCAGCCCAATTTTTTTTTAAAGTGCTTTCAAGTCAATGCTGATTCCTGCTGACCCAGCAGCCCCTTAGGTTTTCTTGGCAAGGTATGACCAGAAGTAGATTGCCAGACCTTTTCTTCCAAGGCAGTGGAGGGTAAAGTAACTTGCCAAGGTCACAAGGAGTACCAGTGGGAATCAAACAATCAAAGGAGTGCCAACGGGTACTAGGCTGTTGCTGTAACCACTAGGCTACTCCTCCACTCCCACCCCAATTTACAATACCTAAATCTTTCTTCTTTCTAGTAGGTTTTAAGTCATATATTGAGGTCAGCTATACAACATATCTCTAAAAAAAACTGTTGACAGGTATACCTCTGAAAAAGCTATGTTCTTTGCTAGGTGTTGAAACTATTCCATAAATTCTGGAACTCCTTGTATTACACTAACTTTATTTCTAGGCAGAACATTGGTCCACAAATGGATTATTACATCTTGGTCAGAATCTTTTCTTCCTTCTCCGATAGTACAATGGAATATAATTCAAAAAGAAATAACCGTGGGTAAGTGGGATCAGTAGAGGAGACACACTGAGATTTTGGTATATACCACCAAATATTAATGAAGGGTACCATTAATCCTGTCCAGGTCATATTTTGTTTTTTTACTTGGAGATTACTATATCTAAGTTGCACACATATTTTTCTTTTGTTATATACGCCTATGAACATACTATTTAAATATTATAACATACAGTAGGAATATTTCCAATTATTTCTCAAGATATTATACACAACATACCTAAAATGCAAGGACACCAATAATGTTGACCACAACGGTATACCCTGAATCACCCGCCCCATCAGGAGCCACGGAGGAAACATACAGCAGGCGATGACTTGGCAATGGCTGAGCCAAGGCATCGACACACTTGGACCCAGTCTCCATGCAGAGACCGAAAAAGCAGAACACTTGACAATAGAACAGGTCACCATCAGATCCATCGCGAGGTGACCCCAGCAGTGCAGAATCAACTGAAATTTCTCCCGATCCAACACCCACTCTCCTGGATCCAGAGAGTGCCAGCTGAAAAGTCCATTTCCACATTGCCCACCCTGGCAATGTGCTGAGCTGACAAAGCTAGGAGGTTCTTATCTACCCAGGGAAACAGAAAAGCTATCTCCAGGGCTACCTCGGCACTGCTTGTGCCTCCCTGCCAATTGACATAAGCCACCACCAAACATTCAAAACACCTGGCCCTCAACCAGGAGTCAGAAATGCAGCCAAGCCAACCTGACGGCCCTCGCATCGAGGCAGTTGATGGACCACACCACTTCCTTGCAGTTCCAACAGCCCTAGGCCTTTCGCTCTTGGCAATCGGCTCCCCAGCCAAAGCAACTCGCATCCATTATTAGAAGGATCCATGAGTAAACATCTAGCAGCACAGCCTTCCTTAGAAGACTGGGCTGCTGCCACCGCCGCATGCTGGCCTTCACTATCATCAGGAGCAGGAGCCTGTGCTCGAACTCCTGAGAACTCAGGGACCAAAGAGTGGCCATATATGATCATGCACCTGTGGCACCATCTTGATTGTTTCCGCCATCAATCCAAGGAGCAGAAGATAATCCTGGACTCTGGGAACCTGCTGTGAACAGAACAGCGCCAGGCAAACAATCTTTTAACTGTCTCCTTAAGCAGGAATATTCTGTCCACTCGAGTATCGAAACATGCTCCAAGGAACTCCAGGGACTGGGAAGGCATCAACTGGCTCTTTCCCTGATTAATCACCCAGTCGACACTTTCCAAAGAGGACATCACTTGGGTTGCTACCCAAGATGCCTCTGAAAGAGAACAGGCTCAGATGAGCCAGTCATCCAAATATGAGTGTACACAAATTCCTTGGCGCCATAGCGCCACAGCCACCACCACCATGACCTTGGAGAACATCCTTGGGGCAGTGGAGAGTTCAAATGGGAGGGCGGCGAACTGAAAAGTGAAAGCCAAACACAGCAAATGCACATCTCTTGCTGATCCTCCCAGATCAGGATATGAAAATATGCCTTGGCCAAATCCAGAGATGCCAGGACCTCCCCTTGGCACACCGCTTGAGACATGGATCACAAAGTTTTCATCCAGAATGCAGGGCATGCAAGTGCTTGTTGAAACCCTTGAGGTCCAGAATAGGCCAGAATGATCGTCCTTCTTCAGCACCATGAAATAAATGAAATACCTGTCCTTGTAGTGCTCAAACCATCAGATGATGTTGATGCAGAAGAAAAGCAGATATCAGAGTCCATCCTGAAATGTGCTACCCCTCTGTGCCCATCCATCCGTCGTCAGACACAGCCATGGATTTCAGGTAAGTGCCTGGATCTGGTGGATAAATGGAAACAAATTAAACACGTTGACTTCAAGCAGTATCGGCGACTGAACAAAGAGGTCAAACAGAAGATGAAGGAAGAACAAGACTACTGGAATGATGTCACAGCCAAACTGGCACGAGTACCGGACTCTGTATCAGACCCTTAAAAGACTGAGTGGCAAAACCAAATCAACCAATGACATCATCAAGAAAGCGGACGGCACCTTCGTGAGCTCCCCTGGTGAACACCTCCAACGGTGGAAAGATTTCTTCCAACAGCTATACATCCATGATCCATCCCAAAGACCACCGCCTGAGCCACCACCCATCGACCTGCCGGAGAATTCATTCCTCGATGGGAGCCAACAGTTAATGAAGTGAAGTGTACAATAACATTATTGAAGAATGGAAAGACGCCCGGAGTGGACCACGTCATTGCTGAAATGATCAAAGCTGGGGGAGACATATAGCTGTAACAGCTTCACGTCCTTCCAACACTCATCTGGCGCATGGAACGAATTCTATCAGCATGGAAGAAAGCCAACATTCTTCAGGATTGGCACAAAGACGATAGCCGGGAATGTAAAAACTACCATGGCATCAGCCTCCTTTCAATCACTGGGAAAGGTGTTCATGAAGACCATACAAATCAAGGCTGCGGGAAGATCATGAACAGACCAGCCGAGAACAGCAAGCAGGATTTAGGCCATATCAGGGCTGTACCGATCAAATATTCATCATTCGCCAACTGGTGGAGGAAAGGATGAGGTGTGGAAAGTGAACCATTATCATTTTCATTGACTTCAAATATGCATTTGACTGTGTTTACTGACCAGCCCTCTGGAGGGCACTAGAGAACGAACATGTGCCACTGAAGATCATCCAACTTCTCCAAGCCTCATACAATGGCTCAACTAGCAGCATGTGAATCCCGAAATGAACTATCAAAGGAATTTCCTATCCAAACTGGAGTCCGCCAGGGAGATGTCGCCTCACCCCTGCTTTTTAATACCGTGATTGACGCAATAATAATGAGGAAACATTCAAGGACAGATGCAGAGTCCAGTATGGTGTGAACAACTTCCTGACTGACTTGATGTTCGCAGACGACAGTGCTATGTTTGCTGACATGGTTTCAGAGGCCACTGACATCCTTTTCCATATCACCCAATCTTACGGCCTAAGAATCAAATGTGGACAAGACCAAAGTTATGACCACGGATGGATTACAGGCCATTGTTCACATCTACGGAATTCAAATTGAGCAGATCCAAGAATTCAAATACCTAGAATCGCTGGTACAGGAGATAAAGGTGGCATCCACCACTGAAGTTCTCAGCAGGATTGGTCAAGCAACAGTAGCATTCATCTCACTCAAATGGTGCCTCTGGAAGGCGGCCAATATCTCCACAAGACCAAAATTCATCTCTTCTCTTCACTCTGCTCAAAACTGACTTGAACAAAGTCAAAGTATTTCAAATGTGATGCCTGAGACAGATTTGGGTGTCTCTCTTCGTGACTGCCATTGAAACAAGACAATTTGGACAAGGTGCGACCATCAATCCACAGTCGAAGAACAAATCTAAAAAGCATACTGCGCTGGTTTGGCCTCATTTGCAGAATGAACACCAGTCAACTGCCATACAAACTCCTCTGGCGAGAGTGAGGGAGGGTTCAACGAGCACCAAAGAAAATGTGGCTCAAACATATCAAGGAAGATTTAAGGAACCGATGACTGACCATCAACGAGGCTAGAAATGTTGGCTGAGAGGATGGCCTTCTCTTCAAATGACAGCTAGGTATTAAAGAAGACGAGACCATCTGCCCTTGCCCTGATCATCAGGGGGAACAGGCACTACTACCTTCAGGAGTAACTACTTGTCCAAGGTGATCCATACAGCGTGATCCTTTTGCATTCCAGGACATAGCCGTAACTAAATGGTGTTCAGCTCTAGCACCCAGTAATCCTTGGTAACCTGGGCCTATTCCTGAAGAGGCAAAGCCTGCCCCCCAACCAGAGGAACCAGAGAATGGGCTCTCAAACCTTCACTGCGCAGCTCGGGAGGTTCCTCCTCTGGAGGGGACCCTGGGCCCATGTGTTCCATGAAAGGATTGAGAATGTCCTAGAAGATTTTCCAGGCCAATAGTGACAGGAGTCCCAAGACCTCCAGCAGTCCGACTAGCATGCCCGCAAGGAGTAGGCAGAGGCAGATGGAGAGAGGGCTCCTGCCTGCTTCACAGCACCCCCCCCCCCCCCGAACTATCCTCCTAGAAGGTGCTAAGATTTTGTCTCACTCATGTCCTTCAGCAGGTTCTCCAAAAATCACCTCCCCCCACCCCCACCCCCAAAAAAAGCTTCCTTTCAAAGGCCAGTCAAATCAACTGGGCTTTGGAAGATGTGTCCACTGCCCAGTGTTGAAGCCAAATCCAACACCATGTAATCAGCAACAGGCATTATCCCTGGCCACTAGAGGTGCCAAGTCATACATGGCACCTGAAGGAAGGCCATAGCTGACTCCAAAAGAGGGTTAGTATCATTCTGTGGAAGGGACTGAACCTACAGGAACAGGGCTCAAGACATCAGGCCTGCACATACCGCCAACTGAAGAATAGCAGCTGCTGCAGCGAACTGGTTCTTCAACCACAAATCAACCTTGCAGGCCAGAGTATCCTTTAAGCCTGGTCCACCTTCCACATAAATGGTGGTCCAACTGGTAACCATCGTGAACTGGGCATCCACCTTGGGAAAAATCAAACCACACAACGCATTTCATCTCCGCAAGAGCGTACATACTCATATACCCTTAGCCCCTTAGGTGGGGGAGTCGGCCAGATCATGTCCTTGATCATAGAAACATAGAAACATGACAGAAAACGAATACATGACCTATCTAGTCTGCCCTTCCATATCAACCACTACAACTGTCCCCTTTTTTCCTTTAGAGATCCTCTGTGTTTGTCCCATGCTTCTTTGAATTCAGATACTGTCCTCATCTCTACCACCTCCACTGGGAGATTATTCCACGAAACCACCACTCTTTCCGTAAAGAAATATTTCCGCATATCACTCCTGAACCTATCCCCTTTCACCCTCATCTCATGTCTCCTTGTAGGAAGATCTTGCTTTCAATCAAAAGAGGCTCTCCTCCTGTGTATTTATGCCACAGAGGTATTTAAATGTCTCAATAATATCACCTCTATCCTGCCTTTCCTCTAAGGTGTACATATTAAGATCCTTAAGTCTGTCCTCATATGCTTTATAATGAAGACCAGTAGCCATTTTAGTAACTACCCTCTGTACCGACTCCAGCCTGTTTATATCCTTTTGAAGATGCGGTCTCCAGAATTGCACACAGTACTCCAAATGAGGTCACACCAAAGACTTATACAGAGGCACTATCACCTCCTTTCTTCTGCTGGCCATTCCTCTCCCTATGCACCAAAGCATCCTTCTAGCTTTTGTCATCGCCTTTTCTACCTGTTTAGCTACTTAAGGATCATCAGTCACAATCATGCCTAAGTCCCGCTCTTCTTTAATGGACAAAAGTACTTCACCCACTATACTATATTGCTCCCTTTGATTGCTGCGGCCCAAATGCATGACCTTGCATTTTTTTTTAACATTAACATCATCTCTGGGAATGGGGAGACAGTAGTGGATTTTTGCACCCCTTGCAGAAGTGAAGGCACCTTCAGCTCCTGCTCCGTACCTGGAGCATCCACCAAGCTCAAGATGGATGAGACCCTGGCAATCAACACAGTCAGTTCCTCCTTTCAGAACAAGTGGCTCATACCAGCCTCTTCACAATCCACCGAAGGCGAGAATATCTCTTTGTCTACATCAGAGCCCAAAACCAAGACATCTAAATCAAAGTTACAATCCAAATCGCAGACAGATCCCGGCTGATCTTCATCTCCAGGGGGAACTCTTCGCCAGAGATGCTTAGCCATAGACAGACAATCAAAGCGAGCTTCTACTCTCAGCCTGCCCCTCACAAGACTGCGCTCAGGAGGGAACCCAGGAGGCCACAGTCTGAATTTCCATGCAAGAATGACAAGGCTTGTCATAAATAGGAACAGAACTCCGGTGAGGCCAATTCGGATTCTGGAAGTTCTCCTCACGGAAATGAACCCCTAAACTAGGGAACATAGCCGCCATTGATCCCCTAGAGGACGGGGAGCAGCCCACAGCACCGTTGCCGGAACCTCTGGCTAACTGCTTATCCTTACCTACAGCACCATCTGCCAACCCCTGCCAAGGCAAGCAAGCCTAGACCAACTCCATCCCCCTTCTGAAAGGGGGGGGGGGAGGAAAAACGGGCTCTCCCGGAACGAGTCAAAAGCTGCCATGCAAGAGCAGCAGAATCCAGAAGGCATACATCGCTTGCCACATGTTTTCTGGAAGACGACAAAATGTTACGGCAAGTGCAATAGCAGCGTACATGCTAAGGCCGCAGTGGCCGTAAGGTGTGCGTTAACGGCGCTTGTTCAGCAATGTGTGAAATGGGTGTTTGGGACGGAACACAAGGAGCAGCTGGGCAAAATGCACACTAGGACTGCTGTGATAAGGAAGCTTATCATAGTTCAGGAAGGAACTATAAAAGAGGTGAATTGGCTCTGAACAAGCAACCTGTCTTTGCTGGTAGAAATACTAAAACAGAATGTTTTCATAAAAGACTACCAAACCCAGAATGCACCAGGTTACAAACAGCCTCTAGGAGGGCTGAAGTGGGGAAATGTGTGTTCAATCAGGAGAGCTATGAGGTAATCCCCAATCACTCATCTCCAAGGGCAGGGCTTGATTCAGCACACCTGGGCTGTGCTAGGGTGGAGTGTCCCTCTAAGCACTTTAAAAGTAAAAGATATTCTACGCAGAGACGGAACAGGCAGAACGGAGGGAACAGAGAGAACCAGGAGAAAGGTGGACAGAAACAGAAGTCATTGGAGAAAGAAGAGAGAGGACTACAACAGCAGAAGCAACGCGGAAGGAAGAGGAGAAAGAAATCTTGGAGGTCTAAAGAAGGAGCCCACAGCAGTACGTATGTTGGGAGTGATTCCAGAGGCAAGCATACTCCATTGGACTGGAGAAAGCCAGAGGATTGGGGTTATAGAGCCAGGAATTTCCAAACCTTTGAGGGAGACGGCTGCATTTGGAAGGGGCCCTAAGACCGGTGCAAGAAGGTATGTGAAGAGAGACCCAGTGTCCAGGGATCTTGATTGGAAGGCTGGACATAAAAGCTGGACTACCTACTGGCCAGGATACCTGGAAAGGAAATCTAACAGCAAGGGGATCACAGGTATGAACTTTGATCTATGCCCTAGCCCTTCACCTGGAAGACAGCAGGGAAACAAATATTATCCTGAGAGTGATCAATTAAGGAATTCCTCTGAGCCAGACCATGATATTGATTCCATGATATTTGAGGAAGAAGGAGATATATCAAATGATCAGTTGGAATACATGGATTGCTCTCTGTCTAGGCTGCTGTTTTAAAGTAGTTTCTCACTAATACAACAACCACCAAAAGGAACTGTAACTTGTTCTTTTATCTACCCAGAAATGTCTCTGAAAGAAAGCTTTAGGGTAGGATTGAGCTACGTAGAGAGAGTGAACCAGCAAAGGGGTTTGCAGCTGGCTAATTATTTGTAATTGAGCCAGGCACAAGTGCACGTGAGCTCTAGAAGGAAACTTCTTCCTTGTGTGTGTGAATAGAAGAAAGTTATCCTTGATAAAGAAGAGGGGTTTTTTTGTTACTTTTGGGTTTGTTTTTGCCTTTTGGAGCACTGCTAAGAAGGTCATTAGCAGGAGCCATCAAAAAGACCTTTTCTGTTTCCCATCAAGGTCTTTATTGATTTATTGCTTAAGAAGTTCAGTTACCTTATAACATGTTTTGTTTTTCCTGAGTACAATACTTGAAGCAAGTGTCCTTTTGTGTTACCAAGTAAATCTGTGTGGGAGAATTAACCCCATGAATAAAATCTGTTTTTCTTTGCTTACACTCGAGCATCACAACTCATTATTTTGTGAATGGCTGATTCTGGTATGAATGAACTACAACCCCCACACTCCTTTGCAAGTCATAATAATATTTTGCCTTTGCCAATACTGTGGACTTTCACGACCAGCACCCCCGTTTACACTGCGCAACAGCCAGGCAAACAATAGTAAAAGGCGCTAGTAATATATGAAGAAAATGGTGGAACCCCTATACCACACCAACAGTCGCCAGTGGTCCAATGTGAATTGCATTCCAGATGGATAGAATCGGGAGCCCCCAGCAAAGACAATGACAAGGTCAAGCCTTGGTACTCACCCCCGAGAGCTCCAGGCAGAAATCTCATGTCAGGCTCAACTAGTCTCCCTTGTAACCGTTTCTCTTGCTTTTCAGACAGTGTTTTAAGGTGGCTGACAGGCAAGATTCTTTTGACAGCCTTCTGCGATCTTTGGGAGAGAGCGGAGGGGGGGGGGGGGAAAGAGGAGGTGGGAGGGGGCATTGAAGTCACAACCACACAACCCTCACAATGACACTCTTCACTGTGCCAACTGTAAATAGGATTACCTGCTCTACTGTACATAGTTCTGTAAGTTGTTGACCCTTAAAGTACCCATCCTTTCCTGTACATAGTTGCAACTGTTACAATCATGTTATGTTAAACTGAGTTCTATGTAAAATGTTGTTCATTGTACACCGCCTCTGATCTTGGGAAGGAGCGGTATAAAAATTAACTAATAAAAAATAAAATAAATAAATGTGAGGCTGATGAACTCTTCCAATCCTTCCAATTTTCTGGATGCTCAACTAGGAACTTATCATAAGAGTACAGACCAATTTTCCCTCCTCCTGTGGCTGCCGAGAAGACTGTAGTCTAGTGGAGCCTCCAATCTTATGCTTAAGTGAGACAGTCACCCTTAAGATGGTGGTTCATCATCAAAAAAGCCCGACGCCTTAGCTGAGTTTTCCTGGAGACATCGGGAAAGATATTCACCCTCCCCCCACAGAAAGTGGATGTCTTATGAAGAAAATATAAACGCATCACAGCATTTTTTTATGTTAAAGCCACGAGTTTTGGCGCTTGGTGCCACGTTTTTTCTTAAGTTTCCATGTAAGTGCTTAGTTACCTATCAGAACACCAAGTATGTTTTTCTGGAGACCTCGGGATTGGAGTCTTTTCTCCAATCCAAGGGTCCATCGATTACCTCAAATGTTTGACTGATTCAGTAGTAGATTGTTCAAAAAAGAGTTAAAATAATTTTTGAGTATGCTTCCTCTCTCTTGTACACTCCTCTTGATGTGGACTTTCATATAGATGCTTTACTGTGTGTATTTTTACTTTTGCTGTTTAGTGTTATTGGTAATTATTAGAGTGTCTGTATTTTCCTGGAAATTTCTTAATAAATGAAATTTAAACCTTAAAAAAAAAAGAAGAAAAAAAAAAAAGGTGGTGGTTCATGAGTGTTTAAATCAATCTTTTTCTCTCAATTATTCAGAGAAAATCCATCCAGCATATGCTGGAGACAAAAGAATACTGAAGAGACCTCTAAAGGGTGGCTGAAGCGAAAAGAGGCATGGGAATGATGTCACTGAAACCTGGGCTTTCATTGGTTCTGTCTCTCCACACCAATCTGCTGGTAGGGGAACACAACCCTCTTGTCTAGATTGGTCTAGCAGGACGATATGGAACAACAATTTTCCCCGAGACCAGCATATAAACCATAAGGCATTCGGGAACATATAATTCTGAAGTGCTAATTTAAGAAAATGAGGTAAGGGATTCCCTTAACATATAGATTCTATGTAGGAACCTGTAGCTGTCTGGCTTATCCTCTTTGCCCAGCTGGAGGTGTACTAGCAGGGCTGGTGCAATGATTGGAGGCACCCTAGGCAGGCCTCTCCATCCTGATCCCATGCCCCCTGCCCCTGCCCCCCCCCCCACCCCTGTTGCTACCGTTGTGGCCCTTCTCTGGGGCCAGCAGTAGCAATAGCAAAGAAACCATGATGCAGGACCTACCAAAGGCTATGGTGCTACGTCATGGTTCCAGCCTGCTCTCTTTGGGCACTTCTGCCTCCCCTCCATCATGATTCCTTTGCCACTGCAGTGGTGGCAATGGGTGCCCACAAAGGCCTAGTGCTCTAGGCAGCAGTCTAGTCCACCTAATGGTAGCACCGGCCCTGTGTACTGGTATTCGAGAATATCTGTAGTGATGACTTTTCATATGTAGGATTGGTGCAGTTTGAGTTCTTGGACTTTGTACTGGTATTGTATGGTAAGCTTCTCAGTGTCCATTTGAATGATTTTGTGTACCTTCACACTGTCTAGCAGTGGCAAGAGAAGTATGTGTGGGGGTGGGGGAGGGAGCGTGCCTACAAGGGAGAAAGAGAGAGAGAGAGAGAGAGAGAGAGAATGAATGTGTGCTAGGGAGGGGGAGAGAGAAGGGAGAAAGATAAATAAAGCATAGTTACTCACCTGTAGCAGGTGTCCTCCAGGAACAGCAGGAATCAATTCTCATATGGGTGATGTCGACACCGATGGAGCCCGTGCAGATGCATACCTGGTCACCTTCCCGCCAAAGGAAGCCATTTTCCTTCAATAAAATGGGTCCACTCGTGAGGCTGCAGCACCCTGTTGAGCCAGTCCATCAGGACATTTTCCTACCCTGGGAAATAGATGGCCCAAAGGAGCATACTCCACCGGTTAGCAAAACCAAAGTCTGATCGCCTCCCAGCAGAGGAAGTAGGACCCCGTGCCACCCTGTTTGTTTGTCTATGTAGATCACCACCACCTGATTGTCTGTGTGAACAAGGACAACCTGATTCACCAGATAGTGCTGAAAGACTCGCAGGGCACTCACAACTACTCAGAAATCAAGGAAGTTGATTTGGAGCTGGCTCACAAGCAACTGCAGACCTTGGAACTGAAGAAAAAAACACACACATTCCAATGGGCTCCCCAGCTTAGAAGCATCCATGGTGAGGATCTGTTGATGTGGGGGATCCTGGAAAGGGCGCCCTGCCAGAAGATTGCCCAACCATTGTCGCCAGGCAATGGAGTGGGAGAGGAGTGGAGTGACCCATACCCTGTCTGACAGGCACCCCGCCACCTGCTTCCATTGAGTGCAGAGCGTCCACTGGGACAGACGCATGTGAAGATGGGTTGAGGGTGTGACATGAACCATCGAGGCCATGTGCCCCAGGAGGCGAAGCACCCGTCGAGCCAAGACTGTCAGAGAGGATTGGACCTCTCCCGCCAAGACAGAGAGGCACTGAGCCCTGTTGGGCAGAAGAAACACCTGGGCCTGAGTGCTATCGAAGAGGGCTCTGATGAACTCCAGGCACTGGACAGGCTGTAGGTGGGACTTGGAATAGTTTACAAAGAAAAACAAGGTATCCAGGAGCCAGATGGTGCAACATAGGGCCTATTGCACATCAGCCTATCGTTCAGGTAAGGGAAGACAAACATGTCCTGCAGCCACAGAAAGGCGGCAACCACCACCAGGCACTTTGTGAATACCTTGGGAGCGGATGACAGTCCGAACAGGAGAACACCCGCCAATGACAAAGTGGACGTACTGCCGGCGCAAGGGGTGGATCAGGAGGTGGGTATAGGCATCTCTGAGATCCAAGGAGCATAGCCAGTCTCCCCGGTGGAGGTAAGGCAGCAACATTCCAAGGAATACCATCTTGAACTTCTCCTTCACTAAGAAGCAGTTGAGATCCCGTAGGTCTAGAATGGGGCGCAACCCACCCATCTTCTTGGGAACCAGGAAATAGTGGGAGTAGAACCCTGTACCTCTCTGAGGCAACGGGATGAACTCTGCCGCCTTGTTGGTGAGAAGAGCCACAAGCTCCCTTTGAAGGGAGGTCCCAGTGGGCAGGATCCTGAAGTTCCCCTGGGAAGAATGAGGGGGGCGTCAGCTGGAAGTGAAGGAGGCATCCCCCCCTTTACCACCTGAAGTGACCAGATGTTGGTGGTAATGCTGGGACATCGGTGGGCAAAGAACATGAGACATCCCCCTATGTGCTGCGATTCTTGACCTCCCATGGGAAGAGGGGCTATGCCAGGAGTCAAGACACCCCAGGTTGCAGCACAGGCGCTGTTTGGGGCTTGGGGCTTTATACCTATGGGGGCCCTGCCCCTGGTCCTTTGCAGGCTACCCCTGAAGAGAAGCTTGATAGGACCGAGGAGCCTGATGTTGTGGTTATGTTCTGTAGGCCTTCTTCGGGTAAAGGACTTTTTCCCCTGAAGTCTTCCATCAGGAAGATCAGCGGTCTTCCAAGAGAACCTGGTTCTGGTCATTAGCTCAGTCTCCAACTCAGCAGCCTTGTCCATCATGGGTATGCAAAGAGATTTTGCCCCCAGCAGAGGACATTGACCAATTTGTCCTGAACCAATGGCCAGGCGGCAGGTACCAATGCCCACCGCAGCCACTCTAGCCATAAACTCGAAGCCGTCAAAGGCCACTCAAGTCATATACATGTAGCACTCCTTGACCATGGTCACCAGGCTCCGGAAGCACTGGAGGTGTTCACTAGACAGCTGGTAAGCCTGAATATGGGCCAGAAGCATTGAGCCCTGGAAATACTGCTTACCAAACCCATCCATGGTGCAGGCCTCCCGACCTGGAGGTACCGAGGATTGCGTCTTCTGGCTTTTGATCCAGTACATGGCCAACTCCACCACCATGGAATTGCGTGGTAGCTGATTTTGTTTTTCAAAGCTAGGGCTCTTCTGGACCAGATACATGGAATAGAGCTGCTTGCTCACAATGGGAACCATAACAGAGATTTCCCACATCCTGAAAAGGAGATCATCCAAGATGGGAGGCACCGGCACTATTATGACTCTCCTCCCAAGGAAGCCATACTAAAGTATGTCCAGGTCCTCCGTCCAAGGCTCCTCCTCTGCCTCGACAGTGAAGGCATGAGCCTTGCCCATGTCCCGGACGGAGAGGTCCTTCAGCAGGGACCTCCGATGCTCCCGAGGAGGAGAGGGATCCGACAGAACGTCCCAATGCCAAGCGATATCAGAGGACTTGTCATTCATCTCCCATTCCAAATAAGAAGGGAGCTTGAAGTGCCAGCAGGAATCACACTGGTATGCAATCAGGGTCAAGGACAGCAGCCGAGACTCCCGGCAGTCCAATCCCGAAGCACCTGGTGGAGAAACCCTAGACTCGTACCGAGACCGGGATCGGAACCGGTCATTGGAATTGGCCCACAGGGCAAGCTGTCCCAGGACAGGCTGGATCTCCTCGGGCGAGGCCCGCAAGATGGAGGGGCCCGTCACCAGCCCAAGAAACTGGAGGTAACCAGAACCGGGGTCCTCTGGCTGGCTAGGAAGGCAGCAAAGTTGCACTCCAGGGACTCCATTCTGGGCTCAAGGCCTGAAAGCTCCGCAGACACCAGCATGGGCACCGATGGTATCAGTCCCAACACCGGTTCCCTCAGAGGGGATTCACTGATAATAATCGCCTCAGCAGCCTCAGGGAGATCCTACAAAGAGATGGGAACTGCTTCCCACCAGGGAAGATTCAAGAGCAGCTCCCAGCCCTCACCCTCAGAGTCCAATCAAGGGCTGCAGTGCCAGTGCTTGTGGGTCTTACCCACAGTACCAACATTGCCATCCCAATAGGACTTGGTCGAAGTCCATTCCTTCCAAAGATGTTCCTCCACAGATGGTTGCTGGTCCAATGCACTATGACCCCGGGGCTCAGAGTGAGCTTGGTAGCCGCCCAGGTCAGAGTCTTCCACGGCCTCTGAGGGCACAGATTCCAAAGCCGATGATGGAGAAGAGGCAGAAGACTTGGGGCCAAACACGATTCTTACTCCCCTTGCTCATCATCTGAAGATGGAACAGGCAAAAGGAGGCGTCATGATCATGCTCAAGGCATTAAAGGCAGCAACTGTAGCGGTCCATGATGGACACGGTCCTGCTACAATTGGTACACTTCTTAAAACCACTAATCAAGGACACAGCGGGAAAGACGGTCCCCGTGAGGTCAACCTCCAATGTCCTGATTAGTAGGGCGTGAGAGAAAAAGTCCCGCAATGCCGAGATAGCGACGGTTCTGGGACCGTGAGAAGGTGACAGTACCTGACTGAGAAAAAGAGCGAGAAAACAACAAGAATTCACTGCAAGAAAAGCCAACTTTTTTCGGGTTGCAGACAGTACATCTGGTGGGCTCTATGGAAAAATGAAGACTGAGGGAAAATGGCTCCCTTGGGCAAGGTGACTATGCATGTGTGGTTAATCTCCCAAAGGTTTTCTTTGAAAGCTGGGAAGAGATCATCACGCAGGCTCCGTCGGTGCCATCAACCATATGTGAGGACCGACTTTCTGCATACTTCCGATGAAAATAAATTATTTCACAGGATATGATATATTGCAATTCAAAATTTGATATCATGACAGATTACAATAGGTCTGGGATATCAGGGAACAATGAGGATACAAAATAATATTTATTTATTCACATTTCTTATATACCGCGCTATTAAAATTAGTGCAGTTTACAGTGAACAGAAACAATAGTACAATGTAACAAAAACACATTGTGTTTACAATGAACAGGGTAATAAACTTGGGTGAGAACTATTTACAGCACATTTTACAAATTTACAGAATATTCACAATTGAGCAGAATTGACCGCAACGGAGGGTTCATGCAAGGGGTACATGCAAGGGGTACGTCGACTATCCATGGATGGATTAAGTTTATGAAGATTGAAGCATACAAATCAAAAAGGAGGCCAGTAGTGTGGCAAAGGGCAGCAGAAGCCTACAGTGGTGTGAAAAAATCTTGCATAGGTATTGCCAAATTGGTAGTTTTTAGTTATTTGGACCACAGGGACAAAATGCGTTACAATTTACAACTCCTTCTGTATGCCATTTTCTTCCCTTTTGTCTTTTATACAAATCTGACAAATTTGCCATGACTTGAGTATTCGTTTATGATTGTTTAATACCTACGTTAGTTTGATTGTGAATCTGTGTACAAAGATGCAGTGTGTGCCCAAAATGTTGTCGTGTTTTTTTTGTTCCGTGTATGTTGACAGTGCGCATGTTTTCTTAATTTCATTAGGTAGGCCTGTTTTTTTGTTGTTGGTGGCCATTAGTATTTGATGGGCCAGTCCTTGCTCTTTTGTCCAATGTCTGGCATGGAGTGGACCAGTAAAACGAGGTATTCTCGCGTTATGATGCAATTCCAGGCTGCAATCAGTGACTCATTCAGCTTTCGCTTGGTCTGCAGCTGCTTCTTGGCTATCTCAACTGATACCTTGTACCAAAGATTCTCAATTGGGTTGAGATCGGGTAAGTGAGCTGGCCAGTCAATGGTCTGAACTCCATTTATTTTCTTCCAGTCAATGACAGTTTTCACTCAGTTGCAAAGTACATTGTCATCCTGGAAGAAATATATGCCAGAAAAAACAGCTGCTCAGCTGATGGCAGCAAACACTTCTGCAGAATTCCTATGTATTTTGCTGCATTCACCATCCCGTCAATGACATGGAGTCTTCCAACACCACTGGCTGCCATGCATCCCCCATATCATGACCTTGGTTGAATGCATCATGGAGATATTCAAGCACTCTGGTTTGCATTCTTCATGAGGACACCTCCTCACATAAGGTTTGCCCTGGTCACCCAGAATGCAGAACGTGCTTTCGTCACTGAACAGAACTTTCTCACAGTCAACCTTGCTCCATTTTGAGTACTTGGATATCCACTCAAATCAATCTCTTCCTCTGTTCCACCATTAGTAGTGGCTTCCTCCGCTCCTTACAGCCCCTCCAAGCATCGTCTCCTCACAGTGGAATTGCAAACTGCAACGGAACACTTCTCTTTCCATTTCCACAGAAGCTCACGGGAGCTTAGCCTGTGGTTGCCAAGAGATGTCTTTATCAAGGCCTTGTCATCCCTCTTGGTTGACTTTCTAGGCCGACCGCTATGATGTCAGTCCTGCATATTTCCCATCTCCTTATGCTTCTGCAGAATGCAGACAACTGTGCTCTAATTGCAGCCAACCTTTACTGCAATCCACATGCTGGAATACCCCTCCTCGTGCAAAACCACCATCCGGACCTGGTCCTCCATTGACAGAAAGTGTGACCTCTTCACTATGCCATGATGTTGAGCATCAGATGCGATCCACGCCAGTTGATCCACATTAAATTCAAACCCCGTGTGCAGCCAAAATACCATGCATTGATTGACTATCAAATATGACTTCCTATTGGCTGAGGAAGTGCAATATTCTATTGGTTCATTTCAATCCCACTTTGACACAGATTCCGGTTGATCGTACTGGGACATCATTTCCTCATGACAGCCACACAAAAGTCCAGAGACAAGTAATTTTGCATACAGAAATGGCTGCCGAATTAAATTTGCAACAAAACAGTATATAATAAGCCAAGATTCTACCATAGAATTTGGAAAGATTGTCAAAATTGGGCCGAGAATAGCTCGATCATGCAGCCTATGCAAGACTTTTCATTACATTTATTAATACTTGATATACCGCCCTTAGTGGGGACAGCAGAGCGGTTTACAATAAAACAACAAACCCTAGAAAAGAATGCAAATAATGGATAGGATAGTTGGAGAGTACAAGATGGGACAACACGAGGAGTGCAGAGATTAGGGGGAAAAAGGAAAGGTAGGAGGGCAAACACTGACAGAGACCACTAAATTGAATCAGATGGAATGTCAAAGGCTGCACACCACTGTAGATGCAGCAGCAGCAGTAGAAAGGGCCAACTATGGACAGATAAAAGGTCAGGTTAAAAAGCCAGGTGTTCAAAACATTTTTTAAATTTGGCAAAGTTACACTCAATATGAAAATCCAGGAGCAACAAATTCCAGAGGGCAGAGCAGAATAGGAGAACTCAGATTGACCATTATGCTCAAAGCCTAGCATGGGGGGGGGGGGGGGGCAGGAGAAAGGAAAGATATAGTAAGGAGGAGATGGGGAGAGGAAGAGGAGTGAAGGGAAGGGAAGACAGATGGAAAAAGGCAAGAGGAGAGGGAAGGCAAGAAAGAGTATAACAGGAGAGATAACAGGGGAGGAAGAAGAGCTGAGAGGGAAGGGGG
The DNA here is from genome assembly GCA_033557465.1 of Ichthyophis bannanicus. Taxonomy (NCBI): domain Eukaryota; kingdom Metazoa; phylum Chordata; class Amphibia; order Gymnophiona; family Ichthyophiidae; genus Ichthyophis; species Ichthyophis bannanicus. The sequence goes on from CM066034.1 coordinate 465,901,391, forward strand.
CAGAAGTAAAGAAAGACTGGTGTGGAGGAGAGAAGCAGAGAGGGAATTATGAAGAGGTGGAAAAGGGCGAGTGGGAAGGCAAGGAGCAAGTTGTGTATGAGAGCAGGAGGAAGGGAGAGAAGAATGGAGAAATATAGGTGAGAAAGGGAAACAAGGAAAAAGAGGAAAAACAAAAGAAATGGAACCTATAACAAGCAAAAGAGATAGTAACATGGAAAAATCTAGAGGAAATGCTGAAAATAAAAAAGTAGCAGAAAAAAAAAAGTCTTGTAAATCAAAAAGAGGAGAGCAAATATAGGAAAGGAAAAAGAATACAGTTTTATTTATTTTTTTTTTTTTAAACAAAGGCATTGAGGGTGATAACCTGCACGCAGCGGTGGGTACGACCCTAAACAAAGGCATAGAGGAGGTAACCTACATGGAGAAGTGGGCACCTTCTAGCCACCTTACTAGGCAGACTAGATGGACCATACCGGTCTTTATCTGTCATTCACTATAGCTATATTTATGCTATTTTGAATGGAGGAAACTGTTCTCTTTCCATCTCCACAACACCAGTCTTCACCCCCCCCCCCCCCTAAACAAAGCAGACAAACTGTCTATGTCAAAAGAGTATTAGACCAATACTGGACAATCAACTGCTATTATAGCATGTTCATCTTCCTTTCCAAAATGTCAAACATCAGACATCAAACTGGTACTCTGACTTGCCATCAAATGTGCAGCAGTGCTTTTATCAAGTATTACATAATAAAGCATATTGGGCTCTTAATCTAATGAAAAACAGTGAATATAATTTCGAAATTTAAAAAATAGCATTAACCAAATATAGAGTTCTGCTATATCTAAATATTTTTTCAGTGCATTACTGTAACTAGTTTTAGTTATTCTAACATGTGCATCTACACATTTTTATACTTTGTTTTTCCCCCCTTAAAAAATGAAGTATGGGAGTCTATTTTTCTTCACAAAGATGCAGCTCTCTCCTAAATACTGTTACATTGCATCATATTCTGTTTATTTTTCCAATATTGACATAAGAGGATGCAAATTCCTGAACTCTGCTAATGAGCCCAGCCTTTAGTATATCTTTTACTGAAGCTCTGCTATTAGTTTTTGTTCTGGTGACAAGGACCAAGGAGCAGGGTTGTACACACAAAGAAGAGAACCTTAGGAAAGACAAAAATTAACTATTAACAAAGTACTGTGGTTGTCGTGTTAGTCCACTGACCTGATGGAGAGGAAAACTCTTGAAAATCTAGTCACAGATATATTTAGTCAAATATAAAAAGGTATCACTTTCAACATGTTTGTTGACACTGAGGGGCTTGTTTACAAAGCCACGGTAGCGGCTTCCGCTCGATATCGGAGCCACGGCATATCGAGCGGAAGTAGCGGCTTTGCAAACAAGCCCCTGTATCTATTAAAGAAAATATCAATATTTTACAATAAAATGCCTCACAAATTTACAAGTCAAATTTGTTATTTATAACAAATATCTCTCTGTCCTGGCACATTATCCCACTAATGTGGCAGATCTTAACCAGATACCATGTGGTATGATTGCCAATGTATACCTGAGAACTGTTCTCTTAACTAGTTTGTACCATTAATAAGGAATGAACTACAGATGAAACTTAAATGAAAGGTCTAGAAAATAAAATTCAAAATTGCATTCAGTAGCAATGACATGTAGCATTTATCTTTCAGGTCTTCTTGTTTTAGCTCCCACTAATTGCCAGATGCAAAAAGCTTTATTGAACTTGACATGCTTTAATATGTGACTGCAACTTGAGTATTCTGGTCACTGCATCTCAAAAGGGAAGGGATGTAGCAAGACTAGAAAAGGTACAGAGAATGGAATGGCTCTCTGAGAAAAGGCTAAAGAAGATAGAGCTCTTCAGCTTGATAGAAAAATCAGGTGTGGAGTTGAACGTGAATCAATTGTTTATTCTTAAAAAAAAATATGAAGACTAGGGGACATTCCATGAATTTATTAAGTTGCACATTTAAAACAAAATCAAGAGAAAAATATTTTTTCACTCATTGTACAGTTCTGATAGACTTGGGTTCATCAAGATCCTGGACTTCATGAACCTTTTGTCTAACCCAGTATAGTAATTCTTCTGTTTTAAACAAGACAAAACTATAGCAAGAGATCCTATATCAGGGTGGAATCACTAGACAAAAGCAGAGCACTCAGTTATCCAGCTCTCTCTACAGTGGAAGTTCTCTGCTAAGAGCACATAGCATACGGCCCATTATAATTATTGCTTCTGATTTAAGTATTTGTAAACGTCAACTTTATGTAATTTTCCAGCTAATTATGATTTCTGAGAATACTGAAAAATTTTTTAATCAATGCTTTCACAAGGCACATGCTATTTCTAGGTGCTGCCACTACCCTTTTATTTCTATGGGCCGTGGCAACACTTAAAATAGACTGAATATCGCTGCTATCTGTACAGCGGAAGCTCTGACCTTTCTATGCTCATATTCAGTGCTACTGCTTCTGCAGATAGCAGCACCAAACATATGTATTATATTAAAACACGGACAGCTGTGTTTAAATATCAACTTGCAGCCTTGTAATGCTGATATATATACTGTTGCAATAAAAACAAACTTCCATTTTTTTAAGCTTTTATTTTTGATGCATAAAAGAAATAATCACTGAAGCACAAAACAAGAGCAACCAAAACTATATTTACATTTACAAAATGCAATTACATTGGCAAAAACAAAACAATACTTGAAACGTTTCAGTGTTGAACTGATTTCAGTAAAGCATTTTATAGACATGGAAACACACTCCATTCTTCTAAAGTTTTATATTTCTTCCTTCCATACCACCTTTCTAATTAAAATGGAGCAAGGTGGTTAATAGCATAATCACAAATAAATACAATATATTGCAACTACGGATCTGTTAAACATAAGGGGGGGGGGGTATTCAGTGGTGGTGGCTTGCCGTTCTAACACAGCTAGCCACCGTCACAAACTTAAACCTGGATATTCCATGCCGGGGTCATATCCAGCCCTGGCATTGAATATTCAGGTTGCCCGGATTGGCAGGAAGCTAACCGGACAGCAGTGGTATTCAGCCACAACCCAGTTAGCTTTCATGGTGAAAGTTAGGCCAGCCTTTGCTGTGCCTTGCTCTTGCCGCTTTGCCACAACCAGACAGCAGCTCAATATCACCCACTGCCTGGTTATGGGCTGGGTGCTGCCCCCAGAATGCCCCGATACTAACCAGTTAGCATCGGGGTGGGCAGCAGAAGCACCCAGAGATATTCAGCAGCGCTAACCAGATAGAGGGATTAACACAGTTAGCAGGTCTGCTATCCATGCTAATCCCTTTGAATATCCCCCCAAAGACTCTGACAACAGCTATAAAAAAAAGGAGCACAGCAGCAAATATAGCATATAAGCTTCACCCACATCTTCACAGCATGACTAATACCACAACAAAATATTCAAAGCATATCTAAAAGTTGAACTGGTTACAAAGTAAAGCAATGTTCTCAACTACTTCCAGCTCAAGACACCCTATATTAACAAAAAATGTTGTGTGGCACACCAGCTTCTACGTAACAGGCAGTACAGATATGGAGGGGACTCATCAGCTTCTGGATGTTTTTCTTTTGTTATTACACCTCTTCCCCTTTCAACGGTTTCCCTATCACTGGAGAATGAAGTTGACATTGCATTTGTGAAGCTTTTTTTTTAAACAACGTTTTCCTCAGCTTCAGCCACAATTTGGCCCTGTTGCTGTTGCTATATACATTCAGGGGTCTCGCATTAGGGCCCTCTCTCCTTCTGCTGCTTTCTACTCGTACCTGCTTTTTCCATTCTCAGCTGTCTTTTAGCATGGGCACATCACCTACCTACCCCAGCTCCTCATTCTGCAGAGGCTCCTGCGGCCTCCTGGTCTCACTGCTCCTTCTCTATCTATAAATCTTCTTCACACATGGACTTCTCTTTATCCCATTCTTTCATTTTCTTGCCATAAACAAACCTCACCACTCCCAGACTCCAGCTTCCTTTGTATGCCAGAAACAGCAAAGATCTGTCTTGTGAGCAGCTGCCTCAGTTAGTTACTGTACCTTGGCTGCAACATGTGACTGACATCACTCAGAATGAGTCACATCCAGTTTTCAGTGCACATTCCCTATTCTCACTCAATCTGGGCATAAAGACAGAGGCTGAAAAGACTCAAAGGAGGATGCTCAGCAGGGCAAAGTGAAAGAGGCGCTGTGTTTAATGTATATGTTGCACAAAGCAAGGTCTGGTTATGTGTGTCCTAATGTGTGTTCATCAATTCTCAAACTCTATAGCTCATGCTGTAGCTAGAACCATGCATGACTAGTGGTCCTGAACATTTTGGGCCAAGGGCTACACTGAACTTTTCCCATCACTAGAAGAGCCAGGTGTTTGTGAAACGGAGAAGGGAGTGAGAAGGTGGGGTCCTCCTATTCCCACTAAAAATAAAAAAGTAGCTTCTCCAAGGCTCTGGGACAAGAGTTTGAGGACCATTGGCATCTCCATCCCTCCCCACTCCTCATGGGTCCATCATCTCTCTCCCTCTCTCCCCTCCTCCCAGAATCCAGCATCTCTTCCTCTCTCTCTTCCCTCCCTTCCCCCACACCCTCTCTTGCTTTGATTTCCAGGAGCATCATTGACAGCAATTTAGAAACACTGCCTCTTGCTAGCCAGCAGCCTCTCCTCTGCCATGTCCTGCCCCACCATAAACAGGAAGTTAAGTCAGAATGGACGGGTCATGGCAGAGGAGAAGCTCCTGATTTACGACATGCAGAGTTTGTAAATAGTTGCCAGCAATGTTCCTGTAAATCAATGCAAGTGGGATGATCACAGGAGAAGGGATGGAAGAGAAGCACTGGACAATGAGAGAGGTGGCGATGGTGGTGCAAGTGGTGCGGTGGGCCATACCATTTCAGTCTTGACAGCAGTGGGGGAAGAGCTAGGTGAAAACGGGGTCAGTGGGCAGGGCCATTTCTAGGAACCCCTGATTAACAACCACCATTTTAATTTCACCAACCCTCAAAATTGCAGTTGCTATTGAGCGTTCAGTGCTCCGATCCTCAAACAAATGCTCACAACTTTCTCTTTACTCTTAGTCCAGTCAAACCCCAACTTCCGGCTCCTTTCCAGATAATTTGAGGCAGAAGTATAAAAATTGTTAAGATTGGGTTTAAAAAAAATCTTAGGTGATTTATGAAGGTAATAAAAGCATTCAACAAACCCCTAAAATTCACAATTTGTCCCAAAAAATAAAAACCTACAGTACAGCACAAAAAGCACAGCAAAGCGATTTAAAATATACACATAGGAATATCAAATTCCTTCTACCACAGACCCAGTCATGCACTCACATTCTTCCCATCCCCAACATTTTCTTCTCTGCAATGGACTCAAAAATCCCCTGCTGCAGCCCCAGTCTTGCATTCATTATACCTCTGCAGTTCCTATGCAGGGTTAAGGTAATCCCTTTGGTCCCACAATCAGATGCCTGGAAATCTTTCTTCTGTGAGAGTCAATTGCTAGTCTCAGCTATAGGGTTGGTTGCTGTAACTCCGCTTCCTACCGGAATGGTATAAAGGTGCAGTCAGAATAGCTGTTACAGCCAAAAAAAAAACCAAACAAAAAAAAATCTTTAAAAAAATGGTAAAAAGAAGCCAGACGATGAAAAAAGGGAACAACATAAAAAACACTGGCAAGTTAAATGTAAGGCAATGATAAGGCAGGCAAAGAGAATTTGAAAAGAAGCTTGCTGTGGAAGCAAAAACTCATAATAAAATTTTTTCAGGTATATTCTTAAACCTGAGAGAGTGTCAGTTGGGCCATTAGATGATAGGAGAGGTAAAAAGGGTCACCAAAGGAAAATAAGGCCTTAGTGAAGAGAATGAATGAATTCTTTGCTTCAGTCTTAACTGAAGATGAAGGGAAGTTGCCCATGTCAGACATGGTAAAAGGTGATGTGTCGGAAGAAATGAAGCAGCCCGGAAGATGTAAGAAAGCAACTTGATAAATGAGAATAGCAAATCAACTGGAATGGCTAGTATAAGAACATAAGATATGCCATACTGGGTCAGACCAAGGTCCATCAAGCCCAGTATCCTGTTTTTTCTTAGTATACATCCCAGAGTGCTGAAAGAACTCACAAAAGGTGACATTTTACTTACCAGTTAATCTTCTTTCCTCGAGTCCTGCTAGACCAGTCCAGACAAGTGGGTTGTTTTCCCCTACCAGCAGATAGGTGGAGACAAAAGAACCAATGAAAAGCCCAGGTTTTAATGACCATCACACCCATGCCTCTATTCGCCTCAGCCACCAGAGGTCCCTTCAGTATTTGTCCCAAAGCATATGGGAGAAACATGGCAAGCCTCACACAATCTCAACCATGATCACAATGAGCCATCAACAGTAGAGAACTTTAGTAGACGATGAACCTGCAAAGCCAAGTATAAAAATCATAGTGGACCCAAGGGTACCACAGCAGAAGAACAGAGCAATACAGTTCTGGTGCACGCCCTAGACTGGTCTAGCAAGACTCAAGGAAAGGACATTAACTGATAATGTACCAAAGCTACAATTCCACTGGGTGAGAAGGTGGCAAAGCAGCTCAGAAAACCACAGAGCCAAAGGCCACATCGACTTGTGCATGGACATCAAAGTTGTAATGCTTGATAAAAGTGGAAGGTGATGCCCACGTAGCTGCATGACAAATGTCTACAGGGACTACCAAGCTCCACTCCACCCATAAGGATGCTTGTGCTCAGATAGAAGGGGCACGCAAACCCTCCAGAACCAGCTGGTTCCACAACAGATATGCCAAGGCAATGGCCTCCTTAATCCAGTGCCCCAAGATTGATTTGGCCGCCACATTACCTTTGCACAGGTCAGCAAACAATACAAAAATATGGTCGGACTTACGAAAGGGAATTTGTAGCCTCCAAGTACTGGAGAAGCACCCTTTGGACATCCATAAGGCAAAGATTCTTATGCTTCCCCCAACACTGCTCCTTAGAGGAGGAAGACAGGTAGACCACCTGGTTCACGTGAAAAGGGAGAAAGCACATAGGCAAAAAGGAAGGTACAGGCCAAATGGAAATGGCCTCTTTTGAAAAAGACAGATAAGGATCTTGGCAAGGCAGAGCCTGCAGCTCGGAAGTCCGCCTTGCAGAACAACCAACCAAAAAGGCTGTATTGTGCATCAAATCCTTTAAAAGAGCACACTTCAATAGCTCAAAAGGCGCCATCCATCAGGAACTCGAGCACCAGACACAAATCCCAGGAAGGACAGAACGCAGACACAGAAACTTCCAGAAAAAGCGCGAGATGTCTGGGTGCTAGACTAGAGGAGACTTATCAGCCACTGGACCATAGAAACAGGCCAAAGCTGCCACCTGAACTTTCAGGGAGCTAAGGGAAAGGCCCTTCTTCAGAAAATCCTATAAAAAAAGGCCAACAGAGTGGGCACCTTGGCCACCTCAGGAGCCAACTGCCAAGCACCACATCATCAGTCAATGTGGTACCAGATCCGCACATATGCTAGCTTGGTAGACGACCTCTGGGCTCCAAGCAGATGGAGACCACCACTGGAAAGTGGCCCTTACATGCTAGCCACCTCTTTTAAAGAGCCAAGCCATAAGTGAGAAAGGAACCAGACCTCCCTGATTATCGGTCCCTAACAACTGGCTGCCCCCATCTTGGGGCCTACAGAAGAGGAAGCACCTGCAGGAGTCGCATTGGGTCTCTGAACCATGCTGTCCTCGACCAATCCAGCACCACCAGAACAATCCTGCTCGAGTGGCGTTCTATACATTGAATCAAAAGCCCCACTAGGGGCTTCAGAGGAAACATATACAGTAGGTGCCGACTTGGCAAAGGCTGGGACAGGCGTTGATGCCTTCAGTCTCCCGTCTTTGGATATCGACTGAAGCAGCAGCAAACTTTGGCATTGGAGCAGAAATCCATCAGATCCAATTTGGGGCAACCCTAGCATTGCAGAATCAAAGCCTCCTGACACAACTCCCACTCTCAGGGATCTAGAGAGAGAGAGACAGCTGAGGAAATCCGCTTCCACATTACCAACTCTGGCAATCTGCTGAGCCAACAAGGCTAGGAGGGTTCTTCTCCGCGCAGGAAACAGGAGAGCCATCTTCAGAGCTACCCCGGCACTCCTCATGCCGCCTTGCCAATTGACATAAGCTACCACCATGGCATTGTCCGAAAACACTCAAACCGCCCAGTCCTTGACCAGGGGCCAGAAATGTAGAATAACCAACCTGATGGCCCTCTCCTTAAGGTAGTTGATGGACCACACCACTTCCCTGTGGATCCAACAGCCCTGGGCCATACGATCTTGGCAATGGGTTCTCCAGCCCGAGAGACTGGCATCCGTCATCAGAAGGATCCAGGTGGTCGTCTAGAGGCACGCCCTCTCTCAAATAACAAGGCTCCTGCCAACACTGCAGGCTGGCCTTCATCATCATCAGGAGCAGGAGCCTGTGCTCAAACTCCTGAGAAAACCCAGGGACCACAGACTCAAGAGAGGCCTCATTTGAGTACACGCCCATGGCACCATTTCTATGGTCACCGCCATCAATCCGAGGAGCAGAAAATAATCCCAGCCTCCGGGAGCCTGCTGCACATAGCACAGTGCCATGCAATACAACAGACTTTTGACCTTCTTGCAGGAAAGCTCTTCCCATTCAAGTGTCGAAACGTGCTCCCAGGAAAGGCAATAGCTGGCACTATCCCAATTGATCACCCAGCCGAGCTTTCCAAACAGGACCCCAACTTGGGATGCCACCTGAGACTCCTCTGAAAGGAAATGTCATCCAGATAGGGATGGACACAGATCCATTTGCGCTGCAGCCACCAGCACCAAGACCTGGGAGAATATCTTCGGGATGGAGGAAAGCCCAAAAGGGAAGACGGTGAACTGATAGTGAGAGCCAAGCATGGTGACATGAAGATATCATCACTGATCCGTCCAGATCGGGATATGAAAAAATACACCTCTGCCAGATCCAGAGAAGCCAAAAACTCCTCTCAGCACACTGCTTGAACAACAGAGTACAAGGATTCCATCCAGAAGCGCAGGCCGTACAAGCACTCGTCGACCTTCTTGAGGTCCAGAATGAACCATCCTTTTCAGCACCATGAAAAAGATGGAGTATCTGCACTTGCCCCGCTCGTCCAGCGGGAGGAGCATCACCACCTTTAGGTGTGGCAACTTGCCCAAGGTGATACACACAGTCCACTTTATCACAGACCCACAAGGGGAGAAGATGAAGACATCAGTAATCTGTTCTTTACATTCTGGGACACAGCCAAACTGAATGATATCTAGCACCCAGCGATCCTTGGGAACCTGGGCCCATTCCTGAAAGAAAAGGCAAAGCCTGCCTCCAACTGGAGGAACCAGGGAATGGCCCCAAAACCTTCATTGTGCAGCCCAGGAGGATCCTACTCTTATTTAACAGATTTTGATATACCGCCTTTCTACCAGTCAAAGCAGTTTACACAGAACTTTGTTTTTACAAGAAACAGATTTTGAACAACATTAGAACTTGTACAATAAATATGGGAAACTCATAATAAAGAACGTTTGAGGCTGCTAACAAACGCAACTATATATAATGGGATTAGAGGTTAGCAAATGAGGTGTCATATGACAGAGTCCCTGAGCTCAAGTGCTCCACGAATGGACTGAGAACGAGCTCGAAACCCAGAAGAAGTCAGTAACAGTGAGAGTCCCAAGATCCCAGGAAATCTGGATAATGCACCTTCAGTGGACAGATGGAGGTCGACAAGACGGGGCCAGCCCATTTCAGCCCAGCCCTTGGACCTGTCTTCCTGAAAGGCGGTAGGTTTTGTTTCTTCCAGGTACTTCACCAGCTTCTCCAAAGAGGCTCAAACAGAAGCTTCCCCTTAAAAACCAGTCGGGCCAACTGGGCTTTGGAAGATGTCTGCTGCTCAGTGCCGGAGCCAAATTCAATGCTATGGACAAAGTCATCACGGCATCATCTGCGGCTGCCAAAATTTATTTATTTATTTATTTTATTTATTTAGTACACACTTATATACCGCTACTTCCAGCGATCAGCAGCGGTTTGATTACATCTTTGGGGGTTGTCAAATCAGGACCGAAAAGTGGGACAAATATATACATAGTTTTGGGGGTGAGGCACCGCACACAGTATTAGTGTATAGGAGATTGGACTACACATATTTACATTTATACATATTTATACATATAGTACATATGGTTCAGCAGAGCATGATTAATTAATTGTTTTGGTTCATCTATATCTTATGGAGAGTTATAGCTGCTTGTAATGCCTTTTGAATAGATGAGTCTTTACTTCCTTCCTGAAAACAGTAATGTCTTTGATTAATCGCAGCTCGATTGGTAGCTGATTCCAGTTAGTTGGTGCAGAGAATGAGAATGCCCTGCGACTCGTACTTGTTTTAACAGATCTGATGTTAGTTGGGACATGGAGTGTGGCTGTGTTTGTAGTTCTCCTGTCCCTGTTTGTTGGTTGTGTGCTGATAAGTGTGGAGAGGAATGACGGGCTATGTTATTTATCAGTTTGAATGCGGTTATCAATGTTTTGTATTGTATCCTGGCTGCAATGGGGAGCCAATGTAGTTCAATCAAAACAGGTGTAATGTGCTCAGCCAGGCTTGTTTTCATGATGATCCTGGCCGTCACATTTTGGGCCATTTGAAGGATATTTAGTGACTTTTTGGGTAGACCTTGTAAGATGGCGTTACAGTAGTCCAGTGTGGCATAATGAGTGCTTGTGCAACAGACCGAAAATCAGAGGGATCGATTATATTCCTGAGAGGTTGTATTACTCTAAGTTTATGGAAGATGGCCTTGTTTGTTTTACGCAGGTGTGTTTCCATTTTTAGGTTGCAGTCGAGTGTGACTCCCAGATATTTGATCTCCTTCTTTGTGTTGTATGTGTTGTTACACAGGGTGATCTTAGAGGGAGGCTCAAAGTTTGGCTTACTGGATATATACATGACTTCGGTTTTACAGGTTGTACATGGTATCAGAAAGGAAGGCCATAATAGACTCCAAAAGACAGGAAGTACCATCTGGTGGAAGAGACTGAATGCACTGGAGCAGGGCTTGAGACATCAGGCTGGCACATACCACTGAATCAGAAGAATGTAATTCAGCTCTATACCTTTATTAAGGCTTTTGAAGCTTTACTATTTGCCGAAACTCCATCGGGTTTTGAATGCATTGTTACTCTTGACCCCTGATGCTGAAACACGGCCATGTCAGGTTGAGTATCCTTGTGTGCATATCATCTTCGAGTGCTCTCCATAAAGCATTCTTTGCATTACTCACTTTGGACTTGTTTGTATCCTTACTCATAGCACCATCCGTCACCTCCTGCCCTGAGGCAGGCACGCCCAGACTAATTGTATCCCCTGACTGAAAAGGGAAGAGCAGCCCTCTGAAGCTGCCATGCAAGGAGAGTAGAGTCCAGAATCCAGAGATGAGACACCTCGCTTGCCACAGGTCAAACAATGTTTCCTGGAAGATAGAGAGTTAAGGAAAGTATCACTAAGGCTGCAGAGGCCTGAAGGCACATGCTGTGTTTTTACTGCGGCATGCATTCTTCAGATTTTCTTCAGAGAATATCACATCCACCCACCATCTGCTGGAGACAAAGAAATTCTGAAGGGACCTCTGGTGGCTGAGGCAAATAGAGGCATGAAACCTAGGCTTTTCATTGGTTCTTTGTCTCCACCAATCTGCTGGTAGAGAAATACAACCCACTTGTCTGGACTGGTCTAGCAAGACTATATGGAAAATGAAATTATAAATTACTAATAATAGATTTGCAAACTAATCATCCATAGTACTTGAAAATCTGAGCGTGCCCAAAGTAACAGCAATTTTTTTTTTTTTTTAAAAAGAGTTCCAGGTGTGATCTGGGAAATTACAGACAGATGAGCCCGACATTAATACTAGGCACAATGACAGACCATTATAAAGTACAAAATTTCTCAACATTTAGTTAAGTTATGCTTTAATGGAACCAAGCCAACATGGATTTAGCCAAAGAAAGGGCTCGTCTCACTAATTTGCTGTATTTTTTGAAGGTACGAATAAAGCAGGTAGATAAAGATGAGTCAGTTGATATAGTATATCTGAATTTTCAGAAAGCCTTTGAAAATCTCCCTCAGGAGTAGATTAAAAAGTCATGGGATAGAGACACAATGTAATGTTGTTTGTTGTTGTTGTTAAGTGCCGTCGAGTCGGAGTCGACTCATGGCGACCCTCTGGATAGCTATCCTAAATTGTGTTCGGTCTTCAGTCAGGCGGCTCATTGTTGACAGACTGGTACCCGTAGCTGCTGTTATTCTAGCGATCCATCTCATTGCTGGCCTTCCTCTTTTGCGTTGACCTTCTATCTTGCCAAGCATGATGTCTTTCTCTAATGATCTCTCTCTTCGCATGATGTGTCCAAAGTATGAAAGTCGAAGTCTTGTCATCTGAGCTTCTAAAGAAAGCTTAGGTTTGATCTCCTCTAGTACCGACTGGTTTGTTCTTCGGGCAGTCCATGGTATACACAGTATTCGCCGCCAGCACCATAATTCAAAGGCATCAATTTTCTTCCTGTCTGTCTTTTTCACTGTCCAGCTTTCACATCCATATGATGTTATTGAAAATACCATGGCTTGAACAAGTCGAATCTTTGTATGGAGAGAGACATCTCTGCTCTTGAGAATCTTATCTAGGTCTTTCATAGCCATTCTGCCAAGAGCAATGCGTCGTCTGATTTCTTGACTGCTTGTTGCTTCTTTATTGATAGTTGATCCAAGTAGGTTAAAGTTGTTCACGATTTCAATTTCTTCTCCTTCAACGATGAACCTGTTGATTATGCCAGTTGTCATGATCTTTGTCTTCTTTACATTAAGGTGCAGGCCCATTTTGAGACTATGTTTTTTGATTGTGAGAAGCAAATGTTTCAGATCATCTTCACTTTCAGCTAGTAATGTGGTATCATCAGCATAGCGAAGGTTGTTGATGAGTCTTCCACCAATCTTCACACCTCTGTTGTCTTCATACAGTCCTGCTTCTCTGATGATTTGTTCTGCATATAAATTAAACAGGTAGGGGGAAAGTATGCAGCCTTGTCTTACACCTTTGCTTATTTTAAACCATTCTGTTTCTCCTTGTTCCGTTCGAACTGTTGCTTCTTGATCAATGTACAGATTGCGCAAGAGAACTATCAGGTGTTCTGGTATACCCATGCTTCTTAATGTGGCCCAGAGTTTCTCATGGTTTACACAGTCAAAAGCCTTGCTATAGTCGATAAAGCACAAATAGATATCCTTTTGGTATTCTTTAGTCTTTTCAAGGATCCATCTCACATCCGCAATGATGTCTCTCGTTCCTCGCCCTTTCCTGAACCCTGCTTGCACTTCAGGTAGTTCTTGTTCTAGGTATGGCTGTAGTCTCTTTTGAATAATCTTCAGTAGAATCTTGCTGGCATGTGGGATCAGAGCGATTGTGCGATAATTTCCACAGTCAGTTGGATCACCTTTCTTTAGTATTGGTATAAACACAGATCTTTTCCAGTCAGTTGGCCATGATGTTGTCTTCCATATTTCTTGGCAGAGCCTTGTAAGTACGGTAACAGCTGCATCAGATTGCTGCAATACTTCTATGGGAATGCTATCAATGCCTGGTGCTTTGTTCTTTGATAAGGCTTTCAATGCTGCTTCAACTTCTTCTTTCATCACCAATGGTTCCTGATCATAAGGTATAGGTTGAAACGGCTGTTGGTCCACTTGATCTTTATCATATAAAAACTCTGTATATTCCTTCCACCTTTTCTTGATCTTCTCAGCATCATTCAACATAGAACCTTGAGCATCTTGTAACATTCCAATTCGAGGCTGGAACTTTTTCTTTAACTCTCGCAGCTTTAGGAAAGCCGATCTTGTTCTTCCTCTAATAGTTTCTGCTTCTATTTCCTTGCAAGTGTCATTGTAGTACTTTTCCTTGTCCTGTCTTGCTGCACGTTGGAAATCTCTGTTGAGTTCTGTGATTGTCTTTCTTTCTCCTTTGGCTTTAGCTTCTCTGCGTTTCTGGGCAATTTTCAGAGTTTCTTCCGTCATCCATTTTGGCCGTTTTTGCTTTTTCACCTTTTGTAGAGACTTCTCGCTTTCTTCTAGCACAACCTTCTTGATGTCATCCCATAACTCTTCCGGAGCTCTGTCATTTGTATCTAAAGCAGCAAATCGATTTTGCAGGCAGTCTTTAAATTCCAGTGGTATATTCTCAAGGTCATATTTTGCTGCATTCATGAGTGGTTTGCTCTTTTTCAACTTTAGCTTGAGTTTGCATACTAGTAGTTGATGATCTGTACCACAGTCAGCTCCAGGTTTTGTCTTTGTTGATGTTACAGAGCTTTTCCATCGTTGACTTCCACAGATGTAGTCAATTTGATTTTTATACAATCCATTGGGTGAAGTCCATGTGTACAGTCGCCGCTTGTGTTGCTGGAAGAAGGTGTTTGAGATGAATAGATCATTGGTCTTGCAGAATTCTATCAATCTTTCTCCAGCTTCATTTCTGTTGCCAAGTCCATATTTTCCAACTACTTTGCCTTCTTCTTTGTTGCCAACTTTTGCGTTCCAGTCACCCATGACTATCAGGATATCCTGTTTGCATGTTCTGTCAATTTCAGCTTGTACTTGTTCATAGAACTCTTCAATTTCATTCTCTTCTGCAGCTGTTGTTGGGGCATATACTTGAATTATAGTTGTGTTGATAGGCAATCCTCGTAGACGAATAGAGATTAAGCGTTCGCTGACTGCATTGTATTTCATTACAGTTCTTGCAAGTTTCTTCTTTATTATAAATGCAACACCATTTCTTCTTTGTCTTTCATTTCCAGCATAGTAGACCATGTGATCATCTGATGCAAAGTGCCCGATGCCAGTCCATTTCAGTTCGCTGACACCCAACAGATCAAGTTGTACACGTTCCATTTCATTCTTGACCACCTCCAACTTCCCTTGGTTCATGCTTCGTACGTTCCATGTTCCAATGTGTAAGACATCTTTACAGCTTCTGACTCTCATTTCATGCGCAGCTACATCAGCAGTCAGACTTCCCGAGGGCTTTGATCCAAACACATCATAAATGCTGGCTTTACTCTGAAAAGTCTTCAGCTCTTCCCCAGTAGCTAGTTGAGTGCCTTCCGACCTGGGAGTCTCATCTTCAAGCACCATAGCACAATTTGTTTTGTTGTAACTATCCATTGGGTTTTCATGGCAAGATACAGAAGTAGATTGCCGGGCCTTCCTTCCGCGCAGTTTAAATTTGGTGTTGTTGCCGTTGTCACAGAAATGTGATCCTCCGCCGTCAACACTATCCCATTCTGCTGCTGCCCAGATGGGTGGTTTGTCTTGGTCTGGCAAAGAAATTCTGAAGGGACCTCTGGTGGCTGAGGCAAATAGAGGCATGAAACCTAGGCTTTTCATTGGTTCTTTGTCTCCACCAATCTGCTGGTAGAGGAATACAACCCACTTGTCTGGACTGGTCTAGCAAGACTATATGGAAAATGAAATTATAAATTACTAATAATAGATTTGCAAACTAATCATCCATAGTACTTGAAAATCTGAGCGTGCCCAAAGTAACAGCAATTTTTTTTTTTTTAAAAGAGTTCCAGGTGTGATCTGGGAAATTACAGACAGATGAGCCCGACATTAATACTAGGCACAATGACAGACCATTATAAAGTACAAAATTTCTCAACATTTAGTTAAGTTATGCTTTAATGGAACCAAGCCAACATGGATTTAGCCAAAGAAAGGGCTCGTCTCACTAATTTGCTGTATTTTTTGAAGGTACGAATAAAGCAGGTAGATAAAGATGAGTCAGTTGATATAGTATATCTGAATTTTCAGAAAGCCTTTGAAAATCTCCCTCAGGAGTAGATTAAAAAGTCATGGGATAGAGACACAATGTAATGTTGTTTAGGAACTGGTTAAAAGAGAGTAGGGTAAAATGGCAAGAGGACTTTGAAAAATTGGGAGAGAGTCCAAAGGGCAGATAAAATTTTATGCGGACAAGTAAAAGTTATTCACTTAAGGGGTCATTCCAGAACACGAATAAGATGCTTGTATGCAATGCTGTACCTTGCTCTGTATGACTGGTGCAGCAGCACAGGGCGCAAAAGTCTAGGGGCGCATCTTAGGCTGCCGACCTTGGCTCCCGCCACACTGCCTGCTGTTGCCCTGCCACTATTTATTTTCTTAGCGGCGATGGCACCGGCAACAGCACTTGCAAGATGATCTGATCTCTCCCTCCCTTCTCTGATGTAGTTCGCGTCAGAGAAGGGAGGGACCAGGCCAGCCATTCAAGTGCAGAGTTGCAAAGACCCACGTTTGAATGGCTGGTCTCGTCCCTCTCTCCTTTGACACGAACCTACATCAGAGCAGGGTAAGAATCAGATCTGCTTACAAGCATGGAGAAAAAGATTTGCATGCTTTTTTTTTTTTTTAATTTGAAGTTAGGTCTGCTCTGCTGCTGCCGCCGGTGCCACAGTGAAAACCAAATGTGGTGGCAACAGGACAAGGGCAGGCAGCTGGCTGGATGCAGGTGGGCCTTTTTTGTGCCGAAAACGTCCCCTGCTGTATTCTGAAACACTGCTGACTGCACTCCACAGTGCTAGCATGGAGATCGCGGAACAGGGGTGTGGGTCAGCCGTGGAGACGTAGAAAGCATATTTGGGAAAGGCCCATGTATGTATTAAGTGTTTCCCAGAAACGTGTGCATTATTCCTTCTCAAACGTGGTATAAGACTAGGGCTTAGAAAATATTCTGCTGTGCTCTACAATTCGTCCCATATAAAAAAATGATTGTGACAAGTATGTTTTGAACTGGTGTGACTGCAGTCTGGAAAAACACAAGATGCAGCCTTAAGGTACAGGGAGCAGAGGTGAGGAAATGTTGTAAGATAAAGAAACATTTATAAACACCCTTACAGAAATATTAAGAAGAGCAACAGTGTTTATTCAGGCTATGCACTTATGTGCTGTTTGTGCTAAAAGAGCCAAACTATGGGCCCCTAACAATTCCCATGTTCAGAAAAATAGGACTGCTGATGCAGGGATAGTATGGGCGTGAACAAGGAACATAAGAACATAAGATATGGTCATGGGATGCGGTGAGACCCAGTGGACGCAGCTCACTCGATCTCTGGGTTTCCCCTCGCCCTCACCAGGGATTCGAGCCGTTTTTTTCCGCCGTAGCGCAATTTGCAGACAAATGGAGTGAGAGGAGTGTGGGGCAGATGGCGATCGAGGAACGGAGAGCATGGCGACGGGGTGAAGGGCAGGAAGAGGAGAGAGAGAACGGGTGGCTGGGCCATCTAAGATGGCAGACTCACCTCCGGCGCCGAACTTGCCCGCTTCACCAGCCTTCCTTGAGGAGGTTTCAGCAGCAGTGGCTGGTGCGCTATCCACTCAATTCGATGCCTTACACGCAAAAATAGATACCTTAGAGGACTCTCTGGGCTCGCTGGGGAACTGAATGCAGCAAGCGGAGGCTCGCATCACAAAAAATGAGGAGGGAATGGAGGCGGTCTCCACGGAGGTGCAGCACTTACATACAATGCTCCAGGCCCAGGCAGCCAAGCTCAATCATCTGGAAAACAGATCCAGAGGGAACAATCTCCGCTTCATGGGCATCCCAGACCGGGTCCTGGACAAAGAACTGAGAACTTATTTAGAATCGCTTGTGCAGCGGATACTGGCGGGGAGTAGGGACTGGGGCCCGATCCGCCTGAACGTGTGCACTGAGTGGGACCCAAACAGTCAAAAGGACAACAGGCCCAGAGTGGTCTTAGTGAAATTTTGGAGTTGCCACAAAAAGAAGCTGTGCTGCAAACGGCCCGGCAGCAAGGGGCAGTGGTGCAGGATAACTTAAAAATAAGGGTGGCACAGGACTACTCTGTGGCCTTGACCCAGCGTTGGTGGGCGTATGCACCCTTATACCAAAAACTGGTTAATGCAAATATTAAATTCATAGATCAATATCCAGCCCGATTGCATGTCAATTACAAAGGGGGACATCGGAATTTTGACACGGCGGTGGAAGCGGCCCAATACATCGAGGAGATGGTGAGGAGCGACGCAGCGGCACCTACAGCAGGGCAGAGTGGTGGACCATGAGGTAGGCCTGAAACACATTCTGGCTGTTGAGAATACCAGAAGATGACGGGTTTTGGTGCTGGAGAGCCCGCAGGAGTGGCAGGAGGGGACAGGCAATACCAGCACCTAGCCCTGGACTTCCAAAAAGGTGGCGATATTGCCAAAACGCTCACCAGTGAGAGTATACCAGTGAGAGATAATTATCGGAGCAGTGGACACTGGGACTTTGAACCCCATGCCCACCAGGGCTACGGTAATCGGGCGGTTGGACTGGTTTGCTGTTTTGATAAAATGATGTTTAGTCCTCAAGATGTGTTAACATAGAGAAATTGAGAAATTTTGTACTTTATAATGGTCTATGTCATTGTGCCTAGTATTAATGTCGTATAGAAAAAAAACTTTAAGGTCTGGGCAATTACAAACAACACAAAAAGCCAAACCTTAAAACCAGCGACCTATTTTTTAAAATATTTTTTTTGTCGGAGCTAGCCGTAGGAAGGTCGAAAGGGAAAACGACCTACACCAAGCGGGCAGCTACTTTTTCTCATATAGTTCTTCAAAAAATATATTTGTAACACAAAATTACTTATCTCAGTCCATAGGCACTATATGAGGAGATCCTACTGCACGACGCGCACGTTTCGGGCACCTTTGCCCTGCTTCAAGTGCAATATCCAAGAATTTTCATCTCATAGCAGCCATCTGCAAAAATCGCCGTCAAAGTAGCTGAGGTCAGCTGCTTTGACGGCGATTTTGCAGATGGCTGCTATGAGATGAAAATTCTTGGATATTGCACTTGAAGCAGGGCAAAGGTGCCCGAAACGTGCGCGTCGTGCAGTAGGATCTCCTCATATAGTGCCTATGGACTGAGATAAGTAATTTTGTGTTACAAATATATTTTTTGGTGAAGAACCATATGAGAAAAAGTAGCTGCCCGCTTGGTGTAGGTCGTTTTCCCTTTCGACCTTCCTACGGCTAGCTCCGACAAAAAATTTTTTTAAAAAGTAGGTCGCTGGTTTTAAGGTTTGGCTTTTTGTGTTGTTAGTATTAATGTCGG
The DNA here is from genome assembly GCA_033557465.1 of Ichthyophis bannanicus. NCBI lineage: Eukaryota > Metazoa > Chordata > Amphibia > Gymnophiona > Ichthyophiidae > Ichthyophis > Ichthyophis bannanicus. The sequence continues at coordinate 465,920,676 of CM066034.1, forward strand.
GCTCATCTGTCTGTAATTTCCCAGATCACACCTGGAACTCTTTTTAAAAAAAAAAATGCTGTTACTTTGGGCACGCTCTGATTTTCAAGTACTATGGATGATTAGTTTGCAAATCTATTATTAGTAATTTATAATTTCATTTTCCATATAGTCTTGCTAGACCAGTCCAGACAAGTGGGTTGTATTCCCCTACCAGCAGATTGGTGGAGACAAAGAACCAATGAAAAGCCTAGGTTTCATGCCTCTATTCGCCTCAGCCATCAGAGGTCCCTTCAGAATTTCTTTGTCTCCAGCACATGGTGGGTGGATGTGATATTCTCTGAAGAAAATCTGAAGAATGCATGCCATTGTAAAAACACAGCATGTGCCTTCAGGCCTCTGCAGCCTTAGTGATACTTTCCTTAACTCTCTGTCTTCCAGGAAACATTGTTTGACCTGTGGCATCTCTGGATTATGTGTTGTATTTAGATTTCCCTTCCCTTGCTGGGACGGTGGTAATATTTTAGAATTATAGACGATAAAGACTAGAATGTAGTCGATGATAATCCTCACTACGGGGCCTGGGTGTATGGGGAAGATGAGCGGTAAGGGAGGAGGGCATGGAGTTAGAAGCTGGGGCTAGGGAGAAGTAGGTGGGGGGGGGGGGCCTACACATCATTGTGACCTAAATAAGGAGAGGAGGGATAAGGTTAAAGAGGTGGGATGAGAGGGTTCTGGTGGGAAGGGAGAGCTTGGGGTAGGAGAGAAGATCGGGGAAGGGGTGGGGAGCCCTGGGAGCAGGAGGAAGGGGGGGGAGGAGTAGTAAATGGCGGTTGGGGCATAGAGGAGGGCAGGGGAGGGTACTTTGCAGCCATAAAGGGATAAAGAAAGGCAGATTAAGGAGCAGGGGGGGCTCTTCCTTTGAAAAGCTGGATAGCCGGAGAGTTGGAAGCATATTAGGACCCACCACCCTGAAGCTTATATCATGGAATGTGTGTGGAGTAGGGAACCCCATTAAGAGATATAAATTACTATGGGCTTTGGCGAGGCAAAATTGTGACATTGCCATGCTACAAGAAACCCACTAGACTGCTGAAGAGCATGTTAAGCTTAAGAGGGACTGGGTGAGGCAGCAGTGGGGCACCCCAGCAAAGGGCATAAAGGGAGGGGTGGTCATTTTGATACATAAACAGATTAGATTTGTTTTGGAGCGGGAATATGTGGACCCAGAGGGTAGATATCTGCTGTTGTATGGGATGCTAGAGGGACGGCCCATTGTGCTGGGGAATCTTTATAGTCCAAACGTCTTAGATTGGACACTGTATGCCCGTTTGGCTTCGCGTGTGGAGAAAAATACCAGATGCCCCCTTGATCCTTGCTGTGGACTTTAATAGGGTGCTTGACATTGAGATGGACAGACTAGGGGGGAAGGGGATGGAGCGAGAGCGCAGACCACCAAGGCTCTACAGGGCTTGGGGCGCAGATTGGGAGCGGTAGACCCATGGAGATTATTACACCCAGGGAATAGAGACTTTACCCATCAGTCGAGGGCCCATGGATCGAGCGCTCGGAATGACTACATTTTGGTATCGGAACGCCGTTTGCCCATATACCTGATGCGCAAATTGGCCCCATGGAGATATCAGATCATGCTCTGATCTGGGTGGACTTGGAATGGCAGGATATAGCTTCACACACTCGAATCTGGCGATTCCCGATAGAGATGTATAGAGATGTTGAGTTCCACAATTTTTTAAAACAGCAATGGCAGGAGTTTGTCTTGCATAATGGACAACACCAGGAAGACCAAGAGCTGTTTTGGGAGACCGCAAAGGTGGTCTTCCGGGGGGGACATTATTGGATATGTCGCACGGAAACAGAAATTATTGACGGATCAGATTGTTCGTTTAGAAACACAAGTAGTCAAAGCGAGATGGCGGTAGGTAGCTAACCCAAGTGCGGTAACTAAGAGGAGATTGTGGGAAACTCAAACAGCCCTTAATGAATTGCTTCATAGGAGAGCAAAGAAATCTTTTATGTACTATCGGTATCAACTGTACCGGTTTGGGGATAAACCTGGGAAACCTTTGGCATGCTGTCTTCAAGGTAATAGAGGTGCCCGCTCAGTGGCGGCACTGCACGACGCCCAGGGGATGCTACACACGGAGAATCAGGCGATTGCCCAAGTGTTTTGTTCATTTTGCCAAAAGCTGTACTCCAGGGGGGAGAGGTTCTCAATAGCCATGGAGGAGTACCTGCGCGGAGTGAAGATACTACGGCTGACGACAGATCAGAGGGCACAGTTAGACAAACCGGTAACTATCGAGGAGATTCAAGGAGTCATTAAGACGGTGAGCTGTTACAAGACACCTGGCCCAGATGGGTTTGGGGCCGAATTTTATAAGCTGTTGGGAGAACTGGTGCCCCCCTCTATCGTGGCGATGTACCATCAGAGAGTGGAGCAGGGAAGGTTTAAATGGGGCGCGAACCGCATGCATATCATCTTAATACCCAAGCCAGGTAAAGATTCTATGCAGGCAGCCTCTTATCGACCTATTTCCTTGCTCAACTTTGATTGCAAGATGCTGGCTAAGATATTGGCTGATCGTTTGGCCCAGGTCTTGGGAGAATTGGTGCATGGTTCACAAGTGGGCTTTGTGACGGGACGGTATGCAGTGCACAATATACGTAAAATCCTGGCATCATTGGAGTGGGTTTGAGAATGCAAGCTGCAATCACTCTTGGTCAGTTTTGACACGGAAAAGGCTTTTGATCAGGTAAACTGGGCTTTTTTGAAAATGCTTTTGCCATACTATGTGTTGGGGGCTCCTTTTTGTAATATGGTGGACCTTCTCTATGCAGAGCCTACGGCAGGAGTCCTATGTAATGGCATTATGTCTGATAAGTTTTGCTTAGAAAGGGGTACGCGACAGTGCTGCCCGCTCTCCCCCCTGCTCTTTGTGTTGTCCTTAGAGCCGTTAGTGCGAACGATAAAGGCGTTGAAAGACATAAGGGGGGTACACATTGGAAGGTATATAGTTTTAAGATGGCTACTTTAGCTGATGATATGCTGGTGCATCTGTTGTCTCCTCAATCATTGCCTCGTTTATTAGAGGAATTTAGGACGTTTGGTAGCTTCTCAGGACTGCGTATTAACATGGAAAAATCGGAGGCATTAGATGTGGCGGGTATGCTTAGGGGGATGTGGGGTGGAACCTTCCCGCTCAAGTGGGCGCATGATTCCTTTGTCTACTTGGGTATCTTGTTGACCCGGGAACCGAGAGAGTTTTATAAGAAAAACTTTGAGAAGGTTCTTGGTAAAACCCAGGCACAACTACAGGCATGGGCGCCTCTCCCGTTGTCTCTATTAGGTAGGGCGGCGGCGTTAGGAATGGTGATTTTACTGCTAGTCTTATATTGGATGCAAACGCTCCCAGTATGGTTGACAAGGTATGACTTGAACTGCCTGGAGCAGGAGATCCGGAGATTTTTGTGGAAGGGGGCAAGGACCCGTATCCCGCTGAATCGACTGTGGAGAGGGTGGAATAAAGGAGGAATAGGAGTGCCAGACCTATGCAATGGCTTGCCAGGCATGGCACATTGGAGACTTCTATCATATCTCTTCCCTCAGCCGTCTCTTTTCCAGGTTGAAGAGCCCTAACCTTTTAGCCTCTCTTCATAGGAGTAGTCTTCCATCCCCTTTATCATTTTGGTGGCTCTTCTCTGTACTATATCCTTTTTAAGATACGGGGACCAGAATTGCACACAATATTCAAGGTGCGGTCGCACCATGGAATGATACAGAGGCATTATAATATCCTTTGTTTTATTTTCCATTCCTTTCCGTATGATACCTAGCATTCTATTTCCTCTCTTGGCCGCCACTGCACACTGAGCGGAGGGTTTTAACATGTTATCCATGTTGACGCCTAAATCTTTTTTCTGGGTGGTGGTTCCCAATGTGGAACCTTGCATCGTGTAACTATAGTATGATTTTCTTTCCTAGGTGCATAACTTTGCACTTGTCCACATTACATTTCTTCTGCCATTTGGATGCCCAGTCTTCCAATTTATCAAGATCCTCTTGCAATGTTCCACAATCCTCTTGGGTTTTAACAACTTTAAATAGTTTTGTGTCTGCAAATTTGATAACCTCACTCGTTATTCCCTTTTCCAGGTCATTTATGAATATGTCAAAAAGCAGCGGACTCAGCACAGATCCCTGGGGTACTCCACTATTCATCTTTTTCCATTGGGAAAATTGGCCATTTAGTCCTACCCTCTGCTTTATATCCTTTAACCAGTTCCTGATCCACAATAGTACATTACCTCCTATCCCATGACTTTTTAAGTTTTGCCAAAAGTCTCTGATGAGGGACCTTGTCAAAGGCTTTCTGAAAGTCCAGATAGACAAAGGTGAGTCGGTTGATATAGTGTAACTGTTTATTCACACCTTCAAAAAAACATAAAAGATTAGTAAGACAAGATCTTCCTTGTCTAAAGCCATGTTGGCTGCCTCCCATTAGGCCATGACTATCTACATGCAAAGTAATTTTGTTCTTTATGATGGTTTCTACCATTTTTCCCAGTACTGATCTCAGGCTCACCAGTCTGTAGCTTCCCGGATCACCCCGGAACCCTTTTTAAAAATTTGCGTTACATTGCCGATCCTCCAGTCTTCAGGTATTACAGATGGATTTTAATGATAGTTCACAGATTACTAATAGCAGGTCTGCAGTCTCATATTTCAGTTCTTTCAACACCCTTGGATGTATACTATCTGGTCCAGGTGATTTGCTACTCTTCAGCTTATCAAATAATTGTAATACATCTTCCCGGTGTAGCGATATCTCTTTCAATTCTTCTGCAGTATCAGAAGTACCTTTAAATACCACTTCAATCATGGGTAACATCCCTACATCTTCCTCAGTAAAGACCAAAGCAAAAAATTCATTCAGTCTCTCCGCTATAGCCTTGTCCCCTCTTACTTGCCTTTTTTACCCCTCTATCATCTAATGGTCCAACTGACTCTATCACAGGCTTTTTGCTACGAATGTAATTGAAAAAGTCTTTATTACGCGTTTTTGCTTCCACAGCAACTTTCTTTTCAAATTCTCTCTTTGCCTGCCTTATCAATGCCTTGCATTTAACTTGCCAGTGCTTGTGCTGTTTCCAGGTTTTGTCATTTGCCCTTTTTTTCCATTTCCTGAAAGATGCTTTTTTGGCAACAACAGCCTCTCTGACCTCACCTTTAAACCATGCTCGCAGTTTTTTGGACTTCCTTCCACTTTTCTTAAAGCGTGAAAAACAGCTGGTCTGGGCTTCCAAGATAGTATTTTTAAACAATACCCAAGCTTGATGCACGTCTTTAACCATAGCAACTGCTCCTTTTAGTTTTTTCTTAACTATTATCCTCATCTTATCATAGTCTCCCTTTCAAAAGTTAAAAAGTAGTACTGTGGATTACGTTACCATCCCTCCTCCATTAATTAAATCAAACACGACCATGCTATGTTCACTATTGCCAAGTGGCCCAACACCCTTATCTCTTGCACCCAGATCTGGTGTTCTACTAAGGACTAAGTCCAAAATGGCTTCCCCTCTGGTCAGTTCATGAACCAGCTGCTCCAAGAAGCAGTCGTTTATTTCATCTAGAAACTTTACCTCCCTAGCATGTCCTGCCATGACACAGACCCAGTCAATACCGGGGTAATTGAAATCACCCATGATTATTACCATTCTGTAACTTTTGTTAGCTTCCCTGAATTCTTTGAGCATTTCATCATCCATTTGTTCATTCTGGCCAGGCGGTCGATAGTACACCCCCAATGCCATTGCCTTCCCCTTTTTACATGGAATTTCAATCCATAGAGATTCTACAGAGAATTGTTTCCTATAGAACTTTAATTCTTTGTGACTCAATGCCCTCTCTAACATAGAGCGCAACCCCTCCACCAATTTGATAAGCTCTATCATTGCGATATAGTTTGTACCCAGGTATCAGTGTCCCACTGGTTATCCTCCTTCCACCATGTCTCCGAGATACCAATCATATCTAACTTCTCATTTAGTGCTATATATTCTAACTCTCCCATCTTAATTTTTTAGACTTCTAGCATTTGCATACAAGCATTTTAGAGACTGTATTTTATTCATATTAATCTGGTTATCGGTAGGCAGTGGTAATTTGGAATCTTTAAGCTCTGTCTGCTTAAGGTTTTGGGCAAGAAACAGAGATCATATTTGTAGTCCTGGTACCCTATGTGATTACGTTATGTCATAGCTGTTATGTATAGATTCAGGGCATCTCTTTGGCAGAATCATATTTTTGTGACAGAAAGTGAGAGTGAATGGTAGTGCAGAGCAGCAGAACAAGTGCACCTTTAGGCCATAGGCATGAAAAGGGCATACGTTTGTTGCTCAGCAATATTATGCATCCTTTGCGGACCTGCAAGGTTAGTTCGGGGTTTTGTGGACTTGGTGAGGGTCCAGCCCGAGCAGTTTAAGGCGTGTTTGTAGAGATGACCAGAGCAGGAATCACTGGAGCCAGATCCTAATGCCAAGTTCCATTTGATGCAAGGTATGTCCTAATATGTCTGTCTGTTCATATTTACATTCTTGTATACCATATTAGGGTGCACTGGGGTTACCTAGCACTTTCCAGGGCCTATAGAGGACTGGTATGTGTCTAGGTGGCAGCAGCAGTCGCCATTTCTCATTGGTATTTATGTCTAGTTTTCATCAACACACTACTGCGATGAGCACCTTAGGAGAAGCACATTTTTCCCTGAGGGGCATGACAATCACAGGGACGGCAGGCAGGATATGAAACATGTATCGTTTCAGAATACAGTGGGCATAGGGATGTCCAAAATGTTTACCTGCGTCTGAGGCATGGGTCCGGCTGCATAGCATGTACATGTGCCCACCAAGCACATTTATCTCCCCATGTCCAGACCAGCGGCTGCAGAATTAGGTTCAAAGGGGGCCCATTTTTGATTTAGACGACATGTCCGCGGGCCGGACATATACATGGTTCTTTCTAATATCTAACCATATATGTGATTAAGCACTGAAAGAAGTAATCTAGTGCTCTGGATCTCAATCACTGGAAGTTTTCAAGAGCAGATTATATAAACATATTCGGCAGGTCGCAATACCAAGAAAACCCAGGAGCTTTTGAGTCGCCAGGAGATAGCACAGACTCAAAGGCACACATTGCTTTGCATCTGGGATGATCTAGGTATGGAGAGATTCTGCTTCATCCAGGGACAGGGACGTGGATTAGTTGATCTCTTGTGATCTCTTACTGTTCCACTGTTCTGGGGTGTGCATGTGAATGTAAAGAAAGAAACCAAAAATGAAATAAGCAATGTTCCTACTGAATAAGACCACACTAATATTGTAAGTGTTCCTTCCTCTCCAAATTTTTGCTGGTTATGGAAGCTCATCGGGATAAACTATAACATGCTTCCTAAAATGTAGGCTCCGTGGAGAAGGGCTTGCCTCTTACATATGTCTGTATAGTATTGAGTATATCTTGTAAGCACTATATAAATAATTCAGTATTGTAGTAGTACAAGGACAGGCAAGAAATCAATCAATTATATACTTTGCTTTCAACTATATCTTTTGCATCAGCTTTCCAGAAATTCTTACAATAGTTTATTATTAGCACTAGTCTGAAAATAAGGGTGCAGTGTACTAATGGGACTATGTGCAATCAATCATTAAAAATTGCCTTGTATGAGATGGATACCTATTGAGAATAAACAAACATTCCAAAGACAATGGAATTGTCCATCAAAACATAGCTACTAGCCACTTAAAAAAGTACTTAAATACACACAACTAACTAGTATTCCTCACAATACATTAAAGATCACAGAATATATTCCAAAAGCCAGACAAATGTTTTGAAACAAACTCATAATGGGGTAGAACTATCTCTGCCTTCCATCTTCCTTAAGATGGTTACCTGTAATCAAGGTAAACTATGTGAGGCAAATAGATTTCTAACTTTTTTTTTGCTGGAGAGAATATTAAACCTTGAATAATTCTGTTATGAAATTGGCTAATGGCACCTGATCTTAGCCAGGCCTTGAGAAACATTCAAATGCCATTTCTGGGTGTTCCCCAGTATGACAGGTCAAAGAATATACAACCAAAGACAGATCTGCAGGAAATGATCTAAAGACCAGTTGCAAAGCAAACATCTGACTCTACCTAAAACAAAACAAAAAACAGGAAGTACACCTGCCTTATGACTCAAGATTTCTATTTTCTACTATATAATTCCCACTCATATGACTTAAAAAGCAACATATTTTTTGTTAGTCCTGAAAATCTTAGAAGTACTGTAACCATTAAAAAACTAGTTTAAAATACTGGGGCACTATGGTGGAACGTGCTATGTATTGCCAAATTTCCCAGTCTGATCCAAGTTCATTCCCTACTTTACCATCTGACATGTAGGTAGAGAGGACAGCTGCACACACAAACAATGCTGGATGGCTGCAGCATGCATAAAAAGATTTAGCATGATTAACAGTGACACACATCTATATTTCAAAAAAGTTCAATATTTACTTTGACTTCTACAATTGCAAAGTTTTAAAAATATTTTCAGTTGCTTGGAAAACCTTGGTTAAGGTAGCATGGTTGTTGCATTAGCCCACCTGAATATGTGGAATACATTTTAAATAAGAAAATAAAAGGCAATAGCTCTTTAATGGCCAGACAATATATTTCTTGATCAGCTTTCCGAGTTGACACTTTCTCAAAGTCAGAATAGAGGGGTATGTTTATCATGCATTCAGCCATAGAAATTTGCGCAGGTGTGATGCCAGACTTGCCCTAATGAATGGGGATGTCCCCATGCAGTTAACATTTATTTATTTTATTTATTTATTTAACAATTCTTATATACCACACTGTTTGTTATCAGTGCAGTTTACATTTAACAAAGAGTTTTCAGATCAGAGAAGACTGATTGAATTTACATTATAACAGGGAATAAAACTTGGAGAACATGGGAAACTATTTACATATTGACATGTGTTAGTAGCACGCTCTCAGTCAATGTTGCAGTTAGCGCGAGTGCACTTACTGCCATCGCAGTGGGTGGCAGTAAGTGCACTCGGCTTCTGTCCCAATTGTACAAGTACTGTGGGTGCAATTACTGCCACCCACTGTGATGGCAGTAAGTGCACTCGCGCTAACTGCCACCCACTGCGATGGCAGTAAGTGCACTCGCGCTAACTGCAACACTGACTGAGAGCGTGCTACCAATACCCACGCTAACTGCAATGCACAGTCTATGTCCACACTCCACCCCTAACCCACACTAGGTGGTCAGCACAGGATTTTCAGCTCAGTTGCATTTTAAGCGCATGATAAACTGAATGCTAACCATTACTATATTTTAGTCAACATGCCCAAGAATGAGAAAGATGAATAAGAATATCTTGTGCAACAGGTGCTAATCATAAAAAGAATTTTCTTTTTTTTTTCACTTTTGTCCAATGAGGAACGGTTAAATATTTACAATACAAGTTGCTAAAATAGCCAAAATTGAGCCATACAGGCAATGGAGAAACAGGGATGTTCTGAGGGCATGACTTCAATTTATACAGATAAGCACTGAAATCCAGTGGCCTAGTGGTTGGGGCAAGTTACCTCGGGCCAGGGGTTTGAATCCCCCTAGAAGACAGCAACCTTGAGCCGGAAGGACTGGAGTTTCTAGTCCCACAGGTGCTCCTTGTGGCCTTGGGCAAGTCACTTAACCCTCTGTTGCCTCAGGTACAAAAACAGATTGTGAGCCCTTCGGGGACAAGGGACAAATATATATAGAACCTGAATGTACACCGCTTTGACTGGTAGAAAAGCGGTATATAAGCCTAGATAAATAAATTCATATAGTTTTATACATTTAAGCCAACCATACAAATAGCTGGAACATCTTTGTACAGATGATTTGTCTGTATAAAGTTATACATGTATATTCAGCCACTTGACTTAAAATGTACAACGCAGCTCAATACCTGCATAACTTGATCTGGATAGTTTTGCAGCTCCCACATTTCTGAAGATAGCCTCAAATATCTTTTGAATATTCTGTTTTTAAACTTAAGAAAGAATATGTCAGCTTGAGCAAATCTTGACACTTATATAATTCACACCTAGTTTAAAAAACAGACACACTGACTTCATCACTGTGAGACGCCAAAGGGGCCTGAAAAGAAAGCCCGTGGGAACATAGTAACATAGTAAATGACGGCAGGAATGGAAAATAAAACAAAAGATATTATAATGCCTCTATATCGTTCCATGGTGAGACCGTACCTTGAATATTGTGTGCAATTCTGGTCGCTGTATCTTAAAAAGGATATAGAGTTATTAGAAAAGGTTCAGAGAAGAGCCACCAAAATGGTAAAGGGGATGGAAGGATAATCCTATGAAGAAAGGCTAAGAAGGTTAGGGCTCTTTAACCTGGAAAAGAGACGGCTGAGGGGAGATATGATAGAAGTCTATAAATTAATGAACGGAGTGGAACGGGTAAACGTAGATCAATTGTTTACGTTATCAGAATATAGAAAGACTAGGGGACATGCAATGAAGCTACAGGGTAAACTATTTAAGACTAATAAAAGAAAATATTTTTTCACTCAACGTGTAATCAAACTCTGGAATTTGTTACCGGAGGATGTAGTAAAGGCTGTTAGTGTAGCTGGGTTTAAAAAAGGTTTGGACAAGTTCCTGGAGGAAAGGTCCATAAACCATTATTAAGAAGGGACCCAGGATATCAATGCTTGACCCAGTACAAGCATTGCGGAACCTGTGTCTTTTGGGGAAACTGCTAGGTACGTATAACCTAGATTGGCCACTGTTGGAAACAGGATACTGGGCTTGATGGATCTTGGTCTGACCCAGTATGGCATATCTTATGTTCTTATAAAGACCAGTATGGTCCATCTAGTCTGTGCCTGTCAGCTTGCTGCACTCTTGGTCAAAGTGGTGCGAGCGTCAGCAGGAGTTTCTTGCCACCTTTTTACCTGCTTGTCCTTGTGCCTCATTCTGCTGGACTGTTTGTGTGCCTATACCATCGGCGATTCTGCTGACGTCAACGTCATCATTGTGAGATGCCAAGGGGGCATGAAAAGGAGGGACCCTTGGCGGGTCCCAGCGAAGGGGCACGGCTAAGGGACATGCTCCTTGACGGCCCCGTGAGGCCTGGGCAGTTGGCAGTGGACATTAGGGTTTGGTGGCATGTATGTTTGTCATTTTTAAATGTTCTTTATAAGGCTTTTACTTGTGGTGTGTGTTTACTAATTGTATAATGTGTGAATGATGGCGGTGGGGTGGTTGTGTGTGATTCTGTGTGGTTTGTGAATGGATGCGGTGGGTCGTTTTATCACATATTCTGGTTATTCAGGGATTCAGCAGGTATGGGCAGTCTAATGCCATATACAAAACAAAGAATAGAGGCCCTGTTGTTCATACAGTGGTTCCTATTGCCTCGTTGGTCCCTGATATGTGTTGCAGTGAATATGTTTGTAATAAAGTGGATGTATTGCATATTTGTTGGATCATGGGCTAGATGTGGTGGGTCTCATAGAGACATGGCTTGCTTCTAGTGATTCCGTCTTGTTGAATCAGTTATGTCTCTCTGCCTGTTGCTTTTTCTGTGTCACGAGTGGGGAAACAGGGTGGTGGAGTGATGCTTCTTGTGAAGAAAGAGTAGGGTTTTTGAAGTTGGTCACTGTTTCACAGCCGGATGTTGAATTCATGATTTGGATAATGGCCTACTGACAGTTGGTGTGGTGTATCGTTCCCCCTCAGCATGTTTTTCTGGCCTTTCTTCGCTAGTAGCACAGCTGGTGGCATTAGATGTTAATGGGTGATTTTAATTTGCCCTTGTTGAATGCTCTGCCTGTGGTGTCTGTTTTGGACGTTCTTGTGTCTGCCTTCCGACAAGCTATGGAAGCTTTGGGGTTCATTCAGATAATACAGCAGGCGACACGTTAGTGGTGCAGTTTTCGATTTAGTGTTTGTTGGCGCTGGGTTGAATAATCAGTATGTTGCTTCTGGGTTGCACTCTTGGCCTGTTCCCTGGGTGTATCATTATTTGTTGACATTTTCTGTGCCCGCAATGGGTGCTCGCTCTATTATCAAGTCTGGCTCATCTTCATCTCGCTGTCGTTCTGCACGGTTTAATAAAGATTGCTTTTTGCATGTCTTAACACCTTGTTTTGGTGATGTAGTGCAAACTGATATAGATTGTATGGTTTCTGCCTGGAACTCAGCTGTGGCTGTAGCTGCTTGTCGGTGAACTAGCACGGCTGCGGTCCCTCAAGAACATGTGGCACCTTGGTTTGATGATTCTGTTTGGAATAAGAAGTGTTTTTTGCGGTGAGCCGAACATTGTATGGATGTGCATCGTATGGATGTGGCTCGAATTACCTATTCGCAGTTTTTAACCAATTGTGCTGGCAAAGAAAAAGGCATATTATTCTGAATGGCTTACCCGGTCACTGAATCAACTGCAAGAGTTGTTTGCTATAGTTCAGTAAAGGATGGATGGGGTGTGTATTGCCCTTCAACAAGCATTTGCTAGTCATCTAGAGCAGGTCGGGTGTGGTTTCTACGTCACCACGTTGTTTACCTATTGTTTGTATGGATTCCTCACCCACATTTTTGAATGATACCCGGTCGGAGTTTCATCAGGTATCAGCGTGTGAGGTAAGGGACGTGATTTCAGCTTTATCACCCTCCACGGGTCCTCTTCATCCCTGTCCTGTATGGTGGGTGAGGTCTGTTCGGTAGGAGTGTGCCTCATTTTTTAGGGACATGATGAATCTCTTTCTCTTCAGTCAGGTACTGTGCTGGCATTCTTAAGCTGGCTTCTGTTTGACCGTTGATTAAGAGGGGTACTCTTGATGGATTGCGCCTGCATCGTATCGCCCCATTTCGAGTCTCCCTTTTCTGGCGAAGCTGCTTGAGAGGTTGGTGTTGATGCAGCTGTCAGAGTCTGTGGAGTTTCATGGCCTGTTAGATGCACAGCAGCACAGTTTCCATCAGGGTTTTGGTGTTGAAACCTTGCTGCTGTCATTGCTTAATACCCTATGGTGTAGTATGGATCAGCCGAAAATGGGGGTTATGATGATTTTTATTGATGTTTCTGCAGCTTTTGATTCTGTTAATCACATGTTGCTTTTGCAGTGCTCCAGTCATTGGGAGTCACAGGTCAAGTGTTGAATTGGTTTGCATCATATTTAACTAATCAATTTTTTCAGGTTCATATAGGTTCGGACATCTTGGACTGAACTCCTCTGGATTGCAGGGTGTCTCATGTTCCGCGCTGTCTGCCTTGCTATTTAAACTTATATACGGCTCTTGTGTGTGCTTTATTTCGGAGTTTCGGTGTTTTTTTACCACATTTATGCTAATGATTTTATTTTTTTTATAGAGTATATGCCTTTTGATGTTTCTGCAGGGTACGCATCTTTGCCACTCTTGCGTTGTTTGGAGGCTGTTTCACTGTGATTTGCCCAGTATGAGCAGAGTATTAATTATCAGAAGACAGGTCTTGTCTCCCAAGATAGGTCCTTTGTTGCCCCCGAGGAGCATAGTGTTGCTGTGCTTCAGGAAATTGTTTATTGTGGAGTGACACTGGATTCATGCTTGAATATTAGAGCTCATGTAGATAAGCTGGTTTGCTGTTCCTTCTTTTTGCACCATCTTCAGTCTTTGTTGTCACTTTCTGACTTTCGTTCTGTGTTTCAGGTAGTGTTGTCACCTATGTTTGATTATGCCAAAGTGGTGTTATGGGTTTGCCCGGGTCTACTTTGTCAGCGCTTCAATTGGCACAGAACATCGCTGCAAAGATCGTTTTAGGTAAGACAAGTTTTGATCATGTCACTCCTTGTCTGCATTCATTGCATTGGATACCTATTCAACAGCGGATTGTTTTTAAGGTTCTTTGCGTGATTCTGAAGCTTTGGTTGGGTTTATCTGCGGCTTTTTAGGCAGAGTTATTGTCCTGGCATACCTCTTCCCATCCGATTCCTCAGGGCTTGAGTGATACTCTTCTTGCTTCATCTTTGTTTCGGTCTAGTTTGCAGGTTATGGGGTCCCGTGCTTTTGCTTTGGCGGTACCTGTTTTATGGAACCATTGGCCAGTCTCATTACATGGATGTTTGAATGCGTTGTCTTTTAGTTGGCTATTGAAAAGCCATTTGTTTCATCAAGCTTTTGGCGCTTGATTTTTGTTTAATGTTATTTTAAGATATGTTATATTTTCTGTACCGCTTTGAACTTTTGTGATTAGGCAGTTTATAAATGTTGTAAATAAATAAGTTAGTTTGTGGATATTGCAAGGGACCTAAATTTCTGGATTAAAAACAAAACATCTTGTTTTTCTGAAAAAGGAATACGAGTAAATTTTAAAAACTCATACACACAAGAAAGAAAAAAAAGGCGCTTTCTTACCTAAAGTGTATTCCCATTGTTCATTCCCCAGAGACCGTTCCGGCACCACTTCCAGATCTAGCATTGGCTTGTTCAGAGCAAGGTTCCACTAGAAGTAGTTGGTCAAAATATTTTTGCAGATTCGATTTGTGCTCTGGTAACATGGAAAAAAAAAAGGAAAACTAATAAAACTTCTTTTCCAAGATGATCTTGTAACACAAATATAATTAGAATATTTAATTCTCTTGAGCTCCCAGCAACGTAAAATTCTGATAGGACTAGCCCTGGTGAAAACTAGATTGTAGGGTTAAAAGCTTTTTATTGAACATCAGAATTAGATACTGTAAATGAAGTTTCAAAACCATATATAGTTACTTGTTCAGATGTCAAAAGAGACCTATCGAGCACAGTTTTCATACTGCCAATTGAGCTGTAAAGTCCATGGGTACTTTTTATATATAAATTTTGCACTAGTTTTCAAAAACTGCCTGTGCAACAAGTACTTTCAGCAGAAGCAGCGGAACACCTTTTTGGCTAAAAGGGCCATATAATCCAATCTTGGCCCTGCCTCTAAGTTGTGTTGGGCAAAATATTGGAGGGGCTATGGCCCCCGTGACCAAACCATTCTGCTACCTGTGATCTGCAGAAACTTACATTTGTTCTATGGGTATTTTTTCCAATCAAGACATGGGTATTTTACAAAATATACAAGTATGTATGTTGTTGCAATCCCTGCTGCCCCCTGGCCTTCTAGAAATGACTCAAACTTCAGGTAACAGTATGCGTGCTATACAACTATCAGAGAAAAGGGAAATTTCAAATAGCCCATTTCCATGGGTCAAATACTTTAACCAGTGGAAATGGTTTTGAAAATTGTCTTTATAAATACCTTGAAAACTCATTTTAGATTTGGAATTAGCTCATGCCTTTTCACATGTACTGGCAGCTGGGTCTGAACCCTGGCTTTCTTGGTTCTCAGCCTGCTGCTCTAACCATAAGGCTACTCCTCCACCCCAGTTCTTACAAAAAAAATCCAGCTCTTTGAGGACTATAGGCACATATTAAAAACAAACCAAAAAAAGAAGAGTAACAAAGTCTCCACAAAGATCAGTATAAACTGTTTGTGTTCAGTGCCTCTGACATGACCAAAGTCTGGCACTGTAAGGTTCAGAACAAGTTTTGAATTTTGTATATGGGGGGGGGGGGAGGGTTGGGTTAAATTTATAAGCAGCCACATAAAGATACACATCATAAACATGCATGTATCACTTCTTTTTAGTCATTTACGCACACAAACAGGCCTTTACAAATGTACTTTAGTGGGTCGCTATCCTGCAAGCACGCACATCGGGTCGATGGTGTGTACTTTCAACGTGGGCATACACGAGTACAACACAAATTTACACACAAATTATAAAATACTATAATTTACATGCATTCTTTATAAATCTAGACACAGGCATTTCCACCGGCCCCGGGGTTGGTGTTATGCATGGCAAATCTAGGTACAATTACTTATCCCACTACTTACATCCCTATTTAATAAAGTTAAGAACACGGCTTTGTAAAATAGGTGCAAGTAGCGCATATTAATTAGGCATAACTTTAGAAAATTGCCCTCAAAAAGAGTAAACGATGAAAACATGGCAATTCTGTCTGTTCCCTATGCTCAAGAACTTGTTTCTCTCACTACAATTCTTCAGTAAACAAATGAACTGCCTCACAACAGCAACTAAAAGAACCCCCTCTTAAAGCTTGGGAAAACAAGAATCCGTGAAGCTGACTGTCCTTTGTCACAGGCTTCGAGAGAAATAAACACACACATAATACATGATTCTTCCAGCAGTAGGAATCCGGTTTCCCCTATTTTCTGGTACTCAAGAAGGGCATAAAAGTATCGGGGAAGCAGGAGGCATAGGCAGGCAGGGAAGCAAGCAAACAACCAACCCACAGCAAAGCCCCCTAAAACGTGTTCCTGGAGCTTGGTACCGGACGATTGGTAGCTGGATTATAGACTGCTATCTCCCTATTCTCCCGCCCCTTCCCCCATTAACGTGCGGGGTTTGGAAGACACGATAGAAAACCTCGAACTAGCACCTTCTTCCGCACCGCTGAGCTGCCGCTTACCTGACTGGGGACCGACTGCTGAAAAACAGAGTCTTCGCGACTGCCGTAAGTGAAGAACGTTCAGTGGCCGCCCCCGGGCTTGGGGGATGGCTCTCTCTACCCAGTTGTTCGCGAGGGGGACGCTATACTAGACACGGCAAGAAGGGTCTGTTCTGTAGTGCCGTTAGAGAGGAGCGCAAGGGATCAGCGGTGTCGTTCATAGGGAAACGGGTAGGATAGAGAAGGTGAGGATTATTCTAGGGAGGAGGCAGGATAAAGGCACACACCAAAAGGAGGAAAGGAAAAACAAAGGAATGTTTTAGAACAGTGGCTCCCACCCAACCTGTGTTCCCTTGACTTTTGGGGGTCGACACAAAAGAGAATAAGAGGACGACTAGTAAGGACTGGCTGTGGGTAAACAGAAAAAAAACCTGCCGGGGGGAGGGAGAGACAGACGGGCTAGTGGGGACTGTTTGCGGAAAGTAGATAAAGCGGATTCTTGGGGACAGACTAGGCGCTGACAGGAGGAGGGATCCAGGAAGCGTGGTGGGGATCCCTGAACCTTTTGGAGGAAATTAAGGGGACCACCCTATCAAAAAGGTTAGGAATCCCTGTTTTAGAGGGCCAGCAACCCGTAATGAGAAGGGAATGGTGAAATGAAAGGAAACTCTAGGCCCTGCTCCATAAATCACAGGAAGGAGGAGGGGAAATAAAGGGAAGTACCAGGCCTAGCTCTACATGTGGTAGGGTTGTGAATAAGAAAGGCTGGAGAAATGAGAGGATTCCTTCAAGATTAACTGAATCAGTCACAGGAGGAAAGGAAAAACTGGATAGAGAGAAATACTGGGACTTATTTTAGTCTCCGTTGTGGGAAGCTGAGAAGAGCAAACTTGGAAGTGGAAGTGGGAATTGGAAGATACTGTAGCTTGAGTTTTTCAGTCACTCCGTACATGGAAATAGACATGTTGGTGCTACTTGGGGGCTTAGATAATAAAATAATTACGGTAACATTCATTAACTTAGGCTTGGGCTAAATCCAAAATGGCCTCCTTTTCTCAGAGCTCAAGGCGAATTATATTCAGATACCATAGTCTTTTGTTCCCAGAAGGCTTACTATGTCAGTTTGTACTTGAGGCAAATTTCATAATGCCACTATTTACACAGAGAAAGCCTGAAATGCATAGATTCAAAGGGGGCATAGTTTGGACACACAAAAAGAAATTATAGTGTATTTCAGATTTATTTAGTGCAACAAGAAAGAACTGAAGAAAACAGTAAATAGCATAAACACTGGCAAGTTAGATGTAAAGCGTTGATGAGGCATGCAAAAATTAGAATTTGAAATGAAGCTTGCTGTGGTAGCAAAAACTCCAAATCTGAATAAAAAAAGCCTGAGGGGGAGTCTATTGGACCATTAGATAAGAGGAATAAAAGGGGCACAAAGGGAGGACAAGGCTACAACAGAGAGACTAAGGGGGCATTTTAGAAGGCCTGTTCATGAGTTGGATTTCCAAAAACAGACATTCAAATGCTCAAATCAGAGACCATTCTGGACACGTTTTAGAAACTGGGTATATAGATGTTTCCGGCGCAAGCATGTCCATATAGCATGGGGAGTAGGGAGGAGCATGTCATGGTGCAATTTCAGAACAGCATAAGCACGCCTGGTCCTGGTTGAGGTATACATACCCATACCGGCTCTGGACCCACAAATGAGGTGCAAAAAAGTGCTTGCCTCATGGATGCAACACTTCCAGAGGGCAGAGCAAAATGTGCTTGCTTTGTCAGTTAATATCTTCTGACCAATGAAACCAATACAAACATCAAGGAACCTGTGTCTTTTGGGGAAACTGCTAGGTACTTATGACCTAGATTGGCCACTGTTGGGAACAGGATACTGGGCTTGATGGACCTTGGTCTGACCCAGTATGGCATATCTTATGTTCTTAACAATTTTCTTATCAGCTTTGCACCTCTAGAGCAATGCTTCTCAACCTTTTTTTCTTTTGTGGCACACTCTTGAGTTTGTTCAATCCTTGAGGCACACAAACCAAATTTTGCATCATGATCTTCACTGCTTAGGCCCTTCCACCAGCTGAAGGAGAGCAGTGTTGATGCCTCATTCAATCTCTCATCTGAACCCATGAGGCCAGCAGGTCATGCATTCAGAACCAATGTTCCCTCTAATTTTCTGTAGGCTGTGTGCGCATAAAATATCTGCTGTGCGCAGCTTTTGAAGGAAGGTTAAATTTTTGTGCGCCACATAACGACACTCGGAGTTATATACTTTAAAATTTGACTACACGTCAGAATACAGTATGTACACCACATTGATTTTAATCAAATTAAATGAAAATAGACGATTACTAAATGAAACGGGAAATTTCTAGTAATTGCAATCATAACTTTTAAGACGTCTGTGTTGTTTTCTATCAGAAAGAGCCGTAATTTTTGTGCGCTCTGTTGTAAAGTATGTGCGCTCGCTCGGCGAGGTGTATGCACGCGCACAGCTTAGAGGGAACAGTGTTCAGAACCCAGATTGATTTGAATCTTACAATGCCAGATTGAAGCCAGCAGAGAAGGCACACAGGTGAGACTCCTCATACCCTGGTTTAGGCGTGATAGAAACATGGTGACAGAAAAAGACCATATGGCCTGTCTAGTCTATCCTTCCATATCAGCCACTACAACAGTCCCCTTTTTTTCCTTTAGAGATCCTCTTTGTTTGTCCCATGCTTCTTTGAATTCAGATACTGTCCTCATCTCTACCACCTCCACTGGAAGACTATTCCATGGATCCACCACTCTTTCCGTAAAAAAAAAAAAAATTCTGCATATCACTCCTGAATCTTATCCCCTTTCACCCTCATCCCATGTCCCCTCATAGCAGAGCTTGCTTTCAATCGAAAGAGGCTCTCCTCCAGTACATTTATGCCACTGAAGTATTTAAACCCTCCATAGCCCATGTTCCCTGTAAAATAGTTATCTCCAAGTTATAATGCCCTGTTCAATGTAATTTCAGTTTGTTCAATGTAAACCGCCTTGATATCATGAAAGGCGGTATATAAGAAATGTTAAATATTTAAATAAATAAATACATTTCTCAATCATATCACCTCTATCCCTCCTTTCCTTTAAGGTGTACATGTTAAGATCCTTAGGTCTGTCCTCATATGCTTTATAATAAAGACCACTAACATTTTAGTAGCTGCCCTCTGGACCGACTCCAGCCTGTTTATATCCTTTTGAAAGGTGTGGTCGCCAGACTTGCACACAATACTCCAAATGAGGTCGCACCAAAGACTTATACAGCAGGACTATCATCTCCTTCCTTCTGCTGGCCATTCATCTCCCTATGCACCCAAGCATCCTAGATTTTGCTGTCACCTTTTCTACCTGCTTAGCTACTTTAAGACCATCAGACACAATCACGCCTAGGTCCCCCTCTTCTTTTGTGGACAAAAGTACTTCACCCCCTATACTATATTGTTCCGTTGGATTGCTGCAGCCCAAATGCATGACCTTGCATTTTTTAACATTAAATGTCAGCTGTCAAATTCTAGACCATTCTTCAAGCTTAGCTAAGTCCCTCTTCACGTTATCTACACCTCCCTGGGAGTCTATTGCAGATTTTGGTATCATCTGCAAAGAGGCAAAGCTTACCCGACAGCCCTTCCGCTATATCACTAACAAAGATCTTAAAAAGAATCGGACCAAGGACAGATCCCTGGGGCACACCATTGGTAACCACCTTCTCCTCAGAGTGAGCTCAATTTACCTGTACCCTTTGTCACCTCCCACTCAACCAATTTCTAACCCAAGTAGTAACTTTAGGGTCCATCCCTATGGTGCTCATTTTGTTTATAAGTCGACTACGAGGAACGGGTGTCAAAGGCTTTACCGAAATCTAAATACACCACATCTAGGGCTCTCCCTCGGTCCAACTCCCTGGTCACTCAGTCACTATCAGCTTTGTCTGACAAGACATGCCTCTGATGAATCCATACTGCCTTGAATCCTGTAATCTGCTGGACTCCAGAAACCTCACTATTTTCTCTTTCATCAGTGCTTCAATAATTTACTCACCACCGAAGTTAAACTAACCAGCCTGTAGTTTTCAACCACATTCTTACTTCTGCTTCTGTGTAAAGGGACCACATGTGCCCCTCTCCAGTACTTTGGCACCACTTCTGACTCCAACAAGGCATTGAAAAGGTCAGTCAGTGGAGCTGCTAGAACGTCCCCAAGTTCCTTCATTATTCTAGGGTGTATCCCATCTGGTCTCATCGCTTTGTCTACTTTAAGTTTAGCTAGTTTCTCACAAACACAGTCTTCTGAAAATTGTTCAAGATGCCCGTTGCTTCTGTTCCTGTTTGTGGGTGTTTTCTGAGGTTCTGCTGCTGGTTCTTCATCTGTGAACATAGAACTGAAATATTTTTTAAGCAATTCTGCTTTATCCTCATCAGCTTCTACATATTCCTCCCCTTCACCCTTGAGTGACAATTCCACTTTTGCCCTTCCTCTTCTCACTAACATATCTGAAAAATGTCTTATCCCCCCATGTTATTGCATTGGTTATTTCCTCCTCTTTTTGAATCTTTGCTTTCCTGACTATTTTGCTAGCTTCTCTAAGTTTTTCCAAATATAGATTCCTGTCTTCTTCTCTCTGTGATCTCTTGTATTTTATGAAGGCCTCCCTCTTTTTTTCTTCACTTTTCAGCTACTTCTTTCGAAAACCATAGCGGTCTCCTTTTCCTTTTACCTTTATTTACCATTTTAACAAAAAGGTTGTTTGCCCTTAAAATATCCCAGTGTTGCCCACTGTTTTTCTACATCCTCCAGCTGTTCCCATCCAACTAACAACTCCCTGAGGTATTGGCCCATTTTGGCAAAGTTAGTTTTCCTAAAGCCTAAGACCCTCGCTTTTGAATGGATTCTAACAGCCCTAGTCCTGATACTGAATCACACCATCTGTGATTACCTGATGCAAAATGTTCTCCCACTATAACATCAGAAACACTTTCACCATTGGTAAACACTAAGGGGCTTGTTTACAAAGCCGCGGTAGCGGTTTCTGATCATTATCGGAGCCACGGCCCCATTGATCTCAATGGGGCCGCAGCTCCGATAACGATCGGACACCACTACCGCAGCTTTGTAAACAAGCCCCTTAGTCCAGTGTGGGCCCTTCACATGTAGGTTCTGTTACCAGTTGCCTGAATAGTTCTCCCTGTAGAGAATTCAGGATCTCCTTACTTCTAGATGATACTGCAGCAGGAATGTGCCAACGAACATCTGGCATGTTGAAATCCCCTATCGGTAGTACTTCCCCTTTCCTAGCAATGCTGTATATGTCTTCAATTAACTCTCCCTCCACCTCTTCCTCCTGTGAGGGAGGTCTGTATATCACGCCAATGCCAATAGATTTCTCTTCCCTCTTTCTAGTTTAACCCACAGTGCCTCCTCTCTCCCTTTTAAGCTCTGTAGTTCCAAAGATTTAATATTATTTTTTACATATAGTGCCACTCCCCATCCCCTTTTTCCTACCATGTCCTTTCTGAATAAAGTATAGCCTGGTATAGTTACATCCCAGTCGTGGTTTTCTGTGAAACGTGTTTCTGTAACTGCCACTAAATCCAAGTCAGCCTCTCCCCTTAAAGCTTCAACATCTGGGATCTTTATTTCCCATGCTATGGGCATTTATACACATTGCTTTCCATATATTGGCCCTTTTACCCATTTCCATAAAGGTATTTAATGTTTCACTTATCTGGGAGCTTTCTTCACCCATCCCCAACAAATCTAGTTTAAAGCCCTTTTCAGTAGATTAGCCAGTCTGCTACTGAAGACACATTGACTTTTCTTGGACAAATGGACACCATCTCTGCTCTGCAACCCTTAGAAGAGCATCCCATGGTCCAGGAAACCAAAACGCTCTCTATGAACACCATTCACTTAGCCATGCATTCATCTCCAGGATGCGAGCTTCTCTGCCTTGACCTTTACTCTCAACAGGGAGGATTGAAGAGAAACAACACCTGCGTCCCTAGCTGCTTCACCCTCTGACCCAGAGCCATGAAGTCAGAGGGATATCTGGCAGTATCATTTGTGCCGACATGGATTACAACGTAGGGTAATAGTCAGTGGGCTTGATGAGTCTTGGAAAACTCCGTAACATCTCAGATTTTGGCACCTGGCAGACGGCATACCTCTCTGGACATCAAGTCTGGTTGGCAGATGGACATCTCAGTACCCCTCAGAGAATTATCAACCACCACTACCCTTCTCTTCCTTGTGGTCACTGATTCTGCATCTTTGGGGTGCTCAAGCTCTGGTTCTTCCCTTTCCAGGGATGCTTTCACCTCTTCCACTTCCAGGGTTGCACAATGGTTCTTCATTTCAAGGGCTGGAGAAGTTGGATTGGTGATTCTGCAGGCCCTGGTGACTCTTGTCCAACCTTTGTCATTCTGTAGGCTCCCATCTTCTCTGCTGGAGAGCTTGGATGTTGCAAGAAGCATTTCATCAATGTACTTCTCACTGTCTTGAATGCTCCTCAGCCTTGCCACCTCCTCTGAGTTCCTCCACTAGTTCCTTGAGAGCTTCTGCTTGCAGGCATCCTGCACATGGAACTGGTCCTTCAACTGGGATTGGGACCTCTGTCTGGACAGAGGCAGAAGCTGTAACGGGGGCAACAGCTTTGGCAATACAAATTTTCCCAGTATCTGTTAAAGCAAAAGAGAGAGACCCACCAAAGTATCAGCTGGTTTCCGAGCTGTCCTTTTCAGAGAAAAAGTAGTTAAATCTCTTTAAGTGTGTTCAAAATGTGCTGTTCCAAATCCCTGTGTGTAGTTAATTGGGGAGGTGCCCTATAAAGCAAGACTGCTGACTAGGGGTGGGTGGGGGTTAGGGAGGGAACTAACACCTGATGAGGTGTTAGTAGCTTCAAAGAGCAGAGAAAGATACTATAGCAGAGTTTTAAATCTACCCCACTAAAGAAAACATTTCCCCTTTTAAACTAAAGCACCAAAAAGAATGTAACTTTGTTTTAAAAATGTACTAAAACCCTTTTAAGAGCTCCCAGGCAGAGAGCTAGTAATACTGTCAGGATATGCGAAAAACTAACCCATGTGTATAAATTGCTCCTAGAGTGGAACAGGTGAGCGTAGATTGGTTGTTTTTCCTTCAAAAGCAGGAGTAGGGGGACACATAGTAAAGCTACAATGTAGCATATTTAAGGCTAATCAGAGAAAATATTTTTCACTCAGTGCGTAATCAAACTCTGGAATTCATTGCCAGAGGATAGTAAAAGCTGTTAGTGTAGTTGGGTTTAAAAGAGGTTTCCATATTGTCCATTTAGACCAGTCCAGACAAGTGGGTTATGTTCCCCCTACCAGCAGATTGGTGGAGATGGAGAACCAATGAAATACCCAGGTTTCAGTGATATCACTCCCGTGCCTCTTATCAGCCTGAGCCCCTAGAGAGCAACTTAGTATTTTTCTGACTCTAGTAGATAGTGGTTTGGATTTTCTCAGCTCTGATAAAATTTGAACACATGAGAGGAAAAAGATTGATTTTGCATGTGAATAACCACCTTGAGGATGACTGTCTTACTTGAGAGCAACGTGGGAGCCTCCACTAGACTGCGGTCTTTTTAGTAGGCATAGGAGGAAGGAAAATTGGTTCAGCTCTGTGCTCTAATCCAATTAAGAGCTTGTTGAGCAGCCAGAATATTGGAAGGATTTGGAAAGAATTCAGCTACCTCACACAACCTTAACACCCCCCCCCCCCCATCCTCCTCTGTCCGCCCTGCTCTCCCCTGAAGACTTAAGATGGCTCAGGGGTATCTGGTTGTAAGCCTGTTTAAAAAAAGAGAGTGGCACTGAACCTGGCCTTTACTCTCAACAGGGAGGATTGACGAGCACACCATCTGCGCCCCTATCTGCTTCACCCTCTGTCCCAGAGCCATGAAGTCATTTTTGATAGTCTCAGAGGGATACCTGGCTCCCAGGGGTTGTGTACCAAGGCTTGACCTCATCATTGTCCTTGTTGGGGGCACCCAAACTCATCTGTTTTTGTGGCCAAAGTTGGACCATAGGTGTCTGTTGGCTTGGCTTTGGAGCTTCCTGCCATTTTCCAGCATGTGCTGTTAACGATTTTGTCTTGTGCCCCATCATTCCCAGCATGCATTCTGTCTGAGTGACTCCGTGTGTTTCTGTCCAGGCACCCGTAACATGTGCACAGTTTAGCATATGCTCTTGTAACTGTGGTCTTAGCATATGCAAATGTTTGTCTTGCCTTCCAAGAATCATTGTTTTGACCTGTGGCAAGCAAAGAGCCTCATCACTGGATACATCTTGCATGACAGCCTCTGACGTCTTACTGGTGGGCTCATATCCCTGCTTTTTAACAAGGGAGTTCGGCTGGCCTGGCATTTTCCTTCTCAAGGTAGAAAGTGCAGTGGGTAAGAATAGCAGCCTGGCCTTGAGTTTTGAAGACAACGCTTCTGGCTGTTCCCCTTCTTCGGTGGGTTTAGCTATAGATGTGTCCCCAGTGATTGGTGATCATTCTTAGTGAGGGGAACTCCTGGAATTCAGGTTGTCCTCCCTGGAGTTTTTCCTTCTGCAGCAAGCCTGTTTTTTTGTGTGGAAACTCTGATCCTGCAACCTTTGGAGTCCCTCAAGCTCAGTAACATGAGGGGTGGGCAGAATATAGAAGCCTGGCTTGAGTGCCGCCTTATGGAGATTGCATTCTGGAGATGCAGGTCGACTGGGGTCTGTTTGAGACTTGGACTTGAGTGCTGGTTCTGATGTCTTGGTTGAGGAGCTGATGTGAAGGAAGAGGCATTTTTTTCACCCTCAGAGGATCGTATGGAGGCTGGCATGTTCTGCCTGTCCCGGAAGGGGGATCTGGCAACATTGCTCGAGTTTCATCCTCCTGGTATTTGGCTGATGCTTCAGCGATGTAGAAGGGGCCACAGGCTTCCCACTTCTGCAGGCGGTGTGGATATTCCTGGTAGTCTTTCTGTTTCCAGAAATAGTCAAGAACATGTTCCAGTTGGAATGGGGCCACCTAGCGGGATGAAGGTGTGTTAAAGGATGTTCAATTTCTGGAGTGGAATTCGTCACATGATTTGGCCCGACCAAGGTGGAGGCATAGATCACAGCAGTCGCAAAGTGGGCCTCCATTCCTGTCAGATTGGCCTTGAAGGACACTATGGATAGAAAGGTGGGCTGGTTTTTAGCAGCAGCTGCTATTCTCCAGCTGGCGGTGCGTATGCAGGCCTGACATCCACAGCTCTGCGCCTGTGGATTCAGTCTCTCCCACTAGATGTTACCCCTCCTTTGGAGTCGACTACTGCCTTCCTTCTGATGCAGCGTATGTTCTAGTACACTTTGTGGCTAGAGATATTGCCCTGTCTGCAGTGTTGCAGCTTTGGATATGGTTTTGCCCCTGAGCAATGGATACATCCTCCAAAGCCCAGCTAACTCAATTGGCCTTTAAGAAAAAGCCACCTTGTGGAGCTGATTGGAAGAGTTGATGGAGGACTTGACCAAGGCCAAGCCTTGTTGCCTTCCAAGGGATAGACCAAGTGGGCCTAGGAATCATGCTGGGTCATTTTCCCTCTTTGGCCTCTTTCTGTCCATTCAGGCCGTTGGACTGATTCCTAGGAGTCTCTGGACTCCTCAGCATTGTTGACCTAGAAAGTCTTGATTCTCTGCTTCTGGATTTTGGACCCATATTTAGCCCTTTCTGCCCCCTCCAGAGGGACATCCCTCTCATTCATCACAACAAATGTTTGGGGACCCATTCCTGGATATTGCCACGATTCAAAGCAGCTATGTCCTGGCCTGCAAGCAGCTGCTCATGGAGGCATTTATAATCTCTCCTTGTGGTTTGGCAGACATGAGTCATGTTAGACAAGTTACTACGCACCTGGCCAAATAGGGCAAGGGTAGATATTCCATATATTTCGGGATGCCTAAGAAGGATGGCTCCTTTCAACCAATGCTTGGTCTCATGGGGGTCAGTGATCATTTGCATGTCTTGTGCTTCAGAATGGAATCTCTATTATCTGTGGTTTTGGTGATGTATCAAAGGGAGTTCCTGGCATCTCTGGCTTTAACAGAAGCTTATTTTCATATTCTGATCTGAGATGATCAGCAGAGATGCCTGCGTTTTGCTGTTTGGCTCACACCTTCAGTGTGTTGCCCTCCCTTCAACCTTCCACTGCCCCAAGCGTATTCTCTAGGTTCATAGTGTAGTGGCTGCTGTGCTACGGCGCTGAGGACTATGTGTATGCCCATTTTTGGATGACTGGCTCATCTGAGCCGGTCTCGAGTTTCGGTCCAAGTGGTGTCCTGAAAGGCCTCGGCTGTGTAGTCAATTGGGGAAACATCAGTATTAAGTCTTCCCAGTTCCTGAAATTCCTGAGAGCATTGTTCGATGCTCGAGTGGACAGAGTCTTCCTGCTGGAGGTGAAAGTGCAGATATTGTTGGAACGATTTGCGGTGTTCTGTTCTCAACAGGCTCCCAGAGTTTCTGACTATCTACGACTTCTCGGCTTTATGGCTGCAGCGATCAAAATGGTGCCGTGAGCGTCTTCTTATATGAGACTGCTCTAGCAGTCCCTCCTGACTGGAGTTCGAGTTCAGGCTTCCACTCCAGCTGGGAGTAAGAGCCAGCTTGAGGTGGTAGCTACGCCCATGTTATCTGAAGAGGCGCATGCTGCTGGATGTCCCCTTGTGGATTCTTCAGGCGACGGATGCCAGTTTTCAGGCTGGGGAGCACTTGTCAAGACCAAATGGCCCAGGGCTGTTGGAGCTGCAGGGAGGCGGTATAGTCCATCAACCATCTCGAAGAAAGGTCTATCTGGTGGCCCCCTCCTGCATTACCCACCCTTGGTCAAGAGCAGGGCAGT
This sequence comes from Ichthyophis bannanicus, assembly GCA_033557465.1. NCBI lineage: Eukaryota > Metazoa > Chordata > Amphibia > Gymnophiona > Ichthyophiidae > Ichthyophis > Ichthyophis bannanicus. The sequence continues at coordinate 465,948,148 of CM066034.1, forward strand.
GTGAGTGTTCTTGGGCAGCGTCACGACAGTGACATATTTCAATCACCGAGGTGGCATGAGGAGTGCAGGGGGGTGGCCTGGGGATGGCCTTCTTGTTCACCTAATGGACATGAGCCTCCTAGTTCTGTCAGCTTGGATCTTTGCGGAAGCGGTCTTTCTTCATCGTCACTCTCTCGATCCTGGAGAGTGGGAGTTGAGTCAAGAGGCATTTCAGATGTTTCTGTTCTGTTGGGGTTGCCCTGTGATGGAACTGATGGCATCTCGCTCCAGTGACAAAGTATGATATTTTTTTCATTCGTCACTCGGCTACTGGGTCCGTGGGCATGGTCGCCCTGGTTCAGTCCTGGCCATGGCAGTGCCTACTATGTTGATTCATCCAGGGCTGCTCTTGGGGCGTGCACTCTGGCACATAAAACACTCTCTGGATTATTATGGTTCAGTGACCTGTGGCAGTTCCTGCAGGAACCCCCTCTTTATCTGTTCCATATCGGGACTGGATTTCTGAGCTACAGGCCCTGGCTTGCAAAGATCCATATTTTTCCTTCTAGGAGAAGACTGTCTCCAAGGAGCAAAGGAAAAGGAAGGGATCTTCACCTTGTGGATGTCCAGAGGGTGCTTCTCCGGTACTTGGAGCTTACAAATTCCTTCATAAATCAGATCATCTTTTTTGCTGTTTGTTGGCCTTCACAAGGGGGGGGGGGGGGTCGCAGCAGCCAAGCCTACATTGGGATGTTGGATCAAGGAGACTGTTGCCTCGGCATGTCTGTTACGGAACCAACTGGTTCCGGAGGGTTTGTGCACCCATTCTATCCAAGCATTAGCATTCTCACAGGCGGAGCATAGCTCAATAGACCCTTTAGTCCTTTCCAGGTGGCAACATGGGCATCACTTTCTACTTTGTCAAGCATCATCGCTTGGATGTCAATGCTTGGGTGGACATGGCCTTTAGCTCCAAGGTTTTGCAAGCTGCTATATCTTCCACCCACCTAGTAGAGACATGTTTGTTTATTCAGCAACTTGATATACCGCCCTTTGCAACATCAGGGTGGTTTACAATATCAACAAGAATGGCCAAGGCCAGAAAAGGAAGGGAACTACAATAATTGATAGGAACAGGGATGGCTCAAGGCAATCTGCTGCCTGAGGCGAGGGATGAGATGGCGCATGCTCCCCCCCCCCCCTTAGTGGGAGGGGGGGCTTTCTCAAAGCTCCAGTCAGGTACTGAACCAAACCAAAAAGCCGATTAGATTATATGAAGGAAATGTAAGAGTTTGCATACCAAGGAACTAAAAGAGTGAGAACCACAGCACAGTTCATAAAATTACATTATAACTCAGTTTATTTTGTTGTTATAAACTGCATTTTGGTTCTTGCTTTTTCTTTTTGAATATATATTTTGCATCCACAGAACCCCCTTCCTCAACAGTGGGTGCAGAGCAGAACCAGGACATTCATCTACAGAACTCAATATCTTAAAAAATAAACATTATCCAGTACCAGGCATATTGTGAACTAATACAAAGCCCTACAACAAAGTCATCGAGTATCTATAGAGCAAATCTACCATACCATACCAACTTCCAAAACTCACATAAGACAACCATCCAAAAAAAGCATCACTGCAAATACTACAGTGGGCCCTGGAACATCCAAACACCTATTTGGACAGCTGAACAATTCAGATTACTGAAATACAAATTCCTACATACAGACTCCATGTTAACAGAACACCTGGTCTTGGTCACACACTCAAAATACAGACTCTCAACAAGCACAGAATAAGTGACCATAACCTAAAAATAAACATATGTAGATACAAATTAAACTACAACCTCAAGAAGCCAGATTCTGCATTCATTGCAAATAGAGATGCATTTTCATGTACTGTATAAAATACAAAGATAGCACCATCTGGTCATTAAATTGAAAATAAAATTCTCTTCTAACTTTATTGTCTTACCATTTTATTCTCTGATCATGTAGGTCCCAATCTGAGGTTTCTGCTTTTCTCTGTCTCCCAGTGCATCCTTCTGTCTACTTTCCTCCAGAGACAGCACACGGGTTATGCAGGACCATGTGCAGAGACTTACTGCGGCATCATTTGCATATATTTAGTATCTAAAATCCTAGGCAGCTTCTAAACATACACATGCAATTTAGTAAAACAATGTTACAATAAACCAAACATAATAATAAAACATTACATTTGATTAATGAAAAGTCTCTTACACAGCCCCTCCCAGTCGAACCATTATAAGAATCTGCACATCAGATTTATTTTGCTATAACCAGATTATTGATGAGGAGGGAAGATATAAAATGAGAAACTAATCTGGTAGCCATGAATTCAAACGCTGGATTGGATTGTGTTCGAGCTGGAAAAGTCCGGAACTCAGCAGCGGTGAAGCTTTCAGGCTACTATGCAAAATTAAACTGAGCCATTCTCTGAAAATTTGAAATTTCCTTGAATCTGAACAAAATATTTCAAATTTCAGTCTGGCAGCATGAAGAATGCAAAACAGGAAATCTCAAAAACACTACATATGCAAGTACCTCCCCCCCAACCAACACCCTACAGTTGACCTCACCAAGCACCCAGAGTTCAGGATCCATAGAGCAAATCTACTATTCCATAACAGCACTAACTTCCAAAACTCACACAACATGGAGTGAACCCAGAAAAGAGCAACACCATAAATATTGCAGCGGACCCTAGAACATCCATACACCTGTTTGAAAAGCTGAACAAGCCAAATTACTATAGTATAGATCCCTATGTGCAAACTCCATTTTAACAGAATACCTGGCCTCCGTCACAAACTCAGAACACAGACCCTCACCAAGTACAGAATAAGTGACTTCAACTTAAAATATGTAGACAAAAATTAAACTGAAACAGACTCCGCATGCAGTGCAACATCAGATAGAAATGCAGTTCTCCATACTTTGTAAAATATAAAGATAGCACAAATGCCAGCCACTAAAATGAAAATAAAATTTATTTTTTTCTACTTTTGTTGTCTGACCATTTTATTCTCTGATCATGCTGGTCCCAATCTCAGCTTCTTTCCTGTCTTTTGGCTCTCTTTCTATGGTCTATAGTTCATCTGCCATTTCTTATCTCTTGTTTTCTTCATTTCCTTTCATCAGTCTATGTCCAGTCCCAGTAACCCTTCCCAGTATCAGCTCCTTTCCAGTCCTCCCTCACAGTACCTTCCAATGTCAACTTGCATGTCCATGACTGCCACTGGTATCCATTCCCTTCCAGTCCCCTCCTTCCCCACTGTCCAGCGCCTTCTAGTCCAAATACCATGACAGCCCCTCTCAGCATCCACTCCCTTTCAGTCCCATTCTCCCATCCCCTCGCATCAGCCCATTTGTAGCCCAAGCCCCCAGTTTTCTTCCAGGGCCAGCAGCTCTATTCTCCCTTCCCTGCCATCGGCCCATTTCCAGTTCTAGCCCCCCAGTCTTCTTCCAGGGCCAGCAGCACCCCCCCCCCATCAGCCTATTCCAGTCCTAGCCACCCCTAATCAGCTCACTTCCAGTTCTAGTCCCCCCCTCCCCATCAGCCCACTACCAGTGCTAGTCTCCCTTCAGCACCATTACCAGTGCTAGCCTCCCCTAATCAGCCCATTTCCAGTTCTACCCCCCTGATCAGCCCATTTCCAATGCTAGCCCCCCATCAGTCCATTACCAGTTCTAACCCCTCCATCAGCCCATTATCAGTCCTAACCTTCCCTAATCATGTCATTACCAGTCCTAGCCCCCCCCTCCCGGATTGGCCCATTTCCAGTGCTAGTCCCCCCTCAGCCCATTCCCAGTCCTAGCCCCCCTGATCAGCCCATTTCCAATGCTAGCCCCTCATCAGTTCATTACCAGTTCTAACCCCCCCATCAGCACATTATCAGTCCTAGCCTCCCCTAATCAGGTCATTACCAGTCCTAACCCCCCGATCGGCCCATTTCCAGTGCTAGCCCTCCCCCCCCCATCTTCCCATATCCAGTCCTAGCCACACACCCCCTCCCCCACGGGAGACCCTGCAAGTTGCCTGACAGTCAGCGGCCCTGGCTCTCCTGAGCCGTGAGAAAGAACTGCCTTTCCTGCGGCTCTGGTAAAGTTGAGCCCGGCGGAAATGCTGTTTTTTTTACCCTCAGTGGCGTTGCCAGGCTCAACTTTACCAGAGCCGCTGGAAAGAAAGACAGTTTTTTCTCACAGCTCTGGAGAGCCGGGGCCGCCAATCGTCAGGTAATTTGCAGGGTCTCCCGTGGGGGTGGCGGGGGTTGAATCTGTGCTGCCAAGTGACAGCAGTTTTCCTTTTTTTTTGTTTAAAGGCGGAGTGTGGTGGCTGTTTTGGGGGTATTTGTTGCCGCCCCCAAATATTTGCCACCTGAGGTGACCGCCTCACTCCGCCTAATTATAGAGCCGCCCCTGGATAGGAAGGGACAGTGCAGTCACACAAGTAAGAAAGTCAGAAAGGAGGTAGCAGAGAGGGTCAGGGGAGGCTGGGAGGCAGGTCAAATGCACCACAAAAAAAGATGTCTTCAAAAGTCTCTTAAATATAGAGAAAGAAGACTTGTAATGGAGGGCTGGAGGAAGGGAGTTCCAAAGGGACGGAACCAGAAAGAAGAAGGGGGAAAGGCGAGTGGCCTGGAGGTGAACGCGCAGTGGAGATGGAAGGACCAGATTGTTGACCTGATAGGAGCGGAGACTGCAGGTGGGGGTGTGAAATTGTAGAAGATCAGCTAGATATTGGGGAGCGGAAGTATAGATGGTACAATAGACAATGGTGAGGATTTTATAGCAGCTACGGAAAGCCAATGTGAGCCAATGTAAATGAATTAGAATAGATGTAATATGATCTTTACGTGGAGTGAGTGATAATTCAGAATGCGGCTGCTCGGATCAACTGTAGGCGGTGAAGCTTGATTAACGCAGATGAGGACCAGATTACAGAAATCTATCTGGGGCGTAACTAAGGAAAGGAGGGTGGTCAAAGCCTGTGGAGACAAGGGTCGGATGGCCCGGATCTGCCGAAGTTAGAGAAGGATTGGCGAGTGAGATGTGAAATATGATCATGGAATGAGAGTGCATTGTTGAAAATCACACCAAGATAGCGCTAAGAGGGGACTAGTGGGAGGGGGAGACTGGAGAGAACCGTTGCTTGTGAGGGGCACGGACCACCAAAAATGAGCCAAATAGCTGGAATCTTGGAGATATTCAAGTGTAGGCAGTTAGTCGTAAGCCAGTCAGATGCTCTTACCAGACAGTCGTTGAGTGGGTAAGGTCAGGTCTATAAGGGCTGGTGTGGTGGAGTAGAAGTATATCATTGGTATAATAATACACCGATAGGCCAAATTGCTGTATGATTAGTGTAAGTGGAGAAAGATAAATGTTAAATAGGAGTGGTGCCAGAACGGAGCCCTGCGGGACCCCGCAACAAAGAGGACAGGAAGCAGAAAAAAGTATCCCCTAGGGAGACTGAGAAAGAATGGGCAAAAAGAAAGGAGTGAAACCACCAAAAAACAGCCCCTCGGATACCCGCAGCATGCAAATGAGATAGAAGAATAGTGGTCTACCAGATCAAAGGCCATGATAGGTCGAGCGAGACGGCAATTGAAATATCACCCCAGTCATGTGCAGTGTGTAGGTCATTAAGAAATGAGAGCATGATGGTCTCTACACTGTGACCGGAACGAAATCCGGACTGACGGGTGCAGGAGGTGGGTAGAGTCCAAATGATGTGACCATTATGAGAAAACAGCTTTCTCTAGAATCTTCAAAAGAAAAGGAAGATTGGAGACTGGTCTGTAGCTAATTAAATCAAGAGGGTCGTGTGATGGCTTTTTCAAGACCAGAGTGTGTTTCCATAATGTGGGAAAAATCCCAAAAGACAGGCTGGAATTGAGTGTAGTAAGAATGATGGGAAGAAGAGCCAGAGAGGGCTCTAGTAACCACTTGGAGGGGATAGGATCTAAGGCGCAAGATGTTTTGCATGATGCTGAAATAAGCTTGAAGAGCTTGGTCAATGTGATGGGGTCGAATTTGGACCAATGATGGGAGAGAGAGGTAGAGGAGAACCTATGGGGGGGGGGGCAAGCCAGGAAGCGAGGATCGAAGGTCCAGAACCTTAGAGGTGTGAGAGCCAGAGGGGAAAGGGTTAACACAGTAATACAAGAAAAATCATGGAAATGTCTGAATGCTGGAATTGTACTGAGGTGCATATGCGCATCTTTGAGAGGTATGTGACATCATATGGAAAAGTATGTGAAAAAACACTTATCAGTAAATGGTGGCCAGAGAGAGGGTAAAAGGCAATTATGAGATATAAACATGCCAGTTTAGCATGAAGAAGAACATATGGCCCCCCAGTATAGTTGTCAGAACACGGGGAGTTGGAGAGATATATTTCTTGGGAACTGAGGGGTGGGAGAGAACCAAACGAGAACCAAGCAAGAAAACCAAGTAAAAGGGGGCAGAGGTCAGATAATATAAATCTGACAAGGCCCAGACTGATAATGCAGACATGGGCCCAAGAAAGGTCAATGGAGAAGGGTACAGACATGAGTAGAATATCATCACACAAGTGGGGCCCCAGACAGCTGGAACAAGAATGATCTAATTAGAGAAGAATGCCCCAATATAAGAATCATCCCGAGCAAAGGTATATATTGTGACAGGACCAGATGTATGATGAGTTCGTTTCCTGCGCAGTGGAGGCTGTGTGGGGTATGGATTCCCTGGGTTCCCCCCAGTATCTCTTTTTGTCGAGTGAGAGTTTTGTGTGAATGGCAGTATGTATTGTTTTGTATATATGTCTATTACACTGTTTCTCTTGTGTCCAGGGAGGCCTGTCATGCATTTCCTCACTAGCTGTTGAGTCAGGAAGTAAGACAGGCAAGCAGGACCAGACATTCTGACTTGTAATTGTTTAGATCTAAGATAAGACAGAATGACCCTGTTTTCTTGCAGTGAAAGGTGGTAAGATTTGCAATTCCACTGGACTGTTTTCCTTTGCTCTTAGCTTTCTGTTTCTGTAAGATAGGGAATAATAAAAAGATATTTGGGAAGAAAAATCTGTGAGAATTTTGTGCCAGGTACGAGTATAATCTGCCTGAAGTGTGATTTATTGGGAAGAGGTGGTAAGCTCTCCCTGTATGTGTATGTAAGGTTTTTGTTTGTTTTCCCTTCTTGCACGGAAGAGGAGGGGCGGCAATCTGTCTGGCCAACGGATTGCCCCCCCCCCTGGTTCCATACAGAGGAGGAGAACGAAGCCAGTTGGGTTAGAGCAGGCAGGGTAGCTGATCGGAAGCAAGATGAGGCTGGATGGAAGACAAGGAATTCAGAATGGATTATAGTCGCCGAGTGGAAATGGATGCTTTTGAAATAATGTTAGAGAAATAGGAACATTTGGCCTGGTGAACATGCATATGGTAGAACCAATGACAGGACTTGAAAAACTGTAAAGCGGGAGGGGAGTGGGACTTACACCATAACCCCTTAGACCGGCGCAAGTGGGACGAAGTATACGGAGACCAGGATGGTACCATGGCTGATGGGATAGATTTGGAGGGGGATGCAGGCGCAATGGGGCTATGCGATCGAGAGTGATTCTAAGAGAAGTTGTCCATAGGGACACCTGTGAGTTTGGAGAAAGGGAAGGAAAGTCCGATGGGAAAAGTTCACTTGCTGCAGGGAAGGCCTGAATAGTTCACGGAGTGAGGTGCCTCGAATACTGTTGTCAAGGTCTTGGGGAAAGAGTAGTGGAAGAGGTGCGGGAAGCACCGGCAAGTGTAGGAGTGGCAAGGGATACGAAGAATAGAATAGTGGTCAATCCAAGGGTGAGGGGACATGGACAGAGCAGATGGGGGCAGGAAGCAGAGGAGCACACAAGATCAAGCGTATGGCCTGCTGCATGGGTGGTGGACTGGGCATATTGAATGAAACCAAGATTCTGCAATAAGGATATAAGAGCATGGTCGTGAGATGAGACTGGTGCATAATAATGAACGTTAAAGTCACCCAATCGGAAGAGCTGTAGAAACTGGGTTGAGACATCAGAGATTGTATCAAGCAGTTTGTCCCAAAGATGGGAAGAGAGAAAGGGGGTAGAGTAGGTAAGAAGGCAATACAGGAGAGGACATATTGAAAACAAAGTAAAAGGGGATGTTGCAGAGAGGGAGAAGTGACTGGAGTGACCGGAAGAGAGGAATGGAACAGTGTAGCCACTCCTCCGCTGGTACATCCGATGCGGGGAATGGATAGGGGTGGAAGGCACCAGTTCAGCAGGGTCTCCTCGCCCTCCTTCAGCCAAGTTTCAGTAAGGAAGAGAAAATCAAGTTCATTCTAGTCAATAAGGTCCTTAATCAGTAGGATCTTATTGTGCAGAGACCTGCAGTTCACTAATCCTAGTTGTAGAGGAAGGGAAGGAACCGCAGTGAGAGCAGAGCAGTCTGGGTAATTAAAGGTGGGAAGACGGGACCAGATTAGAGTATATGCGGCCTACAGGTTTAAAAAATATCGGAGAGGAAGAGGGGTGATGCCTATAGTGAGTGGGTATAGTGGCCATAAATAGCAATAGAACAATTAGATAGGAAAAGAAGAGTCCGAAAAGCCTGCAAAAGGAGAATGCCAGGCAACATTTACTGGGCACGACGAATAGGAAGGGCGAAACCAAGGGCACCTTGCTGTTGCCTATGCCTCCAGAGCTGCCCCAAGGAGCAAGTCCTGCTTTGGTACATTCCAGTTGTCTGGACTGGTCTAGTAGGATGATACGGAAGGTGACATTTTACTTACTAGATAGTGTCCTTTTCCTTGAGTCCTGCTAGACTAGTCTAGGACCCGCCCCAGAACTGTTTTTGATCTGTTATGTTGCAGTGGTACCTTTTGGGTCCACTATGACTACATGCTTGGCTTAGCAGGCTCATATCCTACTGACAGACTTCTGTTCAATCTCTACTCTACATTGTTTCACTAGTGTGGATTAATCATTGTTGCCTTTGAGGTTGTGTGTGGTTAGCCAGGCTTTCCCATATGCCTTGGGACGAATACTGAGTTGCCCTCTAGTGGCTCAGGCTGATAGAAGCATGGGAGTGATGTCATTGAAACCTGGGCATATCATTGGTTCTGTCTCCATCAATCTTTTTGGTAGAGGACCACAACCCACTTTTCTGGACTGGTCTAGCAGGTCTCAAGAAGAGATTGAGGGAGGACAGGATGAGAGGGATAAAAGAAAAAAAGACAGAGGAAAGATAAAGGGAGGAGAGAGAAATTCAGCTGAGAAAGGGCAGGGGATGATAAGGGGGTGGATGTGGACTGGTGGAGATTGATAACTGCACCAATGGGGTAAATCGCTTCTGATGTAGCTATTGTGGGGGTGAGGGGGGAGAGGATGCTGGCATGCTGCTGACAGGACACTTTGGGAATAAGCACTGCAGGCTTCTGTCATCAGGGATTTGTCCTGGGCCCGCTGCTTTTTATCATATTCATAAATGACCTGGAAATGGGAACAAGTGAGTTGATCAGTTTTGCAGATAAAACAAAATTATTCAGAGTTGTTAAAACACAAGAGGAGAGACTAAGCGTCCAAATGGCACATAAAATTTAATGTGGATAAATGCAAAGTTATGCACTTGTGAAACCTTGCATCATGCTACCGTAGTTTGGGTTCTGCTTTCCCATTAGCAACCACCACCCAGGAAAAGAATCTAGACATCATGGATAATACTTGGAAACCCTCTGCCCAGTTTTCAGCGGTGGCCAAGAAAGCAAATAGAATGCTAGGAATCATAAGGAAAGGAATGGAGAATAAAACCAAGGATATTATAATGCTTCTGTATTGTTCCATGGTGTGACCGCACCTTGAGTATTGTGTGCAATTCTGGTCACCATATCTAAAAAAGGAAAGAGCAGAATTAGAAAAGGTACAGAGAAGAGCCACCAAAATGATAAAGGTGATGGAGGGGATAACCTTTAGAGAAAGGTTTAAAAGATTAGGGCTCTTCAACTTAGAAAAAAGACAGTTGAGGAGAGATATGATAGAAGTCTATAAAATAATGAATAGAGTGGAATGGGTAAACATAGATCAGTGGTTTACTCCTTCAAAACATAGAAAGAATGGGGGTATGTAATGAAGCTACACTGTAACACATCTAAGACTAATCGGAGAAAATATTGTTAAAGAGGAGCAGGGAAATCTACTGCTTATCCCTGGGATAAACAGCATGGACTCTGTGTACCTTTTTGGGAACCTGACAGGTACTTGTGACCTGGATTGGCTGCTGTTGGTAACAGGATACTGTGCTTGATGGACCCTTGGTCTGATTCAGTATAGCATATCTTGTGTTTGTTTGTTCTTAATTTACTAAGCTTTCTTTTCACATGGAAACACAATGGGAAAACATTCTTAGTAAACTGAGCCCCACAAGACTTGCAGTAGACCTGCTAGGGGATGCCCCCCTCACTCATCACCTTAGGTTGGGACAATGGGGCATGGGGGGGGGGGAGGTCTCAGCCACTGGATCCTAAGCTTTTGGGCTAGTTCCTAGATTGAAAGAAAAATTGTCAAAGTCTAGTTTACAAGAGATTTTCCCCAACACTAATCTTGCTCCTGAGTGAAAGAATTTTTAGTATGGGGAAATCGGCAGTGAAAATATTGCACTAAAGGGTGGTGCAGTGCACATGCAAAACACTTAATAGCAAATTGCAAAAGTGAGAACATTTAGCATGTTTTGTTTACTCTTTCCTGTCTGTACATAAGCCACTGACAAGAAGAGAGGCATTTTCTCATGATGCAGCAGATGGCTGCATATTACCACCATGGCAGTGTGTGCTGTTTTTAATGCTAGTACACTGTTTTTAATGCTAGCATGCTCTTTTTAAGACCACTGTAATCTGCATGCCATAAATTTACCATATCAGGAATTACAGTATTTTTAAGGCATGTGTTGGAACCACGTCATAGTTTAACAATTTCATTTGGGGGGGGGAAGGGTGGGGAGGTCACATTTGCATATATAAATCTCATACATATTCACTATGGTTATCTAAAGAAAAAAACTAGACAGGAAGCTGGTATATCAAACAGCAAAGGTTTTTACTGAAATATGCCAGCGCTGAGTAGTTTTTCTCATGAGGCCCCACTAAGCTTCACAGGAATTAGCAAAGGGACTGTTCCTTTGGAGGTTTTATGGGTAGGGGATTTCTGGCACAGATGTGGGGGGATGAAAGGAAGAGCTCAGGGTGGGGAGATAAGGATGGATCTCATATAGGGAAAAAGGATGAGGAGGGGCTCATATATGGGGAGTGATGGAGGGAGGACTGGAGATGGAGAGACGAGGGGAGGGGATCATGGATAGAAAATCAGAAAGAGGAAGTGGGGGGTGAAGGAGGGGGGCAAATCAGGATGAGGAGAAAAAGAGATGGGAGGTTCTGGGGTCTTGCAGGATCCTGAGAGCAAAAGGTTGTGTCCCTCTCCTGGCTCTAGCCCTCATCCCACTCATAGACTTTCTCCCCACTCTGCCCTTATTTATTCCCCTTTCCACCATGATCACTTCTATTTCTGTTCTTTCCTATGTGACTACTGTGATAAGGAAGCTTATCATAGTTCAGGAAGGGGCTATAAAAGAGGTGAATTGGCACTGAACAAGCAACCTGTCTTTGCTGGTAGAAATACTAAAGCAGAATGTTTTCATAAAAGACTACCAGTCCCAGAATGCACCAGGTTTCAAACAGCCTCTAGAAGAGCTGAAGTGGGGAAACGTGTGTTCAATCAGGAGAGCTATGAGGTAATCCCCAATCACTCATCTCCAAGGGCAGGGCTTGATTCAGCACAGCTGAGCTGTGCTAGGGTGGAGTATCCCTCTAAACAAGTTAAAAGTAAAACATATTCTACACAGAATCGGTTGAGGAACCCAGAGCTCAAGGACAGAGAGAGCAAGAAGCAGCAGCAGCGTGGAAGGAAGAAGAGGAAAACATCTTGGAGGTCTAAAGAAGGAGCCCATAGCAGTACGTGTGTTGGGAGTCATTCCAGAGGCAAGCATACTCCATTGGACTGGAGGAAGCCAGAGGAGTGGGGTTACAGAGCCAGGAATTCCCGGACGGCACCTGTGAAGGAGACGGCTGCATTTGGAAGGGGCTCTAAGACCAGTGCAAGAAGGTATGTGAAGAGAGACCCAGTGTCCAGGGATCTTGATTGGAAGGCTGGACATAAAAGCTGGACTACTTATTGGCCAGGATATCTGGAGAGGAACCCTAACAGCAAAGGAAGCTCAGGTATGAACACTGATCTATGCCCTAGCTCTTCACCTGGGAGACAGCAGGGAATCAAACATTATCCTGAGAGTGTTCCATTAAGGAATTCCTCTGAGCCAGACCATGATATTGATTCTATGATATTTGAAGAAGAAGGAGATATTTTAAATGATCCGAATGAATACATGGATTGCTCTCTGTCTAGGCTGCTGTGGTAAAATACTTTCACAAATACAACAACCATCAAAAGGAAATATAACTTGTTCTTTTATCTACCCAGAAAAGTTTACAAGAAAGCTTTAGGGTAGGATTTGAGCCACGTAGAGAAAGTGAACCAGCAAAGGGGTTTGCAGCTGGCTAATTATTGGTAATTAAGCCATGCACAGTTGCACGTGAGCTCTGAAAGGAAACTACTGTTTGTGTGTGAAACTAGAAGAAAGTTATCCTTGAAAAAGAACAGTTTTTGGTTACTTTTGGGTTTTGTTTTTGCTTTTGGAGCACTGCTAAAAGGTATTAGCAGGAGCCCTCAGAAAGACCTTTTCTGTTTCCCATCAAGGTTTTTATTGTTTGTTTGATTGATTGCTTAAGAAGTTCAGTTGCTGATATCATGATTTGTTTTTCCTAAGTACAATACTGAAAGCAAGTGTCCTTTTGTGTTACCAAGTAAATCCGTGTGGGAGAATTAACCCCAAGAATAAAATATATTTTTCTTTGCTTACACTCGAGCAACACAACTCATTATTTTGTGAACGGCTGATTCTGGTATGAATGGACTACATTCCCCACAATCCTTTGCAAGTCATAATAGTATTTGCCTTTGCCAAGACTGTGGACATTCTCACCCAGCGCCCCCGTTTACACTACTCATTCAAACCATCTACCATCCCCCCCCAGTTCCTCTTTCATACGCACCTTGATCCACCAGCCCATCTTTTACACAACTTCCCTTCACACACCACCACCCACAATTTTACAGAATTCTTTCTCCATCCTTCTCTCTCAGCACCTGACCACACTAATCCTGTGACAAGGAGAGCAGTAATGCATTGGGCTGCACCTTCCTCCTCTTCTGCCACCCAGAGCTCAACTGCAGTTCCTTATCGTCCCTCCAGTCTAGTCCCGAACTCTGGAGTTGTCAACCTCTCACAGCAGCTTGGAGACTGAGAAAACCTCATTCTGTGACATCACGGGTAGATAAGTACCGACCACTCCTTCACACTCCAGTTCTCTCAGTCTCCAAGCAGCTGGAGGATTTGTGAGCCTGGTGCGGGGCTCACTGGAGGAGCAATTAAGGAAGATTAGATTAGTTTGGTTTAATTTGATTTGGGTTCTTTAAAAAAAAAAAAAGTTGTCTCTTCCTTTATTTCTGGGGTTTCTGCCTAGTTGGTAGTTGAGGCTGAGTCCCTCCCCCCCCCTTCCGGCAGATTTCAGTGAGGTGCAGGGGCCAGTGTATTATTGAAAGCAGTCCCCTCTGGGGGCAGGAGCCTGAGTTGGGCGGAAGAGCCAGTGGTGAGTGCGGCCTATAGCTAGTGCAGAAGTGCTGCCTGCCAAAGCTATTGGGCTGCAGATGTCAGCGGGGCTGTGAGTATGTGTTGCAGTGGCGCTACTCACCGGAGGTTTTCAGCGGCATTCAGGGCTCCCGGTTGGCCCAAAGCGGCAGCTCTCGCTTAGCGATTGAGCGCCGCATGAGAAGGGCTCCCCTGTGCAGGTATGATTAATTTTTGAGCGGGAAGCAGGGCGGGAGTCGGTAGCGCACCGAGACGCGGCTGGGAAGTTCAGGCCGCGCCGTGTGTCAGGTACGTGGGAAAACGCCGGGTGCAGCAGCGGCTAAAGACTGCCGTGTTATTCGAGGGGGAAAGCTCGTTTTCGCTCCCTGTTTCCAAGGGGTGCATGGGGGGGGGGCCTCCTGGTCGCTGGAGTAAGTTTTTATTAAAAAAAAACAAACAAACCAGCAAGACTAATTTTTTATTGGTTTGCTGCATTTAAGGCTTGCTGAGGAGTGTGCTGTGCTGGGAGCCCGCTGAAGAGGGGCGGGGCACCCGCAAGGGTCAGAATGCCTTCAAAAACGCTCTGTTTACTGTGCAGGGCAAAGTGGAGCACTGTGTCTGAAGCTGGGGTATGTAGGAGCTGCACTGAAGAGTCTGCGGCGCTGGGCCTGGGCTCGGAGGTGGGGGCGGAAGCGCAAAGAGGAGGACCGGCAGTCATGATGGAGCCGGGGTCTCCTCGTCCTCTGTCTCCAGAGCCGGTTCCGGGCACTTCCTCAGCTCCGGACATACGGGGTCCGCAGTCCCCGTTAGCTGGGGGACTGGCAGCCATTTTTTCACCGGAGTTTGTGGCGGTGATCCAGTGAGGGTTTTCCTCGGCCACAGAGGTTTCTCCGCCAGGGGTTACAGAGTCTCCTCTTGGGGTAAAGAGGCCGGGAACTCCTCTACCCATGGGAGGGTCAGGTTCAGTGGCAAAGAGACCCAGAGGTGAGAGAGACTCGATCATCTCGGAGGGGGACAGGTTGGACGAGCCTGGCCTGGATTTGGAGGAAGAATTGGAGGAAGGCGAGATTGCTGAACAGGAAAATCAGGCGAGAGTGGTTCGCGTATTTCGAAGAGAGGAGTTGCCCGCGCTCATTTCAGAGACTCTCAAAGCTCTTAATATGCCCTCCGGAGTTTAGGCGGAGGAGGCAGCCCTGGAGGACCCGTTGTTGCAGGCCTTCCGAAAGGACTAGAAAAAGGGACTGTTACTTCTGGAGAGAGATCTGCAACTGTGAGTATATACTTCTGGTAATTTTCTAAAAGGAATTCTTTGTATTAAAGCTAATTAATCTGTGAACCCACTATTTTTTGTTAAATCAGTCAGGGCCTAGTAGCAGCAGTTTAAGTTTAAATTTAAAACACAGAGGAGAACTTTCTGGTTACATTTCATACCCAGCAGAGAGCCTGTAGTTTAAATTTAATAGTCACTCAGGGCCTAACATCAGCAAAGTACTTTTAGCTTAAATTTAAAACACAGAAGAGAGCTTTCTGGTTAAATTTAGAACCCAGCAGAGAGCTTGTAGTTTAAATTTCATAAGAAGTTAGAGCCTAGCAGCAGCTAAGAGCTATAATTTTAAATCAAATCAGAATATAGTTTACCTCAGCAGCACAAGACAGGGTACTGTGTAGCAGCCCTCTTTTAATAAGTGTTATTTCCCTCCCTACACCCACCTACCCCTGTGATAATCGTAGCTTTATAGGTACTTACATATCTTAAAAGGCAGGAGGTGCTCTCAGGTGAAGCTCGTTACCCAAATCAATCATACACTAAGGACCTGAGATTAGTTAAGCTTCAGGTGAACAAGGTATATTACACGTATTAGGCACAGTTTTATTAGTATAAATATCCATAGCAACCCTTAGTAAGTAAAGAACTTAGAAATAAACACAAACTTAAAACTAAGATGCAGACAGCAGTCCAGCAGCGGGATGGGGCTTTCCAGTCTTTTGCATTGAGTGTCACATGTACGATTTTCTCCCAGTTGGTGAGAGGTCTTACGTGTGCACTAGGTACAAGGAGCTCTTTGCTCTCAGGGAACGAGTCCGTTCTCTAGAGGCTAAAGTAGCAGACTTGGAAAGCATAAGACAGACAGAGAGGTACATAGACGAGACCTACAGGGATATAGTCCTGAAGTCCCACCTCTAAGTGCGCATCTGGTGGCTGTTCGAGTGGTGTTTGGGGTCTGTCCCCATGGAGAGTGAATGTTCTGTCAATTCTGGCCATTTTGAAGGGGGAGGAGTGCCTGGCACTCAACTCTGTGGGTTCAGGTGACTGTGTTTTCAGGGTCAGGTACGGGGAACTCCCTTGCCCTCTTACCTGGATGTTTTGTGCACTCTCAGGATTTATGAACTTGTCCTCCTATCCATCCAGTGGTTCTGTTGTGGAATCTTAGTCTGGACCTGCAGGCTTTAATGGGTTGAACCATTGAAACAGGCTATG
Organism: Ichthyophis bannanicus; assembly: GCA_033557465.1. Classification (NCBI taxonomy): domain Eukaryota; kingdom Metazoa; phylum Chordata; class Amphibia; order Gymnophiona; family Ichthyophiidae; genus Ichthyophis; species Ichthyophis bannanicus. The sequence continues at coordinate 465,964,363 of CM066034.1, forward strand.
TTGAAAGACCTGACTTTTAAAGGCAGTTCTTGTTGTAGCAATTTTGCTCAGCATGCTGATTTTCGGAACTGAAAGCTTTGTCCTGTAGGGACCCTTTTTAGTCCTTGTTAGGTATAATTCCTTCTTTTTGGCAAAAGTGGTTTTGGTGTATCTCTGCTAGCCTTTTCACCGGTTGAAGTTGAGGCAAGGACTCAAGTCTACACCTTCTGGATGTCCAGGTTCTCCTTCATCAAGATTACTAATGGCTTTCATTTGTCAGGCAGTTTTGTTCTATTTGGGGGACCTCATAAAGATTAGGCAGCCACTAAGTCAACCCTAGCAAGTGTATTAGAGAGGTGATTGTTTGTCGCCGTATCTTAAAAAGGATATAGCGTTATTAGAAAAGGTTCAGAGAAGAGACACCAAAATGGTAAAGGGGATGGAAGGATACTCCTATGAAGAAAGGCTAAAAAGGTTAGGGCTCTTTAACCTGGAAAAGAGACGGCTGAAGGGAGATATGATAGAAGTCTATAACTTAATGAACGGAGTGGAACGGGTAAACGTAGATCAATTGTTTACGTTATCAGAATATTGAAAGACTAGGGGACATGCAATGAAGCTACAGGGTAAACTATTTAAGACTAATAAAAGAAAATATTTTTTCACTCAACGTGTAATCAAACTCTGGAATTTGTTACCGGAGGATGTAGTAAAGGCTGTTAGTGTAGCTGGGTTTAAAAAAAGGTTTGGACAAGTTCCTGGAGGAAAGGTCCATAAACCATTATTAAGAAGGGACCCAGGATATCAATGCTTGACCCAGTACAAGCATTGTGGAACCTGTGTCTTTTGGGGAACTGCTAGGTACGTATGATCTAGATTGGCCACTGTTGGAAACAGGATATTAGGCTTGATGGACCTTGGTCTGACCCAGTATGGCATATCTTATGTTCTTATGTTCTCCAGTCTGGCAGCATCCCTGTTGTCATGGCGGAGAGAGGTCACGTGACAGGAGAGCATCACCCTGGTGTGGCAGGAAGTGATCCTGTAACTAGGACCTGTCCTCCAGGTGATGTAAAAACCTCTCGCACCGAGGAAGTTTCTCCACGGCCATGTGCCCATGAGGGAAGGGTTAGGACAGCCGTTATAGTTGGTGATTCGATCATTAGGCATGTAGATAGCTGGCGGCTGGTGGACGTGAGGATCGCCTGGTAACATGCCTGCCTGGTGCGAAGGTAGCGGACCTCACGCGTCACCTAGATAAGGTCTTCGATAGTGCTGGGGAGGAGTCTGCTGTCTTGGTACATGTCGGTACCAATGACATAGGAAAATGTCGTAGTGAGGTTCTGGAGGCTAAATTTAGGCTTTTAGGTAGGAAGTTGAAATCCAGAACTTCCAGGGTAGCGTTCTCCGAAATGCTTCCTGTTCCACGCGCAGGACCCAAAAGGCAGGCAGAGCTCCGGAGTCTCAATGCGTGGATGAGACAATGGTGCAGAGATGAGGGTTTTGGATTTGTTAGGAACTGGGGAACATTCTGGGGAAAGGAGGGGCTCTTCCGAAGGGATGGGCTTCACCTTAACCGGGATGGAACCAGGCTGCTGGCATTAACCTTTAAAAAGGAGATAGAGCAGCTTTTAAACTAGATATTAGGGGAAAGCCGACAGTCGCCCAAGAGCGGATGGTTCGGAAGAATGTATCTTTGAAGGATACTACCAAAAGCAGAGAGGTTCCACAAAAGAGTAAACTATTATTTATTTATTTAGCTGTATTTATATCCCGCTTTTCACCGGGTCAAAGCGGTCATTTGGGAGATACATTTAACACAAGGGGATATGACACACATACGCTAATACTTACAGGGAACATGGGCAATGGAGGGTTAAGTGGCTTGCCCAAGACCACAAGGAGTGCCTATAGGACTAGAAATCCCAGTCCCTCCGGCCTGAGATTGCTGTCCCCAGGTGGGACTTGAACCCCCCCAAATGCCCTCAAGTATGGAGCAGACAGAACTTAAAGATCCCAAATTACCCATGTCTAACAATAGCCAAATTAATATGAATAAAATACATTCTCTAAAATGCTTGTATGCAAATGCTAGAAGTCTAAAAAATAAGATGGGAGAGTTAGAATATATAGCACTAAATGAAAGGTTAGATATGATTGGAATATCAGAGACATGGTGGAAGGAGGACAACCAGTGGGACACTGTGAATACCTGGGCACAAACTATATCGTAATGATAGAGCTGAACAAATTGGTGGAGGGGTTGCTCTCTATGTTAGAGAGGGCATTGAGTCAGAAAGGATTAAAGTTTTTGCAGGAAACAAAATCTGCTGTAGAATCTATATGGCTTGAAATTCCATGTAAAAGGGGGAAGGCGATGGCAGTGGGGGTGTACTATCGACCGCCTGGCCAGAATGACCAAATGGATGATGAAATGTTCAAAGAAATCAAGGAAGCTAACAAAAGTTACAGCGCAGTAATAATAATGGGTGATTTCAACTACCCCGGTATTGACTGGGTCAGTGTCACGTCAGGACATGCTAGGGAGATAAAGTTCCTAGATGAAATAAATGACTGCTTCTTGGAGCAGCTGGTTCATGAACCGACCAGAGGGGAAGCCATATTAGACCTAGTCCTTAGTGGAACACCAGATCTAGTGCAAGAGATAAGGTTGTTGGGGCCACTTGGCAATAGTGATCATAGCATGATTGCCTTCGATTTAATTAGTGGAGGAGGGATAGTAAGGAAATCCACAGTACTACCTTTTAACTTTCGAAAGGGAGACTATGATAAAATGAGGAAAACAGTTAAGAAAAAACTAAAAGGAGCAGTTGCAAAGGTTAAAGACGTACATCAGGCTTGGCTGTTGAAAAATACTATCTTGGAAGCCCAGACCAGCTGTATTCCACGCTTTAAGAAAAGTGGAAGGAAGTCCAAAAAACTGCCAGCATGGTTTAAAGGTGAGGTCAGAGAGGCTGTTGCCAAAAAAGCATCTTTCAGGAAATGGAAAAAAGAGTCAAACGACGAAACCTGGAAACAGCACAAGCACTGGCAAGTCAAATGCAAGGCATTGATAAGGCAGGCAAAGGGAGAAGCTTGCTGCGGAAGCAAAAACGCGAAGTAAAGACCTTTTCAAGTACATTCGTAGCAAAAAACCTGTGAGAGAGTCAGTTGGTCCATTAGATGATAAAGGGGTTAAAGGAGCACTAAGAGGCGACAAGGCGATAGCGGAGAGACTGAATGAATTCTTTGCTTCGGTCTTTACTGAGGAAGATGTAGGGATGTTACCCATGACTGAAGTGGTATTTAAAGGTGTGGAAGAATTGAAGGAAATATCGATACATCAGGAAGATGTATTTATTTATTTTATTTATTTATTTAACTGTATTTATATCCCGCTTTTCACCGGGTCAAAGCGGTGGGACATATAACCGGGGGGGGGGGGGGAATCAAATGTGGGGGGGGGGGCCCAACACCGGGGGCTCAACATTGATGATTTTTGGGATGAACATAGAGACTGACAAGATAGCATAGTTACTGGTTTGGAGTTCTTGGAGAGAAATAGGGGGGGGGTTCCTATTCTGAGATGTTCTCGGAATAGGATGGTTTTTAGCTGCTTTTTGAATGATGGGAGATTACCGTTGTTCCTGATGTGGTTTGGCATAGCGTTCAAAGGCTCTGTTGCAGGTCCGTTGAGTTGCTTTGGTTCTTTTGTGGGGGATGGCAACGGAGCTGTTGGAGGATTGTCTGGTTGTTCTGCTGTGGGTTGGGCGAGGCAGTAGGGCGCAGAGTGGGGTGCCTTGTGTTTGGTGGATGGTTTTGTGGGTGAGTAGAAGGGTTTTGTACTTGATTCTTGCTTCGATGGGGAGAATATGAAGGTCTCTCAGAATTGGGGTGATGTGGTTTCGTTTCTTTGCATTGTGAATTATTCTCGCCATGGTGTTTAGGGCAGTTCAGAGGGGATTGGTCTGTGTGGCAGGTAGTCCAGATGAGGGAGTGTTAGAGCTTGCATTCCTGTCCTGAAGTCTTGTGGTTCGAGGAGGGGTTGGAGGCGTTGTACCATTTTTGCCTTGTGGAATACAGTTCTTGTGGTCTTGTTGATTTGCTACTTAAGGGTTAGGGCTTGGTCAATGATAATGCCGAGATATCTTATGTGTGGTTGTACTTGAATTTGCGTGGTTCCCATGGTGAGGTGAGTGGGTGGTTTGAAGTCTGGGACTTTTGTCACTATAAGGGCTTCGGTCTTCTTTATGTTAATGGATAAGTTGTTCTCTTGTAGCCAGTTGGATACGTCGGTGAAGCAGGTTGATAGCTGGTCGTTTGTTGGGTCCGTGGTTGTAATTGGGGCGTAGAGCATTATGTCGTCGGCGTATATGTGGAAGTTGACATTGTGAGTGCGTATGACTGAGCAGAGTGGACGGAGGTAGATGTTGAAAAGCATGGCTGATAGTGTGGATCCTTGAGGTACTCCTTGATGTTGCTGGAAGGGGGGTGAGGTGGAGGTTTGGTGCGGATCAGTTGCTGTCGGTTGGTTAGATAGGACCTGAACCATTGGAGTACAGTATCTTTGATCCCAATTGTTTGCAGTCTGAGGATAAGGGTGTCATGGGAGATGGTGTCGAATGCCGCTGATATATCCAGAAAAATTAGGATGTATCCGGAGTGTTTCTCTTGGGTTCCTATGATGAGGGTGTTCATCAGCATGGTCATTAGGGTCTCGACTCCATGTAATGGTCGGAATCCGTGTTGCTGTGGGTCCAGTATGTTAACGTTTAGGTGTTCTTGAAGCTGACGTTGGACTATCTTCTCGATTATCTTTGCGGTGAGCGGGAGGCTTGCTACTGGCCTGTAGGAGGTGGGGTCTAGGGGATCTAGGTTGTGCTTTTTTAGGGTTGGTCGGATGATTGTGGTCTTGAGGGCGTCTGGCATGTGTCCTTGTTTAAAGGATTCATTTACGATGTGGGTTAGTGGTTCACTGAGGTCTTCTTTGGTTTTCTTTATCCAGTCGGCAGGGCAAGGATCCAGCGGGGAGGTGGTGGTGTTCAAGCAGGAGATGATGGAAGATATTTCTTCTTTTGAGGTTGTGTCGAATGTATTCCAGTCTCTGTTCAGGGTGGGGTATGAAGTTGTCGTGGTTGTTGTTTCAGTGTAGTGATGTGGGTTTTGTGGTTGTTGAAGCTGTTTGTATTGTCGGGCTAGAAGATCAGGGGGGATATCTGGCAGCTGGTCGGAGTTACTGGGTACTTTTGTTAGATTTTTGACAATTTGGAAGAGCTCTCGAGGTTTGTTTATGGCTGTTGCGATGATTTTGGTGTGGTAGGTTTTTTTGGCATTGTCAGTTTCTGAGTGGTATGCATTGAGTTCGTAGAGGTATTTTGCTTTGTCTCTGTCACTTTTGGTTTTTCTCCATTTCCTTTCGGTTCTTCTAAGTCTGGTTTTCAGTTTGCGGAGGCTGGGGGTGAACCATCGGGCTTTTGAGGAGATGGGTCTGGTACTGGTGCTGTTTCTAGTTGTGCTGGCTGCTGAGGAGATTGTGGTATTCCAGTTGTGGATCAGGACATCAAGGTTGTTGGAGTTTGTGTGTAAGTTAGGCAGGGTTTTTGTTAGGAAGTCTTCCTTGTTAAATGCTTTGAATCTCCTTGCGTGGTGTTTGTTTTCTCTGTTATTTTTGAGTTGATAGGTGTGGGATATGTTGATAATGTAGTGGTCTGACCACGGTACTGGCGAGATTGTTGGTTTTCTGTATGAGGAGGCGGTTTGGGAGTTTATAAATATGAGGTCAAGTATGTTTCCTTTTTCATGTGTTGGTTCTTGTATGATTTGTGTCAGGTCCATTGTTGTCATGGCGTTGAGGAAGGTTTCTGCTTGCTTCTCCTGGAGTGATGGGAGGTTGAAGTCTCCTAGGATAATTTGTTCCTTCGAAGGGCTGGTGCTTTCGGAGATGAGGTGTAGAATCTGTGGTAGGTCAGAGGTTGTGGTGGGTGCACGGTAGATCAGGCATATCGAGAGGTATTTGTTGGTGAGGGTGAGGATGTCTGCTTCATTGGAGGTTTCTGCGGCGTGGATCCGGAGGTGGAGGTTGTCTTTGGCAATGATGGCTACACCTCCGCCTTTGGCATGTGTCCGGGAGCAGTGTTGGAGGCTGTATCCCTTTGGTGTTAGCTGGTTCATTACTACTGTGTCGTGGTCTGTTAGCCAGGTTTCTGTTACACAGAGGATGTCAATCTTCTCAGTTGTGATCAGGTCCTGGAGCATGTGGTATTTGTTCCTGACTGAGCGAGCGTTTATGAGTGAGATAGAGAGGTGGTGGTGGTTTGTGGGGTTGGTGGTGCAGGTTGGTGTGCAATGTGAGAGTGAGTGTGTGTGTGCATGGTTGTGTGTATGGTTGTGGATGCATGTGGGTTGAGCTGTCATGGTGTCTGGGCAGAGGGGGTTGTAGGGTTTGGCTGAGTGGGGGTAGAGGGTTAGGAGGGGGGTTAGGAGATAGATGGGGGTTAGGAAGGGTGGCATGCTGTGTGGGAGTACCTGAGTTTTCGGAGTGGTGAGGTCTTTTTCTTTGCGAAGTTGTTGTTGTCGTTGTTCTTCGGTTCGGTGGTGGGGTGTCTCTGCTGTTGGATGTAATCTGGCTTTCTTTGAGGAGGATATGTCGGTTGCTGCTTCTTTTTTGTGCGCCTCTGTGCCGCGCCTAAGGGCCACGCCAAAGGGCCCTCTGGCGAGGCCCTCGGGCACGGGCCCGCCAGGCACGGGCGTGCCCGCGAGGGACGCTGCTTTTATGGAGGCGGGCTGCTTTAGGTTTGTTCTCCCACTGCCCCGATTGGGCAGGAGCACCGTGAGGGTGTTGGTCCCAGCGGCGGCAGCAGCGGCTCCCTCCGGAGGTGAGGGACGCCGCCTTTATGGAGGCGGGCTGCTTTAGGTTTGTTCTCCCACTGCCCCGATTGGGCAGGAGTACCGTGGGAGGTGTTGGTCCTAGCGGCGGCAGCAGCGGCTCCCTCCGGAGGCAAGGGACGCCGCTTTTATGGATGCAGGCTGCTTTAGGTTTGTTCTCCCACTGCCCCGATTGGGCAGGAGCACCGTGGGGGGTGTTGGTCCCAGCGGCGGTATTACAACTATTAGATAAACTGAAGAGTAGCAAATCACCTGGGCCGGATGGTATACATCCAAGGGTGTTGAAAGAACTGAAATATGAGATTGCAGACCTGCTATTAGTAATCTGTGAACTATCATTAAAATTATCTCTAATACCTGAAGATTGGAGGATCGCCAATGTAACACCAATTTTTAAAAAGGGTTCCAGGGGTGATCCGGGAAACTACAGACCGGTGAGCCTGCCATCATAAAGAATAAAATTACTCAGCATATAGATAGTCATGACCTAATGGGAGACAGCCAACATGGCTTTAGACAAGGAAGATCTTGTCTTACTAATCTGTTATGTTTTTTTGAAGGAGTGAATAATCAGGTGGACAAAGGTGAGTCGGTTGATATTGTGTATCTGGACTTTCAGAAAGCCTTTGACAAGGTCCCTCATGAGAGACTTTTGGCAAAACTAAAGAGTCATGGGATAGGAGGCAGTGTACTATTGTGGATCAGGAACTGGTTAAAAGATAGAAAGCAGAGGGTAGGGCTAAATGGCCAATTTTCCCAATGGTGAAAGGTGAATAGTGGTGTACCCCAGGGATCTGTGCTGGGTCCGCTGCTTTTTGACATATTCATAAATGACCTGGAAAGTGGAATAACGAGTGAGGTTATCAAATTTGCAGATGACACAAAACTATTTAAAGTTGTTAAAACCCAAGAGGATTGTGGAAAATTGCAAGAGGATCTTGATAAATTGGAAGACTGGGCATCAAAATGGCAGATGAAATTTAATGTGGACAAGTGCAAGGTTATGCACCTAGGGAAGAACAACCCAAACTATGGTTACACGATGCAAGGTTCCACATTAGGAACTACCACCCAGGAAAAAGATTTAGGCGTCATTGTGGATACCATGTTAAAACCCTCGGCCCAGTGTGCAGCAGCGGCCAAGAGAGCAAATAGAATGCTAGGTATGATAAGGAAAGGAATGGAAAATAAAACAAAAGATATTATAATGCCTCTCTATCGTTCCATGGTGAGACCGCACCTTGAATATTGTGTGCAATTCTGGTCGCCGTATCTTAAAAAGGATATAGAGATTTTAGAAAAGGTTCAGAGAAGAGCCACCAAAATGGTAAAGGGGATGGAAGGATACTCCTATGAAGAAAGGCTAAAAAGGTTAGGGCTCTTTAACCTGGAAAAGAGACGGCTGAGGGGAGATATGATAGAAGTCTATAAATTAATGAACGGAGTGGAACGGGTAAACGTAGATCGATTGTTTACCTTATCAGAATATAGGAAGACTAGGGGACATGCAATGAATCTACAGGGTAAACTATTTAAGACTGATAAAAGAAAATATTTTTTCACTCAACGTGTAATCAAACTCTGGAATTTGTTACCGGAGGATGTAGTAAAGGCTGTTAGTGTAGCTGGGTTTAAAAAAGCTTTGGACAAGTTCCTGGAGGAAAGGTCCATAAACCATTATTAAGAAGGGACCCAGGATATCAATGCTTGAACCAATACAAGCATTGTGGAACCTGTGTCTCTTGGGGAAACTGCTAGGTACATATGACTTAGATTGGCCACTGTTGGAAACAGAATACTGGGCTTGATGGACCTTGGTCTGGTCCAGTATGGCATATCTTACGTTCTTATGTTCTTATGAAAGACTCAGTGGGCATTCCTGGTGCACAGGGTGATCCGAGAGATGATTCAGGAGGAGTGGAACCTACCCGAGACAGCTCTCAAGGGGTCCAGCGTTATGGCACGGCTATACTGTGATAAGGAAGCTTATCATAGTTCAGGAAGGAGCTATAATAGAGGTGAATTGGCTCTGAACAAGCAACCTGTCTTTGCTGGTAGAAATAATAAAAGAGAATGTTTTCATAAAAGACTACCAGTCCCAGAATGCACCAGGTTTCAAACACCCTATAGAAGAGCTGAAGTGGGGAAACGTGTGTTCAATCAGGAGAACTATGAGGTAATCCCCAATCACTCATCTCCAAGGGCAGGGCTTGATTCAGCACAGCTGAGCTGTGCTAGGGTGGAGTATCCCTCTAAACAAGTTAAAAGTAAAGCCTATTCTACACAGAATCAGCAGGAGTGGAGGCAGCAGCAGAAAGAGACGGAGTTGGAGTTGATGAGGAACCCAGAGCTCAAGGACAGAGAGAGCAAGAAGCAGCGTGGAAGAAAGAAAAGAAAAGCATCTTGGAGGTCTAAAGGAGTCCATAGCAGTATGTGTGCTGGGAGTCATTCCAGAGGCAAGCATACACCATTGGACTGGGGAAAGCCAGAGGAGTGGGGTTACAGAGCCAGGAATCCCCGGACGGCACCTGTGAGGGAGACGGCTGCATTTGGAAGGGGCCCTAAGACCAGTGCAAGAAGGTATGTGAAGAGAGACCCAATGTCCAGGGATCTTGATTGGAAGGCTGGACATAAAAACTGGACTACATACTGGCCAGGAGTTCAGGAGAGGAACCCTAACAGCAATGGAAGCTCAGGTATGAACACTGATCTATGCCCTAGTTCTTCACTTGGAAGACAGCAGGGAAACCAGTATTGTCCTGAGAGTACTCCATTAAGAAATTCCCCTGAGCCAGTCCATGATATTGATTCTATGATAGTTGAAGAAGGAGATATTATAAATGAACAGTGTGACTACATGGATTGCTCTCTGTCTAGGCTGCTGTGGTAATATACTTTCACAAATGCAACAACCAGCAAAAAGAAATATATCTTGCTCTTTTATCTACCCAGGAAAGTTTACAAGAAATCTTTTGGGTAGGATTTGAGCCACGTATAGAAAGTAAACCAGCCAAGAGGTTTGCAGCTGGTTAATTGTTAGCAATTAAGCCTTGCCTAATTGCACGTGGGCTCTAAAAGGACACTTCTGGGTGTGTGTGAAAATACAAGAAGTTATCCTTGGAAAAGAACAGTTTTTGATTCTTTTTTTTTGTGTTTTGTTTTGTTTTTGGAGCACTGCTAAAAGGTATTAGCAGGAGCCCATTGAAAGATCTTTCTGTTCCCATCAAGGTCTTTATTGATTGCTTAAGAAGTTCAGTTGTTGTTCCTGATTTGTTTTCCTAAGTATAATACTGAAAGCAAGTATCCTTTTTGTGCTACCAAGTAAATCTGTGTGGGAGAAATAACCCCATAAATAAAATATATTTTCTTTGCTTAACACTCGAGCAAGCACAACTCATTTATTTGTGAACGGCTGATTCTGGTATGAATGGACTACATTTAAGAACATAAGAACATAAGATATGCCATACTGGGTCAGACCATGGTCCATCAAGCCCAGTATTCTGTTTCCAACAGTGGCCAATCTAGGGCATATGCACCTAGCAGTATCCCCAAGAGACACAAGTTCCACAATGCTTGTACTGGGTCAAGCATTGATATCTTCGGTCACTTCTTAATAATGGTTTATGGACCTTTCCTCCAGGAACTTGTCCAAACTTTTTTTAAACCCAGCTACACTAACAGCCTTTACTACATCCTCCGGTAACAAATTCCAGAGTTTGATTACACATTGAGTGAAAAAATATTTTCTTTTATTAGTCTTAAATAGTTTACCCTGCAGCTTCATTGCATGTCCTCTAGTCTTTCTATATTCTGATAAGGTAAACAATCGATCTACCCGTTCCACTCCGTTCATTAATTTATAGACTTCTATCATATCTCCCCTCAGCCGTCTCTTTTCCAGGTTAAAGAGCCCTAACCTTTTTAGCCTTTCTTCATAGGAGTATCCTTCCATCCCCTTTACCATTTTGGTGGCTCTTCTCTGTACCTTTTCTAAAATCGCTATATCCTTTTTAAGATACCGCGACCAGAATTGCACACAATATTCAAGGTGCGGTCTCACCATGGAAAGATATAGAGGCATTATAATATCTTTTGTTTTATTTTCCATTCCTTTCCTTATCATACCTAGCATTCTATTTGCTCTCTTGGCCGCCACTGCACACTGGGCCGAGGGTTTTAACATGGTATCCACAATGACGCCTAAATCTTTTTCCTGGGTGGTGGTTCCTAATGTGGAACCTTGCATCGTGTAACCTGTGATCCCTCCCCTTTCCAGTACCCATAGGTAGGGGTTAAGGAGTTTAAGTTCCTTCTTTAAACCAATGTTCTGCTACTTCCTGGAGCAGTGCTCGTAGGGAAATGTAGTTTACCACCAGTTCAAATGAAGAGTAGTGTGACTCAGAATGTTTGCAAGCAAAAAGGGATTTATTTCCCCTCCCGGGGTTGGACTTCACAAGGATAAAAAGGTAACACAAAATATCTGCTCTCTGGCAGCAAAAAGGACAAAAATAAGAATAGCTTTCTTCAGCATGAAATAAACATTTTTCTTTCCAGCAGGTTGTAATTCAGCACATGGTTTCATACAGCTCTGTTTCCCTCACAGCCAGCTTGTATTTTCTTCACCATATCTCTAACATAAAGATATTATCTGTTCAGCTAATGTAATCGTGCAATCCATTTCCTCTGTGGGGTAATTCATATAGGACGGCTCTGTGTCCATATGTTCCACCTCTGAGGTAGGAATAATCTGACCAGTTCTTTCTAGGGCTGCGCCCTTTTCTTCAACCCTGAGCTTTTCAAAACATTCAGGATTTAAATACCGGTTAAAGCCAGTATTGTAGCCCCAACCTTCCATGTCATTACATTCACATGGATTCCTGTAATCCCAGCCCTTGGGCTTACCTGGGGACCTGGCTGTGGAAGCTTTTCTCTGGGGTTTAAAAATACCGGTTGGCTCCCTGCTGAACCTGTGTGAGGCAGTTTCCAAATGCCTTCCTGGTTGCTTGTAATCCGGTGTATGCTTCAGCTGGTCTGGTCTGCTCCTTCGATAGCTCTCAGCCGGAGCCTCTGACCTCCCTTCAGCTGAAAACTCCTTCCAACTTCTGACCGGAAGTCTGCTTTCCTCTCTCTCCTCTCTCTCCTCTCCTTCTCTGCCTGCTGGGGCCTCCTTATGAGACAGCCTTCCTGGGTAGGGCCTGGCTCCACCCCCTAGCAGGTGTTCAGACTTTCCCCGTGACTCTTTGCTAAACTGATAGCAGGGGCGTGTTTCCTTCTCTCGTGCCTTGTTTCCCTGACAACTGGTAGCCATGTGCCTTTGTTTATCTTGCAGCCCTGTACTTTCTACCTGGTTTTTAAGCCTTTCTACTGGGCCAGAAGGACTTGCTATATCATAAACCATAGTTTGGGTTGTTCTTCCCTAGGTGCATAAGCTTGCACTTGTCCACATTAAATTTCATCTGCCATTTTGATGCCCAGTCTTCCAATTTATCAAGATCCTCTTGCAATTTTTCACAATCCTCTTGGGTTTTAACAACTTTAAATAGTTTTGTGTCATCTGCAAATTTGATAACCTCACTCGTTATTCCATTTTCCAGGTCATTTATGAATATGTCAAAAAGCAGCGGACCCAGCACAGATCCCTGGGGTACACCACTATTCACCTTTCTCCATTGGGAAAATTGGCCATTTAGCCCTACCCTCTGCTTTCTATCTTTTAACCAGTTCCTGATCCATAATAGTACACTGCCTCCTATCCCATGCCTCTTTAGTTTTGCCAAAAGTCTCTGATGAGGGACCTTGTCAAAGGCTTTCTGAAAGTCCAGATACACAATATCAACCGACTCACCTTTGTCCACCGGTTTATTCACTCCTTCAAAAAAACATAACAGATTAGTAAGACAAGATCTTCCTTGTCTAAAGCCATGTTGGCTGTCTCCCATTAGGTTGTGACTATCTACATGCTGAGTAATTTTATTCTTTATGATGGTTTCTACCATTTTTCCCGGTACTGACGTCAGGCTCACCGGTCTGTAGTTTCCCGGATCACCCCTGGAACCCTTTTTAAAAATTGGTGTTACATTGGCGATCCTCCAATCTTCAGGTATTAGAGATGATTTTAATGATAGTTCACAGATTACTGATAGCAGGTCTGCAATCTCATATTTCAGTTCTTTCAACACCCTTGGATGTATACCATCCGGCCCAGGTGATTTGCTACTCTTCAGTTTATCTAATAGTTGTAAGACATCTTCCCGATGTATCGATATTTCCTTCAATTCTTCCGCACCTTTAAATACCACTTCAGTCATGGGTAACATCCCTACATCTTCCTCAGTAAAGACCGAAGCAAAGAATTCATTCAGTCTCTCCGCTATCGCCTTGTCGCCTCTTAGTGCTCCTTTAACCCCTTTATCATCTAATGGACCAACTGACTCTCTCACAGGTTTTTTGCTATGAATGTACTTGAAAAGGTCTTTATTTCGCGTTTTTGCTTCTGCAGCAAGCTTCTTCTCAAATTCTCTCTTTGCCTGCCTTATCAATGCCTTGCATTTGACTTGCCAGTGCTTGTGCTGTTTCCAGGTTTCGTCGTTTGGTTCTTTTTTCCATTTCCTGAAAGTTGCTTTTTTGGCAACAACAGCCTCTCTGACCTCTCCTTTAAACCATGCTGGCAGTTTTTTGGACTTCCTTCCACTTTTCTTAAAGCGTGGAATACAGCTGGTCTGGGCTTCCAAGATAGTATTTTTCAACAACACCCAAGCTTGATGTACGTCTTTAACCTTCACAACTGCTCCTTTTAGTTTTTTCTTAACTGTTTTCCTCATTTTATCATAGTCTCCCTTTCAAAAGTTAAAAGGTAGTACTGTGGATTTCCTCACTATCCCTCCTCCACTAATTAAATCAAAGGCGATCATGCTATGATCACTATTGCCAAGTGGCCCCAACACCCTTATCTCTTGCACTAGATCTGGTGTTCCACTAAGGACTAGGTCTAATATGGCTTCCCCTCTGGTCGGTTCATGAACCACCTGCTCCAAGAAGCAGTCATTTATTTCATCTAGGAACTTTATCTCCCTAGCATGTCCTGACGTGACACTGAGCCAGTCGATACCGGGGTAATTGAAATCACCCATTATTATTACTGCGCTGTAACATTTGTTAGCTTCCTTGATTTCTTTGAGCATTTCATCATCCATTTGGTCATTCTGGCCAGGTGCTCGATAGTACACCCCCACTGCCATCGCCTTCCCCCTTTTATATGGAATTTCAATCCATATAGATTCTACAGCAGATTTTGTTTCCTGCAAAACTTTAATCCTTTCTGAGTCAATGCCCTCTCTAACATAGAGCGCAACCCCTCCACCAATTTGATCAGCTCTATCATTACAATATATTTTGTACCCAGGTATCACAGTGTCCCACTGGTTGTCCTCCTTCCACCATGTCTCTGATATTCCAATCATATCTAACCTTTCATTTAGTGCTATATATTCTAACTCTCCCCTCTTATTCTTTAGACTTCTAGTATTTGCATACAAGCATTTTAGAGAATGTATTTTATTCATGTAAATTTGGCTATTGTTAGACATGGGTAAATTGGGATCTTTAAGCTCTGTCTGCTCCATACCTGAGGGCATTTGGGCTACTTTACTCTTTTGTGGAACCTCTCTGCTTTTGGTAGTATCCTTCAAGGATACATTCTTCCGAACCATCCGCTCTTGGGTGACTGTCGGCTTTCCCCTAATATCTAGTTTAAAAGCTGCTCTATCTCCTTTTTAAAGGTTAATGCCAGCAGCCTGGTTCCATCCCGGTTAAGGTGAAGCCCATCCCTTCGGAAGAGCCCCTCCTTTCCCCAGAATGTTCCCCAGTTCCTAACAAATCCAAAACCCTCATCTCTGCACCATTGTCTCATCCACGCATTGAGACTCCGGAGCTCTGCCTGCCTTTTGGGTCCTGCGCGTGGAACAGGAAGCATTTTGGAGAATGCTACCCTGGAAGTTCTGGATTTCAACTTCCTACCTAAAAGCCTACGTTTTGCCTCCAGAACCTCCCTACCACATTTTCCTATGTCATTGGTACCGACATGTACCAAGACAGCAGACTCCTCCTCAGCACTATCTAAGACCTTATCTAGGTGGCTCGTGAGGTCTGCTACCTTCGCACCAGGCAGGCATGTTACCAGGCGATCCTCACGTCCACCAGCCACCCAGCTATCTACATGCCTAATGATCGAATCACCCACAATCCTTTGCAAGTCATACTAATATTTGCCTTTGCCAAGACTGTGGACATTCTCACCCAGCGCCCCCGTTTACAGTACCCTCTCATGGTTCAGGATCGGGAGTTGTTTAAGTCTCCCAGAGTGAATGCAGAGATATCGGCAGTCACCAAGAAGACTACTATTCCGGTTGAGGGTAGTGCGGACCTCAAGGATGGACAGGACTGGAAACTGGAGACCTTGTTAAAGCAGGTGTTTGAGGTGAATGCGCTCTCCTTGCAGGCGTCCATTTGTGGGGCATGGGTAGCGAGAGCGTGTCTTCGCTGGGTGCAGCGTATTCAAGGAGATCAGGTGGAAGGGACAGCGGAGTAGGCAGCGATATTGGAGTCTGGAGCAGCCTATCTGGCGGATATTCATTATAACCTTATTAGAGGTCTGTCCAAGAGTATGTCCTCGGCGGTAGCAGCGAGGCATTATCTTTGGCTGCGCAATTGGGCGGCAGACAGCTCGTCTAAGGCTCGGCTTAGTAAGCTCCCTTTCCGGGGGAAGCTCCTGTTTGGAGAGGATTTCGATAAGATCGTGAAGGATTTGGGGGAATCCAAAGGCGGTCGGTTACCGGAGGACAGGCAGAAACAAGGGAGAGCACCTTCACTGCCTAAAGGACAGCAGAGGGAGTTTCGGTGTTTTCGCTCCCCAAGATTTGGGCAAAGTCAGAGGGCGCGTTTTCCCTATAGAAACCAGGGGTTTTGAGGCTTCTGAGGAGCAGGTAGAGGATTTGTGGCATCCTCTTCTTTGGTCTCCTCCTCCAACAGTCTCCGCAAGTCCCAATGAAGCCAGGGGGGCCTGGGCGGAGGGCGTTCCCGTGGGGGGTCGCTTGAGGGAATTTTACCCTGCCTGGGTCCGAGTTACCTCAGATCAGTGGGTGCTGGAGGTTATTCGAGAAGGTTATGCCCTGGAGTTGCGGCGCCCAGTGACTGATTCCTTTGTGCAGTCTCCTTGCAATGCCCGGTTCAAGCGCTGGGCTGTGGGGGAGACAGTAAAAAGGTTGTTGTTTCTCAAGGCCATAGTGCCGGTGCCTCCAGACCAATTAGGCTGCGGTCGATACTCCATTTACGTCATAGTTCCAAAGAAGGAAGGGGCATATCGACCGATTTTGGACCTCAGAAAGGTGAATCGCTGTCTCCACGTGTCTCATTTTCGAATGGAAACCCTGCGGTCCATCATCGTGGCAGTACGGAAGGGGGAGTTTCTTACGTCCCTGGATCTGGCGGAAGTGTATCTTCACATTCCGATATGGCAGCAGCATCAGATGTTTCTCAGATTCGCACTTCTGATGGGGCATTTTCAATTTCAAGCGTTGCTGTTCGGTCTGGCTACGGCACCCCGGGTGTTCACCAAGGTCATGGTCGTCGTGGCGGCGGCCTTGCGAAAGGAGGGGGTACTGGTACACCCTTATCTGGACGATTGGTTAATCAGAGCAAAGTCCAGGGAGGAGAGCAAGGTGGCTACGGCCAAAGTGGTGGCGTTCCTGGAAAGTCTCAGTTGGGTAGTCAACAGGGTAAAGAGCAAGTTGACTCCGTCTCAGAGTCTGCAGTATCTGGGAGCGCACTTCGACACCAGAAAAGGAAAAGTTCTGCTTCCGCGGGAGCGGGCGCTAGCACTGCGCAATCTGGTCTGCGAGTTTCTCCGCAGGCAGCGTCCCACGGCGTGGCATCATTTACAGTTGCTCGGAACGATGGCGGCGAGACTCGACTTGGTTCCCTGGGCGCGGGCCCACATGAGACCATTGCAGAGAGCGTTATTGAGAAGGTGGTCGCACCAGAACGATCTCTTGTCAAAATATCTCCCTTGCTCCCAGGAGATGCACGAGGCTCTACAATGGTGGTTGCATCTGGAATGTCTCGAGAAAGGGATGCCATTGGAGACACCGGAGTGGCAGTCGCTGACGACGGACGCCAGTCTCTACGGCTGGGGGGCCCATTTTCAAGGAAGGTTCGCTCAAGGTCAATGGACCGAACTGGAAAAGGGTTGGTCCATCAACAGGTTAGAGTTGAGGGTGGTAGCTCTGACGCTTCGTGATTTTCAGCCTTATCTTCAGGGGACAGCCATCCGGGTGTTTTCCAACAACGGTACCGCAGTGGCTTACATCATCCGTCAGGGAGGAACGAGCAGTGTGCAGCTCGAGACGGAGGCCCAGAGTTTGTTCGAGTGGGCTGAGGAAAACCTGGAAGCATTGTCGGCAGTGCATGTAGCAGGGGTAGACAATGTGCAGGCCGACTTCTTGAGTCAGGTAAAGGTAGACCCGGGGGAGTGGGTGCTTCACCCGGAGGTGTTTGCGATGCTGGTGCGACGCTGGGGGACGCCGGTCATGGATATGATGGCGACCTTTCAGTTGGCGCAAGTAGATCGTTTCTTCAGCAGAAGGAAAGAGCGGATGTCGGAAGGCCTGGATGCGCTCATTCAGACCTGGCCGGAGGGGCAGCTCCTATACGTGTTCCCTCAGTGGGTGCTAATCGGCTGAGTGTTGCAGCGCGTAGAAAGGTACAAGGGTCGAGTGGTCTTAATCGCGCTGGATTGGTCAAGGAGGCCCGTGGTATGCAGATCTCAGGAGGCTCATGGTCGAGGACACGTGGCAGCTTCCCCCGTGGGACGATCTGCTGTCTCAGGGACCCTTGCTCATGCCTCAGGTGGCCCGATTCTCGCTTACGGCTTGGCTCTTGAAAAGACGAGGATGACGGCGAAGGGTTATTCGGCGGCAGTGATTTCCACCTTGCTGAAAGCTCGTCGTAGATCGACTTTGTTGGCTTATATTCGAGTTTGGTGAATTTTTGAGGATTGGTGTAGGAATAGGCAGATTGTGGTGCTAAGGGTGTCTCTCCCGCAGGTGTTGTCTTTCTTCAGGAGGGATTTCAAAAGGGCTTGGCGGCTTCGTCCTTGCGGGTGCAGATGGCAGCGTTATCCTGTTATAGAGGCAAAGTTCGAGGCGTAGCGCTCGGGGGGCATCCAGATATAAAGCGTTTTTTGAGAGCAGTGTCTCTCTTGAGGCCCCCTTGCTTGCAGGTGGTACCAGCTTGGGATCTTCCTTTGGTCTTGCAGGCGCTGGTGAAAGAGCCATTTGAGCCGCTGTCAAGGGCGTCTTTGAAGGATCTTACCCTTAAGGTTGTGTTCTTGGTGGCTATCTGTTCTGCTAGGCGGATTTCAGAATTGCAAGCTTTATCCTGTCGGAGGCCTTTTCTGTCCTTTTTGGAGTCTAAGGTGGATTTGCGGACCATGCCGTCCTTTTTGCCGAAGGTCGTCTCGGCGTTTCATGTAAATCAGGTGCTTTCTTTGCTGGTGTTTAGGGCTGGCAGGGCTGAACAGTCTCTTATGTTTTTAATTTCCTATTTTTTATTTATTTATTTATTTATTACTTTGTTGTATTATTATGTTTTAATTATGTGTCTGTTTTTTAGACCCCTGATGAAGGCCTTTGGCCGAAACTTGTAAAGTTGGGTCTTCAATAAAGTTGTTTTTATATATCATCTTCAGTTGGCCATGGTATATTGCCCTCCGCTGTTTCCTTGCTGTTGGTTTTTTGCGGAAGGCCTCCCTCTTTTCAGGGCCTCACAAAGGGGAGGCGACTTCGAAATCCTCCATTGCCCGATGGGTGAAGGAGGCCATTGCGTCGGCTTATCTTCTAAAAGGCAGGATGGTGCCAGAAGGTCTTAGAGCACACTCTACCAGAGCTCAGGCGGCTTCTTGGGCAGAGTGTAGTTGGTACCGGCAGCAGAGATCTGTAAGGCAGCTACTTGGTCTTCGCTCAATTCCTTTGTCAAGCATTACCGTCTGGATATTCAGGCGGACAGGAATGCCTGTTTTGGATTGGCAGTGCTTCAGGCTGGTCTACAGGGTCCCTCCCAATAAATGCGTTCACTGCTCTGTTACATCTCCAGAGTTTGGGACTAGACTGGATGGACGATAAGGAAGGTGAAATTAGACTTACCTGCTAATTGTTGTTCCTTGAGGAACTCCAGTCTAGTCCCGTATCCCACCCTGGTGTATCCGGTAGACGATAGCCTGAAGTGTAGGAGTCTTACAGGTAAGACATGCAATGACAGGGTTTTTCAAGATCGGGTGCGGTCTGGGGAGTGTGTGGGAGAAGTCCCAAGTCCTTCAGTCGGGGGAGGGACGGGCCTCGGCATGTGTTATACACTGTAAATAAGGGAAGATTTAGGTATGCATATTGTTCTGTTACGTTATATTGAAGTTGGTTAGTATGTTGGATACATGGTGTTTGGTTACTTAATTGTTGCTCCGGGGAGCCTGCTTTGTCAATAGGTTACTGGAGTGTGAAGGAGGGGTCGGTACTTATCTACCCGTGATGTCACAGAAATGAAGTTTTCTCAGTCTCCAAGCTGCTGTGAGAGGTTGACAACTCCAGAGTTCGGGACCAGACTGGAGTTCCTCAAGGAACAACAATTAGCAGGTAAGTCTAATTTCACCTTATGAGTCACATGGCATGCCAGCTGTGTTTTCTGTAAAGCAGACTGTCCCAGGTGGCAGAGGGGAAAGATGCAGTCTGGCATGTGCAGTTGCCTTCCTCCTGCTATCCAATTTTAGCAAGGAGAGCAGAATATGCCAGGGACTTGAACACCCATACTCCTCCTATTGGGGAACAGAATAACTGGGACTGCTGAAGATCTCTGTGCAGTAACTACATGCTAGCAGAATCTTTCACCTTGGCTACGCAAGCAGAATATGGACAAGGCCTCATCTAATGCAGAATAAGGAACCATAAATTAGAAACAGAATCATGAAAACAAAACTGAAATAGAAATTCCAAAAAGCTAAACTATGGCCCCATTGCTGTTAATACTAGGCCTTGTGATTGAAACATGGCATCAATATCACAGTGCTCTATACCTGTGGAGCCCTGGGCGGTTCAAACATTTTCCCTTTTCACCACACATATCCTGTGGGTGAAACACATGTTTGACCTGCGCAGGACTCCATAAGTACAGTCCCATGGTTCAGACTGCATGTTTTAATAGCATGGCCTGGCACTAGCAGCAATGGGAGGGAGACATTGATATAGAATTAAAAAAAAACCTTACAGAATCATCCCTAAGACTGACTTTCGCTTTGTTACATCTATTACTGCAATACTTATATCCTTCCCTCAACAGCAGACTCTGAGGCCTTGATGCAGTAAGCGGTTTATTAGAACACTGCACTAAACATCAGCTCACAACATTCCAACCATGGGGGAAATTTGGGGGGCACTGTCCCCAATTAGTTGCACTGTAAGCTGGTGAGACTGAGGTTTCATGAATCTTGTCCAAAACATTAAAAACAATGTAATAAATATTCATATTTGAATAGCAGCACCTGCTATCTGGATAAATGCTGTTGGCCAGGGCTTCTGCAACACTCTCTGGACAGCATCGCTGAATATCTGACTGATCACCTTGATGTTATATGGGTAGTGCTGAGTAGTCCATGGATAGAAGCGTCAAAGTTTCTTGATAGACTTGATAGTTAGTCCACGTCCGGATAATTTAGAACAGCTAAAAAGGCTGTTCTAACTTTATCCAAAGAGTCTATCTAGAATATAGAGAACTGAATATCACTGGCCACTGTCGGTGGACTGACTGCCTTATCCAGATATTCAGAACAGGCCACTATCCGGATACCGGTGCTGAATATTCAGATTATTTTGGGCCATGGTGGCAACTGAATATTGGCTCCAATGGGTCTTTTAGAGGAAACTTTTATAATATGTCTAATGTTGGGAAGACAAGTAGATGTCTATTTTGAAATTATTTTATAAAGACACATAGATGGTTATGTGTCTTTATAAATTAGCCTCACAAACATTGCACAATTGCAATTAAAATGCAGCTGCATTTACACCTGTGCTTAAGCAGATGTAAATGCACATGGGAAAAGTATAAACATTGTGCATATTTTATAACTTGCATACTTTATGTGATGGTCCTTAAGTATCATCGAGTTGGTGTTGACTCATGGTGATCCACCCAAATTATACCCACAAATGTGCCTGCACATGGGTCATGTAACAGTATGTGCTGTCCTGTCATCGTGTATACTTTCACCTGCATAACTCAGATAACGTTTCTACAAGGCCTTTTACACGTGTTAAGTCCTTTATAAAATTACCTCCTTAGAGTTGCTGGCATTTAGTAGCTTTCAAAACTGAAAATACTGCATTTGATGATTCATTTTTAAATTTCCAAGAAAGGCAATTGATATCTATCAGAAGCATCCAAAATTTTTACTTTGGGGCTTCCTAAACCTTTCCTGGTGATCTACTCACATTGTGCTCAACATTCATGTGGCTCTACCCATTCGGGTGAAGGCTTAGCTAACTCAATCAAAGCCTTAGAAAACTGAGCTTTGTGGCTAAATTAAACCCTGTAAGTTTCACAAGGCAGCTAAATTTATCCAAACAAAGGTGGAATTAGATTGAGGTTAGTTAGGAGAGTAGTGTTAATTTTCAGTGTCGGCTGCCTAACTTGGCCCACCAAATCAAGATGCTGCAGTAGTAATCCTAAATCTGGCTGGCCAGCCACCACCCTCCTGTAATTTTGAAAAAAATCTGGGTTCCCTTCTGCTGTAATTTATCAATAAAATGCAGCCCCACTACACCCCTGCCTGATAATAAAAACATTTTTTTAATGTCCCTATAACCATCTACTCTCCCTTTTCCTTCCCTACTGGCAGAAATATTTATAAAAATGTCCCTAGTGTACAAACATTTGAAAGACACGGAATTTCTAGCAGGCTTTTTTTTTTTTTTGAATAGCCAGGAGATCTGGAGGGGATGCATAATAGAGATTTTTCTTCATATTATTGAGGGTGGAAATTGGAGAGGGGGGATATCTATGATGGCACTTTTTTATGCTTTTGAAAGTGGGTATATGAGAGGGAGTAGAACAGGAAACAGGCTAGTAGGGCAGTTATCACAGGTGTCATGCCCTAAAAGGTATTGAATTTACCAAGGGGCTGTGGAAAAAATAACAATGCAGGGTATGTGAGTGTGCCTCATGGCATCATACAGAAGGCCCATTCTAGAGTCAGTTTTACCAGACAGAAACAAAAAATTATGGCAGATATGGCTTATGGCTTACCATATCGCTTATGTAATCTCCCCATTCATACCAACTACTAAACTTTACAATTTCTACTTCTACCTCAGAGATCATCTGTACTTGTACCATGTTTTCTTGAAATCGCCACCTCCCTGGGAGACTGTTCTACACATTGCCACTCTTTCATAAAGAAATATTACCTTAGATTACTCTTGAGTATGTCCTCTTTCACTTTTATCCTTTGGATAAAGTTAGACCCCTCATTCCAGAGCTTCATGTCTTTTCATGAAATACTTCATGTGCATTTATACCACATGAAATATTTCATGCAGTATTTAAATTTCTGAATCATATCTTGCCTTTCCCATTTTTAGCACAAAGTAGGAATATTTCTTTAAGTCTATTCCCATATGCTTTATGTCAAAACCCACTGACCATTTTAGTTACTGCCTTCTGCACCAACTTCATCCTGTTCCTTATCGTCCCTCCAGTCCAGTCCCAAACCTCTGGGTAGTTCACCTCTTCCAGCTGCTTGGAGACTGAGCATGTCATCTTTTGATGACAGTAGTACTAACAGAGCGAGCACCGCCCCTTCTAACCAGTACACTCAGTCTCCAAGAAGCTGGAGGTGGTGAGCCAGTAGGCTCGGCTCACTGAGGACAACTAAGGAGCTTAGTTAGTTAGGGTTTGGGGTAATTTTCTTTTCAGTTTTCTTTTCAATTTAAAGTCTCTGATCAGAGCACTTTACTTTATTAAAAAAAAAAAGACAGAGGAAAAGATCAGAGGATTAAAGAATGCCCCTCCCTCCCCCCTTGAGCCTGATCGGTGGGGCGGTGAGCAAGAGGTGGTTTGTCTGGAGAAGTGGGGCACCTGATCCCGCTGTGGGGAGATGGTAGCTCGGCACGGGGCACATCATTCTCCGGAGGCGCCGCAGAGGGCTTCATCTGCTGACTTCGTCGAGAATTTGAGGTAAGCTGAGAGGCACAGTAGCAGGAGCTGCAGCGGTGCGGTCTGCATTTCGGCGGGAAGCCTGTGAGAGTGCTGTTCCCACGCAAACGTGTCAGGCATGCGGGACAGGTTCGTGGCTCTTTTGATCGGCTGGAAAGCAAGCTAGTTTAATTTAGATTAATTTAAATGTATTCAATTTTAGTTTGTTTTATTTGGTTTTTGAGGGGATTAGTCCTTAGGTTGAGCTCTGTGCCTTTTCATTGGTTATTTTTTTCCCTTCATCTTCTTAAAAAAAAAAGAAGCTATAAGAATAGGAAGGTGAATCGGGAGCATGCCTTTAAGGCCGCAGTGTCTGGTTTGTGGCACCAAGCGAGGCTCAGTCGGAGGCGGGCATTTGTAGCGAGTGTGCTCAGGAGGCCACCGCAATGGAACAAACCCTGCAGGAAGGATTGGAGCAGGAGGACACCATTGGACCATCGCTGATAGAGTTGGGGATGGCAGGACCTCGCCTGCCTCTCCGGAGCCTCTCTCCGGCGTCCAGGCTGTTCCCGGACCTTCTGCCCCCCAGGGGTTGCTGGAAGGGGGGGTCTCGGGTGTCTGGTCGCCCGAGTTTGTCCTGCTGTTCCACCAGGAGTTCTCTTTGCGCCAGCAGGGAGCGGGGGAAACACGTTCGTGGATAAGAGCAGGAAAAGGCCAGGGAGTCCCCTTGAGGAGACAGGGTTGATTCCGGTGAAACACCCTAAGTCCGTGGAGGTGGGCAGGGGCGGTTTCTGATATCAGAGGGGCTCGAAGGGAAGGACCTTGACACGGAGATGGATGTAGATGAGGAACTCGAGGAAGGTGAAATCCTCGAGCAGGAAGACCAAGCCAGGATAGTCAGGGTGTTTCGTAGAGAAGAATTGTCGGCACTAATCATGGAAACATTGAAGGCACTAAACATGCCAGTCAGTTCCCCGGCGGAGGATGAGGCCTTAGAGGATCCTCTTCTGCGGGCTGTACGAACTACTCAGTCAATCTTTCCCATCCATAGGGTGGTGAGGCAGATGATCCAGGATGAGTGGGATCTGCCGGAAAACGGCCTTCAGGGAACTAAACTCATGTCCCGTCTTTATCCCTTGTCGGAGCAGGAGAGGGAACTGTTTCTATCTCCGAAAGTGGATGCGGCGGTATCGGCGGTCACTGAGAAAATGACAATTCTGGTGGAAGGGGCAGCGGCACTGAAGTATGCGCAGGATAGAAAGCTGGATGCGCTGCTGAAGCAGACGTTCGAGGTCAATGCCCTTTCCCTCCAAGCCTCCATATGTGGTGCTTGGGTAGCGCGGGCCTTCCTTCATTGGTCTCAGAGGGTGCAGCAATGAGAGGGCCGGGGAGGTCTCCCGGTTGGAGTCCAGGGCGGCATACCTAGTGGATATTCATTATGATCTCATTAGAGGACTCTCTGAGAGTATGGCCTCGTTGGTAGCGGCTTGCCATTATTTGTGACTTTGTAATTGGGCATCAGATTCTTCCAAGGCCCGACTCAGTAAGCTTCCCTTTAAGGGGAAGCTCCTGTTCGGGGAGGACCTAGAGGAGTTAGTGAAAGACCTGGGGGAGTCTAAGGGTGGCCAGCTGCCAGAGGACAAGCAGAAACCGAGTCGGGGTACAGCAGGTCCTCGGGGGCAGCTGAGGGAATTTCGGCATTTTCGTCCCACACGCCAAACTCCCTTCCAGAGAGGTAGTTTTCCTGCAAAGTTGCATGGATTTCGAGGTTTCTGGGGAGCAGGGTGCAGATTCATAGCAACTTTCTCCTCGGGTCCTAAGAAGCCCCAATGAAGTGAGAAGGGCCTGGGTGGAGATACAGCCGATAGGGAGACGGCTGCAGGTTTTTTACCCCGCCTGGGTCCAAATCACCTCCAATCAGTGGGTGCTAGAGGTATTCAGAGAGGGCTATGCGCTCGAGTTTGCTCGTCTGCTGAGCAGCTTCTTCGTGCTGTCTCTGTACAGGATGCGGGCCAAGGCAGTTGTGATTCACGCCACCCTGAAGCGTTTGTTGTAGCTCAGGGCCGTGGTGCTGGAGCCATGAGGCCAGTACGGCTGCAGTCAGTACTCCATTTATTTCATAGTACCAAAGAAGGATGGAGCCTTCCAGCCCATTCTCGACCTCAAGCGCGTAAACCACTGTCTGCGGGTTCCACATTTTCGAATGGAGACCTTGCGGTCTGTCATTGTGACAGTCCGCGGCGGAGAGTTCCTGACGCCTCTCGACCTCTCGGAAGCGTACCTACACGTTACCATTCAGCCAGAGCATCAGCAGTTCCTCAGATTTACAGTGCCTATGGGGCATTTTCAATTCCGAGCCCTGCCCTTCGGGCTCGCTACAGCACCCCACACCTTTACCAAGGTCATGATGGTGGTGGCGGCAGCATTGCACAAGGAAGGAATCCTCGTCCATCCTTATCCCGGTGACTGGCTCATCAGGGCAAAGTCCGAGCGCAACAGCAAGGATAGTTCAGTTCTTGCAAAGCCTTGGTTGGGTGGTCAACAGGGCCAAGAGCCGCTTGCAGCCATCTCAGGTGCTGGAATACCTCAAGCCTGTTTTGAATTGCGAGTAGGAAGAGTATTTTTGCCGGAGATGAGAGCTCAGGAGCTACGGCACTTGGTGCAGGAGTTCCTGGGGAGGTCAGACCCCATGGTGTGGCACTATCTCCAGCTCCTGGGCACCATGGCGGCTGCCCTTGATTTGGTACCATGGGCAAGAGCACACATGAGGCCTCTCCAGAGATCTCTGCTCCGTCATTGGTCGCATCGGTCCGCCCCTCTGTCCCAGAGACTCCCCTGTCTGCGGCAGATCAAGTTGGCCCTCAGATGGTGGATTTTGGGGAGACATCTGGAGAACGGGATGCCTCTAGAATCCCTGGATTGGGTTCCATTGGTGATGGATGCCAGTCTCTCAGGCACTTTATGCAGGGGCAGTGGAGTCCACAGGAGGCTTGTTGGTCCATCAATAGGCTGGAGATGCGGGCGGTGTTCCTTGCACTGCAGGTCTTTGGGGCGAGGCTGCAGGGAGCTGCAGTGTGGGTACTGTTGGACAATGCAACAACAGTGGCCTACATCAATCGGCAAGGGGGCACGGGCAGTGCAGCCCTGGAGGCAAAGGCCGAGTCTCTAATGGACTGGGCGGAGGATCACCTCCAGGCCTTATTGGCGGCTCATGTAGCGGAAGTCAACAATGTCAAGGAGGATTATCTGAGCCAGGTGCGGGTAGACCCGGGAGAGTGGGTGCTCCATCAGGAGGTGTTCAACTTGCTGGTGCACCGCTGGGGCACACTGGTCATAGATTTGATGACAAAATTCGAGGGCGCCAAGGCGAGCCGGCTCTTCAGCAGAAAGAGGGAAAGAATGTCGGAAGGCTTGGATGCCCGTGTACAGCAGTGGCCTGCCGAGGGGCTCCTCTACGTGTTTCCGCCCTGGCTGCTCATCGGCTGAGTGGTGCAGAGGATAGAGTCCCATCGGGGGATGGTGATTCTCATCGCTCCAGACTGGCTGCAACATCCGTGGTACGCGGATCTGGTAAGGAATCTAGTAGATCGGCCATGGCGTTTCCCGGCACAGACGGATCTCTTGTCACATGGTCCAGTGCTAATGCCTCAGGTGAATTGATTCTTGCTTACGGCCTGGCTTTTGAAAGGACGTGACTGAGATGCAAAGGCTATTCAGGCCCGATGATTACAACGTTATTGAAGGCCAGGAGGAGGTCAATGTTTTTGGCCTACATTAGGGTCTGGCAGCTGTTCGAGGCGTAGTGTGCCGACAGGCAGGTGAGGCCAGTTTCAGCCTCGGTGCTTATGATCTTGGAGTTCTTGCAGGCCAGTTTCGACAAGTTTAGCCTCCTGCTCCTTGAGGGTGCAGCTGGCAGCGATTGCCTGTTATTGCGGAAAAGTCCAGGGTATAGCATTGGGCGCTCACCCGAATGTGACACGGTTCTTGAGGGTGATTCTTCATATGAGTCCTCTGCATAGGGTTATGGTTCCGCCTTGGAATCTCAATCTGGTGCTGTCAGCGTTGTGTGGAGAGCCGTTTGAGCCTTTGGCTCGGGCTTCTATTAAGGACTTGACCCTTAAGACAGTATTCCTGGTGGCTATCTGCTCGGCATGCCGCATTTCGGAACTACAAGCTTTGTTGTGTCGGGAGCCGTTTCTTGTTTTTTTCAAAGGAGAAGGTGATACTGCACCCAGTTCCTTCCTTTTTGCCTAAAGTTGTTTCGGCTTTTCATACGAATCAGGTTGTGTCATTGTCAGTGTTGGCTGGAGCAGGGGAATCAGGTGTTCGCCTTCCGCTGCGATTCTTGGATGTACAGCGGGTTCTCCATCGTTATTTGAAGGGTACTAGAGAGTTCCGAAGGTCGGATCATCTCTTTGTGCTGTTTGGTGGTCCCCGCAAGGGTGAGGCGGCGGCTAAGGCGTCTATTTTGCGATGGATCAGGGAAGCTATTTCGTTGGCGTATCTCCTCAAGGGTAAGGGGGTGCCGGCGGGGTTACGAGCGCATTCTATCAGAGCACAAGCGGCTTCTTGGGCGGAATACAGTTTGGTTCTGCCAGTGGAGATTTGTAAGGTGGCCACATGGTCGTTGTTGCATACCTTCGCAAAGCATTACTGGCTGGACGTTCAATCTGCGGAGGATGCTTGTTTCATAAGAACATAACATAAGAACATAAGATATGCCATACTGGGTCAGACCAAGGTCCATCAAGCCCAGTATTCTGTTTCCAACAGTGGCCAATCTAGGTCGTACGTACCTAGCAGTTTCCCCAAGGGACACAGGTTCCACAATGCTTGTATTGGTTCAAGCATTGATATCCTGGGTCCCTTCTTAATAATGGTTTATGGACCTTTCCTCCAGGAACTTGTCCAAACCTTTTTTAAACCCAGCTACACTAACAGCCTTTACTACATCCTCCGGTAACAAATTCCAGAGTTTGATTACACGTTGAGTGAAAAAATATTTTCTTTTATTAGTCTTAAATAGTTTACCCTGTAGCTTCATTGCATGTCCCCTAGTCTTTCTATATTCTGATAAGGTAAACAATCGATCTACGTTTACCCGTTCCACTCCGTTCATTAATTTATAGACTTCTATCATATCTCCCCTCAGCCGTCTCTTTTCCAGGTTAAAGAGCCCCAACCTTTTTAGCCTTTCTTCATAGGAGTAGCCTTCCATCCCCTTTACCATTTTGGTGGCTCTTCTCTGAACCTTTTCTAAAATCGCTATATCCTTTTTAAGATACGGCGACCAGAATTGCACACAATATTCAAGGTGCGGTCTCACCATGGAACGATATAGAGGCATTATAATATCTTTTGTTTTATTTTCCATTCCTTTCCTTATCATACCTAGCATTCTATTTGCTCTCTTGGCCGCCGCTGCACACTGGGCCGAGGGTTTTAACATGGTATCCACAAGGACGCCTAAATCTTTTTCTTGGGTGGTGGTTCCTAATGTGGAACCTTGCATCGTGTAACCATAGTTTGGGTTGTTCTTCCCTAGGTGCATAACCTTGCACTTCTCCACATTAAATTTCATCTGCCATTTTGATGCCCAGTCTTCCAATTTATCAAGATCCTCTTGCAATTTTCCACAATCCTCCTGGGTTTTAACAACTTTAAATAGTTTTGTGTCATCAGCAAATTTGATAACCTCACTCGTTATTCCACTTTCCAGGTCATTTATGAATATGTCAAAAAGCAGCGGACCCAGCACAGATCCCTGGGGTACACCACTATTCACCTTTCTCCATTGGGAAAATTGGCCATTTAGCCCTACCCTCTGCTTTCTATCTTTTAACCAGTTCCTGATCCACAGTAGTACACTGCCTCCTATCCCATGACTCTTTAGTTTTGCCAAAAGTCTCTCATGAGGGACCTTGTCAAAGGCTTTCTGAAAGTCCAGATACACAATATCAACCGACTCACCTTTGTCCACCTGTTTATTCACTCCTTCAAAAAAACATAACAGATTAGTAAGACAAGATCTTCCTTGTCTAAAGCCATGTTGGCTGTCTCCCATTAGGTCGTGACTATCTATATGCTGAGTAATTTTATTCTTTATGATGGTTTCTACCATTTTTCCCTGTACTGATGTCAGGCTCACCGGTCTGTAGTTTCCCGGATCACCCCTCGAACCCTTTTTAAAAATTGGTGTTACATTGGCGATCCTCCAATCCTCAGGTATTAGAGATGATTTTAATGATAGTTCACAGATTACTGATAGCAGGTCTGCAATCTCAAATTTCAGTTCTTTCAACACCCTTGGATGTATACCATCCGGCCCAGGTGATTTGCTACTCTTCAGTTTATCTAATAGTTGTAAGACATCTTCCCGATGTATCGATATTTCCTTCAATTCTTCCACACCTTTAAATACCACTTCAGTCGTGGGTAACATCCCTACATCTTCCTCAGTAAAGACCGAAGCAAAGAATTCATTCAGTCTCTCCGCTATCGCCTTGTCGCCTCTTAGTGCTCCTTTAACCCCTTTATCATCTAATGGACCAACTGACTCTCTCACGGGTTTTTTGCTACGAATGTACTTGAAAAGGTCTTTATTTCGCGTTTTTGCTTCCGCAGCAAGCTTCTTCTCAAATTCTCTCTTTGCCTGCCTTATCAATGCCTTGCATTTGACTTGCCAGTGCTTGTGCTGTTTCCAGGTTTCATCATTTGGCTCTTTTTTCCATTTCTTGAAAGATGCTTTTTTGGCAACAACAGCCTCTCTGACCTCAGCTTTAAACCATGCTGGCAATTTTTTGGACTTCCTTCCACTTTTCTTAAAGCGTGGAATACAGCTGGTCTGGGCTTCCAAGATAGTATTTTTCAACAACACCCAAGCTTGATGTACGTCTTTAACCTTTGCAACTGCTCCTTTTAGTTTTTTCTTAACTGTTTTCCTCATTCTATCATAGTCTCCCTTTCGAAAGTTAAAGGGTAGTACTGTGGATTTCCTTACTATCCCTCCTCCACTAATTAAATCAAAGGCGATCATGCTATGATCACTATTGCCAAGTGGCCCCAACACCCTTATCTCTTGCACTACATCTGGTGTTCCACTAAGGACTAGGTCTAATATTGCTTCCCCTCTGGTCGGTTCATGAACCAGCTGCTCCAAGAAGCAGTCATTTATTTCATCTAGGAACTTTATCTCCCTAGCATGTCCTGTTGTGACACTGACCCAGTCGATGCCGGGGTAATTGAAATCACCCATTATTATTACTGCACTGTAACTTTTGCTAGCTTCCTTGATTTCTTTGAGCATTTCATCATCCATTTGTTCATTCTGGCCAGGCGGACGATAGTACACCCCCACTGCCATCGCCTTCCCCTTTTTACATGGAATTTCAATCCATAGAGATTCTACAGCAAATTTTGTTTCTTGCAAAACTTTAATCCTTTCTGACTCAATGCCCTCTCTAACATAGAGCGCAACCTCTCCACCAATTTGATCAGCTCTATCATTTCGATATAGTTTGTACCCAGGTATCACAGTGTCCCACTGGTTGTCCTCCTTCCACCATGTCTCTGATATTCCAATCATATCTAACCTCTCGTTTAGTGCTATATATTCTAACTCTCCCATCTTGTTTTGTAGACTTCTAGCATTTGCATACAAGCATTTTAGAGACTGTATTTTATTCATATTAATTTGGCTATTGGTAGACATGGGTAATTTGGGATCTTTAAGTTCTGTCTGCTCCATACTCGAGGGCATTTGGGCTACTTTACTCTTTTTTGGAACCTCTCTGCTTTTTGTAGTATCCTTCAAGGATACATTCTTCCGAACCATGCGCTCTTGGGCGACTGTCGGCTTTCCCCTATTATCTAGTTTAAAAGCTGCTCTATCTCCTTTTTAAAGGTTAATGCCAGCAGCCTGGTTCCATCCCGGTTAAGGTGAAGCCCATCCCTTCGGAAGAGCCCCTCCTTTCCCCAGAATGTTCCCCAGTTCCTAACAAATCCGAACCCCTCATCTCTGCACCATTGTCTCATCCACGCATTGAGACTCCGGAGCTCTGCCTGCCTATTGGGTCCTGCGCGTGGAACGGGAAGCATTTCGGAGAACGCTACCCTGGAAGTTCTGGATTTCAACTTCCTACCTAAAAGCCTAAATTTAGCTTCCAGAACCTCCCTACCACATTTTCCTATGTCATTGGTACCAACATGTACCAAGACAGCAGACTCCTCCCCAGCACTATCTAAGACCTTATCTAGGTGGCGTGTGAGGTCCGCTACCTTCGCACCAGGCAGGCATGTTACCAGGCGATCCTCACGTCCACCAGCCACCCAGCTATCTACATGCCTAATGATCGAATCACCAACTATAACTGCTGTCCTAACCCTTCCCGCATGGGCACTTGGCCCTGGAGAAACCTCCTCGGTGCGAGAGGGGTTTACATCACCTGGAGGACAGGTCCTAGTTACAGGATCACTTCCTGCCACACCAGGGTGATGCTCTCCTGTCACGTGACCTCTCTCCTCCATGGCAGCAGGGATGCTGCCAGACTGGAGGTGGGACTTCAGGACTATATCCCTGTAGGTCTCGTCTATGTACCTCTCTGTCTGTCTTATGTTTTCCAAGTCTGCTACTCTAGCCTCTAGAGAACGGACTCGTTCCCTGAGAGCAGAGAGCTCCTTGCACCTAGTGCACACGTAAGACCTCTCACCAGCTGGGAGAAAATCATACATGTGACACTCAATGCAAAAGACTGGAAAGCCCACATCCCGCTGCTGGACTGCTGTCTGCATCTTAGTTTTAAGTTTGTGTTTAGATCTTTAAGTTCTTTATGTACTAAAGGGTGCTATGGATATTTATACCACTAAAACTATACCTAAGAAGTTTAATATACCTTGTTCACCTGAAGCTTAATTAATCTCAGGTCCTTGGTGTATGACTGATTTGGGTAATGAGCTTCACCTGAGAGCACCTCCTGTCTTTTAAGTTGTGCAAGTACCTATAAAGCTGTGATTTTCCCAGGGGAGGGTTCAGCGGTGCTCCGGGGAGGTGCGTCTGGTCCCTCCCATTATGGTTAACTGCTCTATTACATCCCAGACTGGACTGGAGGGACGATAAGGAAGTCTAAGTTAGACTTACCTGCTAATTGTTGTTCCTTGAGGAACTCCAGTCCAGTCCCATATCCCACCCGTTTTTGCGTCTTTCAGAATATTGGTCTGCGGCAGGTTGGAAGATGATGGCTCTCGTGCAGTGGGCACGGTAGTTCCTCTCACCCAAAGGGGGGGGATAGGAGGATTCCATTCTCTGGGGTGGGGGGGCTATTGTTTCTGTATTTAGTTGGAGTGTTAGGGTCTGTTCTGTTTAACTACTTATTTGTTGCTCCTGTGAGTCTGCTTTGTCAATAGGTACTGGTCAGAAGTGGCAGTGCTTGCTTTATTAGTAAAGATGACGTGCTCAGTCTCCAAGCTGCTGGAAAAGATGCACTACCTAGAGGTTCCGGACTGGATTTTAGTTCCTCAAGAAACAACAATCAGCAGGTAAGTCTAATTTAGGGGCTTGTTTACAAAGCCGCGGTAGTGGTTCGCGATCGCGATCACAGCCGCGGCCCCATTGAAATCAATGGGGCCGCGGCTCCGATTACGATCGCAAACCGCTACCGCGGCTTTGTAAACAAGCCCCTTAGTCTTTATAACCTTTTTGTATTGAAAAACTTTTATTAGAACAACTTGACCAAACATAAACTTTTCAAAACATTAGCTTTTTAAATATGAGTTTTTCAGAAAATAAGCTTCTGCGTATATCATTCAAATAGATATAAATATGCATAGTACATCTGGTGCCATCTTGCATAGTGGTTATGGAGTACAAAAATATAACACTCCTATTGATTATTTTTCTCTAAAGTGACATCAAATAATATTATCTTTGTGTAACTTCTATACATTTCTTCAGTAATCATTTTCAATAAACATTTTTCCCCATGTTCAACTGTTTCCTGCTAATTTTCTTATTAACTTATGCAGTTTATACTTTTAATCTTACAAGTGGATACCATGTTAAAACCCTCGGCCCAGTGTGCAGCGGCGGCCAAGAGAGCAAATAGAATGCTAGGTATGATAAGGAAAGGAATGGAAAATAAAACAAAAGATATTATAATGCCTCTATATCGTTCCATGGTGAGACCTCACCTTGAATATTGTGTGCAATTCTGGTCGCCGTATCTTAAAAAGGATATAGCGATTTTAGAAAAGGTTCAGAGAAGAGCCACCAAAATGGTAAAGGGGATGGAAGGATACTCCTATGAAGAAAGGCTAAAAAGATTAGGGCTCTTTAAACTGGAAAAGAGACGGCTGAGGGGAGATATGATAGAAGTCTATAAATTAATGAACGGAATGGAACGGGTAAACGTAGATCGATTGTTTACGTTATCAGAATATAGAAAGACTAGGGGACATGCAATGAAGCTACAGGGTAAACTATTTAAGACCAACAAAAGAAAATATTTTTTCACTCAACGTGTAATCAAACTCTGGAATTTGTTACCGGAGGATGTAGTAACGGCTGTTAGTGTAGCTGGGTTTAAAAAAAGGTTTGGACAAGTTCCTGGAGGAAAGGTCCATAAACCATTATTAAGAAGTGACCGAAGATATCAATGCTTGACCCAGTACAAGCATTGTGGAACTTGTGTCTCTTGGGGAAACTGCTAGGTACATATGACCTAGTTTGGCCACTGTTGGAAACAGAATACTGGGCTTGATGGACCTTGGTCTGACCCAGTATGGCATATCTTATGTTCTTATGTTCTTATAAGTCTCTTCATATTCCATAGTCCCTCTCACCCTCTGTCTTTTCGCCTTATATGTAGTTATAACTTTTATGAGATTTGGACATCCCCTTTGTCCAACATTTCTTATACCTTTCTTCCTTCATTCGTCCCTCCTACCCCCTATTTAAAATTGTGGTTACTTGCACCATTCTAATCGTATAATGGGCACCGCTCAATCCCCTTCTATAAGTGGTTCTTCCATGTATACAGCTGCGTTTACAGTTGACCATTGCCCCCACTCCCCCCCCCCCCCCATATATGCTTCTTTTCCACCCTCTTTTCCTTCTCCCTCAATTACTCCCAGCTTTATGCCCCCCTCTCTTCCCTCTCCCCTTGTATGTAGGGCTGCCACCGTTTGCCAAATCATTCTGTGGTATGGTTTTTATGTGCCGTAATTTTGCACATCCTATATACATACTCCAACCGATGCATTACCGCTGTGTGTTCTGGCGGTTTATTACACCTCCATCTTTTTGCAATTTCCATCCGTGCCCTATCACAATCATTTGTAGCATATATCCCATATCGGAATTTACTCCCCCTTCCCATTCATTCAACAATACCTCTTTTGGTCCCATTACTCACCCCCCCCCCCTCCATCCCAGAATATCGTTTATCATTCCCCTCAGCCATGTCCAAGACATCTGTAGCACCGGACATGTCCACTACATATGCATATAGTCCCTCTTTCTCCACATCCCTTCCAACATAGAAACATAGAAATATGACGACAGAAAAAGACCACATGGCCTATCTAGTCTGTCCTTCCATAACAACTACAACAGTCCACTTTTTGCCTTTAGAGATCCTCTGTGTTGGTCCCATGCTTTCTTGAATTCAGTTACTGTCCTCATCTCTACCACCTCCACTGGGAGACTATTCCATGGATCCACTACTCTTTCCGTAAAGAAATATTTCCGCATATCACTCCTGAATCTATCTCCCTTCACCCTCATCCCATGTCCCCTCGTAGCAGAGCTTGCTTTCAATTGAAAGAGGCTCTCTCCCTGAACATTTATGCCACGGAGGTATTTAAACATCTCAATCATATCACCTCTATCCCGCCTTTCCTCTAAGGTGTACATATTAAGATCCTTAAGTCTGTCCTCATATGCTTTATAATGAAGCCCATTAATCATTTTGGTAGCAACCCTCTGCACCGACTCCATCCTGTTCACATCCTTTTGAAGGTGCGGTCTCCAGAATTGCACACCATACTCCAAATGAGGTCGCACCAAAGACTTATACAGAGGCATTATCACCTCCTTTTTTCTGCTAGCCATTCCTCTCCGTATGCACCCAAGCATCCTTCTAGCTTTTGCTGTCGCCTTTTCCACCTGTTTAGCTACTTTAAGATCATCAGACACAACCACGCCTAGGTCCCGCTCTTCTTTAGTGGACAAAAGTACTTCACCTCCTATACTGTATTGCTCCCTTGGATTGCTGCAGCCCAAATGCATGACCTTACATTTTTTAACATTAAATCCCAGCTGCCAAATTCTAGACCATTCTTCAAGCTTAGCTAGATCCCTCCTCATGTTATCTACCCCTTCCTGGGTGTCTACTCTATTGCAGATTTTGGTATCATCCGCAAAGAGGCAAACCTTACCCGACAGCCCTTCCGCTATATCACTAACAAAGATGTTAAAAAGAATTGGACCAAGGACAGATCCCTGGGGCACACCACTGGTAACATCCTTCTCCTCAGAGTGAGCTCCATTTACTTGTACTCTTTGTCGCCTCCCACCCAACCAATTTCTAACCCAAGCAGTAACTTTAGGGTCCATCCCTAGGGTGCTCAATTTGTTTATAAGTCGCCTTTGAGGAACAGTGTCAAAGGCTTTACGGAAATCTAAATACACCACATCTAGAGCTCTCCCTCGGTCCAACTCCCTGGTCACCCAGTCAAAAAAATCAATCAGATTTGTCTGACAAGACCTGCCTCTGGTGAATCCATGCTGCCTCGGATCCTGTAATCCGCTGGACTCCAGAAACCTCACTATTTTCTCTTTCAGCAGCGTTTCCAATAATTTACTCACCACCGAAGTTAAACTAACCGGCCTGTAGTTTTCAACCACATCCTTACTTCCGCTTTTGTGTAAAGGCACCACATGAGCCTCTCTCCAGTCCTTTGGCACCACTCCTGACTCCAACGAGGCATTGAAAAGGTCAGTCAGTGGAGCTGCTAGAACGTCCCCAAGTTCCCTCAGTATTCTAGGGTGTATCCCATCCGGTCCCATCGCTTTGTCTACTTTAAGTTGAGCTAGTTTCTCACGAACACAGTCTTCTGAAAATAGTTCAAGATGTCCCTCGCTTCTGTTCTTATTTGTGGGTGTTTTCTGAGGTCCTGCTCCTGGTTCTTCATCTGTGAACACAGAACAAAAATATTTGTTAAGCAATTCCGCTTTATCCTTATCAGCTTCTACATATTCCCCCCCTGCACCCTTGAGTCTGACAATACCACTTTTGCTCTTCCTCTTCTCACTAATATATCTGAAAAATGTCTTATCCCCCCATTTTATTGCATTGGCTATTTCCTCCTCCTTTTGAATCTTTGCCTTCTTGACTACTTTGCTAGCTTCTCTAAGTTTTTCCAAATACAGATGCTTGTCTTCTGCTCTCTGTGATCTCTTGTATTTCATGAAGGCCTCCCTCTTTTTCTTCACTTTTTCAGCTACTTCCTTCGAAAACCATAGCGGTCTCCTGTTCCTTTTGCCTTTATTTACCATTTTAACAAAAAGGTTGGTTGCCCTTAAAATACCCCCTTTCAGTTTTGCCCACTGTTTTTCTACATCCCCCAGCTGTTCCCATCCCACTAACGACTCCCTGAGGTATTGGCCCATCTTCGCAAAGTTAGTCTTCCTAAAGTCTAAGATCCTCACCTTGGAATGGATTCTAACAGCCCTAGTCCTAATACTGAACCACACCATCTGGTGATCACTGGAAGCAAAATGATCTCCCACTACAACATCAGAAACACTTTCACCATTGGTAAGCACCAAGTCCAGTATGGCCCCTTCACGTGTGGGGTCTGTTACCAATTGCCTGAATAGTTCTCCCTGTAGAGAATCCAGGATCTCCTTACTTCTAGATGATACTGCAGCAGGAATGTGCCAATCAACATCTGGCATATTGAAATCTCCTATCAGTAGCACTTCCCCTTTCTTAGCAATGCTGCGTATGTCTTCAATTAACTCTCTGTCCACCTCTTCCTCTTGTGAGGGAGGTCTGTATATCACTCCAATGCAAATAGATTTCTCTTTCCCTCTTTCTAGTTTAACCCACAATGCCTCCTCTCTCCCTTTTAAGCTCTGTAATTCCAAAGCTTTAATAGTAGTTTTTACATATAGTGCCACTCCTCCTCCTCTTCTTCCTACCCTGTCCTTCCTGAATAAAGTATAGCCAGGTATAGTTACATCCCAGTCATTGTTTTCTGTGAACCATGTTTCTGTAACTGCCACTAAATCCAAGTCAGCCACTCCCACCAAAGCTTCAACCTCAGGGATCTTATTTCCCATGCTACGGGCATTAATACACACTGCTTTCCATATGTTACCCCTGTTACCCATTTCCATAAAGGTATTTAATGTATCACCTACCTGGGGGCTTTCACTTACCTGGGGGCTTTCTTCACCCATCCCCAAGGAATCTAGTTTAAAGCCCTCTTCAGTAGATTAGCCAGTCTACTACCAAAGATGCGTTGACCTCTTTTGGACAGATGGATGCCATCTCTGCAATGATCATCACTGTGTTTGTTCATTCTACTAACTCACACTGGGGTTAAGTAAATGCGTTATAGCATCTTATATGAATGCTCTTGTATGGCTGCAGACACTGAGGTCACCCTCGTAGCTTGGTAAATATTTTCCCATCTTTCCTGGTCCCATTGTCCTCCTATATCTTTTTCCCAGGCCAACATATGAAGGGCTTTCTCTTCCTTGTTCCTAAGGCCTCTATAGATCTGGGATATTAACCCCTGCCCCTGAGGCCCCATTCTCTACATCTGTTCAAATATACGCTCCTCTCTTCCTAACTCTGCCTTATCCTTTATTCCCCACAGGAAATGCACTAATTAAAAATAGCCATACCAATCGTTATCTTCAAGGGCAAATTCCTGCTTGAATTCTCGGAAAGCTCTCAAGTTCCCTTGTGTATTTAATATCTGACCCATATAGACTAGCCCTTGGTTTGCCCATCTGTGAAAATACGTTGTTCTACCCCCCTTAGCAAACCCTTCACATATTGCTTTTCGCTATAGACAAATCCCTCCCCCTCTCCCCACCAGTAAAGCCCAATCTTTTTTCCAAATTTGCAATGTATGCTTTATATATCGGATAACTACAGCTACCTCTCTACTAGTCCCTATATTTTCCCATAGTAGATCAGTCAATTTCCGTTCCCCTACTGCTGTTTGCTCAGGTTGCACCCATTGGGGCCCATTCTTTTCCATCCTCTATCCCATAATAGCTTTAAGCTGTGCTGCTTTATAATATCTTATAAGATAAGCTTATAGCTTTGTATCCTGCAGATACCTGGTTGAATCTGGGCTCCACAGCTTCTCATACAAACAGATAAGCTTACAGCTTTGTATCTTTTAATAAGCTTGCAGCTTGATATCTCTTACCTATTTTCTTACCTATCCTGTTGGTTGTGTAGTTGATATATAATATTTAATTGGGTTTACCTATCCTGGTGGTTTGTGTAGCTAAGTTAACTGCTGGTTTTACATTCACTTCTGGGAATAATCTGCTTGCATTTCTTGGGTAGCCCTCCAATCAGAAATCTAAAGGTGCCCTCGGTTCAGGTAAGGCCTGCTGGCCAAGGACACTCAAGGTGGCAAAACAGTGCGACAAGGCGGTGGCAAAAGCTAGGAGGATGTTGGGCTGCATACGAAGAGGAATTACCAGCAGAAAGAAAGAGGTTCTAATACCACTGTATAAGTCACTGGTGAGGCCTCACTTGGAATACTGTGTTCAGTTTTGGAGACCGTATCTTGCAAAGGATGTAAAAAGAATGGAATCTGTTCAGAGGAAGGCAACCAAAATTATTTGGAGCCTGTGTCAGAAACCTTATGAGAAGAGACTTGAAGACCTAAATATGTACACTTTGGAGGAGAGGAGGGATAGGGGAGATATGATTCAGACCTTTAAATACTTAAGGAGAAATAATGAACAAACAAACCTCTTCCAAAGACGGGGAAGCTGTAAAACGAGAGGGCATATCATGAAGCTGCAAGGTGGAAAATTGAAAGGCAATATCAGGAAATACTTTTTCACTGAGAGGGTGGTGGATGCTTGGAATGCCCTCCCGATGGAGATGGTGGGGGCAAATACGGTGGCAGAATTCAAAATGGCATGGGACATTTACTATGTTACTATGACAGACACAATGGATCCATTTATAGCAACAGAATAAAATAAAAATAAACTGAACCATCTAACTTCTCAACAAATAGGGGTGTCCTGTATGGAGCGGTGGGTTCACCCCTAAACAAAGACATGGGGAGGGGTGGCCTGAGGGGCGGCCTGCACAGAGTGGCACCTACTCCTGCCATCTTACTCCGGCCTTCTTACTGGGCAGACTAGATGGACCATACTGGTCTTTATCTGCCGTCATATACTATGTTAATACCACTACCACTAATCCCTCTTCTTCTTTTCTTTTCATTAAGACCGCCCTCTGCACCTTTGGTGGTCTCCCTCTCCATATATAGGAGAAAATTATACTCTGCAAATGGGCCAACATCCGATCAAGTACTTCTATCGGGAGTGAACTGAACATAAAGAGCACCCGGGGCAGGACATTCATTTTGACAATCGCTATACGTCCACACCACAAGAAATATGGCATATCCCACCTTATCAAATTGTTCCAAGCAAGGACTGCTAATCACCCAGGAAGTTGGTCACAGCTTGCTTCAGCAGCACAGGCATAAATAGCTCAACCAGTGCTCTGTGATCCTCAGTCTTGAAGGACTAGAAAAGGGGACTGTTACTTCTGGAGAGAGATCTGCAATTGTGAGTATATACTTCTGGGAATTTTCTGAAAGGAATTCTTTCTATTAAAGCTAATTAATCTGTGAACCACTATTTTTTGTTAAATCAGTCAGGGCCTAGTAGCAGCAGTTTAAGTTTAAATTTAAAACACACAAGAGAACTTTCTGGTTACATTTCATACCCAGCAGAGAGCTTGTAGTTTAAATTTAATAGTCACTCAGGGCCTAGCATCAGCAAAGTACTTTTAGCTTAAATTTAAAACACAGAAGAGAGCTTTCTGGTTAAATTTAGAACCCAGCAGAGAGCTTGTAGTTTAAATTTCATAATACGTTAGAGCCTAGCAGCAGCAAAGAGCTATAATTTAAATCAAATCAGAATATAGCTTACCTCAGCAGCACAGGACAGGGTACTGTGTAACAGCCCTCTTTTATAAGTGTTAGATCCCTCCCTCCCTCCCTCCCCAACACCCATCCACCCCTGGGATAATCATAGCTTTATAGGTACTTACACATCTTAAAGGACAGGAGGTGCTCTCAGGTGAAGCTCGTTACCCAAATCAGTCATACACTAAGGACCTGAGATTAATTAAGCTTCAGGTGAACAAGGTATATTAAACGTATTAGGTACAGTTTTATTAGTATAAATATCCATAGCAACCCTTAGTAAGTAAAGAACTTAAAGATCTAAACACAAGCTTAAAACTAAGATGCAGACAGCAGTCCAGCAGCAAGATGGGGGCTTTCCAGTCTTTTGCATTGAGTGTCACATGTATGATTTTCTCCCAATTGGTGAGTGGTCTTACGTGTGCACTAGGTGCAAGGAGCTCTTTGCTCTCAGAGAACGAGTCCGTTCTCTAGAGGCTAGAGTAGCAGAGTTGGAAAACATAAGAAAGACAGAGAGGTACATAGACGAAACCTACAGGGATATAGTCCTGAAGTCCCACCTCCAGTCTGGCAGCATCCCTGTTGCCATGGAGGAGAGAGGTCACGTGACAGAGCATCACCCTGGTGAGGCAGGAAGTGATCCTGTAACTAGGACCTGTCCTCCAGGTGATGTAAAACCCTCTCGCACCGAGGAAGTTTCTCCAGGGCCATGTGTCCATGAGGGAAGGGTTAGGACAGCCGTTATAGTTGGTGATTCGATCATTAGTGTGGTGTAGAAGGTCCCTCAGATCCTTTAGAGAGTGATAAAATGCAGGATTCAGCTTCAGTTAAGGAAAGTAAACAAGTGCACATGGCTCCTGGTTTCCAGGGAAACCACAGACAAAGCAGATTAGAGGAGAGGAAAACACGCCCCTGCTGCAGTTCAGCTCAGCAATCACGAGCTAAGGCTGGACACCTGTTGAAAGGAGTGGTCAGGTTAAACCCAGAAAACCAGAGATTT
Source organism: Ichthyophis bannanicus (assembly GCA_033557465.1). Classification (NCBI taxonomy): domain Eukaryota; kingdom Metazoa; phylum Chordata; class Amphibia; order Gymnophiona; family Ichthyophiidae; genus Ichthyophis; species Ichthyophis bannanicus. The sequence goes on from CM066034.1 coordinate 466,005,665, forward strand.
AAGAGAAGCTCATTAGGAAGGGAGCAAGGACATGAGCAGGCACAACTAGAAGCACATGGGGAAGCAGAGTTGGAAGGCCAGCTGAGAGCACAGCCACGAGGAAAGCAGTCACGAGAAACAGAGGATTGGCTTGGGAGTGAAGACACAGAGGAATTCATGGTAACAGAGGATTCTCTGACCTTTAATTCAGAAGGGGAAGTCAGCACAGGATACGAGCAGAGAGTCCGTGCAAAGGAGCAAGGTACAAACAGCCCAGGTTTGTTGCCGTGGGTAAAAGGCAGCTATAAGGGGAATGTACCAAGAAGGCAGACTTGTGTGCACGTAGAGACTCCAAGGCTTACAGCTGTAGCTGATCCTGGAAAGCAGAAGGAATCTCTCATAAGGAAGCCAAGAGGTAGGCTGAGTGACTGGTATAAAAGTAAAGCTGTTTTTAAGAAGTGCTCTGCTATTAACCCAGAAGGGTGGGGCTTTCCATGTGGTGAACACTGTGGCAATTACAAGCCTTGTGTAGCAGAAGGCTACGGGGAAAAGTCTATTGCTGAAGGAACAGGTGTGTGCCTGGAAACACCTTGTAAGCAATTGCAGACATTTCCAACTGAGAGTCAGTATGAATCGATGGAAACTGAGCCATCTGTAGAATATCTGCCTATTGAGTCAATGGACTGTACAATGTCTGTGTCTGAGAAGATAAAACCTGTATAATAAGTTTAAGCTGTGCAGAGAGAGAGAGCTGCCGGTAGCAGCCAAAGGAAACAGCACCAAAGGTTTTGGAACAGAAGTGCTCTTTATGTTGGATTATAGTGATGCTGATATAAGAAGCTGTTTGAGTTACATTTCTTATATTATTTCATGCCAGAAGTTGTATGGCCTTGTTCTTTATTTTCCATTTGTAAAACCGTTTAGGAAGGGGAATTAAAATCCTGTTATTTGCCTGAACCCTCGAGCTCCACAACTCGCCTTATTTCATATAGTGAAAAAACTTCAACTCCCAGAAGGCAGTGCTTTCCCCAAGCACCATTTTTACTAACTGAATAAGGAATCAGGCTGCTTATATCCACAAGCTCAGGCTGTGGAGTAATAGCAACATTACATTAGGCATGTAGATAGCTGGGTGGCTGCTGGATGTGAGGATCGCCTGGTAACATGCCTGCCTAGTGCGAAGGAAGCGGACCTCACACGCCACCTAGATAAGGTCTTAGTGCTGGGGAGGAGTCTGCTGTCTTGGTACATGTCAGTACCAATGATATAGGAAAATGTGGTAGGGAGGTTCTGGAGGCTAAATTTAGGATTTTAGGTAGTATAATGAAGAAGCCCCTACTGAGTCCATGGAGATAGGGATAGTAGAAGATTCCACCTTAGAATCTGACAGGCAGTCTGAGCACATGGCTCAATGTTTACAAGAAGAAAGTAAACAGAGAAAGTCAGGAGCTGAATGGACACGCCCAAGCTGTAACGTATCACCAAGCTTAGGGGTTAATGAGAAACACCTGTTCAGGGGAAGGGCAGAGCTAAGCCCTGAGAAACAGGACTATAATAATTGGTCATTAGCTTTAAAAGCGAGACCGAGAGAAACACAGAGGCAAGGAAGAGAGAGACCGGGTGAAGGTCCCAGTCAGAGACCAGGTCAAGAGAGAGCCGTAGCAAGAGCCAAGGAAGCCAAAGTCCGAGAACCTGAAGGAAGCAGCACAAGAGAGGTGCCATTCAGGAAAAGCAGGAGAAAGGAGAGACCTCCTGGGAGGCAGGCTTGGAAAAGCTTGGAGGCTCCAGAGAGAGAGAGATGATGGCAGGAAAATACTTATAGGTCTGAGGCAGAAGCCAGCAAGCTAAGAGGAAAGAAAACACAGCCGGTGTTTGGAAACCTGTCTGAGCCAAGAGAGCAGAGAATTCCTCCCTCCTTAAAGCCAGAAGGTAGGCTTCAAAGTTTGCCCAGCTATGAATCTAGTTTAAAAGTATTTCCTTGTTGTTGCCAAGAAATAGGAAACAGCCCAGGAAGCAACTCCAGAGTACAGGGTAGTTTCAAGCCCTGCTGTTTAGAATGGTATAAAGGGAAGATCCCTGAATGCCTAGAAGAAGGTTACTTTAAAACCCACGATAGCAGCTTACAGCCACACCCAGCTAATGCTGAGCTGGAAGAGATGCAGATAGACTCTGCTGTTTATGACGCAGCTGATATACAGATGGATTGCACCCTATGTATAGCTGACCATATTGAATCCCTGTGCTGAGAATTACTATAAGAGTGCTGATAAAGCGGCCAAGAAAAGGGGAACATTTTCCTTTGCTATCAGAAGCTGTTTGTTGCTTTTGTTTTTGTGACGAGCACTGCACGTTTGGAAGCCTGAGAATAAAGAGGCACATTTACCTTAGTTCTTGTATGCATTCCTCCTACCAAATATATGGAAAATTGTCCTAATTTCATCTGCACTTAAGTTCTGCTGGGAGGGGAAATAAAATCCTTGTCATTTTTGCCTTTAACACTCGACTGCAACTCCTTCTTGAATCAGAGGGTAGAAAGGGGACTACCATTCCCACAAGGCATTGCAGGAGCAAATGCAGTGTCATACTCCCTGAAGATAGAATATCAAGGCAGACCAACCCTACTCGCCCTAGGCAGTAGGCTGGCCTGATGACAGTAGGAAGTTGAAATCCAGAACTTCCAGGGTAGCATTCTCCGAAATGCTTCCCTTTCCATGTGCAGGACCCAAAAGGCAGGCAGAGCTCCGGAGTCTCAATGCGTGGATGAGACAATGGTGCAGAGATGAGGGTTTTGGATTTGTTAGGAACTGGGGAACATTCTGGGGAAAGGAGGGGCTCTTCCGAAGGGATGGGCTTCACCTTAACCGGGATGGAACCAGGCTGCTGGCATTAACCTTTAAAAAGGAGATGGAGCAGCTTTTAAACTAGATAATAGGGGAAAGCTGACAGTCGCCCAAGAGTGGATGGTTCGGAAGAATGTATCCTTGAAGGATACTACCAAAAGCAGAGAGGTTCCAAAAAAGAGCAAAGTAGCCCAAATGCCCTCGAGTATGGAGCAGACAGAACTTAAAGATCCCAAATTACCCATGTCTACCAATAGCCAAATTTAATATGAATAAAATACAGTCTCTAAAATGCTTGTATGCAAATGCTAGAAGTCTAAAAAATAAGATGGGAGAGTTAGAATATATAGCACTAAATGAGAGGTTAGATATGATTGGAATATCAGAGACATGTTGGAAGGAGGACAACCAGTGGGACAGTGTGATACCTGGGTACAAACTATATCGTAATGATAGAGCTGATCAAATTGGTGGAGGGGTTGCGCTCTATGTTAGAGAGGGCATTGAGTCAGAAAGGATTAAAGTTTTGCAGGAAACAAAATTTGCTGTAGAATCTCTATGGATTGAAATTCCATGTAAAAAGGGGAAGGCAATGGCAGTGGAGGTGTACTATCGACCGTCTGGCCAGAATGAACAGATGGATGATGAAATGCTCAAAGAAATCAAGGAAACTAACAAATGTTACAGCGCAGTAATAATAATGGGTGATTTCAATTACCCCGGTATTGACTGGGTCAGTGTCATGGCAGGACATACTAGGGAGATAAAGTTCCTAGATTAAATAAATGACTACTTCTTGGAGCAGCTGGTTCATGAATCGACCAGCGGGGAAGCCATATTAGACCTAGTCCTTAGTGGAACACCAGATCTAGTGCAAGAGATAAGGGTGTTGGGGCCACTTAGCAATAGTGATCATAGCATGATCGCCTTTGATTTAATTAGTGGAGGAGGGATAGTAAGGAAATCCACAGTACTACCTTTTAACTTCCGAAAGGGAGAGCATGATAAAATGAGGAAAATAGTAAAGAAAAAACTAAAAGGAGCAGTTGCAAAGGTTAAAGACTTACATCAAGCTTGGGTGTTGTTGAAAAATACTATCTTGGAAGCCCAGACCAGCTGTATTCCATGCTTTTAAGAAAAGTGGAAGGAAGTCCAAAAAACATGGTTTAAAGGTGAGGTCAGAGAGGCTGCTGTTGCCAAAAAAAGCATCTTTCAGGAAATGGGAAAAAAGAGCCAAACGACGAAACCTGGAAACAGCACAAGCACTGGCAAGTCAAATGCAAGGCATTGATAAGACAGGCAAAGGGAGAATTTGATAAGAAGCTTGCTGCGGAAGCAAAAATGTGAAATAAAGCTTTTTCAAGTACATTCATAGAAAACAACCTGTGAGAGAGTCAGTTGGTCCATTAGATGATAGAGGGGTTAAAGGGGCACTAAGAGGTGACAAGGCAATACCGGAAAAACTGAATGAATTCTTTGCTTCGGTCTTTACTGAGGAAGATGTAGGAATGTTACCCATGATTGAAGTGGTATTTAAAGGTGTGGAAGAATTTAAGGAAATATCGATACATCGGGAAGATGTTTTACAACTATTAGATAAATGAAGAGTAGCAAATCACCTGGGCCAGATGGTATACATCCAAGGTGTTGAAAGAACTGAAATATGAGATTGCAGACCTGCTATTAGTAATCTGTGAACTATCATTAAAATCATCTCTAATACCTGAAGATTGGAGAATCGCCAATGTAACACCAATTTTTAAAAAGGGTTCCAGGGGTGATCCGGGAAACTACAGACTGGTGAGCCTCATGTCAGTACCAGGAAAAATGGTAGAAACCTTCATTGTTTTCTCTAGGGGGTATGTTTTAGAAAGTAGCGGTAGTGGCCTCTGTGCAATATCGGAGCCGCGGCCCCATTGAATTCTCATTTCCTGAAAGATCTTTTTTAGGTTTATTTACACTTGCTATACCATCTTTCATAGATAACAGCAAAGCAGCTACAACATGAATTCAATGGGGCCGCGGCTCCGATATTGCACAGAGGCCGCTACCGCTACTTTCTAAAACATACCCCCTAGAGAAAACAATAACAAAATAGAGAGTAATAAAATGTTAGCAAGCAGTCCTGGATTACTTGTTGAGGCACATAGAGAGTTGCACTATCCAATGGGAAAAAGAGTAGAGTCTATACAGAGAGAACAGCATGTAAGGAATGTAAACAAAGGCCGAGTAGTGCAGGTGGTTAAGTCTGGAGATGTGCACAGATAAGAGTATGACTCACTGTCAGGCTAGATATGTGAAGATACTCTGATCCAGTACAGCTGCAGGAGAATGGTCAGCCAGAGAACACAAAAGCATAAAGAGTGACAGACAGCTTTAGCAACAAGTAAGGGGGTGATGAAGACAGGATGAAGGCAAATGACGAAGCCTGTTGCTTTATGCAGTAGGGTTTCTCCTCCCTTCCTGCACTGTCAGCTCAAGTCTTTCCTTCTGAACATGAGTGGAAAATTCTTTTTCCACTGCCATGCACAGCGATTTAAAATGTCTGTAAACTCTGAAGTGAATGTATGTATTTTTTCCTTTTATTTCACAAAAGAAATTGAAAAAACAAATATACAAAATATTTTTCTGTATAAAGTTTAATTTACTTTACATTTTTCAAGACATAAACTTAACTATACACGGTTCATAAGATCTTTCATGTTTAAGATAAAACTAATTTTTAGAAATCGATTGGGCAAGTCTTGTGTGATGTCATTTATGACGATGGTGGAGTTCCCCTGATTAAGTGGGGTGCCCCTACCGTCTGATTGGATCTTCAGTGATGAGCGATGGGTGATGCTAGCCAATAAGAACATAAGTACCCTTTAAAAACATACCGAGCATGTGAGCTCGGCGACATTTGGTGGTTTATACAAATTGAAGGAGATTGCACTTGATACAGGGAGCGGACCCCGAAACGTGCACGTCGTGCTTTATTAGACATTCATTGACAAACAAAGGAGGGAGGAGTGGCTCAGTGGTTGGGACAGGTTACCTCAGGCCGGAAGGCCGGGGCTTCATTTCCTGCATGGGGACAAGCAACTTCAGGCCGGAGGGACTGGGGTCTCTAGTCCCATGGCCACTCCTTGTGGCCTTGGGCAAGCCACTTAACCCTCCATTGCGGTGCAGAGGGTGGCTACTAAAATGATTAGTGGTCTTCATTATAAAGCATATGAGGACAGACTGAAGGATCTTAATATGTACACCTTAGAGGAAAGGCGGGATAGAGATGATATGATTGAGATGTTTAAATACCTCCGTGGCATAAATGTTCAGGGAGAGAGCCTCTTTCAATTGAAAGCAAGTTCTGCTACGAGGGGACATGGGATGAGGGTGAAGGGAGATAGATTCAGGAGTGATATGCGGAAATATTTCTTTACAGAAAGAGTAGTGGATCCGTGGAATAGTCTCCCAGTGGAGGTGGTAGAAATGAGGACAGTAACTGAATTCAAAAAAGCATGGGACAAACACAGAGGATCTCTAAAGGTAAAAAGTGGACTGTTGTAGTTGTTATGGAAGGACAGACTGGAAAGGCCATGTGATCTTTTTCTGTCGTCATATTTCTATGTTTCTATGTTTCTTTTGCGAATTTTATAAGCAGCTGTATAAATCAAAGTACAAATGTAGAGTTTAAACTTGAACGAAATCTATTGGACACGATCTTAGCATCACTGAGTGAGGAAGAAGGCAAATAATTGGAAAGAGACATAGAGAAGCCTGAAGTGCTACAAGCTACTGAATCTTTAAAGGAGGGAAAGGCTCCATCTTTAGACGGCCTCAAAGCAAAATTCTATAAGAAGTACTCGGAGGAGATAACGGACTTAATAATGGCTATATCTAATGGGGTGCTTCAAGGAGGGGAACTTCCAAAACTGATGGGGGTGGCAGGGATCTTATAGAAACATGACGACAGAAAAAGACCACATGGCCTATCTAGTCTGTTCTTCCGTAACAACTACAACAGTCCCCTTTTTATCTTGATCATACCTAAACTGAGTTAACATGCAGGAAGATGTGGATCATATAGGCTGATATCCCTTATAAATTTAGATGTCAAGCTGTTTGCAAAGATATTAGTCACATGTTGCAAAGGTTCTTACCACAGTTGGTGAAGAACAATCAAACAGGATTTATATCAGGTCGTCAGGCGTGCGACAGCAACATATGTAAAATTTTCAGTCTAGTGTGGGTGGCCCAACAGCAACAAAAGGGATTCACTCCTAATGGCTGTGGATGCAGAAAAGGTCTTTGACCGCGTAGAGTGGCCATTTATGTTTGTGGTCTTAAAAAAATTGAAATAGGGGAGGGTTACAGGAAATGGGTGAGAGCCCTATATGCAAAACCCAAAGTCCGGATAAGGGTAAATGGGAGGTATTCCAATTTCACTAGAGAGGGGCACCAGACAGAATTGCCCACTGTCCCCTTTGTTATCTACACTAGTCATTAAACTCCTAGCAGAAAGAATACGCCAGTGTGAAGGAGTCAAAGGTATAAAGGTAGGAACCTGAGAATAAAAAATATCATTATTTGCAGATGATATGATTTACTAATGGAGAACCTGCAGCTGTTGCTGACAAATCTGCTTAAGGAAATACAGCAGTACAGCTCGGCATCAGGTTTTAAAATGAACATGGACAAAATTGAAATTTTAAACTTTTCATGAATTCTCAAGCAGAGCAGGCATTGAGGGGGTTATTCCCATTTCAGTGGACAAAAATATCAAATAAAATATTTAGGGTGCAGATCAGTCGTACAGGACGGGATCTGCTGAGCCTTAATCATGAACCAGTCATGAAAAAAATAATGAACATAAGATATGCCATACTGGGTCAGACCAAGGTCCATCAAGCCCAGTATCCTGTTTCCAACAGTGCCAATCTAGGTCATACATACCTAGCAGTTTCCCCAAAAGACACAGGTTCCACAATGCTTGTACTGGGTCAAGCATTGATATCCTGGGTCCCTTCTTAATAATGGTTTATGGACCTTGCCTCCAGGAACTTGTCCAAACCTTTTTTAAACCCAGCAACACTAATAGCCTTTACCACATCCTCCGGTAACAAATTCCAGAGTTTGATTACACGTTGAATGAAAAAATATTTTCTTTTATTAGTCTTAGTTTACCCTGTAGCTTCATTGCATGTCCCCTAGTCTTTCTATATTCTGATAACGTAAACAATCGATCTACGTTTACCCGTTCCACTCCGTTCATTAATTTATAGACTTCTATCATATCTCCCCTCAGCCGTCTCTTTTCCAGGTTAAAGAGCCCTAACCTTTGTAGCCTTTCTTCATAGGAGTATCCTTCCATCCCCTTTACCATTTTGGTGGCTCTTCTCTGAACCTTTTCTAATACCGCTATATCCTTTTTAAGATACGGCGACCAGAATTGCACACAATATTCAAGGTGCGGTCTCACCATGGAACGATATAGAGGCATTATAATATCTTTTGTTTTATTTTCCATTCCTTTCCTTATCATACGTAGCATTCTATTTGCTCTCTTGGCCGCTGCTGCACACTGGCCGAGGGTTTTAACATGTTATCCACAATGATGCCTAAATCTTTTTCCTGGGTGGTGGTTCCTAATGCGGAACCTTGCATCGTGTAACCATATTTTGGGTTGTTCTTCCCTAGGTGCATAACTTTGCACTTCTCCACATTAAATTTCATCTGCCATTTTGATGCCCAGTCTTCCAATTTATCAAGATCCTCTTGCAATTTTCCACAATCCTCTTGGGTTTTAACAACTTTAAATACTTTTCTGTCATCTGCAAATTTGATAACCACACTCGTTATTCCTCTTTCCAGGTCATTTATGAATATGTCAAAAAGCAACGGACCCAGCACAGATCCCTGGGGTACACCACTATTCACCTTTCTCAATTGGGAAAATTTGCCATTTAGCCCTACCCTCTGCTTTCTATCTTTTAACCAGTTCCTGATCCACAATAGTACACTGCCTTCTATCCCATGACTCTTTAGTTTTGCCAAAAGTCTCTGATGAAGGACCTTGTCAAAGGCTTTCTGAAAGTCCAGATACACCCTGTCAACCGACTTACCTTTGTCCACCTGTTTATTCACACCTTCAAAAAAACATAACAGATTAGTAAGACAAGATCTCCCTTGTCTAAAGTCGTGTTGGCTGTCTCCCATTAGGCCATGACTATCTACATCCTGAGTAATTTTATTCAATGGGGCCGCGGCTCCGATATCGCAAGGAGGCCGCTACAGCTGCTTTGTAAACATACCCCCATGTCTTGTTAACTCACTGCTACCATATAGTAAATTGCAGGCCTCTGCTGTGCACTTACCCAGTAGGGGTTTTTCTTCTTGTACTGAGCAAAATATAAAGACATCAGAGATGTACATTTTCCAAAGCAGACGATTCCATTTACAAATTTAAAACCAAATGTGTTGTCTATATTTTAATGGCTATTTTATTTTTCCAGTCATGTTTATTCAAGTCTCTTTTCTGCTTTCTTCTCTCTGTCTTCTAACCCTCTTTACAGGGTTTGCTTTCCATTTGCCATTTTTCTTCTATCATCTTTCATACCCCTCTTCATTTCTGACATTGATATTGACCTTTTAGCTGTTCCCTCCATTTTTTTCTTTCCTGCCTCATAATTCATCCCAATAATTATCCCTTCTTATCACCCTCCAATCCTCTAGCTCCCATGTCTACCTTTCACCTAGGCCTACCTATCAGCTTTTCATCTACTTCTCTTGCCACCTTCCTAGCCCATCTCCCCAATCCTAACCTCTCCCTAGTCCTCCTATCCTCCATTTCCTACTCCTTCCCCAGCATCTTATTCCCTTCTGCATATCACCAGCTCTCCATTTACATAGTATTATGATGGCTGATAAAGACCAGTATGATCCATCTAGTCCAGTAAGGTGGCTATAGTATTTGCATGTCACCCCCCTCTTCTATGACTTTCTTTAGGGTTGTGCCCTCTGCTCCGTGCAAGTCATCCCCTCTCCCAGGGCCGGATTTACCTATACGCCATGTACGCCATGGCGTAGGGCCCACAGCTGGCAAGGGCCCACAAAAATAGAACAAATTAGCTTTTTTTAAAAAATAAAATTAAAAAAAAAACTGCTGGCTGTCTCCCTCGCGTCTCTCTTAAGCCCGCAGGGGCTGAGACGTGAGGGAGACACTCTCCCTTCGCGCCTCTCACAGCCTGCACAGAGGGAGGGAGGGACCGACGGACCGACGGATTCAGCTTGCAGAGGGGGCCCCCGCGGGTCAGTCCATGCTGCCGCGGCAGCAGAGGGGGCCCCGCGGCGGCAGCCAGCAGTTGTTTTTTTTTTAAATTAAATTTTACTTTAGGCCGATGGGGGGGGTAGGACTGGTAATGGGCTATTGGGGGGGCTGGGGCTGGGACTGGAAATGGGCTGGGGGGGTTAAGGCTGGAGGTGGGCTGATGGGGTTAGGACTGGTAATGGGCTGTGGGCTGTTGGGGGGGGTTAGAACTGGTAATGGGCTTTGGAGGGGGTTAAGACTGGTAATGGGCTGTGGGCTGATGGGGGCTGTCTGGTAATGGGCTATGGGGGGGCTAGGACTGGAAATGGGCTGGGGGGGTTAAGACTGGAGGTGGGCTGATGGGGTTAGGACTGGTAATGGGCTGTGGGCTGATGGGGGGGTTAGGACTGGCAATGGGCTATGGGGGGCTGACTGGAAATGGGTTGATGGGGTTAGGGCTGGAAGTGGGCTGATGGGGGGGTTAGGACTGGTAATGGGTTATAGGGGGGGCTTAAACTGAAAATGGGGTGATGGGGGGTTAGGACTGTAAGTGGGTTGATGGGGGCTAGGACTGGTATTGGGTTGGGGGGTTGCTAGGACTGGAAATGGGCTGATGGGTTGCTAGGACTGGAAATGGGCTGATGCAGGGACTAGAAGGGAATGGATGCTGGGTGAGGCTGGAACTAGAAGAGAGCTGATGTTGGGGGAGGATTAGAATGGGATGGGGCTGGAAGAGTAAAATGGAGAAGGGAAAAATATTTTGTGTGGGAGGGATAAAAAATCTACAATTGGCTGGGTATTGGGAGAGTAAGTGGGGATTGAGGATGGAGGGGTAAAATTTGAGTGGATGAAATAGGAATGAGGAAAGAGCAAAAGGAGAAAGATTAGTATGTTAAAGCAGATGTAGAGAGAATGGAAAAAAACTAGAAGAGAGAAGAAAGGACAAATGGACAGCAGACGATGGAGAGTTAGCAGAAGACACGAAGAAACCAGAAGAAAGTGGCTGGAGCAATTGCAGCTGAAAAAAATGCACAAAAGGTTGAAAAATATCTCTTTATTTTGAATTTATTAATTGGAATATGTCAGCTCTGGTAAATGTGCATCATTAACGTCTGCGCTTTGTTTAGTACAAGAGCAAATTAATGTATAGTTTTATTTCTACAGTGTTGTACATTCCAAGTTTGGCTTTTGGGATTCCCAGTTTAATTATTGTCTTCCTGTTTCTAAATTGTGATTACTTGTTTGGTGATGGTCTATGTTCTGCATGTGTAACTGAGCTGAGGTGTTCTGTTTATATAATTCCTATTTGACATTGCCACTTGTTCTCTTTCCCCAGTAGGTCATGTATTGTTGTTCTCTGAAATGTATTGGTTTAATATTTGCAGTGTTGCCTTTTGATTGGTAGAGTATGGTGCTTTGTGAGTCCTGGTAATGCTGTTAGGATACGGCGGGTTTGCTATGGGTTCTAAATGGGCAGTGTTTGTAGTAGTTCCTAATGTGTCTGGAAGTTGGCACTGGATTATAGTAATGTAGAAATCTTTTAGTCTTTCTTTATCCATACACTCATTAAGAGGCACGTTTACTAAAAGTTAGTATATGGTAACATTACGCAAATATTTATGCAAATGAGGCCCCTTATGCAAATGAGGCCCCGCACCCCTCTTGGGCCGCCCCTGCTGGGGGCCCACAATTTTTGTTGGCGTAGGGCCTCACTCAAGGTAAATCCGGCCCTGCCCTCTCCCCTTTCTATGCCTTCCCATCCCTCATCTACTATCCTCTACCTCTCACCAAGCCCTGGTTCCTTTCCTATCAGTTATCTCCCTGCCTTCCAACCCTTTCTTCTGTCTTTTATCCCAAACCAGTCTCTGATTACTTGTTTCACCACTGCCCCAGCTCTACTTGATCCTCCTCTGCTTTCCAGTTTCCCCCATGGCCTCTCCCATAAAGCACCAGCATGCCCAGCTTCTCCCCTTTCTCTCTCCTCCTCCCTCCACATCCATCCAGCATATCCCTTTTCTCTTTTCCTCCCCCCCCCACCCCAACATCCAGCATCTCTCCTCTCTTTATCTCCTGCTCTGTCGCTCCATGTTCAGCAACATTCCCTCTAAGGTGCATGGGAGTCCTTCACACACATTACTACTATGGGAGTGGTGGTGGAATATTGTGTTTCAATCACAAAGGGGTAGGTAGGAAATCCTCCAGAAATTGCCTGCCCTTTGCAATTGAAAGTGCAATACTGATGCAAAATTCCCAATGCTAAGAACATTGGTGGACTTCCATATACTTAGAGGGTATACTGGTGTCCAGCATCTCACTTTTCTTCACACCCTTCCTCAGGTCTAGCATCTCTCCTAGGCCTTCCTCCCCTCCCCCTACCCCCATGGTTCTTTCTAACCCACACCCGGGGTCAGTTATCTCCTCCTTGCTGGACCAGGGGATGGCAAGGGACGCATCTCCCGTTACTTCCCTTCCACTACCTCCCCCGTCAGGTCCAGCATGTGCCCCTTGCTCTCTCTCCTCTATCTCCTCCTGTCCAGAATTTCCCCTGCTTGCCTTCTCTTTTTACTGACGCCACCAATGCTGTAGCCTCTTCAACTGAAAAGAAAAAAATGCATCGTGGAGCCATTGAGAACCTATACATGCTTATGGCTTGCCCTGAACACCCCCCCTCCTCCCCCCGCCCTGCCCTTCCTTGCTTTTAAGCTAGATAATAGGGGAAACCGACAATTGCCCCAGAGTGCATAGTTTAGAATGATGTATCCTTGCAAAAGAGAGAAGTTGGGACAGCTCAATAGGCTCCAAAAAAGGTAAAAATAATCAAGATGCCTTTTAGGTAAAGAGCAGTCAGAGCTGAAAGATTTGACATTACCTCTGTCAACTCATAGCCAGTTTGTTAATATAAACAAAAAAACAACCTCTAAAATGTCTGTATGCAAATGCTAGAAGTCTAAAAATATAAGATGAGAGAGCTAGAATATATAGGATGATACCAAAGACTTCAGAAAGAACATAAGATATGCCATACTGGGTCAGACCAAGGTCCATTAAACCCAATATCCTGCTTCCAACAGTGGCCAATCTAGGTTACAAGTACCTAGCAGTTTCCCCAAAAGGCAAAGGTTCCACAATGCTTGTATTGGGACAAACAGTGGATATCCTGGGTCCCCTTTAATAATGGTTTACGGACCTTTCCTCTAGGAACTTGTCCCAACCATTTTTAAACCCGGTTAAAGAACATAAGATATCCCATACTCGGTCAGACCAAGGTACATCAAGCCCAGTATCCTGTTTCCAACAGTGGCCAATCTAGGTCATAAATACCTAGCAGTTTCCCCAAAAGACACAGGTTCTATAATGCTTGTATTGGGTCAAGCAATGATATCCTGGGTCCCTTTTAATAATGGTTTATGGACTTCTCCTCTAGGAACTTGTCCAAACCTTTTTTAAACCCAGCTACACTAACAGCGTTTACTACATTCTCTGGTAACAAATTCCAGAGTTTCATTACACATTGAGTGAAAAAATATTTTCTCTTTTCATCTTAAATAGTTTATCCTGTAGCTTCATTGCATGTCCCCTATATTCTATATTCTGATGACGTAAACAATCATAAGAACATAAGAACATAAGATATGCCATACTGGGTCAGACCAAGGTCCATCAAGCCCAGTATTCTGTTTCCAACAGTGGCCAATCTAGGTCATACGTACCTAGCAGTTTCCCCAAGGGACACAGGTTCCACACTGCTGGTATTGGTTCAAGCATTGATATCCTGGGTCCCTGCTTAATAATGGTTTATGGACCTTTCCTCCAGGAACTTGTCCAAACCTTTTTTAAACCCAGCTACACTAACAGCCTTTACTACATCCTCCGGTAACAAATTCCAGAGTTTGATTACACGTTGAGTGAAAAAATATTTTCTTTTATTAGTCTTAAATAGTTTACCCTGTAGCTTCATTGCATGTCCCCTAGTCTTTCTATATTCTGATAAGGTAAACAATCGATCTACGTTTACCCGTTCCACTCCGTTCATTAATTTATAGACTTCTATCATATCTCCCCTCAGCCGTCTCTTTTCCAGGTTAAAGAGCCCCAACCTTTTTAGCCTTTCTTCATAGGAGTAGCCTTCCATCCCCTTTACCATTTTGGTGGCTCTTCTCTGAACCTTTTCTAAAATTGCTATATCCTTTTTAAGATATGGCGACCAGAATTGCACACAATATTCAAGGTGCGGTCTCACCATGGAACGATATAGAGGCATTATAATATCTTTTGTTTTATTTTCCATTCCTTTCCTTATCATACCTAGCATTCTATTTGCTCTCTTGGCCGCCGCTGCACACTGGGCCGAGGGTTTAACATGGTATCCACAAGGACGCCTAAATCTTTTTCTTGGGTGGTGGTTCCTAATGTGGAACCTTGCATCGTGTAACCATAGTTTGGGTTGTTCTTCCCTAGGTGCATAACCTTGCACTTCTCCACATTAAATTTCATCTGCCATTTTGATGCCCAGTCTTACCCATTCCACTCTATTCATTAATTTATAGACCGCTATCATATCTCTCCCTCAGCCGTCTCTTTTCCAGGTTGAAGAGAACTAACATTTTTAGCCTCTCTTCATAGGGGTATCCTTCCATTCCCTTTACCATTTTGGTGGCTCTTCTCTGTACCTTTTCTAATAACGCTATATCCTTTTTAAGATACGGCGACCAGAATTGCACACAATATTCATAAGAACATAACATAAGAACATAAGATATGCCATACTGGGTCAGACCAAGGTCCATCAAGCCCAGTATTCTGTTTCCAACAGTGGCCAATCTAGGTCATACGTACCTAGCAGTTTCCCCAAGGGACACAGGTTCCACAGTGCTTGTATTGGTTCAAGCATTGATATCCTGGGTCCCTTCTTAATAATGGTTTATGGACCTTTCCTCCAGGAACCTGTCCAAACCTTTTTTAAACCCAGCTACACTAACAGCCTTTACTACATCCTCCGGTAACAAATTCCAGAGTTTGATTACACGTTGAGTGAAAAAATATTTTCTTTTATTAGTCTTAAATAGTTTACCCTGTAGCTTCATTGCATGTTCCCTAGTCTTTCTATATTCTGATAAGGTAAACAATCGATCTACGTTTACCCGTTCCACTCCGTTCATTAATTTATAGACTTCTATCATATCTCCCCTCAGCTGTCTCTTTTCCAGGTTAAAGAGCCCTAACCTAATTCAAGGTGCGGTCGCCCTTGCAAAAGCCCTGTTGAGGCTTTCCTAACCAGGGCTCTACAGATCAACAAACAGTAAGGATTTGAGGGTTTGTTTGTTTGTTTTTATTATATTACATTGCTAGCTCTCTGACTGGGAGCTCTTAAAAGGGTTTTTTGTATATTTTTAAAGCAAGGTTACTTTCTTTTTGGTGCTTTAGGGGAACTTTCCTTGAGCACAGTAGGTGGCTGAACTCTAGTAACCTCCTCAGGTTTGGAAACTGCTAACACCTAATCAGGTGTTAGTTCCCTCCCTACCCACCCCGACTCCCACCCACCCCTAGTGAGCAGTCTTGCTTTATAGTGCACCTCCCTCTTTAACAAATCACAGAGAATTGGACCAGCACATTTTGAATATAATTAGAGATTTAATTGCTTTTTCTCTGAAAGGACAGCTGGGAAACCGGCTGGTACTTGGTAGATCTCTCTCTTTTGCTTTAACAGATACCTAAGCTCCATGAACAGAACAGTGGCTGGGAAAAATCGTATTGCCAAAGCTGTTGCCCCCGTTACAGCTTCTGCCTCGGTCCAGACAGAGTTCCTAATGCCAGTTGAAGGACCAGTTCCATGTGCAGGGTGCCTGCATGCTGAAGCTCTGAGGAAACAAGTGGAGGAACTCAGAGAGGAGGTGGCGAGGCTGAGGAGCATTCAAGACAGTGAGAAGTACATTGATGAGATGCTTCTTGCAGCAACCAAGCTCTCCAGCAGAGGATAAGATGGGTGCCAACAGAATGTCGATGGTTGGACACAAGTCACCAGGGCCTGCAAAATCACCAATCCAACTTCTCCAGCCCTTGAATTGAAGAACCATTATGCAGCCCTGGAAGTGGAGGAGGTGAAAGCATCCCTGGAAAGGGAAGAACCAGAGTTCAAGTATCCCAAAGTTGCAGAATCAGTGACCAGAAGGAAACGAAGGGTAGTGGTGGTTGGAGAGGAAATGAGATCCCTGATGTTGAAACTTTGGTGGGAGTGGCTGACTTGGATTTAGTGGCAGTTACAGAAACATGGTTCACAGAAAACGATGACTGGGATGTAATTATACCTGGCTATACTTTATTCAGAAAGGACAGGGTAGGAAGAAGGGGAGGAGGAGTGGCACTATATGTAAAAACTACTATTAAAGCTTTGGAATTACAGAGCTTAAAAGGGAGAGAGGAGGCATTGTGGGTTAAACTAGAAAGAGGGAAAGAGAGATCTATTTGCATTGGTGTGATATACAGACCTCCCTCACAAGAGGAAGAGGTGGACAGAGAGTTAATTGAAGACATACTCAGCATTGCTAGGAAAGGGGAAGTGCTACTGATAGGAGATTTCAATATGCCAGATGTTGATTGGCACATTCCTGCTGCAGTATCATCTAGAAATAAGGAGATCCTGGATTCTCTACAGGGAGAACTATTCAGGCAATTGGTAACAGACCCCACACGTGAAGGGGCCATACTGGACTTGGTGCTTACCAATGGTGAAAGTGTTTCTGATGTTGTAGTGGGAGATCATTTTGCATCCAGTGATCACCAGATGGTGTGGTTCAGTATTAGGACTAGGGCTGTTAGAATCTATTCCAAGGTGAGGATCTTAGACTTTAGGAAGACTAACTTTGCGAAGATGGGCCAATACCTCAGGGAGTTGTTAGTGGGATGGGAACAGCTGGGGGATGTAGAAAAACAGTGGGAAAAACTGAAAGGGGGTATTTTAAGGGCAACCAACCTTTTTGTTAAAATGGTAAATAAAGGCAAAAGGAAAAGGAGACCGCTATGGTTTTCTAAGGAAGTAGCTGAAAAAGTGAAGAAAAAGAGGGAGGCCTCCATGAAATACAAGAGATCATAGAGAGAGGAAGACAGGCATCTGTATTTGGAAAAACTTAGAGAAGCTAGCAAAGTAGTCAAGAAGGCAAAGATTCAAAAGGAGGAGGAAATAGCCAATGCAATAAAATGGGGGGATAAGACATTTTTCAGATATATTAGTGAGAAGAGGAAGGGGAAAAGTAGTATTGTCAGATTCAAGGGTGCAGGGGGGGGGGGGAATATGTAGAAGCTGATAGGGATAAAGCGAAATTGCTTAACAAATATTTTTGTTCTGTGTTCACAGATGAAGAACCAGGAGCAGGACCTCAGAAAACACCCACAAATAGGAACTGAAGCGAGGGACATCTTGAACAATTTTCAGAAGACTGTGTTCGTGAGAAACTAGCTCAACTTAAAGTAGACAAAGCGATGGGACCGGATGGGATACACCCTAGAATACTGAGGGAACTTGGGGACGTTCTAGCAACTCCACTGATTGACCTTTTCAATGCCTCATTGGAGTCGGGAGTGGTGCCAAAGGACTGGAGAGAGGCTCATGTGGTGCCTTTACACAAAAGCGGAAGTAAGGATGTGGTTGAAAACTACAGGCCAGTTAGTTTAACTTCGGTGGTGAGTAAATTATTGGAAACGCTGCTGAAAGAGAAAATAGTGAGGTTTCTGGAGTCCAACGGATTACAGGATCCAAGGCAGCATGGATTCACCAGAGGCAGGTCTTGTCAGACAAATCTGATTGATTTCTTTGACTGGGTGACCAGGGAGTTGGACCGAGGGAGAGCTCTAGATGTGGTGTATTTAGATTTCAGTAAAGCCTTTGACACTGACCCTCACAGGCGACTTATAAACAAACTGAGCACCCCAGGGTTGGACCCTAAAGTTACTGCTTGGGTTAGAAATTGGTTGGTGGGAGGCGACAAAGAGTACAAGTAAATGGAGCTCACTCTGAGGAGAAGGATGTTACCAGTGGTGTGCCCCAGGGATCTGTCCTTGGTCTGATTCTTTTTAACATCTTTGTTAGTGATATAGCAGAAGGGCTGTCGGGTAAGGTTTGCCTCTTTGCAGATGATACCAAAATCTGCAATAGAGTAGACACCCAGGAAGGTGTAGATAACATGAGGAGGGATCTAGCTAAGCTTGAAGAATGGTCTAGAATTTGGCAGCTGGGATTTAATGTTAAAAAATGTAAGGTCATGCATTTGGGCTGCAGAAATCCAAGGGAGCAATACAGTATAGGAGGTGAAGTACTTTTGTCCACTAAAGAAGAACTGGACCTAGGCGTGGTTGTGTCTGATGATCTTAAAGTAGCTAAACAGGTAGAAAAGGCGACGGCAAAAGCTAGAAGGATGCTTGGGTGCATACGGAGAGGAATGGTTAGCAGAAAAAAGGAGGTGATAATGCCTCTGTATAAGTCTTTGGTGCGACCTCATTTGGAGTATAGTGTGCAATTCTGGAGACCACACCTTCAAAAGGATGTGAACAGGATGGAGTCGGTGCAGAGGGTGGCTACTAAAATGATTAGTGGGCTTCATTATAAAGCATATGAGGACAGACTTAAGGATCTTAATATGTACACCTTAGAGGAAAGGTGGGATAGAGGTGATATGATTGAGATGTTTAAATACCTCCGTGGCATAAATGTTCAGGGAGAGAGCCTCTTTCAATTGAAAGCAAGTTCTGCTTCGAGGGGACATGGGATGAGGGTGAAGGGAGATAGATTCAGGAGTGATATGCGGAAATATTTATTTACGGAAAGAGTAGTGGATCCATGGAATAGTCTCCCAATGGAGGTGGTAGAGATGAGGACAGTAACTGAATTCAAAAAAGCATGGGACCAACACAGAGGATCTCTAAAGGTAAAAAGTGGACTGTTGTAGTTGTTATGGAAGGACATACTAGATAGGCCATGTGGTCTTTTTCTGTCATCATGTTTCTATGTTTCTACCATGAAATGATACAGAGGCATTATAATATCCTTTATTTTATTTTCCATTACTTTCCTTATGATACCTAGTATTCTATTTGCTCTCTTGTCCGCCGCTGCTCACTGCGCGGAGGGTTTTAATATGTTATCCACGATGATACCTAAATCTTTTTCCTGGGTGGTGGTTCCTAAATGGAACCTTGCATCGTGTAACCATAGTTTGGGTTGTTCTTTCCTAGGTTCATAACTTTGCACTTGTCCACATTAAATTTCATCTGCCATTTGGATGCCCAGTCTTCCAATTTATCAAAATCCTGTTGCAATTTTCCACAATCCTCATGGGTTTTAACAACTTTAAATAAGTCCGTGTCATCTGCAGATTTGATAACCTCACTTGTTATACCCTTTTCCATGTCATTTATGAATATGTCAAAAAGCAGCAGACCCAGCACAGATCCCAGGGGTACTCCACTATTCACCTTTCTCCATTGGAAAAATTGGCCATTTAGCCTACCCTCTGCTTTCTATCTTTTAACCAGTTCCTGATCCACAATAGTACACTGCCTCCTATCCCATGACCTTTTAGTTTTGCCAAACGTCTCTGACGAGGGATCTTGTCAAAGGCTTTCTGAAAATCCAGATCCACTATATCAACCGACTCACCTTTGTCTACTGGTTTATTCACATCTTCAGAAAAAATTATAACAGATTAGTAAGACATGATGTTCCTTGTCTAAAGCCATGTTTGCTGTCTCCCATTAAGCCATGACTACATGTTCAGTAATTTTGTTCTTTATTATGGTTTCTACCATTTTTCTTGGTACTGACATCAGGCTCACCAGACTGTAGTTTCCTGGATCACCCCTGGAACCATTTTTAAAAATTGGCTTTACATTGGCCATCCAGGTATTGTAGATGATTTTAATGATAGCTCACAGGTTTTTTGCTACGAATGTACTTGAAAAAGTCTTTATTACGCATTTTTGCTTGCACAGCAAGTTTCTTCTCAAATTTTGTCTTTGCCTCCTTTATCAATGCCTTGCATTTAACTTGCCAGTGTTGGTGCTGTTTCCAGTTTTCATCATTTGGCTCTTTTTTTCCATTTCCTGAAAGATGCTTTTTTGGCAACAGCAGCCTCTCTGACCTCACCTTTAAACCATGCTGGTAGTTTTTTGGACTTCCTTCCACTTTCTTAAAGCGTGCAATACAGCTGGTCTGGGCTTTCAAGATAGTATTTTTAAATAACAACCAAGCTTGATGTAAGTCTTTAACCTTTGCAACTGCTCCTTTTCGGTTTTTCTTAACTATTTTCCTCATTTTTTCATACTCCTTCCATTTCTGAGATACCAATCATATCTAACCTCTCATTTAGTGCTATGTATTCTAACTCTTCCATTTTATTTTTTAGACGTCTAGCATTTGCATACAAGCATTTTAGAGACTGTATTTTATTCATATTAATCTGGTTATCGGTAGGCAGGGGTAATTTGGAATCTTTAAGCTCTGTCTGCTCCGTACTCAGGGGCATTTGGGCTACTTTTGTCTTTATTGGAACCTCTCTGCTGATATGCCCTAACTTCATTCTTTTGGTAGTATTCTTCAAGGATACATACATGGTTGTTCCGAACCATGCACTCCTGGGCTACTGTTGGCTCTCCCCTATTATCTAGTTTAAAAGCTGCTCTATCTCCTTTTTAAAGGCTAATGCTAGCAGCCTGGTTCCATCCCGGTTAAGGTGAAGCCCATCCCTTCGGAAGAGCCCCTCCTTTCCCCAGAATGTTCCCCAGTTCCTAACAAATCCAAAACCCTTATACTTGCACCATTGTCTCAGCCACGCATTGAGACTCCAGAGCTCTGCTTGCTTTTGGGGTCTTGCATGTGGAATTGGAAGCATTTTGGAGAACCCTAACCTGGAAATTCTGGATTTCAATTTCCTACCTAAAAGCCTAAATTTAGCCTCCAGAACCTCCCTACCACATTTTCCTATGTCATTGGTACCGACATGTACCAAGACAGCAGACTCCTCCCCAGCACAATCTAAGACCTTTATCTAGGTGGCGCGTGAGGTCCGCTACCTTCGCACCAGGTAGGCATGTTACCAGGCGATCCTCACGTCCACCAGTCACCCAGCTATCTACATGCCTCATAATCGAAGCACCAACTATAATGGCTGTCCTAACCCCTTCCTTCATTGGCACATGGCCCTGGAGAAACTTCCTTGCTGTGAGAGGGTTTCACATGACCTGGAGGACAGGTCCTAGTTACAGGATCACTTCCTACCACACCAGGGTGATGCTTTCCTGTCACGTGACCTCTCTCCTCCATGGCAACAGGGATGCTGCCAGACTGGAGGTTGGACTTCAGGACTGTATCCCTGTAGGTCTCGTCTATGTACCTCTCTGTATTCCTTATGTCTTCCAAGTCTGCTACTCTAGCCTTCTGAGAGCAATGAGCTCCTTGCACCTAGTGCACACGTAAGACCCCTCACCAAATGGGAGAAAATCATACATGTGGCACTCAATGCAAAAGGCTGGAAAGCCCCCAACTCGCTGCTGTACTGCTGTATGCATCTTAGTTTTAAGGTTGTGTTTAGATATTTAAGTTCTTTACTTACTAAGGGTTGCTGGGGATACTTTATGTATGCCTGATGAGGATAAACAGCTGCACCTGAGAGTGAATATGGCACCTCCTTTACTTTAAGAGGTGTAAGCACCTATAAAGCTACGATTAACCCAGTGGTGGGTGGGTGTCGGGGAGGGAGGGAAAGAAGACCTATGAAAAGCTGGCTGCTACACAGTACCCTGTCCTGTGCTTCTAAGGTAATCTGTGACCAATTTCCAGGGGGAGTCCCACAGTCCTTGCTTGGACAGAAGGAGTCTTTCAAAATGGCCCTTTGATGTGCCACCTGGCTTTAACACCTATTTAAAAAATTTCACAGGTCTCTTGCCCCCCTATGTAGAAGGCCTCTTTGTAAAGGTCTCTAGAAATAATTTATTGCTCAAAGAATACTGACCTTGTTTTTGCCCTTTATGCTAAGTTATATTCTGATTTGATTTAAACTGAAAACTCTTAGCTGTTACTAGGCCCTGTCTGATTAACAAATACACTGGGTTCACAGATTAATCAGCTTTAATCTAAAGAATTCTTTTTCCCCCAAGATTTAGAAAAATTCCCAGAAGTAAATACTTACAATTGCAGATCTCTCTCCAGAAGTAGCAGTCCCCTTTTGTAGTCCTTCAACTTTTACTACATCCTCCGGTAACAAATCCCAGAGTTTGATTACATGTTGAGTAAAATATTTTCTCTTATTAGTCTTAAATAGGTTACCCTGTAGCTTCATTGCATGTCCTCTAGTCTTTCTATATTTTGATGGCATAAACAATTGATCTACGTTTACCCGTTCCACTCCATTCATTAATTTATAGACCTCTATCATATCTCCCTTCAGCCTTCTCTGTTTCAGGTTGAAGAGTCCCAAACGTTTTAGCCTCTCTTCACAGGGGTATCCTTCCATCCCCTTTACCATTTTGGTGGCTCTTCTCTGTACCTTTTCTGATAACGCTATATTCTTTTTAAGATACAATGACCAGAATTGCACACAATATTCAAGGTGTGGTCGCAACATGGAATGATACAGAGACATTATAATATCCTTTGTTTTATTCTCCATTACTTTCCTTATGATACCTAGCATTCTATTTGCTCTCTTGGCTGCCACTGTACACTGTGCGGAGGATTTCAACATCTTATTCACAATGACGCCGAAATAGTTTTCCTGGGTTGTGGTTCCTAACGTGGAACTTTGCAATGTGTAGCCATAGTTTGGGTTATTCTTTCCTAGGTGCATAACTTTGCACTTGTCCACATTAAATTTCATCTGCCATTTAGATGCCCAGTCTTCCAATTTATCAAGATACTCTTGCAATTATCCACAATCCTTATGGGTTTTAACAACTTTGAATAGTTTTGTGTCATCTGCAAATTTGATTATCTCACTCATTCCCATTTCCAGGTCATTTACAAATATGTTAAAAAGCAGCAGACTCAGCTCCCTGGGATACGCCACTATTCATCTTTCTCCATTGGAAAAATTGGCCATTTAGCCCTTCCCTCTGCTTTCTTTTAAACCGTTTCTGATCCACAATAGTACTCTGCTTCCTATCCCATGACTTTTTAATTTCGTCAAAAGTATCTCATGAGGGACCTTGTCAAAGGCTTTCTGAAAATCCAGAAATACTATATCAACCACTCGCCTTTGTCTACCTGTTTATTCACACCTTCAAAAAAACACAACAGATTAGTAAGACAAGATCTTCCTAGGCTAAAGCCATGTTGGCTGTATCCCATTAATATTCATGACTATCTACATGTTCAGTAATTTTGTTCTTTATAATGGTTTCTACCATTTTCCCGGTACTGATGTCAGGCTCACCGGTCTGTAGTTTCCCGGATTACCCCAGAACCATTTTTAAAAATTGGCGTTTCATTGTCCATCCTCCAGGTATTACAGATGATTTTAATGATAGTTCACAGATTATTAATAGGTCTGCAATTTCATATTTCAGTTATTTCAACACCCTTGATGATTTGCTACTGTTCAGTTTATCGAATAGATGTAATACATCTTCCCAGTGTATTGATATTTCTTTAAATTCTTCTGCAGCATCACTTTTAAATACCATTTCAGTCATGGGTAATGTCCCTACATCTTCTTCAGTAAAGACCGAAGTAAAGAATTCATTCAGTCTCTCCATTACCTCTTAGTGCCCCTTTTACCCCTCTATCATCTAATGGTCCAACTGTCTCTATCACAGGGTTTTTGCTATGAATGTACTTGAAAAAGTCTTTATTACACATTTTTACTTCCACAGCAAGCTTCTTCTCAAATTCTTTCTTTGCCTGCCTTATCAATTCCTTGTATCTAACTTACCAGTGCTTGTGTTTCCAGTTTTCATCATTTGCTCCTTTTTCCATTTCCTCAAAGATGCTCTTTTGGCAACAACAACCTCTCTGACCTCACTTTTAAACCATGCTGAAAGTTTTTTGGACTTCCTTCCACTTTTCTTAAAGCGTAGATTCTCCAGGACCAAGCAGGAAGTCAGTCCTCACATATGGGTGACGTCGGCGCCGACGGAGCCCTCGCGGAGCAATTTTCCCCAGCTTTCAAAGAAAGCCTTTGGGAATTGCAGCGCGCATGCGCGGTCCCCTTCCCGCCCAAGGGTGCCATCTTAGCCAGTCTTCTTTTTTCCGCGGAGCCCTACAGACGTGGTCTTCTTGTCCCCGCAGAAAAAGTTGATTTTTCGTCGTTTATTTCTCTTTTTTCTTCGGTTCGACGCCGGTCTCTTTCCTGCCCGGACTCGCGACGCCGTTGCGAGTCCTTCTCTTATTTTTCGGTTTTTCTGATTTTTCTTGTCAGTTTCGTTTTTCGGTTTTTCGCTGGCAGCCCGGTCCTTTGACCTTGCAGGGGCCCTTTTTCCCCCGATGGCTGCCAGTGGTTTCAAACGGTGTGTTCAGTGTGACAGAAATATGTCACTCACTGACACACACGATAATTGCCTCCGCTGCCTTGGCCCAGATCACGAGGAACTGATCTGTGGGGCCTGCAGCAAAATGTCCTCCAAAGCTTTACGGAGTCGGCGGCATCAGCGGGAAAGAATCTTCGCAGATCCCACCCGTACCCGGACCTCGTCGGAGGCCTCGGCGTCCAGAGGCTCCAGCTCTGAGCATTGCCGGAGTTCCTCCGACAGAGGTTCTCCCTCCGGGGATCATCATCGGAAGGCGAAACCCGCGAGGGCGGCGTCGGTGGACGCTCCTGGTTCCGCGAGGGCCAGGTCGCATAGCCCCGATAGCCGTCCCGGGTCTTTGGAGAAGGAACGTCTCCCGAAGCGACCTCGTTTGGAATCGGAGTTGCCTGCTCGGGTAAGTCCTGTAGTCCTCCTGGACTCGCCTCTGAGGGGTCCGACGTGTCGGGCCCGAGTCGGGGGCTGCTGGGTCACCTGAGGTCGGACTCAGGTTGACGGCCTTGGAGAGCACACTATCTGCCTTCATGGACCAGCAGCGGGCACTGATCGCTAGCCTCGCTGGCGCCTCTGCCCCGACCGCCGGGACGTCGACGTCTAAGTCGACCCCGGAGACCGAGCCGATCCTCGAGTCCATGCGGGCTCGAGTCGATCCTCGGTCGAGGTCACCCTCGGCCTCCCGTTCGGGACCGAGGTCGTCGACGCCGACTCCCTCAGCGTCGGGGCGGCCGACGCCTCCACCCGCCCGAACCGACCCCACCGATTCCTCCTCGGAGTTGGCCTGGGAGTCTGAAGTGGAAGAGTCACCTGATTCTTTTCGGACTCGGTGTGTCCCCTCGGACTCCCCTGAGTCCGAACCTCGGAAACAGTCCCCCCCGGAGGATGCCCGGTTCTCGGACTTCGTCAGGGATATGGCCAAGGCTTTGGCCTTCCCTGCGGATCCCGAGGAGGAGCCTCGAGCCGAAGAGCTCGACGCCCTTCAGTACGACTCTCCCGCCAGGGAGCACTTTACTGTACCGGTTCCTCCCATGCTGGAACGACTACTCTTCCGCATGTGGGAGAGTCCGGCATCGTCGCCGGTATTAAGCAAGCAGGTCGATTCCATCTATCGAGTCCGCAAGAGCCCTGGCTTCCAAAAAGCACAGCTGCCACACCATTCCATGGTGGTGGAATCGGCCATGCATAGGCTTAAGAGCCAGAAGATGCACTCCTCGGTGCCTCCTGGCAGGGAGGCCCACAACCTGGATGGCCTCGGTAAGAAGTGTTTCCAGGGCTCTATGCTTGCTTGTCGGGTCCAGACCTACCAGCTCTACATGGGCATGTACCTTAGAGACCTGGCTAAAGAGATAGCCGGATTCTCTGCTGGGCTATCCGAGGAACCTTTGCGGAGGTTCCTAGCCTTGTCCACTAGTATTCGGGAATGCTCCAAATTCATTTCTCGAGCAGCCTATGATGGCTTTGAAGCATCGGCTCGGGTGGCCACAGCCGGCATCAGTGCCCGCCGACAGACTTGGCTTCAGTCGTCTGACCTTGAACCCTGGGTGCAGGACAAGTTGGTCGATGTCCCCTGCCGAGGTGAGAACCTCTTTGGCAAGCCCATGGCTGAGAAGGCTGCACAAATCGAGACGGAGACTCTCACCAGAACTAGGCTCTCTAGGAAGACCTCTGCCCCTTCCCAGAAGAAGAAGGGCTCGGGAAAGAAGTCCTTTTACCCGAGAAAGGCGGCTGCCTATAAACACTACCCTCAATTTCAGGCCTCAGCAGCTCCCCAACAGGGTCAGCAGGCCAAGGGACGGGGTAACGGGTCCCGTAGGCAGCAAACCCCCAAGCCTGCACCACCGGCCCCTGCTCAGCAGGGTGGGGGTTTTTGACTTCATCGGCATAGCCTCTCCCCCTCAGCTGGTTTCTCCCAGCACAGGAGGCCGGCTGGTCCACTTTGCCCACAGGTGGTCCAACATCACATCAGATGCCTGGGTGCTTCAGGTTGTGAGAGAAGGCTATCTTCTCCACTTCCACCAGGTCCCTCCCTCCTATTTCCCGGGAGAGCCTCCACGACTCCCTCTGCACAGGGACTTACTCCTTCAGGAGTTAGCAAGTCTCCTTCAGGAACAGGCTGTGGAACCGGTGCCCCACCACCTGAGAGGTCAAGGCTTCTATTCCAGGTATTTCCTAATACCAAAAAGGACGGGAGGCCTCAGACCCATCCTGGACTTGCGCAACCTCAACAAGTTCCTCGTGCGGGAGAAGTTCAAGATGCTTACCCTTGGAATCCTTCTGCCCTACCTCCAGCAGGGAGATTGGCTATGCTCCTTGGATCTAAAGGATGCCTACACGCACATCCTCATCCACCCAAGCCACCGCCAATACCTAAGGTTTGTGGTGGCAGGAAATCATTACCAGTACAGAGTACTGCCCTTTGGCCTATCCTCCGCACCACGAGTCTTCACAAAATGTCTCGCGGTGGTGGCGGCTTATTTCCGGCTTCAGGGCCTCTATGTCTTTCCGTACCTAGACGACTGGCTCATCAGAACATCGTCCTCTCCAGAAGTCACAAAAGCCACACACCGCACTGTGACTCTTCTCCAGTACTTGGGCTTTGTCATAAACTTCGCAAAGTCCACTTTGCTCCCCTCGCAAGATCTCGAGTTCATCGGCGCAAGATTGCACACTCTTCAGGCGCGAGCTTTCCTGCCTCTCGACAGGGCTCAACGGCTCATGGACCTGGCCGGCCATTTTCGCAGCCAGTCCCTGGTCTCGGCCAGGCGCTTCCTGAGACTACTCGGCCATATGGCTTCCACCGTCCACGTGACCCCCAATGCCCGCCTGAATATGCGGCCTGCTCAGTGGTGCCTTCGCAAGCAGTGGCAACAGGCCACGGGCGGCCTAGCCGACTTAGTGCGGATCTCCGGCCCGCTGGCCTCTTCTCTACAGTGGTGGCTTCATCGGCCGAACCTGGTACTCGGAATGCCTTTTCAGTCTCCTCCGCCTGCTCAAGTGCTGACGACCGATGCTTCTCTCCTAGGATGGGGAGCGCATTGCCAAGGGGCATGTTCTCAAGGTCTCTGGACCACGTGGGAGTCTGCGCAGCAGATCATCTTCCTAGAGCTCAGAGCGATCCGTCTGGCTCTCAAGGCTTTCTCCCACCTGACTTCTCGCCGGTCCGTCCTTGTCCAGACGGACAATCAAGTTGCCATGTTCTACGTGAACAAACAGGGGGGCACGGGCTCCTTCCTTCTCTGTCGAGAAGCACAGAGGCTCTGCTCTTGGGCCGTCAGCCACGGCATTCTTCTCAAGGCAGTTTATCTCCCAGGCCAAGAAAATTGCCTGGCGGACAAACTCAGCAGAATCCTCCAGCCGCACGAGTGGCGACTGGATCCCTTGGTAGTTCAGAAACTTTTTCTGAAGTGGGGCCTCCCCACGATGGATCTCTTTGCCAGTCCTCTCAACCGGCAACTTCCTCGCTTCTGCTCTCGGCAGCCGCATCCCCTTCGAGTAGCGGCGGATGCTTTTCTGCTCTCATGGTCGAAAAGCCTTCTGTATGCCTTTCCTCCCATACTGCTAGTCTCTCGAACTCTTTTCAAGGTTCTCCGAGACAAAGCTTCCATGATCCTGATAGCTCCTCGGTGGCCCAGACAGCCGTGGTTTCCACTCCTGCTGCAACTAGCGGTGGGGGCTCCGTTCCCTCTGGGGTTTCAACCAGATCTCCTAACACAGGATCAGGGGTCCCTGCTACACCCCAACCTCAGATCTCTACATCTGATGGCCTGGCTGCTGAAAGGGTAGTCCTGGCTCCCCTTCTACTGCCGGCAGAGGTGGAAGAGGTCGTCCTAGCTTCCCGGCGACCTTCTACCCGCAAATGCTACGCCCTTAAATGGCCTCGCTTTTCCGTGTGGTGTACCCAGCAGTCTCAGGATCCCTTCTCCTGCTCGGTGTCGGTGATCTTGCAGTACTTGCTCTACCTCTCTAATCTGGGACTTAAGTCCAACTCTGTCAAAGTTCACCTCAGTGCTCTTTCAGCACATCATGTGCCGGTGGACGGCAGACCTCTTTCCAGCGACCCTCTCGTGGCAAGGTTTCTCCGAGGTCTCCTTCTACTTAAACCACCTCTGCGCCCGCCAGCACCTGACTGGGATCTGAATGTGGTTTTACAGCGGATCACCTGTCCGCCTTTTGAACCTATGGCTACCTGTTCTCTCCGTTTTCTTTCTTGGAAAACCTTATTCCTGATAGCCCTCACTTCCGCTAGACGCGTTAGTGAATTGCAGGCCCTCGTGTCTGATCCCCCTTACACTCGGTTCTACAAAAATAGGGTAGTCCTACGGACTCACCCTAAATTTCTTCCAAAAGTGGTCTCCCCTTTTCACATCAATCAGGAGGTGGTACTTCCGACCTTCTTTCCCAGGCCACACTCCAGCCGAGCTGAAATGGTCCTGCATACCCTGGACTGTAGAAGGGCATTGAACTTCTACCTTGACCGTACGCGGGAGCACCGTAAAGCTGCTCAGCTTTTCGTGTCTTTTGACCCCAATAAATTGGGGCTCCCTGTCTCCAAGCGTACTCTGTCCATCTGGGTTGCTGACTGTATCGCTTGGGCTTATGGGGCAGCCGGACTCTCGCTAGATAGTCGGGTCACGGCTCATTGTGTTCGGGCGAAGGCTACGTCAGTAGCTTACCTCCGCTCTGTTCCATTGGCAGACATCTGCCGGGCCGCTACTTGGTCTTCGAGCCAGACTTTTGCGGTCCATTACTGCCTCGAGAGGGAGTCCCGCAGGGACAGTGCTTTCGGACAGGCAGTCCTCCGAAATCTCTTCGAGGTTTGAGCAACTCCTACCTTCCATCCCGGATGTTGGGCTACCGGTGGGTAATAATTCAGTGAAGATTCCTTCCTTCTGTGCTGCTGAGCTAGAGGGAGCTCATTTTTGTGCTTAGGGTCTCCGGTAGCCTTAAGCTTGGGAGTCCCATATGTGAGGACTGACTTCCTGCTTGGTCCTGGAGAAAGCGTAGTTACTCACCTGTAACAGGTGTTCTCCAGGAGCAGCAGGAATCAGTCCTCACAACCCTCCCTCCTCCCCTTGGAGTTGCAATCATCTGCTTTAGTTTTTTTGCAAATTTTTATGCTGTCTTTTAGCTATGTCATCTGACTGGCTAAGATGGCACCCTTGGGCGGGAAGGGGACCGCGCATGCGCGCTGCAATTCCCAAAGGCTTTCTTTGAAAGCTGGGGAAAATTGCTCCGCGAGGGCTCCGTCGGCGCCAACGTCACCCATATGTGAGGACTGATTCCTGCTGCTCCTGGAGAACACCTGTTACAGGTGAGTAACTACGCTATACAGCTGGTCTGGGCTTCCAAGATAGTATTTTTAAACCACACCCTTGCTTGTTGTAAAGCTTTAACCTTTGCAACTGCTCCTTTTAGTTTTTTTTTCTTAACTATTTTCTTCATTTTATCATAGTCTCCCTTTTGTAAGTTAAAAGGTAGTACTGTGGCAATAGCTACCATAACGCAATCACATTTGATTTGATAAATGTAGGGAGGATAGCAAGGAAATCTACAGCACTAGCTTTTAACTTTCAAAAGGGAGACTGATAAAATAAGGAAAATAATTAAAAAAAAAAACTAAAGCAACTGCAATGGTTAAAGGTTTACATCAAGCATAGGTATTATTTAAAAATACTATCTTGGAAGCCCAGACCAAATGTATTCCATATTTTAAGAAATGTGGAAGGAAGTTCAAACAATTGCCAGCATGGTATAAAGGTGAGATCATCATGTTATAGCTGCTTTGCTGTTATCTACAAAGGTGATATAGCAAGTGTAAATAAACCTAAAAAAGCATCTTTCAGGAAATGAGAGGCAACAATGCACAAGCGGGTTCAGTGCCCTTTTTGAGCACTGGTGTTATGAGCCCTAGCACAGCAGATTTATTGGCCTTTCTTGCCATTCATTAGGATGGTTTTGACAAAGGCCTCTTGATAGTTTTTGAGAGTTTGAGTGGTGGACTTGTCTTTTTTTTTTGAGAGCCAGCAGTGAGACATATGGTGACCTAACACACAGATCTGGCCCATTTCCCACTGGGAGTTAGGCACTTGCGTCCTCCGATGTGGTCAGTCAGTCGTTCCTTCATGGAATCTCAGCTTGGTTCTTCAGACCATAATATCTGAGTCATTTGAGCCCTTGAAGAGGGCTACGCTTAAGAATTTGTCCCTCAAGTCCACCTTCTTGTTTGCAGTCTGCTCTGTGAGAAGTATCTTGGAGTTGCAGGCCTTGTCGTACAGAGATCCCTATCTGTCATTCTTGGGAGATTCTGTGTGTATTTGGGCTGTTCATTCTTGCCCATAGTAATGTTGTCTTTTCACGAAAATCAGGTGATCTGTTTGCCTTCCTTTCCGAAGGAACACTGTCAGGAGAAAGATAAGGTCTTTTGTCTGATGGATGTCAGGAGGCTGCTTATGGTCACTAACTCCTTACAAGAGCCAGACAGTCTTTTTGTTCTTTCTGCAGGCCCACATATGTTTGACACAACCAAAAGGGCTACCCTGGACCATAGGCTGAAGCTATTGTCTCCTTTAACCAATCTGTTGTGGAATAGGCCAGTCCTGGAGAGTTTGCGTGTGCATTCCACATGGACACTGGCTTCCTCCTGGGTAGAGTATTGCTCGGTCCTGCTCTTAGACATTTGTTGGGCAGAAGCGTGCTCTTCTCTTTCTACTTTTGGTAAGTATTGCCACTTGGGTGGGCCTGTGGTGCAGAGTTCTTAAAAGCTGCCATGTCTTATTCCCACCCAGGGGCGTCATAGCCTTAGTATGTCCCACTTGTCTGGACTGGTCTAGTAGGATGATTTAACTAGGTTGTGTAAATTTATGAGGTTGGGGTGGGAGTGGGAACAGGAGGGGGTTATATGCATCCATAACTATTTACAATTGGTTGATTGAGACCATTGCAGGCTGTTTGTGATCATGTCCATAGCTAGGCTTGTGGGCTCTGGGAGCATCCATAGTATTCTACAAAGAGTATGGTCTTGAGCATCCGTCTGAAGTCCTTTATGTCGCTCATGGCTCTCATGACATTGGGCAGAGTGTTCCATAGTTCTGGTGCATAGAGGGACGGTGCCCTTCTGGATGTTGCCTGATTTGTTCTGTGGTATTCTGGGGGAGGGGGGGCTGCTTGTTGGTAAGCCATGTGGTCATCTCATCCAGGCAGTTAGTTATGGAGGCGAAGTCGAGGCCTGTATGTTTATTGGGGTGTATACCATAATATCATCCACATAAATGTGGTAGAGCATCTTGTGTTGCTTGAGTATATTACAAATGGGTTGGATGTTGTGACCCCCTATTAATGCCCCCAGCGAAGGCATGTAGGGCTTAAGGGGTTTGTTTCCTTCTTGAACAGGTATTCCACTATTTCCTGAGGCAGGAAATGTTTGCAACGTTAACTCTTGTGCCACGCCTTTCCTCACTGCTTTAGGCTTCTGGCTATACTCTTGAATCAGGTACTGCTTTAAACAAGCATTCTCATCACAGTCACTTTCCTCACAGCCCCAACCCCTCCGGGTAGATAAAATCACAGTGATTATTAAAACCCCAGCCTTTAGGCTTGTAGCAGCAGAGCGCAGACAAACCAATAATACCAGGAGTCTGTTCAGAAGGTCCAAATCATTTATTTGTGCACAAGTCTCAAGCAAAGACAATTTCAAAATGGCTGAGCGATGTTCTCTGGCAATACAACAACGTTTATAGATTTTTACTCCATTCTAGGTATAGAAAAGCATTTCATTGGTCCCGGTAACCTCCCGTACCTCCCGTACCCTTTCTATTGGTTCCGGTACTGATATGATTATCCAATTATGTTCTTTGAGTGGGCTCAGCACCTGCTCACCCCCCCTCTAGTCCCAATTACAATGGCCAGTTCACCAACTTGTTACTTTCCTACTTCCAAGGCCATTCAGCTAGTTCAGTACGTGTAGGGAAGCAGGGCTCTGTAACCTTTCTGTCAGCAGTTTTAATTAAATCCCTTACAGCTGTACTTTTCTTATCAGTGACTTTTAAACATATTTTTCTGTATTTTTCCAGGGTTCAATTCTACTTGTCTAAACTAATTCAATACTTTACTGAGTTCTAATTCTATAATAGCAGCATATTGGGGGATGTGCACTTCCTATGGGCCTCTCCACATGCTTCATTTACAGGTCAAGCTAGTTAGGCCTGCTTGCTTATGTCAGACACTGTGGATCACAGGCCTTCACCTGCCACATTCCCCCCTTTGATTAATCTCACCCTATTATTTAATAAGGTGTGAGAATTAAATCACTTAAAATGGTTATACCAAGGCCGGAGGTTTCCGACTATATGTAGGAGGTCTAGGTTGGTATAAGGCCATAATCTTAGTTGCGGTCTTCCGCTCCACTGTACTTTCAATAGTACTTTGAATACAACGCACACAACATGGGATTATGCATGGTAACAGTAAAATGACAGCAATGATTATTAGTACTAGTATAAGGAAAGTTTTAAGTCCTCCTATCCATGAGAAAAGTCCAGCAAACCAGTTAGGAAACTTTAGTGAATGCCAAGTTTGTACTGGCACATAGGCTTGTTTTTGCATAGTTTCAGCAATTTCTTCAACTACTTGGCCTTTATCATCTATTTTTAAGCAACAATTAGTTAGATTCAGCTTACCACATACTCCTCCTTCAGCCGCCAACAAATAGTCTAAGGCTAAACGGTTCTGATATATAGCAGTGCGCATTTGAGTACTCTGTCTGGCTAAAAGTGTGAGAGCTTGGGTAGTTTCATTAGTTATTATTTCGACTACTGCTTGTAAGCGAATAATATGATTAATCATATAAACCGGGGTCCGATAGCCCCACATACCATCATCATTCCAAGTGGCAGGTCCATAATATTCAATGATTCTCTCAGGTGGCCAATCATCACCCTTCCACTTTTCCCACTTGCCTACCTGGAGGGGTGCTCTCTTTTGTCTTAGTGCTCTTTTGTGTCTATGATTAGTAGTGTATACTGGGTATCCTAATTGTTCTCCATGTTCTGTATTCAGAAGGAAGAAGGAAGGTCTAATGGTCCCTAAGACACATGCTCCTCCCCAGTGTGTAGGGAGTCGGGCATATGCTCGGTTTCCACAGATCCAATATAGGCCAGGTGGGGCTTGCCAGGCATGAGGTTTGGCAAGATTAGTCCATAAATTAGCAAGCTCTGGAAATCTTGCTAATGGGTTAGGGGGTTCAGGTTCTTTAATTCCTGACCACCAGGATGTCTTTTTGGTGGTGTCATTATAGAATTTTTGGCTAAGACAGACCAGCTGTCCTACCTGTTGTTTAAACTGGGGTCCAGTTCTGGCATAACAAAGACGTCCAACTATTGTGTGCGCTAACACCCATTCGCTGGTAGTCTTATGTATTTCAGTCTGATTGTAAGTCATTGAGTAATTCAATTCTTGGGCTTCCCATGGCCATTGGTCACCCATTCGTGTTCCCCCACAAAAATAACAGTTAGAAATGTTTAGACTAGATACTACTGCTCCAGCTAATTCTAAAAATAAGTTCTGGGAAGGATTTATTTATTTTATTTATTTTTATTTAAAGTCTCTTATATACCGCACTATTCGGCATCAGCGCGGTTTACATGGAACAGAAATGCTCAGTACAGATTAACACGTATGAGTTCACAGGTAACAAGGCAAATAACTTGGATAACAAGGGTAACTATTTACAAACTTACTACATAAACTTGGATAACAGTGGTAAACTTTTTACAAATATTGCTACATCGAGTCGTATAATCATGAATTCCATTGAAACAACTGCACCACTAAATGCATGGTTTCATAGAATGTGTCATGAATTTGATACTTGGATGATTTATGAGCTTGAGTATTTAATTTTATATATATTATGGTTCCTGGATCTGTTCCAGTTCCATCAATTCGCAATCCAAATCGGAATCCTTGTTTCCAATTTTCTGGCCTCTGTATGACTAACGCTAAAGGATTACAAGCATTTTTCTTACATTTGTCTAGGTCTTTGACATGTGATGGTTTTCGTAATGTAGCCATTCGATTATCTTTATTCCATACCATACCAATCCAGGTGGCATAATAAACACATTCCCACTTTGGGCAGAAATACTCTGACTCTGGGGCTTTGTTATATACATTGGCTGAAACTTCCTTTCCTGTACATGCTCCCCATTCAGTGGACCCTTCTGGACACATGTATTTGCCACTCTGTGAGTATGTTTTTTCCCAATCACCACACTTAGAACGACTATCTCTGTTGATTACTTCACAAGCATCAAAATACAAAATAGCATCTTTACTAGGATCTGTTAGTTGGCGTGTTGCATTAATTAAAGGTCCATCCGCATCCTTCCATCGCATTTCTAAGGTATAATAAGATGGATTTTGATGCGGATTGAAGCATACTTTAGATTTACCTTTGGTACAAACATTCAGTTCAGTGGTGTTATATATACACCGAGTCACTGTACCATTGCAGGTATAGTAAGAATGATAAAGCAAAGTTTGAGTTATTTTCATTCCAGTCCGAGTGGAAGTGATGCAAGCAGTACATGGAGGCAAGGCATAAGTTAGTTCAAAGCCTCCATACCAGGCAACCAGGACAAAGCAAAAACAAAGATACATGTTGATTGGAGTTCTTCTGAATCCTCAGCTTGCAAATCTTGACACGACGCTCTTTTCTTCGTCCCGTTTGCTAATAAAGCAATTCAACGGGTGCTGAGTGTTGATTGAAGATCCTTGAGTTGTCCATCACACATTAACCAACTTATCAGTCTTAGTTGGCTCTGAAATATGGTCAATCAATGTAGCATAAAAGTAGTGCGTAAAGTTACACACCTGGGGTTTGTTGAAAAAGAACTTTTGCTGTATAAGAAACAGCAATCCTCTTCGAAAGACTTGGCTATTGCACCGCACTATGATAAAGTGTCTAAGCTGCTGGTTGCCGTCTCAAGGTGATACGCAAAGGTGCATCAGGATGCTGCTCTGTTGTCCACTGCTCAGGTTCTGGATCAGCTGCGGGCTTGACTCTACTGTGATGAATCCAGGCGTCGATCTCCGCTACCTTTACTGCAGTTGGGGTAGACAGGATGACGGTGTATGGTCCCTTCCAATGGGGTTCCAGCGGTGTCTTTCTCCAATCTTTGATCCACACCGAGGTACCAGGCTGGTAAGGATGTAAGGGTTCCGTCAAGTTGATAGGCAACTGGTCTTGGATCCACGCATGGAGAGTCTGCAGAACAAAACTAAGAGCTAGGAGTTCTTGCCTGGTTATTTCTGAACCAATTTGGGCTAGACTTCCTTTAATTCCCTGCACTATTGGTGGGGGTTTACCATACAGAACTTCAAAAGGGGAAAATCCTGTTGACTTCACAGGAGCTGAGCGTATTCTGAGTAAGGCTATTGGGAGCACTTGGGGCCACTTCAGGTGAGTCTCCTGACAAAGTTTGGACATTTGGGCTTTTAAGGTACAATTCATTCGCTCAACTTTCCCTGAACTCTGGGGTCTGTATGCAGTGTGAAGCTTCCATTGTATCTGCAAAGCTTTTGCTAACTGTTGAGTAATCTGAGAAACAAATGAGGGTCCATTGTCTGAACCTATTACTGCCGGGATTCCAAATCTAGGGACAATCTCCCTCATTAAAACTTTAGTGACTTCTCTGGCTTTCTCAGTTCTGGTTGGGAAGGCTTCTACCCACCCAGAGAAAGTACAAACTAATACTAGCAGGTAGTGATACCCATTGGCTTTTGGCATTTCAGTGAAGTCAATTTGTAGGTGGTGCATGGGGGTTACACCTCCTGACTGAACTCGGGGTGCCGGTATGGGACCTTGTTTGGCATTATTTTTGGCACAGATTAAACATTGGCATGCTATTGAAGCTGATAGGGTTGTTAACATAGTGATGCAGAAGTGTGGTCTGAGTGCTTTTTCCATAGCACTTTTTCCATAGTGTGTGGCTTCATGGAAGGCTTTAACAAAAGCTGGGCACAACAATTCAGGGATTACTATACGCTCTGGGGGCTGACTGCCTTCTGCTGGTGGCAGCTCAATCCACCCATCTTTCAGTACTCCATCTTCCTTGTTACAATAGTAATCTAATTCTTTGGTGGTATATCGTGGTGTCCATGAGTTCAAGGGTACTGGAAACAATGCTGCCTGCAATGGCATAGCTTGTGGTGAAATTTGTCCTGTCATGGCTGCTTGTCGTGCTGAGGCATCTGCAAACCTATTTCCTCGAGCAACTTCTCCTTTTCCTGCTTGATGTCCTCTGCAATGCATAACAGCTACACGAGTTGGGGCCCATACTGCATCAAGTAACATTAATATCTCTGGGCCATACTTGACTGATTTTCCTCCGGATGTGATGAGCCCTCGTTCTTTATAGAGAGCTCCATGGGCATGTAGGGTAGTGAAGGCATACTTTGAGTCTGTATATACATTTAACACAAGTTTTGCACCTAACAGCAGTGCTCGAGTAAGTGCTATTAATTCTGCTTTCTGGGCTGATGTACCTGAGGCTAGAGCTGATGACTCAACGACTTCATGTTGAGTGACTACTGCATATCCGGCGCAGCGTCGTCCATTGATGATGAGACTGCTTCCATCTACGTAATAAATTTGGTCAGGATTATCTATGGGCACATCTGTTAGGTCAGGATGACTTGAGAAGACAGTGTCCATGACTTCTATACAGTCATGTTCTGGGGGTTCTTCACTGATAGGTATCAATGTGGCTGGGTTTAAGGCATGGCTCACTTCTAGTTGTATCTGTGGATTTTCACATAACATGCTTTGGTATTTCAACATTCGGGAATTGGTGAGCCAATGATTTGCTTTTTGTTCCATAAGGGCAAGGACTGCGTATGGCACGGTGACTCGTAAATTCTGTCCTAGTGTGAGCTTGTCTGCTTCACTCACTAACAATGCTGTGGCTGCAACTGCTCTCAGGCAAGGTGGCCAACCTTTGGCCACAGTGTCCAATTGTTTTGATAGGTATGCTACAGGTCGCTCCCAGTTTCCCAATTTCTGAGTTAACATGCCTAAGGCATTTCCCTGTGCTTCATGTACAAACAAGTGAAAAGGCTTATGAACATCTGGTAATCCAAGAGCTGGTGATGACATCAATTCTTCCTTTAACGTCTTGAAGGCTGTATCCTGCTCAGGTCCCCACTCCAATGGCGATTTTTCTTCTCCTTTTGTGGCTTCATACAATGGTTTGGCGATTTGAGCAAAGTTGGGAATCCAGATTCGGCAATATCCTGCCGCTCCCAGAAAGGCTCTGACTTGCTTTCTGGTAGTTGGGGTTGGAATTCTGCATACTGCTTCTTTTCTTTCTCTGCCTAACTTTCGGCTTCCTTGGGTTATACGAAAGCCCAAGTATTTTACTTCTTTTTGGCATAGTTGTGCTTTTGCTCTGGAAACTTTATATCCAGCTTCATCTAATAACTGCAGGAGGTCTTTAGTGGCTTGTATACATTCACTTTCTGATACAGCAGCTATCAGCAGATCGTCCACGTATTGGAGAAGCACTCTCTTCCCCGGGGCCACTGGATAGCTTGAAAGGTCTTGATTTAGTGCAGCACTAAAGATGGTAGGTGAATTCTTGAATCCTTGGGGTAATCGTGTCCAGGTAAGTTGGCCCCCTCTCCCAGAGATGGGGTCCTGCCACTCGAATGCAAATAATATCTGACATACAGGGGCTAATCTTATGCAAAAGAATGCATCTTTTAAATCTAGAACAGTGAAGTGGGTGGCTTCAGCAGGAATCAGTCCTAGAAGGGTGTAAGGATTTGGCACGACAGGATGTATAGTCTCAACTGCTTCATTCACTCTTCTTAAATCTTGCACTGGGCGATAGTCATCTGTTCCAGGCTTTTTCACTGGCAGGAGTGGAGTGTTCCATGGGGATTGACATACTTTTAGTAGGCCATGTTCTAGTAATCTTTGCAGGTGGCGGTGGATGCCTTCAATTGCAGCTCTTGGGAGAGGGTATTGCTTAACATGTACTGGTGTAGCACTAGGCTTAAGGGTTACAATTACTGGAGCTATATGTTTGGCTAGGCCTGGAGGACTTCCTTCTGCCCATACTCCAGGTGGGGCATCAATACTTTTCAAAGTTTGTTCAAAATAGGTGTCTTGGACAGAATCATCACTGTAATATCTCCATTCTTCTTCTCGGGGAACTGTAAGTAGCATCATTCCTGCTGGTTTGGTTTGAGAATTTTCTGTCATTTGCATTTCTCCTCTTTCAGTAAAGGATATTTGGGCTTGTAGCTTGGCTAACATATCTCGTCCCAGTAGTGGCACTGGACATTCAGGCATGTAAAGGAATTGATGAGTTATTTGTTGTCCTCCTAGACTGCATATGCGATTCTGAAGAAGAGATTTTGTAGCTTTGGCACCAGTTGCTCCTACAATAGTGACTGCTTTTGTAGAAAATGGGGCTATCTTCTTGTCTACTACTGAATGTTCTGCTCCAGTATCAACCATAAAGTTCATAACTTGGTCTCCTATTTGTATTCCGACCATAGGCTCCTGGAGACCTAAAGCAAATTCGGAGCCCGGTCTATCCTAATCCACGTCATCGTCATCATGGGCTATCGTAGCCAATGCTTGCACGGCTTCTCCTCTTTCTCGCTGGTATTGCTCTCGATTGGCTCCTCCGCGATTTCGGGGACGGCCTCGTCTTTCTTCTCTCCATTGATGATTGTCTTCGTCATCTCGATGGGCGTCTTCGAGTTGCGGGCATGCATCTCTCCAATGCCCCTCCTCCTTGCAGTAGGCACATTGGTTCCTGCCTAGCTGGGGCCGGCCTCCACCTCGGCCCCACCCCCTTCCTCTACTCCGTCGATTAGGGGTACCTCCCCTTTTCTGTTCAACTATGGCCGCAGCCAAAAAAATCTGCTTTCTTCTTCATCTTTCGATCACATTCTCTTTGCTTTTCATTATCACGATTCACATATACTTTATGAGCGACTTCCAGTAACTGAGTTGTATTCATGCCCGCAAACCCATCTAATTTTTGTAATTTACGTCTGATATCTGGTTGAGACTGATTTACAAAAGCAGAATTCACCATGCATAAGCTTCCTGGTGCATCAGGATCATAGGGAGTATACATTCTATATGCTTCAGTTAATCTTTCATGAAATTCTGCTGGGCTCTCATCTATACCTTGGATAGCTCTCATCTATACCTTGGATAACTCCTGCAACTTTAGAAAGGTTCATAGCTTTCTGGCCCCCCCTTTTCAGGCCTTGTATAAAGCCTTGGCGAAAACGGGCTAGGGCTCTGGATCCTCTTTCTGTATTTGGATCCCATCGGGGGTCTTCATTTGGGAATTCTCTCTGGGCTGCTTCCCGATTATCTATTCTTTCCTCCCCTGCTTCTGGAGCTACAGGGTTATCCGCCAGCCAATCTATAGCTGCTTTTCTAATTCGTGTCCGCTCCTCTGTGGTAAATAAGGTAGACAGGAGCTGGCGACAATCTGCCCATGTTGGTTGGTGAGTTTCCATAATAGTATTCACTAACTCTGTAAGCTCTTGGGGTTTATTGGTATAGGAGGCATAATGTGTCCTCCAATTTAACAAATCAGTGGTAGAGAAGGGGACATACACATAATTTAGGGGTCCCGCCACCACCTCATTATCTTCATTTCTTATGGGTATTCCCGGGACTTGCCGTAAAGGCATCATTTTGGCAGTAGATGTCTTTTGGGATCTGAGAGATATTTTCGTAACTTTCCTGTCAGGGGTTATTTTCTTCTTTTCTTCGTGCTTTACTTTAGATTTACTTTTCACTGGCGAGCTAACACTGGCAGCCACTTTTACACTGTCAGTATCACTGGGGGAATTCTCAGTTTCTTCCTTCTCTGTTTCTGTATCTGATTCTCCTTTTTCTGTCTCGGTAGAACCATCTTCTTCAATTAAAGGGAGCTCATCTACCTGCTCTTTAGGTAATGGCTCAGGGGTTGGGTCCCGTTCCTGCCGTCTCCGGGGCTCTGGGGCAGGACGTGGGGCTACTCTCACTGGGCACTGGGTTTGGGGCTGTCGGGTGATCACTTCTGGGGAATCAGGATCTACCAGGATGGGTTTCTTCCTGGACTTTTCACCTTTCCCTTTCTTTCTAGGCTGTTCTATTTTCTGACTATAGTCTGTCTTTGCTAACATTATTCTGCACTGTTCTTCATAACAGCGCTTCGCCCAAGGGGGTGGATCTTCACAGATACTTAACCAGGAATCTATATAGGAGTACTGATCGGGGTGCGCTATTCGCACTCTACGGTGCACTAACTGAATAATTCCTACATTAAAGGTTCCCTCTCGGGGCCAGGTAGGGTCTAGATCGGGCCACTCCCTAGTACACAAAATCTGCAATCGTGGTGCGGTCATTTTGATTCCATAATCTCCTGAATACCCTTCTTTAAAATGTGCGATCATACATTCTAATGGAGTGTTTCTAGTAGACCCCGCCCCTCCCATTTCGATGTGTGCGCGCAACAACAGACAGAAGGGAAAAGGAGGGCGGACCGTGGGTAAGGGGTCCTCACGGTCCTAGAAACGTATAAGGAAAACAAATAACAAGACAAGACGACAATCGCTTCCCCCTTTTTGCGACCTGAACGCAGTCGCCCGGTCAGGAAATGCGCTACTCAGGGGTCCGCCTTCGCTTGGTCCGTGCTGCCACACCTCTCATTCACACTTCATTCACTCAATCATGCTAGCAACGTATCCCAGAATGCATTCATTTCTATCTATTCTGACTAGTCTCAAGCAAGTTTCAAATACTAGAAAGACGAAGGTTTCGCCCTGCTTCTCTTACACAGGGATATTCGGCCCGTCTTTGAGAGGTGATCAAGCTCTCTTACCAAGTTTCAAGTTCCAAGTTCCAAGTTCCAAGTTCAAGCAAGATTCAAATGGCCATACAAGATTCAAGTGGCAGTACTGCTCTTTCTTATCTGTCTAGACGTACAAAACCAAAACTCTACTCACCGGATCCGGTCCTCAAACTTCCCAAGCAGGCGCATGAGTTGGACCTCGGACTCCCCTCACTCGGGTTCGAGGTGTTGGCTCCAGCCGGGTCCGGCACCCGCCGAGGTCCGACCAGCTCCCTCCGATACAAGGGACCGGCGGCGCCAGGGAGCAGCCCCCGTCGGAAAGGCGCGATCCCGGCAGGACCAAACCTATAGAGGCGGAAAGTCGTGGTATATTGCCCTATATACACTCTGATTCCACAACTTCCCGGCCAACGCACCAAGAATATGTAGCAGCAGAGCGCAGACAAACCAATATCAGGAGTCTGTTCAGAAGGTCCAAATCATTTATTTGTGCACAAGTCTCAAGCAAAGACAATTTCAAAATGGCTGAGCGATGTTCTCTGGCAATACAACAACTTTTATAGATTTTTACTCCATTCTAGGTATAGAAAAGCATTTCATTGGTCCCGGTAACCTCCCGTACCTCCCGTACCCCTTCTATTGGTTCCGGTACTGATATGATTATCCAATTATGTTCTTTGAGTGGGCTCAGCACCTGCTCACCCCCCCTCTAGTCCCAATTACAATGGCCAGTTCACCAACTTGTTACTTTCCTACTTCCAAGGCCATTCAGCTAGTTCAGTACGTGTAGGGAAGCAGGGCTCTGTAATCTTTCTGTCAGCAGTTTTAATTAAATCCCTTACAGCTGTACTTTTCTTATCAGTGACTTTTAAACATATTTTTCTGTATTTTTCCAGGGTTCAATTCTACTTGTCTAAACTAATTCAATACTTTACTGAGTTCTAATTCTATAATAGCAGCATATTGGGGGATGTGCACTTCCTATGGGCCTCTCCACATGCTTCATTTACAGGTCAAGCTAGTTAGGCCTGCTTGCTTATGTCAGACACTGTGGATCACAGGCCTTCACCTGCCACAGGCTTACCTCTAGACCTGGCTGAACAAGGTTTACTCTGAGACGTGGGAATGGCTGTAGGTTCCAAACCTGACTTGTGCACAGAAGGTTTAAACTGCCTTCCTGGCTTTCTCTCCTTTCTGTAATCCTCAGGATACTGCAGATAACCTGGTCTGCTTCTGTTGTATCTTTCTCTTGTAGACTCTGTCCTCTCTCTGAATGGAAGCTTGGTTCCTCCCTTCCACGGAGACTCTGTCCTTCTCCTCCCTGGGATAGCCTTGCTTGTTCCGTTCTCCTTGATACCTTCCCAACTTTCCTCGAGACCTCTGATACCTTGGATACCTTGGATCCCTCTGATACCGTGGATACCTCCCCTATCCTCTACTGGGACCTCTTTATGAGTCTGAATTCTAGGGTAGTGCTTAACTCCACCCCCTAACAGGTGTTCCGAATTAGCTCGTGACTCCCTGTCTAATTGGCAGCACGGGTGTGTTTCTTTCCCCTGTGCTTGGTTTCCATGGCCACCATTAGCCATGTGCTTTTATTTATGCTTCAGCACTGCTCCTGTTTCCTGCTTTTTAGCTCTTTCTGAAGGGCTGGAAGGGACCCACTATGTCACAATGTACAGGTTGGAAGACAATGCAGATCCCTGAGGTATACCTTGTGTCACATCAAAGCATGTTGATTTCTTAACACCACATTTCACCTGCTGTGTTCAGTTGCTGAGATAGGATTTGAACCATTTATTGTGTTGTTGTGTAGGCCAACTTCATATAGCAGTTGTATCATTCTGTTATGGGAGACTGTATCGAAGGCGGCTGATATGTCCATAAAAATTAAGAGGAATCCTTTTTTGATATTGTCTATCTCCCTTATGAGGTTGTCAAATAAATAGGTCAGCAGGGTTTCAACGTTGTGCTGAGGTTTATGTTTATGTTTATTAAAATTTGATATACCGCTCATTCAAAAAGACCAGAGCGGTGTACAATATAAAATCATATAAAAACCTTATAAAAACAGTCAAAGACAGTAGCCAGAAAAGAGGAAAGGAAGTTACAATCTTAAAATATAAAGCGGGGGAGCTAAAGAACACAACACAACAGTTAAAAGGAAGGAGGTCACACAAAAGGGGAGGGAAGGTCTAAAGCAAGGGAGAAGAGATGGGTTTTTAGATTACATTTAAAAGTGACATGATGAGGCTCGAGACGGAGGGAGGGGGGAAGAGAGTTCCAGAGGGCAGGGGCTGTGAAAAAGAAAGCGGAGGTTTGAACCCATGTTGGTGTACATTCATAGGAGCATTCAGATTGATGTGATCTTGTAGCTGCTTTTGGACAGATTTTTCGATTATTTTTGCAAGGAAAGGGAGACTGGAGATTGGACGGTAGGATTTAGGATCTGTTTGATTTAGAGTGGTATTCTTAAGAACTGGACAAATGATGAATTGCTTGAGGCAGGTCGGCATATATCCCTGTTGGAGGTTGAGTTCCATTATCTTTTGGATGTGCTGGCTTAGCTGATCTTTGGAATCTTTGATCCATGCCACTGGGCAGGGGTCCGCAGTTGAAGTTGTTGTATTCAAGGAGTTGATTATTTGTTCAATCTGGAGCACTGAGGGAATAGTGAAGTTTTTCCAGGTTTTTTGGAGTTTTGTGGTAGTTGTATTGTTCCTCATAAGGGGAAGGTTTATGACAAGGGTCCTGAGTTTGCCATTTATGAAGTCTGAAAATTGTTGCGGGTCTATGTGTTCGTGGTCATGCTGTG
Source organism: Ichthyophis bannanicus (assembly GCA_033557465.1). NCBI lineage: Eukaryota > Metazoa > Chordata > Amphibia > Gymnophiona > Ichthyophiidae > Ichthyophis > Ichthyophis bannanicus. The sequence continues at coordinate 466,049,960 of CM066034.1, forward strand.
TTGTGTCTCTGGTGAGCCTCTTCACTATGTTGAAAAGCTCTCTAAGTCTGTTTACTGCCTTCATAATGGTGTTGGTGTGGCATTGTTTTTTGCATTTGGTGATTAGGTCGTTGTATTCTAGCTGCCTGGCTCTGTATTGTAGTAGATTGTCCTGTGTCTTATTTTTTCTCCATTTCCTTTCCAGTTTTCTTAGTGCCCTCTTTGCTTCCCTGATGGTGTCAGAGTACCAGAGGGCGCTGGCCCTCTTGCAGGTGCGAGGGTGAATTGTCACTGAGGAAGCTGCAGCAGTCGCTTCATCCCAGTTTTCAATGATACTGTCCAAGTTTTGGTTGTCGCGTTGTAGTTTAGGGGTTATTTCCTGTAGGAAGTGATCTTTGTGATAGGTTCTGAATTTCCTTTTGACATGTTACTCCTTCTTACAACTGGCCAGGCTTTTGATCAGCATTGAGAATGTTATTGCTAGTGGTCCGACCAAGGGACAGGGGTGATTGTCAAGTCTATGGACTGGTCTTTTTCCATTATCTGCGTTGGAAGACGAGATCGGGGCTTGTTCCATGTTGATGTGTTGGCACGTTCACAGTCTGAGTGAACTGGAGAGATTGCATTGCAGTGAGAAACGCTATGGCTTTTTTGGTGGGTGCGGATCAGGGGTTGTAGTCTCCTAAGACAATGAGCAATTTATGCTGAGAGTTGTGTGCGCAGATTGTCTCCAATACTGTTGAAAAATCTGCGGACTAAGCATCAGGTAGTCTATATATGAGGCAAATGGTCAGGTGGTAGTTGTAGATGGTGATTGTGTTCATCCCCGTTGTGTGGATAGATGTAGTGGTCATGAATCTGTAGTGGTTTTTAGCCAGTATTAACACTCCTCCCACTTTTTTATGGGTTCTTGTGCAGTTGAAAGCTGCATATTCAGGAGGTGTAATTTGATTGAGTATGACCTGGTCTGTGTCTGTGAGCCAAGTCTCTGTGATGCATATAATGTCCAGCTTGTTGGATCGTATGTAGTGTAGGATAGTGTTTGGTTTATTTTTGACAGATCTTGCATTGATTAGTGCGCATTTGATTGGGGACTCGGTGATGGGGTTTGTGTGTGCGTATTGGGTATTTGAGCGTACCTGTGGCAGTTGTGTTAAATTGTAATATTTTCATGTTGAGCGCATGGTTCATTGGTAAAATAAGGTGGCAACTGGTGGTAATGGTAATGGGAGCATGGGAGTGGGTACTGGGTGAGACTTGGTGCCTGTACATTTAGTTTGCTGTGCTAGGATTAGTATAATTATAAGATAAGGTAAAACATAGCAATAGCGGGAATGCATGCTGAGAAAGTTATTGCCTTACCCTGGAGTGGAGAGAGCAAAAGGTGTTACTTCCGTCTGTGTTTAACAGTGGGAGCTATCTTGTCTCAGTTCCAGTGTTTCTGGTTGTGGTGTTTTGGTGTTTCATTCGCCTGTTCCCATTCTTCTGTGAGTGGGGTTTCTTATTCCTCGGGCCTTTATTCCTCGTTCCCGGTATGTCAGGCTTGCGCCAGTTTGTGGTGCAGGCTGTGTGGAGCCTGTGCTTGTCCCGCTCCGGTTCCTGCCCGAGGTCCTCACTTAAGGGCCACGCCAAAGGGCCCTCTGGCGAGGCCCTCAGGCGCGGGCGTGCCCAAAGGCGCTTCTTTTCTTATAGTGTGTCCCGGTGCAGCCTGATTGGCCTCGTGGTAAGGAACAGGGAAAGAGAAACCTCCTGCTCCTTGCTGCGATGACGATCAGCTGTATATACTTCTGCTCTTTGGTATGTTGATCCTTGATACTCTCATTGAGGTTATGTTCAGTCCGGGGTTCATAACAATTGCTTGTATACGAATACTGGAGCATGCTCTTAGCTGCATCAGTGATCATAGCAGGATGAGGTCATAAGAAATCTCTGGATTTTTCTTCTCTGTCTCCATCTCTGCTGGTTGGGAGACACAACAGGCTTGTCTAGGTTGGTCTAGCAGGACTCCAGGAAAGAACATTATCTGGTAAATAAAATGTCACCTTACTACAAATTCAAGTTATGATGCTACAAATATTTTGTTTTTATCGGACTGTAAAATCTCCATCTCTACAATGTCTGAGGCACGTCTTTGCTTTCTTCCTTACTTACATAATGAGAGCTTGCTTACTAAATTCAAGCAGGGATTAAAATCTTTTTTTTTTTGAGGCAGCTTATGATCCATTTGGATGGTGGCCTGGGAGAGCCTCAACTTCATAATTGTATTATATGTTTATCTATTTCTTGTTGTATTCTATCTCCAGGAACAAGCAGGAATAAGTCATCACATATGGGTACGTCGGTACCGATGGAGCCCGCGCGGGAAAGCTCCCCAGCTTTTCAGATTAAAAGCTTTTGGGGCCTCCCACTGCACATGCGCGCTGCCTTCCCGCCTTCCTGACCAGCTCTCGTCAGTTTCTTTTTTTCCGCGGAGCCAGCAGGTCGTGTTCCTGTCACCGCTGAAGAAATTGTTAATTTTATTGTTTTCTTTAGACCGCGTACCTGCCTTCCCCATTTTGAAACCGGTACTGCCGGTCTCTCTTTCTTTCTTTTGAAAAAAAATAAAAATATTTTTCTTTTCTTCAGCACAGCTTGGTACTTTGTTAGGCCTTCAGGCCTACACAAATTCTCCTCATGGAGAAGCCAGTTCCTGGTTTTAAAAAGTGTACCAAGTGCAGTGCTGTCATTCCTCTTACAGACACCCATGAATGGTGTCTTAAATGTTTAGGACCTGACCATTCCATACCGGACTGCCCATCCTGCTCCCAGATGTCGAAACGTGGATTGCAGAACCGGGCCAACAAGTTCCATGTGCTGTTTCCTTTAGAAGCATCACAGTCATCCAGGTCTTCCTCTCCGGATGGATCTCAGGTAACCAAAACTCCAGTGGGCAAATCCTCTAAAAGCAAATCTCTTTCTAAAGATCGAGAGGCTCTCAATTCTGAGTTTGAGGATTCTGCCCAGGCCAAAAAACCCCGGCGGGAGGTTCCGGCCTCCAAAGCAATCATGGGGTCACAGGTTGACATCGATGGCGCGGCCTCGACAGATCACTTGTTGTACTGCTCTGGGGTACCGGCCCATACCGGTACCGACATCCAGGCAGCAGTGGCGTCTATGGGCAATACTGTCCAAGTCATGCAGCAGGCCATTCTGGCTTTTATTAATGCTGCTACGCCCTCGGTACCGCAGCCAGCGGTACCGGGTCCGGTTCCGGTAATGGCTTCCATACCGGAACCGAGGCCATCGTCTTCCAAACGCAGATCGGTTCCGCATGCCGGATCCGGGCTTTTGCCCGGTACCGATCCCATACCCGGTACGCCCGATGTCGATACCGAACGGTATGCGTATCGTGCGTTGGAAGCACATAGAGGATACTCTGCTTCTTCAGAGGATTTTAACTCCTCTGATGATTCTGATGAGTTCTCCCTTGATCTTCCTGAGGAGCCTTCTTCTCCTAACAGGAGAATGTCTCCACCAGAGGATTTGTCCTTTTCAGGACTTCATCATAGAAATGGCTAAAGGTCTTTCTATTGCTTCATCCTCTGAAAAGGAACCCAGATCAAAGAAACTGGATATTTTAGGATACTCTAAGTCTCCTAAAGAGGCAGTTACCCTGCCTATCCATGAAATCCTTCAAGAACACTTGATGGACTTATGGGAGGCTCCTCTAACATTGTCTCCTTCTTCTCGCAGGTTGGACACCATGTACCGTGTCCCCCCTTCTCCTGGTTTCCAAAAAACCCAGTTGCCTCATCATTCTATTGTGGTGAAGTCTGCAATGAAGAAGATAAAGAGTACCAAAAGGCACTCTTCTACTCCTCCAGGGCGAGAATGTAAGACTCTAGACTCTTTTGGCAGGAAAAGTTTCCAGGCTACTATGCTTATAGCCAGGATTAATTCCTATAGTCTTTACATGGGCATGTTTCTCAGTGAAATCGCTCTAAAAGTTCGGCATTTTGCCCCCTTTATCCCTGAGGATAAGAGGGAGCAGTTCATTTCCTTAGTGAAACACCTTTTGGATATTTCAAAGTTCTCCAACAGGGCAGCTTTTGATTCCTTTGAGGGTGCTGGTAGGGCTTCGGGCATTGCTATAGCAGCCCGACGTCTTGCTTGGCTCCAGGCTTCTGATCTAGAACCTTGGGTCCTAGATGGCTTACGAAATCTGCCCTGTACAGGTGAGAACTTATTTGGTGAGGAGTGGCAAATTAAGGCCACTCAAATGGACGCAGAAAATGCCACCTTAGATAGACTTTCTAAGTCTACCTCCACTCCTGCCAAGAAGAAGTCCTTTAAGAGGCCTTATTACAAGAAGTCCAGATTTTCCACAAATACTGGCCAACAATCCTCTCAGCCTCGTTTTGCTGCTAAACGTCAGCAACCTAAACAGGCAAGGTCAAAGCCTGCGGCGTCTGCTACGCCTCAGCAGGCTCCACCCCCTCAGGGGTTTTGACTTGCCCCTAGAGAACTTAACTTTTCTGGCTCTAGAACAACCAGAGCCCCTCACCATACCCGAAAGGTTAGCTCACTTTGCTCCCAGATGGGAGCAAATTACATCAGAGCAATGGACCCTCTCTATCATCAGAGAGGGTTACAAACTCCATTTTTCCGACCTTCCTCCTTATACTATGGTGAGGCAGTTCAATTCTCCCCCATCTCTCCTGGCCCTCTTGGGTCAGGAAGTCTCCTCCCTCCTTGCCCAGGGGGCAATAGAGGAGGTCCCTCTTCTTCAACAGGGGACGGGATTCTACTCCCCTTATTTTCTAATACCAAAGAAGACAGAGGGCTTCAGACCAATTCTGGATCTGAGAGAATTGAACAAATTTCTTTTCAAGGAGAAATTCAAAATGCTTTCTCTGGGCATTCTCCTTCCATACCTTCAGAGTCAGGATTGGCTTTGTTCTCTAGACCTAAAGGATGCGTATACACACATACTCATCCACCCATCCCACAGAAAATACCTTCGATTTCTGTTTCAGGGAAAGCATTTCCAGTACAGAGTACTCCCCTTCGGTCTAGCCTCTGCTCCAAGAGTGTTCACCAAATGCATGGCAGTCGTAGCTGCCTTTCTAAGAGGCCTGGGAATTTTCATATTCCCATACCTGGACGACTGGCTCATCCGAGCTCCCTCTCAGTCCCAGGCCCAAATTTCCCTGGACCGCACAAGGCGTCTTCTGCAGTATCTAGGACTGGTAGTAAACCTTCCCAAGTCTCAACTAATCCCTACTCAGTCTCTCGAGTTCATAGGGGCCCAGTTAGACACCATCACTGCAGGGGCCTACCTGCCTCAGGTCAGGGCCCAACGCCTGCTGAGTTTGGCCTCCCAAGCTCAGTCCAGCAGTCATTTGACAGCCCGGGAAATGCTGCGACTTCTGGGCCACATGGCCTCCACGGTACATGTGGTGCCCTACGCTCGTCTGCATATGAGAGCAGCTCAATGGACCTTGGCCACCCAGTGGACTCAAGCATCTGGAGCGCTCTCCGACCAAATACTCACCTCAAGCCGTCTATTTTGGTCCCTCCAATGGTGGACATCCACCAAGAATCTGTTGTTGGGGGCCCCCTTCCAACCTTTGTTGCCCCAAGCAACCCTCACAACAGATGCCTCCCAGACAGGGTGGGGAGCTCATCTTCAGAATCTCTCCACTCAGGGCACTTGGTCTCCACAGGAGGCCACCCTTCATATCAACCTCCTAGAACTGCAAGCAATTTACCTTGCCCTCAAAGTCTTCTATACCCTCCTTGTCAACCTGACTGTCCTAGTTCAGACAGACAATCAGGTAGCCATGTTCTATATAAACAAACAAGGAGGGACAGGCTCTCTGTCGCTTTGCAACGAAGCTCTCAGATTATGGGCCTTCGCCAGAGAGCATCAAATTCACCTTCTTACAGTGTATCTTCCAGGAGTTCAAAACTCTCGTGCAGACAGACTCAGTCGAGTTCTGCTTCCACACGAATGGTCCCTACATATGGACCAGATACGCAGAATCTTTCAGGAATGGGGGACCCCGGACATAGACCTCTTTGCAAGTCCGTGGAATGCCAAACTTCCCCGGTTCTGTTCCAGAACTCAGTGTCAGGGAGCTCAGGCCCACGATGCCTTCCTCCTGCATTGGGGTCAGGAATTCCTCTATGCCTTTCCACCCATTCCTCTAATATCCAAGACTCTGTTCAAGCTCCAGAGGGATCACGGGACTATGATCCTCATAGCTCCCCGCTGGCCACGCCAGGTGTGGTTCCCTCTACTTCTGCATCTCTCCCAGGGATCCTCTCTGGACCTGGGAGCTGCGCCAGACCTTCTGTCTCAGGAGGAGGGGACTTTGTGGCACCCAAACCCCAAATCCCTACATCTCAGAGCTTGGTTACTGAAGGCCTAAGTCTTCAAGACTTTAATCTTTCTCAACCTGTGACAGATATCCTTCATGCCTCTAGGAAACCTTCCACGAGGCGTTCTTATGCTTTCAAATGGAAACGTTTTTCCATTTGGTGTGCTCAGCAGGGTCTTGACCCTCTAGCACTTCCTTTGAATTCCCTCTTGGACTATCTCCTGCATCTTTCAAATGCAGGCCTTAAGACGAATTCAGTAAGGGTCCATTTGAGTGCTATTGCAGCATCCTTAAAACCTATAAATGGACAACCTGTCTCCTCTCATCCTCTTGTTGCACGTTTCA